>WOAB01000127.1:1266070-2532140 GCA_027886185.1 Rheum nobile
TGGAATATAAAATTTGATTCATGTATGAGAAACCTTGGCTTTACTAGAAGCAGTTATGACACTTGCTTATATTTTAAACGCATGAAAAGCAGTAACCCTTTGTATGTGCTTCTGTATGTGGATGATATTCTGTTAATGTACAATTCTAAGGTGATAATTTCTGGTGTGAAAAGAGACTTAAAGTTGCATTTTGACATGAAAGATCTTGGTGTTGCTCAAAAGATTCTAGGAATTAATATCACTAGAGATAGAAAACAAAAGAAAATATGGTTGTCTCAATGTGATTATGTCCTAAAAATCTTGGATAGGTTTAAAATGCTTGATGCTAAACCCACTTCCATACCCTTAGGAGGGCATTTTGAGCTCACTAAGAAGCATTGTCCCACCAAACCTGATGATAGCTAAAATGTCTCATGTTCCTTATGATGTGGTTGTTGGATCTGTTATGTATGCTATGCTTTGCACTCGACCTGACTTGGCTTTTGCTATTAGTGCCCTTAGTAGATTCATGTCTAATCCTGGTGATGTACATTGGTCTGCTATGAAATATTTGTTGAGATATTTATGTGGCACTAAGGATCTTTGTTTGGCTTATTCTGAGCATGGATTGAGAACTGAATTACATGGGTATGTTGATTCTGATTATGATAATAATAAAGATAATAGAAAATCAACTACTGCATATTATTATACTTGGGCTGGCAATTGTATATCCTGGAAGTCACAACAACAATCTGTTGTTGCTTTGTCTTCTACTGATGCAGAATACATTGCTGCCACTGAAGCTGCAAAAGAGGCCATTTGGTTGACTGGTATTCTAAGTGAAATCCAAACTGTCCCATTTATGCTTGTTCTGCATATGGATAGTCAAAGTGCATTGTATTTGTGCAAAGATCTTGTATATCATGAAAGGTCAAAACATATTGATGTAAGACACCACTTTATAAGAAATAAAGTGGAAGAAAAGGTCTTTGAGGTAAAGAAAGTAAAAGGGGAATTTAATCCCGCTGACTTTGGTACAAAAATTGTCACTGCTGACAAGTTCTCATTTTGCAGGAATTTCTTGCATATTTGGGATGCTACCTGAGCTCTGAGGAGCTGAGTGGCCGATGATGGACGGGAGATGATGACAGACCCAACCACTATTGGTGACATTGGCAGGCATCTCAACACAAGGATTAGGAGGGCATTTGTTATGTCAATAATCCTATGTTGTAATAAACATTAGCCTTAAGTTCTTTTGTATTGCAAGCACATAGGCTAGGTAGAGGCTAGGACTAGGGGAACTGGGCTCGAGTTGGTGTGAGCCAGCATTGGCCATGTGGGTGCCTAGTAACTTAGCCAAGTTTTGGCTAAGGCATTGTGTTGGGCTCATGTGTTTGTCGGTGCTTTGTTATGCTGCTTGTTGGACCTGTTCTTTGTGGTGTGCTTATTGGGCCGCTTCCTGTTGTTGGGCCAGACGCTTCAATAAGTGAAACGTTGCATTGCACTTTTCTGGAGCCTTCTCCCCTGACTGTGAAGATGAGGACGTTTTGAGGCTATTTAGGGCTTGAGTATAAAGCCTCTTCTGAGCCACTGTAGTTGTCACTCTCTGGCACTTTTCTCTGTGTGACGCTTTGGAATCTTCAAGAGCTTTTGCTCTCTCCAGAGCTATGAGCTCTCCGTTGCTTCCATGTCGTTTTCTTTGATTGCTTGAGACCACAAGAGAAAGAAAGAGACAGAGAGACTTGAGAGATCGTGAGATTCCTAGGGTGCTCATCGGAGGCTCTTGGTGCAAGACTTTACAGAAAGCCTTGCGGTGTCCCACTGGGGACTCTTCTTCTCCTTCTCGTCTTGTTTTCTGTTTTGCTTTGTGCCTTTGTTTCTTCTTTGTTCTTGTCTTTGCCGCTTGTGTGCTTGCATGTAACTTGAACTGGCTTTTGGCCTTTGTTGCTTAGTGGATTGGGCGAGTCTCCCCTCTTGAGGCTCCGCAGACATTGGACCTTGGTCCGAACTGCGTAAACAACCCTGGTGTTCACTTTGCCTTTTTTCTGTTTTTTGAGTTTTCGTCCTTAAACGCTTTTATCCTTTCTTGAGCAATCGAAGCGGATAGAGATTTGTGACAACATTAAGGCTGTCCAAATGAACAATAAGATACATAACTTAGTGATAAAACAGTTTGATGAATCAATTACTGTGTCACATATTCTTCATCTTAATTCAGCAAACATCATCTACTCTTATTCAAGAAGGAAAGCATTCCACATCATGTAATTAGAAATTTAGAAGAAGAAGAATTTTGGCCTCCCTTTTATACACTGAATTAGGGTATAAAAATAAACCAAAAAAGTGAACAGTTGTAGATATAACTAATCTACTATATAATAACTAAAGCAGAATACTTGCTAAGCCACATGGCGCTCCTACAATAACCAAAAAAAAAATCGCCACGTGGCGTCATGATATTAATTTTGACACGTGGCGGCATGTGTTTTTTTTAGATTTAAATTAAAAATCACAAATTTGGAGTATCCTACAGTTACCTTAAATTAAAGATCACTCGGAATAAATTTATATTACTTTATTTCCTTAATTAATATATTCTCACTTCATTCTCGGTAAACTAATATGTGCAGATTTGATATGAAATAAAAATACCGACCAACTGTATGATTTTGTGCAAAAATACTAAACATGTAGATCTCATACAAAACCAACACAAATGTGCAATGTACCTAATATATGGAGATTTGCATATGCACGGCTGGTTACAAAACTGTGCAACAGATGTACCTAATATATGCAGATTTAGCATAAAAAACTCAACCTGCTGTGCTATGACAAATAGCACACAAACTAAACCTGGTGACAAATACACTTTTGTAACCAAAACAAATGCTGCAAAATTTAACCTACTGGAATGAACCAAAAATGAACATGCTGCAAAAACTTAGCCTGATACACATTTCTAAACCAAGAAAATTCCGGCAAATTTAAACTTGCTGGATTGAACGAAAAAAACCTACTGATTGAACCACAAATGAACTTGCCCCGAAAAATGAACCTGTTACACTTTCCTAACCAAATAAACTGGATTGCCGAAAAAATAACAAAACACTTTATTAAATGCCTCAAAAGTATAACAAATCTGCAATTTCCAAAAACAACCGTGTAGATTTGATTACAAAAAATCCAACTGCAATATCTGCACAATAAAATCAAAACCCTAAAGTCAACATTAATAAATGATCTTCCAAATATACTGTAGATTTCAAAAATGTAATAAAGGATACCCAAAAGTCAACAATATACTGCATATCCATGTTTTCCATAAGTGTAGAACCAAATACTTTGATCCTTTCAGCACGATCTTGCAGCATAAATTCAATGCTTTTAGGGGTTATAAAACTACAGTTCCTCCCACAATATCAGTACAAAACAGTTGAACCATATCAAAACTACGGTTACACAATCGGTTGTTCATCATTTAGCAGGTATGTGGAAGGAACTAAACTTATTTGTTTGCAAAGATATTATATACTAATTATTATGCACTGATTGATGAAAATAACCAAACTGAATACTGATTATAATATTATGTATACACTCTATACGATTTAGGTGTTTGTTAATATTAAATAGTTATTAGATATTCTTTAGCATGTAATAACAATTTATTAAAGCTACTAAACTGAATTTATTTACTACACTGGATGAGGCACAAATATTAGAATAAAATGAAAGATTCTAATATTTGACAAAACTACGGTTACAAAAGATTCTTTAGCATGAAATAATGTTTGACATTCTAATACTTACTACACTGGATAAGGCACAAATATTGTAATAACATTTTATCTCTTTAATGAGTAATAAAAGATAGTCTTAATTTTAGTATAGGAGGCATACCTTTAGATCTTTCAGTTTAGGTTAGGGTTTAGCTTTTGACTTATGTGTCGAATACAATCCCACATGGAATTCCTATAACAGAATAAATAAGTTAAGTACATAATAGATTTAAAAATTAAATTAACATAGTATGATGTTAATTTTAAAGATAAATAACTATGACCTGGAAGTATATCTTGAATCAGAATAAGAGATGTATCTTGGATTTCATATGTTGAAACCTGTAATTGGAAATTATTTAAAATCAGTAATCACACTACCAGTTAATTATGATAAAGATAGGCTAAATTTATATGGTACAAGCACTACCTTGTAGAATATGATTCAAAGTGAACTTCACATTCTGACAATCTGATTTCCAGTTCAGAACCATTTAAAAGTGTAGGGTATATTTTCAGATCTATAAGTAATAGTTTGAAAGTCAGTAATTATATTATAAGTTAAGAAGCAAAAAGAAATAATCTAAATTGAAATGACAGAAGGACTACATTGCATACTATGATCATATTGAACATGACATTCCCAATGTAATATTTTTTTTGTTATTAAGGACAGCTCGTGTGCTCACATGCAATCAGAGAGAGTAAACAATTACAAAGAATATGGGATATATAGTAAGTTTATCTAGAAAAGCACATTACAATTAATATTTATTTTTTGTATTCATATTTTTAAATATGTCAATTTGGTTTTATGAAATTGTAAATATACCTATTGGGCCAATTAGCCCATTAAATGTTAGCATCATAAATATATATACTTATTTTATGGCCCAAATAGCCCATTAATTTTTTAGTAATATGAAATGTTAAATTTTTTGACTATGCAATTTTTTAAATTGTCTTCTTTCAAACAAATTTTTTTACGAATCAATTTTTCATTATAGACAAGCAATCATACTATACTTCTCAAATTTATGTAGCTAAATGTGTAATATTTTTGAACAATTAAATCACAGAATACAAGCGATTCATATAAAAAACCAAAATATCAATGTTTACTTAAGAATTAGCACCCAATTATATCCAAACTCCCCTTTATTATTGTTTGTTCACGTTTTATTGAATAAATTCATTCAATGATTTCAAACGGAGGGGATAGCCAGAGTTATAGATAAATATATAAACACAAAGACAAATTGAGAGAGAGAGACTCACGAAAATGAACCATGCTTGGTTCGGACAACTTCGGACTTTGAGTTCTATGGAAAACTCCAGATGGACTTCAGAAGTAGCGATCCATATCTTCTTTCTCCGAGAAAATTAGGGTTTTGGGAACCTTCCAGTAGCAACTCCAGATCTACTCATCAAGCCGTTTTTTTTCCTTTGCATGTTAAAGAAAAAAAAGTAGAAGAGATGTTTTTTTGGATCTGACGTAGATAGTCGGTGGATCTAAACATGCAAATGAGATTAAGCTTTTTTTCCGAATCTGTGAGCTCTAGATCTCCTTTTGGAGTTTGTTTAGGGTAGATATCCATCATTGGGTCACAAAAAAACTCGGATCTGTAATCTTTAGATCGCAGATTGTGGACGGAATTTCCAGAAAAGGAAATATGAAGAAAATCCTAAAAACTTTAATGAAATGAGAAATGGAGATGGAATTTGAAAGAAGCAAAAAGGAAAGAATGTTCTTCACTGTTGAACATAAAAGAGAGAGAGGGACACCGAAACGGAAAGGAGGCGAAAGAGAAATGGTTAGGGTTTGTCTGATCGGTGGCTTTTGTATTTTTTAAATACAAAATAAATGGAAAATGGGCTAAAGAACTAGGCTTGATCTGTAATGATCGGCTGAAACTAATTGAGTTTTAAGTCCATTTATTATATAAAGAGCCTAATTGAAGTCGGACATGTAACTGTGCTTGATTTAAAAATATGAAGCCTATTATTAACCCAATTCGATGTATGTGTTATTATTTTCAGCCTATTCCAATATTATTTTGGCCCATATGTCCATTTATTATTTATAATTTTATTTTTAATATTAAAATAAATTTTTAGTATGTACAAAGTTGTATTATTTAAAAGTGTTTATATATTATTATAAACATAAAATAAATGATTAGTTTATATATTTATTTATTTTGTCTATCCCCATATGAAAAACTACTTAACCAAATTTTACTATTAATAAAGTTATGGAGAGTTTCGTCTCTTTTTATATAATATAAATTTTTAATATCTTCAATATTTATATTCAGTTAGTCATTTTTGATATAAGAATTTCTCTACTTCTATAACAGTCATTAACTAAATATTTGTATATGAATGAAATATATAGTTTTAATATACTATTTTTATAAATATAAGAAAAAATAAACAAATCTCGTGCAAGACACGGGTACTACACTAGTTATTATTAATAACTTTAATTCACATCATGTATCGTGCAAAATACAAATGACAAAACCAAATTACAGACTTTAAATTGAATAATTATAATAATGTCTAAAGAATAATCATCCAACCACAATCTAAACCCAACTCTATCATCCAAATATATATGCCCCAAAAACTATTGAGTATTAATTAATCTAGTACAAATGACAAGAACCAACAGAATCCAGTGTTGGATACATGCATATAGCATTACATAAAGTGCTATATCATTTATATTATAATAACGCATCAACACAGTGTAATCTATTATCCACACAACACTGCAATCGACAATTTATAGAGTGAGAGTAATGCTATTAAAATTATACAATATAATGCTAGCACAAAGGCGTGTTGAATATTTACCTATTAAGGCATTCCTTCTTTGGTTTCTTCATTATTTTGCTCTTTACATTAGGAAGGTTGATCCCAACTCCATATCCTACAAAAGATTATCAAAACAAACATATAGTTAAGATAAATCCAATAAACATATAGAGAAACAGAATCATTCTTGATAATAACAAAAAAACCAAAACCATAAAAAAGAAAGACACGTAGAGTACATGCGTTAACACAACGCTTCTTTCCTAAAGTAGGAGGCTTCACACAATTTTTAAGTTGTTGTCTGTCTATAAAGGATGGAAGAAGGTAGAAGAAGAGAAGCATTGTTCAACAATGCTGACAAGTGACAAATAGTTTCATATATATAAACGATGAAGTTGGTGATTGCAGCACTAACAAAGTGATCAAACTCCTCCGCCATCATGTGATATCGTAATAATGAATAATAAAGTCAAAGTGAAATAATAAGAAATGCTCTCTTATACAAGAAGTGGGAAGTAAAGCACAAAGGATCAAGTAACGCCAATTTCTGAACTCGTGCTAGATCTTGAATAAAGAACTTCAACAAATTGCAAGACAATCACTAAATCACTAGAACAACCACTAAATCATTACATCATTCTAATGAATTAATTTATAATTATGCACGATACAAATGGTGAATGTAACTTGCTTGTTGGTGAGACAAGTATTTTAAGGTTCTCGACACACATTTATCATTTCCATATAATAAGTCAAATAGTTTATATGCATTTCAGAAATGCAACTTTATTAAATAACTTTATAGGGTGAAATTCCGGTGAGAAAGGCCTCTTAGAGAAGGAATAAGGATGGACTCCATCTGTAGGATGGAGTCCATCCAAGGGCCAGAAGCTAAGAAGCTAAGTGGGCCGGTCCGCGCGTGTTCACTCTCGCTTTTCGATTGAAAGTTAGCGGGCTCTTAAAACACTGTTCACTCGCTTTTCGATTATCTCCTTCGTTCCCTGAAATCAAACCGTTCTCTCTCGTTCTTCTTCGCTCTCTTGCTCTCGCTCTCTTCTCGATTCTCTCTCTCACTTTCACAAATCGACCATCCGCTGCACAATCAAGCATTTCCCGAGCGATTCGAAACATAAACCCTAGAAAAGGCAATTTTCACCGAATCAACAGAAAGAAGAAGAATCGTCGCAACAAACTAGAACTCAGAAATACGAAGAATCAACAACAAAAGAAGAACAAAATGAGGTCAAAGATAGCAAGTGGAACACAAGGTATATTTCTTACTAAATACATAATCGCAAAAGGTCGATGTAGAGATTTCTCACTAGATACATGATCTGATTTGAAATATCTTCTATATATTAGACTGAATATACGTCTGTGCATAATAGATCAATAAAAATATCTTCTATATATGTCACTCGCTGCTTTTGCTCTAACATGTGTGTGTAGATGCATCACTGAAGAGTGTTAGTGCATGAGTAAGTGTTTCTAGGTACATGACTTAGTGTGTGATGGTGTTTGAGTAACTATGTGTGTATATGCAAGACTTCATGAGCCTATTTATATAGGTGCATGACTGAAAACGAATTGGTGCATGAGTAAGTGTTTATAGGTGCATCAGTTAATGAAGATGCATGAATATATCCGTGTGCATGACTCAGACAATGTGAGTGCATGAGTAAGTGTTTCTATATGCATGACTTAGTTTGTGATGGTGTATGAGTAACTATATGTGTATGTGCCTTCCTCTTTCTATGCAGTGTTTATAGGTGCATGAGTAATTATGTGAAGGTGCATGAGACAGTGTTTATAGGTGCATGACTTGTTATGTGGACAGTGCATGAGTAATTATGTGTAGGTGCATGAGACAGTGTTTATAGGTGTATGACTTGTTACGTGTAGGTGCATCAGCTAATGAAGATGCATGAATATATCTGTGTGCATGAGTTACAGAATATGAGTGCATGAGTAAATTTGTTTCTAGGTGTATGACTTAGTTTGTGATGGTGTATGAGTAACTATATGTGTATGTGCCTTCCTCTTTCTATGCAGGTGCTTGAGTTAAGAGTGTGTAAATGCATGAGCCTAACATGTGGTTTTGTGAATAGTACTGTCTATTATGAATGATATATATATATATATATGTATAATATGTAAGAAAAGGCAAGCATTGTGATGACAAAAATCCACCCGACATAGTCAAAGAGTTAAGATATGGTACATTAATCATTACTCAAACACCAGACCAGCTTGCATCACCAAGCAAAACTCAAAACAAATCCAGATCTCAGGCTAAAACAAAACAACTAGATCCAGTTACTACAAACACAACTTTGCCATCACCATCAATAACAAAAAGAGTAACAAGATCACAAAAATATATAGACACTGGTAAGTCAAATAGAAATATAAATGCACGAGTCAACTAGAAATACAAATGCATGAGTAAAAAATAACTAAACTGCATGAGTTATTTCTTATTGGTGCATGAGTTATTTCTTTGTAATTTTTTGTTGGTGCATGAGTTGGTATGTTAGTGCATGACTCACTATCTGATATTGCATGAGTAAATTACTTCTTGGTGCATCAGTATGTTTGTGTACCAATGAACAACCACTCATGCACTTTAACAGTATAGTCACAAGCACAAGCACTTGTATCTGCAACTTTTCAAACATACTTATGCACCAATGAACAAGCACTGATGCATAAGTATGTTTGCAAAGGTGCATGAATAACTGGTTGTGCTTGTGTTTAAAAATGTGTGCATGAACAAATTCGTTTGCACTATGAATTAACAGACAGTGAAGACCAACCAACTGTGTGCCTAGCCACCGCAATGCATGGAGATGCACCCCCTCTCACTCCTCTGTTTGGTAAGCTAATGCTCATCATATCTCTTTAAATTTTAATCACCATGGATTTGTTAGTCAATATCTAATGCCTTTGAGTTTTGAACGCAGGGAAGAGAAGAAAGACCCAAGGAAAAGGCCATCAAAAATCAAAGAGGCCAAGGGTCTTGGATGAAGATCACAGTGATAGTGAGGATGTACCTATTGCTGAGACTCTTTTGAAAATAGAGAGGAAAGCAGCAGAAGAAAGGGAGTCTGCTCGTAAATTTTAATCACCATGGATTTGTTAGTCAATATCTAATGCCTTTGAGTTTTGAACGCAGGGAAGAGAAGAAAGACCCAAGGAAAAGGCCATCAAAAATCAAAGAGGTCAAGGGTCTTGGATGAAGATCACAGTGATAGTGAGGATGTACCTATTACTGAGATTCTTTTGAAAATAGAGAGGAAAGCAGCAGAAGAAAGGGAGTCTGCTCGTAAAAAGGCTGTTGCAGACATAAAAGGGAAGGCCAGGGTGGAGGGTGATGAGGAGAAGAAGACAAAGAAAACAAAGAAACAGGTGATGGGGGATAAAGAGAAGGTGGAGAATGTGTTTGTTGTAGAGTCCAAGATCCCAAAGCTGGGGAACAAAAGGGGAATTCTAGAACTCGGGAAGGACTACCCCATGCTGGTGTGTAGAACATCCCCATCTGTCATTTCATCCTACGTGCTTTCCCAAACTGATTTCACAGCCAATCAGAGAACTACTCTGATGGAAATTGGCTTTGAGAGTCTTGTACACTGGGACATAAAGGACATGCCTATGAGGCTAGGGCATTATGTATGCAGCAGGTTTCACCCTCTGAATTCTACAATAAAACTCAGCGATGGGAGGAAGATACCAGTCACCGATACTGATGCCTATGATTATCTTGGCATTCCCAAGGGAGAGGTTGAGATTGAGTTGCCTAAAGCACTCACCAATGAGCAGTTTCTAAAGAAATTGAAGGCTGATTTTGAGGGAAAGGAGATCGGAAATTTGACTGCAACCGACATCTTGAAGAAGATGAAAAAATGTGATGGATGGATTTGGTTCAAAAGATATTTCATTCTGTTATTTGTCAACACGATTGTTGAGTCTTATTCGAGTGGGAAAATAAATCTGAAGATTCTTCAATTGCTGGAGAATGTAGATCAAATAAGGAACTTTAATTGGAGCTCATTCCTCTACAAGGCCCTCATCAATTGCTCTATTGCATAGGCAAATAAGAAACAAAAGACTTTCAATGGCAGCTTGCTTCTACTGCAGGTAAATATTACTATTTTGGTGTTTTGATAACTGCTTGAGTTAATGTGTGTAGATGCATGACTGAAAAGAGTGTTGGTGCATCACTTGCTGTGTCATAGTGCATGAGTAATTATGTGTGTAGATGCAAGGGTTAAGAGTATATAGTGCATGAGTAATTATGTGAAGGTGCATGAGACAGTGTTTATAGGTGCATGACTTGTTATGTGGAAAGTGCATGAGTAATTATGTTTAGGTGCATGAGACAATGTTTATAGGTGCATGACTTGTTATGTGTAGGTGCATGAGACAGTGTTTCTAGGTGCATGACTTAGTTTGTGATGGTGCATGACTAACTACATGTCTATGTGCCTTTGTCTGTGTATGTAGGTGCTAGAGTTAGCATTCTATAGATGCATGAGCCTATTTGTACACGTGCATGACTGAAAAATGTATTGGTGCATGAGTAACTATTTATATGTGCATAATCTTATGAGTGCATAAGTAAATGTGCATAATCCTATGAATATATATGTGTGCATGAGTCAGAGAATATGAGTGCATTAGTCAGGGCCGCTGAGTGCATGGGTCAATCATTATCTAGTAATATATGTCTCGGCTATACAAGAATTCTATGACTAATTTCTTTTTGAATTGTGTTTTCCAGTTGATTTATGTGGACAGGCTGAAGTGGAAAGGTTTGAATGTCCACAGAAAATTCCCGATTATCAAGAACTGGACCACCAAGATGCTGAAGGATAGGGAGGATGAGGAGATCCTACATGGTGGGTTCGGGAATGGATTTCTGCTCAGTAGACCAACCTTCAAAGAACCTGTGGAGGCAAGCGCGAGCAGGGGGGTTAATGAGGCTGAAGAG
The DNA here is from genome assembly GCA_027886185.1 of Rheum nobile. NCBI lineage: Eukaryota > Viridiplantae > Streptophyta > Magnoliopsida > Caryophyllales > Polygonaceae > Rheum > Rheum nobile. The sequence goes on from WOAB01000127.1 coordinate 1,277,651, forward strand.
GAAGAGCTTGATGTTCCAACCGAACCAGCAAATGTCGTGGAAATGGATGAGCAGGTGAAGTGTTTTATGGAGGAATACCTAAGAGAGATAGAAGGCATGGCTCACAATGTACGAGTAGTTTTGATGAAAAAGAAGCAAATCCCGACACAACTGAAGAGAAATAGTGTCTTGCAGACTGTCAACAACCAAGCCGGAAAAATTATCAACGTCAAGCTTACCTCAACAATTCATGATGAGGTGTCTGAGGAACAACCAACCCAAGACACTGAGTTTTGGGATTTAGCTGTGACATGTATGGAGGAGGTTGAGAAAACACTTACTGAACAGAAGGAACACAACGGGAACATGTTTATTCCCGGGTTTTCAGATCTCATCCATACAATCACAAAAGAGCATGATGGTAATGACGTGCAAGAAGAGGAAGTTGTCAACATGGATGTTGATGAAGAAGTTGTCGTTTCTGACAAGGTTGTTGCTGGAGAAGTTGTTGGGGAAGACGTTGAGAAGGACGTTGGTAGAGGAGTGGATGTGGAAGATATTGTTGATAAGAGTAATGAGGGTAAGGACAATGACAAAGACAAAGATACAAAGCAGGCAGGAAATATGGGGGTAAGTGACTCTATAAAAATATTTTGTACATGATTCTCCATGAATGACATTAAGCTTTACTGTATGATACTAATGCTTATTCTTAATTATTGCAGATGGGTCCAGAAATCCCTAGTTTTGACTTGGGCCTGTCACCAATACATGTAAAATCTACTTTAAAATTACTGTTGAGGGTGGTGTAGATGCATGAGCCTATTTATATCGGTGTATGACTGAAAAATAATTGGTGCATGAGTAAGTGTTTATGACTATGTGCATGATAGAATATTCCCATTTTGGTGTTTCGAGGGTGGTGTAGATGCATGAGCCTATTTATATCGGTGCATGACTGAAAACTGATTGGTGCATGAGTAAGTGTTATATAGTTAACAAAAATACTATTTTTTGAAGGTGAAATTAGAACAACAATTTGAGGTTGTTGTTGTAGAGGAAGTGGTAGAGAAAGTTGTTGTAGAGGAAGTTGTTGTTGTAGAGGAAGTTGTTGACAAAGACAAGGAGGACAAGGATAACAAGGAGGACAAAGAGGCTGACAAAGAAGTTGAAGACAAGGAGGACAAGGAGAAGGAGGTTTCTGACAAGGAGGTGGGAGAGAGTGTACAACAATAGGAGGTGGATCAAGCAGGACAAGGAGATCAAGTTGCTGACAAGGAAGTTGCTGGCAAGGAAGGGATTGAAGAAATTGCAACTCAAAAGCAAAAGAGTACAAGCATGGAAGATATTGTATGAGTTAATGATTATTAGTGCATGAATGAATAATTATTGGTGCATCAATGAATGCTTGTTAATGAATATTTGTTAATAACTGTCAGTGCATGAATGAATGCTTTTTGGTGCATCTGGTAATAACTTTTTCTGTGTGTATGTGTTGTAGGACAACATCACCAAGCAAAAAGTGCAAGACGATAATGTAAATAAGCAACCAAAAAAGGTATATAAAACAAGATGTTTATCTCTGAATTATTCATTGTCTAACTAAGTGTTATCCGTTTCAAACAATTTCACAATTCAAAAAACTTGTGAATGTGGGGTTTGTCAGGTGAAATTTGTGTGCAGTTCTGAGCCAAAAGGTATAGCTGATGCTACACCAGCAGAGAAAAGGAACATTTTTCCTTCTGAAAACACAATTTCACCATTTAAGGAGAGAGAGGTAAATATTTCAGAAAGAACAACACCCGATGAGAAGATCATTTACAATTGGATAACTGTTGAAGAAGGAGGGGAAAAGTAAGTACATATTTAATTATATGAATTTGGTTATAACATTTAATAACATGTAGCTAGCTAGTTCACGAATTGTTTTTTTTTTGTTGCAGTGAAGATGTTTTCCGAATGACATATACCACTCTCAAGAAAAGGGACTTGATTACACTGGCTGTAAATGCTGAAATAGACAGTCTGTTAATTGATGCATTTACAGTCATGTTAAATGAAAATGAAACATATAGGGGTCGTATGTCACCGTTGAGATTCTTTCTACCATCATTGACTATGGTAAGACACAACTTTGCAACAATATTATGTTAATTTGTGCTTTAATTTATTAATTTCCATTTTTTGTATTCGCAGACTTTTGCTTGTGATGACACCTTATACACAATGGAGGAGAAATCTATCATATTCACAGATTCAGTGCTAGAAACATTTGCTGCTGTCAAGGGTTTTAAGAACAAAAATTACACAATTAAAAATGTTGATGTGGTAATTATCTTACACTCAGCTTTTACTGGTGCATGAGTATGTTCATCAAACTGCATGAGGTTTTTATTATTGGTACATGAGTTAGTATGTTAAAGTTCATGAGTGATCGTGTGATTGTATGTTGGTGCATGAGACAGTGTTTTGTATGTTGGTGCATGAGACAGTGCTCAAAAGTGCATGAGATTTGTTTGTAGGTGCATGGAGTATTGTTTGTTGGTGCATGATGTTTTTTTATTATTGGTGCATGAGTTAGTATTAGTGATTTTGTGGTTGTATGTTGGTGCATGAGACAGTGTTTGTATGTTGGTGCATGAGACAATGCTCCAAAGTGCATGGACCAATGCTTTCAGGTGCATGAAGTATTGTTTGTAGAGTGCATGAACTACTGTTTCTGGGTGAATCAGTGATTACATTTGAAGGAATAGTTGTTGGTGCATGAGGGGTTGGATGTATGTACATGAAAACTGCATTAGTGTGCATGGGTAAGTTCATGTTGTTATTAGATACTTACAATCTATTTTTCTTTTACTTGTACAGTTCTTTTACCCAATTATTAGCCAAGGGCATTACTATTTGATTGCAATAAATATTAAGAACCCCAGTTTCCATATCATAGACAACTCATCAACTGGGAGCGATGACAAGTATGGAAAAGTACCATCTACTCTGGTGAGTATACATTGAATATAATGATTTTTATAACAATTAAAGGTTTTGATATACACAAATGTTATAGAATTTAACCGCTTTATTTGTGCAGAGACATTTGATGGTCAGTTTCTTATTGAATCATGATATGGAAGCCAAATCTAAAGCAATTGAAGACATTGCAAATGTCCCATGTGAAAGGCTGCAAATGAAATGGAGGGATGGGAAAAACAAAGTTGACTGTGGGGTCTTTCTACTAAGACATATGGAGACATATATGGGCAATGGACTCTCAAGCTGGAATCCTAAACTGAATACGGGAGACAAACGCCAGTTGGTAAAGCTTAGGATCAAGTATTGCTACGCCCTCCTAACCAGCGAGTTTAATGAAAAGAAGGCCAGAGTTAAAGAAACTATTCAAGAGAAGAAAGCTGGAAATGTAGCAGCTGTGCGTGGTCGTGGGCGTGGGAAAAAGAATGTTTCAATGTAATTTTGACTAATCTAGTGAATAGTTTAGGTAATGGTTGTAGGAATTTAGGTAATCTAGCAGATGTTTTCAAGAAACAGTAGGTGTATTTGTAAGTATCAGGTCATCTATCGGACAGTACACATTTGAACAGTATATGAATATTTCTCATTGAAAGATCAATGCTCATTCAAGCTTTGCAACAAACTGCATAAGTTGAATTGTAAAAAGTGCATGACTTAATATCTGTTTCAACATGAACAGAATCAGTGATTTTGTAATGGTGCATGGGTAATTTGTGGAAAGTGCATGAGTTATTATGTGTTGGTGCATGACTTAATATCTATTTGAACATGGAACAGAATTAGTGAGTCCGTATTGGTGCATGGCGAGTATGTGGAAAGTGCATGAGTTATTATGTGTTGGTGCATGACTCAATATGTGTTGGTGCATGACTCAGTATGTGTTGGTGCATGACTTGTTATGTGTTGGTGCCTGAGTTATTATGTGTCGGAATAGAATAATGATTTTGGTAAATGAGTAGTATGTCGAAAGTGCATGAGTTATCGTTAGTTGGTGCATGACTAAATATGTAAAAGTGCATGAATTAATTGATGTTATAATAGAACTAAACAGCCAGGGCTAATTACAAAAAACACCATAAACTACACCAAAAACAAACCATTGATGTTGTACCAGAATTACAAAGTCAAGGCTTTTACAAAAACACCATAAGCTACCCCCAAACAAACCTTTGTTGGTGCATGAGTTGATATGTAAAAGTGCATGAGTCACTGTATTTTGGTGCATGAGTGAGTATACATAAGTGCATTTCTTAATATTGAGGACAATATCTGAATACCTAATTTACAGAAAAGAGAAATAAAAGTGCATGAGTCACTATATTTTGGTGCATGATTAAGTTCATAAGTGCATTTCTTAATATCTGAATACCTAATTAACAGAAAAGAGAAATAACAGTGCATGAGTCACTGTATTTTGGTGCATGAGTAAGTATGCATAAGTGCATTCCCTACTATCTGAATACATATAAAATTTGAAACACCTAATTAACATATTGAGCACAAGTCGTGATGTTGTGTCCCGACCTTTTACAAAGAGTACATAATCTTGTCTTCTTCCTGGAATTTTCGATTCCAACCTCTTGGCCGCTTCTAATGCGCATCTTCCTGAACTTGTTCTTTACCATTTGCGGAGGGTGGACATTCACTTGATCCGGTAACGGGCCTACAAATTTCTTAAACTTATAGTTGCTGGCTGATGTTGAGACAGACGTATCAACTACTTGTGACCTTGTGAGTACAGCCTTTTGTTCCTTTAAAATAGCTAAAAATTCTTTCAATTTGTCCATATCATCACCAACAATGTTGACACAAGAGTACATTTCTGTCATCACTTCAGCCAACAGCCTCTTCTTTTCATCAATTTGAACACTCGCATCATAAACTGCACCATCCACTTCAAAAATTGGTTGTAGAATCGCTTGCTTCGTCCAGCGAGTGTTGATGAGGGTAGGAGGTAAGACAATTGCATGAGTATTCTTCAAAGCAAAGAAAATATGTCGGCAGGGAAAGCCTATAGTGAGGAAATTATTGCAAGAACAATGATACTCATTACTTGCAACAACTTTCTAAACAGCACAGATTCTGCCAAATTCGTCTTCAACCCTAAAGTGATGGATATCGGCATCTTTTTTCAGTTCATCAAGGATGCAATGATACGTGCCACTAACAAACGCCTCCTGGACATCATAAAATGCATTGATAGTGTAAATAGCTGCTAGGTTCTTTTCAAACTGGTAAGGTGTCTTCATCCGTGGAGTGCAGGTAGCGGAATCCATATCACACTTTTTCTAATTATGCTGCTGCGATTCAATTGCACTGCTATACTGCATCATGAACACCACTAGGCTTGATTGAGACCCTATGAAATTTCCAAAAAAACTGTTTTGACTCTCAGACCTTGATGCCGTCCTCAATAAGGACGACATTCTCACATCATGAAAAAATGCAGGGATCCAATAACGCCGTAGCTCAAACATTACTCCTAGTCACTCATGTCCTTGGAAACCAAATTCTTCAAGAACCGAGAACCACTCATTTTCAAACTCAATTGGAGTGAGTTCGTCACTCCAAACAATCTTCTTGAACTTCTTTTGGAACGAATCAATGATAGAAGGATTTGTATTTGGAGGGAACTTAACCTTGTTAGCAACCTTTATCATTATATGCCACATGCACAACCGGTGGACAGAATGAGTAAACACTCGTTCAACAGCAGCCTTGACAGATGCAGCTTGATCAGTTATAATGACATGAGGTTCATGGCCCATCGCCTTCTTGAAATTCTCAAATAACCACACATAAGAGTCAATGTCTTCATGAAAAAGCAAAGCAGCAGCAAATGTAATAGACCTCTTATGATTGTCCACTCTAGTAAATGGTATGAACACCATATTATATCTGTAATATGGGGTGCAAGAGTTTGAGCATGTTAGTGCATGAATGATTCAGTAAAGGTGCATGAAGCACCAGGTATAGGTGCATGAGCTGATGAGCGTAGGTGCATGAGTTACCCATTATAAATGCATGAGCTGATGAGCATAGGTGCATGAGTTACTCATTACAGGTACATGAGTTACTCAGGGTACATGGAAAAATCATTTGATCATACATAAATCAGATTACATAAGTAAATGAATGAAAATAAAATTACCTAATCAACTGGTATGTAGCATCAGCTGACATTACATTACTGAAATAAGAGAAACTCTTCCGATTGATAGGATCACACCAAAACAAATGGCATAGCTGGCCCTCCTTGTTTACATCATAATCAAAATAATATGCATTACATCATTCTTTCTTCTTCAAAAAGTCATTAATGACCATTTGAGCATCACTGCCTTCCATGTATGAGTTCAAACCCCTCATAAAGTTCTTGAAGTCAACAACAGTGGCGCCTACGTTAGCATATGAACCCACTAGATTCTTGTACACTTTGTAACTCTTAGTGACACCAATGTTGGATTTAATACAGTTCATCATAATTTCTTGATGAAATGGAGTCACTTGCATGTTCCCTTTTGAGAAAACCATATGAGACAGCTCCAACATAGCATGTGTATGACCATACTCCAATTTTGTAACACGGTAACCATCATTACCTTCGTACTTGAGCCAACACTTAGCTTCACAGCCACATCTATTAGATATTCTCCTCCTTTTCACAACATCTCCATCTGTCGGGACAGCCTGGTTGAACTCGGAATATGGAGAGACAACTTTGTATCCTTTTTCTGTTACAACAAAGGTGCTTCCAAATAACAGTCGACGGTACATCCTTGTTTTTCTTGGCAGAACAAACACGAACAGTAAAACCACATGTCGCTGCATAGGCTTTGTAAAAGGCAATAGCGTCGTTAAGAGTCGGGAAAAGCTGCCCAAGATACGGCTTCAATGAATCATTGCACTCCAGAATAATATATTCAGCGGTAATGCTTGGGGAAACAGATATAACATTATGCTTCATTTTATGCTCATCTCCTGACAAAAGAAAGAGTGGAATTAATAATAGAGTATGAGCTAATAAGTGCATGGCCCTATACATAAACGTGCATGAAAGAGTGAATAAAGGTGCATGACTGGCGGAAAGAAAGTGCATGAGCTTATAAGTGGACTACTGACTCAAAGAAAGTACATAAACGTGCATGAAAGAGTGAATAAAGGTGCATGACTGACGGAAAGAAAGTGCATGAGATTATAAGTGGACTGTTGACTCAAAGAAAGTGCATGACCATGTCGACTAAGAACGAAAAATTCAAGCACATACCTAAAATTGCAATACACAGATCTTAATTGCAATACCTAAAATTCAAAACTGACAAATTCAACCAAGCACATACCTAAATCCCCAAAAACAGAGAAATTCTGCTGAAACACACATACATAAATGCCTAAATACCTAAACAATAAACAAATCAACAACAAATTACAGATCTGTACCTGAATCAATAGAAGGAGTAACCATGTCGACTAAGAACGACGAGACTAAAACGAAAATAGCAAGAAGAAAATAAAGCACATCGGCGGCAAGACGGAAACGATCGGCCGATGAAACGAGCGAACGGATTAGTTTTATCACGAAGAAGGATGGATTACCACGAAGGAGGATGGATTACAAGTAAAAACGAACCAACAAGCAACCTGGAATCTGGTTTTTTAGAGCGAGCGAAGAGAAGGAACGGCTGGGAACAGTGAAAATTCGAAGGAAAAGGGAAAAGGAAAAGAGAAGGAACGGCTGAGATTAGATGGAGAGGAAAAAGAACGAACGGTTGTGAAGCATCCTCATTCCTATCCTAACACCCTATCCTCACGTGATCTTTTTCCAAAACATTTCATTCTCTTTAAGTGTATTACGAGTACTTCTAAATTATTTTTTGAAAATACTTATTTTAATTCAATTGATTTTATTATTAGTTTATGTTTTCTTTTTCTTTTTATAGGGGATTTTTTTTCTTTCTTAATTCAATTTAAAGTTCATTTTTTTGCCTACATCCAAACTATTCTCTCATCTATATACAAATTTTTATTATTAATTAGATATTAAGTGTAAGTTTTAATACATAAGTTTCTATTTTAAGTGGAACATTACTAAAGTACTAATGATCCGATATAAAAGTTAAATTTTGTTCAAGATTTTACAGGAATAAAAATCAACTTTAAGGATATTTTCTTTGTGAATTTCATAATTTTTTATATATAAAAAAGGGTCTGGTTTCTATTATATGATACACCACAATTTTCATTACTCTTACAATGTTACAGATGTTTTTAATAGATAGTCTTATTTAAACAATTTTAAGAATATAGCTTGTTTAAAAAATATGTATTTTTTATTAGGACTTTATTATACTTTTAAAACAAGGCCTCTTAAATTGATTGACCGGCCCTGGGTGTAATATGTGGTGTAGTGATATTGTAGTTTAGTATATATATGGAGTGTGGTTCTGGTACATAGCGTCTATCAGGTATAAAGTGAGGATATATTAGAGTCGTCGAATGAGCCAATTTGATGGCTGAGATTGACACACGTGGTGCCTTCAAAATATAAACCAAGCGCGCTCCTCACATTCAATTTGTTTTTTCAGTGGCCCTGTGTCGTAAATAACCCAAAAAATAATGCCCTTCAAAAAATAGAACAAAACAAATCTCGCCCCTCTTTCTTCTCTGATTTTCAAAATGCGCTCAACCCCGAAAACCCTAGCTCTCGATTCAACTCTCAAATCTATACCCCATATCCAATCTCTTTCAAATCTCCAGCCTGAAATCACTAAATTAGCATCCAAAATCATCCATTTTCACACTCCTCTATCCTTCCTCTCAAAAGTTGTTGAAGACTCGGGTATTTGAACAAGCAAAATGGCAGCGAAGACAAAATTTCGAAAGGGAAAGGAATGCAAAACCAAGGTAAAAAATCTCTACAACACTCATGAATTTTAGATTATGTTTGTTCGATGATGTGGTTAGGCTTCACGTGTTCAGATTTAGGGTTTACGTGTTTAGATTTAGGGTTAATGTGTTCGCAATTAGGGTTCGTGTATCATGATGCTTCAGTTCTTTGAATATGGATTTCTAGTGTTCATATGTTGAAACACGTTCAATTAGATGAGTAGAGTATGTAATTTCGTGTTTGTCTCTTGGAAATATGGTACACTGAGTAGTGTGTTAAAGTACATGGTTTGATTTTTACAAAGCATATTTTCACCTATGCTCTAAAGTGTAATATATGCATATTCTTATTTGTAGTGTGAAGTTATATATTTGCATATTGTTATCTATCAAGTTCTAAATTGCATAGTGATGTCTTGCTATTAAATGTGCATAATGAATTGCTTAAAAGTGCATGTATTCATATCAAATGTGCTTAATTAAGTACCTAAAGTGCATATGGTGATATATAATGTGCATACTTAAGTGTTTGAAGTGTATAATATTGTTTGTTATTAAATGTGCATAATTAATTGTCTAAAGTGCATTTCCTAATACGAAATGTGCGTAATTAAGTAATTTTATGAATTCTTTGATAATTTTGTGATATATACTTCTATTTAAGGGTCTGTTCGGCTAAACCATTATAATGCCATTTTCAATTATAATAGGTTTATTTAAAATAAACGTGTTTGGAACATCTATTTCTTTTCCAAAAGTATTTTTCCATTTCTCCTGTTTTCATATATATACATGCAATCGTTCCACCACCAACCAACAATTAAATCCCAAACCGCCATGGAAATACACCGTAAAGGTCGCCGGAATCCACCGCAGGAGTCGTCGGAAGGACAGGTCAACGAATCTGCTGGAGGAATCAATCGCAAAGAAGAGGATGAACTGAAGAGTTGGAGACACCAATGAACCAGCTAATTGAAGAATCAAACTGCCTAGAAGATGATATATCGAGGGCAAGGGGTCGACGAAGATGATGGATCTAGGCAAAACCACCTAGAAGATGATAGATTTGAGGATGCCAGTGAATCAAATCGCCGAGGAAGGTGGGGGTCGAGAACAACAAAGTTGGCCAACTTGGGGGATTTTGGTTTGCTGAATCAACAACACAATCATAAGCAGGTACTCGCAATATTTATACTAACGTGGTTGAGCTAAAACATAAGGCTATACACATGAGTTTCTCATAGGTATGTAGTCAGTAGTCTAAAGTACATTCTAACTTCATTTTCTTTCATTATTGTGCAAAGTTTATTCACCAACAGAAGAAAAGCTACCATCACTTTTAGAAAAATATAAGCAAAATGATACCAACAATAAGGATTGGCAAAACATCAGCAACAATGATAATTGGTTCATGAAAAAAATTATGTCCAATTAATGAATTATCGAATCAAAACTTCACTAAAAAATGGTGGTTACATCTTAGGTCATGTGATTGGAATTATTATATGTGACATCAGATTACATGTATAAACATGAGTTGGTGCACCATATGCTCATAAAAAATAACCCATTCATCACAAACTATCATTCAGTAGAGGCATCGGTCAACAAAATACAATCAAACAAATTCATCACAATAGAACTTCACAAAAAAGTCATAAGTAATGGCAGAAGTAACAACTTTGAAAGGGATGCACAAATATGACAAAATACAATAGAAAGGCACAATGATAATACAAAACACACAAGAAGGCAGAGGAAAAGTGCACAAGTAACAATTGTGCTCATTCAAAAGTGCACGACTATCAACATTCCAATCCCAACGTCAAACACAAAACACGAAAGGTATGAAACAACGAATTCACACATTAGGAATCACAATAGAGATGATAAATTTGATACGCTAATCATGAATTCACGAAAATATCGTGAGTAAACACAAATCGATTCACAATAACATATTCGCAATAAATTCAAGGTGCGAACCCTAAATCGGGAAAAATAACCATTGAGGAAGAGAGATGAAACGTAAATACCTTTATCCATCATGATTTTTAAAGTGGAAGATGAAAGGTTTGCCGAACTGCAGTATCAAAGAGCAACGAAGGAGATTAATAATGGCGGATTTACGAGCAGAAGAAGCGGATTTGTGAGTAGAAAAACGCTAGGAAGAAAGAGATCCCAATTTGTACAGAGGGGTAAAAACGTAAAATGAAATAAAAGTTAGAGTATTCACAAAAATCCCACCAACTGTGTAAAATCTTGTAATAATCCGAGCCATTGGATCAAACATATCCAATAGTTATCCTTATTCTCCACTTTACACCTTAAACCCCTCCCTATATGATCAAAACTCTATATTACACCTTAAACCCCTCCCCATATGATCAAAACTCTATATGTGTATACTAGATTTTACACACACAAAAATCGAAGCCGCTATATACACTACGGTTTTCGGCGTTTCGCACTATAAAATTCTACGCAAGAATCTTGTGTACGCAAGATTCTTGCGTATAAGAGCAAATAATGCTATGCAGGTATCTTGCGTATGCAAGATACCTGCGTAGAGTAAGAATGTAGCCGTGAGAGGAAAAATATGGCCGTTGGTTGGTTTTTGAAATTTTGGCTCCTACGCAGCATTTCTGCGTACGCCAGGTTTGTGCGTAGCCCAACAGTTATAATTCCAACGGCCGAATTACCCCTCCTCTATATATACTCAAATTCATTCATCCATTTTTTTCACACACGAATACAATCTTACCACAACGGAAAATAACGAAAATGACTATTGGAGTAGTGATGAAGAATATTTGAGCAGTGATGAAGAATTCAACTCGAACAATTTCGCGGTTAGTAAATTTTAGGGATATGGAGATATTGTATGCTATGAAGTAGTACTTGTTTAGAAAGGGGAAGATATGGTTTTGTTTTAGTACTACTATTATAGTTTTGTTAGCATTTATTAAATATTTAGCGGTATTTTTGTTTAGAAATGGGAAGATATGGTTTTGTTCCAAATTTAGATATTATTGTTTAGTTTTGTTAGTACTACTATTGTAGTTTTGTTAGAAATAGAAGTTCTTTAAGTTTGGAGATTGAGATATTGCTATTTACATGAATAGGGTAAAGATTATGGATCTAAATTTCGTACGAATCAAAGTGGGATAGCCGAGAGGAGTTGGTTGATTGGGCTCAAAAGAGGGGTAAAGATTTGATGATGGTTCTAGTCATTCGCCGAAGTAATGAAATACATGTTAGTTTGACGTGCGAGCACTTTGGTGAATATAGATCGGGGAGGAAGAAAGTTAGTGAAGAAGATCTGAATGAGGCTGATATAGTACTTCGTGAAACCAGATTGAAGAAGTTCGGGTGCACGTTTGAGTTGTACGGTGTTAGAATGAAGAAGAAGTCGGGAGTAGAGACTCGAAAATGGATCTTGAATGTGTTGAGCGGACAACACAACCATAAGCTTCCGACTACCTTTCTTGGGCATGCATACATGGGTCGAATGACCCCGGATGAGCAGAGCATTGTCAGGAGATTCGGCAAGAGGTTCAATCCGCGGAGTGTTATTGTTACAGAGTTGAGAAGTTGCTTCCCCGGAAATATAACATCACCGAAACAAGTTTCCAACTATCTACAAAAGATGCACTATGAGGATCGTGGGGAAATGACGGTCACCCAATGGACCCTAAATTTCTTCAAAGAAAACAAGTACGAAGTGCATCCTCTGAGGAAGTTGTCTACGTCTCAGATCGATATCCTATTTTTTGCTCACCCTCACTCGCTGCACTTGTTGAAGTTGTTCCCGTATGTGGTAGTTATCGATGCCACATACAAGACAAACAGGTATTTAATGGCCTTCTGTTTATTACAAAGTCGTAATATCCATGATCTAAAATTGCTTATATTATTTTGTTTTCTTACATTCATCCTTAGGTATAACATGCCTCTAGTGGAGATTGTCGGTTTTACATGCACTAACAAGACGTTCAACATCGCCTATGCATTTACGTGGGAGGAAGATGGTTTGCATTACAGATTCATAATGCGAAAGCTTCTGCATTTGTTTCAAGAGGCGGGAGTAATGCCGACGGCCATAATGACCGATCGAGAGAAGGCCCTCATCAATGCAATTCGGGTAGTTTTCAAAGATCAGGTTAAACACCTTTTGTGTTGGGTGTATATCAAACACAACATAGAGGCATATGCTAATCCAATCTTGAAGGATTCGAAAAAAGTCAGCGACTTGTACGGCCAATGTTGGGGACTTTGGTGTTCAACCACGGAGGAAAGCTACGAAGAGAGGCTTCAAAAACTCGGGAAATCGTGGAAGAGCGGCCTCGTTGGATACCTTGAGAAACAGTGGTTGAATCCTTACAATGAAAACATAGTTAGAGCGTGGACAGGTCATCATCTTCACTTCTTCACGAGGAATTCAAACATGTATGTATCCCTTTTTCATTTTCTTGGTTGTTTTGGGCCTAGGGCTCGGTGTCATACTTTCTAACTAGCACGATTCATTTTTTTTTTGATAGGGTTGAGGGTATGCATTCGGTGTTGAAGGATATTGTGGATTCTAGTATTGGCGGTTTTAACAGGATGGCATTGAGGATCCACCATGCAATCGAAGGTCAAATCGGGCAGGTGAGGGCGAGCATGGAGATATCATGGGTCAAAAGACCAAATTATTTCAACCAGGTGCCGCTAGAAGTGAGAAGGGTGTTTACGAAGTTGTTCTACAAAGTGTCGAAAAGGGGCTTGAAGAAGTTGTTTGATATGTATAAGCAGCTAGAGAAAGAGGATTTCACGGAGGAGTGCGGCGATTGCTGGATGAGAGAATGCCAAGGCCTGCCGTGCATCCATGAGATTGGGGAGGCTATTGTTGATAAGAGGCAGATCATGCCGAGTGAGATCCACCGCTTCTGGAGGTAGTTGGAATGGGATAAGATGTATCGTGACAACACCATTGAGGACCATGTAGAAATGTCTATTCCACAACTAAGACTTGAGGAATTGTACAAGAAGGAGAAAGATGGGATCCTTGATCAATCCACGTTAAAGAAAGTCAATGAGTTGTTCTATGACTTAGAGCATCCGAGTGAATCTTCGTTATTGAAGCCGACGGGTATCGTTGCCAAAGGAAGGCCGAAGGGTTCCACAAAGTATTCCACCAAGAGGGAGCCGAGCTTGTTTGAGCACAGAAGGGCCGAGTTAGATGAGTATGAGAAGGAGATAAAGAAGGAGAATGAGAATGAGAATGGGACCCAAGGTAGCCAAGGTAGGGGTCATGGCCGTGGCCGTCCTAGAAAGGATAAAAGTGAAGTTCCGTCGGGCCAATATGAAGCGTCGGGATCATAGTTTCCTGAACAACCCATTTTTTTATATGGGAGTGAACTTCGGGTTTAAGAATGTGGATTATTTCTGGTTCCCATACATTAAGGAGGCAAGAGATGTAATTCCGGACGGGCATTGTGGATATCGGTCACTAGATGTACTGTTGGGGTACGAAGAGCATGATTACCCTATGGTTTGAATGCATCTAGCGGCAGAGTTGTTGGACAACAGAGATGTGTACATGGAAATACTGCCCAGACTAGCACCGAGAATGAGTTACGAAGATCTTATATTCCGGGTGAACTATGTCATAAGTCCTCGCTCCTCGCAATATTGGCTCGACATGCCTCTAATCGGTTTGGTGTTTGCCATGGTGTATCAAGTTGCGCTATGTTTCTTAGCCTGGGATGGTCCTTGCTTCTGCCTACCAATGAAGGCGTCTGATACAAGCTTCGGTCCTCTAACGAAGATATTGACGATGGCCCACGTAGGAGCTCAAAACCACTTCATATCGATAAAGCTTACTATTTCTACATAACTTACTCTACTAAACTATACGAGTCTATGCGCAAAGAGTTCAAGTTTGTGTTTGTATGTAGGCGTGGCTCAAGGATGATTGTCCAGTACCCCCTCCTCCGTATGCTTGGCGTCGTTTCAAAGACCGAAGTGTAGATGGCTGGGATGTTCTGTTTCACTCGATGTTTCAAATGTTTCAGGATTATCGCACGAGATATAATCGTCCACTCGATCCTCTAGTGTAGTGATTTACATGTAGGGATTGTAATATACTATCATTGTAATATTCTAGCACGTTAGCATTGTAATATTGTATCTTTTTTCCAAAAATATGAAAAGTGTTGGATGGTATTTTTACCACAAAACAAGAGTTTTGGGCACTTATCGTAATTTATGAAAAGTGTTAGAGGGCATTTTTGCTGCAAAACAAAAGTTTTGAACACTTATCGTAATTTATGAAAAGTGTTGGAGGACATTTTTGTCGCAAAATAAGAGTTTCAGGCACTTATCATAATTTATGAAAAGTGTTAGATGGCTTTTTTGCCGCAAAACAAGAGTTTCGGGCACTTATCGTAATTTATGAAAAGTGTTGGATAGCTTTTTTGCCGCAAAACAAGAGTTTCGGGCACTTATCGTAATTTATGAAAAGTGTTGGATGGCATTTTTGCCGCGAAACAAGAGTTTCAGGCACTTATCGTAATATATGAGAAGTATTGGAGGACATTTTTGCCGCAAAACAAGAGTTTCAGGCACTTATCATAATTTATGAAAACTGTTGGAGGGCATTTTTGCCGCAAAACAAGAGTTTCAGGCACTTATTGTAATTTATGAGAAGTGGTGGTATGCATTTTTACCGCAAAACAAGTGTTTTGGGCACTTATCGTAATTTATGAAAAGTATTGGATGACATTTTTGCCACAAAACAAGAGTTTCGGACACTATAGTATATAAAATTATATCATATGACTTATAAAGGAAAACTATAATATATAAGTATATCATATGAAATATAAAGAAAAACTATAGTATATAAGCTTATATCATATGACTTATAAAGAAAAACTATAGTATATAAGTATATCATATGAAATATAAAGAAAAACTATATTATATAAGTATATTCATATGAAATATAAAGGAAAACTATAGTATATAAGTTTATATCATATGACTTATAAATGAAAACTATAGTAAATAAGCTTATATTATATGAAATATAAAGAAAAACTATAGTATATAAGTATATCATATGAAATATAAAGAAAAACTATATTATATAAGTATATTCATATGAAATATAAAGGAAAACTATAGTATATAAGCTTATATCATATGACTTATAAAGAAAAACTATAGTATATAAGCTTATATCATATGACTTATAAAGAAAAACTATATTATATAAGCTTATATCATATGAAATATAAAGGAAAACTATAATATATAAGTATATCATATGAAATATAAAGGAAAACTATATTATATAAGTATATTCATATTAAATATAAAGAAAAACTACATTATATAAGCTTATATCATATGACTTATAAAGAAAAACTATAATATATAAGCTTATATCATATGACTTATAAAGAAAAACTATAGTATATAAGCTTATATCATATGAAACATAAAGAAAAACTATAATATATAAGTACATTCATATGAAATATAAAGGAAAACTATAGTATATAAGCTTATATCATATGACTTATAAAGGAAAACTATAATATATAAGTATATTCATATGAAATATATAGGAAAACTATAGTATATAAGCTTATATCATATGACTTATAAAGGAAAACTATAGTATATAAGTATATCATATGAAATATCAAGGAAAACTATATTATATAAGTATATTCATATGAAATATAAAGAAAAACTATAGTATATAAGCTTATATCATATGACTTATAAAGGAAAACTATAGTAAATAAGCTTATATAATATAAAATATAAAGGAAAACTATAGTATATAAGTATATCATATGAAATATAAAGAAAAACTATATTATATAAGTATATTTATATGAAATATACAGAAAAACTATAGTATATAAGCTTATATCATATGACTTATAAAGGAAAACTATAGTATATAAGCTTATACCATATGACTTATAAAGGAAAACTATAGTATATAAGCTTATATCATATGAAATATAAAAAAAAAACTATAATATATAAATATATCATATGAAATATAAAGAAAAACTATATTATATAAGTATATTCATATGAAATATAAAGAAAAACTATAGTATATAAGCTTATATCATATGACTTATAAAGAAAAACTATAGTATATAAGCTTATATCATATGACTTATAAAGAAAAACTATATTATATAAGCTTATATCATATGAAATATAAAGGAAAACTATAATATATAAGTATATCATATGAAATATAGAGGAAAACTATATTATATAAGTATATTCATATTAAATATAAAGAAAAACTATAGTATATAAGCTTATATCATATGACTTATAAAGAAAAACTATAATATATAAGCTTATATCATATGACTTATAAAGAAAAACTATAGTATATAAGCTTATATCATATGAAACATAAAGAAAAACTATAATATATAAGTACATTCATATGAAATATAAAGGAAAACTATAGTATATAAGCTTATATCATATGACTTATAAAGGAAAACTATAATATATAAGTATATTCATATGAAATATATAGGAAAACTATAGTATATAAGCTTATATCATATGACTTATAAAGGAAAACTATAGTATATAAGTATATCATATGAAATATCAAGGAAAACTATATTATATAAGTATATTCATATGAAATATAAAGAAAAACTATAGTATATAAGCTTATATCATATGACTTATAAAGGAAAACTATAGTAAATAAGCTTATATAATATAAAATATAAAGGAAAACTATAGTATATAAGTATATCATATGAAATATAAAGAAAAACTATATTATATAAGTATATTTATATGAAATATACAGAAAAACTATAGTATATAAGCTTATATCATATGACTTATAAAGGAAAACTATAGTATATAAGCTTATACCATATGACTTATAAAGGAAAACTATAGTATATAAGCTTATATCATATGAAATATAAAAAAAAAACTATAATATATAAATATATCATATGAAATATAAAGAAAAACTATATTATATAAGTATTTTCATATGAAATATAAAGAAAAACTATAGTATATAAGTATATTCATATGAAATATATAGTTTTCATTTATATCTTTTAAATATACATATATTATATAATAATATAATATAGTTTTTCGTTATACTTATATACTATAAACATCAACAAAATACCATAAACATCAACACAATACCATAAACATCCACAAAATACCATATATGTAACGTAACAGTTTAGGTAATATACATATCGTAACGTAACTAGTCCTCGTCTGGCTGTCGCCCGCTACCAGATCCCTCCTCGTGAACCGAGTCGCGGAATATCTGGAACGCACGTGGAATGAGAGGGGTTGAAGGCGTCACGTCACCCATCAGATACTCGATCCAACGGATCATCCGATCTGTAAGACGGGGAGGCGTATCGTCGTACTAGGCCAGATAAGCCGTCATCTCGCCGACCACCAACTGTGAGCGTTGTATTAAAAAAAACATCAGAACATAAACATAAATAAATTACCATAAACATAAGAAAATGACATACCGTGACAGCGGAAGCCGGGGGAGGTGGAGGGATAGGATCTACTGCATGTGGGCCCTGTCTGGCGGACCGGAAATCCAAATATGGATTAGACATCTGGTCAATCCAATCGAGGTATGCATCGTCACAATCCCACGTGAAGGTGGACGCGATAAGATCATGCAGCTCGATCAGCGGCCTCGGGTCCGCATCCCACAGACAGTGCTCATCCCCGTACTCCACTTTATACGACCGCAACGCTGCATGTCGGACAACTTTACTCGACTCTGGTGGCGCCTGCGGGATACACTGCCTATACCCGAACTGGCGGAGGCAACGGTCGGGCATGTACGACTCTCGTACGTCAAAAAATCATATATTCGTTAGCATTTATATAAAAAAATCATGTAAACAGAAACAAATAGTATTACCCTCAGAAGCAGCGGACATCCGACCAATCCCTGTGCCTGGGCCCGCGATGCCATACCCAAATGCCGGTATAGGTTGGCCAGGACACCAACACCCCAGACATAACGGCCGGTGCGGTCGTGGTCGAGGAGAAGCGACAGATACTTTGCCTTCACCTTCTGCCCTGACTTGTCTTTGAAGACGGTACTGCCCAACAGCATGAGCAAGTACATCGAAGCAATATGACGATCGTTTATGAGATTAATAACATTAATTTAATTATAAAATGTATAAAAATACCCTAAAAATCATAATATTAATAAAACTACAGATATATATACCTCTGGGACGCTGGACATAATAAATCACAACGATTCTTCAACGTTGAATTGATCGCAAAGCCGCCACCTGAAAAAAGAAATAAAACCAAATACGATCTATTAACAACATTTTAATTAAAATATATTAAATAAATGATAAATAGGTATAAAAATTATTACTTGATGTCATCTGCGAGACGAGAGATACATCAATCCCAAGCATCTCCGATGCAGCAGCAAATATCTCGGCGTCAGACATATCAGATACCACCGTCGTCCCATAGATGGGGATCTCCAAAATGTGGAAGACGTCGTGGAGTGTGATCGTGATCTCCCCCCACGGAAAATGGAAGGAGTTCGTCTCCGGATGCCACCGCTCCACGAACGACGATATCAGCACGGCGTCGGGCATATCAGATACCACCACCGCTCCAAGGAAAATGTCAATGCCTCCTCGTCGAATGCGTCGGCGGCGGCGGCGGACATGGATGTGTCGCTACTATCGTCCTCAGGATCCGACATAGGTGCATCGTCTGGCTGGACAGCATCCAGTCGCGGACCCAAATCCGCCGTACCTCTGTCGCCGCGTTGGGCCGATCTTGTGACCCGTCGCTGTCCCAATCGACGAGACCCTCTGTACAGCTGTCGAACTGAATGCAATGACTGTTGTACTGCCTTTTTACGAATTTTGGAAAAAATATATTAAAAAAGTTACTAGAAATATTTGTTTCATTATATATGTTTTATATTGAATTACAAATTATTAACTATTTATTTCCAATTTATTTCATTATTTCATTTCTACTTTTTAATTCAATCCAAATTACCAAAAAAAACGTAGTGTATATAGAAGTTACCAAAAAAAAAATAGAATTAATTATCAATTACTATACGGAAAGGCTATATGTACGCGGTTTCGCGTCTAAATGGATGCGAAACCGTGCGCGTAGCTTAGGCGCACAGGGGTAAAACATGCATTTTTTAAAATGCATGTGACAAACCCGTGCGCGTAGCTTACGCGCAAAAAAAAAATGCATAACCCATGCGCGTAAGCTAGGCGCACCAAAAAAAAAAATTTGCAGAATTTTTTTTTCCACATAATCATGTAGAGAATTTCAATACGAGTCCGTACATATAAAATGCGTCCAAAACGGACATCGTTTGCCCCTCCAAAAGCCCAAAAAACGAAGTCTTCCTACCCATTTTTTTACAATTTGGTGCCCGATATATAGCGCATTGTAGTAAAAGTTTTTGGTATTTTTTTCATTTTTAAACTATAATTTTGTATAACATTTTAATACGAGTCCGTACATAGACCTGTCAAAAACTGACCCAACCCGAAAGGACCCGAACGTCACTGGGTCAAGAAGGACCCGAACCCGAATGCAAATTCGAGCTCACGGATCCCCTTTATTTTATATATTTTATTTCAGTTATATTAAATATTTTAATATACTTTATTAAATAATAATATAATATTAATTATAATATTATAATTATTTTATTAAAGTTAAAAATCATAATAATAATCATAAGAAAATGACATGTTCGACCCGCCAGGTCAACCCGAATCCGCCCGACCAGAAAATTTTACCAACCCGATCGACCCGAACCCGATTTTGTAACACCCCCAAAACTTAACCCTTTTGGAAAGGTATTACCGCCAGTGACCCCAGTGTTCCTTACCGAGATCACCCAAGGCTTTACCAAATAAATACAATTTATGAAATGCAATTGATACACAAGGATCAAGCATTAAATTCCAAAACATAACATTGTTGAGGAAACAAGAGTTACGGGATTACAACCCAATCCCGAATAGGTCAAAACATAGTTTAAACCAAACACAGCGGAAGACTAAGAAAGTAAGTTACAATCGGAGTTATTGTCCAAAGGATCATAACCTGATTAAAGAAATAATTAAAACATTCAAAAACCACCGCCGACTTCATAGTCCTTCTAATCTTCTGAGCTACTTCTTAACTGATGTGCCGAATCAAACGGATGACACCAGCCAACCATGCAAGGGAAAATATTGGTTGGTTAGTCTAAATGAATAGACTAGCAAGGGAATAAAGCAGACTGGTTCGAAGCAGTCATATTAGGTTAGACTCATCGCTTCTCGGATAATAACCGATAACGGTAGTCAACCATCATATTCCTACTGGAATAAACAAGAGGTATGCACAAGAGAAGATTCTGGAAGACTGAATCTTCACAGAAAACGACTCGAAAGAAGACTCCAACTGAAATGAGTCTTTAAGGAAGCAATGACAAATCTGGAAAGTTACAGAATCATACAACAATGATTTAAAACTGACTGAGATGCTTCGGTTCACGACCAACCTCATCGCCTACAGTGAATCCAGATTGGAAAGAGAACGTACTACATTCAAGTCAAGACGAGTTTTCCTAGCTGCACTGAACTTAGCTGCACTACTCGCCCAAGGTGTATTAATTATGTGCGTCAAGATAGCACTTATCTGATTTATGTTACAAAAACACACATCACGTTATAGACTTTTACATGTGTACCCCACCAATGGGACGACACATCTTAGTATACGTTTCGTCGAGAGTGACGTATACCGAAAGGTTTGTGACACCAGCTAAGTGTCCTGTCTCTACACACATGTGTAAGAGACCGATCATGATCATAGAATAGTACCAGATGGGGACGAGCCATCCCGATACCAGATTATAAAGAAACGACTGGACAGAGTCCGAGTAACGTTCCTATCTAACAGTGCTAACTAAACAGTTACAGCACCACAACATTTACAGGATAAATCCACATAAAGGCCCGAAAGGCGATCACAGATAATAGCGTTGTTCTAACAGATATACAACCTATTATATGATTTTCAAAACAGTTTATCAAAACCGTTTCCAGACAAACAGAATATTCATTCCAAATTAATTACTCAGATAAACTACTGATAATTAATGTAAATATGGAACGAAAGAGCAAGAGCGAACCGTCACTTGCCTTACTCCGCAGAATAGTCTAAAGACGTCAACTGGATTTCGGGCTCGACACGGTATAGTTCCGACAACACAACAACCTTCGAGTCGACCCATAAAAGGAACCCTAAGTTAGATCCGACATAAACAGTACGAATCTAAACACGGCGAAAGATCACGAAAGGAAAGACGTCACGACGACAACCGACCAAGCCAAAGCCACAAAGGCATTCTGGGCACTGGCGGCGGTCGCCGTTCTTGGCGGCGGTCGCCGGGAAGAACACGGCGGTCGCCGTGAAGAACACGGCGGTCGCCGTGAAGAACACGGCGGTCGCCGTGAAGAATACGGCGGTCGCCGTGAAGAACACGGCCGACTGAAACTAGAGAAAACTCACCCCAAAACACGAGCGGTTTGGCCTCCTTCGACTTGCTTTGGCTTCTAACCTCCAAGGCTAACCAAAAGCTTTACAAAGGCACTCTGGAAACACACCAAGGCAACACCGGCGAGACCTCCGGCGTGCACAAGAAAACCGGCGAAAACAAAACTCCGGCGAGAGGCGAATTTGGCAGCGATTCGGGGTTGTAGATGACCCAAAACCCATGCCCAAGCTCTGCTATTTATAGGCAAACCCCAAGGAGTGAGCTGCAAACCCTCAGACGCGGCAAACGACGCAACGGCGCGCCTCGAACGACACCAGCGACCATCGGGCAAAGCCCACTGGACAATCACGGCGGTCGCCGTATTTTTGCCTGCGGCGGGCACGCGGCGGTCGCCGTCGTTAGGCCTGTCGCGGCCAGCTAGAAGCTGACACGCTGACATCTCGGGCCCAACCACGGCGGTCGCCGTTTCTGAACGGCGGTCGTCGTTTCCCCCTTTTCCCGCCCATTCGGCTTTGAACGAGCATGACAATAAACCGGGATAAAAATTATCGTACGCGAACGACAATTTAAAATTCAAGGCACCTTGTCTGTATATTATTTCCCTGAGAAAAATATTACAGATATAGAGCACATTATAGAATGTCTCAAGCTACCTGAATTAAATCCGACGTACACAACGGGTACTCGGGAAAATTCCATAATTCCCAAAATAACCTTACAAAAATACGGGGTATCACATCTCCTCCCCCTTACAAGAAGTTTCGACCCCGAAACTTAGGTCGAGAATAACTCGGGAAAACGCCTGAGCATATCTGACTCGGTTTCCCACGTCTCCCAAGTAACTTCTTCGGTCCCTGACTTGGACCACAGCACTCGTACCAAAGGTACGATCTTGTTGCGCAAATGCTTCTCCCGACGCTCCAAAATGCGCACGGGCAACTCTTTATAAGTACCATTAGCTTGAATCTCGATGTCCTCGTAACTAAGCACATGAGACTCATCTGGCACATACTTTCTGAGTAAAGACACATGGAACACGTTATGCACCGGGTGAGCCGATGGCGGCAACGCCAAACGGTACGCTAGAGATCCCACTCTATCCAAAATCTCGAATGGTCCCACGTAGCGAGGGTTAAGCTTCCCACGCTTACCAAATCTGAAAACTCCTTTGGATGGCGATACCTTGACAAAAACCTTGTCACCGACCTTGAACTCGACAGTCCTGCACTTCCGATCTGTGTAGGACTTCTGTCGACTCTGAGCGGTCAACATTCTTTGTCTGATCAAAGCAATGTCTGAAGCCGTCCTTTCGACCAACTCTGGTCCAAGCAGAATTTTGTCGGCATTATCGTCCCAACAAATCGGAGATCTGCATCTGCGACCATACAAAGCTTCAAACGGAGCCATCTTGATTGTAGCATGCCAGCTATTGTTGTATGTGAACTCAATCAGACTCAAGCTGTCCTCCCAGCTAGTCGGACGATCGAGCACACAAGCTCTAAGCATATCCTCCAGAGTCTGGATGGTCCTTTCAGACTGGCCATCTGTCTGAGGATGAAACGCTGTACTGAACCTTAACTCGGTTCCCATAGCCTTATGAAGTTCCTTCCAGAATCTTGACATGAAACGGCCATCTCGGTCCGATACAATGGTCTTAGGAATGTCATGTAAGCGGACAATCTCCTTCTGGTAAACTTCGGCTAGCTTCTGGGTTTCCCATGTGGTCTTGATGGCTATGAAATGAGCACTCTTCGTAAGCATATCCACAATTACCCAGATAGCATCTCTCTGACTTCGAGTCTTGGGTAGCCCAGTGACGAAGTCCATGGAAATGTCCTCCCATTTCCATTCTGGCACGGGGAGAGGTAGCATCTCACCACCTGGTCTGCGATGTTCGATCTTGACTTTTTGGCAAGTTAAGCACTTTGCCACAAAGTCTGCTACGTCCCACTTCATGTTTGGCCACCAAAACTTCTTCCTGAGATCCTTGTACATCTTGCTAGAGTCAGGATGCATAGAATAAGCAGATGAATGAGCTTCTCTCATCACCAACTGACGAAGACCTTCTGTGTCAGGCACACAGATCCGATCCTGAAACCAAAGTGATCCATCATCCTGAACCACAAAACTGGGAGCCTTTCCATCCATCACTTCACTGCTTAACTTTACCAAGATGATGTCATCGACTTGCTTTTCTTTGATTTGATCCAGCAGTGTAGCCTGAATCTCCATCATACTCAGGTACCCTCTACGCTGGTCATATAAGACTTCAATGTCGCATGATTCTTGGTTTAGCTTGGTCTGAGCAGTAAGCAACGCAACCACAGTCTCGTACGTTGTCTTCCGGCTTAGCGCATCAGCTACAACATTAGCCTTGCCCGGATGATACAACAATTCCATGTCGTAGTCCTTGAGCAACTCTAGCCAGCGGCGTTGTCTCATATTTAGCTCCTTCTGAGTAAATATATACTTGAGACTTTTGTGGTCAGTGAAGACTTGGCATCTTATACCATAGAGGTAATGTCTCCAAATCTTCAGCGCAAAGACAACCGCTGCTAACTCAAGATCATGGGTCGGATAGTTTTCTTCGTAAGTCTTGAGTTGTCTAGATGCGTAAGCAATGACTCTGCCCCTTTGCATCAAAACACAACCAAGGCCACACTTGGAAGCATCACTATAGACCACATAATCGTCATTCCCCTCTGGGAGTGCTAACACGGGTGCCGAGGTCAACCGTCGCTTCAACTCCTGGAAACTGACCTCGCACTTGTCATTCCAGACAAACTTCTTGTGGACCTTGCGGAGTAGATTGGTCATCGGTAGAGCGATCTTTGAAAATCCTTCTACAAACCTTCTATAATACCCGGCAAGTCCAAGAAAACTGCGCACCTCTTTTACGTTCTGGGGCTGTGTCCACTTAGCCACCGCTTCAATCTTTTGGGGATCAACCATAATCCCATTTTTATTGATCACGTGGCCTAATAAAGCCACTTCCTTCATCCAGAATTCACATTTAGACAATTTAACATAAAGCTGATGTTGTCTAAGGATCGACAAGGAAATCCGTAGATGTTCCTCGTGGACTTCTTCATTTGGAGAGTAGATCAAAATGTCGTCTATGAAGACTACCACGAACTTATCCAAGTACTGGTGAAAACATCGGTTCAACAAATCCATAAAGACAGTTGGAGCATTTGTAAGCCCAAAAGGCATCACTACGAACTCGTAATGACCATATCTGGTCCTAAACGCAGTTCTAGGAATGTCCTGCTCCCGAATCATGAGTTGATGATATCCAGATCTTAAGTCGATCTTGGAGAAAACCTTTGCTCCCTGCAACTGGTCCAACAAGTCATCAATCTTAGGCAAAGGATACTTGTTCTTGATCGTCACCTTGTTCAACTTTCGATAGTCGATACAAAGTCGGAACGATCCGTCCTTCTTTTTGACGAATAATACCGAAGCACCCCACGGCGATGCACTCGGCCTGACATAACCTTTGTCAAGAAGATCTTCAAGTTGATTCTTCAACTCTTGCATCTCAGCTGGAGCCATCCGATACGGGGATTTGGAAATCGGCGCCGTACCAGGCTCGAGATCAATTGAAAACTCTACGTCACGATTTGGGGGTAATCTTGGAATTTCTTCCGGAAAGACATCCGAAAATTCCCTAACTATAGGAATATCAAGAACCTCAGGTCCATCCTTCTCAGGCGAATCCAAGTAGCAAAGGTACCCGACACATCCTTGTCGTAGTAGCTTAAACGCAGCCATCACATTGATCAGCTTGCCGTTATCAGCGTCATTTCGACCTTTGAACTTGCACACGAATTGGCCCCCGGATGACACCGTCACCGTTCTTGAACTGAAGTCGATCACCGCCTTGTGACGCGTCAGCCAATCCATACCGAGAATAATGTCGTATGGAGCCATGGCTATGCAGATTAAATCTGCCTCGAATTCCTTACCCTGAATGGTAATTGGAAAGTTGGACAAATGCTTGGTTCCCACCAAACGTTCTCCATTAGGAAGATTAACGACGAAAGGGTCGCACGAATCATCGCACACTAAGTCTAACTTGCTAACACAGCTATCCGAAATAAAGGAATGCGTAGCACCAGAATCAAACAGAATGCACACTGAAGTAGAGTGAAGGTATAGAGTACCTTGAGCAATCGGAGCGTTGGGTCCATCTGCCTCACGCATCTCATACAAGCGTTGGCCCTGACTTCCAGAAGCAGTTGGGGCCTTTCCCCTGTTCTGAGCAGTCGTCTGCACTGAAGGGCTAGGAGTCTCGGCAGGCTTAAACCTAGGTCGGTTACTCTGATGAACTGACCCTTGTTGCGACTCTACTCCCTTCTGCTTCCCCTGCTTGCAGAACTTTTGCAGATGACCATCACGTCCACACCCAAAACATGGCCTCCTCTCCTTCCGACACTCAGTGCTCTTGTGCCCAGCAGTACCGCAGTTATTACACTGAACTGAACTCCTGGTATGCCCTGACTGCTGAGTCGATCCTCCTTGCGTCATCTCTGTCTTAGCTCTGCCGGATTTGGCGAAGTTAGACGGTGGCGCAGGGCGCTTAAAACCACCTCCCTGGTTCTGATTCTGCATCGACTTCTGTCGGTTGCGCCTCTTGGTCGACTCCTCGAGAGTTACCTCCAGCTTATAGGCACAATCCACATACTGCTCCAAGGTAGAGCATGTGTGGTGCACCATTAATGGCTTGATATCCGGGTTCATCCACTCGTGGAAGTACCAGATCTTTTGAGCCTCGCTGGTGATCTCGGCAGTGGCGTACTGTAGAAGATGGTTGAACTTAGATGCCAACTCGGTCACTCTCAGACCATCAGTCTGAGGGTACAAGAACTCTTTATGCTTCTCCTCTCTCATAGCACGAGAGAAAAAGCGATCAACCATCTTGGTCTTGAACATCGACCAAGTCAACACTGGGCTCTCAGCCAAACCAGTGCTCTCCCACCACTCGCTAGCCTCCTCCTTCAGCTGAAGAGAAGCGATATGGACCTTCTCGGCCTCCGTACACTCCACGTTCCTGAACAGCCTCTCCATATGGGAGAACCAATGAGTCACTGCCACTGGCTCCCCTTTCCCGTTATAGCAGTCGGGTCTCATGGAAGTAATGGTCTTAAGAGCGCGACCATAGCTGTCCCTCGTCCTAACGGCAGTCTCTTCAATCACAGGGTTTCTGGGTTCCACAACATCAGGAACCGCTGCATGAATAGGCACTTCTTGTGCTTGAGGCGCACTTGGTCTCAAGATATCTGTAATAGCCTGCATCACGATCCCACGGATCGCCTCAACAGCTGCAGCGTCAAACAGCATCGGCGCCTGGGTCTGATCCTGACCTTCACGCCTCTGCTGGACGCGAGACTCAGACTCGTGTTCATCCTGAACACCTCTTCCTGCTGGTCTGGGGTTTTGGCTAGTCCCAGCACCGGCTCGAGTTGAGTTTCTCGTGCTTCTTGGGTTCACCATCTGTTTACCGATCCAATTCCAAGCATTCAATACATTAATATTATGCAACATACTTATGCAATATATCAATGTAAATAAATCACTCAGAATAGATCAACTTGACATTTTATAGATGAACCTTCGAATTCTTACACAAGTTACACATAAGTTTATCATTCGAGCGTTAGGACAACATTGCTCGAAGATATAAGTGTTTCTCAAAGTACTTGCCGCAATACTGAAATATTACACAAGGTACAACTTGGAAAACTAAGAAACGAACTACTACGATAGGCAACGCCACTCCTCCTCAAGGCGTTCCAAAACGTCTCCCATACGACTGGCTACTCGTGCATGGTCTCTTCGGGCTAGGCTCACCATCGAGCTCTGGCGATGGGTTTCGCACCCTACTTGACCCTGAAGCACATAGTCCTAGCTCAGCCATGGTAAAGTATGGGTCGTCCATGACTGGTCCTCCTATTCCAGCCCTCCTCTGAGTACTGGCGATCAGCTCATCCCTCTGACGCTGCTGTTCTGCGGAGATTACCTCGCTCTGGCGGAGAATCTCCTGCAGCTCGGATTCCGACCTCCATCTCCTTGGAGTAGGGATAGGCTGAGATTCCTTGTCACTTCTCCCAATACCGTACTCGGTATACAGTGCCTCCCAATCAGCTTCTGACATGGGTGCGTACTCTGGCACTGGTGACAATCCTGTACCGGGCTCCTGATTCTGCCCTCCAAGGTCCAACTCTGGATCCTCTTCTGGATCATCCTCTATGGGATCCTCATCCTCGGGATCATCCTCGATGGGATCCTTATCCTCGGGATCATCCTCGATGGGATCCTCATCCTCGGAATCATCTTCGATCATCTCCTCGTCCTCGAGCAGGATCTTGCTCAAGCATCTCATCTTCCTCCTCCTCATACTCGATCTCCTCGGGAATTGGTCCCAATAGAAAGTCGTCTTGGTAAACCCCTTGTTCATACCTTGACAACTCGTCTTCCTGCTCTCATTCCTGTACTCCCTCCACCCTTGGTGGCGGCACAGGTGCAGGTCTAGGGACCATAGCATTCCTGGCTACAAGGACAACCGACTCGGGGAGAACGTGCTTGACGTCTTCGGGTGGGCTACTCGGGCCTCCAACCTCGAAACATCGCTGAGGTAACGGAAAATCTAGCCTCGGTTGGTCCGACTTGACGTCTTCCGACCCCCTACCAATAGAAAAGCAAACACCCATCCTATCGAACAATAAGGAAGGAATTAGTCTTTCTAGACATAGAAGCAAGCTTACTATATCAGACTATAAAGAAGACACGACTATGAACGGTGTTTTTAAATTCTTTTCAGAATGAAAATTCACAGCCCTCTTTAAAGCATTTTGAAAATGAATAAATGGTTTATAAAAATTCCAAACCCGTTTAAAAAAACTTTGGCTCTGATACCACAACTGTAACACCCCCAAAACTTAACCCTTTTGGAAAGGTATTACCGCCAGTGACCCCAGTGTTCCTTACCGAGATCACCCAAGGCTTTACCAAATAAATACAATTTATGAAATGCAATTGATACACAAGGATCAAGCATTAAATTCCAAAACATAACATTGTTGAGGAAACAAGAGTTATGGGATTACAACCCAATCCCGAATAGGTCAAAACATAGTTTAAACCAAACACAGCGGAAGACTAAGAAAGTAAGTTACAATCGGAGTTATTGTCCAAAGGATCATAATCTGATTAAAGAAATAATTAAAACATTCAAAAACCACCGCCGACTTCATAGTCCTTCTAATCTTCTGAGCTACTTCTTAACTGATGTGTCGAATCAAACGGATGACACCAGCCAACCATGCAAGGGAAAATATTGGTTGGTTAGTCTAAATGAATAGACTAGCAAGGGAATAAAGCAGACTGGTTCGAAGCAGTCATATTAGGTTAGACTCATCGCTTCTCGGATAATAACCGATAACGGTAGTCAACCATCATATTCCTACTGGAATAAACAAGAGGTATACACAAGAGAAGATTCTGGAAGACTGAATCTTCACAGAAAACGACTCGAAAGAAGACTCCAACTGAAATGAGTCTTTAAGGAAGCAATGACAAATCTGGAAAGTTACAGAATCATACAACAATGATTTAAAACTGACTGAGATGCTTCGGTTCACGACCAACCTCATTGCCTACAGCGAATCCAGATTGGAAAGAGAACGTACTACATTCAAGTCAAGACGAGTTTTCCTAGCTGCACTGAACTTAGCTGCACTACTCGCCCAAGGTGTATTAATTATGTGCGTCAAGATAGCACTTATCTGATTTATGTTTCAAAAACACACATCACGTTATAGACTTTTACATGTGTACCCCACCAATGGGACGACACATCTTAGTATACGTTTCGTCGAGAGTGACGTATACCGAAAGGTTTGTGACACCAGCTAAGTGTCCTGTCTCTACACACATGTGTAAGAGACCGATCATGATCATAGAATAGTACCAGATGGGGACGAGCCATCCCGATACCAGATTATAAAGAAACGACTGGACAGAGTCCGAGTAACGTTCCTATCTAACAGTGCTAACTAAACAGTTACAGCACCACAACATTTACAGGATAAATCCACATAAAGGCCTGAAAGACGATCACAGATAATAGCGTTGTTCTAACAGATATACAACCTATTATATGATTTTCAAAACAGTTTATCAAAACCGTTTCCAGACAAACAGAATATTCATTCCAAATTAATTACTCAGATAAACTACTGATAATTAATGTAAATATGGAACGAAAGAGCAAGAGCGAACCGCCACTTGCCTTACTCCGCAGAATAGTCTAAAGACGTCAACTGGATTCCGGGCTCGACACGGTATAGTTCCGACAGCACAACAACCTTCGAGTCGACCCATAAAAGGAATCCTAAGTTAGATCCGACATAAACAGTACGAATCTAAACACGGCGAAAGATCACGAAAGGAAAGACGCCACGACGACAACCGACCAAGCCAAAGCCACAAAGGCATTCTGGGCACTGGCGGCGGTCGCCGTTCTTGGCGGCGGTCGCCGTGAAGAACACGGCGGTCGCCGTGAAGAATACGGCGGTCGCCGTGAAGAACACGGCCGACTGAAACTAGAGAAAACTCACCCCAAAACACAAGCGGTTTGGCCTCCTTCGACTTGCTTTGGCTTCTAACCTCCAAGGCTAACCAAAAGCTTCACAAAGGCACTCTGGAAACACACCAAGGCAACACCGGCGAGACCTCCGGCGAGCACAAGAAAACCGGCGAAAACAAAACTTCGGCGAGAGGCGAATTTGGCAGCGATTCGGGGTTGTAGATGACCCAAAACCCATGCCCAAGCTCTGCTATTTATAGGCAAACCCAAAGGAGTGAGCTGCAAACCCTCAGACGCGGCAAACGACGCAACGGCGCGCCTCGAACGCGCCGGCGACCATCGGGCAAAGCCCACTGGACAATCACGGCGGTCGCCGTATTTTTGCCTGCGGCGGGCACGCGGCGGTCGCCGTAAATATGGCGGTCGCCGTCGTTAGGCCTGTCGCGGCCAACTAGAAGCTGACACGTTGACATCTCGGGCCCAACCACGGCGGTCGCCGTTTCCCCCTTTTCCCGCCCATTCGGCTTTGAACGAGCATGACGATAAACCGGGATAAAAATTATCGTACGCGAATGACAATTTAAAATTCAAGGCACCTTGTCTGTATATTATTTCCCTGAGAAAAATATTACAGATATAGAGCACATTACAGAATGTCTCAAGCTACCTGAATTAAATCCGACGTACACAACGGGTACTCGGGAAAATTCCATAATTCCCAAAATAACCTTACAAAAATACGGGGTATCACAGATTTGACCCGAACCCGAGAATAAAAACTTTATATAATATAGTATATATTATAGTATTTTATTATATTTCATATAGTTACACTTATGTACTATAGTATTTCATTGTCTAGTATAGTTATACTTATATACTATAGTATTTCATTATATTTCATATAGTTACACTTATGTACTATAGTATTTCATTAAATCTAGTATACTTAGACTTATATACTATAGTATTTCATTATATTTCATATAGTTCCACTTATGTACTATAATATTTCATTAAATCTAGTATACTTAGACTTATATACTATATTATTTCATTATATTTCATATAGTTACACTTATATACTATAGTATTTAATTAAATTTCATATAGTTACACTTATGTACTATAGTATTTCATTAAGTCTAGTATATACTTTGACTTATATACTATAGTATTTCATTATATTTCATATAGTTACACTTATGTACTATAGTATTTTATAAGTGTAACTATATGAAATATAATGAAATACTATAGTATATAAGTGTAACTATATGAAATATAATGAAATACTATAGTATATAAGTTTAAGTATACTAGACTTAATGAAATACTATAGTACATAAGTGTAATTATATGAAATATAATGAAATACTATAGTATATAAGTGTAACTATACTAGACTTAATGAAATACTATAGTATATAAGTCTAAGTATACTAGATTTAATGAAATACTATAGTACATAAGTGTAATTATATGAAACAAAATGAAATACTATAGTACATAAGTATAACTATATGAAATATAATGAAATACTATAGTATATAAGTGTAACTATACGAAATATAATGAAATACTATAGTATATAAGTCTAAGTATACTAGATTTATTGAAATACTATAGTACATAAGTGTAACTATATGAAACATAATGAAATACTATAGTATATAAGTGTAACTATACGAAATTTAATAAAATACTATAGTATATAAGTCTAAGTATACTAGATTTAATGAAATATTATAGTACATCAGTGGAACTATATGAAATATAATGAAATACTATAGTATATAAGTCTAAGTATACTGGATTTAATGAAATACTATAGTATATAAGTATAACCATATGAAATATAATGAAATACTATAGTATATAAGTCTAAGTATACTAGATTTAATGAAATACTATAGTACATATGTGTAACTATATGAAATATAATGAAATACTATAGTATATAAGTGTAACTATATGAAATATAATGAAATATTATAGTATATAAGTCTAAGTATACTAGAATTAATGAAATATTATAGTACATAAGTGGAACTATATAAAATTTAATGAAATATTATAGTATATAAGTGTAACTATATGAAATATAATAAAGTACTATAGTATATAAGTCTAAGTATACTAGATTTAATGAAATAATATAGTACATAAGTATAACTATATGAAATATAATGAATTACAATAGTACATAAGTGTAACTATATGAAATATAATGAAATACTATAGTATATAAGCATAACTATACGAAATTTACTAAAATACTATAGTACATAAGTGTAACTATATGAATTTTTATATGTACGAATAGACCTGTCAACTGGGTCGGGTTGATCGGGTTCGGGTCATGTCGAGTTCGGGTCGACTGGGTTGGTAAAATTTTTGGGTCGGACGAGTTCGGGTTGACCCTGCGGATCGAACATTTCCTTTTCTTATGATTATTATTATGTTATTTAACTTTAATAAAATAATTATAATAATATAATTAATATTATATTATTATTTAATAAAGTATATTAAAAAATTTAATATAACTGAAATAAAATATATAAAATAAAGGGGATCCGCGAGCTCGAATTTGCGTTCGGGTCGAGTCGGATTCGGGTCCTTCTTGACCCAGTGACGTTCGGGTCCTTTCGGGTTGGGTCGGTTTTTGACAGGTCTATGTACGAACTCGTATTAAAATTTTATACAAAATTATAGTTAAAAAATGCAAAAAATACCAAAAAAATTCACTACAATGCACTATATGTCGGGCACCAAATTGTAAAAAAATGGGTAGAAAGACTTCATTTTTTGGGCTTTTGGAGGGGCAAACGATGTCCGTTTTGGACGCATTTTATATGTACGAACTCGTATTGAAATTTTCTACATGATTATGGGGAAAAAAATTTGCAATTTTTTTTTGGTGCTCCTAGCTTACGCGCATGGGTTATGCACTTTTTTGTGTGTGCGTAAGCTACGCGCACGGGTTTGTCACATGCATTTTCAAAAATGCCTGTTTTACCCCTGTGCGTGTAGCTCAGGCGCACAAAACTGTGCGCCTAAGCTACGCGCACGATTTCGCGTCCATTTAGACGCGAAACCGCGTGCATATAGCCATTGCCTTACTATATACTAAAGCATTAGTAATTTCTGCCACATGTCGTCCGTTGAATAGCGCCACATCACCTCATATTAAAATAATTGATTGGTTAAAATTTTACTTGACCCCACTTATTTAAAAATTCAATTAATTAATAATTATTTTGTTTTTGAATAAAGTAAAAAATATTTAGATATTGTCAGTTGATAATCTAGCTACGGTAAAATAATATTAGTTATTTGCTTTTCAAAAAATTTATACATAAAAGAATTTTGATTAATATCTAATAAATAATAAGTAAATCTATTTTGAATAACATATTTTGAATAATAGTCCCTCCAGTACACGGGTCTTCAACTAGTAGAAAAATAAAAAACAGAAGTTCAAAAATCTGTTGAGTTTGAACTTGCTGCGGTGTTATTCTGCGCGACGAGCAGAAGACATGGGAGTGGGGTCCACTCCTTAGGGCACTGACAGTGACTCAGGGAAGACGATTTCCTCTTCCCCGGCGCCCCGATCGATTCTCACGAACTACTTCTCCGTTTATCTTCTCATTCCTCCTCCTTTTCGCTTTCTCCTGCCGTGAGCTTTTGGAATTCTTCATTTCGCTTGTGCAACTGGGAATCGAATCTTCGCCATTGGCGAAAACCCTTCCTTGGGTTTTCGTCACCACTGAGCTTGCCTCACTCGGTTGCTTTCGACTGAATTGTTCTTGCGCGGCCTCTATCTCGCTTACCTCAGACCTAGGTCAGTTGAGTTTCGCCTCTTGTTGATTTCTTCTTCTGGATAGGCTAGCATGTTCATTATCGAGCTCTTACTGTTTCCTTAATCTCTGACTCTTGTATTATTGATCGGGAGCAAACAATTATTTGTTCATCTCGGCTAATCTTCATTTGGTATTTATGAGATCGAACAATTTCCTTACTGTTGTTGTTTTATGTTGCTGTTCCTGGTTATTGGCAGTTATCTAGATCGATCAGCAAGCACATCTTGCTGTAATTTTGAAATGATCATGGTCTGAAGACTAAAGTTATTGGCTTTTTAGAAAGGTCTGCATGATCCTTTCTGTATCAATGTTTTTTGACATGCTAGTATTGGGAGTTGGGACCCATTATGCGTGGGTTTCCAGAGGGATTTGTACCTCATATTTCTAATTAATTTACCAAATCAATGGCTTGGCCTCTGAAATCTAATCCAGGACATCAGATCGATTATTTTGGTTTGATGGTATTTTCGTTTGTGTGGTTGATGTGTAATAGATTTGTTTCATAGCAAATCTAATCCAGTCAGTCTTTCAGCAGTCAGAGCTGCTGGGATGCCTAATATATAAATGTGTCATCATTGCAGGAACACAAATAATCAGATGAAACCTGAAGGGTGTAATCCAGTTGAAGTCAGTGGAGCAGATATCACCACTTCTCAGAAGCTCGCTAAAGTGAATGCACTAGGAGGAAATCTAAATTTGTCAAGCTCTACCGAGCCTCTCTTGTGCACTAGTCAATCTGCTTTGTTTACCAGCAGTGATAGATTTTCTTCTACATGCAGTAAGGATGCTTTGGATTAATCTCCTTGTCATGATCTATTTTAGCAAAATGTGTTTGTTCTTCAGATTTTATAAGTTTCATATTTTATAACAAGTTTGTTCTTATGGTGCCATCTTTCCTTTTTTCCTGCAATTCCAGGTGATTGGTCTGTGGATTTTAACTTGGAGAGTAGGTGTGTTCCAGTAATAATAGTTCAATAAAAGAAGTCAACTTGCAGATCTTTACTTGTGTTTTTTACTTCCTTTTGTTTTTGTCTTTTGCTAGGGATTATCAAACTGATAACTCCGTATTGACAACTAGCAAACATGATCTTAGAGATGTACAAAACCAGCACTTTGACAAATCATGTTTTGTAACTTCAGACATGTCACTTGAAAAGTCAGATGTTCAACTCAGTGATAGCCTATGGATGGAAAAAGAAGTAAATCCCGAAATAAAAGTTAATCCTGAAGATAGTTCTGCAGGGTGGCCTGATGAAGAGACCGGAGTGCGTTCCGTGTTTGATGATCCAATAGATGTTGACATTTGGGTTCCTCCATCCGCTGAAAATGAAGATATATTGGATATGCTTGATGATGGCGAAGATGAGGATAGTGATGACGACGATGAAGACGACAATGAATGTGCGGATGGTGTAAAATGGGGTAAATCAAGTTCTTTAAATAGCTTAAAGCAGGATGTCAACAGGGAGCCAAGGGACTCCCCGTTCAAAGAGGCAAAAGAAAAGGAGATGGAAGATGTAAAGAATGGGAAGTTCAAGAACCTGGTGAGTCAATTGCTTAAAACCGTTGGTATTCCCAATTTAAAAAAGGAGGGTGAGAGTTGGGCGGATATTGTTTCTCCTTTGGCATGGAAAGCTGCGTTAATTGTTAAGCCTGAAGCAGCTGAGGGAAAAGCTATGGATCCCGCTAGCTATGTGAAGGTCAAATGTGTTACAACCGGATCACGCAGCGAAAGGTGCGCCTATCTGGAGTTTTCTGTAAATTTTCTTTTGTTTATGGATTACATATTTAAAAGGATATATTATTCCTCGTTTTTCTCAAGAGAAATTATAATGTCTTATTTTTTAATATGCAAAAACCTATATTAGAACCATATTTTTATAAATTTTCAGGTGTGGATATTACTTTCGTAGTGATACTGAAAAAAACTATTGTTTGGCTACCATAATCTATATAAGACAATCCTCTTTCTAAGAAGAAGAAAATGAGTGGACTCTGGTCAATTTGAAGGTTGTAGGAGAACTTAGATCATTTATTCAGCTATTTATGATTGGTATAGAGATTAATTAGACGAGGCTTCAGTTGCTCTATAAAAGACAAGTTATTACCTTTTAGATGGAATCTCAGTTCTCTTCAATTTACTCAAATATGTAAAGTGACATAAAAGGGTGTAGTAGGATGAATGTTATATATGTTTGAACTGTTATTGCCTGTTACATTGCTTGTATTTTCACGCTTTTAGTGATATTTCTATTTTTGCTTTTACTTTTTATTGTCACTTTTTTTTTATTATACATTTTTGTAGTTTATAAATTTATTAACAAGTTCATATAATTTTTTTTTGAGTGGTAGTACTTGAGAAGATGATTCTAATATTCAAAATTAAATTAACCTACAAAGTTATAACACTTGAAGCAAAACTGTAGTTATTCTCATTTAGTCCCAAATTCCTTAAAAATAACAAACAGGTATTGGAGCTGGAACACTAATGTGAAAACCATTCTAGTGAGAGAGTGAATACATTCGACTTGAT
Organism: Rheum nobile; assembly: GCA_027886185.1. Classification (NCBI taxonomy): domain Eukaryota; kingdom Viridiplantae; phylum Streptophyta; class Magnoliopsida; order Caryophyllales; family Polygonaceae; genus Rheum; species Rheum nobile. The sequence continues at coordinate 1,315,147 of WOAB01000127.1, forward strand.
TAATATTTAATTTTGCAGTAAACTAGTTAAAGGCTTGGTCTTCAAGAAGCATGCTGCTCACAAACACATGGCAACAATGTATACCAAACCCAAGCTAATGCTGATTCAGGGAACGCTGGGTCATTCTAGTGGGTTGTCATCATTCAACTCTATGATAGCTCAAGTAAGTTGATCATACTACTTGACTTTGATTGGTAGTGATGGAAGGATTCTGCTTCTAATAGTCGTCTAATTAATAGGATAAGGATAATGTGCAAAAAAAGGACAACGTGGCAGAAGATGTTAAAAACCTTCTTCAGCATTTGGAAGCACGCCGCCCAAATGTGGTTCTGATGGAGAAATCAGCTCCTCGTGATGTGATGGAGGCAATACTTAAAATGGGAGTGACACTTGTTGTTGATATGAAGCTTCATCGCTTGGAAAGAATTGCTCGCTGTACAGGTTCACCCATTTGGTCTGCTAATAATATGCAGGGTCAGAAGCTAAAAAACTGTGATTTGCTTTATTTTGAAAAATCTATTGAGGAGCATGCACAGCTTGGTGAAGGTGGAAAGATGCCTCATAAGACCTTAATGTTTTTGGAGGATAGCCGTAAATGTTTGGGTTGTACGGTCAGTATACCTTTCTCTTTTAAGCACATCGGAAATTTGGCATATCTTCCTTTCTGACAATATAAGGGACCCAATTGTAACTTTTAGGATCAGTATTTTTTTAATGACTTATTTCTTTGTTCAACTGTGGGCATATTATCCCTTTTTCTTTTTTCTTAAGAAAAGGAATTATTTATGGTTATCTGCGATTTCATGGTGCTAAGGGGCCTGCAATCTTAGTCAGCCTTTATTTGGTTATTTCCCGGAGAAGGAATACCAGGGTTAGGAGTGAGGGTTCAGGGGTGTAAAAAGTCCTGGCACCGTAGAACATTTTATAGCACCACTAGTTCTTTCCTATCTGCTTTCTGAATTTCTAATCCTGATTTCTATCATGTTATAATTTATGGTGAACTTGGTCATTTACGTTTGTGCTTGCTTGTAATCACCATATTTTGCTCTCCCCCTGGTGTTGCAGTGCTGTTTCCTTCATGCTTCAATTGCTAATTGATAAATCGAAAATTTTCTGACAAAAAATTAGATAAATCGGAATTCTTATGAGCTGCTGTAATTTTGATGCACAGATTTTGCTGAAAGGATCTCACATCGAGGAGTTGAAGAAGATAAAATGTGTTGTGCAATGTGCAGTTGTGATGGCATACCATTATATGCTGGAAACATCCTTCCTTATAGATCAGGAGGCAATGTTCTCTACCATTTCCTCCGATGGAGGAGCTTGCAAACGAGGCAAAGAGTGCTCTGGTGTTAATTCAAGTGTTTCTCATAATGAGGTGGTTGTTTGTGAGGCTTCTTCAGTGGAGAGAACTAGTCGCCCTTTATCAAATGACTTTCACGAAGAGGTTCCAGGCAAATCTGATGTCTTCTCCAGTGAGCAAAACTCGTATGATGGGACTGATTCTGTAAGCTATTTAAATGAGATAGGTTTATTTCGTGAATCCATTGAGACAGATATGATTGATATTCACATCTCTGCTAGCATCCTTCAGGAGTCTATTAAAGTAGATGGAGGTAGACACGACCTGAGTTCACAAGCAGAGAACGAAACAGCAGTTCAAGATGTGATGGGGACACTTGTATCTTCTGCAAAACAGTACATGAAACCTTTCCTTCGCTTGGATTGCAGACATTCAGACACTCAGGCTCCAAATTCTGTTTCCTTTTTACCTACTAAAGATGAATCTCGGATTTGCAGTAAAAAACCAAATGGGTACTCAAATGATGAGAAATCAACTGATATTGATAAAAGCTCCCAACCCTTGTTGTCTAGCGAGGAATTTGTCTCCGATTTGCAAATAAATGGTAGTGATAGTGATGACGATAATGGAAGAAAGGATGGTATCAGTGCTGTGTTGGACTCTGAGAGCATTTTGGTCTTGATGTCTAGTCGAAATGCATTGAGAGGGACTGTTTGCGAGCAAAGCCGTTTTTCACATATCAAGTTTTACAGGAATTTTGATGTTCCTCTTGGAAAGTTCTTGCGGGATAATGTGTTGAATCAGGTTCCTGAAATTGCTTCCTTTTGGAATTTTTTAGTTTATATGCTTCTGTTTAATTCTGTTTTCTTCGCTGGGTTAAAGCAAACAGGAAGAAACAGGAATATTTCTTCAGTGACATGCCAAGTATAAACCTTATTTAGCAAAACATCTTTTTATCAAATTGCTAGATTGGATTCATTATTCTGAAAATTATCTAAATCAGAACTTCAATTTTCCTACTTTCTAAAGGGGTTACCTGATTTGTTATTCTTGCAGAGTGTTCCATGCAAGGCATGCGGTGAACAACCTGAAGCTCATTTTTACTACTATGCCCATAACAACAAGCAGCTCACGATAAGGGTTAAGCGAATTCCTAGTGCACTTTTGCCTGGAGAATCTGCAGGGAAACTTTGGATGTGGGGTCGCTGTGGTAAATGTAAGTCCGAAAAGGAGGGGGAAAAGAACACCACAAAACTAGTTTTAGTTTCTCGTGCTGCTCGTGGATTGTCATTTGGAAAGTTCTTAGAGCTTAGCTTTTCAAACTATTCGTCATTTAACAGGTTATCCAAATGTGGGCATTCACTCCACAAAGATTTCCTCTACTTCTTTGGGTATGTCGCACACCCCTCTTAAACTAGTTACCAAGTGTCTTGTTGTTTCTTTCTTCCTTTCTAGAAAATGGCTTAATGCTATGTTGGTTCAAGGATCACCATTAGAATCTAGAGATCTGTTACACCTCTTTCTGATAGTTTTCTTTCTCTGATGCCTGATTAATGGTTACATGACATGTGTTCTAAAAAAAAATATTGTACGTGACATGCAGGTTAGGTAGCATGGTTTCCATGTTCAGGTACTCACCTGTTGCTAAATACACTGTTGCGGTGCCACCTCAGAAGCTTGAATTTAACAGCCCAATTAAAGGAGATTGGCTGCAGAAGGAAACTGAAAATGTATGCCCTCATTACTCGTTGTGTTTACTGTAGGGTAGACAAAAAAATATTTGTCAACAGTACTAATGCAATCTTTTCTTGTCCGCTTTTGTAGGTTCACACTAGAGCAACTTCATTCTTCACTGAGGTTTCTGGTTATCTGACGAAAATTAAAACTAGATTTTCTGGCTTGACTCTAAATATTAACGGTTTGATAAAAGAGTTTATTGACATTGAGAAGATGTTGGCGGTGGAAGAATTTGAATTTCAGGTTAGCGTTTTCTTCCTTTCACCCTTCGTATACTCTTCTCTGTGCAACCTTTCCATTTTGTTTATTAATGCTACTAGTTGACTTGTTTGAAATGATAGGAAAAGATAAAAAACACTTGTATAAAAAATGGACATTCCATGCACAAACTTCTCTGCCTGAACCGCTTAAGGTGGGAGCTGTTTCTTGAAGCATGCATCTGGAACCGGAGGTTGCAATTGTTGCTTTCATCTGGCTCTGAATCAGCTTACACTACTACCATTCGTAAAGGAGTTCCAGATAAGACGAATGTGGCTCAGTACACTAACACAATGTCTGAAGCAACATCGCCTTCTCTAGATCATGGGCTTTCTCAAGTCGACTCAGATGACAATATTCATAAAGATTCAGAGATCTGTGCTGATGTTAAAGTTCAAATCGAATCTGTTCCTGGTCCAGAAGTGTTCGATATGTCGAGGCCCATCGTGAAGAATTCGACACTTTCATCTACACAAGATCTTAAAGATCCCCGAGCGCCTGTCATGGAGCTTCTTTCTAGCGATGGAAGTCTTCGTCACCATACAGAAAATACTCCTTTTTTTGACCATGTGATAACTCAGAGAAAGATACCTGTCTTTGAAGAACTTGTAAAAAACAGCTTGAATGCTGGTGGGAGTTTCTCATCAGGCAAGGCTGCAATGCAACCGGCTTTCAACTTAGAAATTTCCAGAGGACAGTGGGTTTGGAAATCATTTTCTGAAATCAGAGAGGAATGCATGAAGGATATTCATAACAGGGCTCATTTACCAAGCTTTCTAGATTCCTTCAGATTTAATCCCCTCCATTCACCTGATTTTTTACCTACCGTCTCCCAGATCACAAGTGAAGAGGCATTAAGGGTGCACATCCCTCTCTGCAATGATGACTATATTGTGTCTGAATATGAGGGCGAGATCTCAAGCATAATTGCCTGTGCTGTGGCAGTTATGAAAGATGTGCCCCAGGTGGCTGAAAAAGCACGCAAGGATGAAAATGATGCTCAATTCAACGAGGGAACACCTACGAGCATTGATGAATCCACCAGCCTTCCACGTGCAACATCTGAGCCGTCCCCACTTTCTTCATTATCAAGCATTTCTTGTGAATCGGATATGATTCATCCTGCACCAAGCATGTCAAAAATGCAGTCTCATTTTTCCAGCTTTGATAGCTTGAGCCTGTTGGCATCATTGGGCAATGTTCACCCTGTGGTTCCTCTAGGCGTGGAAGCGTATCTGGGAAAGGCCAAGTATTCAGTTGTTTGTGTGTATGCAAATGAGTTCCGTGGCCTTCGTAACCTATGCTGTCCTTCTGAGCTTGATTATATCGCTTCTCTAAGCCGTTGCAGGATCTGGGATGCTAAAGGTGGGAAGAGCAAAGCCTTCTTTGCCAAAACCCTTGATGACCGGTTTATAATTAAGGAGATTAAGCGAACCGAGTTTGAGTCATTTATGAAGTTCGCTTGTGATTACTTTAAATACATGAAACAATCATTTGGATTTGGGAACCAGACTTGCCTCGCAAAAATTCTTGGGATTTATCAGGTCTTTTTCTTGATCTGTTCATCTCATGCGGCACTTGTTTTTTCTCTATTTTGTTTTCTTTTTGTGGCATGTCTCAGACTGAAAGTTGATCCTGCAGGTTACTGTGAGACAACCGAAAAGTGGGAAGGAGACGAAACATGATCTGGTGGTGATCGAGCATCTCTCTTATGGAAGAAATCATCTATCTAGACAATATGATCTCAAGGGCGCTTTGCATGCGAGGTACACTGCTAATACAGATGGTTCAGGAGATGTTCTGTTGGATCAGAATTTTGTTAATGACATGAACCTATCTCCCCTGTATGTCGGGCAAAAGGCCAAACGGCTTCTACAACGCGCTGTTTGGAACGACACAACGTTTCTCCATGCAAGTTTTTTTCCCCTTTTCTTGATAATATGTTGGAAAAAAATCAACGACTAATTGTGTTCTCATGCTATCCTTGCTTTGCAGTCGATCAACGTGATGGACTACTCTCTTCTTGTTGGAGTTGATCTGAAACAGAAAGAGCTCGTGTGTGGGATAATAGATTATCTGAGACAATACACCTTGGACAAGCAGCTCGAAACGTGGGTGAAATCCTCTCTTGTTGTGCCGAAGAACCTTTTGCCCACCATCATCTCGCCCAAGGAGTACAAGAAACGGTTCAGGAAGTTCATGGACACCCACTTCCTAACCGTCCCAGATCAATGGTGTTCTCGGAGACCTTCCAATCCTTGCAAGCTCTGTGGCAATGAGAGCTATCATGCTTCCTCTACTCAATCATCGTCCTAAGATAAGTTCTTGTTCAATTTTCCCATCATTCCTCACTTCATATTTATTCTGTATAAAAAAGACTATATGTATACATATTCACTGTCAATAGGATGTTCATGGGTATTTGTGTATTATTCCCCTGGTGTTCCGCAGTTTTCAGGAAATTTCCAGGTTGGGTACGATATTGGCAAGATTGAGTACATATCAAGATACATAAATTTGTAAATTATACCAGCGTTTGTGAATAGTCTCGAGTGGCTGCTGTTTATACTTTATACTATATGAAGGGAAGTCGTGGAGAGATTCTTCTGTAATACTGAAATAAATTATAAGTTTTGTGTGGATTATACGCGTTCTTCTTGCTGATTCTTCGGAGTTCGGAGTCATAAATACTGGGTAGTACCTAGGGGTGAGCAAATATATCCGATCCGGCTCATTCGATCCGAAAATCCGCCGATCCGTATCCTAAAAATCCGTATCCGAAAATATCTTTTAAGTTTTTATCCGTATCCGATCCGGGTGATTTTGCCGGATACTTGAACCGGATACGGATCGAGATATTTAGCTTACCGGATATCCGAAAATATCCGATACTATTCATATAATATTTATAATCATAAATTTGTTTATTATAACTAATATATTGAGTAATATATTAATAAATTTTACATCCTTAATCACATATTTATATTGTTGTCCAAGTAAATTATTGTAAATATATTTTCATATGAATAATAAGTGTATATAATTTAAATCGTACGAACAAATTAAGAAACAATCTACAAATTTTATTTCTTAATTTACAAATTTATTACTTTTGAATTTAAAAAATGAATATATTGATTTATTTTTAATAGATTTGTAGTAACCGGATAATTCGGATATCCGACTCAGATATCCGATCTGATCCGGATCCTTTTTACCGGATATTCGTTTCAAAACGGACCGGATACAGATTGGGATTTTGTAAATTTTTTGAACCGGATATCCGGTATAACGGATCGGATCGATCCGTTTGCTCACCCCTAGTAGTACCCATGTTTATGGCTATTGCATTATTATATAATTGTAAGATGCATCCTTACAACCGAAACCCAGTCACTTGGAAAATTTGAAGGGCACTCAACCAAACAGATGCGAACTCTGTTTGGATTACACATTATCTGGTATTATAATGTCAAAAACTGGTATTATAATGTCGTTTTTGACATTATAATATCAGTTTTTGATATTATAATATGTAATCCAAACAAACCCGTGGAGGAATTTAAGGAACCCAAATCTCCTCTAAATAGGATTCTCTTTACAAAAAATTTAGCCACTTGGCTCTCTATTTTATTGACATTTGGCATCACCTAAAGAAGACTTTTGACAAACTCTCAAAAACTAATGCATTCTACTTTGCTTCTCCATCTTGTTTTTATCTGCTTCTCCAATACGTAGGATGTGTTTGGTAGAAATAATGGAATGGATTGGAATGAGGAATTTGGTTGAGAAGGTATGGGTTTGAGAATGCTAAATTTTAATTTGATGTTTGGTTTATTATTGGGAATGAAAAATTAAGACACAAACTCTCCATTTTTTCTCATACCAACCCAACCCTTATAAACTTGGGGGTTGAGAACCCATATTTTATGGGTTGAAAAATGGATATTATACCCAAAGTCTTTCAAAACAAACAAAAATATGGGTTTGGAATCCCTCAATCCTAAACCCCATTCCTCAACCCCACTTATCAAACACCTCAGTAGTACTGCTTCCTCCTCTTAAACAGTTCTTTAACTGCTTGAGAGCAGTAGTTTTCTTCTCCAATTTTCTCATGTTCATTCTTTAATCGGTTGTCGACTTCATTTAATTTCTTCTTCACTCTCTCCATTTCCTTCCTTTTTTTATCTCTATTTCCTCCATTTTTTTAGCTTCATTTTGAAGGGTGGCCGACGGTGGTGAAATTGCCGGTGTATTCCATGTACTCGGCGAGAACAACGGTGCCACGAGCGACGAAGCTGTAAATCAGATTTTGCTGGGACATACCCAATTCTGTAGCGGGTTATAATCCGGCATGCTACGGGACAAAAGCATCGCAATAACCACTTCCTATGGGGCGAACAGTCCTTCGGCGACGTTGCCTGCAAGTATCTGGCGGCGATCAACGAGGTGTTGCTGTTGATGGAGGATCTCAAGTGTCAGAAGAATGAGGAGGCATTGGATCGAGCGGAGACCGCGGTTCATGTGGCGATGGCGAAGCTGGAGGAGGAATTTCGCAACCTCCTTGCGGGGAGCGCGGTGCCGCTGGACGCCAAAAGGATGTATGGCTCGATTCGTAGGGTTCAGTTGTCGTTTGCGGAGAACGAAGGGGTGCATAATTGATGACAGAGAGGAGAGTGTGGGAGTCATATTTGAGAAGCATCATCCACGCGAAGGAACAACCCCATAGTTCAGTTTTAACGAACACCGACCACGTGAAGAACCTGCGGCTAACTGCCCGGCTTAACTGTAATCATGGGTGATGCGTTCCTGCTTGGGATGCCGGATCTCTGATCTTGGTGGGAAGTCGCACGCGTTGTGTTTGAGGGTGAGAAGGTGGAACGCGGTGTTTAGAATATGGATCGATGGGGAGACTGAAGTTGTAGTGTCTGCAGCGGAGGAGATCGACTCGAAAGAGATCGAGTGCTTGGCCGTAGCGTCGGCAGCGGATGAATGGATAATCTCGATGACGATAGAGTGGATGCTGTAGCGTCGGCAGCGGGATTGGATAATCTCGATGACGATCGAGTGGAGGCCGTAGCGTCGGCAGCGGATGAATGGAGATGAGAAGGAAGATTAGGGTTTGACGCTCGATCAAAGGGGAGGAGGCAACTAGCTCTCAATACTCAGGCTTTGATTAAAAATGAACGTAACCTAATACAGAAGGACGAGTTATCCTTTTATACTAGATCGCGGGACTCGGATGGGCCGAGTCTCGCCTAATGGGCCGGCCCACGCGACATGCGTGGAACACACGCCCCAAAAAGAAATAACTAAAATAATAATGTTCTGACACTCCAAATAATACAAAGAACGCGTTCAATTGATGGTAGAGAGGATGTTAATAGAGAACGCGTTCTCTAGTGTGGGTTGAAGGCTTCTGAGGAAGAACGCACTCTCTTGAGTCCCTTGGCTTGCGACGACGTGAACAACCATGGATTGTGTCGCATTGGCGATTGCTTTGGCACGTGATCGCGTTATTGGCCCTTCTGAGCGAATGCTCATAGCTTGCTCTTCCTCTATGGCAGTCATTGTGGGCAGGGGCGCATCAATGGGCCGTTGCAAGAAAGGAGAAAAGCCCACCAAGAAAGGAAAAGAGGCCTATGGAAAAGAGGGAAAGACGGTTATAGAGAAGGGATAGATGGCAACACAAGAGAGGAGCGCCGCCTCTATAAAAGCCATGGGATTTGGAGAGAGAAAGGGATCTTGGGGCAAATGCAATTGGGCAATTCAGTTAGAAGAGAGATAAGAGAGCACTTGAGAGTTTTCTTCTTCTTCTTTCTTCTTCTGCAAGAGATTTGAGGATCAGATCTAGATCTGAAAATCGGTTTTGCTCATCCTTCTTTTCCCTTCTTCTATCGTTCTCTTCTCTTCCTTATCATTGGAGCGGTTTACTAACTTGGGCGTCGGAGGGCCTTCTCCCGGAGTAGCCATCTCTGGGGGCCATTTCAGGTGGTTCCAGCTTTTGGAGGGTCAAATCACGACGAGGAAGGAACTGCTAACACCCAGGGGACGAGAGTAAAAGAAGAAGCCTCGCAAGCAGCGACACCAGGGAGTTCGACACGAGGAGATTCATCTGTGGGGCGGCGCGGTGGTCAGAGATCAAGACCAGAATCCAATTGCAAGTTGAAGCCCACAACTCCAGGAACGAAACTCGGAAGTATAGATCACAGCCCACGCGAAGCTTAGCACCGAGAGGTAGCGGAGGACGTCCCAAAACAAACAAATCTCATCAAATCCGGGCCCATAGTGTGTTGACTCTCGGCGTCACCACACTTGTTGGTTCAGAATTCAACACTGGCGCCGACCGTGGGGAGGTCCTCGCGCAGCTAAGTCTAGTACAACAAGTGAGAATGGCCGCAACACACTGAGATCCACCAGTAGGAGCCGGGAAGGAAGTGTCATCGCCGAAAGGAGCACCCAACAACAACACGTGAGAAGTACTCATGAACGATGAGGAGTGGGAACAATTTTGCCAATTCTGAAGATGGCAAAAGGGCCGCCATGAGCTTCCCATGCAAGAGCCAGCTCCGCCGCAGCGCCAAGCAGGACGAGCTCACCCAGAGCCCTACGTCCCAGCCGACCCACACGAGGAGTATGGAGATTGGTACCGGGCCAATCAGGCCTTGATCACCCATAAACGCCCCCGGTATTCACCTTGGAGGGAGACCTACAGGGGACCCCATCCAGATTACGAGCACCAGTACAGCCCAAGGTACGTAGTTCCAGAAGTGCCGCTGGCGTTATTTGGCTCTATCGCCTTCGCGGACCACATACTCTTAGCACCCCCACCTCCGGACTTCAAAATACCGGCATTCAAAGAATACACGGGAGATGATGACCCTAGAGACCATCTGTCTAGGTACCAGTATTTGATGCTCGTGAGCAAAGCTGATGAGTCCACCATGTGCAAGTGTTTCCCTAACACTTTGGCAGGGCCAACTCTCACATGGATGATCAGCCTACCCGCAAAAAGCATAGACGGTTTTCAACAGCTCACAGATTCGTTCATGGCTCATTTCGGATGTTTGCAAAAGAGGAAGCTTAGTATGCAGGAAGTCTTGAACGTGAGGCAACGCGAATGAGAATCCCTTGCCTCCTTCGTAAAGAGATTCACTACAGAGGCAGCCCAAGTGCATGATTTCGACGAGAAAGTGGCCCGCATGGCGTTTATCCAGGGGCTTCGGAATGGGCCATTCAAGCTCAACGTGTGTAAAAAGCCTCCAGCCTCATATACCAAACTGTTTGAAAATTCAAATCAGCATATTGTGGCAGAAGAGCTAGCCCGGGGGAGTTCGACCGTGACTGCGCCACCCACAAACAGCGGAAGAAGACACGAAGGACCAAAGAGAGAAACCTCCGCGTGGGAACCTCGGCGCCACCAGGCAAACGAGTGAGGGAAAGCCGCTGAAAAGCCTCTGATTGCAGTAGAAATGAACAACCAAGAGCGGGCCGTCGTGTACCCACAAATGCAACAATCTAGACCACTTATTATGCGAACAAGTATGCCACCCCCACCACCCCCTGCCAGACCAGAAAGAAGGTTATGCGTTTACCACCAATCAACCTCCCATGATGGACAGGAATGTCAAAGATATGGTGCCCTGCGAGGGAGGGCCGCGCCAGGGCCGGGGCCTACTCAGCAAAGGCCAACACCCAATCGCCCCGCACCCTACCTGCACGCTGAACAAAACTTCCCACGGCCAGACGGACAGGTGGGAACTATTTCAGGGAAGCACGAACCAAGAGGCCCTAGTAGAAGAAAAGGGCGGAGGATCGCCAACGCACCCCCTCCCAGTGGGAGGCCAGTCATGAGCATTTCCAATCCCTCGCGACAGGACCATAAGCTAATGTTCGACACCGAAGATATCGCGAAATCTTGCATTCACAGCACTGACCCTTTGGTTCTTCATGTACAGATGGGAACGAAGATAGTGAAGAGAGTGATGGTTGACATAGGGAGCTCCGCAGACATCTTGCATTGGGAAGCTTTCCAAAAGATGGGCCTAGACCCTGCAAGCCTAGTACCCACCGACTGCACATTAGTAGGCTTCGTGGGAAAACGAGTGAAGCCAATTGGGGTGATAACCTTAGACCTGATCATGGGGGATGAAGGCGGTCCGCGAAGGTGCGAAAAGGTGGAATTCCTGGTGCTCCAGTCGCCGTCTGCATATAACGCCATCCTGGGCAGAATCTCTGTGTATAAGTTCCAAGCTGTGGTCTCTATCTATCATTTTGCCCTCAAAATTCCTACGCAGGTAGGAGTTGGAATCGCAAGAGGACAACACGCAGAGAGTCGCACGTGTTACCTGGAACGCTCAGCGAAAAATGCTTACCAGTCTTGGCCATGGAAGATGAGCACACCAAGTCAACGCCATCGAATCACACGGAAGAAGAAACATAACTAGAGGTCAGATGTCGGATGGAGACCGTGGTACCAAAGGACGAAAAAAGGGCCCATATCTCCGTTCCAACGAGAGGAAGAAAAGCTGTATATGGGGCAAACACTGAGTATGGGAGTACAAAATGAAATCATAGAATTGCTGGGGATATCGCGAGATATATTCGTGTGGACGCCTAGGGTTTTGAAGGGAATCCCAACAGTTCTAATGACCCACTCACTCAACATAAGTCCGGAAGCTAAACCGAGGAGACAGAAAAAGAGAAAGCAAGCTGGGGACAGGGCCCAAGGGGCCAGAGAAGAGGTCAAGAAACTTCTGAAAGCCGGATTTATACGTGAAGTACAATACCCCCGTTGGATCGCGAACGTCGTGATGGTGAAGAAGTCAAATGGGAAGTGGCGTATGTGTGTGGACTTCACGGATCTAAACAAGGCTTGCCTAAAAGACAGCTATCCACTGCCCTCGATTGATCAGCTAGTAGACTCGACCGCAAGACATGAGGCTCTGAGTTTCCTGGACGCGTACTCGGGGATACGTTTCAGAGGTTAGTGGATTTGATCTTCCGGGACCAGATCGGTTCCCTCGTTGAGGCTTATGTAGATGATATCGTGGTAAAAAGCAAACGAGAAACATACCATGCAGCCGATCTTCGCGAGGTTTTCACCACTCTACGCAGGCACAAAATGAGCCTAAACCCAGAAAAAACGTGTCTTTGGAGTCAAAGCAGGGAAGTTCCTCGGCTTTCTGATCAGCTCACGGGGAATAGACGTGAACCCAGAAAAAGTAGAAGCAATACTGCAAATGGCACCCCCGCGGAGCGTCAAAGAAGTACATAGGTTCGTGGGATCCATAAACTACTTGGGGCGTTTTCGCTCTAAACTCGCAGAAAGGGGGCTTCCATTCTTTGCCATCCTAAGGGACCCGCATAACTTCAAATGGACCCCCGAATGTGAGTCAACTTTCGCGGAACTAAAAGGGCATCTGACCAGTCTCCCTACATTATCCTCACCAGTTCCGGGCGAAGACATGCAATTATACCTGGCGACCGAGTCAAGAGCAATCAGTGCAGTGTTGGTACGTGAGCAGGAAAAGCCAGTATACTTCGTGAGCAGGGCCCTCATACCAGCCGAGACAAGATATCCACCCGTGGAAAAAATTGCTCTAGCTCTGATAATGGCAGCAAGAAAGTTGCGACCCTACTTCAAGCTCATCCTATCCAAGTATTGTCGGACCTCCCTCTACGAAGCTCATTCAGCAGACCTACCATGTCAGGAAGACTGACCAAATGGGTAATTGAGTTGTTAGAATTTGACATGGATTATAGACCTCGTCCAGCGATCAAGGCACAATCGCTCACGGATTTTCTCGTAGAGACGAGCTTTCGCGAGACAAGCACAGAAGGGCTGATAGAAGAGAAGACTCAATGGATTCTCTTCATAGACGGGGCCGCAAATGAGGAAGGCAATAGAGCTGGTGTCACGCTCACCTCACCTGGAGGGGAGAAATTCGAGTACGCCCCAGCCTTGGAGTTTGAAACGACAAACAATGAGGCTGAATATGAAGCACTCCTCACAGGACTTGATCTAGCCCTCACGAATGATGCGTGTAGAGTGATATGTTACAGTGATTCGAAAGTCATCGTGAAACAAGTGCAGGGAGTGTACGAGGTTAAGACATGGAACTTACCCGCGTATCAGTCCAAAGTAAAAACCATGTCTGCGGCTTTCGACTACTTTGAAATCCAAGCAATCCCGTGAAGGGAGAATTCCAGAGCTGATGAACTTGCAAAGCTTGGTTCAAAAGCCAAATTACAAAGAGGGCGAGTCTGGCTAGACTCACGCATCTCTCGGGCCATCAATCCAGAACTGATGATAATTGAGTATGAAGAAGACGAGAGCGACTTGAGGACTCCGATTCGCAGGTACATCATGACAGGAGCAGTACCCGAAAACCCCCAAGAGAAAAGGAAACTACAGGTGTGCGCGACCCGATTCTATATGAAGAATGAAGTCTTATATAAGAAATGATACATGACAACGGGCATAAAGTGCATAGCTCTCGCAAAGGGGAACAATTTGATAACCGAGATACACGGGGGACTATGCAGCGGACACGCAGGTTGGCGAGCCCTGGTGTACAAGGCCCTGTGCGCCGGCTATTTCTAGCCAGCGATGAAGGAAGATGCAGTCCGTGTAGCCCAAACTTGCGATGCATGTCAACGTCACGCCCCCGCATCACACCAACCTAGGGTGGAAATGCAGGCTATCAGTGCTCCTTGCCCGTTCGCGAAATGAGGAATGGACCTACTTGGGCCTTTCCCGCGAGCACCAGGGCAATTGCAATTCATACTCGTCGCAATAGATTACTTCACCAAATGGGTAGAGGATGTGCCCCTCGCCAACACGACAGTTGAGCAGGTGAAAAAGTTTATATGGCAAAATATTATATGTCGCTTCAGACTACCGCAATACATCATAACCGACCACGGCCTGCAATTCAATACCGAAAAGTTGATCAGCTTCTGCGAAGGTATGGGCGTCAAGCTTCGCTTCGTGTCAGTATCCCACCCCCGGTGCAATGGTCAAGTGGAAAGCACTAACCAACGGATACTCTATGACCTCAAAAGAAGGCTCACGTGGGCACAAGGACTGTGGGCTGAAATCCTTCCCCTGGTGTTATGGGCAAACCGAACCACATCCAAGAGGGGCACGAGGGAGACTCCCTTCGCGTTAACTTATGGGGTAGAGGCCGTAATACCAGTGGAGCACCTGTTCCCAAATGAAAGACTCCTCGATTATGATGAAGAGAAAAATCTTGAGAAGTTACAACTAGAATTGCAACTTGCTGAAGAAAACCGGGAAATGGCGGCAATACATGAAAATGAGTACAAACGCCGCATCGCCGCTTATTACAACAAAAGAATAAAACAACGAGGCTTTGCGGAAGGCGACCTAGTACTCAGGAAGACTGGAGGAGGGAAGCTTGACCCAGGATGGGAAGGCCCATACATTGTTGTTCGTGAAGTAGCGCCTGGAGCCTACCGTCTCAAGGACCATGCGGGAAATTTGGTTCCAAACTCTTGGAACGTGATGAGACTCCGTAAGTACTACCCTTAAGAACAAGCGCGCCCTAGGTACATATTCTATAAACCTTGCCTATTCGGGATACGCGAACATACTAAGAAATAACCCCGCGAGTATTGTTATGTAGGCAACAACACTCCGCGATACATCAAAGCAACACCAGTGGAAGTGTTAGGCCTGGGGGCTAAGTAATACGTAATAACAAGGTATACAAAACAAGCGACACCCTAAAACAATACACTCGCAAACCATTAAACAATGCGTTATGCGAAGTACCAAGAAAACAAGCAAAAATCCTAATCTATAGTCTTTTGTGCAACGTGTAGGAAAGCAAGTATAAAGCAAGTGCGAGCAAGTTTAAGCAAGTGCAAGCAAGTTTGAGCAAGTTTGAGCAAGCATGAGCAAGTTTAAGCAAGTTTGAGCAAGTATGAGCAAGTGTGAGCAAGTTTAAGCAAGTATGAGCAAGTGTGGGCAAGTTTAAGCAAGTATGAGCAAGTATGGGCAAGTTTAAGCAAGTCTGGGCAAGCAAATTTTGAGTCAGTTTGAAACAAGTCATTAAAGCAAATCGAAAGTGCAAGAGAAATATGGCAAGCGTTGAACATCAATAAAAGCGTATGATGTACGCGAGGGTAACGAGAAAGACCAACTACAAAAGGCAGCCATCGCCTGCAAAAGCCTAAGCGGCGATGAGGTAAGCCTTCACAAAGACGCAACAAGGAACAACTTATTAAGATAGTGGAAGCAAAGGAACACACGGAGGAAATAGAAAGTCCATACATTACCATTTGCCAAAAAACCAAAGTTGTAATTACATCGTTTCACCCTAATACAAAAACTTCGCTACATTTTCCACAATTATATTTGCTACGCGTGCCCAAGACCTACAAAAAGTGATCCCTAAAAGAACAAACCCCTCTCGCAACCCTCCCTTCAATCCTCCCTCTAGTTCACAAACTGATAGGAGGGATGGGGGGAGGAGAGGGTTATACATAAACAAAATAAAGAGTAAAAAAGAAGATTCAAAGCCCAATAATGCGAAGACTATGAGCACGAAACCTCGATGGAGGAGGATCTTGGACATAGATGGATACAGGGCCCGCCCTTCCCAGCCTAGCAATACGAGCGGTGTCATAGTTTGTCCTCACCTCCCGGAGGCGGCGACCCCTGACCTCTGGGCGGGGAAAATAAAACACCCGACCTACTCCAAACGCAACGACGTCAGGAAAAACAAATAGAGCAAAAAAGAAAGCAAAAGAAATCGGAAGAGAAAGACGGTAAGAAAAGAAGTAAACAAGCAAACAATATTTATAGAGAAACGCAAGGAAAAAAGTCAAACCGGCGGAGCATTAACTACCCCTAGCAATAGTTGATATGACGGTTTTCGGAAACCGCAAAATGAAAGAAGTTGAAGTGACAAGCAATTAATGAAAAAGAAAGTCAACTTATGCAAATTGCCCAAATTAAATACCATAATTGCCAACTAAAACCGGCAGACCCGTGATCATGAGAATAAACGCAACGCACTCGAACACGCGAACACACCTCACAAAGGAATGTATACCAGCAACACATGCAAAACAAACAAGGAATGTATACCAGCATTGTTATACATCAAATAGCTTTGTTCAAAACAACCACACTACAAAAGCATAAAGAGAACAAGACAAGGAGACAGTTTCGCTGACACGCGAACAAGGCAAGGGAGAGCCGGACTAAGGGCGAGGGGTAACGGCACTTGAGAGCTCTTTCCGCAAAGACTCTTCCCGAGGACGCTTGACTCCCACAGAAGAGGCTCCAGGAAAAAACAACTTCTTCACGAGAGGGTCACCCTCCTTCAAAGAAGTCACTGTCCATGCTTCTAAAACCCCTTTATGGTCTTCTTTGACTTCCCCAATAGCAGGGATCAGGTAAGGATCCCTCTCTTTATAAACCACCCCCGCGGAGTTCCTAGCATCGGGAACGATGGCCCGTACGTTGTAATGATCGACCATCTGCTTAACACCCACCTTCAAGCCAAAGTAATACTCCGTCGCAACATAATAGAGGTAGCGCGCCTTGATGCGATAACCAGTTGCGTATTCCTCCACACCCTTCTGCCTGCCCACCTCCTTAGCTTTTCTGCAATCCTCGGTCAAGACTATCACCTGCTCTTTCAGTAGCTGATTCTCCTTAGAAAGGGCCCGGAACCCACAAAGCTCTTCGTTTTCCCTTTGTAAGGCCATTTTCTCTTCCTTAAGGCGAGAGTTCTCCTCTCGAAGAGACTCCAGCTCCGTTCTTCGTAAAGCCGTCTCTCGCCGCTCGGCGGACACATCCTCAACAAGTTTTCCAGCGGCAATCAGGGCCTCGCGACACCTCTTCGCGATCTATAGTCAAAAGGAATATCAATAAAGCCCAGAGGATAAGAATGTGACTTGAAATGAAGTCAAAAAGAGAAAACATGAAACTTACTGCGTCCAAAGAGCTTGTCACCGGGCCTAGAGGATCGGTCGGGTCCTTAGTAGAAGCTTTAGCCTTCTTCCCACGTGAAGATTTTTTCTTCATAGAAGCCAAAGTACGTTCGGGACTACCTTCCACGTCCACAACGAGAGCTTTCCCCTTCTTTGAAGTAACGTCGGGGGCGTCCCCCACCCTTTCGCCAACCTCCTCCCCGTGTTCTTGAAGAATCCTAGCCCTCTCCGGCATGCGGGGAGAAGCCTGATGAGCTCTGTCAAGCCCCGGATCCATGCAAGTTTCAAGATCTTTCATGTCGGCACGCAACATCTCCTCCAAACCCTCCATATAGTTCACCATCTTCGCGGAAGAGGAACCTAAGAAGGCAAGAAAAAAAAAAGAACTAAGTAAAACAGAAATCGGAAAAAAATGTGCGAGAAACGAACATGCTCCCGCGAGGGAAACACATCATGTGTCCATGCACTGCCAGCCATGGCCTGACAAAACAAGCTCACCCCCGCGTGGGTGGCGAGAACTTAAGCCTAAACTTTCGAGCCTCTCCGTGGTCATCAGCTCGTCATACTCGTAGCTCTGCGTTTGATCGAACCTAGCAATTAAAGCCTTTTTCTCCCGCTGCTGCTCTTTCTTGGTAAAGCCTGACTCCAGACAAGAAAAGTGAAGAGCCCTCCCCAGATGTATGTTAACTCCGAATGCACCAGGAATCCTGAGCAAAAACCACTCATTCTTCCATGTACCAAGCTTGGTTGGCTTGTTTACGCGAGGAGCATATTTTACCTTCCACGACCAATACCCATGAGAAATGTCTCGCGTGGAAATCAGAGCCCTCACCACCCCCAATGATGGTTCCACGTTCAACTCGCGACAGTGAAGAAACAGACAGTAGAAATTTCTCCACGAATTTGGGTGTAGCTGAATGGGGCTGGTACCTTGAGCATTCAAGATCTCCTTAAAAAGCGGATGTATGGGCACGCGAAACCCCGCAAACAACACCGGGAGGCTCACCGCCATGAAATTAGGGTAGTGGTGCAGCGACTGCGATCCTTCTTCAGGGAGAGCGAGTATAGACCCCTCGGGAAAGGGGTAAGCTCATGCTATCCCCTCTAAGTTCTCATAAGTAAGGGCATATGCATCTCCATCATCTTCCCGAAAGATAGCACTATCAGAAAAAGGAAATCGCCTCACCTGTTTCCTCAGTATCCATACTTTAGCAATTTCTTTCGCGTCACGCGAGGAAGAAGACGCTGATGAAGCATCTTCGTAGGATGGAGCCCTATTTGATGATGGCTGCGAGGGATCCTCAGGAAAGCCCTCTCCACTACAACGAGGGGCACGATCGTGCCTAGCCTTGTAGTGATTTTCTAGAAAAACAAGGCGCCTTCTAGGGCGGCTCCCTGGCGAAGATGGAGGATTTGGCTCCAAACGAGTCTCATTAGGAGAAGACGGTTGACCATGCTCGCTAGAAGACGATATTCTGGTTTTGAAATTCATAGTCTTCCTTGTAACAGCGAGAATAAGCCTAGATGAAACCAAAACACAATGAATAAACAGACAATCAGCGCCCAAGCAGGAAAAGAAGAGCGGAAAATTTGACAAAAGACGATTCGTGCATATTGGGGAAAAGTTGACAGAGAAAAAGGGTTCTTTTTCCACCATGTCAGAAAGAAAACCCTAAAACTCGAAAAAGAACCAAGCTTTGTCGAAAACAGAAACCAACATCAAAATTGGGCAAGAACAAAGAAAGATGATGAAGAAAGAAACCCGAAAATACCTCGGAGTAGGAGAATTACGTGGAGTATGTCGATCCACAACCAAAAACCCTCGCAGGACAGAGAAGTGATTTCTTCGAAATATCGTTATCCCAGCCCTCTCTCGAGTGAGAAAACAAAATGCGGAACGAAGTGAAAGAAAGTAAAAGCGAGACAAAGAAATTACTTGTCGAAAAGTAAGAGTTGCCAAAAACGCGAGATTGACAAGAGAAAGCCACCGGAAAGCTGACAAGAATAATCTATGAGGGAGAAACGAAGAAAAGAGAATAACAGAGAAAGTAAAGCAGAAAGAAAGAGGATTTATAGACAAAGGAGGCGGGAGCCGAAACGACGCCCCGTGAATTCACGTGTCACCTCTTGAGAGGAACCCATAACGAGAGAGGAATTCGAAAAGAGGATTTGAAATTCAAAAAAGGGTTGGGCAAGAAAACCAAGACACAAAACGAGTGTTCGTGAAGAAAATATCTTAGAACAAACGTAGAGATAGGGCCAATGCGTAAACAAAACTGGAGGGAAATTTCAGAGTGCACCTGTCTTCCAAGCCTTCGCTCATGCTTCATGAAGAGCTTGAGGGGCTGGCTGTGGGAGTCAGATTTGAGAAGCATCATCCACGCGAAGGAACAACCCCATATTTCAGTTTTAACGAACACCGGCCACGCGAAGAACCTGCGGCTAACTGCCCGGCTTAGCTGTAATCATGGGTCGTTGCAAGAAAGGAGAAAAGCCCACCAATAAAGGAGAAGAGGCCCATGGAAAAGAGGGGAATACGGTTATAGAGAAGGGACATATGGCAACACAAGAGAGGAGCGCCTTCTCTATAAAAGCCATGAGATTTGGAGAGAGAAAGGGATCCTGGGGCAAAGCCAATTGGGCAATTCAGTTAGAAGAGAGAGAAGAGAGCACTAGAGAGTTTTCTTCTTCTTCTGCAAGAGATTTGAGGATCAGATCTAGATTTGAAAATCGGTTTTGCTCATCCTTTTTTTCCCTTCTTCTATCGTTCTCTTCTCTTCCTTATCATTAGAGTGGTTTACTAACTTGGGCGTCGGAGGGCCTTCTCCCGGAGTAGCCATCTCCGGGGGGCCATTTCAGGTGGTTCCAGCTTTTGGAAGGTCAAATCACGATGAGGAAGGAACTGCTAACACCCAGGGGACGAGAGCAGAATAAGAAGCCTCGCAAGCAGCGACACCAGGGAGTTCGACACGAGGAGATTCATCTGTGGGGTGGCGCGGTGGTCGAAGATCAAGATCATAATCCAATTGGAAGTTGAAGCCCACAACTCCAGGAACGAAACCCGGAAGTACAGATCACAGCCCACGCGAAGCTTAGCACCGAGAGGTAGCGGAGGACGTCCCCAAAACAAACAAATCTCATCAAATCTGGGCCCAGAGTGTGTTGACTCTCGGCGTCACCACGCGTGTTGGTTCGGAATTCAACACTGCTCTGCGGGGAGCGCGGTGCCGCTGGACGCCAAAAGGCTGTATGGCTCGATTCGTAGGGTTTGGTTGTCGTTTGCGGAGAACGAAGGGTGGAAATACGTATTATCATGAGAGAGGGAGGAGCTTGGCGGGGAAAGAAGATGTCTGTTTGGAATTAATCAATCCTAGCGTGATAGCGGATCTCCGGGAGATTCCCGAGATGATGATTAGGGCGGGATACGAGAAGGAGTGTTGCCAGGTCTAGAACAGCGTTAGGAAGGATGCTCTTGACGACTATCTGGGGACCTTGGGTGTGGATAAGCTTAGCATCGAGGAGATTCAGAGGGTTGAATGGAGCGCTTTGGATGAGAAGATGAAGAAGATCATTGAATGTGAGAAGCAGCTCTGCGAGCAGGTTTCGATGGATGGGAGCTGATCAAGGAAGTTTGCTTTGTGGAGGCAACAACAGGCTGCGTTATGCAGCTCCTGAACTTTGGGGAGGTTGTGGTCATTGGAAATAGGTCTCCGGAGAAGCTGTTTCGGATATTAGATATGTATAATAAAATTAACATAATAATGATTTAGAAAGAAGATCGCATAATAAGAATCATTGTTATGTTAAAATTGATTCAAAAAAGTATTCCTATATTTTTAAATTCTGGAATTTTTTGTTTTTATAATATAGTATATCTTTTTAAAGTAGAATGTATCGTATTTACCCACACTTTTGGGTTATTGCTATGTACATTTGATTTCTAAATAACCACCACAAGTGAGCTGGATTTGGAATGAAGTGTAAGAGAAGAAGTTTTTTTTTCATATACCACTAATAAAGGCACCAAGCCATTATATAAAAATTTAACTCAAA
Source organism: Rheum nobile (assembly GCA_027886185.1). Taxonomy (NCBI): domain Eukaryota; kingdom Viridiplantae; phylum Streptophyta; class Magnoliopsida; order Caryophyllales; family Polygonaceae; genus Rheum; species Rheum nobile. The sequence goes on from WOAB01000127.1 coordinate 1,336,472, forward strand.
TTTCTTTCTATATTAAAAACAAACGTATCTAATAGCACTATACCAGTATAAATATTGCATACATACATTTTCTATAATATTATACTTATGATCTACAACTACGATTTATTCACAACGTTGGCACTCATTTATAACCACGATTTTATGCCCCTTTCCTAAATCTGCTCAATCTTCTACGTGTGATAAGTTGGCAACAAAATATGCACTGATCTCCTCTTGATGTGACTACGCCCCATCAAGACCTTGATGACCGTGAGATGCTACCCCTTGACACACCATCGCCGCTGCCTGCCGCGACCCCTAGCTTGTCTACGCCAACTTCATTTGGCCCGATCAATTTGTCCCGCACACCAACAAGTCACAAGGCTCCACTAGGTTGAGATTTGAATTTTTAATCTGTGTATGCTGAGGCCTATTTTCTGGTTTTATGTTTGGGTGAAAATGAGCATTTAATGATTTCATCCATAAGCTATTATCTGTTTTGGGACTGCTCTAGCTGTTGTTTTTGGGATATTGTTCTAAAGCAACAGCTATGCTATTTCTATTTAAATTTTTGTACAATATGATGTGAAAAGTAACATGTAAAGATTTTTTTTTACCATATTGGGGGCCAAATGGTCAGTTAACTTGGCCAAAATTCCCCCATTTCCTTAACAAATCATGTTTACACTGCCATTAGAGATCTCATATTTTCATGTCGAACTGCTATTAGGTATGTATGGTTCACGAGGTATCAGAAAGTTATTTTGTTTCTTTCAATAGCCATAATATGTGCATTTTTAAATGATTGCTTTCTGCTGATAGTTTGGCAAAATTTTGTTTTGTAGCTTATGACATGTTTATTAATAGTGAGTGATTTTGTTTGTGAATTTTAGTTCTGCTGACAAAGTTACTAACTTCATCATGTGACTGACTGGAAAGGAAGCCACCTTAATTTTTCTACTGATGAGTTGGATAGAAGAACCATTTTTCTTGAGGGTGGTGTAATTGTGTCAAATAGAAACTTGCATACCAAGATCTTGAAATTGGTTTCTTCCTGATACAAATAACAAGATGAAAGCGGAAGCTACAAAGTAGAACGAAGACAAAACAAAGATCAAAAATACAAAAGGTTTGCAGAAGAGAGTAAAGTCGGCCTCAACTGGAAAACCAAAATCTAGACAAAACAGAAGAAGGGCAAATAACCAAGAAAGGAAAAACAAGTGTAACTAGAGAAAGCAAGCCAGCAGCAAGATCTCTTAGAAGCTTTGTCTTGGAGGGAGCTCAGATAGATCGCCAAGATCAACAAGGGAGTAAACCCTATCAAGGCTCTGCAACAGTGGCGGATCTCCAAGCTCAAAGGGACAGCAGAGCAGAGGTTTAGGTTAAATATGATTTCATATATTAACCAAACGACGTCGCTCAACACGGCCTCTCAGAAGTGAAGTGGGCCACAAGAGTACTGGAGCAGCCCAAGAAGGATAGCCTTCCATCCATGTTGGGCTGGCCCAATAGGTTGCAGATAATCCTTCTTGGTTATCAGAACCCCAAGCAGCCTGCATCCGATTCTCCTCCATGACATCAAACTTATGCATTACACAAGAATAAGTTCCCTACAATTTGCCCTCCTAATGCTAAGTTTGCAATAAATGCAGAACATGTCTAAACATGGAAATGGGGTTTACATCCTTTCTATCATAGGTCGATTTTTTTTTTGTTATTTTGAGTACCCTCTTCACTGGTGAGAGGTGCAGATCACATGTAAGAAGTTCCTGCAAAATACAAATTTATCAGTGCTGACAATCTTAGTTCCAAAATCTGCAGGATTAAACTTACCATCAATCTTTTGTACCAGGAGTTCCTTTTTATCAATTTTATCACAAATGAAGTGATAACGCACGTCAATGTGCTTGGTCCTTTCATGATAGACAGGATCCTTACACAAATATAGTGCACTCTGGCTATCCATATGCAATGTAGCCATATAGTGTTTATCTTCCACTTCCCTTAGTAAACCTTGCAGCCAAATTGCTGCTTTGGATGCTTCAGTAGAAGCTATGTACTCTGCCCCAGTTGAGGACAGAACAACAATAGGTTGCTGCTGGGCTTTCCAAGATACACAATTGCCACACCAGGTAAACATGTAGAAAGTGGTAGATTTTCTATTGTCCTTATTGTTGGCATAGTCAGAATCAACAAAACCAAAGAGCTGATCATGGGAAGAGTGCTTACCATACTGCAGACCATAGTGAATTGTTCCTGCTAAATATCTCAGCATATATTTCATAGCCACCCAATCTTTCTTAGAGGGCTCAGACATAAAGCGACTTAAAACACTAACAGCAAAGGCAATGTTAGGTCTAGAGCAGATCATAGCATACATAACAGACCCCACAGCAGCATCATAAGGGACAGATCTCATGTGTTTCTCTTCTTCCTTAGACATGGGCATCTTGGCTTTGGTTAAGTCAAGGTGCCCTCCTAAAGGAATAGGAGAGGGTTTCACAGTAGTGACCTTAAACCTTTCTAGTATTTTCAGAATATAGTCACTTTGATCAAGCCAAATTAAATGTTTAGACTTGTCTCTAGTAATTTTAATGCCTAAGATTCTTTGAGCAGCTCCCAAGTCTTTCATGTCAAAATTCCTCTTCAGAGAAGACTTGATTTCATTTATCTTAGCCATAGATTTACATATCAAGAGAATGTCATCAACATATAACAGAGCAAATAAAGGACAGTCAGATTTCATAGATTTAAGATACAAGCATGGATCATAATTGCTTCTTTTGAACCCTAGGTTTTTCATGCAGTTGTCAAATTTAATGTTCCATTGTCTAGGGGACTGTTTTAGACCATATATGGATTTTTTAAGCAAACAAACATGATCAAGTTTGTCTTTATCAATAAAACCCTTTGGCCGGGACATATAGATGGTCTCATTTAACTCTCCATGAAGGAAAGCAGTTTTAACATCCATTTGTTCCATTTCAAAGTCATAAACAGCAGCCATATCAATTAGTAACCTCATAGTCTTGTACTTAACAACATGAGCAGAAATATCATTGTAATCTTCTCTTTCTCTTTGGGTGAAGCCCTTAGCCACCAACCTAGCCTTGTATCTAGGTGGGTCAATGGCCTTGGCTCCATCCTTGAGCTTATAGATCCATTTACATGCAATAATCCTAGCATTTCGAGGTCTAGGAACAAGAGTCCATGTTTTATTAGCATACATAGAGTCTATTTCTTCATTCATGGCATTCAACCAATGTTTGGCATGGATACATTTGACAGCATGCTCAAACAACTCAGGAGTATAGGCATTTAGAACCTCAGCAATCACAACAGACAAATACAGTTCATTATCAAAATATTTCCTATTGGGAATCCTTCGACGAGGAACCCTATCCCTAGTCAATTGATAATTTGTCAAGTCCAGATTAGAGTCTAAGTGATCAAGAAAATCCAAATTATTAGAAACAACAAGTTCATTCATATTTTCATTTTCAGCAGAAACAGGGGAATTGACAAGGGAATTAGGAGAACAATTTTGAGAATTTTGAGGACTTGCTTGACTAACCTGCCCACCTGATTGGTGAGGTTGTTCTCCAGTACTTGACTGTGTATTATCACGCACAGATGAAGTTCCAGCTTGGTTGGATCCAGATTGATGTGATCTTGAGGAAGAAATGTCAATGGAATACCCAATGTCAAACTCATCCTCAACAGAATCATGTTGGTCAGTGGGTTCATAGAATTGAGCTGGGATGTCCCTTCTCCTGTCTATGTCATTCTCAGAGGAAGATGTTACGCATGTTTTGAAATGAAAATCAGACTCATTAAAAATAACATCTCTGCTAGTCATAACTCTATAGCCTCCAGGCTGTATGACAAGCAATTTGTACCCTTTAACCCCTTCAGGATATCCCAACATGACACATTTTACAGACCTAGGATTTAACTTACCAATAGACTATTGAGCATAGGCAGTACATCCAAAAGGTCTCAAGTGATCCAAATTTGGTTTTTGACCACACCACATTTCATATGGAGTTTTAAAACCAATGGCAGAACAAGGAGATCTATTTATCAGGTATGAGGCAGTAGTAACTGCCTCACCCCAAAGGGAGTATTTCATTCCTGCACTGATGAGCATGCACCTTGCCTTTTCAAGCAGGGTCATGTTCATCCTCTCAGCAGTGCCATTCTGCTGAGGTGTGCTAGGAACAGTCAAATGCCTCTTAATGCCATTTATATGACAGAAATTATCAAACTCATGATTGCAGAATTCAAGGCCATTATCAGTTCTAAGACATTTCAGCTTATTATCAGTTTCACCTTCAACTTTAACTTTCCAAATCTTAAAAGAATCAAATGTATCACTCTTGGCCTTTAGAAGGTACACCCAGACCTTCCTGGAGTAGTGGTCAATTAGTGACATAAAATATTTTCTGCCACCAATAGTGTCCACTTGGGCAGGTCCCCATAGGTCTGCATGTACGTATTCTAAAGGTCTAGAAGCAACAAAATTAGACCTTTTAAAATTATTCCTAGCATGTTTGCCAAATATACAACTTTCACACATACTCAAGTCAGAAGGTTTTTCATTAATGCAGCCATGTCTGAACTATTAATGCAGACCTTTATTACCAATATGACCTAGCCTAGCATGCCAAGTCTTAGTGTCATTAATGCTCATGCAAGAGTTGATTTCAGAAGAAGCATCAAGAATAGGTTTGCCAATAACATGATAGAGACCATTCCTTTTAACACTCTTAATTAGAATTTTACCATTTCTAGATATATTTCTAATTCCATTGTGAGTGTTAATGTGACAACCAATATCATCAAACATGCTCTCAGATAACAAATTTCTCCTAAGGTCAGGGACTCACCTGACCTGTTGGAGTACCATGATTTTACCATCATGCATAGTGAAAGGAATATTTCTAATTCCTCTAATTTTCAGAGAGGAGTGATCACCAAGTTTGACTCCCCCCTCATTACATTCATGCAAGTAATCAAAGTGATGCTTGAAAGGAGTAACATGCATAGTACAACCAGAATCAAGTATCCAGGAATTAGCATCACTCACATTAGCACACATAAGCAGTTCATCAGAGTAAAAGTTTTTTGATTCTAGAACAACATAAGTACCATCCTGGGAATTTCCCTTAGCCTCATCTCTTTTCTTTTTAAAGCATTCAGAAATATAATGACCAAGTTTACCACAGTAATGACACTTTACATTTTTCTTGTATGTTCTGTTGTTTCCAGAAGAAGAATTAGAAGAATTTGAGTGTTCATGATACTTCTCTTTCTTCTTATCCTTCTTCTAGAATTTGCTCTTACTTTTAGAGAACAGAACCTCAGTTTTAACACCATCTTTCTTTTCACCTTTTATCTTAAACACTTTCATAACCTCATTTTTTTGGACAATCGACTCTACTATTCTTTTCTTAGTCAAGTCTTCAGTACCAAACTGAATAACATCTTTAAAATTATCAAAATGAGAAGGCAGAGAATTAAGCAAGATAACAACTTGATGAGTGTCAACTATCTTATCATCACACCTCTCTAGTTCTTGTGTCATACGCATAAATTTATCCAGGTTATCATGCAGAGACACATTAACATCCATTTTAAAGTTAAGGATGCGACATAAGAGAGTAATACGTGAAGGAAGAGATTTTACCATATACAGGTCCTTTAGTGACTTCCATAGGTCTTTGGCAGTGTCACAGTGAACCACTTGTCGCGTCACTTCATCCGACAAACGGATCATAATCTCACTGTGAGCATGGAGATCGGTCTCCTTTTTGGCAGCATCAGTAGTCTCGGCAGGGTATGCTTCAGAAATAGCAGCCCAACATTTCTCTTTGATGAGCATGGCCTTCATTTTAACTTGCCACATGGCAAAGTCAGTGGAGCCATCGAATAGTTTGACGCGAGCGAAAGAATCTGACATGGACATGTCAGCGAAGTGTAGAAGTGTTTGAGAGGTGGAGGTAAGGTGAGACAAGGGAGAGATCCAACTCTGGCTTACTGGCTTAAACAAAGAAACAAAGTTGAACTCAAAAACTTTGAATTGATTTCAAAGTTCAGAGCTCAGATGGACTAAGAGTCCCAGTTTCGGGTACAAGGGTACAAGAAGGTTTAGAACTTCAGAGTTCACACAGAAAACACCCAAGCGGCGTTTTAAATTCTTTACAGAATCGGGTCACAACAATTGACAAGAATCTGTCAAAAAACCGCGATTCAGCTCATTTGTCTCACAAAGATCGCTCAAAATTGATAGAGAACTATCAAGATCTTGGGCATGAGACATAATACGAGCAAGTGAGAAGTCTGAACGCAGATCAGCCCTCAAGAGAGAAAACCCTAGATCTTGGACCAGGGGCGTAGATCTAGCTCAGATCCAAGACTCAGATCCCAGAAATTGTAGGGAACGAACAATCTGGGTTTACGAGAGTTTCTTGACTCGCAAACCCTAGATCTGACCCTCCTCAAGCAAAAGTTGACCTTACGAACTTTAGATCTGAAGCTCACTAGCAACAAGTGAGTCCGATCGTAGTCTAAACAGTCAAAGAACTTTGCTATGAGATTGGATTCAGCTCCAGAAAGCAACTGTGCTTCTGAAGGCAAGATCCAAGCAAGAGCAATAAGCAAGAAATGGGAAGCGAAAGCCCAGAAAAACGGAGAAAACAAGACTTTAGGTCTGAGATCTAAGAAAGCCAGAAGACTCAAGATCTGAGAGCGTAGCTTGTCTTAAAATCTTGCTCTGATACCAATTTGATACAAATAACAAGATGAAAGCGGAAGCTACAAAGCAGAACGAAGACAAAACAAAGATCAAAACTACAAAAAGGTTTGCAGAAGAGAGTAAAGTCGGCCTCAACTGGAAAACCAAAATCCAGAAAAAACAGAAGAAGGGCAAATAACCAAGAAAGGAAAAACAAGTGTAACTAGAGAAAGCAAGCCAACAACAAGATCTCTTAGAAGCTTTGTCTTGGAGGGAGCTCAGATAGATCGCCAAGAGCAACAAGGGAGTAAACCCTATCAAGGCTCTGCAACAGTGGCTGATCTCCAAGCTCAAAGGGACATCAGAGCAGAGGTTTAGGTTAAATATGATTTCATATATTAACCAAACGACGTCGCTCAACACGGCCTCTCAGAAGTGAAGTGGGCCACAAGAGTACTGGAGCAGCCCAAGAAGGATAGCCTGCCATCCATGTTGGGCTGGCCCAATAGGTTGCAGATAATCCGTCTTGGTTATCAGAACCCCAAGCAACCTGCATCCGATTCTCCTCCATGACATCAAACTTATGCATTACACAAGAATAAGTTCCCTACACTTCCCATTCTTTAGGTGTCTTATAAGAGATTGTCATCCTGGTACCTTCCCTACCTTCTTCAAGAGCTTGCTCCTATTGTTATGCATATTATTGGTAACGAAATTATGATGGGAGCTTTATCATCTCGGTTTTTTTAACAAGCTCTGTATATTATGTAGTTATGATGGAACATTGAGACCAAAAGTTGCATGAAGAATGTATCACAATCCCATTAAAGTTATCTCTTACTTAATATTATTTTTACAAGGAGACCTGTCAAAGCATTTCCCCCCTTGGACTTGTAATTATAGTCGCGTATACACCGGGTGATTGATGATTAATGCGGGATAAAATTACTCCTATAAGGAATTATCAACAGAGGGCGATGATGTTTAGCCTATCATCACTGGTATAGGGCATGGTGAGGTGCCTAGCCTAATTAGTGAGCAACTGAGGTGGAGGATATTTTGTTATCTGAGGTGGTCGCGAGGTTAATTACTAATCTCTTCATTAAAAAGTGTATGTTACCTTATTTCTCATATTTAGTAAAAACAAATTGACTGTGTGATGTACTATGGGTATAATAAAAACTTATATTTTGACAACTTATTTTCACCGCATGATGTATGATCTTTTGACTACGTTTATTTCTAATTTTATATACACAAGTCCTCATTGGTAAATTATTTGTGGAAAAAAAGAACCAGCAATACAGACGTAAGGACCCTTTTTTTATTTTTGAGAAAGGGGGAAAGCATAAATTAAGTAGAAATATTCAGTACATTTGCCAATCTAGGTGACAGTTGGGAGATATGATTGTACAGAACAAAAGAACAAACAGGTAGAGATAAGCCAAATTGAGCAGCAAGGTGAGCTTGAATGTTGCATTTCCTGGGCCAGTAGTTGAATGTGCAGTGACTGAAGTCAGCCGATGTTTGCAGAATAAGCTTAATGAAGAGTCCAGCCTTCGTCCTGGGGAGCGACAGAGTAGAACAAGCATTGACGACTCCCAAACAGTCATACCAAACTTGAACTGAGTAATACCCAAACTGAAGAGCACAACAAAGAGCCCACTGAATGGCTTCTGCCTCCAATGCAGCAATAGATGTACTAGGTTTTAAACGTTTACTCCCTAGAACATGTATTGATCCATTGGAGTCAAGGAGAATGAAGCCAATGGCAGCACTACCATCAGAAGACAAGCTAGCATCACAACAAAGATGAAAAAACCTGGAAGCGAAGGAACTATTAACAGCAGAGCAAGGAAAAGAAGACAATCCAGAAGGGCATGATCTGTCAGCAGCAGAAGCAAAAGCAAAAGCAAAATTCATATCAGCAAAGTGTGATAGTTGTGAAGCATTTCGAGCAAACCCATCAAAGACTCGTGCATTCCTATTAGTCCACATACCACAAATTGAAACACACCAGAATTGGAGGAGGTGCTGTGAGAGAATGTTGTGCAGTGAACACCACCAATCCCAAAGGGAATCTGGGCGAAGAGTCATGATATCATGGAAGATAGGAAATTGATTCCAATATTGTGTAGCAACAGAGCAGTTCTTAAAGACATGAATTTCAGTTTCAACTTTGGAAGGACATAGTGGACAGATTACAGTGTGCACTAATCTCCTCTTCTTAAGATTTGAAAGACAAGGCAAGAAGCTTATAAGAGATCTCCAAAGGAGATTTTTAGCACGGGGAATAACATTCAATTTCCAAACCTTTTGCTAATGAGAGGAATCAGAAGTGGAGAAGGCTGAATTGGAGCAACTGGCAACCTGAAGATCCGAGAGGATGACTGTGTAGGCTGACTTCACAGTGAAACTGCCATCTGTAGTATAATGCCACCGAATAATGTCTTCTGATTCTGGAGATACTGGTTGTAGGCTTTCCAAAAACTGAAGGTCATAGGAGAGTAGAATATTCCTTAGAACAGGCCACTTCCAGTCATGAGTGCTCCAGTCATAAAAGTCTACAACCCTGCTGTTCTGACTATCAAAAGGACAAGGTGTGACTAAGGAGAAGGTTGTTGGTCTAGGAAGTCAGGGATCATTCCAAAACTTGATAGTGCAGCCATTTCCAATCTCCCAAAAGAGTCCTCTCTTGAGAACCCAAATGGATTGAAACAAACTTCTCCAGATGAAGCTCGGGTGGTGACCAAGAGAGGAGTGGAATACATCAGTTGTGCAGAAATACCTGGCCTTGAGCAGTTTTGCTGCTACGGAGTCTGGACAAATAATTAGACGACATACCTGTTTAGTAAGTAAAGCGTCATTGAATGCAGTAAGATTGTGAAACCCCATACCACCTTCATCTTTAGGAGTGCACAGGTTGCTCCACTTGGACCAGTGAATTTTCCTTTGCTGAAGAGAGCCCCACCAAAAGTTTGTAATGATTTGTTCAAGTTCATGACAAACTGATGAAGGTAACTTATAGCAACTCATAATATATAAAGGAATGGATTATAGGACTGCCTTAATGAGAACTTCTTTCCCAACTTGAGAGAGAGACGTACTCTTTCACCCCTTTGTTTTCTTTCTCACACGATCAATGACTTGCTGAAAGAGGATCTTCTTGGATCTACCTATAACAGTGGGCAATCCCAAATATTTATCTTGACATTCTGACTCACGAAAGCCGAGCATTTGTAGCAGAATGTCTTTGCTTTCTCTGCTCAAATTGGCACTGAATGTAACTTGAGACTTTGCACAATTGACAAATTGACCAGAGCCTTCACCAAATATCCTCAGCAAATCACAAATATGTTTGCATTCAATAACATTAGCTCGAGCAAAGAGAATGCAATCATCAGCGAAAAGAAGATGCGAGACATGAGGAGCAGTTCGAGCTATTTTTATACCATGTAAGAGACCGTGAGATTGGTAAGCAGAGAAGAGGCTTAAGAGACCTTCCATGACAAGGAGGAAGAGAAATGATGATAGCGGATCACCTTGCCTGAGACCTCTTTGTGGATAAATTGTTGGTGAAGGGATTCCATTGACAAGAGCATAGTAGGAAACTGTGTTAATGCACAACATGATAAGGGAGATCCATCTTTCATGAAAGCCCATGTGAAGCATGATCTGTTGCAGATAATTCCATTCAACTCTATCAAAAGCTTTTGCCATATCAACTTTGATAGCCATGAACCCCCTCCTTCCAGTTTTCTTGTGTTTTAAGTAGTGAAAGAGCTCACCAGCAGCTATAGCGTTGTCAGAAATTGATCTTCCTGAGAGAAAAGCACTCTGATATTTGGAAACTGAATTCTGAAAGAGAATATGTATCCCCTCTTTTCAAAGTTGAGTCCATTTTTAAATAATCAAATTGAGTCCATTAAATTTACAAAATATTGACCTCCGAAATACTCATGAATTTGCTCATTCTTTATCAACATAACATTGTCCACATTTTTAAAATTTATAAACTTCGATCTTTATTATGTGCCTTTAGTGTATAGAAAAACTCTTTTTATAAATCATGAAAAAAAACCGAACATGTTTTGATAAGCTTTCGGTATCCAATTTTTATGTTTTGATAAGCTTTCGGTATCAATTTTTTTTTAAATTTTAAAAACATTTTTTGGTTAATAAATTCTTGTAATTTTTAAAATTAAGGTAATAATTAAGATATGACATGCTTTACAAATAAAAAGAATAGAATTAGAAAAATATATCAATAGAAAACAACAAAATAAAACTTTATTCAAGTTTCATACATTAACCTTATTGGTTGATATAGTAGGACAATAGTCCTATCTATAGACAAAACAATCAACATAGTATAATCCCACTGACACAGACATTCATGCCCCTAAATTATGGTTTGCAATTAACCTATGTTTTGAAGGAATTCACAATCAATTACTGTTAATTTTGTGTCATATTATATACAAAATTTGGTGATTTGTAGTCCAATTTTGTCAATTCGAATCCCCTTATTTATTATTTTAGTTGCTTATGAGTTGTATTCAAATTTTGTAGTGACTTCTCATTTGTCAATTAAATAAAATTTTATAACAGCTAACTTTGTTGCTAACTCATAAGATGTATTCACCCGTGCATGGCACGAGCCATAAACTAGTATTGTTTCATGCATGTGAGTATATTAGAGGTGTGAGTGGTTAGTTAGGCATGTCTTGTAGGCAACTAACCTAGGCTGTTAAGCCTTGACCATAGTTTAAGGCATAACTAATCATAGTTAGTTTATTAGCCGCCTCTCTCATTCATCTGTATATTTAGTTTTAGGGTCCGTTTGGATTTCCATAGATAATGCAATTTAATACATTTTTTTGGATATCCAAACGAATCCTTAGTCTTAGTATTGTACAAACTAATCCCTAATCAATACAGAAGATATTCCCTAATTCTCTCATGGCTTTTAATTGATTTGCTTTCGCTTAATTCCTTCACATGGTATCAGAACACGCTACTCGATCCTGTGATTTCTCTCCTTTCCTTTGCTTTTTCGCTAAGATTGATCGATTGTTCGATCGTTTTTTTTGCTTGATCGATTGCTAGTTCGTTTGATTCTTGGTTGATTGTCCAAAATGTCGGGAGAGCACTCTTTATCATCCGATGGAAACTCAAAGACAACTTACGTTGATCCTCTTTACCTCTCCAATTCATTTTATCTAGGTGCTCAATTAATTTCTACCCAATCCAATGGAACGAACTTCCTGAACCGCTCAATTAATTTCTACTTAATTCAATGGACACCCACTTTCTAACAGTCCCATGAGAAACGGCATAATTGTTTTACGAGATTTCAAAAAAAAAACTGAATTGGAGCATAGGTGTGAACATGACGCTATGGGCCAAGGTCAAACAAGGTTTCATCAAAGGTCGACATGCCAAAGATTTTGAGGAGATTCAACAGTGGATATTCGTACATTACATGGTGCGTTGCTGGATCATAAATTCCATGGCTCCAAGTATGCAAAGTTGAATGCTGCTTTCACTTTTCAATTCAGATGAAACAACTTTGGGATGAAATTCAAAGTGTTGAGGGTTCTCTTGATGTTTGTGTGGAGCTCTAGCTAATCGCTCTTGTCTGATGCTTAAGATGATTCTTGAGACAGAATCTCATAACAAAATTATGCAGTTTCTCATGGGGCTTAGTGATGCTTTTGATAACATTAGAAGCCAAATTCTTGGGATGAATCCCTTGCCTACTATTAATAAGGCATATTATCCAGTGTAGCAAGTTGAAAAGCAAAAAGCTAACCACATATGAGATGAATAATGGACAAGATGTGAGTGATATGTCAATTAAGAAGCAACAAGGTCCTAAGCAGCAATGGCATAGTTCTGGTTATTCTGGTGGGCAGCCACATGGGAAAAAGGATTTAGGGATTATAAGCGTAAAAAGATGGAAAGATGTGTGACTTTTATAAGGGAAAAGGTCATACCATGGATATATGTTTCAAGTTACATGGATACACTGAGTGGTATAAGGAAAAATATGGGGATAAAAAGATAGTTGCGAATGTCATAAGTCAGTTAGATACTCCACAAGATGTTGATCAAGACAATAGAACCATTGTGTGTCAAGAGTACTTCGTGTGATGAAGGGCAAGGAGACGGTTGAATCCTCTGTTGAAAATCTTGGATGTACTTTTTTCTCATCTAGTGCCTTAAATGTTAATGTTGTTATTGGCCTTGATGATTTGGTGATTGACACCGGGGCTACTGACCATATGTCCTATAATTCTGCTTTATTCAGTAAGTTTTCTGTATTGTCCAAGTCTATCTATGTTGGCTTACCTGATGGATCTATTAAGCAAGTGACTAAGGCATGCAACATGTTTTGTGTGGAGATATTGTCTTGAGATCTGTTTTGTTTGTGCCAGAGTTAAAACATAATTTGCTTTTAGTCACTAAGTTGTTAGATGACTCGGACTTTATGGATTGGTTTACTAAAATGGGTTGCTACTTCCATGACCCTACTATTGAGCACATACAATCTATTGGGGATAGAATTGGAGGCCTTTATGGACTTAAGACAAGTGCTCCAGATCAGTTATTATGTTTGCCAAATGTTTCTCATAAGAATGCAATATTATATGCTAGATTGCTAGTACTAATAATCAACAATTGTCTTCAATTCATTCAGTTAAAGCAGTTGAATTGCTTGTTTTACATGCTCGACTTGGGCACATTTCTTTGTCAAATGTTAAACAATTACATTTTCATGGATTACATTTTGATAATGAATTTCATTGTGAAATTTGTGTTCTCTCTAAGCATCATAAAATGCCTTTTGTTCGAAGTCCATCTCTTGCCTTTGCTAATTTTGCTTTGGTACACATGGATCTTTGGCGACCTTATAAGAGTCCTTGTATTGATGGAACTTGATACTTTTTTACGATTGTAGATGATCATAGTAGAGTAATCCAAACCCACTTTATCAATAACAGGAACAGGTTTACAATATCATTAGGAATTTTGTTGCACTAGTTCAGACTCAATTTTAAGCTCAAATCATATGGATTCATAGTGATAATGGAACAAAAATTGTGCAACATAGATGGCAGAATTACTTTGCTAAAACATGCATTGTGTATCAGAGATCTGTCCTTGTGAATCCTTGACAAAATGGTAGAGTTGAGAGGGAGCATTAACATTTGGTTGGGACAACCAAGGCTTTGAAACTTCATGTTCAATTTCCAACTAAATTCTAGGTTGACTGTAATCTGGCCGCCGCACACTTGATCAATAAAATGTCATCTTCTGTTCTTGGAGGTGAAACACCTTTTGAGATTTTAATGAACAAGTCTCCTAGTTAAGATTACTTAAGAGTAATTGGTTGCTTATGTTATGCCTTGCATAAGAACAAGGATAACTTTGGATTCAAGGCTAGAAAATGGGTCTTGCTTGGTTATCCTTATGCTTAGAAAGCATACAAGTTATATGATCTGAATTCTCACCAAGTTTTTGTTGGCCGAGAAGTCCTTTTTAAACAATACATTTTTTGAACTGCTATTAGGTATGTATGGTTCACGAGGTATTAGAAAGTTATTTTGTTTCTTTCAATAGCCATAATATGTGCATTTTTAAATGATTGCTTTATGCTGATAGTTTGGCAAAATTTTGTTTTGTAGCTTATGACATGCTTATTAATAGTGAGTGATTTTGTTTGTGAATTTTAGTTCTGCTGACAAAGTTACTAAACTTCATCATGTGACTGACTGGAAAGGAAGCCACCTTAATTTTTCTACTGATGAGTTGGATAGAAGAACCATTTTTCCTGAGGGTGGTGTAATTGTGTCAAATAGAAACTTGCATACCAAGATCTTGAAATTGGTTTCTTCCCATTCTTTAGGTGTCTTATAAGAGATTGTCATCCTGGTACCTTCCCTACCTTCTTCAGTAGCTTGCTCCTATTGTTATGCATATTATTGGTAACGAAATTATGATGGGAGCTTTATCATCTCGGTTTTTTTAACAAGCTCTGTATATTATGTAGTTATGATGGAACATTGAGACCAAAAGTTGCATGAAGAATGTATCACAATCCCATTAAAGTTATCTCTTACTTAATATTATTTTTACAAGGAGACCTGTCAAAGCATTTTCCCCATTGGACTTGTAATTATAGTCGCGTATACACCGGGTGATTGATGATTAATGTGGGATAAAATTACTCCTATAAGGAATTATCAACAAAGGGCGATGATGTTTAGCCTATCATCATTGGTATAGGGCAGGGTGAGGTGCCTAGCCTAATTAGTGAGCAGCTGAGGTGGAGGATATTTTGTTATCTGAGGTGGTCGCGAGGTTAATTACTAATCTCTTCATTAAAAAGTGTATGTTACCTTATTTCTCGTATTTAGTAAAAACAAATTGATTGTGTGATGTACTATGGATATAATAAAAACATAAATTATGACAACTTATTTTCACCGCATGATGTATGATCTTTTGACTACGTTTATTTCTAATTTTATATACACAAGTCCTCATTGATAAATTATTTGTGAAAAAAAAAGAACTAGCAATACAGACGTAAAGACCCTTTTTAAATTGAGTCCATTAAATATTGACATAGGCAGAAGAATATGTATCCTCTCTTTTCAAAGTTGAGTCCATTTTTAAATAATCAAATTGAGTCCATTAAATTTACAAAATATTGACCTCCGAAATACTCATGAATTTTCTCATTCTTTATCAACATAACATTGTCCACATTTTTACAATTTATAAACTTCGATCTTTATTATGTGACTTTAGTGTATAGAAAAACTCTTTTTATAAATCATGAAAAAAAACCGAACATGTTTTGATAAGCTTTCGATATCCAACTTGTTATGTTTTGATAAGCTTTCGGTATCCAATTTTTTAAAATTTTAAAGATCTTTTGTAACACCCCCGACTTATGTCGGTAGTGCCACACGCCAGTGACCTCAGACGTTAATATCCAAAGTCACCCTAGGCTTTAATCGGAATAATTAAGCTTAAATAAATACATAAATATTAAATAATGAAAGAATAATCAGCGGAAGATTTTTTAAATAAAACTCAATCTTTTATTAAGATTCCTCTCGTAAAATGAGAAGGACGGTTTTACAACGAAGTGAGGTGACAGCGGAAGACTTTTAAATTACAGCGGAAGACTCTTTTAAAGAAACCCTAATGTATATAACTATGTATTACATTTATTTCAAATTAAACATACACACCTTAGAAATGTTACTTCTTAAAACGCAAACTTCAACTGCAAGCCTTCTCTTCGACTGGTTACTTCAATCGTCGGGGACCAACCTCTGATGTGCCGTATAGGACGGATGACACCAGCCAACCATGCAAGGAATAAAATCTGGTTGGTTAGTCTAATGAAAGACTATGCAATGGTAAAAACAGATTGGTTCTCGTAGTCGTATATAATCACTACACTTGTTTCCCGAATGAAACTCGGTAAGCAGTATATGACTATAAACTTCTACCGAAAAGAATGAACATGAATGATTGAAGAGAAAACTCCAATGAATTGAGTCTTATGGGAAATTACATGAATTTGTTTGGGAACATTATATTATCACACACAAAGTTTTAAAAACATCTCGTTCCATATTTGGGTCCTCGACCAACCTCACCGCGTATTGCGAATCCAGATTGAAAAGGGGACTTACTTTAGATAAGAGATCG
Organism: Rheum nobile; assembly: GCA_027886185.1. Lineage (NCBI taxonomy): Eukaryota > Viridiplantae > Streptophyta > Magnoliopsida > Caryophyllales > Polygonaceae > Rheum > Rheum nobile. The sequence goes on from WOAB01000127.1 coordinate 1,352,925, forward strand.
GGCGGGTTCCACGTTGTACTTCTCGCCCGAGGGTATATTAAATATGTGCAAATCCGCACTTATCTTATTTAGTTCGAAAACGTATATTCACGTTCAAGACTTTTATCTTATTATCCAACCTCTTAAAAAAAGGAAGAGTGGGACAAAATCCCAAAAGTTTGGCACTTGCAAAGTGCACCACCACTTATATAATATAAGGGCACGATCATGACCAAAGGCATTAGGGCAATAATCCTCCTAACACCGAAATTATAAAGAAACGACTAACCCTCGCGAGGCGTTAGCGTTGCTACGAATACTCGTTCTATCTAACAATTTAAATAGCAACAATTCACAATTATCACAACAATGTTACCTAGCAACCTATCATCATACATATAGATAATGTTATAGCTAACATACATACAACCTAGGAATAAGGTTTCTTTTCACATTTTATACACACAATGTTCCCAAACATCAATTTAGAATTTTTATCCCAACTTAATTAAGACAACCGATTCATTGTTAATTAAGATAAACATGGAATAAAATGCAAGAGCGAACCACCACTTGCCTTGAATCACGGAAAGGACGAACGGCGTTTTGGAGATGGTTGCTTTCGAAAAGCAAATCGGCTCCCTGCTTTATTCCCGTTCCAAATGCAAATTCGAGACATATCCAAATCATACACAATGAATAAATTACATTAGATAATTTATTCAATATAACAATTTAAAGTGGATCATGTCTCGGTTTCTAATTGAATTTATTTAATCCATAAATAAATCAATTTCAAGGCTTAATCGGTAGGACGATTATCTATATGATTAAAATCAATTAATCGTATATTCTAAATAATCTTGACATAAATAAATTAATAAAATAATTTATTTATAAATCCCAAAATTTCTAACTCAAAATATTATCTAAATGAATAGTCTAATTTACTCATTCATAATATAAGATAATATTATAACAATTATAATTAATTTAACTTTAATTTAAATAAAATCAAATTAATCCTAAAATATTTTTCATTAATCTGGATTAATTAATTAAATCAAGTTTAAGCCCAAATAAAAGTAAAATCAACTTTTATACCCAAAATTAAGACATATGGCATATATTATGAAAATGCCATCGTCATCAACCTTCCGCCGGGTACTGTTCACGCGGGGGGGGAGGGGGAATTCGGTTCGGCGGAGGCTCGGCGGCGTGTCTCCGGGTGAGAGGTTAGGGGGATTTTGAAGATAAAGACACGGCGGTTCCATTGGTGGCTTCAATTTCGGCGGAGGAGCATGGTGGTGGCCGGGAAATACCACGAACAGCCGCGGTCGGGACATTTTAGGGCTCGTCGATTCTCGGTCGAAATTGGACGAATTGGGAGCAAGAGAGAAGGGTATTTTATAGGAATTATGAAGCATAGGATTCCCTCAACATTATACTATAGTTAATTGCCTCCAATTCAAGACGATTTGATCCGATTTTGCAAAATTGAATTCGATCCAACCGGATGACGCGTTTTCTTTGAATGAAAAATCCCGCAATTACTTTGGCTTTTAATCCAAATTGAATGTCGAATCCGATGCTCATAAACATGTCCTTCAATTACCAGTGATTAATTTCAAGAATCGGACTCCATTTATACCCGAATGCCGCCATGGAAATGGAGCTTGGAGCTTGCGAAAATGGTGGTTGGAGGTAGAAGAAATACTTTCCAGATATTACACACGGCCCCCCAAACGTTTGCCTTAATTACGCGTTTTTGCCCAACATTTCAGGTTATGGCAAAAAAGCCCTTAATTTAACTTATAAAAATTACACAATTTATCCAAACTTTCCCAAACTCATTTATTTTATTATTATAAGTTTCTAATATTGTTTTGACCCAAAATTAATATTTAGAATAATTAACTAGGCTAAAATAATGCTTAAATTACCTTAAGTTACCCTTTGTTATTATTTTAACCATACTTAACCCATTTTTAACACTTTGTTAATTGGGTTCAAACATTTCTAAGTTAAAATTGGTAAGTTTATTTAAATTATAATTAACATAAGGTTAATCATGATTTATACAACCCATAACTTACAAAGCTAACATACTTAAGGTATTTATTATTTTATCCCCTCATGGATAAACAATGAACCATAAATTCTTTATTATTATATTCAAAATTCTAAACTACATTTGTTATAATACTTATTTGTTTATTTCTTCACCATACTATTATATCCATTTAATAATTTGTACAAAATTATCTTAACTCAACCCTTGAATATAAGTTCATGAAAATTTAAATTACTTCTCTAAAAGAAATAAAATAAATTTCAAAACTTTTATTTTTACCACTTTAAAATTACTATTTTACCCTTCTATTTTAAGTGGGTTATTACACCTTTTTTGGTTAATAAATTCTTGTAATCTTTAAAATTAAGGTAATAATTAAGATATGACATGCTTTACAAAAAAAAATGAATAGAATTAGAAAAATTTATCAATAGAAAACAACAAAATAAAACTTTATTCAAGTTTCATACATTAACCTTATTGGTTGATATAGTAGGACAATAGTCCTATCTATAGACAAAACAATCAACATAGTATAATCCCACTGAGACAGACATTCATGCCCCTAAATTATGGTTTGCAATTAACCTATGTTTTGAAAGAATTCACAATCAATTACTGTTAATTTCGTGTCATATTATATACAAAATTTGGTGATTTGTAGTCCAATTTTGTCAATTCGAATCCCCTTATTTATTATTTTAGTTGCTTATGAGTTGTAGTCAAATTTTGTAGTGACTTCTCATTTGTCAATTAAACAAAATTTTATAACAACTAACTTTGTTGCTAACTCATAAGATGTATTCACCCGTGCATGGCACTAGCCCTACACTAGTATTGTTTCATGCATGTGAGTATATTAGAGGTGTGAGTGGTTAGTTAGGCATGTCTTGTAGGCAACTAACCTAGGTTGTTAAGCCTTGACCATAGTTTAAGGCAAAACTAATCATAGTTAGTTTATTAGCCACCTCTCTCATTCATCTGTATATTTAGTTTTAGGGTCCATTTGGATTTCCACAGATAATGCAATTTAATACATTTTTTCGGATATCCAAACGAATCCTTAGTCTTAGTACTGTACAAACTAATCCCTAATCAATACAGAAGATATTCCCTAATTCTCTCATGGCTTTTAATTGATTTGCTTTCGCTTAATTCCTTCACATGGTATCAGAACACGTTGCTCGATCCTGTGATTTCTCTCATTTCCTTTGATTTTTTGCTAAGATTGATCGATTGTTCGATCGTTTTTTTTGCCTGATCGATTGCTAGTTCGTTTGATTCTTGGTTGATTTTCAAAAATGTCGGGAGAGAACTCTTTAGCATCTGATGGAAACTCAAAGACAACTTATCTAGGTGCTCAATTAATTTCTACTCAATCCAATGGAACGAACTTACTGAACCGCTCAATTAATTTCTACTTAATTCAATGGACACCCACTTTCTAACCGTCCCATGAGAAACTGCATAATTGTTTTACGAGATTTAAAAAAAAAACTGAATTGGAGCATAGGTGTGAACATGACGCTATGGGCCAAGGTCAAACAAGGTTTCATCAAAGGTCGCCATGCCAAAGACTTTGAGGAGATTCAACAGTGGATATTCGTACATTACATGGTGCGTTGCTGGATCATAAATTCCATGGCTCCAAGTATGCAAAGTTGAATGCTGCTTTCACTTTTCAATTCGGATGAAACGACTTTGGGATGAAATTCAAAGTGTTGAGGGTTCTCTTGATGTTTGTGTGGAGCTCTAGCTAACCGCTCTTGTCTGATGCTTAAGATGATTCTTGAGACAGAATCTTGTAACAAAATTATACAGTTTCTCATGGGGCTTAGTGATGCTTTTGATATTATTAGAAGCCAAATTATTGGGACGAATCCCTTGCCTACTATTGATAAGGCATATTATCCAGTGCAACAAGTTGAAACGCAAAAAGCTAACCACATAAGAGATGAATAATGGAAAGATGTGAGTGATATGTCAATTAAGAAACAACAAGCTCCTAAGCAGCAATGGCATAGTTCTGGTTATTCTAGTGGGCAACTACATGGGAAAAAGGATTATAAGGATTATAAGCGTCAAAAGATGGAAAGATGTGTGACTTTTATAAGGGAAAAGGTCATACTACGGATATCTGTTTCAAGTTACATGGATACCCTAAGTGGTATAAGGAAAAATATAAGGATCAAAAGATAGTTGCAAATGTCATGAGTCAGTTAGATACTCCACAAGATGTTGATCAAGACAATAGAACCATGATGGGAGGCTCTTCTGCTTCTGGTAATATTGATACTGCTCTTGTGACAGTTTTGTGTCAAGAGTACTTCGTGTGATGAAGGGCAATGAGAAGGTTGAATCCTCTGTTGAAAATATTGGATGTACTTTGTTCTCATCTAGTGCCTTAAATGTTAATGTTGTTATTGGCCTTGATGATTGGGTGATTGACACCGGGGCTACTGACCATATGTCCTATAATTCTGCTTTATTCAGTAAGTTTTATGTATTGTCCAAGTCTATCTATGTTGGCTTACCTGATGGATCTATTAAGCAAGTGACTAAGGCATGCAACATGTTTTGTGTGGAGATATTGTCTTGAGATCTGTTTTGTTTGTGCCAGAGTTAAAACATAATTTGCTTTCAGTCTCTAAGTTGTTAGATGACTCGGACTATATGGATTGGTTTACTAAAATGGGTTGCTACTTCCATGACCCTACTACTGAGCACATACAATCTGCTGGGGATAAAATTGGAGGCCTTTATGGACTCAAGACAAGTGCTCCAGATCAGTTATTATGTTTGCCAAATATTTCTCATAAGAATGTAGTATTATATGCTAGATTGCTTGTACTAAGAATCAACAATTGTCTTCAGTTCATTCAGTTAAAGCAGTTGAATTGCATGTTTTACATGCTCGACTTGGGCACATTTCGTTGTCAAATGTTAAACAATTACATTTTCCTGGATTACATTTTGATAATGAATTTCATTGTGAAATTTGTGTTCTCTCTAAGCATCATAAAATGCCTTTTGTTCGAAGTCCATCTCTTGCCTTTGCTTATTTTGATTTGGTACACATGGATCTTTGGCAACCTTATAAGAGTCCTTGTATTGATGGAGCTTGATACTTTTTTACGATTGTAGATGATCATAGTAGAGTAATCCAAACCCACTTGATCAATAACAGGAGCATGTTTACAATATCATTGGGAATTTTGTTGCACTAGTTCAGACTCAATTTTAAGCTCAAATCATATGGATTCGTAGTGATAATGGAACAAAAATTGTGCAACATAGATGGCATAATTACTTTGCTAAAACATGCATTGTGTATCAGAGATATGTCCTTGTGAATCATTGACAAAATGGTAGAGTTGAGAGGGAGCATTAACATTTGGTTGGGACAACCAAGGCTTTGAAACTTCATGTTTAGTTTCCAACTAAATTCTAGGTTGACTGTAATCTGGCCGCCGCACACTTGATCAATAAAATGTCATCTTCTGTTCTTGGAGGTGAAACACCTTTTGAGATTTTAATGAACAAGCCTCATAGTTAAGATTACTTAAGAGTAATTGGTTGCTTATGTTATGCCTTGCATAAGAACAAGGATAACTTTGGATTCAAGGCTAGAAAATGGGTCTTGCTTGGTTATCCTTATGCTTAGAAAGCATACAAGTTATATGATCTGAATTCTCACCAAGTTTTTGTTGGTCGAGAAGTCCTTTTTAAACAATACATTTTTCCATTTGCTTCTCCTCTTTCTACACCTACCTTTTCCTTACCGGTTCCTTCCATTCCTCTTATCAATCTTGCATTTTTCGAATTATACATCTTTACTTTCAACACCACATGTTTGTCCTTCACCTATTCCCCTGGCCAATCCTTCTTCCTCTTATCCTACTTCCCCTTCTATTTTTTCTCCATCCTCCATATGACCTTCCAAGCTTCATTTGTCCTCTTTATCACCTTCTTTAGTTGCTCATAATTCATGTTCTTCAGTGGTTCCTCACTCATCATCTCCTGAAGTTTCTCCTCTTCCTTTAAGGAGATCTTCTCGAGTTAGTCTTTATCCTCATAAATTTCATGACTTTGTATGACCTACTCTTTCTACTACTTCTTCCATTTCTCATTCCTTTCTTACTACTCATTTCAACACGAAGGCCTATTTGTTGATCACTAAGCTTCTCTAGCCAATGTCATGAAAGTATGAGCTAGTTACGCACAAGCAAGCCGTTCAATATGAACAATGGGTGCAAGCTATGCAACAGGAACTTGAGGCTTTGGATACATGGGAGTTAGTTTCCTTACCTCCTAAACATTCAATCATTGGATGCAAATGGGTTTTCAAGGTTAAGTTTAGGCCTAATGGTTATGTAGAGAGACTCAAAGGAAGGTTTGTGGCTAAAGGATTTACTCAGATGAAGGGTAAAGATTATAAGCACACTTTTTAATCGGTGGCTAAGTTTGCCTCTCCTCGTACCTTTCCTCGGTGGTCGAGCAAAAAATTCCCCAACACTGGTTTGTAAACATATCGACTTTGACACTCTTTTATAACCTTGTCGGCATGTGCCTTGATGTTGTTTCTAATATGGACACAACACAAGAGATGTCTTACCGGGACGTCTTCGAAAACTACCTTAATAGCTTTGATGAGAGCCTTTTCACAATCGGTCATTATAGCCTTTGGCATTACCCCCAACTGCTCAAACAAGTTCTGAAGGGCCCTCACTATCCACCGATAATGGAAAAACTTTTCCGCTCGGGTGAATGCATACGCAATTTTTTGCTAAACTATATAACTAATACTTCTTACCTAATATTAATTGTTAATGGCTACAACAAAATTGCAATATCATATTAATTCATAACCTAAATCATATTAATGGCTACAATTCATAATAACTACTTTATACAAATTTAATTATATGCGATATTTATACGTATAACTAAGACAAGAATCATTACTCAAACGGAAATTAATTCAACACTAACTGTGAAGAAATCGCCGCTCGGATCCCAAACGTCTCCTTCGTCTTCGCAACTCGATATCCAAGCGTCGTTCAATTCTTCGTCTGCTTCTTCATCTTCTCGACCTTGTACCCAATCGTATTCCTCATCTTCTCGACTTTGTATCCAATTGTTTTCCTCACTTTCATAATTAGGATAATACATGTTGAATGTTGTGTTTGGATGTGAAAGAGAAAGGAAATGGGCGTGTGTATAGGCTAAAAATTCTACCGTTAGAAAAATGACCGTTTTGTGCGTTAACAATTAACTCACAAACGGTCGGATTTTTAACGACCAGTTTTTCAACGGCTATATTGTGCACAGTAACTGTGCGTTGAAAATTAATGCATAGCATCTGTGCGTTAATTTTAATGCGCACTGTAATTGGGCTGCAATAGCCTAATTACAAGCCTAACCCATGCTGTTGTGCGTTAATTATTAACGCACAGCTCTGCTGGCCTTTTTCCCTCTTTTTCCCGATTTCCCCCCTTGGACTACTAATTTTAACGCACACAGGTGTATTGCTATTGTTAACGCACAGTTTTGTGTACATATAGACAGTTTTTCATGTGCACATAGAGACATCCAAAGAAAAAGGGTATTAATATTTTATGGGGTAGTGCATTGATCGTCGACATTTAGTGCACAACTCTGGATTCATGTTTTATGTGAATTACTAATGTCTTTGAAAAGCATCTGAATGATTACTTTGAAGTTGACATGTCTATAATGTTTCTTTTGTTCTTATTGCATCATGAAAGTCTTGATTAAATGGCTCTGTGAAAGAGTTTCTTCTCTCATTTCTAGATTATCCTTGTTCTACTGTGGGAGAAGTTTCACACCAGTTGCATTTTTGGCAGCTCAACTTATTGCTCTATGTAGTTTCAGTGACACTAGCAATTGGTTATAAGCAGTTCATGTATTTTCTTACAAACTTATGATGACACTAGTTTGTACGATTTGTTATAAGTCGTTCATGTATTACGTTTTATCATAAGTTTGTAAAGAACTTTTTGTTAAATGTCTATATATTTGTGTAAAATTATAAGGGGAAAATAGCAAGATTAAGGTTGTAATTTGTGGGAGTAGAGTACATTATTTGTTATTATATATGTTGCCTGCATTGGAAATTTAAAATACAAAGGGTTCACTTTTTGCAGATTAGTTAGGCTATTTCCACTTTCTGTTGATAAGGGATTTTTTTTCCAATTTAGGTGAAAACTTATTCTTGAACTAGGTTTGGATTCAAACTTATGTTCGGGGTAAGTCGTTGTGCCGTACAACGACTCATCAAAAGTAAGTCGCTATATGGTACAACGACTTCAAACGAAGCGGAATGGGTTATTAAAAAAATAAAAAAAAGTATAAGTCGTTGTACCATACATTGACTTATACCTTTATTATTTTTTTAATCATCGGTTTAATTTGGAAAATAATTTTTTTTAAAAGGCATGAGTCGTTGTACGGCTGTACCGTACAGCGACTCATACCTTTTTATTTTTTTTTATTTCCCAAATTAAATCGATAAATAAATAAAAAAATGTATGAGTCGATGTACCGTACAACGACTCATACATTTTTTTTTACGTATGAAGTAAATCCGATGATTAAAAAAATAAAATATGGGCCGGACAAGAATTGTTGTACGATACAACGACTCATACCTTTTTTTATTTTTTTAATAACCCATTCCGCTTCGGTGAAAGTCGTTGTGTCGTACATCAACTCATTTCTGATGAGTCGCTGTACGGCACAACGACTTACCCCGAAGCTACTGCCGCCAGCTTATTTTCAGAATAAATTTGAATCCAAGCCTAATTTAAGAATAAGTTTTTAAAAAGTGCCTAGATTGGAAAAAAAATCTTGATAAGGATAGTATATAAAGTTAGGAAAAAGATCACGTGAGGATAGTGTGTTAGGATAGGAATGAGGATGCTTCACAGCCGTTCGTTCTTTTCCCTCTCCATCTAATCTCAGCCGTTCCTTCTCTTTTCCTTTTCCCTTTTCCTTCGAATTTTCACTGTTCCCAGCCGTTCCTTCTCTTCGCTCGCTCCAAAAAACCAGATTCCAGGTTGCTTGCTGGTTCGTTTTTACTTGTAATCCATCCTCCTTCGTGGTAATCCATCCTTCTTCGTGATAAAACTAATCCGTTCGCTCGTTTCATCGGTCGATCGTTTCCATCTTGCCGCCGGTGTGCTTTATTTTCTTCTTGCTGTTTTCGTTTTAGTCTCGTCGTTCTTAGTCGACATGGTTACTCCTTCTACTGATTCAGGTACAGATCTGTAATTTGTTGTTGATTTGTTTATTGTTTAGGTATTTAGGCATTTATGTATGTGTGTTTCAGCAGAATTTCTCTGTTTTTTGGGATTTAGGTATGTGCTTGGTTGAATTTGTCAGTTTTGAATTTTAGGTATTGCAATTAAGATCCGTGTATTGCAATTTTAGGTATGTGCTTGAATTTGTCGTTCTTAGTCGACATGATCATGCACTTTCTTTGAGTCAGCAGTCCACTTATAAGCTCATTCACTTTCTTTCCGTCAGTCATGCACCTTTATTCACTCTTTCATGCACGTTTATGCACTTTCTTTGAGTCAGCAGTCCACTTATAAGCTCATGCACTTTCTTTCCGTCAGTCATGCACCTTTATTCACTCTTTCATGCACGTTTATGTATAGGGCCATGCACTTATTAGCTCATACTCTATTATTAATTCCACTCTTTCTTTTGTCAGGAGATGAGCATAAAATTAAGCATAATGTTATATCTGTTTCCCCAAGCATTACCGCTGAATATATTATTCCAGAGTGCAATGATTCATTGAATCCGTATCTTGGGAAGCTTTTCCCGACTCTTAACGACGCTATTGCCTTTTACGAAGCCTATGCAACGACATGTGGTTTTACTGTTCGTGTTTGTTCTACCAAGAAAAACAAGGATGTACTGCCGACTGTTATTTGGAAGCACCTTTGTTGTAACAGAGAAGGATACAAAGTTGTCTCTCCATAATCCGAGTTCAACCAGGCTGTCCCGACAGATGGAGATGTTGTGAAAAGGAGGAGAATATCTAATAGATGTGGCTGTGAAGCTAAGTGTTGGCTCAAGTACGAAGGTAATGATGGTTACCGTGTTACAAAATTGGAGTATGGTCATACACATGCTATGTTGGAGCTGTCTCATATGGTTTTCTCAAAAGGGAACATGCAAGTGACTCCATTTCATCAAGAAATTATGATGAACTGTATTAAATCCAACATTGGTGTCACTAAGAGTTACAAAGTGTACAAGAATCTAGTGGGTTCATATGCTAACGTAGGCGCCACTGTTGTTGACTTCAAGAACTTTATGAGGGGTTTGAACTCATACATGGAAGGCAGTGATGCTCAAATGGTCATCAATGACTTTTTGAAGAAGAAAGAATGCTGTAATGCATATTATTTTGATTATGATGTAAACAAGGAGGGCCAGCTATGCCGTTTGTTTTGGTGTGATCCTATCAATCGGAAGAGTTTCTCTTATTTCGGTGATGTAGTGTCAGCTGATGCTACATACCAGTTGATTAGGTAATTTTATTTTCATTCATTTACTTATGTAATCTGATTTATGTATGATCAAATGATTTTCCCATGTACCCTGAGTAACTCATGCACCTGCAATGAGTAACTCATGCACCTATGCTCATCAGCTCATGCATTTATAATGGGTAACTCATGCACCTACGCTCATCAGCTAATGCACCTATACTTGGTGCTTCATGCACCTTTACTGAATCATTCATGCACTAACATGCTCAAACTCTTGCACCCCATATTGCAGATATAATATGGTGTTCATACCATTTACTAGAGTGGACAATCATAAGAGGTCTATTACATTTGCTGCTGCTTTGCTTTTGCATGAAGACATTGACTCTTATGTGTGGTTATTTGAGAATTTCAAGAAGGCGATGGGCCATGAACCTCATGTCATTATAACTGATCAAGCTGCATCTGTCAAGGCTGCTGTTGAACGAGTGTTTACTCATTCTGTCCACCGGTTGTGCATGTGGCATATAATGATGAAGGTTGCTAACAAGGTTAAGTTCCCTCCAAATACAAATCCTTCTATCATTGATTCGTTCCAAAAGAAGTTCAAGAAGATTGTTTGGAGTGACGAACTCACTCCAATTGAGTTTGAAAATGAGTGGTTCTCGGTTCTTGAAGAATTTGGTTTCCAAGGACATGAGTGGCTAGGAGTAATGTTTGAGCTACGACGTTATTGGATCCCTGCATTTTTTCATGATGTGAGAATGTCGTCCTTATTGAGGACGACATCAAGGTCTGAGAGTCAAAACAGTTTTTTTGGAAATTTCATAGGGTCTCAATCAAGCCTAGTGGTGTTCATGATGCAGTATAGCAGTGCAATTGAATCGCAGCGGCATAATCAGAAAAAGTGTGATATGGATTCCGCTACCTGCACTCCACGGATGAAGACACCTTACCAGTTTGAAAAGAACCTAGCAGCTATTTACACTATCAACGCATTTTATGATGTCCAGGAGGCGTTTGTTAGTGGCACGTATCATTGCAGCCTTGATGAACTGAAAAAAGATGCCGATATCCATCACTTTAGGGTTGAAGATGAATTTGGCAGAATCTGTGCTGTTCAGAAAGTTGTTGCAAGTAATGAGTATCATTGTTCTTGCAATAATTTCCTCACTATGGGCTTTCCCTGCCGACATATTTTCTTTGCTTTGAAGAATACTCATGCAACTGTCTTACCTCCTACCCTCATCAACACTCGCTGGACGAAGCAAGCGATTCTATAACCAATTTTTGAAGTGGATGGTGCAGTTTATGATGCGAGTGTTCAAATTGATGAAAAGAAGAGGCTGTTGGCTGAAGTGATGACAAAAATGTACTCTTGTGTCGACATTGTTGGTGATGATATGGACAAATTGAAAGAGTTTTTAGCTATTTTAAAGGAACAAAAGGTTGTACTCACAAGGTCACAAGTAGTTGATCCGTCTGCCTCAACATCAGCCAGCAACTATAAGTTTAAGAAATTTGTAGGCCCGTTACCGGATCAAGTGAATGTCCACCCTCCGGAAATGGCAAAGAACAAGTTCAGGAAGATGCGCATTAGAAGCGGCCAAGAGGTTGGAATCGAAAATTCCAGGAAGAAGACAAGATTATGTACTCTTTGTAAAAGGTCGGGACACAACATCACGACTTGTGCTCAATATGTTAATTAGGTGTTTCAAATTTTATATGTATTCAGATAGTAGGGAATGCACTTATGCATACTTACTCATGCACCAAAATACAGTGACTCATGCACTGTTATTTCTCTTTTCTGTTAATTAGGTATTCAGATATTAAGAAATGCACTTATGAACTTAATCATGCACCAAAATATAGTGACTCATGCACTTTTATTTCTCTTTTCTGTAAATTAGGTATTCAGATATTATCCTCAATATTAAGAAATGCACTTATGTATACTCACTCATACACCAAAATACAGTGACTCATGCACTTTTACATATCAACTCATGCACCAACAAAGGTTTGTTTGGGGGTAGCTTATGGTGTTTTTGTAAAAGCCTTGACTTTGTAATTCTGTTACAACATCAATGGTTTGTTTTTGGTGTAGTTTATGTTGTAGTTTATGGTGTTTTTTGTAATTAGCCCTGGCTGTTTAGTTCTGTTATAACATCAATTAATTCATGCACTTTTACATATTTAGTCATGCACCAACTAACGATGACTCATGCACTTTCGACATACTACTCATTCACCAAAATCATTATTCTATTCCGACACATAATAACTCAGGCACCAACACATAACAAGTCATGCACCAATACATACTGAGTCATGCGCCAACACATATTGAGTCATGCACCAACACATAATAACTCATGCACTTTCCACATACTCGCCATGCACCAATACAGACTCACTAATTCTGTTCCATGTTCAAATAGATATTAAGTCATGCACCAACACATAATAACTCATGCACTTTCCACAAATTACCCATGCACCATTACAAAATCACTGATTCTGTTCATGTTGAAACAGATATTAAGTCATGCACTTTTTACAATTCAACTTATGCAGTTTGTTGCAAAGCTTGAATGAGCATTGATCTTTCAATGAGAAACATTCATATACTGTTCAAATGTGTACTGTCCGATAGATGACCTGATACTTACAAATACACCTACTATTTCTTGAAAACATATGCTAGATTACCTAAATTCCTACAACCATTACCTAAACTGTTCACTAGATTAGTCAAAATTACATTGAAACATTCTTTTTCCCACGCCCACGACCACGCACAGCTGCTACATTTCCAGCTTTCTTCTCTTGAATAATTTCTTCAACTCTGGCCTTCTTTTCATTAAACTCGCTGGTTAGGAGGGCGTAGCAATACTTGATCCTAAGCTTTGCCAACTGGCGTTTGTCTCTCGTATTCAGTTTAGGATTCCAGCTTGAGAGTCCATTGCCCATATATGTCTCCATATGTCTTAGTAGAAAGACCCCACAGTCAACTTTGTTTTTCCCATCCCTCCATTTCATTTGCAACCTTTCACATGGGACATTTGCAATGTCTTCAATTGCTTTAGCTTTGGCTTCCATATCATGATTCAATAAGAAACTGACCATCAAATGTCTCTGCACAAATAAAGTGGTTAAATTCTATAACATTTGTGTATATCAAAACCTTTAATTGTTATAAAAATCATTATACTCAATGTATACTCACCAGAGTAGATGGTACTTTTCCATACTTGTCATCGCTCCCACTTGATGAGTTGTCTATGATATGGAAACTGGGGTTCTTGACATTTATTGCAATCAAATAGTAATGCCCTTGGCTAATAATTGGGTAAAAGAACTGTACAAGTAAAAGAAAAATAGATTGTAAGTATCTAATAACAACATGGACTTACCCATGCACACTAATGCAGTTTTCATGCACATACATCCAACCCCTCATGCACCAACAACTATTCCTTAAAATGTAATCACTGATTCACCCAGAAACAGTAGTTCATGCACTCTACAAACAATACTTCATGCACCTGAAAGCATTGGTCCATGCACTTTGGAGCATTGTCTCATGCACCAACATACAAACACTGTCTCATGCACCAACATACAACCACAAAATCACTAATACTAACTCATGCACCAATAATAAAAAACCTCATGCACCAACAAACAATACTCCATGCACCTACAAACAAACCTCATGCACTTTTGAGCACTGTCTCATGCACCAACATACAAAACACTGTCTCATGCACCAACATAAAATCACACGATCACTCATGAACTTTAACATACTAACTCATGCACCAATAATAAAAACCTCATGCAGTTTGATGAACATACTCATGCACCAGTAAAAGCTGAGTGTAAGATAATTACCACATCAACATTTTTAATTGTGTAATTTTTGTTCTTAAAACCCTTGACAGCAGCAAATGTTTCTAGCACTGAATCTGTGAATATGATAGATTTCTCCTCCATTGTGTATAAGGTGTCATCACAAGCAAAAGTCTGCGAATACAAAAAATGGAAATTAATAAATTAGAGCACAAATTAACATAATATTGTTGCAAAGTTGTGTCTTACCATAGTCAATGACGGTAGAAAGAATCTCAACAGTGATATACGACCCCTATATGTTTCATTTTCATTTAACATGACTGTAAATGCATCAATTAACAGACTGTCTATTTCAGCATTTACAGCCAGTGTAATCAAGTCCCTTTTCTTGAGAGTGGTATCTGCCATTCGGAAAACATCTTCACTACAAAAAAAAAAAAAAAACCAATTCGTGAACTAGCTAGCTACATGTTATTAAATGTTATAACCAAATTCATATAATTAAATATGTACTTACTTTTCCCCTCCTTCTTCAATAGTTATCCAATTGTAAATGATCTTCTCATCGGGTGTTGTTCTTTATGAAATATTTACCTCTCTCTCCTTAAATAGTGAAATTGTGTTTTCAGAAGGAAAAATGATCCTTTTCTCTACTGGTGTAGCATCAACTATACCTTTTGGCTCAGAACTGCACACAAATTTCACCTGACAAACCCCACATTCACAAGTTTTTTGAATTGTAAAATTGTTTGAAACAGATAACACTTAGTTAGACAATGAATAATTCAGAGATAAACATCTTGTTTTATATACCTTTTTTGGTTGCTTATTTACATTATCGTCTTGCACTTTTTGCTTGGTGATGTTGTCCTACAACACATACACACAGAAAAAGTTATTAACAGATGCACCAAAAAACATTCATTCATGCACTGACAGTTATTAACAAATATTCATTAACAAACATTCATTGATGCACCAATAATTATTCATTCATGCACTAATAATCATTAACTCATACAATATCTTTCATGCTTGTACTCTTTTGCTTTTGAGTTGCAATTTCTTCAATCCCTTCCTTGCCAGCAACTTCCTTGTCAGCAACTTGATCTCCTTGTCCTGCTTGATCCACCTCCTGTTGTTGTACACTCTCTCCCACCTCTTTGTCAGAAACCTCCTTCTCCTTGTCCTCCTTGTCTTCAACTTCTTTGTCAGCCTCTTTGTCCTCCTTGTTATCCTTGTCCTCCTTGTCTTTGTCAACAACTTCCTCTACAACAACAACTTCCTCTACAACAACTTTCTCTACCACTTCCTCTACAACAACAGCCTCAAATTGTTGTTCTAATTCCACCTTCAAAAAATAGTATTTTTGTTAACTATATAACACTTACTCATGCACCAATCAGTTTTCAGTCATGCACCGATATAAATAGGCTCATGCATCTACACCACCCTCGAAACACCAAAATGGGAATATTCTATCATGCACATAGTCATAAACACTTACTCATGCACCAATTATTTTTCAGTCATGCACCGATATAAATAGGCTCATGCATCTACACCACCCTCAACAGTAATTTTAAAGTAGATTTTACCTGTATTGGTGACATGCCCAAGTCAAAACTAGGGATTTCTGGACCCATCTGCAATAATTAAGAAAAAGCATTAGTATCATACAGTAAAGCTTAATGTCATTCATGGAGAATCATGTACAAAATATTTTTGTAGAGTCACTTACCCCCATATTTCCTGCCTGCTTTGTATCTTTGTCTTTGTCATTGTCCTTACCCTCATTACTCTTATCAACAATATCTTCCACATCCACTGCTCTACCAACGTCCTTCTCAACGTCTTCCCCAACAACTTCTCCAGCAATAGCCTTGTCAGAAACGACAACTTCTTCATCAACATCCATGTTGACAACTTCCTATTCTTGCACGTCATTACCATCATGCTCTTTTGTGATTGTATGGATGAGATCTAAAAACCCGGGAATAAACATGTTCCCGCTGTGTTCCTTCTGTTCAGTAAGTGTTTTCTCAACCTCCTCCATACATGTCACAACTAAATCCCAAAACTCAGTGTCTTGGGTTGGTTGTTCCTCAGACACCTCATCATGAATTGTTGAGGTAAGCTTGACGTTGATAATTTTTTTGGCTTGGTTGTTGACCGTCTGCAAGACACTATTTCTCTTCAACTGTGTCGGGATTTGCTTCTTTTTCATCAAAACTGCTCGTACACTGCGAGCCATGCCTTCTATCTCTCTTAGGTATTCCTCCATAAAACACTTCACCTGCTCATCCGTTTCCACGACATTTGCTGGTTCGGTTGGAACATCAAGCTCTTCTTCTTCAGCCTCATTAACCCCCCTGCTCGCGCTTGCCTCCACAGGTTCTTTGAAGGTTGGTCTACTTAGTAGAAATCCATTCCCGAACCCACCATATAGGATCTCCTCATCCTCCCTATCCTTCAGCATCTTGGTGGTCCAGTTCTTGATAATCGGGAATTTTCTGTGGACATTCAGACCTTTCCACTTTAGCCTGTCCACATAAATCAACTGGAAAACATAATTCAAAAAGAAATTAGTCATAGAATTCTTGTATAGCCGAGACATATATTACTAGATAATGATTGACCCATGCACTCAGCGGCCCTGACTAATGCACTCATATTCTCTGACTCATGCACACATATATATTCATAAGATTATGCACATTTACTTATGCACTCATAAGATTATGCACATATAAACAGTTACTCATGCACCAATACATTTTTCAGTCATGCACGTGTACAAATAGGCTCATGCATCTACAGAATGCTAACTCTAGCACCTACATACACAGACAAAGGCACATAGACATGTAGTTAGTCATGCACCATCACAAACTAAGTCATGTACCTAGAAACACTGTCTCATGCACCTACACATAACAAGTCATGCACCTATAAACACTGTCTCATGCACCTAAACATAATTACTCATGCACTTTCCACATAACAAGTCATGCACCTATAAATACTGTCTCATGCACCTTCACATAATTACTCATGCACTATATACTCTTAACCCTTGCATCTACACACATAATTACTCATGCACTATGACACAACAAGTGATGCACCAACACTCTTTTCAGTCATGCATCTACACACATTAACTCATACAGTTATCAAAACACCAAAATGGTAATATTTACCTGCAGTAGAAGCAAGCTGTCATTGAAAGTCTTTTGTTTCTTATTTGCCCATGCAACAAAGAAATTGATGAGGGCCTTGTAGAGGAATGAGCTCCAATTAAAGTTCCTTATTTGGGGCCCGTTCGACAATTGCTGTTGGAAGTGAGTTGCATTAAGCAAATTTTCTTCAACCTCAACTTCAACCCCCACTTCAACCCATTTTTTGCTTAATGTCACCCCCACATTAAGATTTTGCTTCAACTTCAACTCCATCCCCCTCTTAAACTCCTCCTTCAACTCCCTCTTCATCTTCATCGAACGCACCCTTGATCTACATTCTCCAGCAATTGAAGAATCTTCAGATTTATTTTCCCACTCGAATAAGACTCAACAATCGTGTTGACAAACAACAAAATGAAATATCTTTTGAACCAAATCCCTCCATCACATTTTTTCATCTTCTTTAAGATGTCGGTTGCAGTCAAATTTCTGATCTCCTTTCCCTCAAAATCAGCCTTCAATTTCTTTAGAAACTGCTTATTGGTGAGTGCTTTAGGCAACTCAATCTCAACCTCTCCCTTGGGAATGCCAAGATAATCATAGGCATCAGTATCGGTGACTGGTATCTTCCTCCCATCGCTGAGTTTTATTGTAGAATTCAGAGGGTGAAACCTGCTACAGACATAATGCCCTAGCCTCATAGGCATGTCCTTTATGTCCCAGTGTACAAGACTCTCAAAGCCAATTTCCATCAGAGCAGTTCTCTGATTGGCTGTGAAATCAGTTTGGGAAAGCACGTAGGATGAAATGACAGATGGGGATGTTCTACACACCAGCATGGGGTAGTCCTTCCTGAGTTCTAGAATTCCCCTTTTGTTCCCCAGCTTTGGGATCTTGGACTCTACAACAAACACATTCTCCACCTTCTCTTTATCCCCCCTCACCCGTTTCTTTGTTTTCTTTGTCTTCTTCTCCTCATCACCCTCCACCCTGGCCTTCCCTTTTATGTCTGCAGCATCCTTTTTACGAGCAGACTCCCTTTCTTCTGCTGTTTTCCTCTCTATTTTCAAAAGAATCTCAGCAATAGGTACATCCTCACTATCACTGTGATCTTCATCCAAGACCCTTGGCCTCTTTGATTTTGGATGGCCTTTTCCTTGGGTCTTTCTTCTCTTCTCTGCGTTCAAAACTCAAAGGCATTAGATATTGACTAACAAATCCATGGTGATTAAAATTTAAAGAGATATGATGAGCATTAGCTTACCAAACAGAGGAGTGGGAAGGGGTGTATCTCCATGCATTGTGGTGGCTGGGCACACAGTTGGTTGGTCTTCACTGTCTGTTAATTCACAGTGCAAACGAATTTGTTCATGCACACATTTTTAAACACAAGCACAACCAGTTATTCATGCACCTTTGCAAACATACTTATGCATCAGTGCTTGTTCATTGGTGCATAAGTATGTTTGAAAAGTTGCAGATACAAGTGCTTGTTCTTGTGCTTATGACTATACTGTTAAAGTGCATGAGTGGTTGTTCATTGGTGCACAAACATACTGATGCACCAAGAAGTAATTTACTCATACAATATCAGATAGTGAGTCATGCACTAACATACCAACTCATGCACCAACAAGAAATTACAAGGAAATAACTCATGCACCAATAAGAAATAACTCATGCAGTTTAGTTATTTCTTACTCATGCATTTGTATTTCTAGTTGACTCATGCATTTATATTTCTATTTGACTTACCAGTGTCTATATATTTTTGTGATCTTGTTACTCTTTTTGTTATTGATGGTGATGGCAAAGTTGTGTTTGTAGTAACTGGATCTAGTTGTTTTGTTTTAGCCTGAGATCTGGTTTTGTTTTGAGTTTTGCTTGGTGATGCAAGCTGGTCTGGTGTTTGAGTAATGATTAATGTACCATATCTTAACTCCTTGACTATGTCGGGTGGATTTTTGTCATCACAATGCTTGCCTTTTCCTACATATTATACATATATATATATCATTCATAATGGACATTACTATTCACAAAACCACATGTTAGGCTCATGCATTTACACACTCTTAACTCAAGCACCTGCATAGAAAGAGGAAGGCACATACACATATAGTTACTCATACACCATCACAAACTAAGTCATGCACCTAGAAACAAATTTACTCATGCACTCATATTCTGTAACTCATGCACACAGATATATTCATGCATCTTCATTAGCTGATGCACCTACACGTAACAAGTCATGCACCTATAAACACTGTCTCATGCACCTACACATAATTACTCATGCACTTTCCACATAACAAGTCATGCACCTATAAACACTGTCTCATGCACCTTCACATAATTACTCATGCACCTATAAACACTGCATAGAAAGAGGAAGGCACATACACATATAGTTACTCATACACCATCACAAACTAAGTCATGCATATAGAAACACTTACTCATGCACTCACATTGTCTAACTCATGCACACAGATATATTCATGCATCTTCATTAGCTGATGCACCTATAAACACTTACTCATGCACCAATTCGTTTTCAGTCATGCACCTATATAAATAGGCTCATGAAGTCTTGCATATACACACATAGTTACTCAAACACCATCACACACTAAGTCATGCACCTAGAAATACTTACTCATGCACTAACACTCTTCAGTGATGCATCTACACACACATGTTAGAGCAAAAGCAGCGAGTGACATATATAGAAGATATTTTTATTGATCTATTATGCACAGACATATATTCAGTCTAATATATAGAAGATATTTCAAATCAGAGCATGTATCTAGTGAGAAATCTCTACATCGACCTTTTGCGATTATGTATTTAGTGAGAAATATACCTTGTGTTCCACTTGCTATCTTTGACCTCATTTTGTTCTTCTTTTGTTGTTGATTCTTCGTATTTCTGAGTTCTAGTTTGTTGCGATGATTCTTCTTCTTTCTGTTGATTCGGTGAAAATCGCCTTTTCTAGGGTTTATGTTTCGAATCGCTCGGGAAATGCTTGATTGTGCAGCGGATGGTCGATTTGTGAAAGTGAGAGAGAGAATCGAGAAGAGAGCGAGAGCAAGAGAGCGAAGAAGAACGAGAGAGAACAGTTTGATTTCAGGGAATGAAGGAGATAATCGAAAAGCGAGTGAACAGTGTTTTAAGAGCCCACTAACTTTCAATCGAAAAGCGAGAGTGAACACGCGCGGGCCGGCCCACTTAGCTTCTTAGCTTCTGGCCCTTGGATGGACTCCATCCTACGGATGGAGTCCATCCTTATTCTTTCTCTAAGAGGCCTTCCTCACCAGAATTTCACCCAAATGTTTTGTCATTAATACAAATAAGTGTCAACTAATTAATAGTTGAGGTTTCCTTGTAAATAAGGTGTAGTTAATGAAACATTTATTTTTACCTTTTACGGTGTAGCTGTTATTGTTATTTATTTAGTTGAGATTATATTGTTTTTCTATTTTTTTATATAAAGTATATGTAATGGGCTAAATAAACATATGGGCCCTTTACAAATGGAGGCCCTGTGCAGGTGCAAATCTTGCACCTGCCCTGGGCCAGGCCTGATTACACCTACATTAAAATTATCAAACATCATTTTTTCTCACTTTTTTCAATTAAATTTAGTGGGAAAAGATAAGGTGAGGATGAAGGATAAGGAGATGAGTGAAGACGCTCCAAGACCGTCAGATTAAGAAAAAGAGTGCCCAGATCAGCCAAGGAAAAAATACGGAAAAATTCGGATACAATTCGGCAAGGCCGAAATTTTCACGAAAATAACGCGTCCTGTGTGCACACGCATTTTAGTCCGTATGTGCACATACGTTGTTTTGCATGCACACACACGTTGTTTTCATGTATACACATGTCATTTTCGTATGCACACGTAGGTTATTTTTGTTCGTTTTCATACGTATGCACACATGTTATTTCGTATGCGCTTTGAGTCATTTTCGCCTGTACACATATGTTACTTTCATATGCACACATAGCACGTAGTGCATTTCGTATGAACCAACATGCCATTTTCACATGCACATAGTGAAATACCCCAATAGAAATGTGTGTATATATATATAGTAAAGGGTATATAAAATTGCCAAGGCCTTATAAAATCAGGAAAGGGATGAAATTAAAGGGATAAAACCCTTGCCTTCGTCTTCTCTGAGCAGCCAGCTGAGAAGCTCGTGCTCCCTCCATTTTCCTTCCGTGCTCAGCCAATCATCCGCCGGTGAGCTCGACCCGGCCACCGCCGCTCGCCATCTCTTCCCTTCCCTGTGCAAGCCGTGACCTGTTGCAGAGAAGACCGCAACTACTGTGCTGTTTGCTGCTATTGAGTTCTGCTGTTCGCTGCTGCTGCTGAGTTTTGCTGAGTTCCGGCGATGAGGAGCTTGACTCGGCGGCAAGTTATAGCTGACAAACAAGGTATTTGTGGAGGGGTTTTCCTTCGATCTGAATTTTTAGGGCTCCGAATGGCTACTGAACCTCTGTGTATGCAGATTTGGCTGAATTACAAAGGTATCGGACAATAATTAAAATGGTTTGACTGATTTTGTTAAATCTGTGCAGCCACAATCTGTTGTTGGAGCTATTGGTTGATTTTTGGGGTTTGCTGAAATTGGTAATTGGAGGTATGATTTTTGGGGCTGAATTGGGGGTTTATTAGTTGTGGCTTGGTATGGGTTAATTAATGCCAGGAATTGTTCAGATTGTTGTCGCAGGTTCGTTCGAGATTGGTTGGCGATTTCTGAGGTCGTTGTTATTGAGCTTGAGGCAAGATGATTTTTGCTCTTTCTTCTTATCTATATCTTAAAATAATTATTTTCGTATATTATTTTCAGTAATGATTTATGCACTTGTCAGTTATTCTGATCTAAAATTGTAGGCGTAGAATTAAATGGTTGAGTGTGTGGATATTGGTTGTTTGTTGGTTATTGATTTGTTGTCGGATATTGGTTGTGTGCTTGGTTGTTGGTTTTGTGTTGGATATTGATTGTTTGCTTAGTTATTGGTTTGTTAAAGGATATTGGTTGTGCGCTTGGTTGTTGGTTTTGTGTTGGATATTGATTGTTTGCTTGGTTATTGGTTTGTTGTTGATTTACGTTAGATCATTATGTGGTTGTTGGTTGTAGCTAGTTGTGGTTGTTGGTTGCCATAGTTGTGGTTGTTGGTTTCCGTTAGTGTGATTGTTGGTTGTAGCTAGTTGTGGATGGTTGGTTATCTTGGTTGATTGTTGATGATTGGTTTAGCTGGGCCGGGGTGATGTTTGTATCACCCGACCACGTGGGGTGTGACCTACGTTGGTTTAAGGCCAGGCCGGGGTGATGATCGCCTCACCCGACCACGTGAGGGTATGACCTTACGTTAGTTAATGGCCACAATTGGATGGTGATCGTCCCATCTTAAATCTTGTTTGTTTGTTTCATTTATGTAGGAGGGCATTACTCCTTATAGCTGGGCCGGGGTGATGATCGCCTCACCCGACCACGTGGGGTGTGACCTACGTTGGTTGAAGGCCACAACCGGATGGTGATCGTCCCATCTTTAGACTAGCCATGGATAGTAGGTTACTTAGGGTGATGATTGTCTCACCCGCTTATGTTTTCGCTGAGGTGAAGGTTGGATTGGATGTGTTAGTACAATAGTGGGTTTGATATAATTGGTTAGAACTGGTTGCGTATGGTAGTAGTATATGTATCTATGTTTCGTAGTGTTATTAATTTACGTATGGTAGTAGTATATGTATCTATGTTTCGTAGTGTTATTAATTGACGTGTTAGTAGTAGGAAAGAAAGTTGGATTGGATCGTCTCACCCGTTTATACTCACTGTGTGGTTAAAATTGGATTGAATGTGGCTAGCATATTGAAGAGTTGGATAGGAATGGTTAAGTATTGGTTATGTGATAATAGTATATATTTTGATGTGTTGTTGTTTGGCGTTGGTTGGATGGTATGATGTTCTACTGTTTTTGCTTGATGATTCTTGCTAGTCTTTCATTAGACTAACCAACCTCGGGTTATGTTTCCGCAGTTGGCTGGTGTATCGGGTCCACCAGTCAACTAGTCTTTGCAGATTTGGCAGCAGCAAGGGGGTTCTTGATCACAGATTCGTCTTCACAGTTAAAGATTTAGTTTTGCATCGGATTTGAAAATGTTGTATTAATTACCCGTTGTTTAGGATATAAATTGATACACTGAACTTGATGCAAGGTTTATATGTTGTTTCAAACTTGAAACAAGGATTTTTATGCTGATAACTTTTGTATATTTGGAAATGTTTTAGGTTTTCCTTTCTAAAATCGCCTTATAGACCTTCGGGTCTATGTCACTGTGATACCTCTGGTTTTGGGGTGTTACACGTAGTAGTATACTTCGCATGCAAACGGTAGTATACTTCGCATGCAAACGGTAGTATACTTCGCATGCACACAGTCGTTTTTTCATGTGCACACGTTTTGTTCATTCCATATGAACGCACACATTTTATGCATGCACATAAAATAGAATTTCACGTGCACACCGTAGTGTATTTGGCATGCACACATATTTGCACTTCGCGTGCATGCGAATTCGTCTTTTTCGCGAATAATTCGGTTGTGCCGAATTTTTAAAAAGCGATCTAGACACTCCGTTTGCTTCCCATCCGACAGCTCTCACGCGTCCTCATTTCTCTCCTCCCTTCCCATCCTCACCGGATCTCAACCCAAATTTAATTATGTCTTAAAATTTATTTTCTAAACTTAAACTAATATTTTCCTATATTATATACAAATCAATCACAAAGATTTATAAATCAAATTCATATCTTTTTTCTTTCCAATTCAACAATAATAACATTGTGAAAATATTTTCAATATATTTCTAGATATTTCTAAAATACTATTTTTATAATTTGATTTAATAATTATAAATAAAAGTAAAAATAAAACTATTATATATCTACTAAAACAAAACCTCACTATGCCATATGACACTCCCACAATGGAAATGTCACATGTCGTTTTCTTGGAATTCTACTTTTCTAAATCTAAATTTATATAGAAAGATTTGTATCATAAACCTCAACTAATTTCTAATTTAGATACAAATCAATCCCACAAATGAACTAACCACTTCCAAATTTATATACAATTTATTAATTTAGATACAACTCAATCACATAAATAAACTAATCATTTTCTAATTTACATACAAATGAATCACACAAATCAATAACAAAGACTACCAATATAAAACTTCCACAACAATCTACTATATATATACAATAAAGTATAACCTAACTAAGCCACATGACACCCCCAAATTAAGTCACCTCATCCTTTGTCACATGACATTTTCTTATTTTTCACTTTGTTTTAATATATTTAATTATAAACTAAATATTATATCCTAAACCTAGCACTAATTTCTTCATAATTTAATGCTAGATTTATCAATAATATCTTCCTCGTTTAATTTTATTTGAAAATCAAATTTATGTTGCTATCTACGTGTGTACGTCACTACACGTGTATTAATATACTTGCTTATGGTTGTGTACTGGTGTACCACCCTCCCTACCCCGTTAGCTATTAATATAATTTTTATGAAAATCTTTGACTGTGTATGTTCAATATTTCCTTATATATTATTGTGTGTTTCCCTTCTCCCTTTGACCATATGTATACAAATTAACCATATATATATATACGAATTGATGATTTCATAATAAGAGTTTTTTGGTAGAAAATTTCTTTTAGGATTTGGTCGGTTAATTTTAGTTAATTTAGCATCATATTAATTAACTATTTTTTCTAGTTATTCTATTATCTATATACAATAGTAAAGTTGGGGATGCTAATGGGCGATGATTATCATCACGCGGATTCTTCGCAACGGGGGCGAGCCCGGAGATATATTTTAATCACAACACGGGATGGGGAAATCCACATGGATCCCTGCTAAATATATAATTTTCCTAACTTTCATATCCCTAAACCCTAAATTTCATGCCCTTTAATCCTAAACCTCATACATTCTAGATGGTAAACCCTAAATCTCAAATCCTCTACCCTCATTCCATAATATATATGTATTTAAACAAATTTAAATGTTTTTTCTTTTGTAGAACGGGGATGGAGATTTTTGGCGGGGAACAAGGCCCCGAGGGGGACGAGGACAAGGATTAGAGAATAAGGGGGTAAACGAGGACAAGGACGGAGAGGGCACTCCCTCTCCCGAATCCGCTCCCTTATCATCTCTAACTAAAGTATAAATGATTGGTGTTACTTAACATATCCACGTTGAGCCAAGTCATCTTTCGTTAAAATTTTCTCCGCAATGCGTCACTTGTCAAAATCTGATTTTATAATTTATGATTTTATTCTAATTATGTGCTTATATTTGTCATAATCATACTTTCCACTTTAGTATATATGACATTATTTCGTATAAGATCATTATATAACAAAATTTAGTTTGATTATGCTCTTGATAAGTTATTTTTATATGATGATATAAGGTTATATATAATTTGGTTTATTTCTCGACCTATATAAATGTATATATATATATATATATCATAATTTATGTTATTATAATCTAAATCTGAATTTTATAATATTGAAATATTTATTGTCTAAGGCCATATGTCCCCATCATAAAGTTGCATCATCTATGACACGTGTCATTTTCATAATTTGTCACATCATTGATTATACTTTTGTAATATAATAATTATATTATATTTATTTGCAACTCTTTTATGACAATCTTTTTTATATATTTCAATTTTCAAAAATATGCTTCTGTAATTCATTTACATATTATGATGTAAGAACAATGATATTAATTGCAGATATTATTATGTCATACATTTTAATACCTTATCATCTTCTTCGTTCTATTCAACAATATACGAAATATAGCTAGGCTTGCGTGTCATTCTTCGTTGAATTTTGTTAATTAATAATCGTTATTTAAATATTTTAAGTGACATTTTATTAATGAGTTGTAAAGATTGCTCTCGAAAATTAGGCAACCTAACCATTTTTATTTCATGTATTCAACTATTAGGTAAAATAAATATTTTCAATTAACAAGTTTTAATAAAGATTAATAGATTAACTACAGAAATAATTATTTTATTTCTAATAATGACATTCTTAAACACCTAAAATGACATTTATTATCAAACAAAAAGAGTAGTAAATATAACAATCTATTATATTAAAATATCAATATTAATAGTCATTACTTTTATTAGATACTTCATTATATTATCATATTTCATGTTAAATGATTTAAAGTATCATCAATTTGATAAAGATATGATATTATTTAAATATAAAATTTTTCTAATTGCGAAATTGATATATTTTATAACTATAAAAATATTAAGCTCATTATTTTATAAATCTTGTGTGAGAAGAACTAAGTTAGTTGTCTCTATAAAATGAAAAGAATAAAAAAACGTTGGTACAAGTTTACCCTTGATCATCAGGGGTCTTGTTTGCACCACATTTTTTTTTGTTTTCGCACCACATTTAAACGCAATATCGTCGCTGTAACATCCCAGGCCAAGCTACCCCAGCCACCAAGCCGCCCAGCCACCCAACGGTGCCGACGCCGGTACTGGTGCCGCCTGGTTGTCCAAGGGCATGCAGCCCACACACCCAACCCTTCCCCCATTTAAATGAGTAGGTTGTTGCCCACGGGGATCGAACCCGGGACCTTTAGATACAAGGGCAATGCCTTACCACTTGTATCACCAATTGCGCTGCAACGCAATTGGTGACAAGTGATGCTTTGGCAGCTTGTTAAAGCGTGAGGTCTCGAGTTCGAGACTCACGAACAACCTGCTGTGTGCCATTTAATATGGGCCAGTGAGGGGTTGGGGTGTATGGGCTACAACCCTGTGATGGGCCGGGCTGCTAAGCTATCGATGTATTACATAAAAGTACACTTTTATGTGAGTGCTCAAGCCACGGGCCTAGCCCAACATGAGACACTCCATGAGCCGCAGCCCATGTACCCCAACCCATCCTTGGGGGCTACTCCAAATTAAATGGAAGCCATTAGCCAAGAGGTTGTTGGTGAGAGTCGAACACGCGACCTCTCCACCCTTTATCCACTCCCCACAAGGAGTGAATACCAATTGCGCTGCAGCGCAATTGGTATCAAGTTGCTTAGGCACTTGATAAAGGGTGGAGAGGTCGCGTGTTCGACTCTCACCAACAACCTGATGGAACTGGCCACCATTAATTTGGTGTAGGCCACCAGAGATGGATTGGGGTACATGGGCTGCGGCTCATGGAGTGTCTCATGTTGGGCTAGGCCCGTGGCTTGAGCACTCACATAAAAGTGTACTTTTATGTAATACCCACACCACATTGGGCCGACCCATCACAGGGCTGCAGCCCATACACCCCAACCCTTCCTTGGTGGCTCCACCTAATTAATAGGCAGCCATCTCCAAGAGGTTGTTCGTGAGTCTCGAACTCGAGACCTCACGCTTTAACAAGAAGCTTAACGCTCTCTTGTCACCAATTGTGCTGCAGCGCAATTGGTATTCACTCCTTGTGGGGAGTGGATAAAGGGTGGAGAGGTCGCGTGTTCGACTCTCACCAACAACCTCTTGGCTAATGTCTTCCATTTAATTTGGAGTAGCCCACAAGGATGGGTTGGGGTACATGGGCTGCGGCTCATGGAGTGTCTCATGTTGGGCTAGGCCCGTGGCTTGAGCACTCACATAAAAGTGTACTTTTTTGTAACATCCCAGGCCAAGCTACCCCAGCCACCAAGCCGCCCAGCCACCCAACGGTGCCGGCGCCGGTACTGGTGCCGCCTGGTTGTCCAAGGGCATGCAGC
Source organism: Rheum nobile (assembly GCA_027886185.1). Taxonomy (NCBI): domain Eukaryota; kingdom Viridiplantae; phylum Streptophyta; class Magnoliopsida; order Caryophyllales; family Polygonaceae; genus Rheum; species Rheum nobile. The sequence goes on from WOAB01000127.1 coordinate 1,381,425, forward strand.
CCACACACCCAACCATTCCCCCATTTAAATGGGTAGGTTGTTGCCCACGGGGATCGAACCCGGGACCTTTAGATACAAGGGCATTGCCTTGCCACTTATATCACCAATTGCGCTGCAGCAATCATGCGTTTATGACTACGAGATTGTCTCCTTCAATGATTAGTCTCTTGATGCCCAGTCGATGAGCCTGAGCCATATCTACCCACATCGCGATTGCTTCAGTTTGTAGAATATTTGTAGTATGGATGTTAACACTATCCATGTAAATGATGTTACTAACCCTTTCTCTAATTATATATCCTATTTTTGATTCCTCATTTTTAGATTTGGAACCATCAAAATTTAGTATTAACCAGTCTGTAGAAGGTTTGGACCAAGAAACAAGCTTAGTAGAGGTCTTCCTTTTGGTATTTTTTATTTCAGAATCAATATTCCTAAATCTTTGGTATGAGTGTACTATAGGTATATAATTTGGGAGATCTTGGGTTGCATTTCTAAAGATCATAGTATTCTGAAAATTTCAGATATGCCACCAAGCGAATGCAACTAATTCTATATTAGTGGTAGCCCCTCTATTATAGGATAAATTGTCGTAAAAACAATTGCCAATTGTGATTGGGTTTATATTTTCATTTAGGGCTTGACCGGTCTCTCTAAGTATTCTTTGTGTATATGCGCAATTAAAGAAAAGGTGGTTTGAGTCTTCATTCGCATCTTTGCAAAGTATGCATTATGCTAGTACTCTATTATATTGTCGATTTAACCATTCTTTGGCTGGCAAAGAGTCTGAACAAGCTTCCCAAAGGAAGAACTTAACTTTTCGAGGTATTTTCAGGTTCTAGATCCATTTTAGATTATTGTTAAGGTCGTTGTTATGAGTTTTTTGAAGGGAGGAAGCTGCAAATTTAACGGAATACTTACCATTTGGGGCAGGGGCCCCAATAAGTTTATCATCAATATCATGGAATGGGATCTGCATTTTTTTATTTGTTGTATAATATAAACGCGAACCAAGTTGGTTAATTTTCTCTCATCCCACTCATTAGAGTCTGATAACAGAAATTTATCGTGCTAATTACTGTTATGCAAGTAATCCAAACAAACCTAATACATAGTCCTAGGCAAGTAAGGGTCGAGTCCTCAGGGAGACAAATTCTATCTTTATATGCAATTTCTATGTCAATCTTAAGTAACCAGAGGGGGGTTTTGTATATTTTAGAAGATCTAAGCATGCAAAGGCAAACAAACTAAAGATTATGAATTTAGTAATTGGGGAAAGAGCTCAGCCAAACAAACATCCACTATTCGTATGATAAGTTGATCCTAGACAGTCATTCAATATCTCATGCAATGGAAATTCCTATTCCTTTTCTAAAGTAACTACAAGCACAACCAGATACTTATAGCACTAACTAGTTAAACAACCATGAAACCATCAAGATTCAATTTAACAGGAGCATTAAGCCTAGGAATATAATTAGGATACAATCTAGCATAAAACAACCAGCTTTTATTCTAGAATGTAAATCAATTCTCTTCTACATAAGACTAGCACAACCAGATACTAGTACGATGCAGTTGCTAATCCGATAAAGATATGCTCAACCAGTAACAATCTAAATCTAGCAACCAATCAATAGAGACAATACCTAGTTGCGCAGGCTAGAAACTGTCAATATTAATCATAAGCAATTCAAGCAAGAGAATAGATAAAATCCATGCGATAGATAAGGAACGAAAATCTCACAACTTAATCAAAACGAAAGCTTCAGTTGTCTGACTAAGCAAGGAAGGCTTAGATCTTTATAACAAAGTACGTAGAATAGAGAAAAGATGAAAGTAGGGTTCTAGAGGGAACAAGCCTTCCCTCTAACCTTAAATACTAAAGATAATAAGTCTCTAAAAATAATCCAAAACAAAATTACATAAAAATACTTAATAATAATAAAATAAGTAAATAAGGAAATTAAACTCGGATTCACTTCCGACAGCGGCGGCAGTCGCCGCCAGAACACTTCTTGGGATTTCTTCGGTTCAGCTCCTGTGACACTTTCGTAAAAATGCCATAACTTTTGATTCCCAACTCGGATTGCGCTCATACTTTGAGGACTTGCATTAGACTTCAAGAGATAACTCCTCGAATTGGAATCACTCCGTTTGGACGTCTGAGTAAAGAGAACGAATCAATTGAATTCAGCACATTGTTCTTCTACTCTCGTGTGGACTCTCTCCTTGGTTCTTCTTCGTCTCCTCAGTGGTCAACTCCTCTTCCTCTGGATATCTTCAATTTGCTTCTCCAGACCACCAAATCCACACTTCTCCTCTCTAACTCCATAATCCACAGTTGTGCACTAAATCCATCCAAATGGCACCTCAAACCTGGTAACAACCCCTAGAAATGCACTACAAAATAGTGCCGATCAGAGTCAGAGATCAGGTCCGATACTTTTAATGGTGGATTGCTAGTATCTAAAAGACAATTTAGGCTGGTGTTAAGAAGCCACTTTTCATTTCAGAAATCAATACGTTTACCATTACTCAATTGCTATTCTAATTGTTTTTGAAATTCATTACGAAGGGATAACAGTCTAGAAAATTGCCATGAGTAGTTTCTAGGTTGAATGTGAAAAGATTACCATCTTTAATGTATTTTTCTTTTATAATGCGGACCCAAGCATTATTCGGTTATGTGAGCAGTTTCCATAATTGTTTCATTTGCAGTGATTTATTATTGACTTCTATTGTTCGAAATCCGAGACCTCCATCCTTCCTAGGGGTACAAATACGTTCCCAGCTGATGAAGGGGTGATAATTTGAAGTGTCCATTTTGTTCCTAAAGAAGGATTTAATTATTTTATCAATTTCTTCTAAGATTCCTTTTGGGAGTAAAAAACTCTGCATGAGGAAATTAACTTTATAAATTAGGTTTGCTTGAATTAAAACACTGTGGCCTACCCGTGAAAGAGAGCTCGCCTTCCATTTAGAGAGTTGTTTTTTAGGGAGTTTGTGGCTTCGAGAAAGATCGCATTGTTGACCCGACCACGAAAGATGGGGATACCTAGATACTTTTCAAATTACGGGTAATTGGGACTTCTAGAATTCCAGCTAGGGTTGCCGTAAGTTGTGATGTAGCATTTGACGAGAATTGAACTGAACTCTTGTGGAAATTAATAGATAAACCAGTCTTATCCGAGAAATCACGAAGGAAGTTTTTAATGCATAAGGCCAAAGTAGATGACGAGCGAAGATAATGGTGTCATCAGCAAATGTCAGAAAAGGAATAGGAGTTCCATTTCTAATTAGTTTGATTCCTATTTTTGGGGTCGGTTTTTCTGATTCAGCAGATTGTAGTTCTTGCCAAGTATTCCATTGTAAGGATGAAAATATATGGTGCCATAGGATCTCATTGTCTATTTTCACAAGTGGGTAATTGGATGTTTCCAGGCTCATTATTAACTAGTACTGAAAAGGATGCAGTTGTGATGCAAGCCATAACTAGTTGTACAAATTTTGAGTCGAAACCAAAAGAAAGGAGTATGTGTTCTATGAAACTCCAGCTAATTTTATCATATGCTTTTTCCATGTCTATTTTCACTGCCATCCATCTTTGTCTTCATGTTTTCTTTTTATGGATGGAATGGAAAATTTCATGGGCAATGAAGATATTATCTTGTATTAGTCTACTTCCACAAAAGCTCCTTGTAGGGGGTGAATTAGTCTATGTAGGAAGGGCTTTATCTTATTTGCCAGAATTTTTGTGATTATTTTATATGTAGTATTACAAAGGCTAATGGGTCTAAAATGATTAGTATTAAGGGGGAGTCATTTTTTGGTATTAGTGTAATATAAACATGATTTATTTCTTTTAGGATGATTCCTGAATGGAAAAAAGCTTTTGTGGCATTTACTACTAATTTACCTATAATGTGCCAGTATTTTTTATAGGGGGTGAATTAGTCTATGCAGGAAGGGCTTTATCTTATTTGCCAGAATTTTTTTGATTATTTATATGTAGTATTACAAAGGCTAATGGGTCTAAAATGATTAGTATTAAGGGGAGAGTCATTTGTTGGTATTAGTGCAATATAAGCATGATTTATTTCTTTTAGCATGATTCCTGAATGGAAAAAAGCTTTTGTGGCATTTACTACTGATTTACCTATAATGTGCCAGTATTTTTATAGAAATCAATGGAAAAACCATCAGGTCCTGGTGTTTTGTCTAGTGGCATGTCATCTATGGCTTGTTTAATTTCAAGCAGTGTTGATGCTTTTAGAAGTTTCCTATTATCTGAATTATTTATTTCTTGATTAATAGATGGGAGTGTGGGTAGTCGATTCTGCATCTTGGAAATAAATATAGCTCCCATTTCTTTTGATATTTCTTCTTTGATGCTTTGTGGTTCAAAGATTACTAAGCCATCTTTATTATGGAATTTAGTTATCGATTGTTTCATGAATCTTATCTTGGATATTGTTTGGTAGTACTTTGTGTTGTGATCCACTAATTTTAGGTGGGTAATCTTTGCTCTTTGTTTCCAGTATTTGTGCTGGAATTTAAGAATACATTGATGTTTCATTGTTAATTGTTGTAGCTTTTTCAGGGTTTTACTACAATTAGGAGAGATCATTAGTTGTTTTTGAGTTTCTTCTAGTTGGGATTCTGAAATTTGTAATTGGTTGAAATTGTGACAGAATGTTTGTTTTGCCCAAGTCTTTGAGTATTTCTTTAGCAATTTAATTTTATGTTGGAGTTTGAACATATATGATCCATGAACCTTATAGTTCCATACTTTTTCAACTAATTTTTCATAGTCATTAAAGTCTGTCCATGCATTTTCAAATCTAAAAAGGGGGGTTCGTTTTCCTAGAGAAACTTCCGATTGAGAATGTTATGAGACAATAGTCAGACGCTGTGAAGGGATGGTGTTTTACAGTTAATTCCGGGGCAAAATCAAGGATGTCTGGGTGTATGATGACTCGATCCAATTTTTCGTACAATGTGTTGTTATCATATAGGTTTTTTCTCCAGGTGTAAGGGAATCCACATGTACGGGTATTTATTAAACCTAAATTGTTGCGAAAATTATATAGTCGTCTAATTCTATAGGGATTGATTATTGCTCCCTCTAATTTTTCTGTATCATTTTCTATTTTGTTTAAATCTCCCACTAGGATTATTGGTAAACCTGCTTCTATAATAATTTGTTCAACTTTAGACTAGAAGATTGATTTATGTTCTTCCCTTGAGGGAGCATATACAAATAAGCATAAGAAGGGATTTGTATTGTTGTCGTATTTATAGATGGCTAGGTTATCTTGGCAAAATTGAAACTTAAAGGTCTTTGTCTCGTAGTTCTGATTCCAAAGAATCCATAAACCACCTCTGGATTCAGTAGAGGGAATGAAAAGGAGTTCCTGAAACCCACTTTTCCTAATTAAATTATCAGTTGGGGAGATGTTGCATTTTGTTTATGCAAGGGCTAAAATATTGAGATTATTGGCTTTCTTAATGTATTTTATTTCTTCCTAGAAGCCTGGGCGTTTAGTACCTCTAACATTCCAATAGCCTATATTCATAAAATTTGATTTTAGTTAAGAGAAACATTATAAATGATGTAGGTTAGAGTACACTGTAATGTATGCTTGTGTGGCAACAGAGCTGCAATGTTGATGACAAATAGGTAATGTAAATTTTGGTGATAATTGTAAGGATAGTTTTTGACACCTCTAAAAAAAGGTGAGGTATACAACATCGGCTTGTGGGCCTTAATAAAATAGGGGGAGGGGATCAAGAGAACGTTAGAAACAAACCTGTCACCTAAAGCAAACATAGAGTAGTTGCTGCAACTCAAGGTCAAGACACAAGAGAGACCCCATGCCAAATTGAGATAAAGGATAACAACAGTTAGATTAGAAAGTTAGGCTGAAGAAAAAAAGTTACAACTTAAGCCACTAAGAAAGATAACAATCCTTAAAACAGTCAAAGCAAAGCTAGGATTGGTGCAGATGAGTTCACTTATAACACGATGTAGAATGTCTGGAGGCAAAACTAGTTGACGAGGCTTGTGATGAGGTTGATGGTGCCCAACAACAAGGAGTAAAAGGGCAATAGAACACATGCTATATAGATCCTGCCAGTTATGAAAGAAATTAGTGCCAAATTAATATGAAGAATATATGCAATCTAGCATTAGGGATACTAGAATAAGAAGACTTATTTGTATAATGTGGATTGTAGTAGATGAGATTGGCAAACCAACATGTAATTTGAATCTTGCAGTAGCTATTGTTATGAGGTTTAAACACCAAGTAAGAAATGCAAATAAAATAGATAGAGTAATAATGAAAGTAGTGCTTATCACTAACTATGGCCCAATAGATACACCAGCTGGGAACATTGATACATGCAGAAATTAAAGGGCAATTACTAGGCCAAGGCTTACACCAGGAGGGCTCGAGGTGTATACAAAAGCAAGCCAAGAGCCAGATGCAAGTACCAGTAGACACAAAACTAGAACTAAGAGCATTCAGAAAGTGAGAACAACAGATCATAGCATGAGTAAGGATAGTAGTGACAACACACAAGTCAGACAACATCAAAGGAGAGCACTTCATTAATAAGAAACCTTCTTCTTCTTGTTCCTCTTGGGGGTGGTTGAGGGTCCAAGTTCATCATCCTTTCTCTTTGGGGTATCCGGGTAAGAGGAGATATCATCAGCAATGGTTTGGAGGGCAATGTTCTCAATCTGCCTGACAATGGTGGAGTTGGAAGACTCAGATCCCCTTTCAGCAACCAACACCCCACTAGCCTCATGGGGTTGCATCAAGGCAGATGTAACAACATCTGCAATGGTGCCTAGGGCTGAGCACGGGCTGAGAAAACCGACCCCGACCAGAAAAACCCGAATCGAACTCGAACCCACATGACTTTGGTTCGGGTTTTGGTATGAATTTATTAGGATTTCGGGTTCGGTTTTTAGTCTGTTTTTATGTACGAATGTTGTTTTGGCCCGAACCCGAACCGAACCCGAACAATCGGTTCGGTCTTCAGTCCCATTTTTGTTGGGTTTTGGGCTTTTCGGGTTCGGGTCGGGTTTAGGCCCGTGCTCAGCCCTAAATTGGTGCCATCCAGCCGAGGGGTAGCAGGGGGGTCACAGACAACAAGAGAAGTCATCACAGTCTATGTGGTGTTAAGAGGCATGGGGCAAGTAACATATGAGGGGGCATGGGTCATGGAGAGAATTTTGTTAAGCTCCATTGGGAAGTTGGGATCAAGCTGAGCAAGCAATTCAGAGTTCATCAGATTCTTGAGTTGTTGAGGGATCAAGTGGCCATGAGGAAAGGCAGTGAGAGGGGCAAGTTGGGTAGAGTAGTTGGGGTCACTTTATAATACCCCTCAATTTCAGTAAGGGTATTTGGGTAATTTTCCCAACCCTTGTTCTGTAATTGTGACGCGTTTGGCGTATTCGGAACTTCTGTAACTTCTATAGTCTCTGTAATAATCTTTGGAACGTAATAGTATACGTTTAATTGCATTTGGGGCTCTTAGGGTATTTTTTAAAGGGTCTAAAAATACATTTCAGCTTGAATCCACGAGTGAACCCGCGACTAGAGGCAAATGACGCGTTCACGGCATTTCCGCGACCGCGGAAGAATTTCCGCGATCGCGGAAAATGCTGGTCATCATCTTCATGCCTTCGCGCGTTTCGCCTGTTCGAATTTCCCCACGAGATGTAACGCTGCCGTTGAGGGAGGATGAAGTGATTCGTCTGTCCGGCGTTGAGCTCCTCCCAGCTCTATAAAAGGGGGGCTTCGGACGGGGAATCCTTCATCCATAACTCTCTCTCTCTCGCTCTCGTTTTCAAGGTCGCCGGAATCCTCGTGTTCGTCGGAGTGTTCACCGGAGTTGTGGTTGTCATTGTGGTGTCTTTAGAAGCTTGAGGGGGGTAGCCTTGCAAGGAGGAGAAGCTGCACCGTCGTCTCGTCGTCGGCGAGCCTCGATTCGTATTTTAGAGTCGTGTCGGGAGGGAGGACCACGACCGTGGCTATGAACACCGCGACTGCGGCCCTGCCCAGAAAACCGCGACCGCGGCTTTGCCGAGCAAAGCCACGATCGCGGCCATACCCGTCGCGGCCGCGGCTTAGCCCGTTCTTCTTTGTTTTGTTTAGTTTCGTGCCATATCTAAAGTAAATATTTGTGCCTCGTTGATGTGACTACGTCGCATCATGAACAAGACTCAAGCCATTCAAGCCATGAAGAGTCAAGCGCCGTCGCCGCCGCGCCTTGGGCATCCGAGCTAGGGCATGGAAGTTGGCCTGACAATTATCACAACCCTCCGAGCCATCTTTTGGGGGATGATCCCACTGGCCCTCTAGGAGATATGGAGCACAAGAATGCCTATGAAATTGGCGTGGAAGCAAGGAAGTGCCGCACACCTATGGTAGGCACAAGGGAGGCCGGCACTCAGGTCCTTCCGGGTCGAATCACTCGGGCTCGGGCTCGAGCCTTGCAAGAGGGACTCCAAGCTGGCTTGATGACCATGGGATCTCCGAGCCTAGTGGAAGAGAAGGCCATGTGTGCTTTGGTGCAACAACCGGACCAAGGCGCAAGGATTCCTTAAGCCATGTGGGGCTTGTTTTGAAGAGGCATTCAATGCCAAATTTGTGTGGGTCTTCATGACATTTTCTACCTTAGTTATTGACTATGTTATGGTTAAACTCAAGCATTAGGGGTTGGGTTTATAAGGGGGTATCCGGCCCTTGTTTTCATTATGCAAAACTTGAACCAAAACCTTGTCTTTTTCACTCTCTTTTTCAATGGAGTTTCTGCAGCCTTTTAGGGTTTAATTTCATCATCTAGATAGCTTGAAAACCCAGGTTGTGAGTCATATCAACCTTCGTGCAAGGCCTCCTTTGGTGCGTCATATCCAAGGCGAGTTCTTCACTAGTTCTTACAAGGTGCGGTGCGTCATATCCAACCCTTGTAAGTCCATATCCCTTCGACTTTTACCCTATCTCTCCTCCTCAAATCTTGCCCTCAAAACCACCCTTGAATCACCCCAAGATCATACAAAGAACCAGCCCAAGACGTGCTTCCAATCTGCCCTCAAACTTCCTCTCGCCGGAGCCAAGTTCCTTGCGGAAACCATCTGCGACACCTTAGTAGATTCGCTATATCTTCTGATTCCTAGATCGGTTCACTCTCAAATTTTGAGGCTTTCATCTAGACTTCCGTATCTACCGCTGGGATTTGGAATCGCTCAATTCAGAGCCCGTAACAGAGAGAACCATCCATCTGAATACAGACGATTCCCCTTGCCGGTTTGGTGTTGTCTCGCCTAATTCCTTTGGCTCTTGTGGACTTCCTCGCACTGAAGGCTTCATCCCGATCCTCACGCATCATGTGGTATCATAGCCACGCAAGGTATGTCCTAAACTTGGCTTAGAATTTCAAGTTACAATAGTGCAAGTGAAGTTCTAGCCGAATTGTTGTTGGCCTTGTTGTCCATGCGTATTGTGTCTTGTTCTTGGACATTTTTCTGCAAATTTTGGGTTCGATTTCTGCATATTTCTGAGTGGAGATGAAGGGTTAATGCAGCCATACAAGAATAGGAGTTGTGGTTTGATGAAAGGTCTTGTGCATTGAATTGTTCGGTTTCCTTGTGCACTTTCACTTGCCCGAATTTAGTGCATTTGTGACTGACCTTTGGCTGCTTTAAAACACATTAAAACAGAACATTTTGAGCCCATAAACCGAGCCTTGTATCCCCTGGACCACCCTTGCATTTTATGCAAATCTTGACTAAGTAATGCTTGCCTAGTCTTGTGTTTAGGATACGGGAACGATTGCCTTGGTTGATTCTCTTTGTTTTGTTTTGTTGCATGCTCATTGTGACTTGCCTTTGCTTGTCTCTACTTGTTTAAAAAAAAAAAGCTCAAGAAAAACCCGGTCTAAACAGGAGAGACCATAGAAAAAAGTGAGCTCATTCGGCTTGTTGTTTGCTCTTGAAAAAATAAAGAAAAGAAGGTGCTCAAGAAAAACCCGGCCTAAATAAGAGAGGCCATAGAAAAAAGTGAGCCAACCTAAGAGCCAATTCAGTTTTTTTAAGTGAAAAAGAGTTTTCAAAATCAAGTGCGTACTTAGTAGCTTCCTAGACATAGGTCCGGGCAAGCTAGCTAGTCTTTGTTCGCCTAGCCAAACCCTTTCCTAGCCGTGACCTACATTCACTTGCATCTTGTTGTGATTTGAGTTTTAGGTCAGTTTTGGGGCTATCTTGTTTGGCTTGGTATACTATATCTTGCTTGGTTTTGTGTTGTTGCTTTGGTGCTTGGTTGTTTGCTTTGTCTAAGATGGTGGACGATCACCGAGCCGGGAAGGACCTTGACACATCTACACAAGGGCGTGTATCTCCACCCCCGGAAGTGACCTTGCAAGACATTCAACAAGCCTTGCTCGGCAATCAACAAGCCTTGCTAGCTATTAATGCACGGCTGGAAAGTGTGGAGCGCAAACAAGAGGATACCGCCGAGCAATTGCAACAATTGAGTGTTAACCGTTCTCCAAGCCATGGCCATGTTGTGCCACCAGTTTCAAGAGAATTCATTGGGTCCGCGACTAATAATGTGGACCATGTGCAAGTCCGGGAGGAAGCGTCCTCTTCTCATGCGCCGAGAGTGTCTTTGGCGCCACAAGGAGGATATGCGGCGTACAAAGCGCCACCATTTGTAGCAACCTCAGGGGTAAGTATGTTCAATGAGTTTGCTTCATTTCCTAATAATATCCCTATTGGTGCTACTAACCTTCCAGGTTATGGAGTTGGAGGCTATGACTCATATGGGCAATCTCAAGTTACACCTACGCCCACCGCCAATCTTTTCCCTCCACAAATGGCGATGAGGGGACCTCAAGCCCGTGCACATATGCGGCCTCCAATGTTTCCCCAACGACATGTTCCCCCGACTTATCATGAAGAAAGACCACAAGGAAGGGAGATACACCACGGTGTTAAGCTCCATGTGGAAACATTTGCGGGGTCTTCCAACGGGGATGAATGCTTGGATTGGATGGCCAAAACTGAATCCATGAGAGTTCAGCCAAAGGTTCAAGCTTCTTATGTTGAGTTTTCAAGGCCAGCTGAAGTGAGGCAAGTCGCTCCACCCACACCTATGGTTCCTAGGAGTCCTTGTGTTGAACCCTTGCAAGTTGTGAAGTCATCCTTTGGTGATGGGGAGTTGAAGGAAGAACCTCCACTTATAGCCGAATCATGTCAGCCTTCTTTGCTCATTTAAGATGAGCTAAAGCCAAAAGAAAAGGAGGAAGTTGAAGAACCATCTCTTTTATCTACGAAAGGCAAACGTCCACCCATCATTGCCCGTAGTTCACTCAACTCTTTGGGTACTCCATGGATGGATGCAACATCTATGGTTCCTTCATGTTTGCCGTTCCTATTCCAAGAAGAGGTCAACGACAAGGATGATAAGCCTTCTGAACTCAAGAACACTTGTGACCATGAGAAGAAGGATGTGCAATCCAAGGCTCATTCTAGGGGAGTATCACTTGACTCTACTCAGTTTATTTTTTTCCCTTTGCATCAAACTGAATTCTTTTCAAGGGTTAGAGAATCCCTAGTTCATGAATATGTTTTTGTAGGTGAAACTAGATATTCATGCATACACCATAGTTCTCTTGGTCAAATCATGACTTGTTGGATGCCTTTAGTTCTTGATAATCATGTGTACAAGTCCTTGCCTTTGTGCCATCCAGTTACTTCAAGTAGAACTAGGCATTCATGTGTGCATCATTGTTCTCATTCACAATTCTTGTTGCATGAGAAAAATTTTGTACTATGCTTTGCATTTGTTGCCAAGTATGTCATATGAATTTCATGTTCTATACTTAAGCATATCTTTAGGCTGAAATTGGGCAACACTTGTACATGGAAATTCCTCCATGGGCATTCACTAGATCTAAAGATGTGTACGCACACATGTCCTTCATTCTCTAAGAACTTCTTGGTCCCTCACTTCCTTGTTTTTCTTTGTGCAGTTTTGTGTGCTCTAAACCTATTTCTTGAAGTACACTCAGATTCGAGGACGAATCCTTTTGAAGAAGGGGAGGATGATGTGACTATGTCGCATCATGAACAAGACTCAAGCCATTCAAGCCATAAAGAGTCAAGCGTCGTCGCCGCCGCGCCTAGGGCATCCGAGCTAGGGCATGAAAGTTGGCCCCACAATTATCACAACCCTCCGAGCCATCTTTTGGGGGATGATCCCACTGTCCCTCTAGGAGATATGGAGCACAAGAATGCCTATGAAATTGGCGTGGAAGCAAGGAAGTGCCGCACACCTATGGTAGGCACAAGGGAGGCCGACACTCGGGTCCTTCCGGGTCGAATCACTCGGGCTCGGGCTCGAGCCTTGCAAGAGGGACTCCAAGCTGGCTTGATGACCATGGGATCTCTGAGCCTAGTGGAAAAGAAGGCCATGTGTGCTTTGGTGCAACAACCGGACCAAGGCGCAAGGATTCCTTAAGCCATGTGGGGCTTGTTTTGAAGAGGCATTCAATGCCGAATTTGTGTGGGTCTTCATGAAATTTTCTACCTTAGTTATTGGCTATGTGATGGTTAAACTCGAGCATTAGGGGTTGGGTTTATAAGGGGGTAGCCGGCCCTTGTTTTCATTATGCAAAACTTGAACCAAAACCTTGTCTTTTTCACTCTCTTTTTCAATGGAGTTTCTGCAGCCTTTTAGGGTTTAATTTCATCATCTAGATAGCTTGAAAACCCAGGTTGTGAGTCATATCAACCTTCATGTAAGGCCTCCTTTGGTGCGTCATATCCAAGGCGAGTTCTTCACTAGTTCTTACAAGGTGCGGTGCGTCATATCCAACCCTTGTAAGTCCATATCCCTTCGACTTTTACCCTATCTCTCCGCCTCAAATCTTGCCCTCAAAACCACCCTTGAATCACCCCAAGATCATACAAAGAACCAGCCCAAGACGTGCTTCCAATCTGCCCTCAAACTTCCTCTCGCCGGAGCCAAGTTCCTTGCGGAAACCATCTGCGACACCTTAGTAGATTCGCTATATCTTCTGATTCCTAGATCGGTTCACTCTCAAATTTTGAGGCTTTCATCTAGACTTCGGGATCTACCGCTGGGATTTGGAATCGCTCAATTCAGAGCCCGAAACAGAGAGAACCATCCATCTGAATACAGACGATTCCCCTTGCCGGTTTGGTGTTGTCTCGCCTAATTCCTTTGGCTCTTGTGGACTTCCTTGCACCGAAGGCTTCATCCCGATCCTCATGCATCACTCATTTTGCGTGCATCGTCGGAATGGACCTTGGAACGTCGGTGGGCTTCGTCGGGATTTCCAGTAAGTTGTTGAGTTCGTGTCCAGTATTCCTGACCCGCAAATCTTCGTTCGTCTAATCAAGGCAAGTGGCGGTTCGCTCTTGCTTATCATTCCATGTTTCCGTTAGTTATCAATTATTTTGATTGTTAATTAAATTGGAATGAAGTGTTGTTTTCGTTTGGGAACAGATTTTATAAATGATGTGATTAAAATGTGATATTATAATAGGTTATATATATTGCTAGAAACAACGCTATTATATCTGTTGTTACCGTGATGGTATTGGTGTGGATTATTGTGTGAATTTAACTGTGTAGTTAGAACGAGTATTCGTAGGAACGCTATGTACCTTACGAGGTCTAGTCGTTTCTTTATAACTGGTATTAGGATGTTTTAGCCCTAGTACTTTCCTAGTCATGACCTACCCCTATCCGAGTATAGGTGGTGGTGCACACAGCTGGTGCCGACAATTGGGATTTATTCCCAGATATCTCTCGTATCGAGATGATATACATTAAAAGCTTTAACGTGAATATACGTTTTGGAATTAAATAAGATAAGTGCGATTATGCACATAATTAATGAACCTTCGGGCGAGAAGTACAACTTGGAACCCGCTCGTACTTCGGTTAGAGTAAGTCCTCCTTCCAAATCTGAATTCGCATTGCGCGGTGAGGTTTGTCATGGACCCAAATGATCAAGTCGTTTTTAACGCTTGTGTGAAACTATAACGTTTCCAAACACTTGTCATACTTTCCGATAAGACTCAATCTTTTGGAGTCTTCTCTTCATACATTTCCGATAAGACTCACTCTTTTGGAGTCTTCTCTTGTTCATACCTTTTCGTATGTTTCCGTAGAAGTGTTGAGGTTCACTGTCGTCATCGGCTATTATTCGAGATGTGACAGGTGTAACCTAATACGACTACTTAGAACCTTTTCTATTTTTCCCTTGCATAGTCTTTCATTAGACTAACCAACCGGTTTATTCCTTTGCATGGTTGGCTGGTGTCATCCGTCTCATACGGCACATCAGGAAAACTCCCTTTCCGTGAAGGCTAGTACGCGATGATGAAGGCAGATGAAGTTTAAAGAGTTTTCCAAGGTTAAGGATCCTAGGCGTGAGATCGTACAGATCAAGACCCTTCGTATTGTTATTTATTTTAAAGACTTCCGCTGTATTGAAGTAATTCTGTATTTGGATGTATTTGGTATTCACAGATGTAATCCGTGACTTTGGTTTAAATAATATATGTGTATTTAATAAAGTTTTGTGTTGGTACATGATTGTTATAAAATGGTTAAGCCTTGGGTGACCCCAGATGTGTAATCTGAGGTCACTGGCGGTAATACTTTCAAAGAAATATTTAGGGGTGTTACAGATTTGGTATTAGAGCCAGGTTTTAAAACGGGTTGGGTTTCCAAATCGTTTTTATCTAAAACAAAAGTTTTATAAACCGTTTACCCGTTCGTGTTGTGAAAAGTTATTGGTTAAATCCAAAAGTTGAAAATTTTGAATAAAGTCATACTTGAGTAAAAAGTATATTTTCAAATCTCTGTCATTCAAGTCGTGCCTTCTTTCCAGTATGATATAGTAAGTTTGCTTCTATATTTAGAAAGACTAATCGTTTCTCGTCGCCTCGCAAGATATGGGCGCAATCGTTTCGCAACTCAGGAACAAGAAGGAAGCCGAGGTGGTTCCACCATCTCTAGTTAGGCTTGAGTTTCCAGTTCCCCCTCAATGCATTGAGGTCGGGGAGCCAAGTTGTCCACCCAAAGTGGTGAAGACCGTACTCGAGGAGTCGGTAGTATTGGTGTCCGACGGGGTAAGGGTTCCCGAGGTAGAGCCCGAAGCAGACCCGCAGGAAGACACGAAGGAGGAGGAGCCGTCAGAGTATCATGGAGGGTACTACGACGACGACTTCGAGGTGGAGGAGGATCCCGAGGAGGATCCAGTAGAGGATCCAGAAGAAGATCCGGAGGAAGAGGACCCTGAAGAGGACCTCGAGGAGTTCGTCTACGAGTCAGATGGCCTAGAACACTTGCTTGAGGACAGTGAGGACCCGGGAATGCATATCATTTTCCCGAGTCCAGAATCACCACCTGATGAGGAGTATACGCCGTTGTCCCCTGTCACTTGGGAGGCGCTTGGGATCTCGGGTATTAGCGGGAGGAGATATGGGCCACTGGATGCACCGGTGTACCCACAGTTTATCCCCATTCCAAGAAGACCGATGGTGAGCCCTGCTTCCCGGCATGTGCTTCATCAGAGCGAGAGGGTTCATTCCGAGGATCATCATCAGATGGAGGAGATGACTGAGTGTGCTCGCATTAGGGCAAGGCCTTGGGAATCGATGGGTGCCCCGAGGGTGGTCCCGACCCAACAAGCCAGGCCGAGGCCCCGAGTGCTTGTTGAGCGCATGGAGGAGTGGACGAACGCCTTGTACGATATGGAGGAGAGGGCTTACGAGACTGAACTCGGTCTCTCCCGTATGCTTGAGGACGTCTGCGAGCTCCAGGAGTGTTCTTGTGTCCAGAGAAGGACCAAGGGTACCGAGACCCAGGGAAGAGCCGTGTGCTCCGGGCCCTAGTAGGTCGAGGAGTCCGACACCGGAACTCGAGGAGGGTCCACTTCCGAAGAGAAGATGTCAAAGGTCCACTGGGTATAGGAAACTCTTCATGGCACCGTGAAGGAGGCAGTGTTGTGCCTTAGTGATTTTTTTTTCTAGCTGTTGTTCGTTTGTTTAGAACTTTAGCCTCCTAGCAATTTTGTCTTTTCGCTTAGGAGGGCCTTATGTAAAAACTCGTTAAACTCAGTTTCAGTTTACTACATCAATAAAAGTTACCAGTTGATCTATTCCGAGTCTACTCTATGCATTGTGCATTTTAAATATGATATTAATGTTGTGAGTTACTTGGGAAATTGATCGGTAAACAGATGGTGAACACAAGGAATACTATTCATGTTGGTGCTGGGCCGAGCAACGACCCTAGGCTGAATCGGAGGAATGCCGCGAATCAAGGGGATGAGAGCGAGTCGGTCTCTCACAACAACCCCATGGGCAATGTCCAAGCTCCGGCTAATCCTCAAGTGGTGTTCGACGCCGCAGAAATAGAAGTTATTCGGGGGATCGTTATGCAAGCGGTCACCGACATAATACGGCCAATCGTACCACAGGCACAAGGTGTGCCAGTTCCTCAGATTATTCCTGGATTCGAGGAACCAGTTGTTCATGTGCCTCAGGATGATGCCGTCAGGAACAAAGGGAACTATGGTCGAGCGTTGAAGGCCATTAGCTCTATGAGGCCTGACAGCTATGATAGAAAAAGAGAACCAATCAAAGTGGCGTATTGGTTTTCGCACATGGAAAGGTTATTTAGAAATGTCGAGTGCACGGAGGCTGAAAAAGTGCATATTTCTTCCCTTCAATTGAAGGAGGTGGCTAGCGAATGGTGGGAAAGCATTGGTCTAGCTGATCATCCTGATTTGAACTGGGGAATGTTTAAGACTAAGATGACCGATCGTTCCTTTTCCCGTGCTATGAGGGAAGAGAAGCATAAGGAGTTTCTCTATCCGAAGATGGATAGATTGAAAGTGACTGAGCTTGCGGCCAAGTTCAATCACCTGTTGCAGTACACTGGGCCGGAAGTGTCCAGTGAGGAGTAGAAGATCTGGCATTTCCACGAGTGGATGAATCCAGATATCAAGCCACTGATAGTGCGCCACGGATGCTCTACCCTGGAGCAGTACGTGGATGCCGCCTATAAGTTGGAGGTAACTCTGGAAGAGTCAGCGAAGAAGCGCAATCGCCAGAGACCGGCATAGAACCAGCCTCGGGCTAGTGGGTTTAAATGACCCGTGCCACCGTCGAACTTTGCCAAGTCTGGCCGGGCTAGAACGGAGGCCACTCAGGCAGGTTCTACTCAATGCTCGGGTCAGGGCAAGAATCCGATCCAGTGTTACAGTTGTGGCACGCCGGGGCACAAGAGTAATGAGTGCCCGAAGGATAGGAAGACATGTTTTGCCTGCGAGAAGGAGGGGCACTTACAGACGTTTTGTCCGCAAATGAGGAAAAAAGGAGCTGAGGCACAACAAGGGTCTGTTAGTCATTACAACCGACCCTGATTCAAACCGGTGGAGGCTCCTAGCCCTTCGACGCAGACAACGGCCCAGAACAAGGGGAATGCCCCAACTGCTTCAGGAGGTCAAGGTCAGCGACTCTACGAGATGCGTGAGGCTGACAGACCTAATGCTCCGATTGCTCAAGGTACTCTATACCTCCATTCTACTTCTGTGTGTATATTGTTTGATTCGGGAGCTACACATTCTTCCATTTCGGAGAATTGTGTGAATAAGCTAGGCTTAGTGTGCAATGAGGCTTGTGAGCCTTTTATAGTGAATCTTCCCAATGGTGAACAGTTGGTAGGAACCAAGCGTCTGTCAGAATTTCCAATTACTATTCAGGGTAGGAAGTTCGAAGCAGATTTGATCTGTATAGCCATGTCTCCATACGACATTATTCTCGGGATGGATTGGCTGACGCGTAATGGGGAGGTAATCGATTTTGGCTCAAGGACTGTGACAGTGTCATCTGGAGGCCAGTTTATATGCAAATTTAAGGGTCATAATGACGCTGATAACGGAAAGCTCATCAATGCGATGGCTGTGTATAAGCTACTTCGACAAGGTTGTGTCGGGTACTTGTGCTACCTGGATAAGCCCAAGAGAGATGAGACTTCAGTTTTTGATATTCCTGTAATTTGCGAGTATCCGAACGACTTTCCGGAGGAGATTCCCGGTTTACCCCCTAATCGTGACGTGGAGTTCACTATTGACCTCGAGCCTGGTACCGCGCCAATTTCTAAGGCACCGTATCAGATGGCTCTCCCGGAAATGCAAGAGTTGAAGAAGCAACTCGAGGACTTTCTTGAAAAAGGATACATAAGGCCGAGTGCATCGCCTTGGGGCGCTCCGGTCTTGGTTGTCAAAAAGAAGGATGGGTCGTTCCGACTTTGTATCGACTATCGAGAGTTGAACAAAGTTACGATCAAGAATAAGTATCCGTTGCCTAGGATTGATGATCTGTTGGATCAACTGCAGGGAGAAAAAGTCTTTTCCAAGATCGATATGAGATCTGGTTACCATCAGCTCGGGATTCGTGAGGAAGATATTTCGAGGACTGCATTCCGGACGAGGTATGGGCACTACGAGTTCGTAATCATGCCATTTGGGCTTACTAATGCTCCGGCAGTCTTCATGGATCTGATGCATCGATGTTTCCACCAGTACATGGATAAGTTCGTGGTGGTCTTCATTGCCGATATTCTGATCTATTCCCCGAGTGAGGAGGCTCACGAGGAACATCTTCGTATCACCTTGTCTGTCCTTAGACAAAATCAGCTTTATGCGAAGTTGTCTAAGTGTGACTTCTGGATCAAGGAAGTGGCTTTCTTAGGCCATGTGATCAATGAGGATGGGGTTATGGTCGACCCTCAGAAGATTGAAGCGGTAGCCAACTGGAAGCGGCCTCAGAATGTGAAGGAGGTGCGCAATTTCTTGGAACTTGCTGGATATTACAGACGGTTCATGGAGGGATTTTCTAAGATTGCTCTACCTATGACCGGGTTGCTCCGTAAGGTCCATAAGAAGTTTATATGGGACGACAAGTGTGAGACAAGCTTTCAGAAGTTGAAGAAGTGCTTGACGTCCGCACCAGTTTTGGCGCTACCAGAGGGATCTGATGGTTATGTGGTCTATAGTGACGCTTCGAAGCATGGGTTAGGATGTGTACTGATGTAGAAAGGAAAGGTTATTGCATACGTATCTCGGCAGTTGAAGACCTATGAAGCAAACTATCCGACGCATGATCTAGAGTTAGCGATTGTGGTTTTCGCGTTGAAGATTTGGAGGCACTACCTCTATGGTGTTAGGTGTCAGGTCTTCACCGACCATAAGAGTCTCAAGTATGTGTTCACTCAGAAGGAGTTGAATATGAGACAACGTCGCTGGTTGGGGCTACTCAAGGACTACGACATCGAGTTGTTGTATCATCCGGGCAAGGCTAACATGGTGGCCGATGCATTGAGCCGGAAGACGCCGCACGAGACCATATTAGCTCTACTCACTGCTCAGACCAAACTAAACCAAGGATTGTGCGAGATTGACGTCTTGTACGATCAGCGTCGAGGATACCTGAGTATGTTGGAGATTCAGGCTACACTGCTTGATCAGATCAGGGAGAAGCAGGTTGACGACGTGGTCTTGGTAAATTTAAGCAGTGAAGTAATGGACGGGAAAGCTCCCGGATTCGTGATTCAGGATGATGGATCACTCTGGTTTCAGGACCGAATTTGTGTGCCTGACGTGGATGGCCTTCGCCAGTTGGTGATGAAGGAGGCCCATGCGTCAGCTTATTCTGTACATCTAGGATCCAGTAAGATGTATAAGGACCTCAGGAAGAAATTCTGGTGGCCTAATATAAAGTGGGACGTAGTAGAATTTGTGGCGAAATGCTTGACTTGCCAGAAGGTCAAGATAGAACACCGTAGACCAGGTGGTGAATTGCTACCTCTCCCAGTGCCAGAATGGAAGTGGGAGGATATTGATATGGACTTCGTCACGGGGTTGCCAAAAACTCAGAGTCAGAAGCATGCTATATGGGTGATCATTGACAAGCTCACGAAGAGTGCTCATTTCTTGGCTATCAAGTCAACATGGGGAACCCATAAGCTATCGGAAGTATTCCTACACGAGATTGTCCGTTTGCATGGTACACCAAAGACCATTGTATCGGATCGTGATGGCCGATTCATGTCGAGATTTTGGAAAGAACTCCATAAGACCATGGGAACTGAGTTGAGGTTCAGTACTGCATTTCATCCTCAGACGGATGGACAGTCTGAGAGGACCATCCAGACATTGGAAGATATGCTGAGAGCTTGCGTACTTGATCGTCCGACCAACTGGGAGAACATCCTAAGTCTGATTGAATTCACGTACAACAATAGATGGCATTCTACCATTAAGATGACTCCATTCGAGGCTTTGTACGGTCGGAAGTGTAGATCTCCAATTTGTTGGGATGAGAATGCCGACAAGGTTTTGCTCGGACCGGAGTTAGTCGAAAGGACTGCCTCGGACATTGCTTTGATCAGACAGAGGATATTGACAGCTCAGAGTCGACAGAAATCTTACACAGATCTGAAGCGCAGGAATGTCGAGTTTGAGGTTGGTGACAAGGTATTTGTCAGAGTGTCGCCATCCAAGGGTGTGTTCAGGTTCGGCAAGCGTGGGAAGCTTAACCCTCGCTACGTGATTTGAGATCCTTGACAAACTAGGGTCTCTAGCGTATCGTTTAGCATTGCCGCCATCGGCGCATCCAGTGCATAACGTGTTCCACGTGTCTTTGCTGAGAAAGTACGTGCCAGATGTGTCTCATGTGCTGAGTTATGAAGACATCGAGATTCAGGCAAATGGTACCTACGAGAAAATACCAGTGCATATTCTCGAACGCCGCGAGAAGCACTTGCGGAACAAGGTGGTATCATTAGTACGGATTCTTTGGTCCAAGTCTAGATCAGAGGAGGTCACTTGGAAAACCTGGGAGACGGAGACTGATATGCTTAGTCGTTTTCCCGATCTGTTTTCGGCCTAGTTTCGGGGTCAAAACCTTTTTAAGGGGGCGATGATGTAAACTCCGGATTTTTCGTCCGGAGTTTATTTTATTTTATTTATTTATTTGCTCTTTTATTTCTTATATTTCCGTTTATTTCCTTTTAGATATTATTTCCTATCTTATGGAAATTAGGTTTAGAAAAGTCTTTATATTCTTCCTTTAGAACATTAGTTTTGGGAAATTGGGTTCTACCCCAAGTTGGGTTTGACCTTTCTTCCTCTTTTCCCTTTCCTTAGTTTAGTTCTTTGCTTTGTTTTGTTTTTGGCTAGACAATTGAAGCCTTTGTTTGAATTTGATATTGAGATTATTCCTTTACTCTTTCTATGATTGTTTTAATTTTCTCTCGTGCTTAATCTCATTGATCGTATATCGATTCCCCTTGATTTGTTGATTATGATATCAAATAGATTGTTAATAATAGTTTCCTCTAGCCTGACAACCTAGAGAAGATTAGTATTATGCTATTGGTTCTCCTTTTATATACAACCTGTTGAGATTGTTATTGATCATACTACTAAGGATGGGTAAAGACTAGTTGAGAATCTTGATCCCTTAGTTTGTGAAGAGAATTTATTGTATGTTAAATGCTGACGAGTTATTGAGTATTGCATGCACCTATCTATTCCTGAATTCATTGCTGCTGTTAGATTTATATTGATAGTTTCTTGATTGTTTAATAGTTAGGGTTATCAGGACTAGTTGGACTGGTAACTATTTCAGAATAGGGATTAGGACATTCATGAGGATTGAGAACTAGGGATAATCAATGATTGATCAACCAAACTAAATGTGGATATTTGTTTGCCAAGTTTTCTATGTTTTATTTATCGTTTTCTTAGTTAGATTCATACAAAACCCCCCCTTTGTCTTTGTTATCGATTGGTGAATGATTTTGCAAACAGGATATATGACTTGATTCTCTGTGGGATTCGACCCTTGCTTACCAGACTACATTAGTTAGGTTTTTAAGGATTATTTTGATCAGGCGATACGACTAAAACCTGCCTATCACCTTGCAAGGAGGAGAAGCTGCACCGTCATCTCGTCGTCGGTGAGCCTCGATTCGTATTTTAGAGTCGCGTTGGGAGGGAGGACCGCAACCGCGGCTATGAACACCGCGACCGTGGCCCTGCCCAGAAAACCGTGACCGCGGCTTTGCCGAGCAAAGCCACGATCGCGGCCATACCCGTCGCGGCTTAGCCCGTTCTTCTTTGTTTTGTTTAGTTTCGTGCCATATCTAAAGTAGATATTTGTGCCTCATTTTGCGTGCATCGTCGGAATGGACCTTGGAACGTCGGTGGGCTTCGTCGGGATTTCCAGTAAGCTGTTGAGTTCGTGTCAAGTATTCCTGACCCATAAATCTTTGTTCGTCTAATCAAGGCAAGTGGCGGTTCGCTCTTGCTTATCATTCCATGTTTCCGTTAGTTATCAATTATTTTGATTGTTAATTAAATTGGAATGAAGTGTTGTTTTCGTTTGGGAACAGATTTTATAAATGATGTGATTAAAATGTAATATTATAATAGGTTGTATATATTGCTAAAAACAACGCTATTATATCTGTTGTTACCGTGATGGTATTGTAATACCCCTCATTTTTAGTAAGGGTATTTGGGTAATTTACTCAACCCTCGTACAGTAGTCGGATCATTTTCAGAGAAGTTCGGATTTCTGTATCAAGATTGATCTCTGTAAAATCCCCTGAGTGATATAAAATACATTCGACGTATTTTTCGGGGTTTAGAATATTTGTTTGGGTACAAACATATTTAATCCGGGGTTTAAAACCCACGCCAAACCTTTCCCCGGGCAAACAGACGCGGAAAAGGCATTTCCGCGACCGCGGCAGCATTTCCGCGACCGCGGAAATGTGGGTTTCAGAAGGGCTGGGCACATGAATTTTCCGCGACCGCGGATAAAGTTCCGCGACCGCGGAAAACTCCAACACGCCAACGTCGCGTCGTTTGACTCCTCGCCGTTCGCGCCAACGTCGATCTTCTGGCTGGCCGTTGATCTGGGCTGGGAGAGCTCCTTCCTTTGGCTATAAAACGGGGTCGGATTGAGGGTTGAAGGGCACACCGAAATCACTCTCTCCCTCTCAGATTCTCTCTCGTTTTCGTGCTCGCCGGAGGTCGAAGCTCTCGCCGGAAATCTTCAAGCTGTCGCCGGAGCTCTTGTTGGAGGTGGTGGTGCTCTCAAGGTGCTGCATTGGAGGTGCAAGGTTCCCAAGAGTCGAGCCCCATCCGAATCGAGCCCCGTCGCGTCGCCCCGGTGAGATTTCTCCCTTTCGAATCGTCGGAGTTCATGTCTGCGACCGCGGACATGAACTGCCGCGACCGCGGCAGTGACAAGGTCGGCCGCGTCCGCGGCCGCTGTCATGACACCCGCGGTGGCCTTGTCCTGGACGGCCGCGACCGCGGAATCCCTGCCGCGACCGCGGATTGCCTGGGCAATCGCGATCGTGGCTTTGGGCTTGTCGGTCTCGGTCGGGGCCTTCGTTCCTTCGATTTGGTTCGTTCCTTCTTCGATTCGTATCATTTTAAATGTCGAATCTAACCTAGGGTTTTTTATGGGTCGTTCCGTAGGAATCTATAATCCGAGTTCTGTTCCCGTTCCGGACCCAGAAACCTGTCTTCGTCAATCGTTTGTCTAATCTAAGACAAGTGGCGGTTCGCTCTTGCTTATCATTCCATATTTCTATTAATTATCAATTGTTTTAATTGTTAATTAAATGGGATGAATATTTTTTTCGTTGGGAACAATTTTGATAAACGTATTTGATACGATCAAAAGAGATATTATAATAGGTTGTATATACTTCTAGAAACAACGCTATTATATATATATATATATATATATATATATATATATATATATATACTGTTGCCATGATGGCATTGTTGTGGATTATTATGTGGTTTTAACTGTTTAGTTAGAACGAGTATTCGTAGGAACGCTATGTACCTTGCGAGGTCCAGTTATTTCTTTATAACTGGTGCTAGGAGGATTTTTCCCTAGTACTCTCTCTGGTCATGACCTTGCCCTTACTCAGGGTAGGTGCACACAGCTGGTGCCGATTCTCGGGATTTATTCCCTTCAATATCTCTCGCGAAGAGATGATATATAAAAGCTTATAACGTGAATGTACGCTTTGTCACTAAAATAAGATAAGTGCCGCTATGCACATAATTAATGAACCTTGGGCGAGAAGTACAACTTGGAAACTCGTCTGGACTTCGACTAAAGTAAGTCCTCCTTCCAAATCTGAATTTGCATTACGCGGTGAGGTTGGTCGTGGACCCAAATGGGCAAGTCTTTTTTTTAAACGCTTGTGTGAAACTTTAATGTTCCCGAATACTTGTCATACTTTCCGATAAGACTCAATCTCTTGGAGTCTTCTCTTCATATGTTTCCTTTAGACTCGATCTTTAGGAGTCTTCTCTTGATCATTCTACTTTGAGTCATTCTGTAGAGGTATTGAGGTTTACTATCGTCATCGGGTTTCATTCGAGAAGCGATGGGTCTAACCTAATACGCCTACCTTAGAACCTTTCTGTTTTACCCTTGCATAGTCTTTCATTAGACTAACCAACCAGGTTTTATTCCTTGCATGGTTGGCTGGTGTCATCCGTCTCATACGGCACATCAGGTAAACTCCCGTTACGTGAAGGCTAGAAACGACGATGAAGGCAAATGGAGTTTTTAAGAGTGTTATCAAGGTTGAGATCCTAGGCGGGTGATCGCTCCGATCAAGACATTTTTGTTATTTATTTAAAAGACTTCCGTTGTATTGAAACATATTATGTATTTTGGTTGTATTTGGAATTATGGATGTAATTCCGAGACTTTGATTTAATCAAATGTTATGATATTTCGTATTAAATGTTGTTTTATGATTTGTATAAATTGGTTAAGCCTTGGGTGGCTTCGGATGTGGAATATGAGGTCACTGGCGGTAATACTTTCAAGGTTATATATTTGGGGGTGTTACAGGTATTGGTGTGGATTATTGTGTGAATTTAACTGTGTAGTTAGAACGAGTATTCGTAGGAACGCTATGTGTGAAACTATAACGTTCCCAAACACTTGTCATACTTTTCGATAAGACTCAATCTTTTGGAGTCTTCTCTTCATACGTTTCCGATAAGACTTACTCTTTTGGAGTCTTCTCTTGTTCATACATTTTCGTATGTTTCCGTAGAAGTGTTGAGGTTCACTGTCGTCATCGATTATTATTCGAGAAGCGACAGGTGTAACCTAATACGACTACTTAGAACATTTTCTATTTTTTCCCTTGCATAGTCTTTCATTAGACTAACCAACCGGTTTATTCCTTTGCATGGTTGGCTGGTGTCATCCGTCTCATACGGCACATCAGGAAAACTCCCTTTCCGTGAAGGCTAGTACGCGATGATGAAGGCAGATGACGTTTAAAGAGTTTTCCAAGGTTAAGGATCCTAGGCGTGAGATCGTACAGATCAAGACCCTTCGTATTGTTATTTATTTTAAAGACTTCCGCTGTATTGAAGTAATTCTGTATTTGGACGTATTGGGTATTCACAGATGTAATCCATGACTTTGGTTTAAATAATATATGTGTATTTAATAAAGTTTTGTGTTGGTACATGATTGTTATAAAATGGTTAAGCCTTGGGTGACCCCAGATGTGTAATCTGAGGTCACTGGCGGTAATACTTTCAAGGAAATATTTGGGGGTGTTACACACTTTGAATCTCAATATTTTTACCATGTCTGGAGGTAGAGCCATCATCTGAATGAAGATTTGATCTCACTAATATAGGCCCTCTAGAGATGGAGGACCTGTCATTGGGGCTGCCAGTAGAGCCAAGGATTCTTCTTCTGGTTTCCTGCTCAAGAGCATCATGCTCAAGAACAGAAGCAATAGTAATAGCAAGCCTTCTATTTTGGATAGAATTAAGAGGATAAGAGTCATAAGAATGGTTAGGTTCTCCACATCAACCACAACATGTGGAGAAATCCTCATACCACACCCTAAGGGCCATAACAGAGCCATCTTGAGCATTCATGGTAACAACAGAGATAAGAGGAGAGGTCAAGTCTACATTAATGCAAACTCGGGCAAATTTCATTTTGTTTCTAACAATGGAGGCATGGTCAAGTTTAATGAAATGGCCAACATGGTTATCTTTGAGAATAAAGTCAATAGCAATTTGATTGTGAAGATGGGCTCGGAGGAAATGGATTCTAGTTCAGAGGTCAGCCCTAGTGACCTCTTCTTTGAAGGGTTGAAAGGAATCAATCCAGGAGAAGATAGCCAAAAGTTTACCTTGAACATTGTAGGGTCTATTGTTCTAGACCAAATCTCTGTCATCTTGATTGGCAAATCTAAAGAGAAACTAGTTGTTTGCAAGCTCTCGTAAATGGATAACACCTTTGGTATTATTCCAGTCAAGTTTCATTTTGCCAGTGATAATCTTTGGGTCAAGAGGCTCCTCCACCATCTTGGCAAGAATGCCAAAGTGAGCAAGGCCAAGCCTCTCTTTTCTGACAGTAGGAAGGTCATTGAGAGTGGTAGGGGTTGCATGAGGGTCAATATCAGTAGGAGGAGAGCTAGGATTGGCATTGTTAGGTTTGTCCTCAAAGCTTTGGTATTGGGATGGGGCAACAAGATGCACAGGTTGAATACAAGACATGGGGAGCATATGGGGAGAGTTAGAGGGGCGATCAATGACAGGGTGGGTGGCTTTGTTGTGGACCAAGGCTGACATGTAACTTTTGGAGGCAGCCATAAGACTCAAAGGAAAGAACACAATATGAGTAGGAAAATACACAATCAGGGAAAAAGAGAGGGAAATTGTATGCAAGGTAGGATGGTGAGGATATAGAAGATCAACATAGCAATTTATAGAGGGGTTATTAGCAGTGTAATGATAATTAACCACACAATTACACCAATAAGAGTACATGCAAGAAATACAACAGGTTTTACACGACAAACCTAGAGATTTAGTAATGATTAAAATAGCCAGAACTAAGATTATCATTAGAGATAAATAAAGCAACTTATAATTTAAATTACTATTGTAACTAGAGCTATTAAAAGGAGTAACACCGTCCATAAATATAAACACTGCATAGGAATGGAACATATTAGGGAAGGGTGAACGAGTAGCAGAAAGAATGTATTGGAGAGTGTAACAGAACATGTCATAACAATTAATATTGTGCATGATTAATTTAGGGAAATGGCAAGAGTAAATATGTTCAAGACTGTTAATTTTTATACCTTTTTGAGTAGTGTGATCTCCTAAAAAAGGAGAAGCATTAATCGGACTTTGATAAGAGGTATAGATTGTAAATGCACTAGAGATGAGTAGAGAATTGTAGCAAGAGATTTTCAAGGAGACACAACTCCTGGGTAGAGGTAAGTTTATTAAGTATTTTTTGTTTGCATGGGAAAGCAAGAGAAGTACCTCAATCTCTGAAATAGAGTAAGTAAAACAACCATGCAGCAGAGAGAGCTTCTTCTCTCCAGAACCCACAACAAGTTTTGTAGAGAGGTTGAGATTAATTTTACCTGCTTCGAGAAGGTTGAAAACTTTTTCATTAGAATTGAAGGTAAAGATCCAGAACCAGCACCAAGAGCTACAGGGGAAGACCCAGCTGAGGCACGCGGAAGCTGCAAGGATACACCTTATGTGTCGATTAATTTTATTTATAAAAATTGGAGTAATTGATCCCACTTTATTTTTTATTTATGTTTTGAAAATTAAACTTTTTTATTTACAATCAAATTAATCTTAATTATTTATCACAATTTAATTTAATTTTTTTATTAGATTAGGTAGTTATATATTAAAACTTTTGACTTCATAGGTCCAATTAGAAAAATCAATTTGTTTATATAATTAAAGGAAAAATTTGATTTCACATATAGCTGTCAAAATATGACCGAAACCGTTTTACCTACTTGACTGACTCACATTTGAATCCGATCCGAATCGACCGAAAACTTTAATAATCCAAAATTACCGAACCCAAATCTGACTCGAGAATGTGAGACTCGAACCCGACCCGATTAACAAGTATATATGAAGTAAAAGTATAATATTATATAAATATATACAATGAATGAAATATATATACTTTAATATATTTAAGTATCCCTAGAAAATCTCATATACTTATATCATTTTTCAAATTTATCAATTTTTAAATTAATATAATAAAATAAAATAAAAAAATAAAAAAAATTATGATTTGTACTAATCTCAATTATATAAGTAATTAATATTTTATGATTTTGTATGATTTTAGGTTACATTTACATTGTTATAATAATTTTGAATTATTTAATAATGTTTTAATAATGAATGGATAATTTAAAGTGGCGCTCTTTGTAATAACCCCTAAAAGTCTCAACTTTCGTTTTGTGAGCAAGACGTGTTAGGCATGTTCTGTAACCTTGTAAGAATCATATGAATGTGTGGATATACATTTAATTAAATATTTGAGTTCTATTTTATTTGAGGGTTGCTAAAATCGGAGTCAAGCAAGACCCGCGATCAAGGTCTGAGAGCCCCGGGCACGGCATTGCCCGCGATCGCGGCTATGCAGCCGCGGGCGCATCACTGCCCGCGACCGCGGTTTGGCCTTTGGGCAAACCGCGATTGCGGTTCTGAAACCACGATCGCGGTTTTGAAACAGCGATCGCGGCACCCTGCTTCGTCTTCTTCCTCGTCTTTACTGAGACGCCGACGCTCTGGATTTCCGGCATTTCTTCTTCAAGCAACCGGTTGGGGAGGTCGAGCGTTCGAG
The DNA here is from genome assembly GCA_027886185.1 of Rheum nobile. Lineage (NCBI taxonomy): Eukaryota > Viridiplantae > Streptophyta > Magnoliopsida > Caryophyllales > Polygonaceae > Rheum > Rheum nobile. The sequence continues at coordinate 1,410,259 of WOAB01000127.1, forward strand.
CTGCCTCTCACTTAATGGGGAGAGCCCCATCCCAGCCTATAATTAGGTGGTGTTGGCTACCCTTTTCTTCACGATCACCATCTCTTCCTCTCGATAAAGCTTGGTTTGTTGTGTTTGTCATCGGAGTTGTCGTTGCCGGAAGCCGAGGTCGTCGCCGTTGTGAAGTTCCTGGAGTGGTGGAAGTGCGCAATTGTCCAGAAAGTGAAGTTCCGCGCCTCATCGTCATCGGTAAGGCTCCGAAGTTCGATTTAAGCTCGTGTCAGAATGGAGTCCCACGACCGCGGCTCCATCTACCGCGACCGCGGCTGGGCAGAGGCCCGCGATCTCGGCCAAGGCATGGCCCGCGATCGCGGCCCCTTCTGCCGCGGCCGCGGATTTGCCCAGTAAGCCGCGATAAAATTGAATGTGCTCGTATCCATGGCTGGTTGTGCGGATTGGGATCCGACCCTACGGAATAACGATAAAATTCAACGGGAATTTTAGTAGGCAGCCGTGCACAAATTCAAGTTCCTGGATCTCGAACCCGATCTCTCGTTCGTTTAAACTAAGGCAAGTGGTGGTTCGCTCTTGCTCATTATTCCATATTTCCCTTAATTATCAATTATTTAATTGTTAGATTAAGTTGGAATAAAGTTGTTGTTTTGTGTTTGGGGACAGATTTGATAAAAGGTTGTGTTAAATCGAGGATTTATAATAGGTTGTATATATTGCTAGAAATAACGCTATTATATAGTTCTATATGATATTACTGTAATGGATTTTGGTGTGGATTTATGTGTGAACTTATGTGTAGTTAGCACGAGTATTCGTAGGAACGCTATGTACCTTGCGAGGTCTAGTCGTTTCTGTATAACTGGTATTAGGAGGATTTTGCCCTAGTACTTTTGGTCATGACCGTACCCTTATTCAAGTGGTAGGTGCACTTAGCTAGTGCCAACATTTGGGACTCATTCTCAAAGATACCTCTCGTATTGAGATGATGTGAATTAAAAGCTTCAACGTGAATGTACGTTTTGGAAGTAAATAAGATAAGTGCTTTTACGCACATAATTAATATACCCTCGGGCGAGGAGTACAGCGTGGAAACCGCCCAGACACTTGTTAGAGTAAGTCCTCTTTCCAATCTGGATTCGCAATGCGCGGTGAGGTTGGTCGTGGACCTGTGTGAAAACTTAACGTTCCCAAACAATTTCATACGTTTCCTATAAGACGCAATTCCCTTGGAGTCTTCTCTTCAATCATTCCTTTTCTTGTGTTTCCGTAGACGTAATGAAGTTCACATCGTATATCGGCTATTATTCGAGAGGCGATAGTGGTAACTTAATACGACTACTTAGAACCTTTTCTTTATACCCTTGCGTAGTCTTTCATTAGACTGACCAACCGTTATTTTTCCTTTGCATGGTTGGCTGGTGTCATCCGTCTCATACGACACATCAGGTAAATTTCCTCAGTTGTGAAGGCCAGAAATCCGACGTTGAAGGCAGTTGATATTTTAAGTGTTTCCTAAGGTTGAAGATCTTGGCGTAAGATCGCACGGTTCAAAACCCCTTTGTGGAGTTTTATTTATTTCAAAGACTTCCGCTGTAATATATGCTTTCTGTATTTGGTTTTGTTATTAATTGTAATTTGCAACGTCGGTATGAGACATTATTTGGCCAATTTTCACACTACTTAATAAAGTTTCCAGTATTATATCATTTGTTATAAAAACGATAAGCCTTGGGTGACTTTAGGTGTGTATTCTGAGGTCACTGACGGTAATATTTTCAAAGATATTTTGGGGGTGTTACAGATTTGGTATCAAAGCCGAAAGTTTTTAAAATGATTTAAGTTTTCAAATCATTTTATTTAAAACAAAACTTTGTAAACCGTTCTTCGTTCGTAGTAAAGAAATTAATTGGGTATTTCAAAAGACGAGTCAAAGTTCTAACAAACGTTATGCTTTTAAGCAAAGTTTTTATATTTTGAAACCTCTGCCGTTCTAGTCGTGCCTTCTTATCCTGTCTAATATAGAAAGTTAGCTTCTATATTTAGAAAGTTCTAATTCTCCCTCGTCACCTCGCAGGCAATGGGTGCTATCGTGTCTCAGCTGAAGGGAAGGAAGGACGTTGAGATATGATGCACCCCTGCCCACCATGACTGTAATTGAGGAGGACGAAGCCATGAGCATCCGCTCAGAAGGGCCCATAACAAGATCGCGTGCCAAGGCCATCGCCAACGCCACACAATCATTGATTGTGTGCGTTGTCGCTAGCCAAGGGACGCAAGAGACCGCGTTCTCTCTCAGACTCCTCCAGCCAAGTCCAGAGATCGCGTTCTCTCTCAAAATCCTCTCCACCATCATTGATCGCGATCTTTAATTGATTGTTATTTTTGACATTATTAGTTTTCAGTTATTTCTTTTGGGTGTGTGTTCCACGCGTGTCGCGTGGGCTAGCCCATTAAGCGAGACTCGGCCCATCCGAGTTCGGATAACCCTATAAAAAGCCATCTCAACCTTCTGTATTAGGTTACGTTCATTTTTAATCAAAGCTTGAGTATTGAGTGCCATTTGCCTCCTCCCTTTGATCGAATGTCAAAACCCTAGTCTAACTTCTCATCTCTTTCCTCCGCCGCCAACGCTACGGCACCCACTCGAACCCTTCGAGTCTATCCCTCTGCTGCCGATGCTACGGCCTCGCTCGACCCATCGAGCCACCACCCATCGCGCCTAGCCCTGAGGCCGCGAGTCACATACACATCAACACCTTGCCACAGTCACTGCGCTGGCTTGCTCGCGTGAAGTGACAAACACCGCATTCCATCAATCCATACTTGGATACGAGACACGCGACTCACCACCAAGACCACGATTCGGCATCCGAAGGCAGGAACGCATCAACTGGTATCAGAGGCTTTGGTCTTGTAAGTCGCTATTTCAAGTGCATTTGTTCATGGAATTTTTTTCTTGCCATCATCCATTGCTTCCGCCATCATCATTTTCAAAATAAAATAAAATTCCCTATTACCTTCGGTGTCTCAAGTCAAGGACTTGGCCGAGTTGTTTCTTCCACCTCGCGATATTGGTGTGATTTGCTAGCATAAGATCTTCAAGTTTGTGTAATTCATTCCCTGATTTCTTGCATGATTTTCACTTATCTCACTTACCATATCTGCTAGGTTGTTAGCCGTTATCTCTCCAAGATTTTCTCTCTCTCCAATCACCGAAAATTAAGTGATTTTCTTTCCGAAGTTACTAAGCCGTTATTGTTTGATTTGTTCTTATCCGAGGATCTTTCAAAAGTCAAAGACAAGATCTCGGCATTCAAGTTTCAAATTCAAAAAAAAAAAAGTCAAAGTCGGATTAAAAAAAAAAGGACATGACTTAATTTTTTTTTTTTAAAAGAGGGAAAGCCAAAATAAGGCAACCCTCTTCCACCAACGGCTTGGCTCATTTCTCTATCTCCCCACCGTCTAGGTCAACACCTAGAAGATAGGCTTTGTTTGTTGTGAAGATCGCGTAAAGGTTAGGACTTGATTGCTTGGTCTTGTTTGATTTTGTGCTTTCATCTCACACCTCTCTTGTGTTAGCCTTAAGCCGCCCTCACGGCCTAAAGTCCTTGCCCACCTACGTGAACATTTGTTATTTGTTGGTGCTTGCTTGATTGTTGGTGCTTGCTTGATTGTTGGTTTTGTTGTCTTTTGTTTGTTTTTACTTGGATGTCTGGTCACATTGTCATAGGAAGCATGACGGCCCCTACTCATCCAAGTGGAGACGTCAATGGTGCCAACGAGAATGCGCCACTTCTCCAACTCCAAGACTTCAACAAACACTTTGAGATTGAATGCGACGCGTCAAATGTTGGCATTGGAGGGGTCTTGCACCAGGAAATAAGGCACATCGCGTTCTTCAGAACAGGGGCCACCTTGAACTATCCCACCTACGACAATGACCTCTACGCCCTAGTCCGCGTGCTAAAGACTTGGCAACACTATCTCTGGCCATGCGAGTTCGTAATCCACTCGGACCACGCGGCCATTAGCTACATGAAGAGCCAAGCCCACCTAAGCCGATGCCATGCACGGTGGGTGGAATTCATGGAGACGTTCCCCTACGTCATTGTGCACAAGAAAGGTAAGGAGAATGTGGTCGTTGATGCCCTTTCTCGAAGGTATATCCTCCTTACTCATCTTCAACCTAAACTTCTTGGCTTTACTCTCCTTAAGGATTTATACTTGACTGATTCCTTCTTTAAGCCAATTGTTGAGCACTGCCTTAGGGACCGCGAGTTTGAGACATACTTTTTACATGAGGGGTACCTTTACAAAGCCGGCCGCATGTGCATCCCTAGCTCACCCAATAGGAAACTCCTCATTCAAGAAGCCCAGGAAGGACGCGGTCATTTTGGGGTTACAAAAACATTGGCTGCCCTTCGCGAGCATTTCTTTTGGCCGCGCATGACCACCCAGGTGACGCGGTATTGTAAGAGTTGTGTCACATGTCAATGCGCCAAGTCGAGTTCAAGTCCCTATGGCCTCTACACGCCATTGCCCATCCCACTAGGCCCTTGGGAAGATTTGTCCATGGACTTCATTACAGGTTTGCATCTCTCTCGTAGAGGTAAGGACTCCATCTTTGTTGTTGTGGACAGGTTTTCCAAAATTGGCACATTTCATCGCGTGTAAAACCACCAATACTGCTAGTGAAGTCGCCGCGTTGTTCTTTGACAATGTGGTACGTTTTCATGGGATCCCTAGGTCTATTGTGAGTGATCGAGACACTAAATTTGTGGGACATTTTTTGAGAACTCTGTGGGGAAAGCTAGGTACCAAACTTCTCTTTTCCACTAGTTACCACCCCCAAACTGATGGCCAAACGGAGGTGACCAATCGAACCTTAGGAGCCCTACTTCAGACCATGCTCAAATCCAACCCCAAGCGTTGGGAGGACTTACTTGCTATTGTTGAGTTTTCTTACAACAGGTCCAGGCACTCCGCGACAAGACTCACCCCGTTCGAGGTCGTTTATGGCATCAATCCATTGACACCACTCGACTTGCTACCGTGACCATTGAAGGACAATGAGCACACTATCGCGGCCAATCGCGCAGCGATGATCCAAGATCTACATCGTCGAATGCGAGAACGGCTGGAACGCCGCGCTACTCAATACGCGTCACAGTACAATCGCGGCCGACGACGCGTCGTCTTTGCCCCCAGAGACTTGGTGTGGGTGCATATTCACAAAGGATGCTTCCCAACCAAGTGCAAATCCAAGCTGGCACCACACGGTGATGGTCCTTTTCGCGTTGTGAAGGCCATTGGCGACAACGCCTACGAGCTCAAGCTGCCAGCCGATTACGGTGTCCATGCGACCTTCAACATCACGGACTTAGAGCCTTATGTGGAGCCCGAGTTCGATGATGGTGAAGCGGGGATGCTTCACAGCCAAGTGGGGGAGGGTGATGCACCCCTGCCCACCATGACTGCAACTGAGGAGGAGGAAGCCATGAGCATCCGCTCAGAAAGGCCCATAACAAGATCGCATGCCAAGGCCATCGCCAACGCCACACAATCATTGATCGTGCGCGTCGTCACTAGCCAAGGGACGTAAGAGACCGCATTCTCTCTCAGACTCCTCCAGCCAAGTCCAGAGATCGCGTTCTCTCTCAAAATCCTCTCCACCATCATTGATCGCGATCTTTAATTGATTGTTATTTTTGACATTATTAGTTTTCAGTTATTTCTTTTGGGTGTGTGTTCCATGCGTGTCGCATGGACTAGCTTATTAAGCGAGACTCGGCCCATCTGAGTCCCGCTAACCCTATAAAAGGCCATCTTAGCCTTCTATATTAGGTTACGTTCATATTTAATCAAAGCTTGAGTATTGAGTGCCATTTGCCTCCTCTCTTTGATCGAACGTCAAAACCCTAGTCTAACTTCTCATCTCTTTCCTTCGCCGCCGACGCTACAGCACCCACTCGAACCCTTCGAGTCTATCCCTCCGTTGCCGATGCTACGGCCTCGCTCGACCCATCGAGCCACCACCCATCGCGCCTAGCCCTGAGGCCGCGAGTCAGAGACACATCAACACCTTGCCACCGTCACCGTGCTCGCTTGCTCGCATGAAGTGACAAACACTGTGTTCCATCAATCCACAATTGGATACGAGACGCGCGACTCACCACCAAGACCACGATCCGGCATCCGAAGGCAGGAACGCATCAAGATAGCTCCGCCACCTAAGGCCGAGCTCGAGTCCCCTATTCTTCCGGGTTGCGCTCTAGTCGAGGATACGGTTAGTCCTCAGGAGGAGGAGAAGACTGTTCTCGAGGAGTCGGTGGTTATCATATCCAAAGAAGACCCTGAGAAAGACCCAGAGGAGGACCCAAAGAGGATCCTGAGGAGGACCTCGAGGATTATGAGGCTGATTTGGGTCTGGAGCACATGCTTGTGGATGAAGAAGACCCGAGGATGCAGTTTCTTTTCCCCAGCCCGGAGTTGCCACCATTCCAAGGGTACACGCCTTTGTCCCCTGCTGCTTGGGAGGCACTTGGGGTGTGTGGTGCGGACATGGTGGAGTACGAGCCGTTGGATGCACCAGTGGGTCCACATCCTACCCACGCACCTAGAGAGCCGGTGATAAGCCCTGCTTCTCGTCACGTGCTCCATCAGAGTGAGATGGCTTCCACCGAGGCTTGCCGCCATGTGGAGGAGATGATGGAGCAACCTCGTAGGCAAGCGAGACCGTGGGGATCATTTGTGGCTTCTGTGGATGTTCCCACCCAATAGGCAAGGGTTAGGCCCCATGTGCTAGTTGAGCACATGGATGAGTGGATGGACTCGCTGTATGCTATGGAGGAGCGGGCTTACGATGTTGAGTCCAAAATCTCCCTCATGCTGGACAATGTCCACGAGCTTCAGGAGGACATTAGGCAAGCAAAGCAATTGATCAACCTGCACTACGAGCTGGATGTGGCATATTTTCGCCCAGGGTTTTTGGATCGGTTCTGCTATCCACCGGTGCCTAGGGAGGGGCCAAGTGTTCCGGGTCCTAGTAGCTCGAGAAGACCGGCTCCGGAACCAGAGGACATGTCACCTCCGAAGAGACATCGGAGGGCTGATGAGTACATGAATCTTTTCAAAGACACTTCGAGGGAGCAATATCAAGTCGTAGTGGTCATTTCTCGTTGTTTTTCTTTTCATTGTTAATTGAGCATTAGCCTCCTAACAGTTTTGTCTTGTCGTTTAGGATGGTTATTGTAAGACTTATGAAACATGGTTTCAGTTCTTTTATCAATAAAGTTATAAGATTAATCTACTCTGAATTAATTACATTTATTGTGCTTCTTTAGATGGTATATTATTTTCATGGAGTACTTTAATAATTTGATCGGCAAACAGATGGTGAACACGAGGAACACTACCCGTGCGGGTTTTGTACCAAGTAACGACCCTAGGATAAACCTGAGAAGTGTTGCTAATCAGGGGGATGAGAGCGAATCTGCCTCTCACAATAACCCAACAGGCCATGACCGTGTTCCGGCTAACCCTCGAGTGGAGATATATGGAAGGAGCTTTCGTCCCACCAACTGCTCCAATGGTCTTTGATGCTGCGGCCATCGAGGCCATTCGAAGGATCGTTGTGCAGGCTGTCACCGAGATAGTTAGGCCAGCCGTACAACAAGCGCAAGGTGTCCCAGTTCCTCAGGTTATTCCTGAATTTGGGGAGCCAGTGGACCCTGTACCTCCGATCGATACCATGGGAAATGGAGGGAATTACGGTTGGGCTTTGAAGGCTATTAGCTCGACGAGGCCTGATAACTATGATGGTATTGGAGAACCAGTTAGGGTGGCGTATTGGTTCTTACACATGGAACGGTTGTTCAGGAATACCACTTGCACTGAAGCTGAGAAAGTGCACATTGCCTCCCTTCAATTAAAGGATGTGGCTAGTGAATGGTGGGGGAGCACCGGATTAGCTGATCATCCCGCGTTGAATTGGAGTATGTTCAAGACGAAGATGACCGATCGTTTCTTTTCTCATGCTATGAGGGAGGAGAAACATAAGGAGTTCCTTTACCCTGAGACTGATGGGCTGAAGGTGACTGAGCTAGCTGCAAAGTTTAACCACTTGTTGCAATATGCTGGACCGGAAGTGTCGAGTGAGGAGCAAAAAATCTGGCATTTCCATGAGTGGATGAACCTGGATATCAAGCCGTTGATGGTGCGCCACGGCTGCTCTACTCTGGAGCAGTACGTGGATGCCGCCTATAAGCTGGAGGTGACTCTAGATGAGTCGACAAAGAAGCGTAACCGGCAGAAACCGGTGCAGAGCCAACCTCAGGCTAGTGGGTTTAAACGACCCGCACCACCGTCGCACTTTTCCAAGTCTGGTCGAGCAAGAACTGAGTTGATACAGTCAGGTCCTACTCAACGCTCGGGCTAGAATAAGAACCCGATTCAGTGCTATAATTGCGGAACGCCAGGGCATAAGAGCAACGAGTGCACGAAGGATAAGAGAACGTGCTTTGCATGCGGGAAGGAATGGCATTTGTAGACTTTTTGTCCTCAACGAAGGCAGAATGAGGCTGAGTCGCAACAAGGGTCAGTTAGCCATAACAATCGACCTCGATTCAAGCCTGTAGGGACTGCTAGTACCTCGGCGCAGACAACTGCCCAGAACAAGGGAAAGGCCACAGTTGCTTCAATGAGTCAGGGTCAGCGGCTGTACGAGATGCGTGAGGCTGACGGACCAAATGCTCTGATTGCCCAAGGTACTATATACCTTCACTCTACATCAGTTTACATATTGTTTGATTTGGGTGCCACTCATTCCTTTATTTCGGAGAAGTGTGTGAGTCAGTAAGGGTTGAAGTGCAATGAATCTTGCAAACCATTTGTGGTGAACCTTCCCAATAGTGAGCAATTAGTAGGGACCAAACGACTGTCGGAATTTCTGATTACCATTCAAGGTCAGAAGTTCGAAGCCGACTTGATATGTATAGCCATGGCTCCATACGACATCATTCTCGGGATGGACTGGTTGACACGGGGCGGTAATCAATTTCAGCACAAGGACAGTGACAATTTCATCTGGGGGCCAGTTCCAATGTAGATTCAAGGGTCGTAATGACGCTGATAACGGGAAGTTGATAAATGCAATGTCCGCGTTTAAGCTACTTCGACAAGGTTGTGTCAGGTACCTGTGTTATCTGGATAAAACCAAAAAGGATGAGACTTCAGTTCATGATGTTCCTGTCATATGTGAGTATCCTGATGTTTTTTCCCTGAAGAGATTCCCGGTTTACCCCCGAATCGTGACGTAGAGTTCACTATTGATCTAGAGCCTGGAACCTCGCCGATTTCTAAAGCACCCTATTGGATGGCTCCAGCGGAGATGAAAGAAGTGAAGAAACAACTTGAGGAGCTACTCGAGAAAGGATATATAAGGCCGAGTGCATCGCCTTGGGGCGCTCCTATTGGATGGCTCCAGCGGAGATGAAAGAAGTGAAGAAACAACTTGTCAAAAAGAAGGATGGTTCGTTAAGACTTTGTATCGACTATCGAGAGTTGAACAAGGTCACCATCAAGAATAAGTATTCTTTGCCAAGGGTAGATGATCTTTTGGATCAACTGCAGGGAGCGAAAGTCTTTTCCAAGATCGATCTGAGGTCTGGTTATCATCAGCTCAGGATTAGTGAGGAAGATATTTCGAGGACTGCGTTCCGAACGAGATATGGACACTACGAGTTCGTAGTCATGCCATTTGGGCTTACAAATGCTCCAGCAATTTTCATGGATCTGATGCACAGATGTTTCCATCAGTATATGGACAAGTTCGTGGTGGTATTTATCGACGATATCCTGATCTACTCTCCGAACGAGGAAGTTCACGAGGAGCATCTTCGTATCACATTGCCAGTCCTTAGACAAAATCAGCTGTATGCTAAGTTGTCTAAGTGTGACTTCTCGATTAAGGAAGTGGCTTTCTTAGGCCATGTGATCAATGAGAATGGGGTGATGGTCGACCCTCAGAAGATCGAAGCGGTAGCCGACTGGAAGCGACCTCAGAACGTGAAGGAGGTGCGCAGTTTCTTAGGACTTGCAGGGTATTACCGACGGTTCGTGGAGGGATTTTCAAAGATCACTCTACCCATGACCGGGTTGCTCCGCAAGGTCCACAAGAAGTTCATATGGGACGATAGGTGCGAGGCAAGTTTTCAGAAGCTAAAAAAGTGCCTGACGTCAGCACCAGTTTTGGCACTACCAGAAGGAACTGATGGCTATGTGGTCTATAGTGACGCTTCAAAACATGGGTTAGGATGTGTATTAATGCAAAAGGGAAAAGTTATTGCATACGCATCTCGTCAATTGAAGCCTTATGACGCGAACTATCCAACGCATGATCTGGAGTTAGCGACTGTGGTTTTCGCACTGAAGATTTGGAGGCACTATCTCTATGGTGTTAGATGCCAGATCTTTACCGACCACAAGAGTCTCAAGTATGCGTTCACTCAGAAGGAGTTGAATATGAGGCAACGTCGCTGGTTAGAGCTACTCAATGATTACGACATCGAGTTGATGTATCATCCGGGCAAGGCTAACATGGTAGCCGATGCTTTGAGCCGGAAGACGCCGCACGAGACCGTGGTAGCTCTGCTCACTGCTCAAACCGAACTACAGCAAGGATTGTGCGAGATTGATGTCTTGTATGATCAGCGTCCAGGATGCCTGAGTATGTTGGAGATTTAGGCTACGCTACTCGATCAGATCAAGGAGAAGCAGGTTAATGATCTGATCTTAGTGAAGTTAAGCAGTGAAGTGGTGGATGGAAAAGCTCCGGGGTTCGTGATTCAAGATGATGGATCACTCTGGTTTCAGGACCGGATCTGTGTGCCAAGACATAGATGGCCTTCGTCAATTGGTAATGAAGGAGGCCCATTCATCAACTTATTCTATACATCCAGGATCCAACAAGATGTACAAAGACCTCAGAAAGAAATTCTGGTGGCCCAACATGAAGTGGGATGTAGCAGAATTTGTGGCGAAATGTTTGACTTGTCAGAAGGTCAAGATTGAACACCGCAGACCAGGCGGTGAATTGCAACCTCTCCCAGTGCCAGAGTGGAAGTGGGAGGATATTGCGATGAACTTCGTCACGGGGTAGGATGTGGACCCACTGGTGCATCCAATGGCTCGTACTCCACCATGTCCGCACCAGACACCCCAAGTGCCTCCCAAGCAGCAGGGGACAAAGGCGTGTACCCTTGGAATGGTGGCAACTCCGGGCTGGGGAAAAGAAACTGCATCCTCAGGTCTTCTTCATCCACAAGCATGTGCTCCAGACCCAAATCAGCCTCATAATCCTCGAGGTCCTCCTCAGGATCCTCTTTGGGTCCTCCTCTGGGTCTTTCTCAGGGTCTTCTTCGGATATGAGAACCACCGACTCCTCGAGAACAGTCTTCTCCTCCTCCTGAGGACTAACCGTATCCTCGACTAGAGCGCAACCCGGAAGAATAGGGGACTCGAGCTCGGCCTTAGGTGGCGGAGCTATCTTGATGTGTTCCTGCCTTCGGATGACGGATCGTGGTCTTGGTGGTGAGTCGCGCGTCTCGTATCCAATTGTGGATTGATGGAACGCAGTGTTTGTCACTTCACGCGAGCAAGCGAGCACGGTGACGGTGGCAAGGTGTTGATGTGTCTCTGACTCGCGGCCTCAGGGCTAGGCGCGATGGGTGGTGGCTCAATGGGTCGAGCGAGGTCGTAGCGTCGGCGGCGGAGGAAAGAGATGAGAAGTTAGACTAGGGTTTTGACGTTTGATCAAAGAGAGGAGGCAAATGGAACTCAATACTCAAGCTTTGATTAAAAATGAACGTAACCTAATATAGAAGGCTAAGATGGCCTTTTATAGGGTTAGCGGGACTCAGATGGGCCGAGTCTCACTTAATAAGCTAGTCCATGCGACACGCATGGAACACACACCCAAAAGAAATAACTGAAAACTAATAATGTCAAAAATAACAAGCAATTAAAGATCGCGATCAATGATGGTGGAGAGGATTTTGAGAGAGAACGCGATCTCTGGACTTGGCTGGAGGAGTCTGAGAGAGAATAAGGTCTCTTGCGTCCCTTGGCTAGTGACGATGCGCACGATCAATGATTGTGTGGCGTTGGTGATGGCCTTGGCATGCGATCTTGTTATGGGTCTTTCTGAGCGGATGCTCATGGCTTCCTCCTCCTCAGTTGCAGTCATGGTGGGCAGGGGTGCATCACCCTCCCCCACTTGGCTGTGAAGCGTCCCCGCTTCACCATCATCGAACTCGGGCTCCACATAAGGCTCTAAGTCGGTGATGTTGAAGGTCGCATGGACACCGTAATCGGCTGGCAGCTCGAGCTCGTAGGCGTTGTCGCCAATGGCCTTCACAACGCAAAAAGGACCATCACCGTGTGGTGCCAGCTTGGATTTGCACTTGGTTGGGAAGCGTCCTTTGCGAATATGCACCCACACCAAGTCTCTGGGGGCAAAGACGACGCGTCGTCGGCCGTGATTGTACTGTGATGCATATTGAGTAGCTCGGCGTTCCAGCCGTTCTCGCATTCGACGATGTAGATCTTGGATCATCGCTGCGCGATTGGCCGCGATAGTGTGCTCATTGTCCTTCAGTGGTCGCGGTAGCAAGTCGAGTGGTGTCAATGGATTGATGCCATAAACGACCTCGAACGGGGTGAGTCTTGTCGCGGAGTGCCTGGACCTGTTGTAAGAAAACTCAATAATAGCAAGTAAGTCCTCCCAACGCTTGGGGTTGGATTTGAGCATGGTCCGAAGTAGGGCTCCTAAGGTTCGATTGGTCACCTCCGTTTGGCCATCAGTTTGGGGGTGGTAACTAGTGGAAAAGAGAAGTTTGGTACCTAGCTTTCCCCATAGAGTTCTCAAAAAATGTCCCACAAATTTAGTGTCTCGATCACTCACAATAGACCTAGGGATCCCATGCAAACGTACCACATTGTCAAAGAACAACGCGGCGACTTCACTAGCAGTATTGGTGGTTTTACACGCGATGAAATGTGCCAATTTTGGAAAACTTGTCCACAACAACAAAGATGGAGTCCTTACCTCTACGAGAGAGAGAGGCAAATCTGTAATGAAGTCCATGGAAAAATCTTCCCAAGGGCCTAGTGGGATGGGCAATGGCGTGTAGAGGCCATAGGGACTTGAACTCGACTTGGCGCATTGACATGTGACACAACTCTTACAATACCGCGTCATTTGGGTGGTCATGCGCGGCCAAAAGAAATGCTCGCGAAGGGCAACACATAAATCCACACCAAAATCCATTACAGTAATATCATATAGAACTATATAATAGCGTTTTTTCTAACAATATATACAACCTATTATAAATCCATATTTTAACACATCGTTTTATCAAATTTGTTCCCAAACACAAAACAACAACTTTATTCCAACTTAATCTAACAATTAAATAATTGATAATTAAGGGAAATATGGAATAATGAGCAAGAGCGAACCGTCACTTGCCTTAGCTTAAACGAACGAGAGATCGGGTTCGAGAACCGAGAACTTGAATTTGTGCACGACTGCCTACTAAAATTCCCGTTGAATTTTATCGTTATTCCGTAGGGTTGAATCCCAATCCACACAACCAGCCATGGATACGAGCACATTCAACCCGACGACGCATACGAGACGAGTTTTAAGAAGAAAACCCTAATTAGTTATGGTACGAAAAAGACGAAACAAACGAAGGAAAAAGGGTAGTGTCGCGGTCACGGTTAGCATAGCCGCGATCGCGGCTTACTGGGCAAAGCCGCGGCCACGGCAGAAGGGGCCGCGATCGCAGGCCATGCCTTGGCCGAGATCGCGGGCCTCTGCCCAGCCGCGGTCGCGGTAGATGGAGCCGCGGTCGTGAGACTCCATCCTAACACGAGCTTAAATCGAACTTTGGAGCCTTACCGACGACGACGAGGCATGGAACTTCGCTTTCTGGACAATTGCGCACTTCCACCACTCCAGGAACTTCACAACGGCGACGACCTCGGCTTTCGGCGACGACAACTCCGACGACAAACACAACAAACCGAGCTTTATCGAGAGGAAGAGATGGTGATCGCGAAGAAAAGGGTAGCCAACACCACCTATTTATAGGCTGGGATGGGGCTCTCCCCATTAAGTGAGAGGCAACTCGAACGCTCGACCTCCCCAACCGGTTGCTCGGAGAAGAAACGCCGGAAATCCAGAGCGTCGGCGTCTCAGTAAAGACGAGGAAGAAGACAAAGCAGGGTGCCGTGATCGCAGTTTGCCCAAAGGCCAAACCGCGCCCGCGGTTTCATAACCGCGGTCGTAGGCAGTGTTGCGCCTGCGGCTGGATAGCCGCGATCGCGGGCAATGCCGCGCCCGGGGCTCTCGGACCTTGATCGCGGGTCTTGCTTGACTCCGATTTTAGCAACCCTCAAATAAAATAGAACCCATATATTTCATTAAATGTATATCCACATATTCATATGATTCTTACAGGGTTACAGAACATGCCTAACACGTCTTGCTCACAAAACGAAAGTTGGGACTTTTAGGGGTTATTACAATACCTCCCCCTTAAAAAAAAGTTTCGACCCCGAAACTAGGCCGAAAACAGCTCGAGGAAACGACCTAGCATATCAGACTCAGTCTCCCAAGTTTCCCAAGTCACCTTCTCATATCCCGACTTGGACTAGAGGATTCTTACTAATGGTACCACCTTGTTCCTCAGGTGTTTCTCGCGGCGTTCGAGAATACGCACAAGTCTCTCCTCGTATGTACCATTTGCCTGGATCTCGATGTCGTCATAACTCAGCACATGAGACTCATCTGGCACATACTTCCTCAGCAGGGACACATGAAACACGTTATGCACAGGATGAGCAAACGGCGGCAATGCCAAATGGTATGCTAAAGATCCAACTCTATCAAGGATCTCAAATGGTCCCACGTAGCGAGGGTTGAACTTCCCACGCTTGCCGAACCTAAACACGCCCTTGGATGGCGACACTCTGACAAACACCTTGTAGAACCTTTTGCCCACGAACGAGTTCCTTTTGATGCAGCTTGTGAATAAGCTTGATGCTTGCATGACCAAGTCGTTGATGCCAGAGGTTTGTTTGGTCGTCAATGGTTGATAGACACAGCTTTTCTTTGGGAACGAAATTCGGATCAATTATGTAGACGTTGTTGAACCTTTTGCCCTTTAGGATTACAGTTCCCTTTCTATCTTCCACGAAGCATTCTTTAGAGGTAAAGCAAACCTCATTTCCCCCTTGATCACACAACTGTGACACACTAATTAGATCAAAACCTAAAATTTTAACTATGTTAACGTTACTTACCTTGATGTGATCAGTGAGATTCACACTGCCAGTTCCACAGATTCTTCCCTTTCTCTTATCTCCGAAAGAAATGGTACCTCCTCGGTGTTGCTGAAGTGACGACATTTTTCTTCTATTTCCGGTCATATGGCACGAGCAACCACTGTCTATGTACCATTTGTCTTGTTGTCGCACTTCGTCCTGCACAAGGGAACTCACACTTTTTGAACCCAGCTAAGCTTAGCTTTTCTGGGAGAATGAGGTTGGTATCTTATCTGTGGGTTAGAAGCAGGAATAAAATAATAAGGATCATTCAAATCATTTATGGTATGCATCTTTTTCTTATTATTTATTGTCAGGTTCCTTTTCCTAGCATTTTCCTCCATTTGTCTTTTCTTGTGAATGCACTCATGAATATAATGACCATTTTTACCACAATGCCAGCAAACACGATTGTAGACAACATGACCATACTTACCATGACCAGGTCGGAATGGTCTTTCTTGCTTTCTCTGCTCAAAGTTAACTTTCTTACCTTTAGTTCCTTGAGCTTGGTCAATATACATCTTGTGAGCATTTTGACCATCGAACCAAGTTTGATTCTCTTTAGGCTTATGTTCAAGCACTTTTACCTTTTCTTCTAGGAACTGGGTTTTGTCATGAGAATTTTGTAAAGCACAGTTGAGGGTTTCATTTTTCTCAACCAGTTCCCTTATTAGTTTCTCGTTCTCAACAGAGCATGTTTCCTCACAATCGTTGTTACCAGAGTAGCCAAGACCATATCGTTGCTTAACAAAAACAGTTTGATTCACAGTTTTCTCATTTATAGAGTGAGTGAGATGATCAAGTTTGTTCAATATTTTAGCAAGCATAGAAGAAGTGTTCTTTTCAGAGTCTGTGGAAGGAACAATAGGATTGCCAACATGCATGGGTTCTTTTTTAACAGTGATGCAAGAATCACACTTCCTAGAAGAATTAGCAAGTAATTTCTCAGTTTCATCAAGTTTCTTACTCCAGACAGAGTTTTCAGTGGATAGGCATGAGATTTCATCTTCATATTCTTCTAGTTTCTCTTGAAGGGAACTAGTTTCCTTTCCAAGTTTCTTAATGATCTTGATCAATTGTTTTTTATCACATTCAAGAAGAGATTTGGTAAAGTCAGAAGAGGATACCTCGGAGTCATCTGATTCAGTTGAATCTTCCTTAGCCATCAAGCATCTTCCTCTAGAAGTTCCATTTGTATCCAGTTCCCCTTCAGAGTCTTCTGAGTCATCTCCAAAGGTAGCAAAGAGGGCTTTCTTCTGCATAGGCCTATCATCTTCATTTTAGTTCTTAGGACAGTTCCTAGCAAGGTGTCCTCTTTCCTTGCATTGATAGCAAGTATATTCAGAGAGATCTCTCTTTTGGAAGTTTTTCTTGAACTTTCCTTTGATGAAGTGCTTCTTGATGTGCTTAGTAACCAAGGATGTCATCTCATCCTCTTCTTCTTCAAGATCTGAGTTTTCTTCCTCCATCTCCAACCTTGAGAAGGACTTTGAGATTTTTAAGGCAATTCCCTTCTCCATCTTCTTGGTGGATCTTGCTTTGAGTGCCTCCCTTTCTTCAACTTCAAGTTTCCCTATGATTTGAGTTAAGGGAAGACCTTGAATACCAGGAGTAGTCTTTAGCACTCTTTTGATGAGGTTAAATTTAGAGTTGAGTCCATTGATGATGACAAGGGATTTGGACCATTCATCAAGCTCCACGTTAGCATTGTTGAGTTTGGTGATGAGTCTTGTGAATCGTGAGTGGTATTGAGAGATGTTCTCAGTTTCCAGCATCTCGAAAGTATGGTATTCTCCTTCTAGAGCAAACTTCATGTTTTGCTTCAGTTCCTCACTTCCTTCATGCATCTCCTTTAGGGCAGTCCAGATGCCCTTAGCAGTTGTGATTCCTATCACTTTGTCCATGTCTTCCCTTGTTAACCCATTAAGAATGAGTTGACGAGCTTTAGCATTCTTCTCTTTGATGGTATAGTACTCAGGCTTCCAGTCTTTTTCCTCCAGTTTGTCAGGAATAACTCCATCACCATTTTCAATCATGCGCCAACATTGATAGTCCATGGTTTGGATGTAGTTGGTCATGCATTTCTTCCACCATTCTTCTTCTCCATTCTTTCGGATGTGGGGCTTATTGATGGAGATTCCCAAACTGAATTGGCTTGAACTAGTCATCTTGAAATCTGTAAACTAACACAAATCTAGAGCGCCTGCTCTGATACCAATTGTAGGATCGTACGTGTTAGGAATCAAAGGGAACTGGGAGTCCAATTCCTTAGCAGCGGAATAAGTAAACAATAACAGAATCAAGACAAGTTCCTTAGAGTGGGAACCTTTGATAACCAACTAGTTATCCAGGATAAAACTCACTACCTCTCTTTCAAGAGGATTTCAAAGTCCGGACTTGAGAGAAAAGTCATCAAGTATGGACCTGATGAAGAGCATATTATCCTGGCTTGCGTTTGCATGGATTAAAGTATCATCAGCAAAATTTAAGAAGGGAATACATGTACCATGTTTTGTTATTTGAAAACCGACCTTTCGATGAGAAGAACGAGATTCATGAATGAGGGTACGTGCCAAATATTCCATCGCAAGAATAAAAATGAAAGGGGCTATGGGGTCATCTTGTCGTAATCCACAGTGAGGGTGGAACACATAGTCAGGTTCATTATTGACAAGGACAGAGGATGAAGTACTTGTGATACAAGTCATAACACGTTCAACCCATAGATTTGAAAATCCAAAATTGAGGAGGATACGGGTAATAAAGTTCCAATTGAGTTTATCATAAGCTTTTTCCATATCTAGTTTAAGAGTCATCCATTCTTGTTTCCCATTTTTTCTTTTATGAAAGGAGTGAAAGATTTCATGAGCAATTAGAATGTTATCCTGAATAAGTCGCCCAGGAACAAACGCTCCTTGCAGATGACTAATTAATTTATGGAGAAGTAATGATAACCGATTTGACATAATTTTAGTTATGATTTTGTGAGATGTGTTACAAAGGCTGATAGGCCTGTAGTGGTTAATAGTACTAGGGTTTTCTGTTTAGGAATTAAAGTAATGAAGGATTGAGCAGACTCACGAAGTAGCTGTCCGGAATGAAAGAAGAATTGAATAGCAGAGATAAGTGAATTTCCGACTGTGTTCCAGTATTTTTGATAGAATTCAACAATAAATCCATCTGGACTTAGCGTTTTGTTCACAGGCAAGTTGAAAATAGCATGTTTAATTTCCGTGGCTGTTGGAGAATGGCAAAGTTGATAGTTATCGTATGTAGAAATTAGAGAGGGTATTATTGTGAAATTCGCATCTGTTAAGGGAACAAAATGTGTTTGTTTAAAATGGGCTGCTAGTTCATCTATAATTGTATTTCTGATTAAGAGATCATCAAAAAGATGATTTCCATTTTGAGAAGTGAAGGAAGTAATTTTTTGTTTATAAGTTCTGATTTTTGCAGTTGTCTAATAGTATCGTGTATACATGTCAGCATTGAGGTCATGTTTACCTTTAGCACGTTGTTTCCAGTAATCATGTTGAAATTTTAGCAGTTTGTTAAATTTAAGGAGGTGAGTTTCGTATAATTGTTGTATTCGGGAATGTGTGGGATCATGGAGAAGTTGGGTTTGAAGGTTAGATAACTTTTCTTGCGTCATCTTTAGCTGATAAAGCGTATTACCAATGTTATTCTGTTTCCACGATTTAGAATAAGATTTGAGCAGCTTTTGTTTCATATAGAATTTGAACATGTAGGAGCCTTTATGTTTGTAATTCCATACTTTGGAAACTAATTTAGCAAAGGAAGGTTGATCAAGCCATGCATTTTCCGGTCGGAATGGAACCTTTCTGAATGTCTGTGAGTTATCTATGGATAATGTAATGAGGCAGTGATCAGAAGTAGTGAAAGGATGGTGGTGAACAATAACATTGTTATAGTTTTGTAAGAGATATGGATGTAAAAGTACCCTATCTAGTCGTTCAAACGTAGTGTTAGTAGTAGTAGACGATCTATACCACGTAAATGGGAAACAGAGTAAGTAGTGTCTACTAAATCAAACTCATCAATGAGAGTTCAAAGTCTGTGAAAGCGATTGTGCGAGAGGACAGAACCTCCTAGTTTATCTGAGGGCGAAAGTAAATCATTGAAATCGCCGATTAGGAGAAGGGGTAAATTGTAATTCGTAATCATCATACGAATATTATCCCAGAAAGTAGTCTTATTCTCTTCACGGGATGGAGCATATATAAAAAATAGTAGGAAATATATACTGAGACGTTCATATTGCAAAAGAATAATATTGTCGTTGTTATATAAGATAGTGGTGTGTGGTAAAAATATAAAATTAGAGCAAAGCAGCCAAAGGCCACCTTTATCTCCAATTGATGGGCACATAATGAGTGATTTGAAACCTGCTTTATTATAGACTGATGAAGGTGGCATGACATTTATTTTAGTCTTGGAAAGGCATAAAAAGTCAATGTTGTTAATATGTTTGATAAATCCAATTTCAGTCCAGAAGTTAGGTCTTCTGGAACCACGACAATTCCAATATCCTATTTTCATGTAACTATATATTTGTACCGATAGTATAGGTAAGTTGCAAGGCAGAAGTAGTAGTTATGTCACTTCGAAGATAAATAACATAGACATAAAAAGAGATAGACTTATAGACGCACTCCGTACAATTATGAAGTAAAGTGTCAAGTAAGATTTCAAGTGAAGGTGTCAAAAGTAGGTCATATGGCATGGAGCCAAATTTGTAAAGAGAAGAAAAGAGAAAAAAGAGAGACAAACCTGATTTGACGGAGGATACACAATTGGATTTTGCCACCACCGAAGAAGAGGAGGCAAGAAATGAACAAGAAGGAAAGAAATCTGCAAAATCAGATGAGCACGCAAGAGGATACACCACTCGATAATAAAATCCAGATTGATTGAAGATGCCCAGAAAAGGTATCAAGCAAAGCGGAAGGGAAGAGGGACTGTTGTGGTCGAGGTATGCAAACAGAGGCGTAGCGGTCAAAGTCAGTTGAAGCCGCCCAGAGCAACCATCGGACGAAGCGGGGGAGGGCTACACGAACGGGGGACGAGCAAGCATCACTGGTTCAGGAATCATGTTGGACTGGTTAAAGAGATGATTCATGGACCTGAAATTGGTCGGGGGAATATAGCCTGTTAGGAAGTGAACTTTTGGGAACTTCAGTTCCCTACTATAGTTCCCTTCCTCAGTTTTCCTAGTTTTGATAATGACAAACATCTTTGCTATTAATGTTTCTATTAGTGTGATAAACAGGGAACTTAGAGCTCGGAAAGCAAGGAACATAGACGCTATCGCCAGACTTGGGAACTGGCGAAAGGAACCCAAGCTAGTCGACGCCAGAAACACTTGAAGAATTGTGTAAGGGCGGCGGCGAGCTGTTTAGGGTAGATCTTTAGTTAGGGAGAGAACTATGAGATCTTATCCTGTTTCCATATATTTTAGGAGCTTAAAGTTTATCTTTATGGAAACAAAACATGTAAAAATCGGTAAAGATTATATTTGGTAACAAATGTTATCTTTAACGATTACTTTTAATTATTTTATTTGGTTGATTCGGTTACTGGAAATTTGATTCCTCCAGTAATTAAATCATATAAATAAAGTAATTAAAACTCTCTCAAAAAACACGCATTCACTAAGAGAAGAATTCCGAGTGCTAAGAAGAAAACGTGCCAAGTTCTTTGAAGAAGAACTGAGTAAGTTGCTTGCTTGTTGTTTACTTGGTTAGGTCGAACTAGGTAGAGAGTCTTTAGTGTGTCTAAGACTTTAATCTGTGTGTTCTATTCTAGTTGATTGTAACCGAAGTATTAATACAAGAAGTAGACTTTGAAATCCTCTTACAAAAAGGGGTAGTGGGTTTTATCTTGGATAACTAATTGGTTATCAAAGGTTCCCACTCTAAGGAACTTGTCTTGAATCTGTTCGTGTTTACTTATTCCACTGCTTAGGGAACTGAACTTCCAGTTCCCTCGATAACTAACAACGTACGATCCTACAATTGGTATCAGAGCAGATGCTCTAGATTTGTGTTAGTTTACAGATTTCAAGATGTCTACCTCAAGTGAATTTAGTCTAGGAATCTCCATCAACAAGCCTCACATCCGCAAGAAAGGAGAAGAAGAATGGTGGGAGAAAAGCATGGAAAACCACATTCAAACCATAGACTATCAGTGCTGGCGCGTGATAGAAAATGGCGATGGAACTATTCCTAAGGACTTAACTGAAGACCAATGGAAGCCGAAGTACTATGTCATCAAGGAGAAAAATGCTAAGGCTCGTCAACTCATTCTCAATGGGCTGAACAGAGAAGATATGGACAAAGTGATGGGAATCCCAACTGCTAAAGGGATCTGGACTGCTCTGAAGGAAATGCACGAAGGTAGTGAGGAACTGAAACAGAGTAGGAAGTTTGCTCTAGAAGGAGAGTATCACACTTTTGAGATGCTTGAAACTGAAGACATCTCTCAGTATTACTCTCGCTTCACAAGGCTCGTAACGAAACTCACCACTGTTGGAGTAGAACTCGACGAATGGCCAAAAGCCCTTGTCATCATCAACGGTCTCAACTCAAAATTTAACCTCATCAAGAGAGTTCTGAAGACTACCCCTGGAATTCAGTCCCTCCCCTTAACTCAAATCATAGGGAAACTTGAAGTTGACGAAAGAGAGGCACAAAAATCCAGTTCTTCCAAGAAAGTGGAGAAGGGAATCGCCCTAAAAATCTCAAAGGCTTTTTCCAGATTAGAAATGGAAGAGGAAAATTCCGACCTCGAGGAAGAAGAAGACGAGATAACTGCCTTGATTACGAAGCACATCAGAAAGCAATTCACCAAAGGAAAGTTCAAGAAGAATTTCCAAAAGAAGGACCTCTCAGAATATCAATGCTATCAATGTAAGGAAAGGGGACATCTGGCAAGGAACTGTCCTAAGAACACTGACGAAGATGACAAGTCTCAGCACAAGAAGGCTCTCTTCGCAACCTTTGGAGATGACTCAGAAGACTCTGAAGGGGAACCAGAGACAAAGGGAACTACCAGAGGAAGATGTCTAATGGCCAAAGAAGATTCAACTGAATCAGACGACTCTGAGAAAAGCTACGCTTGGCTGGGTTCCAAAAGTTTGAGTTCCCTTATGCAGGACGAAGTGCGACAACAAGACAGATGGTACATCGACAGTGGATGCTCGTGCCATATGACCGGAAATAGAAAGAAAATGTCATCACTTCAACAACACCGAGGAGGAACTATCTCCTTCGGAGACAAGAGAAAGGGAACAATCTGTGGAACTGGAAGCGTGAATCTCACTGATCACATTAAGGTAAGTAATGTAAACCTTGTTGAAAATTTAGGTTTTGATCTAATAAGTGTGTCTCAGCTGTGCGATCAAGGAGGAAATGAGGTTCGCTTTACCTCAAAGGAATGGTTTGTGGAAGATAGACAGGGAACTGTGATCCTAAAAGGCAAAAGGTTCAATAACGTTTATATCATTGACCCAAAGTTCGTTCCCAAGGAAAAGCTGTGTCTCTCTTCCATTGATGATCAAACAAACCTCTGGCATCAACGACTTGGTCATGCAAGCATCAAGATAATCCATAAACTGCATCAAAAGGAACTTGTTCGTGGTCTCCCCAAAATCAACGCTGAAAAGTCAGAAATCTGTTCTGATTGTGTCAAAGGAAAATAGGTTCGTAGTTCCTTCAAGTCCAAAACACAGGTAAGCTCATCCAAACCTCTTGAGCTCATTCACATGGATCTCTGCGGTCCTATGCGCGTTCAAAGCTTTGGCGGTAACAGGTACATCCTCGTACTTGTTGATGACTTCTCAAGATTCACTTGGACTCTATTTATAAAATCTAAGAGTGAAGTCTTTGATAGATTTAGTGAACTAGTTCCCTTGCTTGAAAAATCGTTAAATGTATCTCTTCGAGCCATTCGTTTCGATCATGGAACTGAGTTCGAAAATAGAGACTTTCTAACTTTTTGCAGGGCACATGGTATTGATCACAACTTTTCGGCTCCATACACCCCACAACAGAACGGAGTCGTTGAAAGGAAGAACATGACTTTGGAAGATATGGCTCGCACCATGCTTATTTCTAGTGGGCTCCCACAGATCTTCTGGGCAGAAGCCGTAAATGCTGCATGCTACATTCTAAATCGAGCCATGCTACGCCCTATGCTTGAGAAGACCTCCTATGAGCTGCTTCGAGGACGAGTTCCCAACATCGCCCATCTACGTGTCTTCGGATGCAAGTGTTTTGTCCACAATAATGGAAAGGACAATTTGGGTAAGTTCGACCCCCGTAGCGACGAAGGAATCTTTATAGGATATGCATCCAACAGCAAAGCTTACAAGGTCTTCAACAAACGGACTAAAAAGGTAGAAGAAAGCATTCATGTTGTTTTCAATGAAAAATTGCCTTCCCAGTCTGCGCAGGATCTCTTAGTTCCCTCCGAAGATCCATTTCAACGACCACATGAAGACTCCGATGATGATGCACCATCGAAGACCAATTCCTATCCTTCCCTCGCTGACCCTCCCCAAGAAAGTCCAGTAATTGATCCCAAGGAGTCAATCTCTATAGAGAGTTCTCCTGCTCAACCGGTTCCTTTGATCGATGCAGTTCCCTCCAGCTCTACGACTCCAGTTAACCAGATCTCTCAGGGAACTGATGCTACTCCTCCAGTTGTTTCTTCCTCAACTCCCATCCCTGCAATCGATGAATCTCCAGGGACTGACTTGCTTGGTCATAACCGAGATAAGAGGATCATTAAGCCCCCAGTCAGAACTTCACCAGTTCGAGAGGAACAAGGTCTGGCGCCTAGTTCCTCGCCCCGCTAATCGCCACATCATAGGAACTAGGTGGGTCTTTCGCAACAAATTGGACGATTCTGGTGCAGTCTCAAGAAACAAAGCTCGACTGGTTGCTCAAGGATATAATCAACAAGAAGGAATTGATTATGACGAGACGTTTGCCCCTGTAGCAAGATTGGAGGCCATACGGTTGCTCATTGCTTATGCGTCTCACAAAGGCTTCAAACTTTTCCAAATGGACGTGAAAACTGCGTTCCTCAACGGGATTCTTCAAGAAGAAGTCTATGTCAAACAACCTCCAGGATTCGAGGATGATGATCACCCCGACCACGTATACTTCTTGGACAAAGCGCTCTATGGACTCAAACAAGCACCTCGTGCTTGGTATGATCGCCTTGCCCAGTTCCTAACAGCCAATGGCTATCGACGTGGTGTGATCGACAAAACTCTCTTCATCCTAGATGTAAAGGGTGATATTCTAGTGGTTCAGGTATATGTTGATGATATCATTTTTGGTTCCACTAACTTGTCTCTTGTAGATAAATTCAAGGAACTAATGAGTAGCGAGTTCGAAATGAGCATGATTGGGGAACTCACATTTTTTTCTGGGACTACAAGTCACCCAGAAAGCAGATGGAATCCAAATTCATCAACAAAAGTATCTCAAGGAACTCCTTAAGAAGTTCAAGATGGACTCCAGCAAATCCATTTCCACTCCCATCTCCCCTGCAACGCGTCTCACTGCTGATCATTCTGGACAACGCGTTGAGGAGAAACTGTATCGTGGTATGATAGGCTCCTTGATGTATCTAACCGCCAGTAGGCCAGATATTGTGTTTGCTGTGTGTCTCTGTGCTAGGTTTCAAGCTGATCCACGGGAATCTCATCTCACTGAGGTGAAACGTATCTTTCGCTATCTAAAGGGAACTGACGACCTTTGTCTTTGGTACCCTAAAGATTGCCACTTCAACCTCCTTGGATACACGGATGCAGACTATGCTGGATTCTTATTTGATCGAAAAAGAACTTCGGGAATGGCTCAGTTCCTTGGCCCCTGTCTCATTTCTTGGGGCTCCAAGAAACAGAATTCGGTCGCACTCTCCACTACGGAAGCTGAGTACATCGCAGCCGCTGCTTGCTGTTCCCAACTTCTATGGCTTAAACAACAACTCGCGGACTTTGGTATGTCTTTCGGTCCCCTTAAGATCTTATGTGATAATACCAGTGCAATCAACATATATAAGAATCATGTGCATCATACTAGGACCAAGCATATTGATATAAGGCATCATTTTCTACGTGATCATGTTGAGAAAGGGAACATATTGCTAGAACATCGTAGAACAGAAGATCAAATTGCTGATATATTCACCAAGGCACTCAATCGGGAACCTTACGAATCCTTTAGGCTACTTCTAGGAATGATTTCCCTAAACTAGTAGTTCCAGTTGCCATTACTAGTTCCCTTGCTGTGCCTAGATTTGATACGTTCTATGATTTCATTGACACTATTGTTGATATTTGATCTTGTGCTGGCACTCGCATGTCCTGTAATATTGATTCTAAAGCATGTTCTAAATTAAGGCATGATCGCATATTCCTTCATGATATTTTTGTGATTGCCTACATCTCTTTGATTAGCCTCAAAATAGTCAATTTGATCACATCTAACCTATATTACAAGCCGAAATGATAATTGACTATAAACCGTCCCTAAGCCTGATTACATTGCATAATTCCTTATGATCCTTTGTTTAGTCCACACTGGGAATTATCTGTGTAATGTCAAAATTGCCTTCCTACATTTATTTATATGGGCATGTACTTTCTTGAGTGTTTGCTTGGTTCCCTATATCAAATGTGCCCATATTTCCCTAGTTCTGTGTCATTCGCTGAGGACAGGAACTGAGCTTGCCGCCTCAACGGCCAGATATTTTGAATCCTGCAATTCTGACAGTCCTCGTGTCCCGAGAAGAAGTTATTGCATTTCTAGCCGTTTCTCAGCCAATTTGTCTCATGAGTTGATTTTGATTGATCCGTTGCCATCTCTTTGAAGCTCCTTATGGATATTCTCTTGGGTAAAGATATTTTGGCCGTTGAAGAATTATATCGGTTTCCTTCTTGATCAAGATTTGAAAAGATATTATTTGCTCACAATTTGGAAAGATTTGGCCGTTGGGTGAGGATTATAAAAGGCTCCCAAAGCACATCTCTTTCAACACCTCCTCCGCTATTATCTCTGCTCTCCCAAACGCTTCTGCCTTCCTCTCCAGAATCCTCTCTCTCACCACCAAAATTCTCCATGGAACCCAAGGCATCCCAGTACACCGATGAGGAAATAGCCCTCATTGAGGAACTTCGCAAGAAGAAGGCCGCTTCATCGTCCTCACAGGTGGCTTCACCGACAAAGGCACCCCCTATTTTGCCTCCACCTGTGGTGGCTCTCTCTGAGCCGGAAATCTCGCCGGCGAAGGCACCTAGTCACTCCGCCTCCTCAGAGCATACGCTCTCTCGGCCGTCCTCCCCTTCTCCGACAAAGGAGGACTCTCATCACTCATCTCCCTCTCAGAGGAGTCCCCCCATTGATGTGGATCTCCTGCCTACGCCGACCCCCTCTATTCGGAAACCAGGCGACTCGTAATCTGTCGCCGGTCGAGTCAAGCGCCGTGCTGCTAAGGGTGGTTCCGGCGTCCCCTCTCTCCAACTTGATGAGACGCCACCGGCAAAAAGGGCCAAGATCTCCCCTCCCTCCAAAAGAAAGCAGCCGATGTCACTTTCTCCGACTCGCTCCTCCACCAAGATGCCAAAGTTGGAGGCTTCTCTGGCCGCCAGGAAAGTTCTGGATCCCCTCATCGTTGGCAAGGAGTTCTGGACCTCCTCCGATGACGAAAGTGTCATTGCTACTTACGCCAAGCTTCAACTTCAGGGTTGAGACTCTCTGGTTCCCTCTCCGTTCGCAGCAAATGAAGATATGGTGTGCCTCTTCTATCAAAATCTGCAGTTTGTATCTGCCAAGGAGGACCAGCCTGCTCATGATGCTCTCCTCACCTGGGGTGGTAAACTCTTCCCTATCTCTGCTGGTGTGATAGGAACTGTGCTTGGTTTGGAGACCGGTAAAGGTTTTGGGGTCATCATCAAGAGGAACTGGCCAGGGAAAAGAAAGGCAGCCATCCTCCGTACTGTGTTTGAAGGCAATGCCCCCGCCAAAGGTACCCTCTTCACCAAACAACTTAGCCTTGACCGCAAAATCCTCTACACCTTCCTCATTAAGAACATCACCCCCCGCCAAGAAAAGAGAGACACAGTGGCTGTCTCTGATGCTGTTTTGTTGGAGAAACTTCTCTTGGGAGAACCCATCGACCTCCCTCGCATCATTCTGGCCCATATGCAATTTTGCAAGGCCCACTCTACCCATGGCCTTCCCTACCCAAATGTGATTAAGCTTATTCTCTCCAGCCTTGGTCTCTACCCCGCTGATATCCAGGAGACCCACTTCTCCCACATCCTCACCATGACCACGGTACGACGCCTTGCTAAGAAGGCCCATATTGATGAAGTGTCTGAGGCTGAAGATTTTGAGGAGGAGTTGCTGCCTGGCCAATCTGATCCGCGCCTGGTCCCGGATACCCAGGTGCTGCTCAACAGCTTGGCCCATATTGAGGATGCCTTGGTCAATGGCTTTGACAAGGTTGCTACTGCTGTGGAGAAAGGGAACCACGCCACCCATGAGATGATGGTGGAACTATGGCAGTACACTGGTGACCTCGCCAAGGAAATTCGGTGACTGGTTGATGACAGGATTGCAGAGGATAGGGCACACAGGGCCAAGGGCACGCAGTAGCTAGGGACAGTGTTCAGTTCCCTTCTCAGATGACACGGAACTTATAGTTCCCTTAGGATCCCACTTCCATATTATGATCCCTTTTTGTGTGTCTCTGAGTGCTTTTATTTTTATTGTTGCATTGCTTATGTAGTCTCTGCCCTTTAATATTTAATGAACTTATTTTGTGCTTCCTGCTCCGTTTATTATCTGCTTTTAATCTTTATTACGGTGCCATTTCTCTAGAGTTCAGCATTAGCTTATTTATCTCTCTAAAATCTCTGTGTTACTCATCTAACTGACTCTTTTCGATGATGTCCAAAGGGGGGATGAACCTGGCAATCTGGAACTCATAGGATGAACGGAAATCGAATCTAGTTGTTTCATTAAGGGGGAACTAAGGAACTAGATCTGATGTTAAGGGGGAATATGCAATTCACAAATGATTATTCTACATCTAGCCATATTCTGTTCTTTCTCACATATTATTCATGCCTATTTTGATATGCCAGTTCTACATGTTTGTCATCATCAAAAAGGGGGAAATTGTTAGGAAGTGAACTTTTGGGAACTTCAGTTCCCTACTATAGTTCCCTTCCTCAGTTTTCCTAGTTTTGATAATGACAAACATCTTTGCTATTAATGTTTCTATTAGTGTGATAAACATGGAACTTAGAGCTCGGAAAGCAAGGAACATAGACGCTATCGCCAGACTTGGGAACTGGCGAAAGGAACCCAAGCTAGTCGACGCCAGAAACACTTGAAGAATTGTGTAAGGGCGGCGGCGAGCTGTTTAGGGTAGATCTTTAGTTAGGGAGAGAACTATGAGATCTTATCCTGTTTCCATATATTTTAGGAGCTTAAAGTTTATCTTTATGGAAACAAAACATGTAAAAATCGGTAAAGATTATATTTGGTAACAAATGTTATCTTTAACGATTACTTTTAATTATTTTATTTGGTTGATTCGGTTACTGGAAATTTGATTCCTCCAGTAATTAAATCATATAAATAAAGTAATTAAAACTCTCTCAAAAAACACGCATTCACTAAGAGAAGAATTCCGAGTGCTAAGAAGAAAACGTGTCAAGTTCTTTGAAGAAGAACTGAGTAAGTTGCTTGCTTGTTGTTTACTTGGTTAGGTCGAACTAGGTAGAGAGTCTTTAGTGTGTCTAAGACTTTAATCTGTGTGTTCTATTCTAGTTGATTGTAACCGAAGTATTAATACAAGAAGTAGACTTTGAAATTCTCTTGCAAAAAGGGGTAGTGGATTTTATCCTGGATAACTAATTGGTTATCAAAGGTTCCCACTCTAAGAAACTTATCTTGAATCTGTTCGTATTTACTTATTCCGCTGCTTAGGAAACTGAACTTTCAGTTCCCTCGATAACTAACAACGTACGATCCTACATAGTCAAACAATAGGAAGTTGTTGGCAGGAGACGGTAGGTGAATGGATTGGGATTCGTACGTGGGAAGAGCTTGTAGTGGGAGAATTAGAATAATATAGAGAGATTTTACATACAGATTTCAAACTATAAATTTCAGAATTTGGGTCATCGAAAATTTCAAGGTTTGGTTCAAAGATAAGAACGTACAGAAAAAAAAGGATAAAGAAGAACTATACACTTGAGTGGTGTAAGAGATAATTAAAGGGGGAAAAGAAGAAAGAGAGAGTTCTTAGAATTCCCAATTCACGATGTAAGAGAGCATTCGTTAAATGTCTCTCTATTGTTGTCAGACTTGTCAATATCATTGTCCAGAACATGTTTTTGATAGAAATTTATGTAAGATTGATTAAGAAGAAAAAAAGAATTTATTTTACTAGGGTATCAACCAAAAAAAAGGTACGTACTTATCATTTTATTCAGGCCCGGCCCAGACACGGTTCAACCGGTCCGTCGGAACCGGGCTTCCAAATTACCAGGGCCCCTATATTTTATTAAGGCAAAGGTTCTGTACACTCCATTTTTTTTCTGGGTACACTACAGTTTGAAACGCAGAAATCTTGTTTATGCAAGATTTCTGCGTTTCAAAGCAAAATGTACCCAGAAAAAGCATTTCTGTATAAATTTGAAACGCAGGTATTTTGCTTAAGTAAAATACCTGCGTTTCAATTTTTATTTTTATTTTTTAAACTGAAACGCATGAATCTTGCTTAAGCAGGATTCCTACGTTTCAAAGATCTGAATTTTGAAAATATTACAGTTTTGAAACGCAAAAATCTTGCATTTCACTAAAATTGTTTTTTTCCCAAAATTGCAATTTTTTCCATAATCATGTAGAGAATTTCAATACGAGTCCGTACATATAAAATTCGTCCAAAACGGACATCGTTTGCCCCTCCAAAAGCCCAAAAAACGAAGTCTTCCTACCCTTTTTTTTACAATTTGGTGCCCAACATTGTAGTGAATTTTTTTGGTATTTTCGGCATTTTTCTACTATAATTTTGTATAAGATTTTAATACGAGTATATAACTATACGTTAGAACCATAATATATAATTATAGTATATAACTATACAATATAACAATAGTATATAACTATACGATATAACAATAGCATATAGCTATAGTATATAACAATAGTATGAAATTATACGATATAACCATAATATATAACTATTCGTTAGAACCATAGTATATAATTATACGATATAACAATAGTATATAACTATACGATATAACAATAGTATATAACTATACGATATAACAATAACATATAGCTATAGTATATAACAATACGATATAACAATAGTATATAACTATAGTATGAAACTATACGATATAACCATATTATATAACTATTCGTTAGAACCATAATATATAATTATAATATATGACCATATTATATAACTATACGATATAAAATTTGAATATAACCATAGTACGTTAGAACCATAATATATAATTATAGTATATAACTATACGATATAATCATGGTATATAACTATAGTATATAAATGAACGATATAGCAATAGTATATATATAACTATACGATATAACCATAGTATATAGTTATAGGATATAACGATACGATATAATCAAATTTGATATAACTATAAGATATAACCACAGTATATAACTATACGATATAACAATAGTATATAACCATAGTATATAACAATAGCATATATAGTATATAACAATATGATATAACAATAGTATATAACTATAGTATGAAACTATACGATATAACCATAGTATATAACTATTCATTAGAACCATAATATATAATTATAATATATAACCATATTATATAACTATACGATATAAAATTTGTATATAACCATAGTACGTTAGAACCATAATATATAATTATAGTATATAACTATACGATATAATCATGGTATATAACTATAGTATATAAATGAACTTTATAGCAATAGTATATATATAACTATACGATATAACCATAGTATATAGTTATAGGATATAACAATACGATATAACCAAAATGGATATAACTATAAGATATAACCACAGTATATAACTATACGATATAACCATAGTATATAACTATTCGTTAGAACCATAGTATATAACAATAGCATATATAGTATATAACAATACGATATAACAATAGTATATAACTATAGTATGAAATTATACGATATAACCATAGTATATAACTATTCGTTAGAACCATAATATATAATTATAATATATAACCATATTATATAACTATACAATATAAAATTTGTATATAACCATAGTACGTTAGAACCATAATATATAATTATAGTATATAACTATACGATATAACCATGGTATATAACTATGGTATATAAATGAACGATATAGCAATAGTATATATATAACTATACGATATAACCATAGTATATAGTTATATATTATGATTATATATTATAGTTATTGTAACACCCCCAAATCTGAACCCATTTGGAAAGGTATTACCGCCAGTGACCCCGGTGTCCCTTACCAAAGTCACCCAAGGCTAATACCAGTTTAAATACAATAATGAAATACGAATGATGCCAAATGGTTGTAACCTTACAAAAATACGGGGTATCACAGTTATATCCAATTTGGTTATATCTTATGGTTGTATCCTATAGTTATATACTGTGGTTATATCTTATAGTTATATCCAATTTGGTTATATCGTATCGTTATATCCTATAATTATATATTATGGTTATATCTTATAGTTATATCCAATTTGATTATATCATATCATTATATCATATAATTATATATTATGATTATATCTTATAGTTATATCCAAATTGGTTATATCTTATGGTTATATCCTATAGTTATATCTTATAGTTATATCAAATTTGGTTATATCATATCATTATATCCTATAGTTATATACTATGGTTATATCTTATAGTTATATCCAATTTGGTATATAACTATAGGATATAACCATAGTATATAACTAAAGGATATAACCATAGGATATAACTATAGGATATAATCATAAGATATAACCAAATTGGATATAACTATAAGATATAATCATAGTATATAACTATAGGATATAACGATATGATATAACCAAATTGGATATACCTAAAAGATATAACCATATTATATAACTATATGATATAACCATAGTATATAACTAAAGGATATAACTATAATATATAACCATAGTATATAACTATAGGATATAACGATATGATATAACCAAATTGGATATAATTATAAGATATAACCATAGTATATAACTATAGGATATAACCATAAGATATAACCAAATTGGATATAACTATAAGATATAATCATAATATATAACTATATACTATGGTTATATACTATAGTTATATCGTATAGTTATATATATACTATTTCTATATCGTTCATTTATATACTATAGTTATATACCATGGTTATATCGTATAGTTATATACTATAATTATATATTATGGTTCTAATATACTATGGTTATATACAAATTTTATATCGTATAGTTATATACTATTGTTATATACTATAATTATATACTATAATTATATATTATGGTTCTAACGAATAGTTATATACTATGGTTATATCGTATAGTTTCATACTATAGTTATATATTATTGTTATATCGTACTGTTTTATACTATAGCTATATGCTATTGTTATATCGTATAGTTATATACTATTGTTATATTATATAGTTATATACTATAATTATATATTATGGTTCTAACGTATAGTTATATACTCATATTAAACTCTTATACAAAATTATAGTAAAAAAATGCCGAAAATACCAAAAACAATCACTACAATGCCCTATATGTTGGGCACCAAATTGTAAAAAAAATATAGGAAGACTTCGTTTTTTGGGCTTTTGGAGGGGCAAACGATGTCCGTTTTGGACGAATTTTATATGTACGGACTCGTATTGAAATTCTCTACATGATTATGGAAAAAATTGCAATTTTGGAAATTTTTTTTTTTAGTGAAACGCAAGATTTTTGCGTTTCAAAACTGTAATATTTTCAAAATTCAGATCTTTGAAACGCAGGAATCCTGCTTAAGCAAGATTCCTGCATTTCAGTTTAAAAAAAAAAAAATTTGAAACGCAGGTATTTTGCTTAAGCAAAATACCTGCGTTTCAAATTTATACAGAAATGCTTTTTCTGGGTACATTTTGCCTTCAAACGCAGAAATTTTTCTAGGTACATTAAGCAAGATTTCTGCGTTTCAAACTGTAGTGTACCCAGAAAAAAATTGTAGTGTACAGAATTCTTCCGTTTATTAATGAGTAAGGATTGTGTTGATGTGCAACTTGGTTTAGTGGTAAGACTGATTATAATACACGATTACTTTTCGGCGTATATCCAAAATTGCTTTTCAGCGCATAGGGTCCACACGTTACGTGTGGAGTGTCTCCCTACGTTACGTGTGAGAGCAGACCCTTTCAAAGTTTCACACGTAACGTGTGTTGTAGCTCCACACGTTACGTGTATTGTATCTCCACACGTTACGTATGGGTGTGTATCACACGTAACATGTGGTGTTTTTAGGGTATTATAATATTGTTTATGAATGTTGTATCATAATATTGTATATTTTTAGTATTTATTTGATTATCTAAAATTAATAAAAGAAATACCCCAAAATATACAACCTAGAAGACGAAATAGAATTATTCATTACGTTGGATGACTACAACCACATTTAGCTCACAATACAGGAAATAATACAAGTTCTTCATAAACTTAGAAACCCTAACACAAAATAAATGACATCGTCTAGTTGCGTTTGAAGAAATTAGGATAGTCTCTGGTAAAAGTACGCTTCCTATCATATCTCTGCTTTGATAAAAGTGTTTGCTCCCTACAAAGGTTGATAGTACGTAAACAACATTACACAAAAGATACGACATCAAGACAGTATACGATGTACATCATTATATAGTTTGAGGTTATACCTACGCATCTTATCCACATCTTGTAAAAGTTTTTGATTTTTCTTAACAAGATCTTGTTTTTCCCGCCATTATTGTCGAATAATCGCGTGTGCCCTGTCCTCGTATATAGGATCAATCCACTTTCTGTAAAAACACCCCAGTCTTGGGCATCCCCAATACCTTCTTCCGTAGTTCCACTGCAAATCCCAAGTACGGACAATGGCTTTCAAATTACACGCGCATAGTGGGTTTGTTGATGATTCGGATGAAGATGCCATTATTTGTTGTAGTGCTTGGTTTCCTACAAATATCATGAATCCATTAATATAAAAAATTGGTGATAATAAATCAAAAGAAACTGGAAGAAGAAGCTTACCCACAATTGAATCTTCAAGCATCGCTTGTGTTGGACTTGTTATAGAGAACAAACAACCCTAATGCCTCTTATATAGTGAAAAGCAATGTGTTTGACAGCTAATATACAGCTGTATATAACTGTACTATATAATGACCTCAACCACTAGCATTAATGAACTCAACCACTAGCATTAATAACTTCTCAACAATCATTTACCACCCTAAACCCTAAAACCTAATTAAAAGTTCCTCTCCTCAATCTCACAAACAAGGTAACTAAAATACCCGATTCACCCTTATTAATTAAAGATAAATAGTTAACCCTAACCCTAAACCCTAACCTAACCCACATTACCGTAAACCCTACCTTAACCCTAAACCCTAAACCCTAATCCCTAAACCTAAACCACATTACCGTAAACCCTACCCCAATACCATATCCCTAAACCCTAAACCCCAAACCCTAACCCTACCCCCAACCCAAACCCTAACAAAAAGCATCATACGCCTAAACCCTAAACCAAACGTAACGTGGGGAATCAGAACACACGTTACGTTTGATGATATCCCACACGTAACGTGTGGATGGGGATCACACGTAACGTGTGGTTCAGTATATGGCAAAACGCATTGAATTAACCGTCTTGTCCCCACCTAACTGTAATAATGACCCGTCTTCTTCCCCGACTAATGATCCATTTCGAGCCTAAACCTTCATTTGAAACACTCACAAATTCTTGTTTTGCACTCTAAATTTTTGTTAAAAAATGGACAATCCGAACAACAACGAGTATTGGAGCAAAAGTGGGGAAGATATTCCAGTTTCGAACGAGGTAATTTCTATTATGTAACCCTAAAGTTATCTTTTTTTGTTGTTTTGAACTTGTTTAAAGTTTGTAGCTTGATGGTTAGTGATATGACTATGCAAATGTCCAACGAGGTGCCCATCTTTCAAGAGGAGCCAAGACCAAGAGCACCAAGGGAGACCGAGGACCCTAACCCTAAATTCCCGCCAAGCCACATGGAGACTTCCCTCGGCAAACCACCAGTTCCTCCGGCCACCAAGGCACCCACAGCTCCCATGGAGTCACCCCAGACCAATGGAGCCCACAGTGCCGAGCCATTACACCAATTGCCGAGTCCCAGGGTTAGCCCTAGATTTGCGGCCGCACGTGAGGAAGGGCGAAGGCACAAGCTCACACCTGGCACCATCACCCGGGCCCGAGCTCGTCTACTGCACCACCAGCTCAAGGGAGGTCTGATGGCTCACGGAGTGCCGATCCAAACCGAGCCCAGCCTGGTCCTATGCCTTGAGTCTCTCTCCGGGTTTCTCGGCGCCGGCGTCCATCCGGGTTAAAAGCCCACGTGAAGATCATTTGAAGGCTGATGTTAATTCCGATTTAATGCTGTGGTTTTTAAACATTTTTACACTTAATTTTAATTCCCTAAATTGCCTTTTAATTGTGTTTAGAAGGTGGGTCCGTAATTAGGCTTAGTGGGCTATTTTTAGTATTTTCTTTAATTGGTTTTTGGTAACCGATTGCTAGGTTACTAAGGCAAACAATTTGGCATTGTTTGGGGTACGTTTATTCAGATCAAAAACCAGAGTTATTCAGTTTCTAAGATTTTCTCTTTGTTCCTTAACTTGTGTGTGATATCAAGTTCTTCCCTTGAGAGATTTGAGTGTGTTGTATCTCCGATTTCTTTTGGTCGCTTTTCCTTGGTTTAGTGCGTGATATCTAGACCTAGGAGAGTGCTTATCCCCCACAAATCAACACCCATTCAATCGTTCCATCGTCATCCACCAAAAACCCTAAAAGTGCCGAAGGTGCCCTAGTTCTTCATCCTTTGGAGATTAGCCATTTTCGTCCACAACAAGAGAAATTCTTGCACAGAGGCTTCCATAGATCCGAAGGGCTATCATTTGGTATCAGAGCTACGTAAGTCTTGCTCTAAATTTGGCTTTAAATCTATAGAAAAATCGGCATTTTACTTGCTCTCCATTTCGTGCCCTTGCATGATCGCATGTGTAGTGTCCGTAGGTTGTTCTTGCTCTTTCCTTCTTGTTTGTTTGCATGTGAGTCTTTGAGTCTGCATAGGAGGAAGAGGAATCGAGTTTTTGCAGTTTGTTTTAGGAGAAATCAGCCGTGCATCATTAGGGGGAGTGGTTAGCATTTTCTTCCTAGATTTTAGGGTTTGTTTGTTCAAGTTGTTGCATGTTTAAAATTCAAAATTCCGACTTCTTTTCTGCATTATCCAGCCTTGACCTAATAGTGCATTTAGTTTAAGTAATTTTGAGTCTTTTACATTTGTATTTGGCATTTAATCAACCTAGGGTTATTCTTGTGCAAACCGAAGCAACCGATCTTCATTCGTGCGTAGGAAAAGTCTTGAATTTCCTAAGTGTTGATTCTGACTATCAACTCTGTATTTTCAGTTTATTAAGTTGTTCTAGTGTTCAAAAAAAAAAAAACCGGAAGAGTCAAGCCATTAAAACAATAAAGAAAAGGCTTGGCTTGGAAAAGTGGTTGTTCAAAGCTTGATATCTTATATTGAATTTTCCTTTCGTTTGATATATTGTGAAGCTCCTCATTGTTGTTATTCGGCCAGAATTGTCACTCAACTTGTGTAAAGGAATTTCAGAGGCTAAGTACTTGCATTTGTGTTATGAAAGTTGTGGACTTAGCACAAGGATTAACTTAAAGTTGTGGTGCAATTTTATCTTGTCTTTGGAGTCGATTTGAGCATCTAGACAGCCCTACCTTAACCAAGTTTTGAGCTAGTAAAGTTATGAATTTTCTTTGGTTTAAAACTGAATTTTGTAGCTTGCTTACTAGCTAGGGTATCACTTGTTGTCTTCTTTCTTGTGGGCTGTTGTGCTTGGGTTTTCTTTGTGTAGGACACTATGTCGAGATCCAAGGACAAGGATATGGCTTCGGAGATCACCTTGAAAACACTACTATTGGCAATACAATCCGCCAAGAAGGAAGCCGAAGATCAAGGTCGCCAAGCCGAGGAGCAAACTCGACAACTCTTGAAAATCATTCGAGATGAGAAGGCTGCCTTCATGAAGGTCATGGAGGAGAAGTGGGATCTTGCGGTTTAGGTATCAGAGCTATCATTTGGTATCAGAGCTACGTAAGTCTTGCTCTAAATTTGGCTTTAAATCTATAGAAAAATCGGCATTTTACTTGCTCTCCATTTCATGCCCTTGCATGATCGCATGTGTAGTGTCCATAGGTTGTTCTTGCTCTTTCCTTCTTGTTTGTTTGCATGTGAGTCTTTGAGTCTGCATAGGAGGAAGAGGAGTCGAGTTTTTGCAGTTTGTTTTAGGAGAAATCAGCCGTGCATCATTAGGGGGAGTGGTTAGCATTTTCTTCCTAGATTTTAGGGTTTGTTTGTTGAAGTTGTTGCATGTTTAAAATTCAAAATTCCAACTTCTTTTCTGCATTATCCAGCCTTGACCTAATAGTGCATTTAGTTTAAGTAATTTTGAGTCTTTTACATTTGTATTTGGCATTTAATCAACCTAGGGTTATTCTTGTACAAACCGAAGCAACCGATCTTCATTCGTGCGTAGGAAAAGTCTTGAATTTCCTAAGTGTTGATTCCGACTATCAATTCTGTATTTTCAGTTTATTAAGTTGTTCTAGTGTTCAAAAAAAAAAAACCGGAAGAGTCAAGCCATTAAAACAATAAAGAAAAGACTTGGCTTGGAAAAGTGGTTGTTCGAAGCTTGATATCTTATATTGAATTTTCCTTTCGTTTGATATATTGTGAAGCTCCTCATTGTTGTTATTCGGCCAGAATTGTCACTCAACTTGTGTAAAGGAATTTCAGAGGCTAAGTACTTGCATTTGTGTTGTGAAAGTTGTGGACTTAGCACAATGATTAACTTAAAGTTGTGGTGCAATTTTATCTTGTCTTTGGAGTCGATTTGAGCATCTAGACAGCCCTACCTTAACCAAGTTTTGAGCTAGTAAAGTTACGAATTTTCTTTGGTTTAAAACTGAATTTTGTAGCTTGCTTACTAGCTAGGGTATCACTTGTTGTCTTCTTTCTTGTGGGTTGTTGTGCTTGGGTTTTCTTTGTGTAGGACACTATGTCGAGATCCAAGGACAAGGACATGGCTTCGAAGATCACCTTGAAAACACTACTATTGGCAATACAATCCGCCAAGAAGGAAGCCGAAGATCAAGGTCGCCAAGCCGAGGAGCGAACTCGACAACTCTTGAAAATCATTCGAGATGAGAAGGCTGCCTTCATGAAGGTCATGGAGGAGAAGTGGGATCTTGCTCACGACCCATCACCGAGCCAATCTTAAGAGGTGTCCCAATCCCCACCGAATGTGAGCACTTCAAGGGGAGAACTCGGTTTGACTTCTACACTCTCTTCTCCTTACCTTGTAGAGAAATTGCAGGTTGTGGCTACCCAAGGTGAATGTTTGGTGACCAAGAAGGTTTTGATTACCTCGGATGTTCCAAGTGTACCTAGTCAAAGGGAGATTATCTTCCACACTAGGTGCACTATTAAGGGGAAAGTATGTAGTGTGATAGTGGATGGAGGGTCATGTTGTAACATACTTGACCAAGAAGTAGTAGAAAGGTTTCACCTAGCTACTACTCCCCATCCACAGCCTTATACACTTTGTTGGTTGAACTCCAACACTCCTCTTAAGGTCAAGGAGCAAGTCACAATTCAGTTTACCATAGGGGGATATGAGGATGAGGTTGTGTGTGATTTACTTCCCATGACCGCATGCCATCTCCTTCTAGGGAGGCCATGGCAATTTGATAGAGGCGTGATTCATCATGGAGTGACAAATGAGTATTCTTTTATCATGAATGGTAAGAGAATTACTTTACACCCTTTGTCACCTCATGAGATCATGGCCGATCATTTGGCTCAAGAGCAAAGGAGAGCCCAACAAAAGGCCGAGCCAAAGCCATGCAAGAAGTTGGCAATTGGGAACAAATGAGGAGTTCCCAATCATATGATTTTGGCTAAGCCTAAGGAGGTTGTTCAAGTAGTCAAGCAAGGTGAGCAATGTCTTTTGCTCATACCAAGAGATAGCTTACTCACCTTGGCTGACCTTGGAGAACTCCCTACGCCCATCACTCACCTCTTGATGGAGTTTGAAGATCTCTTTCAAGAGGAAGTGCCAAGTGGGTTGCCACCGGTAAGAGGTATTGAGCATCAAATTGATTTCATACCGGGGGCAACACTACCAAACCGGGCTTCTTATAGGGTTAATCCTGAGGAGACAAAAGAGCTCCAACGTCAAGTAGATGAATTGCTTAGCAAGGGTTATGTTCGAGAGAGCCTTAGCCCTTGCGCGGTTCCCGTCATCTTAGTTCCTAAGAAGGATGGTACTTGGAGAATGTGTGTTGATTGCCGAGCAATTAACAACATCACTATCAAGTACCGACATCCTATCCCTAGGCTAGATGACATGCTTGACGAGTTGCATGGGGCCAGTGTTTTCTCCAAAATCGACCTCAAAAGTGGTTACCACCAAATTCGCATGAAAGAGGGCGATGAATGGAAAACGGCCTTCAAAACTAAATATGGGCTGTATGAATGGTTGGTAATGCCTTTTGGGTTGACAAATGCCCCTAGTACATTCATGAGATTCATGAACCATGTCTTGAGGTCATTTCTTGGCAAGTTTGTGGTTGTATACTTTGATGACATCCTTGTGTATAGCCATAATCTTGAGGATCATATTGAGCACCTTAGACATGTTCTTGAGGTTCTTAGGGAGGAGAAGTTGTATGCCAACTTCAAGAAGTGCCACTTCTATTCAGATCATGTGGTATTTCTTGGGTTTGTGGTGTGCAAAGACGGATTGAGAGTGGACGAAGAGAAGGTGAAGGCTATTCACGAATGGCCAACACCTATGACTATGACTCAAGTCCGTAGTTTCCTTGGTTTGGCTGGCTTTTATCGCCGCTTTGTGAGGGATTTTAGCACATTGGCTACTCCCCTCACCGAGCTCACAAAGAAGGGCGTGGTGTTCCAATGGGGCACCAAGCAAGAGGCGGCCTTTACTAGCCTTAAAGCCAAGCTCACTCAAGCACCACTTCTATCTTTGCCAAACTTTGACAAAACTTTTGAGATAGAATGTGATGCTTCGGGAATAGGCCTTGGGGGTGTCCTTATGCAAGAGGGCAAACCTATAGCTTATTTTAGTGAGAAATTAGGGGGAGCCGAGCTGAATTACCCCACGTATGACAAAGAGCTTTTGGCACTTGTACGTGTACTACAAGTGTGGCAACACTATTTGCTACCAAAAGAATTTGTCATACACTCCGACCACGAGGCATTGAAATATTTAAAGGGGCAAAACAAGCTCAACAAAAGACATGCCAAGTGGGTGGAGTTCATTGAGTCTTTCCCTTATGTCATAAAACACAAGAAGGGAAAGGACAATGTAGTGGCGGATGCACTATCTAGGAGGTACACACTCTTGACTATCTTAGATGCCAAGTTGCTTGGGTTCTCTTTCATGAAGGATTTATATGCACATGATGCTGATTTTTGTGATATATATGCTGCATGTAAGTCTCATGGAAGTAAGGACCAATTCTACTTGCATGAAGGGTTCTTATTCAAGGGTCAAAAGTTGTGTATCCCTAAGGGTTCTCTTCGACCCACATTAGTGCAAGAAGCTCATGGAGGAGGGTTGATGGGACATTTTGGTGTCCTTAAAACCTTACATGTGTTGAGGGAGCATTTTTATTGGCCACGTATGCTCAAGGCCGTAGAGAAGCATTGCGCCTCTTGTACGACTTGTGTACGTGCCAAAGCAAAGATGCAACCTCATGGTCTCTATACTCCCTTACCTATCCCCAAACATCCTTGGGAAGACATTTCCATGGACTTTGTTTTGGGATTACCAAGGTCTAGGAGAGGGAGAGACTCCATCTTTGTAGTAGTGGACCGGTTCTCCAAAATGGCACACTTTATTGCGTTCCATAAGACCGATGATGCGTCTCATATTGCTAACCTTTTCTTTGATCATATTGTGAGATTACATGGAGTTCCTAGGTCCATTGTTTCGGATAGGGATGTGAAATTCTTGAGCTACTTTTGGAAGACCTTATGGGCCAAGATGGGTACTAAACTACTCTTTTCCACCACTTGTCATCCTCAAACGGATGGACAAACCGAGGTAGTCAATCGAACGCTTGGTACTTTACTTAGAACTATTTTGAGGACTAACTTGCGCAGGTGGGAAGATAGCTTGCCCTTCATTGAGTTTGCTTATAATAGGGCAGTCCATGCGGCTGCCAAGAAGACACCCTTTGAGGTCGTGTATGGGCGCAACCCCATTACACCCTTAGAGTTATTGCCATACACTATCAAGGAGAGGGAAAGCCAAGAAGGGTCGGATGAGGCTGCTAGAATCAAGGTGTTGCATGAGGACACAAGGCTGCAAATTGAGAGGAAGAATGCGCAATACAAGAAGCATGCCAACAAAGGACGAAGAGAAGTGCTCTTTGAACCGGGTAACCTAGTTTGGGTGCACCTAAGGAAGGAGCGCTTCCCCACTCTCCGCAACTCCAAGCTCAAAGCAAGAGGAGATGGTCCTTTTCAAGTCGTTGAGAGGATCAACGACAATGCTTACAAGCTGGAGCTGCCATCCTCTTATGGCACACATGATGTTTTCAACGTCGCCGATTTGATGCCTTACATTGTGGATGATGATCAAGACCTTGACGAGATGGATTTGAGGTCGAATCCCTTTCAAGAGAGGGAGGATGATATGACTATGCAAATGTCCAACGAGGTGCCCATCATTCAAGAGGAGCCAAGACCAAGAGCACCAAGGGAGACCGAGGACCCTAACCCTAAATTCCCGCCAAGCCACATGGAGACTTCCCTCGGCAAACCACCAGTTCCTCCGGCCACCAAGGCACCCACAGCTCCCATGGAGTCACCCCAGACCAATGGAGCCCACAGTGCCGAGCCATTACACCAATTGCCGAGTCCCAGGGTTAGCCCTAGATTTGCGGCCGCACGTGAGGAGGGGCGAAGGCACAAGCTCACACCTGGCACCATCACCCGAGCCCGAGCTCGTCTACTGCACCACCAACTCAAGGGAGGTCTGATGGCTCATGGAGTGCCGATCCAAACTGAGCCCAGCCTGGTCCTATGCCTTGAGTCTCTCTCCGGGTTTCTCGGCGCCGGCGTCCATCCGGGTTAAAAGCCCACGTGAAGATCATTTGAAGGCTGATGTTAATTCCGATTTAATGTTGTGGTTTTTAAACATTTTTACACTTAATTTTAATTCCCTAAATTGCCTTTTAATTGTGTTTAGAAGGTGGGTCTGTAATTAGGCTTAGTGGGCTATTTTTAGTATTTTCTTTAATTGGTTTTTGGTAACCGATTGCTAGGTTACTAAGGCAAACAATTTGGCATTGTTTGGGGTACGTTTATTCAGATCAAAAACCAGAGTTATTCAGTTTCTAAGCTTTTCTCTTTGTTCCTTAATTTGTGTGTGATATCAAGTTCTTCCCTTGAGAGATTTGAGTGTGTTGTATCTCCGATTTCTCTTGGTCGCTTTTCCTTGGTTTAGTGCGTGATATCTAGACCTAGGAGAGTGTTTATCCCCCACAAATCAACACCCATTCAATCGTTCCATCGTCATCCACCAAAAACCCTAAAAGTGCCGAAGGTGCCCTAGTTCTTCATCCTTTGGAGATTAGCCATTTCCGTCCACAACAAGAGCAATTCTTGCACAGAGGCTTCCATAGATCTGAAGGGCTATCAGTTAGGGTTTTGAAAGGTATGATATTTGTTATTTAGGGTTTAACCAAGCTAGACATGATATTTGTTGTTTAATATTAAAGATCTCATTTTATTGTTTAGGGGATTAGAAATAAAGATTGAGCATTGTTTAGGGTTTATGGCTGCGAAATGGCTGTTACATTGAAGAACAGTTCTACACGTTATGTGGCAAGATAGTGAACACGTAACGTGTGGAACGCTTCCATACGTAACGTGTGGGAGAGTTCCACACGTAACGTGTGAAACGCTCCCACACGCTATGTGTGGAATCACAACCAGAAACCGGTTGTAGGTTCATTCTGTAAAATGGCACGGTTTGTCACTAATCGTGCCATTTTACAGAATCTGCGCTTTGAAAGAAAATTTTGAATTTAGGTTTATAATTTGTGCACTACTTGATGAGATGATTCCATGTGTATGTAGACGAACTATTATTATACGAGGGTTAAACAATATCTAGCTCCCTCGATGACTGGAGAACCCCACAGAAGACATTTGCGGTTTAGGAAACGCCTCAAAAGTTGCAGGATTGGAACACGCCTCAACCAGCTATTGAGATACCATCCTT
The DNA here is from genome assembly GCA_027886185.1 of Rheum nobile. Taxonomy (NCBI): domain Eukaryota; kingdom Viridiplantae; phylum Streptophyta; class Magnoliopsida; order Caryophyllales; family Polygonaceae; genus Rheum; species Rheum nobile. The sequence goes on from WOAB01000127.1 coordinate 1,454,417, forward strand.
CTCACTTGGGATACCGTTTCCTCCAGAAGCATCTTCATCTCATGCTACCCCACAGTTTTGCTTTCCATCCCTACACACACAGCCTCAGTTTAGTGTACCACCGGAGGAGGATGTTTACGTCTCTGTTGATTACTCAAGGTTCTTTACAACTGATCAAAGCTGGGAGTCTAGAGAAGAAGCATTTTTGTGGGCACGAGAGATGGCTAAGTGTAAACACTTCTGCATCAAAAAGTGGAGGAATAAACCTTCCACCCCTTCGACCTTTGGGGGGACTTGGTTACCGTGTGATAGGCATGGACAAAACATGCCTAAACAAGCTGACCAAGTGAGAGACATCACAAGGTCGAAGAAGTGTGGGTGTCCCTTCATGTTGAGGCTGAAAGAAGGGCCGAAGGGATTGTGGAGGATCATTGTACAACATGGAACTCACAATCATGTCATAGCAGATTATTTGTATGGTAGTGCATTAGCTAGGCGGCCAAGCGCTGAAGAGAAGGAGATTATTAGGGTGATGACAGTCAATCATTGCAAGCCTCAAAAGATTCATACTACAATCCATTCGTCCCCTGGCAATTTGACCAAGATGAAGCAAGTGTACAACATCATGCATGAGATACGAAAGAAGGGCATGGAAGGAAGAACAGTTGTGCAACAATTCTTCTATGAGTGCAATGAGAAGGTATACTTCATGGAGCATAGATTCAACAAGGAGACCAACAAGATAACGGATATCTTCTTCGCAAGCCAGGAACAATTGTCGTTGCTGATGGCATTTCCGTACATTGTGCTGCTGGACTCTACATATGCAACTAACCGGTTAGTAACATACATATCTATTATACTCTTCATTTGTTCATGTCAATGTTAGGATGCCATCATATTTTATATATGATTATGTGTGCAGTTACAATTTGCCCTTTTCTTGAAATTGTTGGCATCACATCTGTTTGGAAAAACTACAATATTGTCGGGGCGTTTCTGGAGAAGGAGGACGAAGACAATTACAAGTGGGCCATAGAGCAACTTGCAAAGATGTTTGTCAAGGTGCAACGAGCACCCACATGTTTGGTCACTGATCGGGAGAAGGCGTTGATGAACGCCTTAGAGAAGCAGTTTCCAGGAGCAAAATTCCTTCTATATAGGCGGCATGTGAGGAAGAATATTGAAGACTTCGGGAAGAAGAACATGGACAAGTTTAGGGGCACAACGTTTTCCAACGACTGCATGAAACTCTTCAAGGAAACGACCATACAAGGGTATGAAGCAACACTGAAGAAGCTGAAGTGTGATTGGAGGAAATCTCCAAAATGTCTCCAGTACCTACAAAAGAACTGGCTTGACCCCTACAAGGAAAAAATCATCTCCGTATGGATAGATACAGTGTTCACGCTCGGTACTACCACCACTAACAGGTATGTGCATTATGTTTTTTTTTAAATTTAGCTAGTTATTTGAACTTAGTTTTAGACCTTTACAACAACATACTGATTTCGGATTCTTGATTGTAATACAGGGTTGAAGGGGCCCATTCCAGTCTGAAAAGCTTCTTCACAAGCAATGATGGCAACCTTTGCACTGTGTTCGATCAATATCATACACGGTTGCGCAGTCATATTGGTGAGATAAAGGAGGCATTGAATGAGAGCATTGGAAAGAGATATACGCTGCTAACGCACATCTTTTCTGCAAGCTGCACTTCAAGGTCTCTGCGATTGCACTAGCTCGTTTGATTGAGGAATACAGGAAAGGAGAAGCTCCATTATGGAGCACTATATGCAGATGCCAGATGAGGGTAAGAGATGGCTTGCCTTGCATGCATGATATGGTGCTAAATGTGAGGAGCCAGGCCCCAAATGAACCTAGCTCATTGCATCCGTTCTGGAGGCAATTGACCTTGTCAGAAGTGAAGACAGAAGAAGAGGAAGAAGCCAAAGAATGCAGAGTGAATAGATCGTTGCTTGAAGAATTTGCCCAAAGCGTCTTCCCCACATTGCCAGTGCAGGTTCAACAAAGAGCAGTCTCAACACTAACAAGTATTGCGCATCCAGAGCGGACTGCTCTACAAGAGCCAGCTAAAGTCAGGCATAAGGGTCGGCCTCAATGAGCTCTAAACTTTGCCACCAAAAGACAACCGTCATCATGGGAGTATACTGACCAATAGATGGACGAAACGCCTCCGAAAAAGCAAAAAGGAAGACCACCGAAGATGCTTGCAGCAAAGCCTTCGGGTGACACATCTTTGATCAAGAACCCGTGGCGATATCGTACCCAGTTTCACATGTGTATGAGACCACACGTGGGAGGATGGTATGAGATAGTGGGTGATGGAAACTGCGGGTACAGAGCAATTGCGCATGGTCTGGGTTTAGGGCAAGATCAGTGGGCTTTTGTTCGACGTACCATGATCGCTACGTTGAGAAAAGAGTATGAGCTACTCGCGCCACTTTGGGTGTCTACGATGACACTTGAGGCAATGGAGGCGAAGCTAGCATGGTTTCCTTCCCCGAACAGGCCGGCCCCACCAGAGACGTGGTTGGACCTCCCGGATATGGGATGTTTGGTGGCAACGGCATTCACATGTGTGTTCGTTACCGTCGGTGGTGGTGTGGGAACGACATACCTGCCTATGAGGGGGAAGCCAAACGAAGCATCAGTTGGCGAGAAGATGAAGACGATATGCATTTGCCATGTCCAGGAAGAGCAACATTTTATTGCGGTACGTTAATACAATCACATCTGTTGATACTATCTTGTGTTAAAACATATGTATGATGCATTGACTTTGTGTAGATTGGCCTTGCCGAGACATCGCCCTTGCCTACTCTTTACCCGGCGTGGGTGGTATATCATGACCCGTCTGCGGGTGATTACGTAGATCAAAGGTTGAAACAGTCGATTTATGTAACGAATAGAAGTCATAACATTCATTGTTGTCATAATCCAAACAAGTCATAAAAAACATTCAAATAGCAGTCATAACATTCATTGTTGCAATACTCAAAGGTTCAATGAAATACATAAAATGAAACAAGTTTAATCCTGAAACAAGTCTTCACGGCTTCCTCAATAATTGGGAAGGAAGGGATACATATGCTCAAATGACCGGCGTAAAGACTCTGCTATATCTTCACATTCATGGTTGCGATGTTGCTCAAGCTCATTGTAGCATTGTTCGAATGCCTGTACACAACACAAAAATGTTGATATGTATGAAAAAATATAGATAAGAGTTAACCAAACATTAAACAATCTTCAAATCAGTCAAATTCATACCTGTGTCGCGTCTTTAATGGTAGGGGGGTTGACGAATGGATGTGTACATGAGAGGTACCATTCCATGTAATCATCGCTGCAGTCATGGCCTTGCTGGATTGGAGGGCCCATCGCAGCTAGGGTCATGGAATGTACAGTCTGCGCATCCCATGCAAATCGAGCTCTGTCGTACTCAACCTTGTAGCTGCTGATCTTTACTCCTCTCCAAGCCCTTAGAGGCTCTATAGGAGCTCGTGGAATCTCCTGAACATGGAAAAACTGTCTCGCCACACGGTCTGGCATGTACGGCTCGGTTATCCAAAGACACGATATAACTCCATGGAAGCGAGTAGGAGCGAATCTCGCATCGCTAAAGTCAATCGTACCGTACGGACTCCAATCAACCTAAACATACTTATCAGTTAACCCGAACGACATCCAATCAACATAAACATAAATATATGTACATACCATGTCCGCAGTCATCGTATCGAGCTCCACTCTGTAGTTTCTCATCGAGTTGGGTTTCGCTGTCAGGTCCCATCGACTAGCATAGGCAACCGCATCATCAGAGTTCCAATCTCTACTCACTGCAGGTCTGAACATGGGGAAATATTGATATATCCACGCCTGAAAGAGAATTTACGTAAGCAATCCTTGTTATTGAATAAATACAGATACATCAATAAAATAAGGTGAAACCAATGGTTTTTATAATTTACAAAAATACCTGAATCAGAGTATAGCACGTGGACATGAGTCTCGCTTCCTTTCTTGTGCACTCGCCCAAGCTGTGGTACACGTGAGCAAGAACGGCAGCACCCCATGCATATTCATTAGTGCACGAGTGATCCTCCAGAAACAAGTGATAATACAGTGGCAATCTGTGTTGGCACTTGTCCGGAAATAGGCAAGAGCCCAACAAGTACAACAAATACCCAGAAGCACGCTTCTCGTCATTCAGCCCATTGCAATGCCTCTTGAACATATCAGCAACTATAGTACCAGATGTCACATCCTTAGCAGCCAACTCAGAGAATCCCATTGCCTCAGCCACCACCGCCTTCTTCAAATCAGTCACAGTCAAAGAACCTCGTGGAGGTGCTAAGTCTCTTCCATTGATGTTTAGCCCAAGGATCAACAATACGTAATGGAGAGTTATAGTCATCTCTCCCCATGGCATATGGAACGAGCTGGTCTCAGGTTGCCAGTGCTCAACAAACGCACCTATCAACGTCTCGTGCACATGGTCATGTATCACATGCGGAATATGACATACGCCTGAACTAGCAGCCAGATTACCCCATGGCGTTGACAACTCCAGACGCCATGCGCGTGTCTACTTGCCTCGTTGCTGAAACTTTAACGGTGGCACAGGCTATAAACATTTGCTTTTTTAAACCAGTGTAAGCAATCGATTTGACATATTTATATAAAAACATGAAATGACAAGAATAAGGTTTTTCATGTAACTTACAATGCGCTGATAAAGGGTGTACGCCACGTGATTGGCAAAACCCTTCAGCAGCTCGGGATTCTCCGGACCTCCATAGACTCTGACCTGTAATTCCGGTTCATATCTCCCTTTTTTTTCTTCGGGGTGGTCTTTCCTGCGAAGAGGTGCCTTGTTGTTGCTCCTCGTCCGCATCATCATCATCATGTTGAGCTCTTGGAGCCCAGGCCTGACTGTCTTCGTCCTACATGTTTTTAAACAAATGATAAGCAATTACATATTTATCATACAATCATATTTTCATATATTAGGTCTACTTACCATATGCACCGGTGCATTCGGGTTGACCCCCAAGCTCTCCCACGGATTGTAACCCATCTCATCATTTGCGTCGCCTTGATAATATAAGGGGCTGTGATAGGACGTGGACCCGTGAGGGCTCTGATGGCCAACTGGGCTTTCATGACGGTAAGGGCTTTGGGTCAGCCTCTGCTGCGGTGGCGGACTCAATGCAGGACCATAATAGTTATTCTGATCGATCGTATCAGAATAACAATGGAGTGGACTCACGTTGTACTGTGGGTACAACTGCGGGTCCGAATCTGCAGGGCCACCCCCCACATAAGATGGCGCAAACGGGAACACAGTGGGGTCAGCATTGCCCGCCTGCCCGTGCCCTCCTGCATCTTGTGCAGCACCCGCAACCCTACGGGATAGCTCACTCTCAGTCCGATACGAAGCAGCCCGGACGAGGTCTCGTTTGGTTCTACGCCTCGTTCTCTCACCAGGCTCCATCTACCACAATAAATCATTTTTCTAAGCGAAAATACAAATCCGATAAAGTTCTTAAACATATCCATCAAACCCTAATCCCTTTCATACAAATCCATCAAAATTCCTAAATATCCAAATTTCATACAAATGTCTAAATTCCATACAAATCCATCAAAATTCCTAAATATCCAAATTTCATACAAATGTCCAAATTTCATACAAATCCATCAAAATTCCTAAATATCCAAATTTCTTTCAAATGTCCAAATTTCATACAAATCCATCAAAATTCCTAAATATCCAAATTTCATACAATTGTCCAAATTTCATACAAATCCCTAAATATCCAAATTTCATACAAATTCCAAATTTCATACAAATCCATCAAAATTCCTAAATATCCAAATTTCATACAAATCCATCAAAATTCCATACATATGTCCAAGTTTCATACAAATGTCCAAATTTCATACAAATCCATCAAAATTTCATACAAATGTCCAAATTCCTAAATATCTAAAATCCATTAACTAAATATCCAAATTAAACATACATGCAAATTCCAGGGCCGGAGACTCGTCGCCGGAGAGTCGTCACCGGCGAAAAATGGCTAGGGCACAGCACGTAACGAGTTGTCAGCGACCACGCGTTACGTGCAGAGGCCCATATCGCGTAACGTGGGAAATCGCTGGGGACGTTACGCGCAGTGCCCTTGCCAATTCGCCGGCGACGACTGCACATTCCGACGAATGCAGAATCCGATTACCCTTCAAAAAAATATTACAAATGCAAATCTAACTACGAAATTCAAATCTAACTACAAAAAAATCCTAAAACACCACTATTTCATACAAATCTAACTACAAAACCTTGTGGATCTAATATACAAAAAAAAACTTCATAATTTTTAAAAACAAACGATGGAATACTAACCTTCTTGATTCGTGGATCTACGTAACGCGCAAAGCTTTTTGATTCGTAACGGGGCGTCGTCGGAGGTGCGTAACGCGCTATGAGGGTTTAGAATGTGTGCAGCGGCAGAATGAGGAAGGAAGGAGGAGATGAAGGTATTTAAACCTGGTCGGCTCAGCACGTTACGGGTGAAGACAGCTCCCGCGTTACGTGTGGAGGTTGAAGCCGCGTGACATGTGGAGCAACGCCCGACGTAACGTGGAATGCCTATGCGCTGAATGACAATTTTGGGTATGCGCCGAATAGTATAACCCTTATAATATTGTAATTTGGTCTAGAGTTCGATGCTCACTGCCCATCAATCTTCTTCTTTTCTAAATTTTGCATCTTCTATTATGTGGGCCCCAAATTTTTTATTATATTTTTTTCCGTTTTAACAGCAGCGCAATTTAATTTTTTTTTCTGTAACTTTTTGCCATCATCAAATAATTCTAATGAATAAAAAAACTCCAATAGATAAAACTAATTAAGTAATTATGTATTTTTTATTATAAGGGCCTAAATTTAACTTGGCCTCTAGAATTCCCGGGACGGCCCTGATTTTATTGGGTTGGTTTGATTAATGCTCAACTTGAAGAACAAAGGATAAGGCCCATATATATGCATCCGAACAAGATCACAAAAAGGTACGTACTTAGTCTACATATATATATATATATATATATATATGCCATTACACGCACCACAAAGTACAAGAAAACGAAATGAGCAACCTACATATATAATTGCTCAAACTTTTATTATTCGATATATCTCGAACGATCCATATTTGTTTTGAAATGATATACTGCATCAAACTTGGGAGTAGTTGGCAACCATGTCCATAACCCGTGCCCAAGAGAGCCTGGACAACAGGTTGGCGCACCACTTGACCACGTGGGGCCTGCCCTCGAGAAGCCTCTTCCCACGCGCGCTCTGCATGAGCGCGTGGAGGTATGGCACGTGCGTGAGGTCCGCCGAGGTGAACTTATCCCCTCCCAGGAACTCCGACGCCGTCAGCCTCTCCTCGTACACGTCCAGCACACGGCCCAGCCGCCGCTCCTCCTCTGCCACCGCCGCCGCCTCTTCGTTCCCCGACCGGAGCTCCGCTATCAGCCTCAGCGCCGGGTCCTGGAACTGGTGGTTCTCCACGTCGATCCACGTGGCCACCACTCCTTGGATGAGGGGGGTCATGTACACTTGTTGGATGGCTTGCGTCGCGTATTCGTGGGATATGTATCTCATTGCGGCCCTTGATTCTGTGACAGTACAAGCTAGCAATCAGTTTTTTTTTATTGTCAAAACTCGAAGAATTTCGAGAGTAAATAAAATTGCATAATTCGTGCTTATCTACCAAATAGTGTCAAGTCTCCGTCTTCCAAGACCGGGATCTCCCCAAAAGGCTGTCATGAATTATGGTAATTAGTGATCAAGAGTTAATTAGTAATTAAGCTGTACGTAGCCAAGAGAGATGAATTAAGCTTACATTGAGAGAGAGAAAATTAGGAGTGGAATTGCAGGGGAGGTTGAGATGGACAGGCACAAACTCAAACTCAAACTCAAGCTGGTGCTCAAACAAGGAAGCCATCACTCTCTGAGTAGCAACGCAATCAACACGACCGTGCAGCTTGCGAATCGCCATCGCTCGAGTTTGCAGTGTTTGAAAGTGATCGGTATGTGTCGCTATTTTGTAGCAGTAGCGCGCACGCCTTTGAACATCTGGTGATGGGCTCTGCATGCTTTTATCCGACTTTAGATTTTAAAAAGTTGTTGGTGATTTCTTTTCCCCTTCTCTGTAGACCCGCCGCGCCACAACATACTTTTTACATTTATGCTTTTTTTTTTGGTCGGATACTTATGCTTTTGAATACGTGATGATATACAATTTTTTTTTTTTTCAAATTTATTTTTGAACTACCCGTGTCTTGTACGGAATTTGTTTATCATTTTTACGTTTAGACAAAAATAATTATACGAAAACTATATAGAAAATTAATATAAAAATAATTCTGACATTGTTTGGCCTAATATTTATAATATAAGTATTTTTTTTCTTCCTTATACCTTTCCCATACTATCCAAATTTCAAATTCAAAAAGTACTTTTTCCAAAAAGGTCTTTATAATACTATCACCAAAGAAACCCTATATGGTAAATAACAATTAACTAATATAGAAATATGTATAAAATGAATGACAATGTAAATGAAATGTCGGACATTGCTATATGCTCACTAATTATCAAATTATGACTAACTCCAATCAAATTATGACTAACTCCAAGCATGAATCATGCATAAAGTGTACTTATACACTTATTGCTATATCAATTTCACAATATAGAATGACAAAATAGGAAAGCATATTTGTTAATATCAACAATTTGAAGGTGTTTGTTGTCAAGTTATGTCGTCAATATTACGGTAACTCAAAATTTTGAGGTACAATATATTTATAGTGGAAAATAAATATACTAATCATTCATTAATCTTATTGTTATAAAAAAACAATGTTATTTTAGATAACCGATAACATGATGACTCAAAAATTTGAGGTACAATATATATATATATATATATAGTGGTAAATAAATATACTAATCATTCATTTTCTTATTGTTAAAATAAAAAACAACGTTGTTTTAGATAAATTTAATAAATCTACTAAGCAATTGGTAGAAAAAATATAATATGCATTATTCAACACTAACCAAATAATCAATTAATAAAATATTTTATATGATCATGTTGCAGTTAAATAATCAATTGGTCGTATTGACATAGTTCACATTTTAAATATACATAGTTACTATTTTCAAAACTATTACTCTATGTACATAGTTACCATTTTTGTGAAATATAATTATTTTATATATGTTAAAATTTGAAATATAGATCAAAAGTTTTAAAATGATAATTATATATAATAGTATATTATTACTTATACATAAAAAATGAAGATAAGATTGAGTTTAAAAGTAAAGTAAATGAAGTGAAAAAGTTAGGGGTGACATCTGATATGTAATTAGGTTTCTTAATACTTGTGCATTGCGGGCTAGTGATTTGTTATTGTTTTCACATTTAGAAAAAGATATACATAAACTATATATTTAATAGATGTACAATATGTATTTAGTTTGTAATAGTGTAAATACAACTATAACTTAAGTATGAAAATATAAATATTTATATTTTAATAAGAAATTGACACAGAACTAACCTTTGTATTTGAAATCAAATCTCTACACCTAGAAAAAAAAATAGATGCATGTTAAAATAAAAGAAATAATTAAACAGAATAAACTAAGGGAGAATAATAAAAAATTATCGGAAGAGAGATGTCACTCGTCATAGCTTTATTATTAGTAAAAATGACTAAATAGTCATCAAACAGGTTGAATAATAACCATTCGACAAATTAAGTGCATTATTTTATTCCTTAGATTTTGCAAACTAAATGATCACAAAGACCATATTGTAGGTTAAACCTCCATCAAATGGATGATGCAATTTAGCATAAATATTTCATAGTGTATTATTGATGACATTATTTCTTAAACAAATTTTAAAATAGAGTTGGTGCTTGGTAGGAATGTTATATTTAATTACTACTATAAATGAAAAATAAAAAGTAATTTAAAAGAGAGTAATTGGAGTGGCGTGCAAGTAACATTGTTACTTATGATATTATGACAAAGAATTAAACTCAACTTATATATATAATCAGAAGTTTTATATTATTATGACAAAGAGCAAATGGATAAAGTAGCATATCAAATTTTAAATTAGATTGAATATACATGAACTAAAATCATTTACACTAATGTACAATCGTCAACATTATTAGTTATAACCATATTAACTCCAATGGTGTGATATATATATATATATATATATATATATATATATTATGTAATAAATCAATTACCGACCTAGTATTTTGCTAAAAACAAAACTAATAACATATATATCATCAACAAATTTACTATACACATAAGACTTTAAGTAAGGCAATAAAAAGAATATCTTGCTAGGTCAAATAATTTTAACCATCAGTAACCTATTTGATACGTGTGATTAATTATAATCCAACGATGTTGATACATAACCGATAGAGGGACAATGTACAAATACAAAATGATTACATGTTTTCCAAGCAAACAATAGCTATTTTGTCCTATAAAATTTATCAGTTATATATTACTCATCAAAGATTACAAATCAGTCGCATGAAGGTTGATTCTTTTAGTCTCTTTATTAATGTGGTTTGATATGACAATTTTATCACCAATTCTAACCAATATACCAATAACAGGGGCAGAGGGAAATTGGGCCCAGTGAGAGTTGTAACCCCCATTGGGAATTTATTTTTTCTTTGTTTTTTTTTTAAATTAAACTTTTATTTACATTTGTTTTCAAAATTCTTCTTTGAAATTTTTCAAATTGAATTACATATTTTCAAATTTTTAGTATAGAATTTGTTAGGTATAATCCTAAAATATTAAAAAAATACAACTTTATTTAAATTTACATACAAATTTTAAAAAAATACTATTTTTTCTATATCTATCTTTATTTGTGTTAAAAAAAAAAAAAATTAGGGTTTATGGACTTGTAAAATTTTAAATTATTATTTTATACATATTTGTTGAAATTATGCACCAAAAGTAGTATGTAATGATGAAATTTGTTTAAATTATGTAAATTTTTTATCAATTTTGAGAAACAATTATTTGCGGTTTGCATATAGAGTTTTTTGTTTGAAATTGAGGTTTGTTGTAAAAATAGACGGCAGACTTTAAATTGAGATTTTGTGTAAGATAGATGATAGACTTTACTCTTAGAATTTTAGCCCCCACTAGACTAAAATCTTACGTCCACCCTTGACCAATAACATCTAAAAATATAATATATGACAAAATAAGAAATATGTCAAAAAATAAGTTGATTTTTGAAATAGTAATGTTAGAAAACATTTCATATAAAATATCTATAAAAATACTAACCGATTAGATGGTATTCATTTAATGATTGATCGAGAATTTTATCAGATTAATGAAATTAAATCCATGAATAGTACCACGGTAAATAAATAAGCTTGTACTTATGACAAGTGAATTTATAAGACATTTTTAAAAGGTAACAGTATAAAGTGTAATAATATTTCGTAATTATATATTTACGAAATATGATAATTATATTAGGTTAATAGCTTTAAAATGATAATTAAATATTTTTGAAATATGGTGGCCAAAATATGATAATCACGTATGGAAGGAAATAGAATAAAATCAAAGCATCATAAAGAATTCACAATGATCCTCTCAATATCAATCAAACAAAAAATCAAATATGGAAATTTGTCAATACTTGAATTTGGAAATTTTGAACTATCACAACCGAGACAATTAAATTAAATTAAATTCAAATATGTAGTGAAATTCATTATAATAAAAAATTGCAACCCTAGCTTCAAAATACTATGCAAAACACTACCTTCCATTTGATCACATGCTCTTTCTCCTTCTCCATAACGATCTCGTCCTCCAACAACTGCATGATGTCTTCCACTTCATCCTTTGTGTTACTTTTGGAAAAAAAGGTCATTGCAGATCGCGTGCCTTTATTCTTTCGTGTTTAATTATGGAAATAAGATAATATATATAAGTTATATGCTTTTGATTGACATGTTAGTTTTTGAAAATAGAATAATCTCATATATAATTCTTGTGATTGACATGTTTAGTTTAGGAAATAGGAGAATCTGATAAATATTTATTATATTGATTTTTTTTTAAATTGATAAAATGCCATGTGGAAGAAAGAATAGGAGGATGTCATGTGGCATAAGGAGAGAGTGAGTTTAATAGAAGGATGTCATGTGGCTTAAACAGGTTGTGATTTAGGGCTCGTTCGGTAGTAAAAGATTTCAACCAGTTGAAATCTAAATTTTCCCATAAAAGCTTCAACTAGTTGAAGCAAATTGGTAATGTCGCCCCCCCCCCCCCCCCCCCCCCCCCCAACATTACCAATTTGCTTAAACTTCAACTAGTTGAAGAAGCAAAATTTTGGATACCGAACGAGCACTTAGTAGATATATAGTAGATTGAATTGTCAAAGGTTTTGCAGGCATCACGAATTGGATAAAAAATATAATAACAATATGAAAGAAAATTAAAATGTTAAATTAGAAAAGATAAACTTAGCTGAAAATATTTTATAAAATCTTAAATAAAAATTACTTTACATATTATGTATACACTAACATAGGAAATAATAATAGGTACATCGCAATTAGTTGGGATCCATATGATTTAAATTATACTTTTCATAAATTATAAAGTTACGGAATATATGAAAATATATTATAATTATAATTAAGTTACGTAGTATATTGCAAAAAAGTAAAGTATTTGGCTAACGTAAATATGAAAGATTATGAAGGATAACCTGATAAATGACAAATAAAATATGCCTACGTGTCATAGCTAACTGCATGATACGTAGAAGAGAGACATTTGACTTTAGTATTAGTATACAAATATATAGATTCTATATTTCTTGCACAAGTTTACTAGAGATTTGGAATATAGACTTTTAGGTAATTGTGTTGTGTCTTTAAATATGTGTTTGTGGAAAGACTACAATCCTTATTTTTTATTTTCAAATCTTATTTTTATTACATTGTAATACTTTATACATTGAATCCAAAAGATGAATATCATCAATGTAACAAAGAAAATGAGATTATACGTACACATTAGTCTTTCCTATTATGCATGCTTTTATGATTTAATTGAGTGAGATCAAATCTTCTAACTCTAAATTTGGAAATATATATATATAAAAAAAAATCAAAAGGTGATGCAATTATTTTAGCAATAATATTAAATAGGTGAAAACTTTGATAATGACATGTGGCATATAATAATATGTTTAATTATAGGGAGGACATGTGTCTTAATAAGGTTCTACTTTGGTAGATATATAGTAGATTTGCAGGTTCAGTTTTTGGAAACAAATCATTTGTTTCCAACGCATTTGTTATTGAAATGCAGATTTACTGAATATTCTTTGGTCCATTTTGGAAAGAATTTATGTTAACAATATTACAGATTTATTTAAGTGCATACGGAATATATGGTTGATAATATTTTGTGCTATGTTTTGGAAAGAATGGATTATAAAAATATTCGTATGGTATGCATGGCCTGTTAATTAGGGAAGAGATTTGATTTTCAAAATAAAAACGAAAAAAAAGATAGCTTGCCACATGACAAAATTAATGGCGTGATGCCACGTGGCGTTAGAGAGGTGTGGTTTATTTTGGGAGTGTCACGTGGCGTAGTAGGTATTCTACTTTAGTATATATATAGTAGATTAGGCTTGAGTTAAAATTAATTCTGAAAATAGGCAGGCTCTGTAGATTCGGAGTGACAAAGCGGAGATTTTTTTTAATGATAGAATCGTTGGGCAAAAAAGCGATTCTTATTTTTTTTAAAAAATAGAGTCGTTGTGTAGAACATCTACTCACTACCTTTTTTCTATAAAAAAAACGTAAGCTCCAATTGAAATGCATATTGTGTTGTCCCCACACATGTAGGGATGGCTCCAATTGAAATGCATTTATATTTATATTGTGTTATCTTTTAAAAAGTTGTAAGCAGGTTTTTTGTAAGTTGTAAGCAGGTTTTTTTTTTATAAAAAAAACTAGTGAGTCGTTGTGCTCCACGACAACTCTATTTTATTTTATTTTTCTTCCGCTACTTAGTGAATACCTGCTTATTTTTTTTAAGAAGAATAAAAAAATAGTGAGTCGCTGTGTAAAACAACAAATATTCCACTTCGTCTAAGTCGATGTGTTATACCGCGACTATCTTAAGAATAGTCTCTGTGCAGCATAGCGACTTTGCCCGAAGCTAATAAGCCAGCCTATTTTGAGAATTTATTTATATACGAGTCTAGTATGAGAATAAAGTCTAAAAATGTGCCCATTTGGGGGGGGGGGGGGGGGGAATTGATGATATACACTTTTTATATATGCGCGTCATTTTTTTTTTCACAAAGTACTGTACGTTATTAGTCAACGACAAAAGAAAAAATGGTCGGTTGTTAATCGATCAATGCTAGTCGACGAGGTTAATTATTCATGCATTGGCCGACGTTGACCAATATTTGTGTCTTATCACTTACGATATTTCACAAAGTACTGTACGTTATTAGTCAACGACAAAAGAAAAAATGGTCGGTTGTTAATCGATCAATGCTAGTCGACGAGGTTAATTATTCATGCATTGGCCGGCGTTGACCAATATTTGTGTCTTATCACTTATGATACGGCTAACAAAAATATTAACTTAGGTTAATGCCTAGTAAATATAGACAACTAAATGCGGGTGAAGCAGGTGACACATGTGTACGTTTATTACGGGTGTAAATTTACCACGATTCCAAAGACCCGTGGTAAAATAATAAATCGTAGTAAAATGGAAACCATGGTAAACAAATTTACCACGACCACTTTTATCACAGTTCCGAATCGTGGTAATATATCCATCCGGAACTGTGGTAAATTTGCCTTTTCGTATTGGTGTACCAAATAGGAAACTTGTGAATTGATAAGATCTCATTCTGGATGAGACGCGACTGCGATCTGAAGACTTGGAATTAAGGAAGATCGTGTTTTAAGGTTGTTGGAAAGATATGGAAAGAAAATTGATTGTATCTTATCGATGTTATTCTAGGATAATTTTATCTAGATAATTCTATATGGTTAAGATATTATCATTTAAGATTAGGGAAGATCTTTTTCGTGCTAGGAAAGTAGGAAAAATATATTCTTGAATTACTAGGATTCCAGGTTGGTATATAAAGGCGCAAAATGGTCATTTCTGCGCTTGGACTTTGAGCAAAGTGATTCAAGGCTAGGTGGAAAGGTAGGGTTTGATGTTCGAGCTACACGTGTAAGCAAACAATAAATTAATAAGACAAGTAGACCTCTTCAAAATCCTCTCAAGCGAGATGCTTGAAGGTAGTGGTTTTTCCTTGGTTAGCTAGTTGGCTAATTGGGTTTCCACTCCAAGTCGTGAGCTATTCATTTCATATTTCTTGTGTTTTATTCCATTGCATATTCTGTGGGAAGAATGAAGAAATGTACCACTATTTCATAAGTAACACTAACGATCCAACAATAGTGTTTGAACCTTATCCCACACTGATCCTCAACCAATTAGCTGGTCTTTTAGTCCATAGGGATACGATACGATTCATATTCAGTCCTACCATCAAGTATTGGATGAATATATGCACCTTTGAAAAAATTAATAAACCATATGTGATGTGATCCGAGAAACCGCACCGCCAAAGAATGAGGTATCAAGTCAATTTCATATTTGTATTGAAGATGAAGAGTCTTGCCATCAAGACGGTCATGTGAAAAGTCTTGCCATCAAGATAGTCATGTGAAGAGTCATGTTTTTATGGTCATTCATGGCACAATTCAAGAGTCACGATTTTCAGGACTTTCATGCATGGCGTTACACCGAGAGACATCCACCCTATTTACTCATGGCTTGGGCTCCAAGTTTAGGGTCGACATTTTCCTTTTTAAAGGCTTGTTTTGTCTCAGTTTTAGATAGACAAGTTGAAGAAAAAACCAAGTTCTCTTGTCTCATTATTTTTTTTGTTTTCATTTGTTTTTTCTTCTTTTGTTGGTGGATTCCAACACTGATCTTGTGGCCTTATCAAGATCGTTTTGCTCGAATCCTTGGTGGGCCTATCCAAGAGTTCGAAAAATCCCGAATCCTAGAGGCACGAGTGGATCTATCTTGTTACTTCAAAAGATTAAACCTCGTCAATCCTTGTTGGACATATCCAAGAGTTGTCGGGTCTTTCAATCTCTTTTGGTGGATTTCTAGAGAGAGTTGATTGCCTATCTAGTTTACTACCTTATTAACAACTCGGATTTGTCGAAACAGACTGATTTGGTTCAAAATGATCAAATTTTGCGGATTTGTACGAACCCTAACCGAAAAAAACAGGGGATGACTTGGCTGTTTGAAGAATCGGCCCACTCCTCCAATTTTTGGTCTTCTTCTCTTCTTAATGACATGTGTGGCCCTGCCTTTTCGGATAAATTGCGCGTCATGCCCCAATTTTCTTAATTTGTGGCAATTATGCCCTTATTTTCTTACCAAATTATAATAAACTTCTCGAGGTTTATTTTATAAACTTAATCCTATTTGTTTAACAATTTTCTAACATACTAATGTAACCATATAGTAATTTGTACAAAAATTATTCAAGACATAATTTTTTACTTAACTTAAGGTTGATTTAAATTATTCTTTTTTTTTAAAGAAATAACATAAACTTTATTATTATCCTCAAAATAGAAATTACATTAATACATTTATGATAAAATGAGGGTTATTACACCATTTTCAATAACGTTGTGAAGGATCTGCCCATCACATTCCTAATAACAACAAAAGACAAAGGAAATCGGGACGATGGAATAAACCCTCGAAACAATGGACAAAATTAAACTTCGACGCTTCTGTTGGAAAATTCTCCCTGTCGCATCGGCAACATATTTCAGAATCACTTTGGGGTAGTGATCTTCTTAGACCACAAATAGTTAAAATGATGCTCTCCACTAAAAGTTTAGGCTCTTGCAGCCTTGGAACTTGAAAGGTATTCGTCGGACTATCTCCCTTAACATCAGGTTTTTAATGATGTAGGGAGATAATCTCACTGTCAAAACTCTATTAGAGTTAATTGGAAAATCCTCTAGAAAATTAGACCTATTATCTTTGACATATTAATTCTCTCACGCAATTTTTCTGGTTTTCATATTAGTCATTGCTATAAGGAAAACAACAGAACCGCAAGTTTTTTGGCTACTACCAACGTCTCTCCAATTCAACTTCGAAGAACAATAATGGAATATATTGCACTTGATCTTCACCACCGACAATTACAGCGATCGCATTATCCGGTTCTTATCTGTAACTCTAGTCTTCAGTTAGCTTGTAAGACGCTTGTAAAAATCATCAACTGCAATGATTTAGGTATTCCTTCCACTATGTAAGGATACCTTCTCTTTGTCATACTAGTAAGGACTCGTGTGCGCAGCACGCGGGTCATCAATATGCACGCAAGGACACTCCCAGGTAATCAAGTGCACAATTTTGCCAATATATAATATATATAAAAGTGCAGTGCCCCTAAATTAATAGTGCTCCAAGCAGTACAATCAATCACTTTCTTTTGCTCCATGCCTTGGCCGACTTATCCCACACAAAATACCTCTCTCCTTCGAAAGGACTTACATATGTAAGTCTCCCGATTGACGGTAGCATCAATCGCTTTCTTTTGCTCCATGCCTTGGCCGACTTATCCCACACAAAATAATGTGGAAATTCAGTGTACAAGTACTTTTTACCTTCCGACATCATACTGTTAGCTTTGAAAAAGGCCATTAACATGGTGGTCTGACGCGGCAAGTCGTTCAAAACATTTTCTAAGTTTTCATGTTCTCTGAAGGTAAGAAAGTGCATGTTTGGACAATGTATTTGAAGCGGGATAACAGGTGGATGTATGTTGTACATATCAAACCCAAAAATGTGCCATGCTGATTCTAGGGGGGTAATCCGTCTAGTAGACTGATATGTCTTGATTTCATCTTCTATGGACGTGTAATTTTTTTCGATGTCAAAGTAAACTCGATCAAGACCCTTATATACGTAATTGAATATATATTTAATGGCTTTGATCGTGGAGCATATCTCAACATTGATATGACAATCGAATGCGGTTAGGAGATATAGATTATAAGGAATAACCCATGTGTTATCTAAGGTTGAACTTTGAATAGAAACATAATCCCCGTTGTCTGCTCTCTTGTAGATAGGATAAGAATCATCGGCGCATGTCGTAAAGTTCGAATATTGTTTTGGGTAATCAGATCGACATTTCAATCGAGAACCTTTTACTTTCATGCATGGGGACATCAAATTATTGTTTCCACAAGGACCATGAATCATATGTTTAATCACAAGTTTGCGAAGGTAAGGATTTTCAGTAGATGGAAGCTCTGCACACACATATTTCTCAAATTTATCTGGATTTAAAATTTTATCAGGTGCAGCTAAAATAATCAGTAAATCACAATGGGTAAACCCCGTTTTTGGAATTCAATGACATCAACTCTTGCATTAAGAGAGCCAAAGATTTTCTTCTCAATAATATGTGATTTCAGTTGTGTAATCTTTTCATGAAAAACGTGTGCTAGTAAATCAGGCCGATCAGCTGCCTTCTCCCATGGCTCAAGTTCCTTCTTTATTTCAGGCCAATTTGGATTGCAAGTCATTGTTATAAATAAATCGGGCTTACCGAATTTTTGTACAAGAGACATGGCATTCAAGTAACGACATTTCATATCCCTAGGACCACCTATGAATAAAGTGAGCAATATAACACGGCGACCAACTTTGCATGCATTTCTAGTATCGTCGTAACACTATAAGCAATTCCTTGATATAGCTCACTGTGGATAATGCTTTGATTCTCTCTTAGGAAATCTAATCTAGTGTTCTCGATTTTCACGTACATGTCAACAATATATTGTAAAAAAATTCTGCCTGTTTTGATAATAAAGTTATTAGGACGTACTTGAAATCTATATGAATAATATTCGCTACATGACACTTCTTTCCCTTCCTTCGATGGCTTCTTTGCAGCAGCTGAACAAGCAAATATTAAAACGTGATTGAATTTTTGAAGTGTAACAATGGGATAGCGTGCATGTGTATAAAAAATATTGTGGAGTCTAAATACCTTGAGCCTCGCGACGTATCATATCCTCAGGAGTATGTATCAAACAAGTCGATATTGGGAAGGACATACTATCACAAGCAGCATGACTATTGTTAAATACACGCTTGAGGCCCTGATGCCAACCACACTCTCCCTTAGTAAATAGTGGTGAATATTGCAAAGGATCAAAACAACCATAGTAGTGCATGATTCGATGCTCTTCGTTAGCCTTTCCGTATACTAAAATATGAGGGCTATTAATAGTGTCGGGATGAGAACTCATCTACCACGATAGCTGCGACTTCGTCACACGTTGGAGCATTGTACACTCTTTGGTCTAGATTTGGACTTTTTAATATTTTGATTTTTGAACTCTCTGTCACAATAATTCCCCTAAGTGATCGGAAAAATTTGGCATATGGATTGAAGTCCATTACAGACATAAGGAGTTGAATGATATCGGGCTTTAAGTCATTGAAGTAGCTAGAACGTACATCGATTTCAGGAGCGCCGTCGTAGAAGTACATTTGCAGATATTTTGGGTTATTGTCATACGGTAACAGATTTGGAATAAAATGGTAAATTAGTCCATGCAGGTGGAATGTGTACATGCATTTATATTTTTTTGAAGTAAGTTGGCCGCTAAGAGAGCTGAAGGCAAAGAAATTGTTATACACTCTACAATAATCTCTGAAATGTGTTCCACATTCATCAAGCCGTAAAAAAAGGTCAATGACAGTAGCCGGAGGTTCAAGTAGAGCTAATTTTACAGCACCATTATGACAACACATTGTTGGATATTCAAAAGCGAATTTGGTTGCCCCACAGTGCTTGCAAGTTGTTGATGGAGGCAAAGTAAGAGGCGATGTCGATATATCATCCATACCTATTGCCTTATAAAAAGGAGAGACGGGAATCCGACTACGGGTTCACTTCCCTCTTGAGCTGTCGGGCACAATGTCCATCCTATGTCGCACCTTTTCCTACATTTTACACCAAATTTCACATGCAACTTAGATATATACACGCGGAAACATTTGTAATACCCCTCATTTTAGTAAAGAGTATTTTGGTAAGTTTTCCAAACACTCGTATTGTAGTCGAATTATTTTCAGAGAAGTTCAGACTTTCTGTTAAATACTTGATCTCCGTAATAATTCCTTGAGTGTAATAAAATACATTCGACATATTTTTGGGGTTTAGAATAATTGTTCGGGTATGAATATATTTAAACCGGGGTTAAAACCCATACCATAATTCTTCCCGGTCAAAGAATGGGCAAAAGGCACAAAAATTGCCTTGACTGCACCCGCGGTCATACCCACCGCACCCCGCGGTCAGGAATTGGTCGCCACCGCACCCCGCGGTAAGACCCACCGCACCCGCGCCGTCATGATTCCTTTTCTGCTCCGCCGAACGTCGCCTGAGCTGCTTGCCGTTTCGGTCGGCTTTGAGGCGGTGGGGAGGTGCCAGCTGGGCCCCTTGCTTGGCCTATAAAAGGAGGAGGCTTGGAGGAGGAAGACAGCTCCAATCTCTCTCTCTCCAATCTCTCTCTCTCTCGTTCCATTGTTGCCGGAGTTGCAAGCTTTCGCCGGAGTTCTTCAAGGTCGTCGTTGGAGCTACTAAAGGAGGATGAGGTGCTCTCAAGGTGGTTCTTGGGTGGTCCAGGGAATCCAGAAGTCGGAGCCACCACGAGTCGAGCCCTCATCCTCTTCCCCGGTGAGTTGTCGTCGTCGTCTCGCCTCTGTAGCCTCGCCGCACCCGCGTGGGCCTGGGCGTGTGTGGTTGTGGCTTGGGCTTTGTGATCTCGTTTGGGACTTTCGTTCCTTCGATTTCATTCGTTTTTCTTTAGATTCATACTATTTATTGTCGAATCTAACTTAGGGTTTCGTTATGGGTCATTCCGTAGAAAATCATAATCTGAGTTATTCCTCGTTTCGGACCCGGAAACCCATCGTCTTAAGCTTCATTGAGCTTCGTCTAATCTAAGGCAAGTGGCGGTTCGCTCTTGCTTATCATTCCATATTTATATTGATTATCAATTGTTTAATTGTTAATTAATTTGGGATGAATATTGTTTTCGTCTGGGAACAGTTTTGATAACTGTATGTGATTTAAAAAGAGATATTATAATAGGTTGTATATATTGCTAGAAATAACGCTATTATATATATATATATATATATATATATATATATATATGATTGAAATACATATATTATAATAGGTTGTATATACTGCTAGAAACAACGCTATTATATCTGTTATTGGCCTCAATGGCTTTGATGTGAATTATTGCTCTTATGTTTTAACTGTTTAGTTAGAACGAGTATTCGTAGGAACACTATGTACCTTGCGAGGTTTAGTGGTTTCTTGATAATGGTGCTAGGAGGATTTTCCCTAGTATCTTCGGTCATGACCTTACCCTTACTCAGGGTATGTGCACACAACTGGTGCCGCCATTTGGGATGTATTCCCTTTGATATCTCTTGTGAAGAGATCCGATATCTCTCGTGAAGAGATCTTAAAAGCTTATAACGTAAAATGTACGTTTTTGAATTAAATAAGATAAGTGCTTTAGTGCACATAATTAATGAACCTTGGGCGAGAAGTACAACGTGGAAACTCGTCTGGGCTTCGATTAGAGTAAGTCCACTATCCGAATCTGAATTCGCATTATGCGATGAGGTTGGTCGTGGACCCAAATAGTCAAGTCGCTTTTAAACGTTTGCGTGAAACTTTAATGTTCCCAAACACTTGTCATACTTCCGATAAGACTCAATTCGTTGGAGTCTTCTCTTCATATGTTTCCTTAAGACACATTCTTTCAGAGTCCTTTCTCTTGATCATGCCTTTTCGTATATTTCAGTAGGAGTATGGTGGTTGACTATCGTCATCGACTTTTATTCGAGAAGCGATGAGTCTAACCTAATACGACTACTTAGAACCTTTATGTTTTACCCTTGCATAGTCTTTCATTAGACTAACCAACCGGTTATATTCCCCTTGTATGGTTGGCTGGTGTCATCCGTCTCATACGGCACATCAGATAAACTGCAGTTCAGATGAAGGCTAGAAACGACAATGATGGCAGTTGGAATTTTGAAGAGTTTTACTAGGTTGAGATTCCTTGGCGGGTGATCGTTTAGATCAAGACCCTTGTGTCATTTATTTTAAAGACTTCCGTTGTGTTAAACATATTTTATGTCAAGACTACTCTGTATTTCGGATTATGGATGTAATGTCGAGACAATAATTTTAATCAAAAGTTATGATATTTTGATTATAACTGTTGTTTTATGATTTATATAAACGGGTTAAGCCTGGGGTGACTTCAGATGTGAAATCCGAGGTCACTGGCGGTAATACCTTTCAAGGATATATATTTGGGGGTGTTACAGATTTGGTATCAGAGCCGATTTTTTTTTAAACGGGTGGGTTTTAAAATATTTTCTTGGAACGAAATTTTTTGTAAACCGTTTACTCGTTTGAAATTGAGAAATATTTTCGAAGGCTCTGAATTTCCAAGTAAAATTTTTATTCTGCCGATCTAGTCGTGCCTTCACTTTAGTCTGATATGGAAGAGAACTTCTATATTTAGAAAGACTAACTCTTTTGTCGTCACCCGTAGGTTATGGGTGCATGCTTTTCTCTTCGAAGGGACTCAGAAGAAGCCGAGGTGGCTCCGCCATCTCCATTAAGGCTTGAGTTTCCAGTTCCCATGCGATGCTTCGAAGTAGGAGAATCAAGTAGTCCACCCGAGGAGGTGAAGACTGTACTACCCGAGTCAGTAATACTAGTGTCCGATAGGGCCAAGGTTCCAGTGGCAGAACCTACAGAGGAGCCAAGGGAGGACACGGAAAATGAAGAGGAGTGGTCAAGATATGCAAGAGGGCATTATAACGACGACTTCATGATTGAGATGATTCCCGAGGAGGATCCAGAAGAAGAGGATCCTGAAGAAGGCCCGGAAGAGGATCCGGAAGAAGAGGAGGACCTCGAAGGACAGGGCCACGAGTCTGATGGCTTAGAGCGCTTGTTGGTAGGCAGCGAGGACCCGGGAATGGAGTTTATATATCCAAGTTCGGAGCTGCCTCCTGAGCAAGAGTACTCGCCATTGACTTTGGCCGATTAGGGTACACTTTACGAGGTGGTATTTCCCAGAAGAAGGAATGGTTCACGAAATTCATCTGAGAACTCACAGCCTATTCCTGCTCAGAAAAGGCTAATGTTGAGTCCTGACTCACGAGAGGCAGTTCGCCTAAGTCAGATGTTTTCCCCTGAAGAGCACCGCTAGATGGACAAGGCGGTTGAGCATGCTCGAAGAAGGGCAAGACCAAGCAATGAGCCATGTGCTCCAGGACCGAGCAGGGTGAGGAGTCTTTCACCAGACTCCGATGATAAACCTCGTTCGAAGAAGCCATGTATGAGGAGTGGCGATTATAGGAAATGTTTCAGGGCGCCATGATTGGGCCAGTACTGATTAACAGTTCCCTTTGTAGTATTTCAATGATTGTTTTGTTAAGAACCTAAGTCTCCGGGCAATTTTGTTTTGACGCTCGGGAGATCCCTTTTGTGAAACGTATTATCTCAGTTGAGCTTATCAATGAAAATTACCAAGTTTGATCTATTCTGAGTTGATTTTTATTATGTTAAGTATATTGAATGATATTAATGTAATAAAATACTTGAAATTTGATCGGTAAACAGATGGTAAACACAAGGAACACCATTCGTACTGGTGCTGGGCCAAGCAACGACCCCAGACCAAACGTGAGGAATGTCGCGAACCCTGTGGAGGAACACGAGTCTGTTTCCAACAACAATCCTGGAGGCAGTGACCAAGCTCAGGTCAACGCTTTAGTGGTATTTGACGCCGCAACAGTAGAGGCAATTCGGGGGATTGTAATGCAAGCATTCACCGACATCATACGACCAATTGCGCCTCAGGCACAGGCTGTGCCAATTCCTCCATCGGTTCCTAGATTTGAGGAGCTAGTTGTCCATGCGCCGCAAGAAGAAGCAGTCAGGAGTAGAGGCGACTATGGCCGAGCACTGAAGGCCATAAGCTCTATGAGGCCCGACTGCTATGATGGGAAGGGAGAGCCAGTCAGGGTGGCACATTGGTTCTCGCACATGGAGCGACTATTCCGCAATATTGAGTGCACTGAAGCAGAGAAGGTGCACATTGCATCCCTTCAGCTGAAGGAAGTAGCCAGTGAATGGTGGGAAGATACAGGTTTGGCTGATCACCCAGGTTTGAATTGGGGAATATTTAAAGCCAAGATGACTGATCGTTTCTTTTCCCGAGCTATGAGGGAAGAGAAACACAAGGAGTTTATATATCCAAGGACAGATGGTTTGGGAGTGACTGAGATTGCGACCAAGTTCAATCATCTATTACAATATGTTGGGCCGGATGTGTCCAATGAGGAGCAAAAGATCTGGCATTTCCACGAGTGGATAAACCCAGATATTAAGCCACTAATGATACGTCACAGATGCTCTACTCTGGAGCAGTACGTGGACGCTGCCTATAAGTTAGAAGTGACTCTAGAGGAGTCAACAAAGAAACGAAGTCGCCAGAGGTCAATGTAGGGCCAGTCTCAGGCGAGTGGATTCAAGCGTCCCGCGCCACCGTCTAATTTTGCCAAGTCTGGCAGAGCAAAAACGGATATGACTCATGGAGGGTCTACACGTCAATCGGGTCAGGGCAAGAGTCCGATCTAATGCTATAATTGTGGTACACACGGACACAAGAGTAATGAGTGTCCGAAGGAGAAGAAGACGTGTTTTGGCTGCGAAAAGGTGGGACATTTGCAGAAGTTCTGTCCACAGCAAAGGCAGAAAGGAGTTGAGTTGCAGCAAGGGTCAGTTAATCAGAACAATCGACCTAAGTTCAGACCAGTGAAAGATCCTAGTCCTTCGATGCAGACGTCTGCACAGATTAAGGGGAAAGCCCCAACTGCTTCTGGAAGTCAAGGTCAACGCCTTAACGAGATGCGTGAGGCGGATGGACCTAATGCTCCAATTGCTCAAGGTACTCTATACCTTCATTCTACTTCTGTATGTATTTTATTTGATTCGGGTGCTACCCATTCTTTTCTTTCAAAAAGTTGTGTCAGTAAGTTAGGGTTAGTATGCAACGAGGTTTGTGAACCTTTCGTTGTAAATCTTCCTAATGATGAACATTTGGTTGGAACCAAGCGTCTGTCAGAATTTCCGATTACCATCCAGGGTAAGAAGTTTGAAGAAGATTTGATCTGTATAGCCATGGCTCCATACGACATTATTCTCGGTATGGATTGGCTGACGCGTCATGGGGCAGTAATCGATTTTAGCTCAAGGACTGTGACGGTGTCATTTGGGGGCCAGTATGTATGCAAGTTTAAGGGTCGGAATGACGCTGATAACGGCAAGCTTATCAATGCGATGGCTGCGTTTAAGCTACTTCGACAAGGTTGTGTCGGGTACCTGTGCTATCTGGACGAGCCCAAGAAAGATGAACCTTCAATTCTTGATATTCTGGTTGTTTGTGAATTTCCGGATGTCTTTTCGGAGGAGATTCCTGGTTTACCCCTGCATCGTGACGTAGAATTTACTATTGATCTCGAGCCTGGTATTGCGCCGATCTCTAAGGCACCGTACCGGATGGCTCCTCCCGAGATGCAAGAGTTGAAGAAGCAACTCGAAGATCTTCTTGAGAAGGGTTATATAAGGCCGAGTACATCTCCTTGGGGTGCTCCGGTCTTGTTCGTCAAGAAGAAGGATGGATTATTTCGACTTTGTATCGACTATCGTGAGTTGAATAAGGTCACGATCAAGAATAAGTATCCGTTGCTGAGGATTGATGATCTGTTGGATCAACTGCAGGGAGCAAAGGTTTTTTCCAAAATCGATCTGAGGTCTGGTTACCATCAGCTCAGGATTCGTGAGGAGGATATTCCTAGGACTGCGTTCCGGACGAGATATGGTCACTACGAGTTCATAGTCATGCCATTTGGACTTACTAATGCTCCAGCGGTCTTTATGGATCTCATGCATCGATGTTTTCACCAGTGCTTGGATAAGTTCGTGGTGGTCTTCATCGACGACATTTTGATCTATTCCCCGAGCGTGGAAGCTCATGAGGAACATCTTCAGATTACCTTGTTAGTCCTTAGACAAAATCAGTTGTACGCAAAGTTGTCTAAGTGTGACTTTTGGATCAAGGAAGTGGCTTTCTTAGGCCATGTGATTAATGAGAATGGGGTTATGGTTGATCCACAGAAGATTGAAGCAGTAGCCAATTGAAAGCGGCCTCAGAATGTGAAGGAGGTGCGCAGTTTTCTAGGACTCGCTGGTTATTATAGACGGTTCGTAGAGGGATTCTCTAAGATCGCTCTACCTATGACCGGTCTGCTCCGCAAAGTCCATAAGAAGTTTGTCTGGGATGACAAGTGCGAGGCCAGTTTTCAGAAGTTGAAGCAATGTCTGACCTCCGTACCAGTGTTAGCGCTACCAGAAGGGAATGATGGTTATGTGGTCTATAGTGACGCTTCGAAGAGTGGTTTGGGATGTGTGCTGATGCAGAGAGGCAAAGTTATTGCATACGCATCCCGACAATTGAAGACTTATGAGGCAAACTATCCGATGCATGATCTGGAACTAGCAGTCGTTGTTTTTGCACTGAAGATTTGGAGACACTATCTCTATGGTGTAAGGTGTCAAGTCTTCACCGATCACAAGAGTCTCAAATATATATTCACTCAAAAGGAGCTAAATATGAGACAACGTCGCTGGTTAGAGCTGCTCAAAGACTACGACGTCGAATTTTTGTATCATCCCGGCAAGGCTAATATAGTAGCCGATGCATTGAGCCGGAAGACGCCGCACGAGACTATAGTGGCTTTACTTACTGCTCAGACCAAGCAGAACCAAGGGTTGTGCGAGATTGAATTCTTGTACGATCAGCGTAAAGGATATCTGAGTATGATTGAGATTCAGGCCACGTTACTAGATCAAATCAGGGAGAAGCAGGTTGATGATGTAGTCATTGTGAAGCTAAGCAGTGAAGTGATGGACGGGAAAGCTCCCGGTTTCGTGATTCAGGAAGATGGATCACTCTGGTTTCAGGATCGGATTTGTGTACCTGACGTTGATGATCTTCACCAGTTGGTGATGAAAGAGGCCCATTCGTCAGCTTATTCTGTACATCCAAGCTCTAGCAAGATGTACAAGGACCTCAGAAAGAAGTTCTGGTGGCCCAACATGAAGTGGGATATAGCAGAGTTTGTGGCAAAATGCTTGACTTGTCAAAAGGTCAAGATAGAACACCGTAGACCTGGTGGTGAGTTGCTACCTCTCCCAGTGCCATAATGGAAATGAGAGGATATTGCTATGGATTTCGTCACAGGGCTACCAAAGACTCAAAGTCAAAAGGATGCTATATGGATAATGTAACACCCCAAATATTCCCTTGGAAAGGCATTACCACCAGTGACCTCAGACGTACTGTCCGATGTCACCCAAGGCTTTTCCAGTTGATATAAATCATCGAAAAACAGTTATGATACAAAATACCATAACTTTCATTTAAACCAAAGTCTCGGAATTACAACATCATTCCAAATACATCAGAAATACAGCGGAAGACTTAATACAAGATATATTTAACACAGCGGAAGACTTTAAATAAACAACAAAAGGGTCTTGATCGCAATGATCACCCGCCAAGGATCTTAACCTGAATAAACTTGTCAAAACACCATTTGCTTCTATAGTCGTTCTAGCCTTCACGGGATGGCAACTTATCTGATGTGCCGAATCGAACGGATGACACCATCCAACCATGCAGAGAACAATTCTGGTTGGTTAGTCTAATGAAAGACTAAGCAAGGGTACCAAGCATAGTGGTTCGAAGTAGACGTATTAGGTTAGACTCATCGCTCCTCGAATAACAGTCGATAACGATAGTCAACCACCATACTCCTACTAGAATATATGAAAAGGCATGATCAAGAGAAGATTCTAGAGACCGAGTCTCACAGCAATCAACCCAAAGAAGACACCAACGAATTGAGTCTTATCGGAAGCATGACAAATGTTGGGAAACATTAATTAATCATAGAATCACAGTATCGCATACGAGTGATTTAAAAGTTAATACGAGTTTTCCTAGCTGCACTATCGCCTAGTTGCACTACTCGCCCAAAGGTATATTAATTATGTGCGACAACGGCACTTATCTCATTAAATTCCAAAACACACATCACGTTATAAGCTTTTAGATATATGTTTCGTCATGAGGGACATATATCGAAGGGAATTCTTCCCAAGGTTTGTGACACTAGCTAAGTGCACCACCTCTATACTCGGATAGAGGAAGATCATGATCCGCCAGTTGGTGTCAGGGTCTTCGATGCCCTCTCAACCAATAATTATCAAGAAAAGACTAGACCTCAACGAGTTCAACGTTCCTAACTACTAGTGCTAACTAAACAGTTCAACACAGTAATAATCCATATCACAGCCATCATGGCCAACAACAAAACATATATCTATACTAGCGTTGTTCTAACCGATATACAACCTAGTATAATATCATGTTTTAATCATATATATATACATAATAGCGTTGTTCTAACAGATATATAACCTATTATAATATCTCCTTTTAATCATATCATTTAACAAAACTGTTCCCAACGCAAACAGTAAATCATCCCAAATTAATTAACAACTAAACAATTGATAATTAATTGAAATATGGAATGATGAGCAAGAGCGAACCGCCACTTGCCTTAGATCCGCAGAAGCTTAAGCAAAACTTAGAGACGATGAGTTCCTGGGTCCGAAACAGGGACAGATCTAAGACCACAGATTCCTTCGGATCGACCCATAAAGAAATCCTAAGTTAGATTCAATATCCACGTATATGAATATAAAAGAATACGAAAAGAATCGAGGGAGTCAAGCCTCACCCAAGACCACACACCCAAGAACACACACTCGGACAAGGCTCGCCGCGGGTGCGGTGGAGCTCTTACCGCGGGGTGCGGTGGTGTTACAGTGGCGAGCTCGCGACAGTGTTTTAATGGAGAAAACTCACCCAATCACTTCGTTTGCTTTCGATTTGATTATGGTTCGATCTCCCAACACCTTAGACCTTCTAAAACCACTTAGGAGTACCTTCTCCAACACTCAAAGGGATTCGAACACCTTCACAACAAAGCTCAAAGCTTGGTGCTTCAATGGAGAAAACAGAGGAGGAAGATGACGCTCCTTCCCTTTCTGATTTCGACCCCTTTTATAGCCAACCAAGAGCTCCCCCAGCAGGAAACAAGCAGGAGACCAGGAGGCAAGGCTAGGTGCCACTTGGGCTGTCTAGGCCTGACAACTCCGGCGAGTTGCAGCCAAGCCTTATCCCGAAGACGAAGACCGCCTCAGCTGTTGGCCTTCGCCGCGGGTGCGGCCACTTGACCGCGGGGTGCAGTCAAGGCCTTTTTCACCCTTTTTGACCGTTTTGACTTTGGGTTAATCTTCTTAACCCCGGGTTAAATATATTCATACACGAACGATTATTTAACCCCGAAAATACGTCAACTGTATTTTATATTACTCGGAAAAAATATTACAGAGATCAAACATATTACCGAATGTCTGAACTTCTCTGAAATTAATCCGACTTGTAATACGGGAGTTGGAAAAATTCCAAAATATCCTTATAAAATGAGGGATATTACATTACCTCCCCCTTAAAAGAAATTTCGACCCCGAAACTTGATTATTCTAGGCCGAAAACAACTCGGGAAAACGTCTAAGCATATCCTCTTCAGTAACATCCAGTAAGTCCTAGAAAACTGCGCACCTCATTCACAACCTGAGGCCACTTCCAAATAGCTACCGCTCCAATCTTTTGGGGATCAATCATAACCCTATCTTCACTGATCACATGGCCTAAGAAAGCCATTTCATTGCTCCAAAAGTCACACTTAGACAACTTCGCGTACAGCCGCTTTTGTCTAAGGACTGACAAATTAATCCAAAGATGTTCCACATGATCTTCCACGCTCGAGGAATAGATCAAAATCCCATCGATAAAGACCACCACGAACTTATCCAAGTACTGGCGAAAACATCGATGCATTAGATCCATGAAAATTGCTGGAGCATTGGTGACTACGAACTCGTAGTGACCATACCTTGTCCGGAAAGCAATCATCGGAATATCTTCCTTACGAGTCCTGAGTTGGTGATGACCAAACCTCAGATCGATTTTGGAAAAGACTATTGCTCCTTGCAATTGATCCAACAGATCATCAATCCTTAACAATGAATATTTATTCTTGATCGTGACTTTATTCAACTCTCGCCAGTTGATACACAGTCGAAACGATCCATCTTTCTTCTTGACAAACAAAACCGGGGCACCCCAAGGCGATGCACTCGGCCTTATATAATCCTTGTCAAGAAAATCCTCGAGTTGCTTCTTCAACTCTTGCATCTCAATCAGGAGCCATCCGGTACGGTGCCTCCGAAATCGACGCGGTACCAGGCTCAAAATCAATAGAAAATTCCACGTCACGCTTCGGGGGTAATCCAGGAATCTCTTCCGAAAAGACATTCGGAAACTCACTAATCACAGGAATATCAAGAATTGATGGTTCATCTTTCATGGGCGGATCCAGGTAGCAAAGGTATTCGACACAACCTTGTCAAAGTAGCTTAAACGCAACCATCACATTGATAAGCCTGCCGTTATCAGCGTCATTCAGACCCTTAAATCTGCATACACACTGGCCCCCAGATGACACTGTCACAGTCCTTGAACTAAAATCGATGACCGCCCCATGATGCGTCACCCAATCCATACCGAGAAATTATCGTATGGAGCCATGGCTATTCAAATTAAATCCGCCTCGAACTCCTTACCCTAAATGGTAATCAGAATTTCCAAAAGGCGCTTGGTTCCAACTAATTGGTCACCATCTTGGACAAGCCCACTACATGGTTCACAGACGGCCCACTAGTGGCTCCGAGCCCAGGCCCAGCCATTATCAACGTCCACTGTTTCCATGAGCCGTTGTCCATACATCTCAACCCATCCTTGGTGGCTTCACCTAATTAATAGGCAGCCATCTCCAAGCGGTTGTTAGTGAGTCTCGAACACGAGACCTCATCCCATACCAAGCAACGAAACACTAACTTGGTATAAACCAAAGGTTCATATATAAGAAGAGTTATAACAAAAGGTTCACAACCTCCTCTGTAGGTTCTACCACAGGAACCACGGTCTCGTCGGACACTAGCACTACCGACTCAGGGAGTACGGTCTTCACCTCCTCGGGTGGACTACTAGGTTCACCGACCTCAAAACACGACGAGGGAACCAGGAACTCAAGCCTATCTAGAGATGGCGGAGCCATCTCGGCTTCTTCCGAGTCCCTCTGAAGAGAAAGGAAAGCACTCAGAATCTACGAGTGACGAACAGAGAATTAGTCTTTCTAAATATGGAAGTTCGTTTCCATATAAGACTAAAGAGAAGGCACGACTATGAACGGTTAAAATTTTCTTTGAAAATTCAGAGCCTTCGAAAACATTTCTCAGTTTCAAACGAGTAAACGGTTTTATAAAAAAATTTGTTCCAAGAAAATGTTTTAAAACCCACCCGTAAAAAAAAAATCCGGCTCTGATACCAAGTCTGTAACACCCCCAAATATTCCCTTGGAAAGGCATTACCGCCAGTGACCTCAGACGTACTGTCCGATGTCACCCAAGGCTTTTCCAGTTGATATAAATCATCGAACAACAGTTATGATACAAAATACCATAACTTTCATTTAAACCAAAGTCTCGAAATTACAACATAATTCCAAATACATCAGAAATACAGCGGAAGACTTAATACAAGATATATTTAACACAGCGGAAGACTTTAAATAAACAACAAAAGGGTCTTGATCGCAATGATCACCCGCCAAGGATCTTAACCTGAATAAACTTGTCAAAACACCGTTTGCTTCTATAGTCGTTCTAGCCTTCACGGGATGGCAACTTATCTGATGTGCCGAATCGAACGGATAACACCAGCGAACCATGCAGAGAACAATTACGGTTGGTTAGTCTAATGAAAGACTAAGCAAGGGTACGAAGCAGAGTGGTTCGAAGTAGACGTATTAGGTTAGACTCATCGCTCCTCAAATAACAGTCGATAACGATAGTCAACCACCATACTCCTACTAGAACATATGAAAAGGCATGATCAAGAGAAGATTCTGGAGACCGAGTCTCACAGCAATCAACCCAAAGAAGACTCCAACGAATTGAGTCTTATCGGAAGCATGACAAATGTTGGGAAATATTAATTAATCACAGAATCACAGTATCGCATACGAGCGATTTAAAAGTTAAGACGAGTTTTCCTAGCTGCACTATCGCCTAGCTGCACTACTCGCCCAAGGGTATATTAATTATGTGCGACAACGGCACTTATCTCATTAAATTCCAAAACACACATCACGTTATAAGCTTTTAGATATATGTTTCGTCATGAGGGACATATATCGAAGGGAATTCTTCCCAAGGTTTGTGACACTAGCTAAGTGCACCACCTCTATACTCGGATAGAGGACGATCATGATCCGCTAGTTGGTGTCACGGTCTCCGATGCCCTCTCAATCAATAATTATCAAGAAATGACTAGACCTCAACGAGTCCAACGTTCCTAACTACTAGTGCTAACTAAACAGTTCAACACAGTAATAATCCATATCACAGCCATCATGGCCAACAACAAAACATATATCTATACTAGCGTTGTTCTAACCGATATACAACCTAGTATAATATCATGTTTTAATCATATATATATATATATATCATAGCGTTGTTCTAACAGATATACAACCTATTATAATATCTCATTTTAATCATATCATTTAACAAAACCGTTCCCAACGCAAACAGTAAATCATCCTAAATTAATTAACAACTAAACAATTGATAATTAATTGAAATATGGAATGATGAGCAAGAGCGAACCGCCACTTGCCTTAGATCCGCAGAAGCTTAAGCAAAACTTAGAGACGACGAGTTCCTGGGTCCGAAACAGGGACAGATCTGAGACCACAGATTCCTTCGGATCGACCCATAAAGAAATCCTAAGTTAGATTCAATATCCACGTATATGAATCTAAAAGAATACGAAAAGAATCGAGGGAGTCAAGCCTCGCCCAAGACCACACACCCAAGAACACACACTCGGACAAGGCTCACCGCGGGTGCGGTGGAGCTCTTACCGCGGGGTGCGG
Source organism: Rheum nobile (assembly GCA_027886185.1). Classification (NCBI taxonomy): domain Eukaryota; kingdom Viridiplantae; phylum Streptophyta; class Magnoliopsida; order Caryophyllales; family Polygonaceae; genus Rheum; species Rheum nobile. Next base: position 1,487,955 of record WOAB01000127.1, read on the forward strand.
TGGTGTTACAGTGGCGAGCTCGCGACAGTGTTTTAATGGGGAAAACTCACCCAATCACTTCGTTTGCTTTCGATTTGATTATGGTTCGATGTCCCAACACTTTAGACCTTCTAAAACCACTTAGGAGTACCTTCTCCAACACTCAAAGGGATTCGAAAACCTTTACAACAAAGCTCAAAGCTTGGTGCTTCAATGGAGAAAACAGAGGAGAAAACAGAGGAGGAAGATGACGCTCCTTCCCTTTCTGATTTCGACCCCTTTTATAGCCAACCAAGAGCTCCCCCAGCAGGGAACAAGCAGGAGACCAGGGGGCAAGGCTAGGTGCCACTTGGGCTGTCTAGGCCTGACAACTCCGGCGAGTTGCAGCCAAGCCTTATCGCGAAGACGAAGACCGCCTCAGCTGTTGGCCTTTGCCGCGGGTGCGGCCACTTGACCGCGGGGTGCAGTCAAGGCCATTTTCACCCTTTTTGACTGTTTTGACTTTGGGTTAATCTTCTTAACCCCGGGTTAAATATATTCGTACACGAACGACTATTTAACCCCGAAAATACGTCAACTGTATTTTATATTACTCGGAAAAAATATTACAGAGATCAAACATATTACCGAATGTCTGAACTTCTCTGAAATTAATCCGACTTGTAATACGGGAGTTGGAAAAATTCCAAAATATCCTTATAAAATGAGGGATATTACAGATAATCATTGACAGGCTCACGAAGAGTGCTCACTTAGTGGCTATCAAGTCAACATGGGGAACCCATAAGCTATCTGAAGTGTTTTTACACGAGATTGTCCGTTTGCATGGTACTCCAAAGACCATTGTATCGGATCGTGATGGCCGATTCATGTCAAGATTCTGGAAAGAACTACATAAGGCCATGGGAACCGAGTTGAGATTCAGCACTGCGTTTCATCCTCAGACGGATGGACAGTCTAAGAGGACCATCCAGACCTTGGAAGATATGCTAAGAGCTTGTACACTCGATCGTCCGACTAGCTGGGAGAACAGCCTGAGTCTGATTGAGTTCACGTACAACAACAGTTACCATGCTACCATTAAGATGGCTCCATTTGAGGCTTTGTACGGTCGAAGGTGCAGATCTCCGATTTGTTGGGATGAAAATGCCGACAAGGTTCTGCTCGTACCGGAGTTAGTCGAAAGGACTGCCTCGGACATTGCTTTGATAAGACAAAGGATGTTGACCGCTCAGAGTCGACAAAAGTCTTATGCAGATCTGAAGTGCATAAATGTTGAGTTTGAGGTTGGTGACAAAGTGTTCGTCAGAGTATCGCCATCAAAGGGTGTGTTTAGATTTGGCAAGCGTGGGAAGCTTAACCCTCGCTACGTGGGATCGTTTGAGATCCTTGTTAGAGTGGGGTCTCTAGCGTATCGTTTGACATTGCCGCCATCGGCACATCCAGTGCATAACGTGTTCCACGTATCTTTGTTGAGGAAGTACGTGCCAGGTAAGTCTCATGTGCTGAGTTATGACGACATCAAGATTCAGACAAATGGTACCTATGAAGAGATATCGGTGCATATTCTCGAACGTCGTGAGAAGCAGTTACGGAACAAGGTGGTACCATTGATACGAATTTTGTGGTCCAAGTCAGGAACTGAAGAAGTTACTTGGGAAACCTGGGAAACGGAGGCGGATATGCTTAGACGTTTTCCCGAGCTATTTTCGGCCTAGTTTCGGGGTCGAAACCTTTTAAGGGGGTAGTGTTGTAACGCCTCGCTTTTCTTTGGTTTATTCGGCCAAGTTTCGGGGTCGAAACTTTTTGTAAGGGGGAGGTGATGTAATACCCCTCATTTTAGTAAAGATTATTTTGGTAAGTTTTCCAAACACTCGTATTGTAGTCGAATTATTTTCAGAGAAGTTCAAACTTTCTGTTAAATACTTGATCTCCGTAATAATTCCTTGAGTGAAATAAAATACATTCGACATATTTTTGGGGTTTAGAATAATTGTTCGGGTATGAATATATTTAACCCGGGGTTAAAACCCATACCATAATTCTTTCCGGTCAAAAGTGGGCTTCTCGGTCAAAGAATGGGCAAAAGGCACAAAAATTGCCTTGACCGCACCCGCGGTCATACCCAACGCACCCCGCAGTCAGGAATTGGTCGCCTCCGCACCCCGTAGTAAGACCCACCGCACCCGCGCCGTCATGATTCCTTTTCCAGCTCCGCCGAACGTCGCCTGAGCTGCTTGCCGTTTCGGTCGGCTTTGAGGCGGTGGGAAGGTGCCAGCTGGGCTCCTTGCTTGGCCTATAAAAGGAGGAGGCTTGGAGGAGGAAGACAGCTCCAATCTCTCTCTCTCCAATATCTCTCTCTCGTTCCATTGTTGCCGGAGTTGCAAGCTTTCGCCGGAGTTCTTCAAGGTCGTCGTCGGAGCTACCAAAGGAGAAAAAGGTGCTCTCAAGGTGGTGCTTGGGTGGTCCAGGGAATCCAGAAGTTGGAGCCACCACGAGTCGAGCCCCCATCGTCTTCCCCGATGAGTTATCGTCGTCGTCATCGTCGTCTTGCCTCTGTAGCCTCGCCGCACCCGCGGTCAAGCCGCCGCACCCGCGGTGGGCCTGGGCGTGTGTGGTTGTGGCTTGGGCTTTGTGATCTCGTTTGGGACTTTCGTTCCTTCGATTTCGTCCGTTTTTCTTTAGATTCGTACTATTTATTGTCGAATCTAACTTAGGGTTTCGTTATGGGTCATTCCGTAGGAAATCATAATCTGAGTTCTTCCTCGTTTCGGACCCGGAAACCCGTCGTCTCAAGCTTCGTTGAGCTTCGTCTAATCTAAGGCAAGTGGCGGTTTGCTCTTGCTTATCATTCCATATTTATATTGATTATCAATTGTTTAATTGTTAATTAATTTGGGATGAATATTGTTTTCGTCTGGGAACAGTTTTGATACTGTATGTGATTTAAAAAGAGATATTATAATAGGTTGTATATATTGCTAGAAACAATGCTATTATATATATATATATGATTGAAATACAAATATTATAATAGGTTGTATATACTGCTAGAAACAACGCTATTATATCTGTTATTGGCATCGATGGCTTTGATATGAATTATTGCTCTTATGTTTTAACTGTTTAGTTAGAACGAGTATTCGTAGGAACACTATGTACCTTGCGAGGTTTAGTGGTTTCTTGATAATGGTGCTAGGAGGATTTTCCCTAGTATCTCCGGTCATGACCTTACCCTTACTCAGGGTATGTGCACACAGCTGGTGCCGCCATTTGGGATGTATTCCCTGGGATGTATTCCCTTTGATATCTCTTGTGAAGAGATCTGATATCTCTCGTGAAGAGATCTTAAAAGCTTATAACGTAAAATGTACGTTTTGGAATTAAATAAGATAAGTGCTTTAGTGCACATAATTAATGAACCTTGGGCGAGAAGTACAACGTGGAAACTCGTCTGGGCTTCGATTAGAGTAAGTCCACCTTCTGAATCTGAATTCGCATTATGCGGTGAGGTTGGTCGTGGACCCAAATAGTCAAGTCGCTTTTAAACGTTTGCGTGAAACTTTAATGTTCCCAAACACTTGTCATACTTTCGATAAGACTCAATTCGTTGGAGTCTTCTCTTCATATGTTTCCTTAAGACTCATTCTTTCAGAGTCCGTTCTCTTGATCATGCCTTTTCATATATTTCAGTAGGAGTATGGTGGTTGACTATCGTCATCGACTTTTATTCGAGAAGCGATGAGTCTAACCTAATACGACTACTTAGAACCTTTCTGTTTTACCCTTGCATAGTCTTTCATTAGACTAACCAACCGGTTATATTCCCTTGCATGGTTGGCTGGTGTCATCCGTCTCATACGGCACATCAGATAAACTGCAGTTTCGATGAAGGCTAGAAACGACAATGATGGCAGTTAAAATTTTGAAGAGTTTTACCAGGTTGAGATTCCTTGGCGGGTGATCGTTTAGATCAAGACCCTTGTGTCCTTTATTTTAAAGACTTCCGCTGTGTTAAACATATTTTATATCAAGATTACTCTGTATTTCAGTTGTATTTCGGATTATGGATGTAATGCCAAGACAATGATTTTAATCAAAAGTTATGATATTTTGTATTATAACTGTTGTTTTATGATTTATATAAACGGGTTAAACCTGGGGTGACTTCAGATGTGAAATCCGAGGTCACTGGCGGTAATACCTTTTAAGGGGTGTTACAACATTCCTAGGTAATCAATTGCTCAATTCAGGCAATAATATCAAATTCCACATAGACATGATATTTCTTCCCTTTATCGAGCCTATTAAAAATCTGCATGAAATAAGCTATATGAGATAACTCATAATTCATGAACCGTTATATATGGGCTTGGAATAGTCTAATTTCAGCTAAATCATGCTCATTCATGATGACGATGTAAGGCAGTTTCATCATGACAATTACGGATGAACTTTTGAGAGTACAAGTTTAATATGAGAGTAGAAGTTTAATAATCCCCCGGTTACCTTTCGAGTTTGCGTTGTACTACCATTGAAAACAACATTAAATAGTCATTCTTTTGTAACTAAAAGCGTAATATTATATTGTTGTCATGCTAATATATCAGGCTGAAAAGAATTATAGCCAAATTGTCACCTGCAGATATGATGAAAGCCTGAGGTGTGTAGGGAAGGTTCGCTTTTGCCGAAGGAAGTACATGACAAACGACCAACTGCACTTGAAAATAGGGAAAATATCAGTTGCAGTATGAGCATGCTATGATCTGTAAACAATATCTGATCTTTGTGAAATACCAAATTACAAATATATACACCCTTTCTTACACCTTTTGTAAGCAAGTGATACAACATTGAAGCCATGTACCTAAAAATTCATATCTAAATACCTTGGGTTGATACTTGCAAGCAAAACTTAAAGGCATATCTCGCTGCTGCTAGATTTTTATATCTCAAAGTTAAACTTATCCATCAGGTCACTATGGCATCAAAAGTTAAAGAAGCCTCTGAATCGGAAGTGAAGAATTTGGGTGCATGTGAAAACTAACACTGATAAGTTACTCGAGCAAGCCTTTGATGGACTAAATTAAGCCTAGCTTCCTTCCTAGTATCCTAAAATTGAAAGACATAGCATAAACCATTGTTTAGAGATATCTGTAGTGGCCACAAATTACACACCGTAGACACAAAGCTTCACAATTTACGTATTTGTTGCGTAGTGTAGCTGTAAAAGATGCATAATACCTGGATTGCAATGTAGGAACTACTAGAAATCTAAGATATAGCAAAATTGACCATTTGAACAACATAAGGAAATCTCAATAACAGTTATGTACATGATGCCAGGAAAAAAAACTCATGAACAATGCAACCAGCATACAAAAAACTAACAAAGAAAAGTCAAACCCTTCAAACAGACCCATGGTCATAAAAGTAACCATGTCCTAATCGAAAACGACAATATAGAGCTAGGACATGAAGATTGCAAAACTGATGATGATCAGTAATAAAGTGAAGGGGAAAACATGATGCGTTAGAACATGAGAAGCAAATAATAGAGTGGACACCAAATATTACTACGATTCTGCACGTTTATTACTGTCAAGTTCCTCTTTGTCAAGTTCCTCTTTATCTTGCTCCCCTCAATACATATTTGACATGAGTGCAAGTTGTAAAATGAGGTTCTATCTATTCATTGTCAAGTTCCTCTTTATCTTGTGGGTGAAAGCTAGTACTAATTAAGTGTTGTTAGCTGCTAAGTAGCTTGTCTTGGAAGGATTTTAGGATGCGTTGGAAGACTTGTCTAGAATCAACTTCAGGTTAGATAATTGATGCCCGAAATGTTTTTAAACATAAAGCTATAAAATCCATAAAATGTCAATTTTAACATCAATTCACAACTGACTTTTTTTGAGCATCTTGTAAGAAGGACTCAAATTCATCTAGATAATTGTAGGGACGAGCTTCGATCTAAAACCGGACCGGATCGAAAACCGAATTCGGGAAAAGTGTGGACCGAAGACCGGACTGGAAAATACCGGTCCGGTCCACCTCGGACCGGTTTTGGACCGAATTTTTTAAAAAAATTGTAAAATTAATTTATTATATATAGTAATATATTAATATATAAATAATTTAAAATATATTTATAATATACAAATAATTGTAATTATATAAGTATTTTATAAAAAAAATCGGTCCGGACCGGAACCGAAATGCCAAAATTCTTGGACCGAAGACCGAATCGGTTTTCATTTGGTCCGGTCTGGACCGAATTATGCTCATCCCTAGATAATTGAGCATCTTGTTAGAAGGACTGAACTTATTCAATTCATAACCGACTATTTTTTAGCTATACGATCTAGTTGGAAGGCTTAATTGAGGGATAGGCAGAGGTGTTAGGCAATTGGTATTGTTTTTCTTTTCAAAAAAGTTAGTGAGGATATCTTTCTATTTCCGTAAGATTTTTCCTTTCTCTTTTGCAAATTGAAAGCATAACAACCACTTAAGGAGGGTGAAGAACGGTCACTTCCCTAGAGTATCCTTGCGGTTGGACTCCTTACCAGCTATTGTTTGGTGTCGATACTGTTAGGATGTGCATTCCTTAAATTTCTCCGAGTTGTGGGATCATGCTACTATATATATGATTTTTTTCTCAATTGTTTCCTCTTTCATTAACGTCTAGGATGCCGGGGTGACAGTAAAAACATCTCAATCAGACTTGCCTAAATAAAAAAATATAGGTAAATTTGCAGAAGCATTTGACGATGTTAATGCAATAATCTGTACCTGACTGTTGAATTTGTTGTAAGGTGATTTCATGTTTTATTATGTTAATCCAAAGGAAAATCTCCTTGATTTAGTTTCATTAATTTTCTGCTTTTTGGAGTCTAATCACAAACGTCTCTGGCTAGAATAAGTAGTCGAGTAGGGTGTGTTCTTTCTTTCTCTCTCTCCCAGTTCGTGAGCTTGTAATTTGAAACTACATTTTCCTCTTAGGTGGATGTTATTGAATCTTGTTGGGCCATGTTTTTATCAGGATTGGATCGGCCCATGAAGCAAGTAAAGATCACGGCCCAGCGTGCGGAAGATTCATCCGTTGATGCGACCAACAGCTCCATTCGTAACGTCTAGAGCGGAAATCGTGGATAGAATCGTGACATTAAGTAACCGAGTGATCTTCTCAAATCTGGCATTAAATCCTTTCATTTTAAATAAATTAGGATCGATCTATTGTACACACACCTCTACGGATGCAACTGGATAGCATTCTCGAACTCTCATTGTAATTCCGCACACAGTTTTCTTAAGGAAGAGATCATTCGATCGTTCTACGTGTTCGTCTGACATTACTCAATCTCACTCGATTCATTGCAATCCGTCTCAGCTAAGCTTTACTATTCCCGTTTCGTTTCATCATTATTGGTTTGCTATTTTGTTTGAAGTTATAAACTGATTCGTTCGACTAATAGCACCACATCGAAGGCAATTTAGGTTTGATATCTTTTTACCCAAAACAATTTGGCGCCCACCGTGGGGCCGTTAGCCGATTCGCATTCAAAAGCTTCATCAAGAATCATCCAAGATGGTGAACGACGCTCCTCCTAGCACTTTCGGAGATGGACCAATCCAGGGAGCAGCCGCTAACGACGCCGTTGCCGTCATAGCGGAGGCTTCTACTCAAGAGCAGATCCGTCAAATGGCGCTAACCCTGTCGTCACTACAAGAAGAGTTAGCCGATCAGCGTCGGACTAACGAGTCGATCCAGGCTACTTCCGTTACTGCAATTAATCGTTTGACTAATGAAAATGAATTTCTTAGAGCGCAGGTCCAATCTGCCGCGTCTGCACCAACCGGAAGCAGGCGTTCAATCGACCTCGATGGGATCCGGACTCAACTGGATATGGATGTTGTGGTCATAACGCCAGCAAACGGGCGAAACCAAACCCATACGACCGGTATTCCTGAAACTTCTCGTGTTAACCCCGTTATGACTAATAATGTTTCTCTTACCGGCTCCGAAGGGATCCGAGTAAACAATCCACAGGTCGCGGCTACGCTGAACATCCAGACGCTCATTCAACAGGCTATCAGCGAGCATATGAAGTCTTTTGACGAGCGTCTTGCAAAGATCCCGGGCGTTCCCCAACCCATCAAGAAAGAAGCATTGGATGGCTTCGAGGAATCTCCCTTCGTGGATGATATCGCACGGGTAGAGATCCCGAAGAAGTTTCATCTCCCCAGCATGACCAGTTATGATGGGACAAGCGATCCAGATGACCACATCTCCCTCTACAAGCAAAAGCTCATGACAATTCCCGTCTCCAGGACTAATCGCGAGGCGGTTATGTGTAAAAGTTTCGGCACCTCCCTCGCAGGGCCGACGCTTACTTGGTTCATGCATCTGCCACAAGGATCGATCGCATCCTTCGCAGAATTAGTCAATGCTTTTAAAATTCAATTCGCTAGTAGTCGAAGGCTAGAAAAGAAATTTAGCGATCTATACCGTGTTGTCCAAAAGAATAACAAACCTCTGCGCACTTATCTTAATAGGTACAATAAGGAAAAGGCCGACATACCCCATTGCGATGTCCCTACATCCATCGAAGCCTTTCGACGGGGTCTGGTTCGAGGCAGCGAGTTATATCGAGAATTGACGAAGTACCCCTGCCGAACCTTCGAAGATGTCCAGGCCAAGACAATGGCTCAGGTCAGGTTGGAAGAGGACGAGGAACCCTTTAGGGCCGAACCAAGTCCGGATCGAGTCAGTCGCAGATCGACGTCTGACAGTCGTAAGGACATGCGACCATTGCCATATCCCCAAGGACGCGATGATCGCAGTCGAGACATGGGACATGAATGGAAGGAAAATCCTTCACTACCCCCAAGGTACAATCGTATAACTTCTGTGTTTCCATTGCAAAGTTAGTTAAAACGTTCGACAAGTATGGTAAAGACGTGAGATGGCCACGAAAGAGTGACAAACCGGATTTCAAGAAAGACACGACAAGGTGGTGCGACTTCCACGGCGACCATAGGCACATAACCGACAAATGTGTCGCATTGCGAAAATAGGTCGCAAGGTTGCTATCGCAGGGACTCCTTCGAGACGTCATTTCGGACAGAGCCAAAGCCACCATGGAACGAAGAGATGAGGTACAAAACAAATGCCCTTCTTCTCCTATACCTGCCAAGATTGTCAACTCCATTTTAGGTGGATCCGATATATGCGGGATCTCATACTCCGCGGCAAAGCGCCACACCAAACAGAGCATAGGCAATGTACCCTCACCCTCTGAGCCAAGGCCTAAGAAGACAAGTGACCTGCCCGCAATCACTTTCGATGAGACTGACGCCAGTGGATGGGCAGAGCATCATGACAGTCTGGTAATATCCTTGTCCATTGGAAATTGTCTTGTACGCAGGGTACTAATTGACACAGGTAGTTCCACCGACCTGATCACCCTGGACACCCTAAAAGAGATGGGCTTCAGCGAGGAAGACGTGACTAAGAGGAGACTACCCTTGGTGGGGTTCAGTGGCGAAGTCCGATACTCGCTCGGCGAGATCACTCTCACCACTTATGCGGGAGGAATTAATCGACAGGTAAAATTCGTAGTGATAGATTGTGAATCTCCTTACAATTGCATCATTGGCAGGCCTTGGATACACTCAATGAAGGCAGTCCCTTCCACCTATCATCAAACGATCAAATTCCCAACCAAATGGGGGGTCCAAGAAATCAAAGGAGAGCAAAGGCTCGCTAGGGAGTGCTACGTAACTTCCATGAAGAAAGCAGTCGAGAGCAACACGGCATAGCAATTACAGAACGGGGAAGGGTCGAGCATATACATTGAGCCAGAAACAGAAAAGCTAATCAAAGTTGCTATCGACCCTACCTCACCAGGTCAGACAGTCAGGATCGGGTCCGATCTCGACGATGCGACCCGTGAAAGATTGATAGCATTCCTCCGGTCGAACTCCAACTGTTTTGCGTGGTCTCATGAAGACATGGTAGGTATCTCCCCTGACATCATAACTCATAAACTAAATGTGGATGCAAGCTTTCCCCCTGTCAAACAGAAACGCATGAAGTTCGCCGCAGAACGAAACAGAATAGTCGACGACGAAGTCAAGAAACTGCTAGAGACATGCAAGATTAGGGAAGTCGAGTATCCTGAGTGGCTGGCTAATGTAGTGGTGGTCAAAAAGAAGAACGGAAAGTGGAGAGTCTGTATAGACTTCAAAGATCTCAACAAAGCATGCCCAAAAGATTCGTTCCCTTTACCACACATTGATGTAATGATCGATGCGACGGCATGCCACACAATGCTCTCTTTCATGGATGCATTCAGTGGCTATAACCAGATACTGATGGACCCTCAAGACCAAGAGAAGATAGCCTTCATCACTAGCCAAGGAACCTACTGCTATAAGGTAATGCCCTTCAGTCTAAAGAACACAGGGGCAACGTACCAAAGACTGGTGAATAAAATGTTCAAAGACCAGATTGGGGACACCATGGAGGTCTATATAGATGACATGTTGGTCAAGTCAAAGCAAAAAGAAGATCATGTCGAACACTTGAAGGAAGCATTCGAAGTACTAAAACGCTATAACATGAAATTGAACCCTACTAAATGTTCTTTCGGAGTTTCTTCAGGGAACTTCTTAGGCTATATGGTGACCCAAAGAGGGATCGAAGCAAGCCCCGAGCAAATAAAAGCAATTATCAATCTAAAGCCGCCCAGATGCGTCAAAGATGTTCAAAAACTAACGGGACGAATAGCAGCGCTGAACCGTTTTATTTCAAAGTCGTCCGACAAGTGCAAGCCGTTCTACGACATACTCAAAAAGAACAAGTCATTCCAGTGGGGCGTAGAACACGAGGTGGCATTCCAAGAGCTGAAGAAGTACCTGCCAAGTCCACTACTACTTGCCAAGCCAAAGGACGACGAACCATTGCCCATATATTTGGCCGTGTCAGATACATCGGTAAGTTCCGTCTTGGTAAGGGAAGAAGACGGACAACAATCCCCGATTTATTACGTAAGTCGATCATTACTTCCAGCCGAAACAAGGTACACTTCGTTGAAAAAGTTAGTTTTGGCATTAGTCATGGCTTCGCACAAGTTAAAACCTTACTTTGAATCGCATACTATTATTGTAAGGACTAATCATCCCATGAAAGCAATCATGAGGAAAACTGAGTTCACAGGTCGAATGGCTAAATGGGTTGTACAACTAGGCAGTTACGAGATCGAGTATGAACCCAGAACAGCTATCAAATCTTAGGCATTGGCAGATTTTGTGGTAGATTTCAGTCCAACACTGGAACAAGAAGCCATCAAGGAGGCGACGGAACTACTTTCGACCGACGCACATGGTACTTGGGAGTTGTACACCGATGGAGCATCAAATGTCAGAGGCACACGTTTGGGTGTTGTACTCAAATCACCACAAGGGGACAAGATAGCCCAAGCCGTGAGATGCGAATGGGATGCGACAAACAACGAGGCGGAATACGAGGCGCTCATATTTGGCCTCAACCTAGCCCGAGACCTTGCGATTGACGACATAAAAGTGATATGCGACTCATTACTGATTGTGAATCAGGTCCAAGGATCGTACGTCGCCAAAGATGATAGAATGGCCACCTACTTGAGCATCGTTCAAGGGTTGATCACACAATTCAAGACGTTCGACATCAGCCAAATGCCAAGGGAACTGAATACACAAGCAGATGCACTTGCCAACCTGGGATCAGCGCTAGACCCAAGAGAGTTTCCTAACATCCCTATAGTTCATGTCACGACACCCGCAATATCGAGAACAACTAAAGATACAAGGCAACAAGATGAGCTATAAGAAGTCATCGCCACAACACAGGACGAGTCCGAAACTCATTCGACAAGTGATTCCGAAGACTGGACAAAACCATTCGTCGACTGGATAGTACACGGCACCCTACCGGATGATAAAGCTGCGTCTAAACGCCTAAAGGTACAAGCTCTGTCCTTCGAAATGAAAGAGGGTTTTCTTTTCAAACGATCTGTCACAGGCTTACTACTGAAGTGCCTCGCGCCCGTCGAAGCCCATAAACTTCTTCAGTCTTTGCACGATGGGGAATGTGGCAATCACGCCGGAGGACGAAGCTTGGCTTGCAAAGCCCGACGCATGGGATACTACTGGCCAACGATGAACGCAGACGCATTGGGCTACGCCAAAAGATGCGACGCTTGTCAACGACACGCATCGGTCGCACACCAACCGTCTGAAACCCTGCATCCGACACTCGCGCGTTGGCCGTTCATGAGATGGGGAATGGACATTGTTGGCAAGTTACCACCAGCACAGGGGAAACACGTCTTCTTCCTCGCCATGACGAATTACTTCTCCAAATGGATCGAAGCTGAAGCCTATCGAGAGGTAAAAGAAACTCAAGTCATTTCATTCATCAAACGAAACATTTTATGCAGATTCGGCGTGCCATAAGAGATCGTATGCGACAATGGCTCCCAATTCATCGGTCGTAAGACTAGAGCCTTCTATGAACAGTGGAACATCAACTTAGTCACATCCACCCCCAGATAACCACAGTCGAACGGACATGCAGAGTCCAGTAACAAAATCATCATCAACAACCTAAAAAAGAGGCTAGAAGGCGCGAAAGGCAACTGGACTGACGAACTCCCATACATCCTCTGGTCCGATAGAACCACACCAAAGAATGCGACAGGACAATCACCCTTCTCGCTTGTTTACGGATGTGAAGCGGTCATCCCCGCTGAGATACTTATCCCTACAGCTAGATACGGCCTGTAGACCCCAGAGCAGAACGATGAAGAGTTGTCGCATAACCTCAACACGATTGACGAAGTCAGAGAAAAAGCCAGGCTTAGGATGGTCCAATATCAACAACAGGTCGCAAGGAGCTACAACAAAAACATCTGCATCCGAGTTTTCAGAAAGGGTGATTGGGTATTGAGGAAGACATTTCGGAACACAAAAAACCCCAGGGATGGTAAGCTGGCCCCACAATGGGAAGGACCCTACCTAATCATAGACATCGTTGGACAAGGCGCTTACAGATTGCAAGACATGAAAGGACGCGACATCCCAAGAAGCTGGAACGCAACGTACCTAAAGCAGTATCATTTCTAAAAACTTTTCTATTATTTGTCAAATTATCAATTACATTCTTTTCTCATTGACTTAAACATCGGAGGGCCGTTGGGTTCACCCCCGACAGCCATTCCTTAGCAACCCCTCGCTTTGTCTCATCCAAACACAAGTGTAACAAGCTCAAACAAAGCAGTGGATCCACCCAAGACACACAAAAGCGCTTACAAACTTACACAACGCGATCGATCGACACACAGGGAGTTGAACAACAAAGGAACTTCGGCACACCGCCTGCCTTATTACAAAATAAGTTACACGAAGACTTGAACTATACACCTAACGCAAGACACATTTGCTTACCTCCCTGGATTACAATATACAACTGTCATGACTAAACTCAAACACAATACGCAGGCCTCCTTTCGGAGAACACATCCATGCAAACATACATCAAACACAGACAGGTGCCAGAAACCAAAGAGTGCTATTCAAAAACAAAAGGCAAAAACGCCAATCATCATCATCTTACAAACACGCGACCTGCGATGATGGACGGGTCACCAAAATGCAAGAGTTTGCCCACACGACGGTGGGACTTCCAAAATAATCAATCCAAATATCCAAGAAAACAAACCAACAAGTCAAGGGATGAGAGATTCAAGCTTCGACATCTCTACCTTGGGCAGCGTCAGGGGCAACATCGAGAGTAGCGTCAGGGGCAAGATCGCATGCCGTTTCTGTTCGTCCGGAACTCACTCCAGTTCCTTCTTCCGCCATGACTCCAACGGTCCCGCACGCCTGAAGGAAGTCGATGCCGGGGCAACCGTTGGGGAACTGCTCGTCCAGATAAGCATGTTCCTTCTCCAGGTCCCACGACTCTTGAGGACCGGCCTTAAGATCCTCCATCATCTCAATCCTGGCCTTGAGCGTGAAGTAAGCTCCAACGTCAGTGGCAACCTCACCGCCCTCCTTCTTGGCATTTTCCAGTCGAGCCTCCAAATCACTAACACGTTGCTCAGAAACCTTCAAGTTAGTCTCGGCAATGCGACGCATACCCTTTGACATCTTCAGCGACGCCTCTGCTTCTTTCACCCTATCCACAGCTTGGGAGATCTTTGACTGAGCGTCGTCCCACATCTGCTTCGTCTTCAAATGACTCGACCTAAGATGTTGGAAGACCTACCCATGTAGACAGCAAGTCAGCAGATGCAACAAAAAAAAACAAAGGGGAAGTTTGAGTTCAAACCGTCCAAGAGCCCGTGGTGGCCATTTCCAGATTCTCCAAAGCAAGGAGGTCTTCGATATCATCAGGTACTGGCAGGGTGAGGAGCTCATGGAAATCAATGCTCTTCTTCGCAGACTTGCCTTTCGACGCATCTTCTGAGGCACGAACAAGTTTCCTCTTATGACCAGACGACTTTGAGGGAAGCGACTTGGGAGGACACCCTTTAGGAGGAGCCTTGGAACGCATCCTCTGTGCCAGCAAATCCTTGGCCGAAAGACGAGCGCTAGATCTTTCACTCTGGGATAAGGCTGCATTCAACGAAAACATAATCAAAGATAGTAGATAAGAGAAACAAGGCAAGGCAGACTTGGTAGGAACCCACGTTTAGAAGAAGACGACATCGGTGAATTTGCTTCGACTGGGAGAGTTTGAGCGGTTGCAAAGATGTTGATGTTCGCAAAGGACCTTTCGATCTGGGAAAACTTCAGAACTGTCTGCGTCCTCGAATCTAGAACAGGATCCTCCTCCGGATCTTCGATCTCAGGGTCTGCAAAAAGTTACATGTAAGCCAAAGTTAAAAGCCACGCGACCTACTTCAAGCGCAGGAAAGAACACAAACCTTTCCACATCCATTCGGTCAACAGGAACGGACAATCGCCCCCCAAGCCCAATGACGCAACGTTCATGAAAAAGAACCGCTTTTTCCATCCACGATCGTTCACATTCAACCTCAAAGCCAAGGGTTGGCGGTCAGAGCAGCTTCGAAGGTTATACTGGTACGATCGCTTGGACCCCAGACTGTAGTTATAATCTAAAACCCTAAAATCTATGCCAGCAGCAAAATCTTTGTTCAGACGGTCCAAGACCTTAAGCAAACGCCAGGCATGAGGCATTATTTGGCAAGAGGCTAAGGAGAAAGAAGAGAGCACAGACTGAACTAGTTCAGAGAAAGGAAAGGTATAGCCTATTTTGAAAGGATATTCATAGAAGCAAACCCAACCCGGACATCTTGAGTCGGCCTGTTCGTCTGGATAGGGGAGGCGAGAGATGGCATCCTTAGGAAAACCTCCAACCTGCAAGGCCCTGTCGAGTTCGGGCTGAGTCATGACGTTTACGACGCTTTCCTGCTCGCTGAGAAGGAAAAGGGGGGGCGATCTTCAGAACTTGACTCCGAATTGGAAGCGGCCATGAATGAGATGGTGAAAAGATTCAAACTTGGAAGGAGAAAAGTTACCATGGGAAGGAGAAGTTACAGCCGGTGAAGATGAGAATAAAGGGCAGAAGTCAAATCAATTTATTGGCAAAGGATGGGATCCAATTCTACAGCAGAGACATCCGATCCAGTGCACGTGTCCGTGATCCATGAAGGAAAGAAAACCGCCCAAGTCCAACCTGTTACTCGTCTGGTTTCCTTTGGGGCAATTGTTGGGCCATGTTTTTATCAGGATTGGATCGGCCCATGAAGCAAGTAAAGATCACGGCCCAGCGTGCGGAAGAGGAAGATTCATCCGTTGATGCAACCAACGGCTCCATTCGTAACGTCCAGAGCGGAAATCGTGGATAGAATCGTGGCATTAAGTAACCGAGTGATCCTCTCAAATCTGGCATTAAATCCTTTCATTTTAAATAAATTAGGATCGATCTATTGTACACACACCTCTACGGATGCAACTGGCTAGCATTCTCGAACTCTCATTGTAATTCGGCACACAGTTTTCTTAAGGAAGAGATCATTCGATCGTTCTACGTGTTCGTCTGACATTACTCAATCTCACTCGATTCATTGTGATCCATCTCAGCTAAGCTTTACTATTCCCGTTTCGCTTCATCATTCTTGGTTTGCTATTTTGTTTGAAGTTATAAACTGATTCGTTCGACTAATAGCACCACATCGAAGGCAATTTAGATTTGATATCTTTTTGCCCAAAACAAATCTCAATGGAAAGTGTTGCAATCGCACATTCAAGAGTGGCATGATTTTACAGAACTTGTAAAATTCCATCATGAGTAAGTAATGAATGTTCTGTTTCCACTAGATGTATATCAATGCTTTCACAAATCATGATCTGCTACTGCATGACATAGTTGCCAAATTTGCACCTACTATAAATATCCTCATAAATGTTTAGCTTACATTTATCTGGATTTGGAATGAACAAGATTATAAATGTCCTATTTGGAAACTATAGTTAGTAGTTTTTTTTCACATGGGAGGTTTTCATGGACGTTGTTTTTTCTTTTGAATGTGGTACATGGATGGACTTTTTTTTTGGATGAAGCAGAGAGAATAATAAGAATAGTATTATTGATAGTTCTTTCTGTAGGTATAATAGATGTTCCTCTGAAGTAATTGAAATAAAGTATACTCTAATAGTTGAATAGTTATATAAAAGGTGAACTAGAAGCTTCATGACTATGAGTATGATTATTTCATTTGCTAATCTCAATATCTTTATGTTTTGTTTGTTTTTCCTCTTCTTAGATCACTGTTGTTTAATTTGTGTAGGGAAGGGGGTGAGTAGTGAAAACAATACACATACATAAAGATGAATGACATTTGCCCCATTTCAATTGTTTTTTTATGTACCCTCTACAGCGGTTTATTTGTCATGCTTGTAGTTAGCATTTGGATATGAAGTTAACCTTCAACATATGGCAGGAATTTAAGAATAAATCCAATTCCCTATACACTATATTACGTAGCAGCAGACTTGCTGGAAGTCAGAGAGCCCCTTTCCTGAGGCGTTTTCTTTTACGGCTAATTTTTTTTTATTACAAGCAAACATTAGGACTCATCTAATCCGATGACAATCCTAAATCATCGCAATGGATGATCTTTACAAGCTTAGTACCAAAAAAATCAAAAGTAGAGTTCAGATTTGTGAACTCATATCGGGACTCGTGATGGAGTAAGGATCTCTGGTGGAAGGCATGCGAAAGAAAAATATGCTGAAAGCTACATAGGGCAGGGGGAGGGAGAACATGTCCAGAAATAAAGTTTGTCGCGTGATTTGCTTCCCGAAAGCAGTGATGTACCTGAAAACCTGCAAAAGACAAAAGCAAGGAAACAATGTCATGGATAATGGAGTGGATTTCCCAGAAAATTTTCCAAATTCCACGTATAGAATTAATGACAACTAAATTGTCGCCCTCGACAATTAAGTGAGTAATATGGAGACGAACCGCTTGCTGAATTCCAAAAAGAGCAGCAAGGGCCTTAGTGCGAAGGGTGGAAGTAGGGGGAATAGTTTTCGTATGGAAAGAGAGCAAAGTTCCTCTGGAATCCCGAATCAAATGCCCAATATGGGAACTGACATCAGGCTTTCGAGAACCATCAAAATTTAATTTATACCATTGAGGTGGTGCGGTGGCTTCTTCCAAGTACGATTGGAAGGTCAAGCTCTATTACGCCGGACAGGGGCTGGAGTTGGTGGAGGAGTAAGTGTGATCCAATCTTGGTAGTAATAAAATGCCTGCATTATCGGGCATGAGCTATTGTGAGGTGCATGAGTTTAAAAGATGGAGGAGTTGCGATGAGTCCAAATAGACCACCATAAGAACAGTAGAGGGGTGGGTTGGGTGTTTCGTAAGAGGAAGAAATCGAAATTTTGAGCGAAGTCGTCCGAAAATTGATGAAACGACTGATGTAGTTTTGATTCAAGTTTGTGGATCATAGAAATTGTGAAGGGGCAAGTGAAAAAGAGATGATTTCGGTATTCGTCGGAGGATGTACAAAGGGAGCAGGTTGAGGGTACAATTGAGAAATAACGGTTGAGGCATTCAGAAGTGGGGAGGTCGTCTACCAAACTTTTCTAGATAAAAGTTTGTATTTTGGGAGGTATTTTTTGCTTCCATAACCAGACAAGCAAATCAGATTGGGGAGGAGTTGTGATGTATTGAGTAATCTTGCGGGATGATTTAACCGAGAAGTTTTCGTTTGAACTAGGAGTCCACACAATCTTGTCTTCTCTGTTTGTAAGCGGAATATGGATGGCCAGAAATTTTGAGATAATGTAGGGAGGTAATAGAGATTGTAATTTACAGACATCCCATTGATAGGTAGGAGTAATGAAGGTTGAGACCGTAATAAGTGGGTCAGTGTGATTGTGATAGTATGGGAAAAGTTGACAGTCAGGGACCCAAGAATCCAACCAGAATTTAGTTGTTCGGCCGTTTCCTATCTCCCAACCGAGGCCTTTACGGAAGTCAGAGCGCAGATGCAATAGTTTCGAGAATTGCCAAGATTGCTTTTGTTTTTTTACGACTAAATTTTAATTCCTTCTTTAAGGTAAACATTACTCTTACCATACTCAGTTGTGGCATTTAGAATTTGTGCACATTTAAAAATGTGAAAAAGACGTGTATAGTTTTTCTAGTCAAAAGGTTGTTTATTCAATTTAAATCTGAGGTGGTTTTAGCAAAAAACAACATATCAGTTTTTTTTTTTTGGAATTGCACTTATCAGTTGTTAGTGTTACCGTTGAGTGAAATCTGTTTGTAGATCCATTCATATAGATAGTATTATTGTTGAGTAGAAGTAATTGACCTTAGGTAAGAGGGATTAATCTTACCTTTGTTATTTTTATTTTTTTTGTAGGGTTTTGATTTTATTGGACAAACAAGAAAACATGGATATTAGCTATATAGGATTAACATGTCTACTTTTTAGGATAATGATACTTTATTTTGGTGCATACTTTTGGTATATTAGCAGCTCTAGCTAACACTAGGTATGCTAATTAGCACAAGCAAACTATATGTAGACTTGGTATTTTGTATATTAGGTACACTTGGGCAAGCTATGTACTTATGTTTTAATCAACATGTTTCTTATATGATGAATGAAATTTTAGTATGAAATAACATTTTTTAAGCACGGAAAATATGTATACATATACTCAACAAAAATAATCTACTATATATCTACTAAACGCAAAGCCCGACTGTGCCACATGGCACTCCTAAAATACACCCAATTTTTTATGCCACGTGGCATCTTTACAGCAATTTGTACACGTGTCATTAATTCCGTTTATTCCGGTTTTTGCCATTTCTATCTTTCAATTTGAATCTTCCAGAATGTGTAGAATATTATATTTTCCATATTGATAATATAAGATCTGCTACTCTATTTTTGTAATTATTTTTTTCGCAAATCATATTACAGAATCGTACAAATATTTTGAAAATCGTAAATATATGAACAGCCACACTATAAATGGATAAAATTGGACCTAAATTATTAACCAGTACTATATGTATGTCTAAATTTAAACCATACGTTTTTCATGCTAATAGACATTTGCAAAGCCTGCAAATGTATGAATAACCTGCAAAATAATATGAATAACCCTAATGCAATTAGGGCAGGCATAAAAAAATTCCAACCTGCAAAATAATACATGTATACAAACCTGCAATATGTGCAAAGAACACAAAAATGACAAAAATTACACCCATGCAAAGAATACAACAATGAAGCTATTTCTTCAAATGACCTAAAAAAGACTGCATAGGCATACGTACCAAAATTACATCCATGGATAATTATTGCTTAAACCCAAAATGGAAATGGTAATTTGCAAGGCAATTCATACAAAGTCAGTGCAGAATATGCTTCGAGAGATTATATTTTAATCTGTTTGGCGATTACACTAATAACTTCTCAGAGCATACTCTGCACTGACTAATGAATTGCTTAAACAAAAAATAAAATGCTAATCTGCAAGGCCATACATAGTAAGAAAATGATCTGGGCCCGGTGCATTAATTTTTCTACAATGTGTAATCTGCAAGGCAAGAGTTTTTCCAATTTGAAGATGTATACAATACATGTACAGAATAAAATGCATCGATTATGGCAGTTTAATATGTGCACAATCAAATAAAATCAACCATTATAATCCATAAAAATTATGCCTTATAAATAGAGAGCATCTTCCTCAATTACATTCTAAAACTTTGTGAGTTCTTGCACAGGCCTAAACAATATCGATTCTTCCTTTGAGATAGCAGGTATGTTTTTGCAATTCATAATAATACGATCATGCGATATACATTCTTCTCGGGGTTCGGAAATTCTCCCTATCTCAACTGAGTTTTTGCAATTACAGAATTGATATTCCACTACTGAGTTTTCTATGTATTTTGTGCATTTACAGAACAGCAAATACTGAACTGATTTTCCATTACTTATTTTCGTATATATTGTCCATTACTGATTTTCCATTTACAGAACAACAAATACTGAACAACAAATATTTTGTGCAATTACAGATATTCCAATACTGAACTGATTTTCCACTACTGAACTGTATTTGGTATTGAACTTTTTTATGACCTTTGTAGCAATGTCAAAACAACAACAAGAAATAAAGGATATTACGGGTACCCGAGGGAATTATGAGCTAAAGGTTCGAGTAATTCGATTGTTTAAAGTTCCGAAGAAAGAAGATCGTACGCAATACAGTACAACTGAAATCATTTTAATGGATGAAAAGGTATTAATTTTCAGTTCTTTAATAATTTGTATTTAATATATAAAAATTGTTTGTCTAATATTTGTATAGCACTAACACATATTTCTTATTGTCTTAAGGGTGAGAAAATCCATGGAGTCATTAAAGAAGCTTTTATGGTGAATTTTGCAATATTAGAGGAAGGATGTGTATATTTGATTTCAAACTTTGGAGTTGCTCTTTATGATATACCTTTCAAGTTCTCTAATCATAAATACAAGATAATATTTTATCGCAACACTACAATTAAGCGAAGTTCATCAATTTCTATTCCTATTCATGGATTCAAATTCGCTGATTTTGAAAAAATCCTCGACGAGTCACTGGATCAAGAATATCTGTATGGTTAGTAAATCTTTCAATTTATCATTTGTTATATTATAACAATTAGTATTTCAGTACATTTAATATTTTATTTTACACATAATAGTAATTATTGTGTAGATGTTATTGGTCAATTGGTTGTAATTGGTCAATTGGTTGTAATTAGAGACAACATTGTTACCTTTACTAACAGGAACGGAAAAGAGGGTAAAAGGATCAATATACAATTGATGGATACAAGGTATTTATTTATTTTTTGAAATTCTCCATGGTAATAAAATTTAATATGTAATTTTATATTCTGTTGTTTTATATTCATAGTTAATATTTTATATTGTATAATATTGCAGGGATAATGTCATCAATTGTACATTATGGGATGATTATGCCGAATTATGTCGTCCATTTGTTGGGGCTTCTGCTCAGAATTTCGTCGTAGTTATTATACAATTTGGAAAGCTGGGAAAATGGAATAATACACCTAATTTGTCAAATGGTTATTATGGCACAAGGATTTATTTTGATGATGATAGCGTATGTGAGATTGCTGAATTTAAGAAAAGGTAATATTATTATTATTACATAAAATATGCAATTTAATATCCAATATCGTGATATTTATTTTTTAATTATCCTATACTATTTGTCTTTATATTGTAGTTTCTCAAAAAAAAGAATGCTCAAAAGGTGGCCAAAGTTGTATACAATTGACAAATGAGCCGTCCTACTCCCAAGCCGACCTTTTCTTAAACGTGAATGATAGAAAAAAATTAGATGAGCTTTACGAACATCTTCACGATCGAGGAACGGTTAGTTCAAAATTGTACAATTGCTTATTATGTGTTAATAAATATTATTCAAATTTATGTACACTATATTACATATTTATTTTATATATAATATAAACTATAGGTTCTGCAAGCTATTACTCTTGCCACCATTGATCATATTGAAGATTCCTACGGATGGTACTATAATTCTTGCAAACGTTGTAAAAGTAAGGTGCAACCGCAAGAGGAAAAGTTTTGGTGTAAAAAATGTGAAACTTTGGTTAACTATGCAGTCCCTAGGTACAAAATTCTTCATAAAATTCTGTCATTTAAATTCAGTTATTTTAATGTTTATACATGATATTGTAGTTGTTTTTTTATATGCAGATTTAGTGTTCAAGTTAGTGTTATAGACAGATCTGGTACCGCTCAGTTCACTATATTTGATAGGGAAATTTCTCAATTCTTGAAGAAAACTGTTTCCAGCATTATCGAATCAACGGATAAGGTATATAAAAATAAATCTTAATGCATTACTTTCTAATTGCTGTTTTTTATTGAACTTATTTTTTTTTCAAGATGAGGACATAAATAACATCCTGAAAGAGTTAAATGTCTTGCTGAACAAAAAGATGTTATTTAGAGTTCTTATTTCGCAATTCAACATTAGCAGACTTCCTACACCTTCTGCATATACCGTGACGAATATGACCGACGATACAACTCTCATTGAGAAATTTGAGCAAACGACCAAAGAATCTGAGGTATATATCGCTGAATTAAGATTATGATATTTATGACTTAATTTATTATTAATTCCAAATTTAATAATTGTTTAATTTATTTATTGATAGGAAAATCTAGAATCGTGCACCCTAGACAATGATGTTATGTCAAAAGTTTCTTCAAATGAAATGGTTTCACCCCGTAAGCGTCGTTATATTAACATCGACGAAGATGATGAAAATGGTGAATCGGATGAAGAGGAAATTACTAAAGCTGATGATTGTCCTTTAGCTAATCGTGGGGAGCACTCAAGTACCCGGAAAAGGCTTATATTCAAGAAAGTGAAGGAGGAAAAGCTAGAAGAATAAACAATTTCATATAAAAATTTAATTTCATAATTTCGTTTTGCAGATTTTTGTTAAGTTTAGAATGGCCCTTTTCATATAAGTTTGATGTTTATTAATTCCTCCAAGTTAGACAATTTGTTTTGATTCTATTGCAGATTTCTGGTCAATTTATATCATTGAAATTTAATTATTTTGTTTTTGCTTAATGATATTTTGTTACTAAAACTAAATCAAAAGCAGGGGTGGATATATGACTAAGGTTCTACGATACTGAAAACATGCAATAAAACTAATATACTATTTTTCAGTTATATGATTTAGGTTCCAGGTTCTGAAAACATGCAATAAGGTTCTTAATTACTGAAAACATGCAATAAAACTAATATACTATTTTTCAGTTATATGATTTAGGTTACAGGTTCTGAAAACATGTAATAAGGTTCTACGATACTGAAAACATGTAATAAAACTAATATACTATTTTTCAGTTATATGATTTATGTTCCAATTACTGAAAACATGCAATAATACTAATATACTAAGTATGAGACTAATTTTAAGAACTTAAATCTAAACGTCTAATTCTTGGCGTACCTGTATGTCTTCTGTAATTATATGCAATAAAAATCCATTTTTTGTTGATGATTCAGTTTGGACTGACACACAGCTGACCTATACCCACAATAAATAATGTAGATTAGGTAATAGATTTATACAATTCATTAGGGCAAAACAACTTAAGTATTAAAAGATAACATATGACCTTACTGTATATTTTCAATCCATGTACTATAATAGTTGTATTAATTGGAGGACACATGCTAAAACCTGTTATTTCATGTGAACAAAATTCAGTAAATTTTTTTATGTTAAATATCAATTAAATATAGTTATGGAAATTGGTAAGAGGCATACCCTTAGATGATTAAGTGTCCAATCCAATTCCACATGGAAGTACATCTTCAATTAAAGAAGGAGAAGGTGTAGCCTATTTGTTAGGTTCAAACCTGTTACACAAAATGAGGAGAAAGTGTCAAAAAAGTTATTTAACATAATGAAGCAAAATGAAATTATCTAAATTGCCTTTGCAAAATGAAGCAAAAAAGGTATTGTTTATTTTTGTGTTGTTCGATTTCTAATGTTTGATTGTGTTAGGTATTAAAACTAAATCAATAGAGTTTAGTTATATGATTTAGGTTCTAGGGTTTAGGGTTTAGTGTCTAGGGTTTAGTGTCTAGAGTAGGGTATATGATCTATGGTGTAGGGTATAGGGTTTATATAAGTGTATTCATGAATACATGAAAAAATCAGTAGACATAGCACATGTTAATAAAAAATCAGTACACATAGCACTTCATGTGCACTATATAATCCTGTACTTCATGCACTGCATGTATTCATGCACTTCATATATAGTGCACATGATCAACAACAAAAATCAGTAGACATAGCACTTCATGTATTCAGGAACACTCATGAAAATCAGTACACACAGCACTTCATGTGCACTATATAATCTTGCACTGCATGTATTCATGCACTACATGTATTCATGCACTTCATATATCGTGCACATGATCAACAAAAAGAAATCAGTAGACATAGCACTTCATGTATTCATGAACACTCATGAAAATTAGTAGGATTATATGTCAAGTACATAACACTAAATACATGAATACATGAAGTGTATTCATGTATTCAGTTGGAACAGTCATGAATACATGATTTTTAATCAAATCCTGCAATTCTAACACTCATGAATACACTGAATACATGAATATTTAACCAAACGAGCACACACACTATGTTAAGTACATGACAGTTCATGTATTCAGTGGATAAAAAATCAGTAATATTTTAAAGTTTAATGATCAATAAAACATAGTCTTAATATTAGTGTACGAGACATACCCTTAGATCTTTCAGTTTATGTTAGGGCTCTTTCCTTATGTGTCGAGTCCAGATCCACATGTAATGCTGTAGAAAATAAATATGTTAAGGGCATAATAGTTTATAATTTAAAATTAACAAAGTATGCTGTAGTTAATAGGAATTTGCCTATATGTATATATCATACTTACAGAATATAGTATTTATATTACATGAAAACATTATAATTTTCATATATGTGATGATATCAGAAATTTCCTAACGTGATGAATGCAGAATTTTGTTTAAGTAAATTTAGGTCATAAACGTGATTTACTGATTTTCTATGTTATACTATTATATTGTTATTTTTACACTATCTCAAAATAGGGACAAAATTACAAATCAGTAGACATAGCACTTCATGTATTCATGAACACTCATGAAAATCAGTAGGATTATATGTCAAGTACATAATACTGAATACATGAATACACGATTTGTAATCAAATCCTGTAGTTCTAACATTCATGAATACACGGAATATATGAATATTTAACCAAACGAGCACACACACTATGTTAAGTACATAACAGTTCATGTATTCAGTGGATAAAAGATCAGTAATATTTTAAAGTTTAATGATCAATAAAACATAGTCTTAATATTAGTGTACGAGACATACCCTTAGATCTTTCAGTTTATGTTAGGGCTCTTTCCTTATGTGTCGAGTCCAGATCCACATGTAATGCTGTAGAAAATAAATATGTTAAGGGCATAATAGTTTATAATTTAAAATTAACAAAGTATGTTGTAGTTAAGATGAATTTCCCTATATGTATATATCATACTTACAGAATATAGTATTTATATTACATGGAAACATTATAATTTTCATATATGTGATGATATCATAAATTTTCTTACGTGATGAATGCATAATTTTGTTTAAGTAAACTTAGGTCATAAACGTGATTTACTGATTTTCTATGTTATACTATTATATTGTTATTTTTACACTATCTCAAAATAGGGACAAAATTACAAATCAGTAGACATAGCACTTCATGTATTCATGAACACTCATGAAAATCAGTAGGATTATATGTCAAGTATATAATACTGAATACATGAATACATGATTTGTAATCAAATCCTGCAGTTCTAACACTCATGAATACACGGAATACATGAATATTTAACCAAACGAGCACACACACTATGTTAAGTACATAACAGTTCATGTATTCAGTGGATAAAAAATCAGTAATATTTTAAAGTTTAATGATCAATAAAACATAGTCTTAATATTAGTGTACGAGACATACCCTTAGATCTTTCAGTTTATGTTAGGGCTCTTTCCTTATGTGTCGAGTCCAGATCCACATGTAATGCTGTAGAAAATAAATATGTTAAGGGCATAATAGTTTATAATTTAAAATTAACAAAGTATGCTGTAGTTAATAGGAATTTGCCTATATGTATATATCATACTTACAGAATATAGTATTTATATTACATGGAAACATTATAATTTTCATATATGTGATGATATCAGAAATTTCCTAACGTGATGAATGCAGAATTTTGTTTAAGTAAATTTAGGTCATAAACGTGATTTACTGATTTTCTATGTTATACTATTATATTGTTATTTTTACACTATCTCAAAATAGGGACAAAATTACAAATCAGTAGACATAGCACTTCATGTATTCATGAACACTCATGAAAATCAGTAGGATTATATGTCAAGTACATAATACTGAATACATGAATACACGATTTGTAATCAAATCCTGTAGTTCTAACATTCATGAATACACGGAATATATGAATATTTAACCAAACGAGCACACACACTATGTTAAGTACATAACAGTTCATGTATTCAGTGGATAAAAGATCAGTAATATTTTAAAGTTTAATGATCAATAAAACATAGTCTTAATATTAGTGTACGAGACATACCCTTAGATCTTTCAGTTTATGTTAGGGCTCTTTCCTTATGTGTCGAGTCCAGATCCACATGTAATGCTGTAGAAAATAAATATGTTAAGGGCATAATAGTTTATAATTTAAAATTAACAAAGTATGTTGTAGTTAAGATGAATTTCCCTATATGTATATATCATACTTACAGAATATAGTATTTATATTACATGGAAACATTATAATTTTCATATATGTGATGATATCATAAATTTTCTTACGTGATGAATGCATAATTTTGTTTAAGTAAACTTAGGTCATAAACGTGATTTACTGATTTTCTATGTTATACTATTATATTGTTATTTTTACACTATCTCAAAATAGGGACAAAATTACAAATCAGTAGACATAGCACTTCATGTATTCATGAACACTCATGAAAATCAGTAGGATTATATGTCAAGTATATAATACTGAATACATGAATACATGATTTGTAATCAAATCCTGCAGTTCTAACACTCATGAATACACGGAATACATGAATATTTAACCAAACGAGCACACACACTATGTTAAGTACATAACAGTTCATGTATTCAGTGGATAAAAAATCAGTAATATTTTAAAGTTTAATGATCAATAAAACATAGTCTTAATATTAGTGTACGAGACATACCCTTAGATCTTTCAGTTTATGTTAGGGCTCTTTCCTTATGTGTCGAGTCCAGATCCACATGTAATGCTGTAGAAAATAAATATGTTAAGGGCATAATAGTTTATAATTTAAAATTAACAAAGTATGCTGTAGTTAATAGGAATTTGCCTATATGTATATATCATACTTACAAAATATAGTATTTATATTACATGGAAACATTATAATTTTCATATATGTGATGATATCAGAAATTTCCTAACGTGATGAATGCAGAATTTTGTTTAAGTAAATTTAGGTCATAAACGTGATTTACTGATTTTCTATGTTATACTATTATATTGTTATTTTTACACTATCTCAAAATAGGGACAAAATTACAAATCAGTAGACATAGCACTTCATGTATTCATGAACACTCATGAAAATCAGTAGGATTATATGTCAAGTACATAATACTGAATACATGAATACACGATTTGTAATCAAATCCTGTAGTTCTAACATTCATGAATACACGGAATATATGAATATTTAACCAAACGAGCACACACACTATGTTAAGTACATAACAGTTCATGTATTCAGTGGATAAAAGATCAGTAATATTTTAAAGTTTAATGATCAATAAAACATAGTCTTAATATTAGTGTACGAGACATACCCTTAGATCTTTCAGTTTATGTTAGGGCTCTTTCCTTATGTGTCGAGTCCAGATCCACATGTAATGCTGTAGAAAATAAATATGTTAAGGGCATAATAGTTTATAATTTAAAATTAACAAAGTATGTTGTAGTTAAGATGAATTTCCCTATATGTATATATCATACTTACAGAATATAGTATTTATATTACATGGAAACATTATAATTTTCATATATGTGATGATATCATAAATTTTCTTACGTGATGAATGCATAATTTTGTTTAAGTAAACTTAGGTCATAAACGTGATTTACTGATTTTCTATGTTATACTATTATATTGTTATTTTTACACTATCTCAAAATAGGGACAAAATTACAAATCAGTAGACATAGCACTTCATGTATTCATGAACACTCATGAAAATCAGTAGGATTATATGTCAAGTATATAATACTGAATACATGAATACATGATTTGTAATCAAATCCTGCAGTTCTAACACTCATGAATACACGGAATACATGAATATTTAACCAAACGAGCACACACACTATGTTAAGTACATAACAGTTCATGTATTCAGTGGATAAAAAATCAGTAATATTTTAAAGTTTAATGATCAATAAAACATAGTCTTAATATTAGTGTACGAGACATACCCTTAGATCTTTCAGTTTATGTTAGGGCTCTTTCCTTATGTGTCGAGTCCAGATCCACATGTAATGCTGTAGAAAATAAATATGTTAAGGGCATAATAGTTTATAATTTAAAATTAACAAAGTATGCTGTAGTTAAGATGAATTTGCCTATATGTATATATCATACTTACAGAATATAGTATTTATATTACATGGAAACATTATAATTTTCTTATATGTGATGATATCAGAAATTTCCTTACGTGATGAATGCAGAATTTTGTTTAAGTAAATTTAGGTCATAAAGGTGATAATATTGCAATCACCTATAAAACTATTCTATTGTTATTTTTATACTATCTCAAAATATGGACAAAATTACAAATCAAGACTCTATAAGTACCCCATATGTTGTAATCCATCTATCACGTTCAACATTCTTAAGTTCTCCAGGATCATCATTTTATAGTATTCAGTATGGTGAATCCCATTCCGCATGATGTCTCAATTGACACTGAGGTGCTTTTTCTTACAGATATTGTACCGGAAAGCCATTTTTTTAGGTTTCCAAGTATCGCAAACAATTTTTACATTCGACTTTCCTTTCCAATTGATTTATCGGACGATGAACATTACATCAAATGTTCAGTTACTATGCCGAGTGATCTAGCAAACGCAACACAAAGGTATTTATTATTATACTGTTTTTTGTAATTTAATAATAGTATCTGTCATTTTTTATTAATTTAAGATTGTTAAAAAAACTATTTTTTTTTGTTTTACACATGTGCAGGTTCAAAAATGCTTTGGATGAAATGAATAAGAGATATACTCCATTCATCTATGAGAGGGATCCTATTCTATTCCCAAACATTCATATGAATGTTGCAATAAGAAATGTGGTAGGATTTTTCAGTCCAACTCAACTCGCAGGATTTCATTCAACATTTACATCCTATAATCCAATGATTATTGTTCTTACACATGCCGAATTGGAAGAAAGTCTTCTTGAGCAAATGTTTTTACCATATGGCCATGATCGCTATATACGTATTGATTCATTGTACAATAATGAACACAATTACATCACATGGCGCATCAGTGATATAAATATATGGATTGACAGTGAAGGAAATGATTATATATTGAAATTTAATAGCAAGTTTGTTGAAGCGTGACAGCTTTCATGTATTTATGAAGTGGGTAATGAAATATCCGGACTTTTACTATGGAGTACTTTGGATGAATTTGCAAAGCTTAATCGTCTACCTTGGCAATACTTAAACGGGAGACAGGAAGTGATTAACTTAAGTGATGAAGAAGAACAAGACAACGAAGAGGAAGAAGAAGATATTGAACAAGAAGACGATGAAGATGAAGAACCATTTGAGGCAGAAGAAGGCAATGAAGATTAGGGTAGCATGAATTTTGTTTGTTTTAAACTTATTATGTCATTTTTTTAAAAACATTTAACTCTTAGTTATGTTTACTTTAGGTATTACATGATTATTAATGATATGAGTATGTTTGTTTAAGTTTTTTTTTACTTTTTTTTACTGAAGTTTGCTTTGTTAATTTGTTTTAGTTTTTTTCACTTGTTGTTTTCAGTCTTTCACGAGTAGGCATGATTACTTGAAAGTCAGTGCAGAATATGCTTAGAAAAGTTATAGTTTATTCCTTTTGGTGATGAAACTATTAACTTCTCCAAGCATACTCTGCACTAATTAATACCCTCTCAATAATATGGTTGTTTATGTATGATTTCTATACCAATTTTAATTTCAGAGAGATGTAATCCAACATATCTAATATCTAGAAATAAGGTACCTTTATATTGTAACACCCCGGGCCAGAGGTGCTACAGTGCCATAGTCCCGAAGGACTATAAGGCGGTTTCTACAAGAAAAGAAATCCAAAACTCTTCCACATAAATCATCAATATTAAAATCCCTACTCAAGATTTAAAACAACACTTAAACCTGTCGTCCAGTTTAATGCATCAATTTAAATCCAAAACAACGGAAGCGAATACAACATTTTCAAATCCGATGCAAAACAAAATCTTTAACTGTGAAGACCAATCTGTGATCCAGAACCCACTTGTTGCTACAAACCTGCAAAGACCAGTTGACTGGGGGACCCGAAACCCCAGCCAACCGCGGCACGTAAACCGAAGCTGGTCAGTCTTTTGAAAGACTGGCAAGACTCCTCAAGCCAAAACAGTTAAAAACACAGCTTTAACATATCAACAACTCATACCAAGCAACAACATGCCACACAATATATGTACCTATATCATAATATCAACTATACTTAATCATTCTCATACCAACCAACCAATCACAGGTCAAAACACAAAACATAAACACACACTATCACATAACCGATCAAGTACCCATACTTATCCAACTCTACACTATACTAACCTCTTTCAATCCAACCTCAATCTCATCACAAGCATAAATGAAAAAAACGATCCAATCTAATTTCTCTACTATTAACACCTCAATTATCAACTTACAAAACATATATACATATCTTACTACCAACATGTAACCAAGGCTAACAAAACATATCAAACTCACTACTGTCACTACACACAAATGTCAACACACACAACTGTCAACGCCCACAACTGTCAACACACAATCCAACTCACACAACTGCCAACACAACAAAGGTCAATACACACAACTGTCAACACACACACAACAACCAATCACACACAACAGCCAATCACACACACAACCAATCACACACAACAGCCAATTACACACAACTGTCAACACACACCATCCAACACACATAACTGTCAACACACACACACAAAAGTCAACACACACAATCCAACACATACACAATTTGCCAACACACACACAACAACCAATCACACACACAACCAATCACACACAACAACCAATCATACACAACTATCAAGCAAATGGGTGAGACGATCAACGCCCCGGCCTATCCCATGTTGCCCCGCACCCGCAAGGTGGGAAAACAACCATGGAGGACCTGGTCCAGCCACCCTGTGCCCCGCACCCTCAGGTGGGAAAGCAACCGGCACCGCCCAGTCCCAACCTATCCCGTGTTGGCCCGCACCCTTAAAGTGGGAAACCAACCATGGAGGACCTGGACCAGTCACCCCTTCCGATGCCGCCCAGTCCCAACCTATTCCATGTAGGCCCGCACCCTTAAAGTGGGAAACCAAGCTCACAATTAGTTACAATCAACTATCACACCAACATCCAATCAAACACGACACAAGGCAACCAACCAACACCTCCAATCCAACCCACTACCGGATGGGACTTTCACCATCCAACCCTTGGTCCTTAACGACGTAGGCGTGCACCCTACTCGGTTTGGTGAGGCTATCATCACCTGACCCTTTGACTCTTAATTAACACTGGCCCTTAACAACGTAGGCGACCCTCGGTCCCTACGATGTTTGGTGAGGCTATCATCACCTGGCCCTTGGACTCTCAATCAACAACAATCCCTCACCACACCGACACCCAATCAATTAGCACAAACGACAATCAAAATCACATAATCACACATATATATAATCAACCAAGCAACTTTAAATTCAATAATCCAATCAATCCACAACAATCAATTCACATTTAGTTATGACCAACTACCACATCACATTCAATCAAACACAACACGAGACAATTACTAACACACCCACACATTCACACACACACACACATATATTCAACCACGTAATTCTACATCCAATAATCCAGCACATAACCAATATCTGCAAACAATCAAGCAACAACCAATATTCTACACAAAACAGTAACCAAGCACATACCAATATCTGCCAACAACCAAGCAAACAATCCATACCCAGCACAAGACCAATAACAAAACACACAACTAGTATCCGATGCACGACCAATAATTATGCACACAATCCAACACACAACCGCCAACACACACAGGTGTCGACAAACACACATATTCAACCAAGAAATTTCACAACTAATAATCCAAATTAATTTACTCAGACAAGGCTAATCAATTACTGAATCAATATAGGGACAAAAGTAATTTTATAAAATATACGAAGGGTTAGCAAGATTTATCTTGCCTCAAACTTAACAACCACGACTTCAGAGATCTCCAACCAACTCGAACGAACCTGCGAAAATCAATCCGAGCAAATCCCTGGCGTTAATTACTCATACCGAGTCTCAACTAATAATTCCCCAATTTAACCCCAAAATTTCTCCTATCATCATCCCTAATTAATTAGGCCAAATCACATCCAAATTCAACCCAAATTAATCCAAACTTAGAATCGAATTATGCCTCTTGCACACATATATAGACGAACTCAAAGTCAATCCAATTCTAAATCAAATTTGCTACTCAATTTCACAACCCAAATCAGTCCAAATCTGTCCAAGTTCAGCTTCTCAATAATCGATCAACACTACAACAACTGAAGCCCAAAAT
Source organism: Rheum nobile (assembly GCA_027886185.1). Classification (NCBI taxonomy): domain Eukaryota; kingdom Viridiplantae; phylum Streptophyta; class Magnoliopsida; order Caryophyllales; family Polygonaceae; genus Rheum; species Rheum nobile. Next base: position 1,521,196 of record WOAB01000127.1, read on the forward strand.
TATATCGAACGAAGACCCATTCTTACCTCATCGTTGACACACAGTCGTCGCCGGAGCTGGGCATCACATCGCCGGAGCTCACATCAGCAACAATAGAGGACAACAGCAGCCACTTCGCACAGCAGCAGTTCGCGGCTCGCCTCATGGAAGGGAAGAGGTGGCCACTGCTGGTCCGGGCTTCTCGTCGCCGGCGATTTCAGCAGCAACAATGGCGGCACAATAGCAGAACGACAACAGAACGCATCAACCACAGAGGCGTACACAGCTCAGCAGCGACTCACGGCTCTCCTTCTGCAACTGGTCGCGGCTCGCTCAGGGGAAGGAAGAGGTGGCGACGACTTGGTTGGGCTCACCGGAGGGAAAGATTGGCTAAGCACAGGAGAAGGAGTCAGGAAGAGAATTGGCTTGATGGGGAAGACGGCCACAAGGGATTTTTATCCCCAAATTTCCCATTTCCCAAATTTAAGAAATCCCTAATTAATTTACCATTTTGCCATTACTATTATCTTTGGGGTATTTCATATATGTGATATTTTGTTCTGAATAGTTTTGTATATAGAATTTAGATATTTTCTATAATATATGTTTATAGCATTTAGAATTTATATCAAACATAAACCCTAAACATAATTATTCAATTGAGAGAGAGAGAGAGAGAGAGAGAGAGAGAGAGAGAGAGAGAGAGAGAGAGAGAGAGAGAGAGAGAGAGAGAGAGAGAGAGAGAGAGAGACCTATAAGGCCATTTATCAGACTTAGCAAATGTATATTTTATACAAAGTCTACCAATAAGCCCAAATTAGGTGAGCCACCTATAAGCCCATTAATCTAATCTGTCAATTAACCTAATGAATAAATGTTTATAAAATGTCATAACTGGGCCTTGAAGCCCATTGATCGAATATGACTACTATACTTAGTATGACAGACTACACACATATAATGGCCCAATGTTTAATAATTTATCTATTCTATTAGCAATTTTTTTTGTTATAAATTTATTAGGTTGAAATCTATATAAAGAATCCATATTCTTATGATATACAACCAAATTAATATTTCTTCGTGAGTTGCATGAAAATCATACTTACTATATGGATCTTTTATACTAAATCTAGACATATATTTTACTGGGCCAATAAAATTGGGAGTTTAATATTTGATTTTTAAGAAAATGGCAAGTTGTATATAAAAACTGTTTATTATCCAGTGTATGACAATTTAAATTCCATATATGATTGTAGAATCAGTTGATATATTTGTAGTTAATTATTTTTGGGTAATGTAATCATAACTTCTATAAGTGAAAAATCGGAATTAATCGTATTTATATATATATACTATGAACCAGAAGATTACACGAGTTCTATGTGTGTAGTTTTTCAAGTTGTTCGATACTAGGAGTCTTACAAAAATCTCAGAAGTTGTTCACTTGGAAGAGGCATCGAAACTAAAAGGTATTGTATATTTTTATGTTGTTAGATTTCTAATGTTTGATTGTGTTAGGTATTAAAACTAAATCAATAGGGTTCAGTTATATGATTTAGGTTCTACGATACTGAAAACATGCAATAAAACTAATATACTATTGTTCAGTTATATGTTTTAGGTTCCAGGTTACTGAATCAATAGCAGAGGTAGATATATGATTTATAATACTGAAAACATGCAATAAATCAATAGGGTTCAGTTATAAAACTAATATACTATTGTTCAGTTAATGTTTGATTGTGTTATGTATTAAAACTAAATCAAGAGCTGAGGTAGATATATGATTTAGGTTGTATGATACTGAAATCTAAACGACTAACTCTTGGCGTACCTGTATGTCTTCCATACATATGCAATACCAATCCAATTTTTTTTTATGATTCCACAGTTTGGACTCACACACATCAGTCTTATACCAAAATAAAAAATGTATATTATGTCAAAGATTTATAAAATACATTAATTATAACAACTTAAGTATTAAAACATAGAATATGACCTTACTGTATATCTTGAATGACTGTACTGTAATAGATGTATGAATTGGAGGAGAAATGATAAAACCTGTTATTTCATGTGAACAAAATTCAGTAAATTTTTTTATGTTAATGATCAATTAACTATAGTCAACATTATAGTAGGAGGCATACCCTTAGATGTCATAGTTTAGGTTAGGGTTTATCTCTTGCCTTAAGTATGGAATCCAGATCCACATGGAATTCCTATAACAAAATAAATATGTTAAGCACATAATAGATTAAAAAAAAAAAACAGATTATGCTGTTAATTTTAAAGATAAATAAGCATGACCTGGAAGTACATCTTCAATGAGACTAAGAGATGTTGAAACCTGTAGTTGCATTTTTTTTTCAATTCAGTAAACATACTTCCAGTTAAAACATAATGATAGGCTAAATTAATAGTTACAACCACTTACCAAGCAGTATGTAATATTCAGTGTTATGATCAGGTACACATAGCGTGGTGACATGCAATCAGAGAGAAGGAACAATTGCAAAAGTTAATATCTTATTATACGACATATGCATGCTATATAAATAGGTAATGTAATTTCTTATATACTACAGTATACTTGCAGATTTCTATATACATGTATACAAAAAATGTCTTTCAAACATACATTGCAACATATATGTCAAAGAGAAATAGACACACAAAAAGAAATATACACACACGGAGATAAATTATATGTTGATATTGATTATACATGCTGATATTTTGGGTGTCTTTCATTGAAAGTCAGTGCAGAATATGCACAGAGAAGTAATTAGTTTATTCCTTTTGTTGATGAAACTAACAACTTCCCTGTGCATACTCTGCACTAACTAATATCCACTCAATGATATGGTTGTTTATGTATGATTCATATACCAATTTTTTATTTCAGATAGATGTAATCCAACAGATCTAATCTCTACAAATAAGGTACCTTTATATCTACTACTGTTCTCAATATTTTTGTATATGGAAATTAGATATTTTCTATAATATATGGTTATAGCATTTAGAACTGATATCAAAAATAAACCCTAAACATAATTATTCAAGCTATTCAAGTGAGCTAAGCTTGATTTAATACACTTCAAATTATATATCAAACTTGCATTTGGTCAAAAAAAGAGATATAATACTTAAACCAAAAAGAATCAAACAAATGAACATATTTACACCAAACATGCAGTATCTTTCTAAAATAACCTTTGTATAATCAATGAAACAGAATACGCTGGCTGAATAAAAGCAACCCAGATTAGTTTCGTACTATATGAAAACATTATTTATTATAGATATAATTTTTATAAAAATTATACTGTTATGTATACTATTGTTCTGTATATAGTATATTTCCTTCATATACATGGATTAATAGTATAAATCATACATGAAATACCCCAAAGAAGAGGATAATGGCAAAAGGGTAAATTAATTAAGGGTTTACTTAATTAAAAGAAAATGGGAAATTTTGGAGATAAAATCCCTAACTCCCTCCAAGTGGCTCGTCTCTCTCCCGTGTGCGTTCTCCAGCTCAGCCAAGCTCCCTTTTCCTTCTCCGGTGAGTTTGCTCCTTTTCCTGTGCCAGCCGAAGTCGTTTCTCCTCCGGCGAGCCCGACTCGGACACCACTCCGCTCCTCCTCCTCCCCTGTTGTCCGCTGCTGGCTGCTGTCCACTGCTGTGCTGTTGCCCCATCTGCGACGTCTCAGGAAAATGGTAATAACTGTTCGCTCACTTATTATTTGGGTCTGAAATTTTGAGGAGGTAAAATAGACTCGTATATCTAACTCCTCGAGTTGGAATCATTGCATTTGGGGTCCTGAGCAGGGAGAACAAAATTTTCTAAGTCGGAGCTGCTGGGCGAAATTGCTGCTGTTCGTGGCTGCTGCGTGCTGCTGCTTTGCTGATGCTGAAGCTCTGCTGTGTTCCGGCGACGAGGGAACCAATCCGGTAGCAGTGGCTTGGTTGACGACAAGGTAAGGTGCTTCAATCAATTTTTTTTTTGTGAAGTTCAGAACGTGGCTGAACATGTATATATGTGACCGAGCTGTGTGGGATTTGGACTGAATTCATTGAATTGTTTGCTGAATTTGTAGGATTGAGCAGCAAACTTGATTTTTGGAGTATTTGGAATTGGGTTAATTTTGTGTGTGGGTTGCTGAGATTGGAAGTTTAAGGAATGATTTAGGGTTTGATTTGGGGGTTTAATTTGCTGGGTTCATTTGAATTGCGCAGGCATAAATTGACTGAGATAGGGTGTGATTGACCTAATTAATTAAGGGTTTGATTTTAGGGTTTTGAATTGGGGTTTTATTTGGTTGTGGATTGGATGAGTAATTAATGCTAGGGATTTGCTCGGATTGATTTCGCATGTTCGTTCGGATTGACTGGAGATCTCTGAGGTCGTTGTGGTTCGACTTGAGGCAAGAGGATCCTTGTTAACTTATATATTTTTATAAATTGATTCATGCTTAATTTATTTCATAATTAAGTTTACCGTTGCTTGGTTGAATATGGGTATGTATGCGTGATAGTAATTGTCTGGTATTGTGATTGATTAAATGTGGACGCGGTAGTCAATTGTGACTAAATATGATTGATTGTTGTAAATAGTGTTGTTGGATTAAATGGGTGTGTGTGTGTTGAATGTGTGTGTGTATGTTGGATTGAATGGGTGTGTGTGTTGAATGTGTGCGTGTGTGTGTTGGATTGAATGTGTGTGTGTGTTGGATCGTGTGTGTGTGTTGGATTGAATGTGTGTGTGTGTGTGCGTGTGTTGGATCGTGTGTGTGCGTGTGTTGGATCGTGTGTGTGCGTGTGTTGGATTGAATGTGTGTGTGTGTGTGTTGGATTGAACGTGTGTGTGTGTTGGATTGTGTGTGTGTATGTGATTATGTGATATTTGATTGGTTGTAGTATGAAGTGTTTGAATTGGTGTCGGGTAGTGGTGGAATGTTGTTGGATGGTGAAAGTCCCATCCGGAAAGTGTGTGTTGATTGTCTCACCTTGGTGATGTGGGGGTGGAGACGGGGATGTTGTGAATTGTCTCACCTTGGTGATGTGGGGGTGGAGACGGGGATGTTGTGAATTGTCTCACCTTGGTGATGTGGGGGTGGAGACGGGGATGTTGTGAATTGTCTCACCTTGGTGATGTGGGGGTGGAGACGGAGATGTTGTGAAGTGGTAATTGTGTGAAAGGGTTGCTTGCGTACCTGATTAAGTGGTTGTTTGAAGTGATATATATATATATTTTAATTGTTTGTGATTGGTTGAATATGAGTTGAGTTATCTTTCTTGGTTGCTTGGTCGGATATGGTGATGACTAATATATATTGATTATTGTTGTATTGATTGAATGTTATGATGATGAAATGGGTATGTGCGTGTGATATGAATTGTCTTGTAGCGTATCTGATTAAATGTTGACGTGGTAGTCAAATATGACTAAAGGTGATTAGTGTATATTGACACGTGTGTGTGTGTTGGATCGTGTGTGTGTGTTGGCTTGAATGTGTGTGTGTGCGTGTTGGATCGTGTGTGGGTGTTGGATTGAGTGTGTGTGAGTGTGTGTATATTGGTTGTGTGTTGAATAGTGGTTGTGATTGTGAGTTTCGTGTGTTATAGTTGTTGGTTGTAACTGGTCAAGGTGGTAAATTCTGTTGGTATGGTTGTTGTTGGTAACTGGTGGATTGTGAAGGTTAATTGAATTTGTTGTGTAGTGCAGTAGTGAGTTCAGTCTAATTGATTAGCTATGGTTGTAAGTCAGTCGTAAGATGTGTATGTGCATAGAGTTGTTGAATGAGGTATTAGTAATGGAGAGGAAGTTGGATTGGATCGTTCTTTTCATTTATGCTTGTGATGAGTTGAGGTTGGATGGAAGAGATTAGTATCGTGTAGAATTGGATAAGATTGAGTATTGGATGATTATGTGATAGAGTGTGTTTGTGTTTAGGCGTATATTTTATGTTGATTGGTCGGTTGATATGGTATATATTGTATGTATATATTGTATGATCTGTTGTTGTTTTGTATTGTTTGATTGTCGTGATAACTCTATGGTTTTGAAACTGTTTTGGCTCGGCTAGTCTTGCCATAGTCTTTCAAAAGACTGACCAACTACGGTTTACGTGCCGCGGTTGGCTGGGCTATCGGGTCCCCCAGTCAATCAGGCTTTGCAGATTTAGCGCCAGCAAGGAGGATCCTGATCACCGTCGGTTTTGGGTCGAAGGCTTTACTCTTTTGGTTTGGACTTTGACTTGGTTGTGCGTGTCGTTTTGGTTTTGGACCTTGTATGGGTCGAACTTGTTGTATTGGTTTTTGGTTTGTAAAGTGTTGTATTTTCGGTATGTTAAGTTTCATTGTGGTCTCAAACTCTGGACAGGTTTTACAGGTTGTACAGGTTTTTCCGTTGTGCTGCTTTTGATATTTATAATTTATGAGTAAGGTTCCGGTGCGGAGCACTCTTACGGTGCGGATGTGCGGACATGCACTATAGGGCCTTATTTGTGCACTTTTCCAAAAATTGAGAAAAATGCTTGAAATAATTTATTTATTTTTACAAATGTGCACATTTAAGACGTTAAAGTGCACAAATAAGGCCCTAAAGTGCATGCTCCGCACGTCCGCACCGTAAGAGTGCTCCGCATATGATCCAAACTCTATAATTTATATGGGTTATGTTTCGCAAATTTTTATTTCACCCGCCTTATAGTCCTTCGGGACTATGGCACTGTAGCACCTCTGGTCCGGGGTGTTACAATACATTGCAACATCTATTTAAATGTATAAATTTATCATTGATACATGGAATAAAAGAGAGAGATGTAGAAACGAACCTACTTCTTAAACTGACAGAAAATTTTAATCCTTCCACCAAACAGTCAAATAGAGACATACATTTGCTCAAAATCGATTTTGATTTATCACTGCAAGACAAACATTGTAACAAATACATCTGGTCAGAGAGAGAGAGAGAGTCAGAGAGAGAGAGAGAGAGAGAGAGAGAGAGAGAGAGAGAGAGAGAGAGAGAGAGAGAGAGAGAGAGAGAGAGAGAGAGAGAGAGAGAGAGAGAGAGAGAGAGAGAGAGAGAGAGAGAGAGAGAGAGAGATGAACCTCCTTAATAAATATCATGTTTGTTGGATCTGAAAACCCTCCCTGGCTTTGCATTTTAGTTGAAGACAAAGACGTGGTCGAAATTTCTTTTGGTTTAACCCTCCAAGACAAAGTGTAAACAAAATATTAGAACTGTAAAAGCATCTATGGCGAGAGAGAGAGAGAGAGAGAGAGAGAGAGAGAGAGAGAGAGAGAGAGAGAGAGAGAGAGAGAGAGAGAGAGAGAGAGAGAGAGAGAGAGAGAGAGAGAGAGAGAGAGATGAACCTCCTTAATAAATATCATGTTTGTTGGATCTGAAAACCCTCCCTGGCTTTATATTTTAGTTGAAGACAAAGACGTGGTCGAAATTTCTTTTGGTTTAACCCTCCAAGACAAAGTGTAAACAAAATATTAGAACTGTAAAAGCATCTATGGCGAGAGAGAGAGAGAGAGAGAGAGAGAGAGAGAGAGAGAGAGAGAGAGAGAGAGAGAGAGAGAGAGAGAGAGAGAGAGAGAGAGAGAGAGAGAGAGAGAGAGAGAGAGAGAGAGAGAGATGATTTGCAGTTTGAGTGAGAGAGAGAGAGAGAGAGATGATTTGCAGTTTGACAAAAACACAGAGTATAATCAGAAAGTTGAATGAGGGAGAAATGATTTTACAGATCTAGATGAATCGGGAAATGTCTTCATTTTACAAGTTTGTTAATGGACCAGGTAAACAAATAGATGGCCTTATTTGGCCCAAGTGAACAATTTAATGTCAGATTAAAACTAGAATGGGCTTATCCTCCGAAGTACACAATTTAATGGGCCAAATATTTATTGACCAGGTAAGCATTGAAATATCCGGCCCATTAACAAAAAAATATGGAGTTTAATAGCATTATAATACACATGTTGGGCCGCATATAAAAAAGTGTTATGAGGTCATTAAATTATATTAGGCATATTTAAATTACGAAACATGAAATGGGCCAAAAAGCCCATAAGCAGATTTGGTTATATTGAAATTAACTATACAGATTGGTTATACATTTTGGGCCGGAATATTATATGTTTTTCAGTGTTTGGACGCACATACAATGTTATAAATATTTTATTTGGGCCTATTAACACATTCAATTAAATAAGTCTAATCAATCTATATAAACAAACAGTCAAAGGGCCAATAAGCCCATATAAAGTGAGTTGCAGAGAAAGGTACATGCTTTTAACATAATTTTAGTCGTCGTCTTCCTATCAAATAACTAAGCCCAGAAAACTTAATGAACATTTTTTATGCAAAGAACAGATATTAGACTTGAACAAAAACAAAATGAGCACACAAAAACAGTTTTTTATAAAGTAATATATGTAAATTTATATAATCTATAAAGTCTAAAATCAATGAAGAAGAACACAATCAATCATATGAAATCATTGTTTAGATTCATATCACATAGTAATGAATCAGGGAAAAACATAATTATTCAGTATAAGGGGTGGAAGATTGCAAACGGAACGGGTCAGCATAGATATATATATATATATATATATAGAGAGAGAGAGAGAGAGAGAGAGAGAGAGAGAGAGACGAACCTTTTTCTTCAAGATCTTCTTTTTTTGATATGAAACCCTTTGTTGCTTTGTATGTTAAATGAAGACGAAGCTGTGTGGAAATCGCTTTTGTTTATCCCTCGAAGACAAAGTAGTTTTTAAAAGAATTAGTCATGTAAACTCATGTAGAGAGAGAGAGTGTGTGTGTGTGTGTGTGTGTGTGTGAGAGAGAGAGAGACAGAACATCCTCCATGGATCTGGAGATTCAATGAAAAGGAAAGAAAGTTTGGACAACAGATACAGAGAGAGAGCAAGCTAAACGGCGGAAATGGAAAGTTAGGAACTGAGATAGGGTTTACTTTATCGTCGAAGATATCTTTTTTGTGTTTTTTAATATAAATGAATATAAATAGGGTCAATCGGTTTGGCATAAGCCCAAATGAAGTGAGTCGCGTATAAAAGCCCAATAATCGAATATCTTAATTATCCGAATTAGTAAATGTTTATAAAATGTTGTAACTGGGCCTTCTAGCCCATTTATCCAATATGCTTACTAAACTTTATATGACAGTCAACACAGAGATCAGAAAACTTAAACAGATATCAGAAACTTATTAGTCCAATTTATATTAAGTCTATACACATATATTTTACTGGGCCAATTAGCCCAATTTAAACCCGTTCAATTTATTTAAACATGGGCCTTATATTAGAACCAATGTTGTGTAAGCCAGTATATCACCAGGCCCATTAACTTAATATTGAAGTCGTAGTTTTGGGCCAATAAGCCCATTAACAACATATATGAAATTATTGAACCCGGTTATATGAAATTACTGAAATACCCCAAATAAGATAGTAATGGAAAAGTGGTAAATTAATTATGGGATTTACTTAAAAGGGGAGAAATGGGAAAATTGGGGATAAAATCCCTATCACTCGGTTGTCTCTCCCGATCTCCCCCTGTGCACTGTAGCTTTCTTCCTCCCGAATCCGGCTCTCTCCCTCTGGTTTCCCTTCGTTCGCTGAGCAGCCAAGCCCAGCCGAGTCGCTTTCCCTCCGGCGAGCCCGACTCGGACACCATCGCCGCTGTCTTCGCTGCTGCTGTGGAGCCGTACTGCTGCTCGTCTCGCCGCTGTCTGTGCTGTCCGTGCTGAGTTGCGCCGCTGTCCGAGCTGCTGCTGCTGGTTCCGGTGTGGTTCCGGCAACGAGGAGCCTCCTCGGTCTACCGACAAGGTAAGCTTATGGGTTAGTTCGAATTGATGTTGGGTTAGTTCGAATTGATGTTGTGTATTTCAAATTGATGTTGTGGTTCGAATTGATGTTGTATGGTGGTCCGAATTGATGGTGAATTGTTCTTCATGGGCAGTTGAAGAGGAATTAAGTGAGGAATTGGGTTGATTTTGTGTGTGTGGTTTGCTGAATTTTTTAGGGTTTGATTTTAGGGTTTGAATTGGGGTTTTATTTGGTTGTGGATTGGATGAGTAATTAATGCCAGGGATTTGCTCGGATTGATTTCGCAGGTTCATTCGAGTTGGTTGGAGATCTTTGAGGTCGTTGTGGTTCGACTTGAGGCAAGAGGATTCTTGCTAACTTTATATTTTTATAAATTGTTTTATGCCCAGTTTATTTTATAATTAAGTTTACCGTTGCTTGGTTGAATATGGGTATGTGCGTGTGATATGATTTGTCTTGTATCGTATTTGATTAAATGTTGACGTGGTAGTCAATTGTGACTAAATGTGATTGATTGTTGTTGATAGTGTATGTTGACACGTGTGTGTGTGTGGATCGTATGTGTGTGTTGGATTGAATGTGTGTGTGTGTGTGTGTGTGGATCGTATGTGTGTGTTGGATTATGTGTGTGTGAATGTGTGGGTACATTAGTAATTGTCCCGTGTTGTAGATGGACTAATGTGGTTTGATTGGATTATTGGTTTTAAAGTTACTTGGGTGAATATATATATATGTGTGATATTGTGTGATGATGTGTGTGTGAGGATATGTGATAATGTGTGTTGATGTGTGATGATATGTGATAATGTGTGATTATGTGATTTTGATTGTCGTTTGTGCTATTTGATTGAGTGTCAGTGTGGTGGTTGGATTGTCGTTGATTGGGGGTTAAAGGGTCAGGTGATGATAGCCTCACCAAACATCGTAGGGACCGAGTGTCGCCTACGTTGTTAAGGGCCAAAAATGTTGAATCAGAGTCGGAAGGGTCAGGTGATGATAGTCTCACCAAACCACGTAGGGTGCACGCCTACGTCGTTAAGGACCAAGGGTTGGATGGTGAAAGTCCCATCCGGAAAGTGTGTGTTGATTGTCTCACCCGGTGATGTGGTGGTGGAGACGGGGGTTGGATTGGAGGTGTTGGTGGTTGTGTGTGTTGATTGTCTCACCCGGTGATGTGGTGGTGGAGACGGAGGTTGGATTGGAGGTGTTGTTGGTTGTGTGTGTTGATTGTCTCACCCGGTGATGTGGTGGTGGAGACGGAGGTTGGATTGGAGGTGTTGGTGGTTGTGTGTGTTGGTTATGTGTTGAATGTTGGTTGTGTACTTGATTAAGTGGTTGTGTTGGTAATTTGGTTATATGTTTGATAATTGGTTTATGTTGGACGTTGATTGTTATTAGTTGTGGTTGTGGGTCATTGTTGGCCATTGGTTGTGGTTGTGAATTTACGTGTGTTATAGTTGTTGATTGTAACTGGTCAAGGTTGTGAATTTCTGTTGGTATGGTTATTGTTGGTAGCTGGTGGATTATGAATGTTGGTTGTGTTGTTTGAGTGTATAGATTGGTTTCCATCTTGAGGGTGTGGGCCAATACGAGTTGAGTTTGAAGGTATGAGTTGCAGTCGTGGTTGACGAACCGGCGGCACCAGAAGGGTGGCTGGCCTGGATCGTTATTTTGGTTATGATTGTATTATGTGATGATTATTTTCGTTGATGCCTATGTGTTTGTTGATGTGAAGGTTAACTGGATTTGTTGTGTTAGTGCAGTAGTGAGTTCTGTATATTTGGTTAGCTTTGGTTGTAAGTCAGTAGTAAGAGATATGTATGTGCATAGAGTTGTTGATTGAGGTATTAGTAATAGAGAGAAGAATGGATTGGACGTGTCAATGAAGTTGGATTGGATCGTTTTATTCGTTTATGCTTGTGATGAGTTTGAGGATGGATTGATTGAGGTTAGTATAGTGAAGAGTTGGATAAGGATGTGTAATGAATGGTATGTGATAGTGTGTGTATATGTTTTGACGTGTAGTTGGCATTGGTTGGTTGATATGATTAAGTATAGTTATGATATTATATATTGTGTGGCGTGTTGTCGTTGGTGTGAGTTGATTGGTGATATATGTATGTGTTTTGAACTGTTTTGGCTTGAGGAATCTTGCCATAGTCTTTCAAAATACTGACCAACCTCGGTTTACGTGTCGTGGTTGGCTGGGGTATCGGGTCCCCCAGTCAATCAGGCTTTGCAGATTTAGCGCCAGCAAGGAGGATCCTGATCACCGTCGGTTTTGGAGTCGAGAACTCTACTCTTTTGGTTTGGACTTGACTTGTTGCACGTGTTGTTTTGGTTTCGGACTTTGAATGGGTTATCTATTGTATTGGTTTTGGTTTTTGGTTGTTGGTTTTTGGTTTGTAAATGGTTGTATTTCAGTATGTTAAGTTTGATTGTGGTTTCAAACTCTGGACAGGTTTTTCCGCTGTGCCGTTTTGGGTATATATTATGTATGGGCTATGTTTTGCAAAAAAAAATCTTTTACCCGCCTTATAATCCTTCTGGATTATGGCACTGTAGCACCACTGGCCTGGGGGTGTTACAGTTACTGCGCCACATATATGAAATTATTGAACCCGGTTTTATGATATTGTACTAATATTAAAATATCTTGCTTACTGGTCCACATATATTAATAATCGAAGACAAATATAGATGAACACGAATCTTCATGAAGAACAATCTAGATTAAGATAACATTTCGCACTTAAAACCAAAAAATAAATGAATGAAATGCGAGCCTGATATTAAACTATATTTCTATCCGAAATTTGGAAAATTTTAAGACAATGAAATCACAGAACCAATCGAATCACTGAAATTTGTCAAAATATGTACAATTTGTTAACAGAAGGAAATTTATGATTTCAATTTTCAAACATCAAATTATCTCACAAGCCAGACGATTAGAGATTGAGATTAAAACACGAACATATTACCTTCGTTGCCTCTAGGGAGAGCCCCATAGCCTCCTTATTCAAGGTATCTTTATCAAGCCCCAGACGATTAGAGATGAACACATCCTCAGCAATGTCCAAAAGTCGTCATACCATGTTATGAAAAAAAAAACAAATTAGTCACAAGATACGAAACTGATAAAGCAACAAAAAAATAAACACAACATGAAATACAAAATCGCCGATTTTTTTGTTTGAAAATTTTGGACACAGAACAAGGCAGACTGTGATTTAAAAACGAAAAGTTATCCGGAGAAGGAAAGAAAATAGAGAAATGTTAAATACCTTTATGAAGCTCCAGATCTGTGAAATAATTAGGGTTTAGTTAACCCTTCTTTAGCCAGATCCAGATCTGTTGTCGTTCTTTGTCGTCCTTTGGATCTGAACGAGATTGAAGAATAATCTAATTTTTTTGTGGATCTTTGAAAAACTAATTTGGATGTATAATAAATCGGATTTGGAACATGTAGATCAGAGGTTTTTTTGTGAAAAAACCAATTTGGATCTGAGAAGATTTGAACAAAAACAAAACGAAGGCTTGGACGATATTTCCAGAAAGATGAAAATCAAAGTATCCTAGATCTGCAAAGATTGAAAGAGGAAAGAAACTATGTGGATCGAACTGGAAAGATTGAAAGGAGAAAGAAAACGAGAGTGAAATCGAAACGCGGCGCCAAAGTGCAATGGAAATGAGGGAGTGAGGTAGGGTTTCGGCCTATGTAAAATGTCCGAGAATAATGTTATGGGCTTGCCCCAATTACTTGCATCAGATTATGGGCTTCGTTTATCAAACAAACGAGGTTAATGTTATGGGCTTGGCCGAGGTTAACAAATTTGTTGTTACCACGCTATGTATTTATGGTATAGTCCATATATAAATAAATAATTATATTAAATATTAAGTTTGTATTTTTATTTATTTTCTTTGTAAAATATATCTGAAAAGTTCCATTGACTATTGTATGTATGAATAAAAACTAAAATAATATAATGTTGAGATTTGGTGATATTAGATATACATGATAAGGGATAAATTATTTTTAATATAAATAATAACTTTTTACATAAATTGGCACATTAAACCAATTCAAATTTGCATTAATAATTTACAATTTATACAATTATGCTTTGGGCCAATAAGTCCATTTTAGTATTTACAAATATATATATAATTTTTTTTTATAATACTAAAAGAAATATTTATAATTGAATTATATTTAAATACTTAAATTAAGTAGTTAAACATGTTTATGTATTTTTATAAGATTAAAATAAATGTTTGGTATGTAGATTGATTTATTTAAATGTTTATATGTTAGTTTGTCAGGTTGATTTTGTTATGGACGAATTAACCCGACATAATAGAAAGTTTAGATTGGCTGTTATTAGAGAGAAACGACAACGGACAAATTCAAATGGATCAGGTCAATATTTGCATTTATTTTGAAGACATTTTTTCTAATAAATATAAATACTTACGTGAAGCTACTATACTAATTATGCAGGATCTAGACTTGGAGGTACTCCCAATTCTTTCGTTAATGATCGAATCCCAATGTCCGACATTTCAAATGGTTAGTAATGGTTATTTTAGTAGATTATCTATTTACTTTGATTTTTTCATTTTATTGTAATCATTTTTTTATGTTCAATAATACAATATATGTTTAATTGAATTGTGTCGAAAACAATTAATGTTTAAAATAAAGTTAAATATGTTTATAATTATAACAGAAATCTACTATACTAATTATGCAGGATCTAGACTTGGAGGTACTCCCAATTCTTTCGTTAATGATCGTATCCCAATGTCCGATATTTCAAATGGTTAGTAATTGTTATTTTAGTAGATTATCTATTTACTTCGATTTTGTCATTTTATTGTAATAAGTGTTTGATGTTCAATAATACAATATATGTTTAATTGAATTGTGTGGAAAACAATTAATGTTTAAAATAAAGTTAAATATGTTTAGAATTATAACAGCAATCTACTATACTAATTATGCAGGATCTAGACTTCGAGGTACTCCCAATTCTTTCGTTAATGATCGTATCCCAATGTCCGACATTTCAAATGGTTAGTAATCGTTATTTTAGTAGATTATCTATTTAATTCGATTTTGTCATTTTATTGTAATAAGTGTTTGATGTTCAATAATACAATATATGTTTAATTGAATTGTGTCGAAAACAATTAATGTTTAAAATAAAGTTAAATATGTTTAGAATTATAACAAAAATTAATTAGTATTTATATTGTTTACTTATTCGAAAAAAAATATCTATTATTATTTATTTCTTTATTGTTCAGTTACAAGAAATTCATCTACTCCGATGACTTTGCACTACAGAAGTGATCAAAACCTTCATAATTCACTTTTACCTATTACTGTTCCAAACAAAGAAAACTATGGTACCCCTTTTTTGTTCTTACTATATATTTTATTAAGTATAAAAAAAAGGTTGTGTTACTATCATTAATAAGTACATTATGATATAACTATTTATTTGCAGTTCAATTGCACAATGTCATGCTTACAAAACAAAAACATCTGCAAAATGTCGAGCAAGGTATGGTATTATTTAAAGTGGTCTGAAATGATTGATTTATTAATTTATAATATTTAATATTTATTTTCATTCTAAAATTAGCTCAATTGAGGAGGAAATTGAGAATGAATGTGATAAGGCATAAGCGTTATGGAACACCGCTAATCGAATCAGGTTAGAAAAAATATATTATATTTAATTACAATTTAAAATAAATGTAAAATTTGCTTAACCATACATTTATGCAGATAATATACTTGGAAATATTAGCAACTCCATACTTACCCAAGATAGACCATTATCTATTTCATTTAATGGTTAGTCATTCATGAAATTTATTTTCTAAGTTATTAATTGGTATACATGCATGATCTTAAGTTTGAGGTTATTACTAATCTATCATTATTTAATACTTTTTTATTCAGGTACAAGAAAATCATCTACATTGTCAGGATGTTCATCTAATGTACCACATATAAGTGATGGTAATATTCAATTGAATTTATAAGTATAGTAAATATAGTAGTTATGTTTTAATCTTGGATAAGTTGTAATTTACAAAGAAAAATATTAATATCCATGTATTTATGCAGTGTACGTCAACGTTACGCCGACAGATTTACATTTACCAATAGTTGATCAAACTGATAAAACGTTGCTTCTACCTATAAGCCTCAATGACAAGGAAAACTATGATAACAAATTTATGTTTTATAAAGTCATGTTCTTAAGTATTATAATATATTTTGTCTTACATCACTATTTATACTATGATATATTTATTTATTTATTTATTTATTTGCAGATCCGTTACAAAACGGGAGTCTTACCAATCAAATTGACGTAACAAAAGTTGAACAATGTATGATGTTGTTCAATAAACAAAAATAGTCATTTATTGCCTTACAATATTTGTAATTGTTTTCGTTTTACAAATTAGCTCGACGCAAGAGGATGTTGAGAATGAATACGATTAGGCATAAGAGGCATGGAACACCACTAATTGAATCAGGTAAGCAAAAAATATATCGTAGTAAATAAAAATTACAAAATAATGTATACCCTACAATTAGCAACATTTGTGCAGGAAATGTACTTGGAAATATTCAGAACTCTGTACATACCGAAGCTACACCCTTATCTATTACGGTTAATGGTAATTCCTTATGAAGCTTTTACGGTCTCATATATCGCTATACATACATTTATGATATTATTTCTGACGTTGTTTATAATATATCATTTCCTTTGCATGTAATGTTCAGGTCCTACGACTTCATATGTGTTGCGAGTGCGGTCATCTACATTACCAAATATTAGTAATGGTATGATTAATATCAATAATTTTATTATTATGAACTGATAATAGGATTCTTTTTTGTATTACATTAAGATTGTTTAACATGTTGTAATGTCCTGAATGTATTTCAAAATAAACATCTTTTAGCAGTGTGTGTTATTTTTAATACTTGATTTATCGACCTTTAACGCTCATCTATATTTTGTAGTGCAATACCTCGATCACGGTGAAGCTGTGTATGAATGTCTATACTGTGGTGCATTACTATGGCATGCTGAAAGATTAAATATACAAGACCCTTCAAGCGAAGATATATGTCATATATCTCCCTTATGTTGCATGAAAGGAAAAATTGAGCTACCATTGCTGCAACAGGCACCCCCGTTGCTAAAGAATCTTTTGACAAATAGGCATCCAAAAAGCAAACAATTTTGTGAGAATATTATAGCTTACAATATGATGTTTGCTTTCACCTCTTTGGGAGAAAAGGTCTTACCCATGAGGAAAGGTCGTGGACCTTATTGTTACCGAATGCATGGCTAGAATTTCCACAGAATAGGGAGTTTGTTACCAGTTCCTGGTGAAACACCAAAGTTTTCTCAACTCTATATATATGATACTCAGAACGAGGATTCAAACAGAATCAGTGCCATTAGGTATGTCAATTACGTGTATTTATATTTATTTTGTTAATATGGATGATTATTTAATATTATTTTTATTATTAAGATATTATTGTGATGTTTACTTATGACAGCTCTAGAGTCAAAAAAGTTGATGATTCTCTTGTGACTGAGTTGAGAAAGATGATAGATCAACACAACCCCCATGCAAAGGCATTTAGAATGGCCAGAGATCGATTTAAGGATGAAGGTGTGGCAGATCTTAAGTTGCGCCTGGTTAGCACAAGAAACACTGATGCTCAGAGATATAATCTCCCAACCTGCTCCGAGGTTGCTGCTCTTATTCTTGGTGATATTGATACAACTCTCTCGCACAGGGACATTATACTTCAGACAAGGTCTGGTCAATTACAACGGATTCATGAATTACATCCTTCGTACCTTGCGCTTTAATATCCGTTGACATTCCCTTATGGTGAGGATGGCTATAGGATTGACATTGCTTTAAGTGAAAGGTGCAGTACTTATGCAAGGAAGAGGACAAGGGTGACGCTCAAAGAATTCTGTCAGTTTAGAATCCACGAGCGTCGAGGCAAAGCCGGGATTCTGAGGTTATCTAGAAAATTGTATCAATAGTTCTTGGTTGATGTTTATACGATGATTGAAGCAGAGAGGTTGAACTACCATCGAACTAATCAGCAGAACATACGGGCTGATTTATATAAAAATCTTTCAGCAGCAACAAGCAAGGGTCAGACAGCACCGACTTCATCTGGAAAGCGAATAGTGTTGCCATCTTCATTTACAAGCGGTCCGAGATACATGCAGCAGAATTATCAAGATGCAATGGCAATATGCAAACACCATGGTTATCCCGATCTATTCATAACATTCACATGCAATTCAAAATGGCCTGAAATTGTAAAGTTTTGCGAAGAAAGGGGTCTACATCCAGAGGATCGTCCATACATTATATGTAGAGTCTTTCACATGAAACTGGAGTCCATGGTAAAAGATTTCAAAGTTAAAAAAATATTTGGCAAGGTTAATTCGGATAACGTCTCTATCGACTTTCCTTACTTTAGCTGTTGTTT
Source organism: Rheum nobile (assembly GCA_027886185.1). Taxonomy (NCBI): domain Eukaryota; kingdom Viridiplantae; phylum Streptophyta; class Magnoliopsida; order Caryophyllales; family Polygonaceae; genus Rheum; species Rheum nobile. The sequence goes on from WOAB01000127.1 coordinate 1,539,629, forward strand.
CACTTTTTTTTAAATTTATAAAGCTCGGAAGTTTATAGTCTATATATATTTCAATTTATTCTTTAATTTAATATATTTGATAATTTGTATTTATTAAGTCATTTGGATATTATGTAGTTATTTACACAATCGAATTCCAGAAGCGTGGTTTACCTCATGCCCATATTTTGTTGTTTCTGGATAAGGAATCTAAGTTGCCAACCACTACAGATATTGATAAGGTCATCTCTGCTGAAATTCCACACCCAACAGAGGATGCTGATTTATACAAGGCGGTGACAAATTTCATGATGCATGGTCCATGCGAAGCTTCTAATCCATCGTCTCCGTGTATGGCAGATGGAAAATGTATAAAGTACTTTCCAAAACAATTTGTTGAACATACGTTTGTTGATGAAGATGGATACCATGTATATAGAAGGCGTGAAGATGGTAGAACGATCGAAAAGAGTGGAGTTCCCTTTGATAATCGGTATGTGGTTCCTTACAATGAATTTCTTCTCTTAAAGTACAATGCACATATAAACGTTGAATGGTGCAATCGATCGGGCATGATCGTATCACTGTTGCAATAACAAGGTCTGATACAAACAATTTCGGTGATGATGGAATGGACGAAATTAAAAACTACTACAATTGCCGCTATATATCGGCGTGTGAAGCTGCTTGGAGGATTTTTGGCTTTGATATTCATTACAGGACTCCTGCTGTTCAACAGTTGAATTTGCACCTTCCTGGTGAGGAAAGTGTTTTATTTGATGATGATGATCCTATTGATGCAGTATTAAATGATCATGAAAGTGAAAAATCAATGTTTCTCCAATGGATGGCGTCTAACAAGAAGTTTCCAGAAGGTAAAGATTTGACATATTATGAATTTCCAGAGAAATTTGTTTGGGTACCTTCATCTAAACATTGGAAAAAATGTGATAGACGTGGTTCAGTTGGAAGGATTTATCATGTACCTCCAGGTAGTGGCGAGAAGTACTATCTTAGAATTATGTTGAATCATATTAAAGGACCAACATGGTACGAAGATTTACGGACTGTTGATGGTATAGTTTATTCTACATTTAAAGAAGCTTGCTATGCATTGGGGTTGTTAGATGATGACAGAGAATACATAGACGGGATAACTGAAGCAAGTTTTTGGGGATCGGCGCACTACATTAGGAGTCTATATGTATTTCCTTTGTTGTCTGATACCATGTCAAAGCCAGAGTTTGTTTGGGAACGGACATGGAGGCTTCTAGTAGATGATATTGTCAACAAACAGAGGAGAATTCTACGAATTGAGGGTATGCATTTCAGTATTAATGTTTACATGATCATAATGTTAACTGCATTTGATTTACTCTTGCATGCAGATATTGTACTCATTTAATTGTTGTGACACGTGCATGCTATATATATACAGATTTGCATCTAACAGATGAGCAACTACAAAACTACGCTCTTGCCGAAATTGACAAGTTATTACAACGGAATGTTAATAGTTTTAGTCACTACAAAACCATGCCTCTTGTAGATTCAAGTCTTATTTCTGAAGGTGTCAACAAACTTATACAAGATGAACTTCAATATGACACGACAATTCTAGCCGAGGAGCATGCACAATTACTTTCTAGATTTACAATGGAACATAAAGGGTTTTATGATGAGATCATGAATGCTGTTATATCAAATAACGAGGGTGTCTTCTTCTTATATGGTTATGGTGGAACAGGCAAAACTTATATATGGAGGGCACTTTCGTCGGCTATAAGGTCAAAATGTGAAATAGTCCTTACTGTTGCTTCAAGTGGAAATGCGGCTCTCCTAATACCTGGCGGCAGAACTGCTCATTCGAGGTTTAAAATACCTTTGCAAGTTAATGAGGATTCAACGTGTCATATATGTTCAGGTACGGAACTTTCTGAGTTGATATGTTCCGCCAAACTTATTATCTAGGATGAAGTTGTCATGACAAATAAGTTCTATTTTAAAGCTTTAGATAGGACGTTATGAGATATTTTACGGGCTACAAATCCTCTTAGTTTAGAACAGCCTTTTGGAGGGAAAGTCATAGTATTTGGTGGAGACTTTAGGCAAATCCTACCCGTTAACTCAAAACGTAGCAGGCAAGATGTTGTTTTTGCTACAATTAATTCCTCTTATTTGTGGGATCATTGCAAAGTTCTTACTCTGACAAGAAACATGAGGATTCAACAAGGTACATCTGAATCTGAGATCCAAGAGGCAAATAAATTTTCTGCTTGGGTACTAAGCATCGGAGAAGGGACTGTAGGTGTTGACAATGATGGGGAAGCACAAATTGAAATTCCCGATGAACTATTGGTGAAGGATTATGAATTAGATCTGATTCCAGCAGTTGTCAAATATGTGTATCCCTCTCTTATGGAAGATCAGTTGGCTCCAGCATACTTTGAAGAACGAGCAATTCTTGCTCCAACACACGAAGAGATAGATAAAGTTAATGAGTATATATTGTCTTCGTTGCCTGGTGATGAAAGGTCTATCTCAGTTCCGATAGTTTGTGCAAGACAGGTTCTGTTAAAGATAGTGATGCCAATATTTATTCTTCTGACTTCTTGAATAGTATTAGATGTTCTGGTCTGCCGAATCATGTACTGAAACTTAAGGTTGAGGTCCCTATTATGCTGCTTCGAAATATTGATCAGACTTCAGGTTTATGCAACGGGACGAGATTGATAACCACGCAGCTTGGCAATCATGTCATACAAGGGAGAATTATTTCAGGCAACAATATTGGACATACGGTTTTGATTCCTCACATGATAATGTCACCGTCAGACACTTCATTTCCTTTTAAGTTTCAACGAAGACAATTTCCCTTGAGTGTCTGTTTTGCTATGACCATAAACAAGAGCCAAGGTCAATCTCTTGCCAATGTCGGTTTGTATCTTCCACGCCCTGTTTTCAGTCATGGTCAGTTTTATGTTGCTTCTTCAAGGGTGACTAGCAAAAAAGGTTTGAAGATCTTGATTTGCGACAAAGACAAGAAGAGATAGAATACTACAACCAATGTAGTATACAAGGAAGTTTTTTATAATTTGTAGCAATTTTAAACATCGTGCCATCTATTATGTTTAGCGTGTCATTTTCATGTATTAGAGTTAAATGAACCTTTTTATTATGTTTTATCGTTTTACAAGTATTTATGTAAAAGAGTGTGGCTATGCCTGTTTGTAAGACTACTTAACCAATTTTTATGATTAATAAAGTTATAGAGAGTTCCGTCTCTCTTTATATAATGTAATTTTTTATATCTTTAATTTATTTAGTCAATTTGTCATTTTTAATTTAAATAACTAATCAAATATATATTGAAACAATGATTATTCGATAATAAAAATATACGATTTTTACAAATGTAAAATAAAATAAAAAAATCTCGTGCAAGGCACGGGTATTACACTAGTTATGGATATATATATATATAATCCACAAATATCTGCTACCATTGTACGTTGGAAAACATAGCCGCTGTAATATAAACAAACCATGCTTCATCAGATTTCAATCAACCCCTGCAATAGGATTTACAACCGTTGCAAAGAAGTTCTGAAAAGTGCTTCATTCGATCAAACCGCTGCAAAAGTTAGCCACAACCGCTGCAAAAGGTAATCACAACCTCTACAATAGGTAACCATAATCACTGCATAACGTAGCGAACCACTGCAATAGGTAACCTTAACCGCTTTAATAGGTTACAAAAACCTCTACAATAGGTGTTGTACAAACCGCTGCATTAAATAATATACTAGCAGTTTGGTATCAAATGTAACGGTTGTTGTAATGCTGCCTAAACCGATGCATTAGCTTATAACAACCGCTTCATTAGACCTAATGCAGCGCGAGCAGATGAAGCGGTTGAAACCGCTAAATTAGAAGTAATGAAGCGGTTATCGTACCTATTGTAGTGGTTGACCACTTCCTTAGGTCTTCATTGTAGTAGTGACAAGCCACCTTGAGTCATTAGCTCTAGTGCAATATGAACTCACTAAAGTTCCAACAAAATTTCCAATCAAGGACTAAGATCCTCAATTAAGAAAGTGGTAAAATGTTGCACTTTCAGTCAAGTGAGTCCAGACATGGTGCCTATTAATCAACAACAAACCTACTTGAAATGCTTCTTTGACGATTCATTTATCCTATTTACTAGAAGGAATATAAAGTTCGGACTTAATAGTTGATGCAATCCAACACTATCTACTTGCATTTCGTTATTTGCAGCAATATTCCAGGTTTAGAGACGTTCACACTCCATTCAGTGCAATTAAACAAATGTATTATATAGGGACAACTTGTCATACTTTGCTTTAACTTATGAATTACACATAGTGAAATAAATCGAGTTATATTCTCTCTACAGTATTATAAGTGTTAAGTAAGGCAAAGCACATGAGAAACACTTATTCCTTAACGTTTGAGTGTTGTTGAGAGGTATAGAAGTATAAAAATTACTTGCAATAGAAGCTAAAAGGTTAACAACAAGAGAAAATCAAAATCAAACACCATGTTAACTGAAAACATAAAACATGTAGCTTACAACTTTAAGGAATTCTCTTTCACGAACATACTTTGAATCATGCATAGTAGTTGCATATTTTAACCTGAAAAAAGGGTACCATGAAAACTCTTAGCTTTTCGCCATCACCAACTCAATTGTATAATCAGTTCAGGCTATGTACCATAACCATTATAGAGATCAATATAACTATACAATATTTATTCATTCATCATAAATTATTAAATGATAGAACTCTCATGACAATAACTCCTACTATACCAGTAGCAAGAGTAACAACATGCACGACATTTTCATAACACAAGTATTCTAAGTCTCAAGTGACTAATCAGTAATGTAGGTGTTTCAAGATTTTAACTGGCAACTATTTTATGCGAGGATTTCTCAAGGCATGGTATTCTAGTGGTGTGTATGGTTAGGAAGTAGAATTTGAAAACAATGTTCATTTCCTAGAAGCATTAGAAACACGATAGATTGAGATTTCAAATGGATATGCTCACCTCTGAAAGAAGCAACTCCAAAATTCTTTCCCCGTATTGCAAAACGACAGTTTTGCATTCCTTGCTGGAAACACCATCAACTCCAATAGTTTGATTTATCATAGTAATCACCTCTTGTAATTATTATCAAAGAAGACAATCAACAGTTAAAAATGACAAGTGCAAGGTAGCAAGCTAGCATGCTTCACAAACACATCCATATAAGCGGTCCTGCAGCAAAAGAAGACTATGAGAAGATGAATCTCAATTATACGAAGAAACACTCACTGTTGGTTTTGATAGTAACAAACATTCAACTAATATTGTGAGTAAGTGTTTCAGGATAAAACAAAGATGTCACATGGAACGATCGGCAACGTAGTAACACAGAGGGAACAAAGAATTTTCTTAATGATTTGTTACCTCCAAAGGAACAACAATGTCGTCATAACAACAAACTGTGAATATCATAAAGAAGACAACTGTGAATATAACAAAGATAATCCTTGAAGATCATGCGGTTGGAAACAGAAAGTTGGTTTGATTGCACCAACTAGAAGATTTGGAGAGAGAAGATTCTATCTTATCCTGGTTATATTATTTTAGGACATCTTTCTTTAGATAATATAATCGGTTGAAATATTATCTTATTGAGTCAAATAATATCTTCTTGTCACTGGAAATAAGAGAGTGAGATTTTATTTGTTAGTAGGATTTTCAGACTGTATAAATAGAAGTGAGTGATTCATTTTTGTAGTATGAACTCCGAGCATTTCATTGAGAGAGAAAAGGAAGTGAAGCAGTCTATACGTCTTAAAGAGTGAGCTCGTGTTCATCGTCTTAGAAGAGATTCAAAACTAGGTGGGAAGTCCAAGTTGCAAGTGTAACCGATCAAGATATCAATAAGACAAGTAAACTCTTCAAAATCCTCTCAAGCGAGAAGCTTGAAGGTAGTGGTTTTTCCCTGATTGGTTATTTCACTAATTGGGGTTTCCACTCTAAATCGTGAGTTCTGAATATAATTCTTTTTTGCTTTAATATTCCGCTGCACCTTTTGTGGGAACAAACCACTAACGATCCAACGAAACACTAACGATCCAACAATTGGTATCAGAGCCTGGTCTCTAGATTGTATTCGTTAAGACTTTGCAAGAAAGATGTCATCATGTAATGCTATCAGTGATTCATTATGGAAACCTCCAACTTTGAAGGCTGGTGAATACGACTGGTGGGTTGATCAAATTGAGTCTCATATCTACTTCCTTGATGGTCAGATTTGGAAAATTATTAAAGTTGGTCCCATTCCAATCCCGGATGAAAAAGATGCAACAAAACCAAAAGGAAGGGCTGACTACGATGATGATGACTGGAAAAAGCTGGAGAAGAACAGCAGAGCCAAAAAGATCCTTCATATGGCTTTGCTCCCTGTTGATCTTAAGAAGGTCATCTGCTATAAAACAGCTAAGGAGATCTGGGATGCCTTGAAGCATCTCCATGAAGGCAATGAGGATGTCAAGAAAAATCGGATTCTTGCCTTGATGAAGGAGTATGACTATATTTCCCAAGGAAAGAGTGAACACATTCAAGACTTCTACTCCCGCTTCCAAGGAGTAGTTGGCCAACTGGAGTACCTTGGCGAGAAGCTCCCCAACTGGAAGCTTACTCAGCACTTCATGCAAGGTCTCAATCCTCAATGGGACGCAATTGCTCTTGCTCTTTATGCCCAGACTGTTGTCAAAGCTCTCACTATGGAAGAAGTTGTTGCCAAGTTGGAAAGCAACACATCGGTTCACAACTCCAAGATGAGCCGTATGGGAATTGAGAAGGCTCAAAGCATTGCTCTAAAGGTTGAAAAAGCCTTTGACTTGTCTCAAGCTAAGGATGAGGATGGCAATGAAGATGTTGCTCTCATCACAAAAGCGATGAAGAGAATATGGTCTCGAAGCAAGGGCATCCCTCGTTCCTCTGAAGGTAACAAAGATCTGAAGGATGTCGTTTGTTACCATTGTCAAAACAAGGGACACTTTGCCAAAAACTGCTTCAAGAAAAAGGTTGCTCTTCCTCATGTTCGTGAAGAAAAACAAGCAATGGTGGCAACTTGGGGAGACTCTGACTCTGAAGATGAAGAATCTTCTCATTCAAGGGACGTTTTCTTGATGGCCATTGGAAGTCCCCATGACTCAAAAGATTGCAACTCTATCTCAAGCATGCTCTGTCTCATGGCTGAAGGTAGTCCAAATGACTATGAGGTAAATGAACTTGAACTCATTTCAAGTTTGAAAAGCAAGTCTAAGGAACAACTGATTTTCATTATTAAAAGACTTGCTCATGAAAAAAGATTTTTTAGTGAGCAGATTGGAGAAAAAGATGATACGATCTCAAGTTTTATCGATGAGAACAAAGGTTGGGCTGAAAAAGTGATCAATCTTGAGAACGTTTTATCTTCTTTCTCTAACTCTTGTGGAGAATGTCCCAAGCTCACTGAAAAGATTACTTCCTTGGAAGCTTCAGTTACCTCATTGGAATCGGAATCCTTAATGTTAAAACTAAGCAACGCTAAGTTGTGTAGTGATTTGTCCGAAATCAATGAGGAACTAAAAGGGAAGACTAAAGACATTGAGTTTGTTGCAACCAAGAATGAAAAAAGGAAAGGGAAGAAACTTGTGCCTCGCTTTGGCATTGGATACCAAGCTAAGTCTCATGTTCATGACACCCAGGTTCAAACTCTCGAGGTCGAAGGAAAACAGTCTTTTCGAGAAAGTGGTGAAAGTTTCTCTCAAGGGAACAATCGGAAAGATTGTGCAAATTTGGCTGACATGAACAACAAAGCTTGGTATCACGGACAGAAGGCTCACTCTATTTAGCTAAAGCATGCTCAGAATGGTAAGTCCAATCACATTGATTTTCATTCCAGGGTTGCTAACAAACCAATTTGGCTTGGACAGAGCAAGTATGTGGATCTAAAGTGTCATAGAGTTTGTTAGTACTGTGGTCATGTTGGTCACTACGAGCAAGAGTGTCTTCTGAAAAGACACAATGAGGAGATTGCTCGTATTGCTAGAGAAAAAGTCAATGAAAAAATTGCTAAGATAAAATATGTTGCTCCTAAACCTAGAAAGTCTAAGCTTGTTTGGGTTCATAAGAACTAATCTTTTCAATACAGGATGAAGTGAGAAAAGGTTCCTGGTACTTCGATAGTGCATGCTAAAGTCATATGACAGGGAACAAAAGCTGGTTCACCTCACTTCAACAAGCCTTCGGAGGTTCCATAACCTTTGGAAACAAGAGTAATGGAGAAGTTTGTGGTCTTGGTAAGGTAAGGCTTTATAAACACGTGATTGTGGATAATGTAACTCTTGTGAACAATCTTAAGTTCGATCTTTTCAGTGTCGCTCAACTTTGTCAAAATAAGAAGAATAGGATAGTTTTTACTACTGATAACTACCAAGTTGAGTGTATAAGTACAGGAAAAATTCTACTGAAGGGGATCTGTAAAAACAATGTCTACAAAGTTGATCCTGCTTTTATCCCTGAGAAGGAACTCTGTCTGTCGTCTATCACTGAGACAACAGGTCTGTGGCACAAGCGGTTTGGACACGCTAGTCCTCAACTTCTTTCCAAACTTCATCAGCAAGAACTGGTCTTCCAAAGATCGAAACGACAAGCAATGAGGTTGTGATGCGTGTACCAAAGGAAAACAAGTAAGATCTTCATTCAAATCCAAGAAAGAGGTAAGCACAACTCGTCCTTAGGAACTAATCCACATGGATCTTTGTGGGCCTATGCATACAAAGAGTCGTGGGAGGAATATGTATGTCTTTGTTATTGTTGATGATTTCTCCCGGTATACATGGACCCTCTTTCTATCATCCAAGGATGAAGTGTTCGTAGAGTTTGAGACATAGCTGAAATATGTTGAGAAGAATCTTGGATAATCTCTTGGTGCCATTCGTACTGATCATGGGACAGAATTTGAGAACTCTCAGTTTCTATCCCTATGCCGGAACAATGGCATAAGTAATAACTTCTCAGCTCCCAGAACTCCGCATCAAAATGGTGTTGTGGAAAGGAAGAACATGACTCTGGAAGACATGACGCGCACTCTACTAATTGACAATGGTCTTCCAAAGAGTTTTTGGGCTGAGGCTTTGAATGCTGCATGTTATGTGCTGAATAGGGCAACCATCTGCTCGCTGATACACTCTACTTTGTAGTGCGTAACTAGGAATTGTTACTAGTATTTGGGGTGCCATTTATGTGTGTTTAGGACACAATATAGGAGAATGGAGTTTTGGAGAAGAAGTGTTTGTTTGGTGGTTTTAAGTGCTTAAATGAAGACTTAAGGAGATGAGGCGAGCCACCAAGGAATGAAGCGAGAAGAGAAGACGCTGCAAGTGAAGAACCACGGGCGCGGAAAGGAGAGCCGCGGGCGCGGATCATATGGCGTGGTCGCGGAAACACACAGAAGCAGCGATGATCACAGAGACTTTTCCGCGGTTGTGAAATTCTTTTCGCGGTCTCACCTACTGTTCACAGATGCGGAGCCGGGATTTCTTTCCGTCCGAGTTTTGTTTATTTTATTTTTATTTCTTTTCTTTTATTTCCTTTTAGGATATTATTTCTTATCTTTTGAAATTAGGGTTTGCTAGGTTAAGTACTTTTCTTAGATAACAACCTTTTCATTATTCAACATTCATCTTTATCGTTCAGTTTTTTCCCTTAGAGTTTTTATGCTTTGAAGACTATGAAGAACTAAGAAACCTTTGCTTAGTCTGACGATTAAAGCCTTCGTTTGTATTTGGTTGTGAGATTATAACTCTATTTCCTTTCCTTTGATTATATTAATTCTCTTTGAGCTTCATCCCATGATTCTTACTGATTTGACTAGTCTGATCATCTAGTTGATATTAGTGATTGTCTATTGCTAGGGTTTGGATATTTCTGGTTAAAATCCATTATCTTGTGTAGCAACCGCAATTTACACTTCCTGGTTGTGAATGTTTATTGTGAAGAGAATTGATTACATGTCGAGTACTGACGGGTTGTTAAGTATTGCATGTATCCTGGTTAATTCTTATGTTTACTACTGCCTTTAGATCGAATCTTGATTGTTTCTTGATTGTTTAAGGGTAAGTATTTTCAGGGCTGGTTGACCTATCTATATACATAAGATCGGGACAGTAATATTCATTGGTAGGAATTGGAGATAATCTAGGATCAACCAATCAAACTAAAGTGTGGATATTTGTCTGGCTAAGTTACTTCTCACCCATTGATTACCTCTTTTACATTGATTTACTTTGTTACTTGATTACAAACCAAAACCCCCTTTTATTACTACTTTGATAGGCATCACGACTTTAGCATCATCACTCGCTGCTGAACAAGACTCCTTATGAACTGTTAAGGGGAAGAAAGCCAAATGTCTCACATCTGCGTATTTTTGGTTATAAGTGCTTCGTACACAACAGTGGGAAAGATTCTCTTGGAAAATTTTATCCGAGAAGTGACGAAGGCACCTTTGTAGGATATTTTCTCCACAGCAAGGCCTAAAAAGTTTTCAACAAAAGGACACGAAAGGTAGATGAAAGCATTCATTTTGTCTTTGATGAATCTGTTATGGCTCGTAACCTTGTGCATGAACAAATGACTGGTATTCCCTCAAATACTTGTCTCCCTGAGAACGACAACTTTCATCTCGTGGAAAGCAATGTCATGGGAAACATGCTCAATGATGATATTAATGATGCCTCTCCTGGTCGTGATAGTCATGACGAATCATCAACTCCAAGGGCTTATGACTTTGTCGGTGCTATCGTGTCGGGTGATGATGCTCAGTTGTTTGTTTCTCCTCAGGTCACTCCCAAGGAACAAAGACCAAGTCCTAATGTTTAAGGGACTGTTGAAGATAGTACAAGTATTGGTGGTGCTAACTCTGACGATTTTGATCCAACTACTCTGCATGTGAGAAACTACCACCAAAAGAAGGATCATTCAGTGGATGAAATTCTTACAGACTTTCAAAAGGGAACTTATACTCGCTCTTCTCTGCAAAAATTTTGTGCCTTCAATGCTTTTCTTTCTCTACAAGAACCCAAAACTATAGGTGAAGCATTGAAGGATCCGGGCTGGATAAGTGCCATGCAGGAAGAACTCCATCAGTTCGAAAGGAACAAGGTTTGGAGGCTTGTCCCTCGTCCAGGGAACAAAACTGTGATAGGAACCTAGTGGGTGTTTAGGAATAAGCTGGATGATCAGGGACAAGTCAAAAGGAACAAAGCAAGGCTAGTGGTGAAGGGATATAACCTGCAGGAAGGGATCGATTATGACGAAACCTTTTCTCTTGTTGCTCGTTTGGAAGCTATCCGATTACTCATTGCATACTCAGCTTTTCATGGCTTCAAATTACAGCAAATGGATGTGAAGATTGCGTTCTTGAATGATAGGCTATCACAATTCCTCTTGTCTCATGGTTACGTTTGCGGAAAGGTTGACAAGACTTTGTTCCTACTGAAGGAGGGAAAGCACACTCTGGTTGTGCATGTTTATGTTGATGACATCATCTTTGGGTCTATAGATGACAAACTGGTTCAAAAATTCTCAAGTCTCATGGAAAGTGAGTTTGAGATGAGCATGGTTGGGAAACTGAAGTTCTTCTTAGGACTTCAAGTCTCTCAAGGAGAAGATGGTCCATGGGTTCATCAACAAAAGTATCTCAGGGAGTGCATCAAGAAGTTTGGAATGTCCGATGCAATGTCCTTCAACACTCCTATATCTACAAACAATCCAATGGGAAAGGATGAACATGAAAAATGAGTTGACCCAACACTCTATCGAGGAATCATATGTTTGCTTCTCTATCTCACTGCTAGTAGACCTACTATTTTGTATAGTGTGTGTCTATGTGCTCGATTTCAGGTTGATCCCAAGGAGACACCTCAAGGCAGTGAAAAGGATACTGAGATACTTGAAGGGGACAAATGATCTTTGTCCGTGATATTCTAGGGGATGCAACTTTGATTTGGTTGGATACACAGATGCTTACTTCGTAGGGAACAAAGTGGATAGAAAGTCTACATCAGGAATGGCTCAATTCCTTGGGCCGTGCTTGGTTTCCTGGGGTCGAAGAAGCAAAATTCAATAGCTTTGTGTACAGCAAAAGCCGAATACATAGCCGCAACAACTTGTTGTACTCAACTCCTATGGCTCAAGAAACAACTCAATGACTATGGTATTCTTCTTGACTGTGTACCCATTCTATGTGACAATACTAGTGCTATAAATATCTCCAAGAATCATGTACAATAATTGCATACCAAACATATTGAGATAAGACATCACTTCTTATGTGATTGTGTGGAGAAAGGATTGGTTTCCATGGATTTCTGTGGAACTAAGAATCAAATCGTTGACATTTTCACCAAGGCACTCAATAGGGAACCATTTGAATAGTTTCGCATGGAACTTGGTATGATCTTTCTCAACTAAATGTCTATATATTTTGTTCCCTCGATGACTGACTAAAATTACTTGGTGATTTTTATTAGTTTAAGTGTCGTGTCTAGATTTGCAATCTCTCCTTTGCTCATTGTATGAATAATGTGCTTAGCTTGCTTGCATGTACCTCTCTGATTTGCAAATTTCATAGATGACCATCTATGCTTTCATAATATCACTTGGAACAGCTTTCTTTCAGTCCAAAGAGTCAACTTGATGCATTGATCCCTCATCATAAGCCCAAATGATTGTTGACTCTACAATTTACCCTAGCCATCATGCTTGATGCTCCCTATGAGCCCCTCTAATCATCCACAACTGGGAGCCTCTCTTTCATGATTAAAAATTGTCGCATATTTTTGTATGGTGTTCTTTATACCCTCTCTAGTAACGTTACCCCTACATCACACTCTTCTACTTTTTTGATAAGCCGATGAATCGAATCGTCATCTCTGTGTTCTATGGAAAGGAGTTGACATGCATGAGGTGCAATGATGGCATGCTGCCGTGTGGGAAAAAGTGATGTGCATTTAGGGTCGATTTGATGGCTGCAAGACGTTGTGATTTGAAAACGATTTTGTGGGCTTTGATGTACAATGACGCGATCTTCTATAAGATTTATTTATGGAAGATAACTTCTTGGCTGTGATCTTTGGAAAGAGAAGGAAAGAAGAGGATTGGGAACGTTATCCTTAGGAACTGAAAATATTTGAATATTCCGATGCATCTTCTTGGATGTGATCTTTGTCGTATGTACCTATCAAATAAACCTCAATAACCCAACTAATGTAGTCTGACAAGTAAGGGTCGAACCCACATGGAGTCAAGCTACCTATCTTGTTTGCAAGAATCGTTTACCAATCATCAACGGTAACAAGGGGGGTTTGGTTTTAGTTATAAAGCTACGAAACGAACTAACAAGAGTAACAAAGACGTAAAAAAGTTATAGACAAGTTTTAACAAAAGAGCTCAGCCAGACAAATATCCATACTTCAGTTTGATTGATCGATCATCGATTATTTCTAGTTCTGTAAACCAATGAATGTTCCAATTCCTTTTCTTAAGTTTATTAAGAGGACAACCAGACCCTGATAATACTAACTATCAAATAATCAGGAAACTATCGAGATTCAATTCAATAGCAGCAATAAGTTCTAGGAATTTCAGCAGATACATCTAACATAAAACAACCAGCTTTATTTAGCATGCAAATCAATTCTCTTCTATAATAAACTATCACAACTAGTTCTAGAATATCGCAGTTGCTACTCTGAATCAGATATTTCAACCAGAAACGATCTAACTCTAGCAGAAGAATAATACCAACGACCACTAGTTGATCAGACTAGCATAATCAGTATTAATCCAAGACAATGAATTCAAGAGAATCAATAACATTCAAAGAAGTAGAACAAGAGTGATAATCTTACAACCGAATCAAACGAATTGTCTGACTAAGCACAAGTAACTTAGTTCTTCATAGTCTTCAAAACACAAAAAACTCTCAATGATACTTAAACTTCCGTAATGCTAATGATATCCAACCTAAATAAAACTAAGTCCTATTAACCTAAGTAACAATCTTCTAAAAATTACCATAACCGAAATATAATAATATAATATAAAATAAAGGAAACAAAATAAACAAGTGAATCAGCGCGTGAAAATCTTCCGGATTCTGCAGGGCTGCGATCGCTGCCCTTGACCCGCGGCCGCGGCTTGTTCTTTCCTGGCACTCAGTGAAATCTTCCTTGGCCGCGCCCGCTGCTTCCTTTCCGCGCCCGCGGCTCTGCTCTTCTCAGCTTCTGACGCTCCAAACTCACTAAAATCCACCCTTTCCTGTACTAATCTTCCCAACTCCTCAATCACAAATTAGCTCCTAAACTAATACAAACATCCCCAATAGTGTACTAACAATCCCTAGTTACGCACTACAAAGTATAGCGTATCAAATTCCCCCATGCTTAGACCTTGCTCGTCCTCGAGTAAGCTTGATAAAAACCTACTCCTCCAAAGTAATACCCAAAGGTCCACAGGAAGCATAACAGAAATCCAACACCCAGAAATCGCAATCCACTACGACCAACACTCCAACAACACAAACGCCACTCACCAACATTAAGGAAAGTAGAGTACTTCCCCCAAGCTTAGCCCTTACTCCATTATGTGAATGAGAATTTCTAATCCTAGCTCCAATCTATATCCTTATAACTCCTGAGTGACCTACCAGAAACCTCCTTATAGCTCCACCACTTATGTCACCACGCCAGAAGAATGAATGAATCCTATTAATCACTCGTTTTTTCACTCATTCTGCCTAAGCGCCCTTTTGGGTTTTCACCTAGCCACTCATTTCATTTTTCATAGATGAGATCACCAATCCTCACATCACTCTTTAGCCTCTTATTACCCCGGCCTAATGTCGGCCCGGGCCCCTGAATTTTGCCTAAGCTGCCCTTTCGGGTTTTCAGCTTAGCCAAGATTTCTGGTTTTTTTTTAATATACAGACAGCAAGTACAAATCCCTCCCCCATGCTTAAATATTGCATTGTCCTCAATGTAATGAAAGAGGAAAAAGAAAATCTAGGAAAGAAAGAAGAATACTCACTATTGTCGCCGAGGTGGTCGTCCTCCTCGTCCTCTCGGGTGTCGGGGTTGGCGTGGCGGTGGAAAATCTTTGAAACAAGAGTCTTTGGTGTGATGGCGTGAGACAATGTTGTCCAACTGATCGTTTGTTGGTCCCTCATACCTCGGCCACTCGTGACGAGCAAACTCGTACCAATGCTGGCCGTAAGTGCACGCCACCAGTTGTTGATCCCGGAGCGTCCGAACATCCTCATCTAGCTTAGCTATCCACTCACCATGCTGAATCTGGTGTCTCCTGACATAAGCCACATCGGTAGTCATATGATCCAAGCTAGTGGCAAACCGATGCTGCTCATCCATAATATAACGCTGGTCTGCAGCCATCTCTCTAATCGTCATGTCCATCTCAACTTGGCGATAAGCCATCTCCTCCTGTCGAGCAGAAATGCCGGACATAGCAGCCAACATCTGCTCCTACCAAGAACTAGGCTCACTTGAAGTGCCTGCTGGACCACTCGAAGTGCCTGCCGCATACTGCCTATCTGTGTCAGCAGCGTCATCATGTCGCTCCATATCAATCATCATATTTGTAGGTGCCCCTGGAATCTCATCCTCATCAGCAGCCATAGAAAAATCTCGAGTTGTAGGTCCAAAGGGAATGAAGCGAAGTAGGGTAAGATGATGGATGCCACCCTTCCATGCATTCCAAAAATATTGTCCCTGTGAAGAACCCAACAACCCCGCCTTCTTCAGAGAGTGCGCATCATAGATATATACGCCAGGCAATGGCTTATAATTCTCAGGCGCTTCCAGTTCCCAAATCCTATCAATAAGGGTGATCATTCCACCCAAAGCTATCTTATCGGTCTCCTTGTCGCGGACCCGGAAACAACTTGCTACAAACAGAGCAACCAGTCTGGAACAGACTCACTCTCTAGAGTCATGCACCAGAGAACTGACAGATCAGTGACAGAAACCTTGTTTACCTCTCCATGCCCCAAGAATGCCATTGCTATCACCTTATGGGCTAATCTCAGGCATGGATGCACAATCTTTTAATTGTACTCCCCTTTCTTAGGATTGAAAATCTGACCAGTAGTTGCCTGCCAAAATTCATAGTGTCGGGTTCCCACAGCTGTCCACCTCTCAGTTGGTGGAGCGGAAACTCCAAAAATTTGTCGAAGCTCATCAAATGACAAAGTCTGATCCACATCATTCAAGTGAAATATAATCCTATCCTCATCTCTTTCCAACGTAGCCAAGAATTCCATCACATAAAGAGGATAAGTGGGAGCTCCCTTATTCACAAAATCACCTAAACAACCTTTTTCAAACAAAAGCCTTGTGCAGTCAAATAAACACAAAGTATGCAAAAAGGGCACATCAAGGAAGCGGGTTTGCACAATTTTATGATGACAAAGTGCATCCCAACGCTTCATTTGCACTCTGTTCAACCTTTGCAACCCTCGACCAGACATCTCCTACCTCAAATTTCTAATTCAACACAAGAGAAGATGGAGCAAACTCACCGCAGAACCGAAGGAAATCGTTGCATATGTGTGTGTAGCGATCGCGGCTTCTTTTCGGCAGTCGCGGCTCTCAAGCAGAAGAAGCAGCGAGAAGAAGGGCAAGGAGGAATGACACCGATCTGGTTGTGGAATGAGGAAAATGGTTGGGCGGCGGTCGCGGCTTGAGGAGGGAAGAAAAGTTTGAGGAAGGAGATGAGAAACAAGGGTTTCATATGCGGAACAGTAGGGTCGCGATCGCGGTTTTCAGGCAGCGACCGCGGCATCAATACACCCGATATTTTTATATTTTTTTTCAAGGCAGAGAGGGCGTACGATTGCATTCTTCACGTATAGGGCTAGGCCGCGATCGCGGTTGACAGGCCGCGATCGCCACTTTCACTTCGAAAGCGTCTGTGCCTGCAAGTTAGTCTAGAAAACGAAAACCAGGGAAAAATAACAACATAAGAAGAAGAGAAAATGATTGGAAAAACTTCATACCTCGGGTTGCCTCTCGAGAAGCGCCTTGGTTAATGTCGTGGGCTCGATATAGTGCCTTGTAGATTATTGTTTAGCACCTGGTTCTTCAAGAACCGTCTCCTCTAAGGCTTCCTTGTTGAACCCTTCATGATATGATTTCAACCTTTGACCATTCACCTTGAAAACCTTGTTAGTCGTAGTCTCATACAATTCCACAGCTCCATGTGGAAAAACTCTAGCAACAACATAAGGTCCCGCCCAACGGGATCGGAGTTTGCCCAGGAAAAGACGTAGGCGAGACTGAAATAGTAGGACTCTGTCTCCAGCTTTAAAGTCCTTCCTTAAATTGTTCTTGTCATGCCAAGGCTTTGTCTTTTCCTTGTAGTTGACTGCATTGTCATAAGCTTTTATCCACAGTTCCTCCAATTATTGCAGTTGTAACTTGCGGAATTTTCCAACCTCGTCAATCTGCATGTTGCAGTTCTTCACAGCCCAGAAAGCCTTGTTCTCGAGCTCCACTGGAAGGTGACAAGCTTTACCAAACACCAACCGAAATGGTGACATACCGATGGGTGTCTTGTAAGCTGTACGATAAGCCCACAGTGCATCATCTAACCTCAGACTCCAATCTTTCCTGTTCGGGGCTACCGTCTTCTCAAGGATGGATTTAATTTCGTTGTTGGACACTTCAACTTGTACATTCGTCTGAGGGTGGTACGCAGTAGACACCTTATGCGTGACATGATATTTCTTTAGTAATGCACTCACGGTCCTGTTGCAGAAATGCGTCCCTCTGTCACTGATGAGAGCTCGAGGGATGCCGAACCTGGAGAATATATTGGACTTCAAGAAAGCTGCCACAACTTTAGAATCATCAGTCCTAGTGGCCTTCACTGTAACACCCCCAAATAACCTCTTGAAAGTATTACCGCCAGTGACCTCAGACGTACTGTCCGATGTCACCCAAGGCTTTTCCAGTTGATATAAATCATTAAACCATAGTTATGATGCAACATATCATAACTTCCATTAAAACCAAGTCTCGGAATTATAGCATAATTCCAAATACATCAAAATACATTATTAGAATTATTACAGCGGAAGTCTTAAATACAAAACATCATTAACACAGCGGAAGTCTTAAAATAACAACAAAAAACATCGTTCGCCTTTATAGTCGTTCTAGCCTTCTCGGATCCGTAATTTATCTGATGTGCCAAATCGAACGGATGACACCAGCCAACCATGAAGAGAACAATTACGGTTGGTTAGTCTAATGAAAGACCAAGCAAGGGGTACAAAGCAGAGTGGTTCGAGAGATTGTAACCGTTTACTATCATTGTCCCTCGAATAATAACCGACGGAAAGATACATAACCCAGTACTTTCCCTGAATGAGTATCAAATAAGATATGCACTGAAGAGAAGACTCCCAAGGAAATGAGTCTTATCGGAAATATGACAAATGTTGGGGAACATTAATAATCACAGTATCGCATACAAGCGATTTAAAAGTTAAGACGAGTTTTCCTAGCTGCACTATCGCCTAGCTGCACTACTCGCCGAAGGTATATTAATTATGTGCGTCAAGAGCACTTATCTGATTTAATTCCAAAACTCACATCACGTTATAAGCTTTTATATCCACATCGCAGAGTCCAAGCCTCTATATCCACATCTCGGTTGGTCATGACCAGAAAGTTTGGCATAGGGTCTTGATCGCCTTGTTATTTGCCAAGTTATAAAGAAACGAATGGACCTCACAAAGTCCAAGCGTTCCTACGAATACTCGTGCTAACTAACAGTTCAACACAGTAATAGTCCACATCCAAGCCAACATGGCCAACATCATAAACATATATTTATACTAGCGTCGTTCTAGTAGATATACAACCTAGTATAATATCATCTTTTAATCAATTATTAACAAAGTTGTTCCCAACGAACAATAAATCAGTAAACCATCCCAAATTAATTAACAACTAAACAATTGATAATTAATTGAAATATGGAATGATGAGCAAGAGCGAACCGCCATTTGCCTTAGATTAGACGAGCTCGAACAAAGCTTAGAAACGTCGGGTTCCTGAGTCTGAAACTGGGACAGATCCTGGATAATAAATCCCTATGGAACAACCCATAACGAGACCCTAAGTTAGATTCAATATCTACATAATTGAATCTAAAAGAATAGGGAAAAAATCAAAGGAATCAAGCCTCGCCCAATGCCAAACACCCAAGAACACACACTCGGACAAGGCTCGCCGCGGGTGCGGTGGGAAGCTTGCCGCGGGTGCGGTGGGGTTACAGTGGCGAGCTCGCGACAGCGTTTTAATGGACAAAACTCACCCAATCACTTCGCTTCGACTTTGATTCGTTCTAGGTTTGTTTTCTCAACACCTTAGGCTTGAATACCACTTAGGAGTACCTCTTTCCAACACTCAAAGGGATTCGAACACCTTCCCAACAAAGCTCAAGAGCTTGGTGCTTCAATGGAGATTTCAGAGGAGAAAAACAGAGGAGAAAGACAGAGGAGGAAGATGACGCTCCTTCCCCTTCTGATGTCGACCCCTTTTATAGCCAACCAAGAGCTCCCCCAGCAGGGAACAAGAAGGAGACCAGCAAGGGAGGCTAGGCGAGGCTAGGCCTGACAACCGATGCCACTTGCAGGGGAAGAGGATAACGTTGCAGAAGAAAAATATCCCACCGCGGGGTGCGGCAGGGTGCGGTGGCGCCCAGTTACCGACTCATCTGTTTGGCTTACGCCGCGGGTACGGCCACTTGACCGCGGGGTGCGGTCAAGGCCATTTTTCACCCTCTTGTCCGTTTTAAATCTTGGGTTAAATATCTTAACCCCGGATTAAATATAATCGTACACGAACGACTATTTAACCTTGAACATACGTCAACTGTATTTTTATATTACTCAGAAAAATATTACAGAGATCAAACAATTTACAGAATGTCTGAACCTCTCTAAAATTAATCCGACTTGTAATACAGGAGTTGGAAAAATTCCAAAATATCCTTATAAAATGAGGGATATTACATTACCTCCCCCTTAAAAGAAGTTTCGACCCCGAAACTTGGCTATTCTAGGCCGAAAACAACTCGGGAAAGCGTCTAAGCATATCCTCTTCAGTTTCCCAAGTCTCCCAAGTAACCTCTTCGGTTCCTGACTTGGACCACAAAATTCGTACCAACGGTACCACCTTGCTGTGTAGCTGCTTCTCACAACGCTCGAGAATACGCATAGGTATCTCCTCGTAGGTGCCATTTGCCTGGATCTCGATGTCTTCATAACTCAGCACATGAGATTTATCTGGCACATACTTCCTTAACAAGGATACGTGGAACATGTTGTGCACTGGATGTGCCGATGACGGCAATGCCAAACGGTATGCTAGAGATCCCACCCTATCAAGGATCTCGAATGGTCCCACGTAGCGAGGGTTAAGCTTCCCACGCTTACCAAATCTGAACACACCTTTGGATGGTGACACCTTGATAAATACTTTGTCACCCACCTTGAATTCAACATTCCTACGTTTCGGGTCAGCGTAAGACTTTTGTCGACTCTGAGCTGTTAACATCCTTTGTCTTATCAAGGCAATGTCTGAGGCAGTCATTTCGACTAGCTCTGGTCCGAGAGAATCTTGTCGGCATTCTCATCCCAACAAATCGGAGATCTGCACTTTCAACCGTACAAAGCCTCGAATGGAGCCATCTTGATAGTAGCATGCCAGCTATTGTTGTATGTGAACTCAATCAGACTCAGGTTATCCTCCCAGCTAGTCCGACGATCGAGTGCAAGCTCTTAGTAAATCTTCCAAGGTCTGAATGGTCCTTTCAGACTGTCCATCCGTTTGAGGATGAAACGCAGTACTAAATCTTAACTCGGTTCCCATGGCCTTGTGCAATTCCTTCCAGAATCTTGACATGAATCAGTCATCGTGATCCGATACAATGGTCTTTGGAGTACCATGCAAACGGATAACCTCGTGTAAAAATACTTCTGACAGCTTCTGGGTTCCCCACGTTGTCTTGATAGCCACGAAGTGAGCACTCTTCGTGAGCCTGTCAACGATAACCCATATAGCATCCTTCTGACTTCGAGATTTAGGCAGCCCTGTGACAAAATCCATTGCAATGTCCTCCCACTTCCATTCTGGAACTAGAAGAGGTAGCAATTCTCCACCGGGTCTTCGGTGTTCTATCTTGACCTTCTGACAAGTCAAGTATTTTGCCACAAACTCTGCCACATCCCACTTCATATTGGGCCACCAGAACTTCATTATGAGGTCCTTGTACATCTTGCTAGAGCCTGGATGTACAGAATAGGCTGACGAATGGGCCTCCTTCATCACCAATTGGCGAAGACCCTCAACGTCAGGCACACAAATCCGGTCCTGAAACCATAGTGATCCATCTTCCTGAATCACGAAACCGGGAGCTTTCCCGTCCATTACTTCGTTGCATAGCTTCACTGGAATTACATCATCGACCTGCTTCTCCTTGATCTGATCAAGAAGCATATCTTGAATCTCAAGCATACTCAGGTATCCACGACGTTGATCGTACAAGACTTCAATCTCGCACAATTCTTGGTTCAGTTTGGTCTGAGCGACAAGCAAAGCCACTACAGTCTCGTGCGGCGTCTTCCGGCTTAATGCATCAGCTACTACATTAGCTTTGCCCGGATGATACAGCAATTCGATGTCGTAGTCTTTGAGTAGCTCCAACCAGCGACGTTGTCTCATATTCAGCTCCTTCTGAGTAAATATATACTTGAGACTCTTATGATCAGTGAAGACTTGGCACCTCACACCATAGAGATAGTGCCTCCAAATCTTCAGCGTAAACACTACTACTGCTAACTCCAGATCATGCGTCGGATAGTTTTCTTCATAGGTTTTTAGTTGTCTTGATGCGTAAGCAATAACCTTGCCTCTTTGCATCAACACACATCCCAACCCATTTTTTGAAGCATCGCTATAGACCGCATAATCATCAGTTCCTTCTGGCAGCGTATACACTGGTGCCGAGGTCAGACATTGCTTCAGCTTCTGAAAGCTGGCCTCGCACTTGTCATTCCAGACAAACGTCTTGTGGGCCTTGCGGAGCAGACCGGTCATAGGTAGAGCAATCTTAGAAAATCCCTCTACGAACCGTCTATAGTAACCCGCAAGTCCTAGAAAACTATGCACCTCCTTCACGTTCTAAGGCCGCTTCCAATTGGCTACTGCTTCAATCTTCTGGGGATCAACTATCACCCCATTCTCATTGATCACATGGCCTAAGAAAGCCACTTCCTTGATCCAAAAATCTCACTTAGACAATTTCGCATATAGTTGATTTTGTCTAAGGACTGATAAAATAATCCGAAGATGTTCCTCATGAGCTTCCACGCTCGGGGAGTAGATCAAAATGTCGTCGATGAAGACCACCACGAACTTATCCAAGTACTGGTGAAAACATCGGTTCATCAGATCCATGAAGACTGTTGGAGCATTGGTAAGTCCAAATGGCATGACTACGAACTCGTAGTGACCATATCTCGTCCGGAATGCAGTCCTCGAAATATCTTCCTCACGAATCCTGAGCTGGTGATAACCAGATCTCAGATCGATCTTAGAAAAGACTTTTGCTCCTTGTAGTTGATCTAACAGATCATCAATCCTTGGAAAAGGATATTTGTTCTTGATCGTGACTTTATTCAACTCACGATAGTCGATGCAAAGTCGAAACGATCCATCCTTCTTCTTGACAAATAACACCGGAGTGCCCCAAGGTGATGCGCTCGGCCTTACATAACCTTTGTCGAGAAGATCCTCAAGTTGCTTCTTCAACTCTTTCATCTCTGCAAGAGCCATCCGGTACGATGCTTTAGAAATCGGTGCGGTACCAGGCTCGAGATCGATAGAAAATTCCACTTCACGCTTTGGGGGTAATCCAGGAATCTCTTCCGAAAAAACATCAGGAAATTCATTAATCACGGGAATATCAAGAATTGTTGGTTCATCTTTCATGGGCGTCTCCAGGTAGAAAGGTATCCGACACAACCTTGTCGAAGTAGCTTAAACACAGCCATCGCATTGATAAGCCTGCCGTTATCCGCATCATTCCGACCCTTGAATTTGCACACACACACTGGCCCCCAGATGACACCGTTACAGTCCTTGAACTAAAGTCGATCACCGCCCTATGACGCGTCAGCCAATCCATACCGAGAATAATGTCGTATGGAGCCATAGTAATACAGATTAAATCTGCCTCAAACTTCTTACCTTGAATGGTAACCGGAAATTCTGACAAATGCTTGGTGCCCACTAAATGGTCACCATTAGGAAGATTCACAACGAAAGGTTCACAAACCTCGTTGCAGACTAAACCTAACTTACTAACACAATTCTCTGAAATAAAGGAATGGGTAGCACCCAAATCAAACAGTATGCACACTGAAGTAGAATGAAGGTATAGAGTACCTTGAGCAACTGTGGCGTTAGGTCCATCAACCTACGTATCTCGTACAGGCGTTGACCCTGACCTCCTGAAATAGCTAGGGTTTGCCTTTGTTCTGTACAATCGTCTACATCGAAGGACTAGGAGTCTCCGTTGGTTTGAACCTAGGTCGGTTATTCTGGTTAACAGACCCTTGCTGTGACTCCGTTCCCTTCTGCTTTCCCTGTCGACAGAACCTCTGCATATGCCCTTCCTTCCCACAACCAAAACACGTCTTCTTTTCCTTCGGACACACAAAGTTTATGTGCCCAGCTGTACCACAATTGTGACATTGGATCAGACTCTTGCCCTGACCTGAGTGTTGTGTTGACCCTCCTTGAGTAATCTTTGTCCTCGCTTTGCCAGACTTGTCGAAGTTGGACGGTGGCGCAGGACGTTTAAATCCACTTGCCTGAGATTGATTTTGCATCGACCTCTGGCGATTCCGTCTCTTAGTTGACTCTTCCAGAGTCACCTCCAACTTATACACTGCATCCACGTATTGCTCCAAGGTAGAGCATCTGTGATGCAACATCATCGGTTTAATGTCTCGGCTCATCCACTCATGGAAATGCCAAATCTTCTGATCCTCGCTGGACACAATAGACCCAACGTATTGTAATAAATGATTGAACTTGGCCGCTAGCTCGGACACTTTCAATCTATCATTCTTGGGATAAAGGAATTCCTTGTGTTTCTCATCCCGCATGGCTTGGGAAAAGAAACGATCATTTATCTTTGTTTTGAACATCCCCCAGTTCAAATCAGCCCGATCAGCTAGTCCAGTGTTTTCCCACCATTCGCTAGCATCTCCTTTCAACTGAAGAGAAGCTATATGCACCTTCTCAGCCTCGGTGCATTCGATATTGCGGAACAACCGCTCCATATGGGAAAACCAATGAGCCACCCTGACCGGCTCTCATTTTCTGTCATAACTGTTCGGCCTCATAGAGTTAATGGTCTTCAGTGCTCGACCATAATTATCCCTATTCCTGGCCGTCTCATCACGGTGTATATGAACATTAGGTTCCACGAACCTAGGAATTTCTGGCGGAATTGGCACACCTTGTGCCTAAGGTGCAACAGGTTGCATAACATCAGCGAACGCTTGCATAAATATTCCCCGAATAGCTGCAACTGTCGCTGCATCAAACACCATCGGAGCGTTGGCCTGAGCTTGGCCATTGCCCCCAGGGTTATTATGGGAATTTGATTCGTTTTCCTCCACAGGGTCTGGAACATTCCTTATAATTGGTCTGGGGTCATTGCTTGGCCCCGCACTAGTACGGATAGTGTTCCTTGTATTCACCATCTGTTTACCGATCAAATTCCAAGTAATTTATACATTAATATCATTTCATCATACTTAATGTAATAAAGTCGACTCAGAGTAGATCAACTGGTTAATTATAGATGAACTTTCAACTGAGCTACTGATTTTACAAAGGAATCTCCCAAGCTTTCGAACAAAATTGCTCGGAGATATTTTTTTTTGTACTTCACCGTATATACATCAAAATATACGCAAAATAAACTACTACAGTCAACGTTGGCCAATATCAAGGCGCCCTAAACACGTTTCCTGTATGGCAAACTCCTCACACAAGGCTTCTTTGAGCGGGGTTCATCATCTGAATCCGGTGACGGACTCCTGACCCTACTCGGCCCTGGAACACATGGTTCATCCCTTGGTTCTGGTGTTCTTGGCCTTGCCCTCCTTTGAGCATGATCCGTCATTTCGTCCATCAGCCGCTGCTCTTCAAAAGAGATCTCTTGGCTTTGACGAAGTATCCTGCGCAATTCAGGGCTCGACCTTCGCCTTCTCCGAATAAGATTAGGCTCTGAGTTCTCAGATAATTCTCATGGTCCGCTTTCACTAATGCGGTACTCGACATAGAGTGCTTCCCAGTCAGTGTCAGTCATTGGCGCGTATACTGATTCGGGTGGCGGACTTGGTAGAGGAAATGCATCCCCGTGTCCTCATGGTCCACCAATGAGTGTCTCAAACTATCGGGCTCTTGCCCTTGTTCTTCTTGGTTCTCTTCAGGATCTTCCTCTAGATCCTCTTCCGGATCTTCCTCTTCTAGGTCCTCTTCAGGATCCTCTCCGGGTACCGACTCAATCTCGAGGTCGTCGTTGTAATATCCTTGAGCGTACCTTGACAGCTCAACAGGTTCCACTACTGGAGTCACAACATCGTTGGATCTAAGTACCACTGACTCAGGAAGTACATGCTTTACTTCCTCGGGTGGGTTGCTAGGTCCTCCGATCTCAAAGCATCTCGGGGGAGTAGGGAAATTTAGCCTTGCTGGAGATGGCGGAGCCATCTCGGCATCTTCCAAATCTCTCATAAGGGAAATGCATGCACCCATAACCTACAGGGTAACAAGACGAGACTTAGTCTTTCTAGACATGGGAGTGAACTTCCATATCAGACTTCAAGAAAAGGCACGACTATGAACGGTTAAAAATTTTATTCGAAAATTTCAGAGCCTTCTAAAACCTTTCTCAGTTTCAAACGAGTGATCGGTTTATAACAGCTTTGTTCCTGTAAAACATTTTAAACCCGACCCGTAAGAAAAAAAAATCGGCTGTGATACCAAGTCTGTAACACCCCCAAATAACCTCTTGAAAGTATTACCGCCAGTGATCTCAGACGTACTGTCCGATGTCACCCAAGGCTTTTCCAGTTGATATAAATCATTAAACCACAGTTATGATACAACATATCATAACTTCCATTAAAACCAAGTCTCGGAATTACAGCATAATTCCAAATACATCAAAATACATTATCAGAATTATTACAGCGGAAGTCTTAAATACAAAACATCATTAACACAGCGGAAGTCTTAAAATAACAACAAAAAACATCGTTCGCCTTTATAGTCGTTCTAGCCTTCTCGGATCCGTAATTTATCTGATGTGCCAAATCGAACGGATGACACCAACCAACAATGCAGAGAACAATTACGGTTGGTTAGTCTAATGAAAGACCAAGCAAGGGGTACAAAGCAGAGTGGTTCGAGAGATCGTAACCGTTTACTATCATTGTCCCTCGAATAATAACCGACGGAACGATACATAACCCGGTACTTTCCCTGAATGAGTATCAAATAAGATATGCACTGAAGATAAGACTCCCAAGGAAATGAGTCTTATAGGAAATATGACAAATGTTGGGGAACATTAATAATCACAGTATCGCATACGAGCGATTTAAAAGTTAAGACGAGTTTTCCTAGTTGCACTATCGCCTAGCTGCACTACTCGCCGAAGGTATATTAATTATGTGCGTCAAGAGCACTTATCTGATTTAATCCCAAAACTCACATCACGTTATAAGCTTTTATATCCACATCGCAGAGTCCAAGCCTCTATATCCACATCTCGGTTGGTCATGACCAGAAAGTTTGGCATAGGGTCTTGATCTCCCTGTTATTTGCCAAGTTATAAAGAAACGAATGGACCTCGCAAAGTCCAAGCGTTCCTACGAATACTCACAAGCGTTCCTACGAATACTCGTGCTAACTAACAGTTCAACACAGTAATAGTCCACATCCAAACCAACATGGCCAACATCATAAACATATATTTATACTAGCGTCGTTCTAGCAGATATACAACCTAGTATAATATCATCTTTTAATCAATTATTAACAAAGTTGTTCCCAACGAACAATAAATCAGTAAACCATCCCAAATTAATTAACAACTAAACAATTGATAATTAATTGAAATATGGAATGATGAGCAAGAGCGAACCGCCACTTGCCTTAGATTAGACGAGCTCAAACAAAACTTAGAAACGTCGAGTTCCTGAGTCTGAAACTGGGACAGATCCTGGATAATAAATCCCTATGGAACGACCCATAACGAGACCCTAAGTTAGATTCAATATCTATATAATTCAATCTAAAAGAATAGGAAAAGAATCAAAGGAATCAAGCCTCGCCCAAAGCCAAACACCCAAGAACACACACTCGGACAAGGCTCGTCGCGGGTGGAGTGGGAGGCTTGCCGCGGGTGCAGTGGGGTTACAGTGGCGAGCTCGCGATAGCGTTTTAATGGAGAAAACTCACCTAATCACTTCGCTTCGACTTTGATTCGTTCTAGGTTTGTTTTCTCAACACCTTAGGCTTGAATACCACTTAGGAGTACCTCTTTCCAACACTCAAAGGGATTCGAACACCTTCCCAACAAAGCTCAAGAGCTTGGTGCTTCAATGGAGATTTCAGAGGAGAAAAACAGAGGAGGAAGATGACGCTCCTTCCCCTTCTGATGTCGACCCATTTTATAGCCAACCAAGAGCTCCCCCAGCAAGGAACAAGCAGGAGACCAGCAAGGGAGGCTAGGCGAGGCTAGCCCTGACAACCGGCGCCACTTGCAGGGGAAGAGGATAATGTTGCAGAAGAAAAATATCCCACCGCGGGGTGCGGCAGGGTGCGGTGGCGCCCAGTTACCGACTCATCTGTTTGGCTTACGCCGCGGGTGCGGCCACTTGACCGCGGGGTGCGGTCAAGGCCATTTTTCACCCTCTTGTCTGTTTTAAATCTTGGGTTAAATATCTTAACCCCGGGTTAAATATATTCGTACACGAACGACTATTTAACCTTGAACATACGTCAACTGTATTTTTATATTACTCAGAAAAATATTACATAGATCAAACAATTTACAGAATGTCCAAACCTCTCTAAAATTAATCCGACTTGTAATACAGGAGTTGGAAAAATTCCAAAATATCCTTATAAAATGAGGGATATTACATTCACTTCCACCCACTTGGAAACATAGTCCACCGCAAGCAAAATATAAATGTTACTAAAAGAATTTGGAAACTGTCCCATAAAATCAATACCCCAAACATCAAAAATTTCACAGAAAATCAGTGGTGATTGCGGCATTTTATTTCTTTGAAACATATTTCCAATTCTTTGGCACCTATCACAAGATTTGCAAAAACCATATGCATCCCTAAAGATGTGAGGCCAATAGAATCCTGCATCTAATACCATCCTCATGGTTTTCTTAGCACCAAAATGACCGCCACAAGCATGAGAATGACAAAAATCAAGTACGGAAGTTACCTCATTGTCACGAAGACATCTACAGATTACATGGTCAGAGCAGTTCTTCCAAAGATAAGGGTCATCCCACACATAGAATCTTGCCTCACTGCGCAGCTTGTCTCTCTGGGCCTTTGTAAAGTGTGGAAGAGACTCACCATAAACCAGAAAATTCAACAAAAATGCATACCACGGCTTCAGACTCTGAATCCCAAATAGCTTATCATCTGGAAATGTCCCCTAGATCTGCAGCTGAGCTTGTGGTATGTCTTCATCATGAACGAGCCTACTAAGGTGGTCAGCTACCAGATTTTCAGCCCCTTTCTTGTCTCGTATCTCAATGTCAAACTCACTCAGCTGCAGGATCCATCTAATCAGTCTCGGCTTGGCCTCTTTCTTCGTTAATAAATAACGAAGTGCTGCATGGTCTGTGTAAACGATCACCTTGTGCCGAGCAGATAGGATCGGAACTTCTCCAGAGCAAAAACTACGGCCAACAGCTCCTTCTCGGTTGTGGAGTAATATATCTGCGCACCATTCAGATTCATAGATGCGTAGTGAATCACATGAGAAGCTCGTGCCTCCTTCTGACCGAGGACTGCGCCTACAGCATAGTCGTTGGCATCACACATAATCTCAAAAGGAAGAGCCCAATCCGGCGCTTGAATAATCGGGACACTTGTGAGGTGTGCCCTCAGCTCATCAAACGCCTTCTTGCACTCGTTATTAAGCTCAAAGGTCACATCTTTCTTCAGCAGCTCGCATAAGGGTGATGAAATCTTGGAGAAGTCTTTAATAAACCTGCGATAGAAAGCTGCATGGCCTAGAAAAGAACGCAATTCACGCACATTAGTAGGATAAGGCAAAGACTGAATGACATCAATCTTCTGTAACACCCCCAAATAACCTCTTGAAAGTATTACCGCCAGTGACCTCAGACGTACTGTCCGATGTCACCCAAGGCTTTACCAGTTGATATAAATCATTAAACCACAGTTATAATACAACATATCATAACTTTCAAT
The DNA here is from genome assembly GCA_027886185.1 of Rheum nobile. NCBI lineage: Eukaryota > Viridiplantae > Streptophyta > Magnoliopsida > Caryophyllales > Polygonaceae > Rheum > Rheum nobile. The sequence continues at coordinate 1,569,321 of WOAB01000127.1, forward strand.
TAAAATCATTATCTCGGCATTACATCCATAATCCGAAAGACAACCAAAATACAGCGGAAGACTTAATACAAGATATATTTAATATAGCGGAAGACTTTAAATAAACAACAAAATGGTCTTGATCGCAATGATCGCCCGCCAAGGATCTTAACCTGAATAAACTGGTCAAAACACCGTTCGCCTCTATAGTCGTTCTAGCCTTCACGGGATGGCAACTTATCTGATGTGCCGAATCGAACGGATGACACCAGCCAACCATGCAGAGAACAATTACGGTTGGTTAGTCTAATGAAAGACTAAGCAAGGGTACAAAGCACAGTGGTCCGAAGTAGTCGTATTAGGTTAGGCTCATCGTTTCTCGAATAACAATCGATGACGATAGTCAACCACCATACTTCTACTGAAATCTATGAAAAGACATGATCAAGAGAAGATTCTGGAGACCGAGTCTCACAGCAATCAATCCCAAAAGAAGACTCCAACGAAATGAGTCTTATCGGAAACATGACAAATGTTGGGAAACATTAATAATCACACAAGCGTTCAAAAATGATTTGATGTTTCGGTTCACATCCAACCTCACCGCTCAAAGCGAATCCAGATTGAAAAGAGAATGTTACTCTGATCAAAGTCAAGACGAGATTTCCTAGCTACACTATTGCCTAGCTGCACTACTCACCCAAGGGTGTATTAATTATGTGCGACAACGGCACTTATCTCATTTAATTCCAAAACACACATCACATTATAAGCTTTTAGATATATGTTTCGTCATGAGGGACATATATCGAAGGAAATCCTTCCCAAGGTTTGTGACACTAGCTAAGTGCACCACCTCTATACTCGGATAAAGGACGATCATGATCCGCCAGTTGGTGTCAAGGTCTCCGATGCCCTCTCAACCAATAATTATCAAGAAACAATTGGACCTCAACGAGTCCAACGTTCCTAGCTAGTAGTGCTAACTAAACAATTCAACACAGTAATAATCCACATCAAAGCCAACATGGCCAACATCAAAAACATATATCTATACTAGCGTTGTTCTAACTGATATACAACCTAGTATAATATCATGTTTTAATCATATATATAATAGCGTTGTTCTAGCAGAATATACAACCTATTATAATATCTCCTTTTAATCATATCATTTAACAAAACTGTTCCCAACGCAAACAGTAAATCATCCCAAATTAATTAACAACTAAACAATTGATAATTAATTAAAATATGGAATGATGAGCAAGAGCGAACCGCCACTTGCCTTAGATCCGCAGAAGCTTAAAGATGACGATGGGATTTCCGGGCTCGAAACAGGGATAGATCTGGCAACACAGATTCCTTCGGATCGACCCATAAAGAAATCCTAAGTTAGATTCGACAAACACGAGTACGAATCTAAAGAATAACGAAAGGAATCGAAAGGAACGAAGCCCAATCGAAAGCCACAGAAGCCAAGGCCGAAACAAGCCAAAAGCTTCTAGGCGGCGGGCGCCGCTGTTCGTGGCGGCGGTCGCCGCTATGAACACCAAAAAATTTACGAGAGCAAAAACTCACCGACGTCAATTGTTTTGCTTCTCCTTTGCCTTGCTTTGGATTCTAATCTTCTAAGGGCTTCCAAAGCTTCACTTTGCAACCACCAAGTAACACCAACGAAGCTCAGACGAGGGCTCGAAAAAATCCAGCGAGAAGCTCGAAACTCCGGCGAGACGATTTGGGAGAGATTAGAGCTCGGTTTTGTGCCCAATCTGATCCCAAACCCTTCCCCTTTTATAGCCAAACCCAGGGGACAAGAAATGGGCAAGCCATGCACGTGGAGGGCCGAGATCGAGTCATCCCCCGGTCGCCGGCAAGCCCCTGCAACTAGCCCTACAACAGTGGCGGCGGTCGCCGCGACTGGCAAAGGGTCACCGCCCATATCTGTGTCTGGCGGCGGTCGCCGCTTTCTGGCAGCGGTCGCCGCTTCCTAGGCCACTTGACAAGTTGGTGCTGACAATGTCGGCTAGTTGGCGGCGGTCGCCGCTTGCTTTACGGCGGTCGTCGCCAAGGCCACATTTCATTCGTTTAAACTTTGGATCAACTTGGCCTTAGCCCGGGATAAAAATAATCATACACGAACGAGTATTAAGTCCCAAAATACGTCGAAATGTATTTTATTTCACTTAGAAAAATTATTACAGAGATCAAACATATTACCGAATGTCCGACTTCTCTGAATTAATTCGACTTGTAATACGAGAGTTGGAAAAATTCCAAAATATCCTTATAAAATGAGGGATATTACATCTTCGTCTTATCGACCTCAATACCCTTAGACGAGACAATATGACCGGGCACTATACCATGTTCTACCATAAAATGACACTTTTCAGAATTCAGAACCAGGTTAGTGTCTACACATCTCTTAAGAACAAGTGACAAGTAATCTAAGCATGCCTCAAAACTGTCCCCATGGACCGTGAAATCATCCATAAAAACCTCAATGAAATGTTCAACATACTCAGAAAAGATGCTTACCATACACCTTTGGAATGTTACAGGCGCATTACATAACCCGAATGGCATTCTACGATATGCAAATGTGCCAAAAGGACATGTAAATGTTGTCTTCTCCTGGTCCTCTGGCGCAATGGCTACCTGAAAATAACCTGAGTCTCCATCTAGAAAACAATAGTAAGAACGACCAGCAAGTCGATAAAGCATCTGATCAATAAAAGGTAGAGGAAAATGATCCTTCCTAGTTACCGCATTCAGCTTACGGTAATCAATGCAGACTTGCCACCCGGTTTGCATTCGGGTTGGGACCAACTCACCTTGCTGATTTTTGATAACTGTAATGCCCCCCTTCTTAGGGATGGCTTGTGTAGGACTTACCCACTTGCTGTCAGAGATTGGGTATATCATACCAGCCTGCAGAAGCTTCATAACTTCTTTCTTCACTACCTCCATCATGGGCGGATTCAGCCTTCTATGTGGCTATCTGGAAGGTTTGGCTTCTCCTTCCAACAAGACCCTATGCATACATGTCGTGGGACTAATCCCCTTGATGTCCACAATAGTCCATCCTATAGCTATATTATGCTCCTTGAGCACGTCCACCAGTTGTTCTTCTTGACCCTTGGTGAGCTTGTTCGAGATGATCACCGACAATATATCATCCTCTCCAAGGAAAGCATACTTAAGGTGAGCTGGAAGTTGCTTCAATTCGACCACCGGTGCCTGCACTATAGAGGGTAAAAGCTTCTCGCTGGGCAAGGTTAGTGGTATGGGCTGAGAGCCCGGTGAAATAAGAGGACGCTTCAAATAAGCATCCAATTCAGCGATAACTTCTTGCAGGTTAGTAGATAATGCAAATTCCAAATTTGTATCCACTATAGCTTTTTCCAAGACAGTTTGTACATCCTCCAAACAACTCACATCAAAGACATCTTGCACAACTGGGTCAATCACATCATTAGAGCATAAATAATGATCATCAACAGGGTATTTCATGGCATCATAAATATTATACTCTACCCTTTCACCATCAAACTCCATGGTTAGCGAACCACTACTCATATCAATTTTAGTGTTGGCGGTCTTAAGAAACGGCCTACCTAACAGAACAGGGGTTGCATGCTTGTCATGTTCCATATCCATCACAAAGAAATCAGCAGAAAAAATCAGCTTGTCAACCATCACAAGAAGGTCCTCTACTAATCCTTTCGGATAAACATTGGAACAATCGGCTAGTTGAATCACTACCCCAGTTTCATGCAATGGTCCAATCCCCAAATATTCATATAAAGAGTAAGGCAACACATTAATAGATGCACCTAAATCTAACATGGCTCTTTCAAACTTGGTGTCACCTATCACACAAGGAATGCTAAACATGCCAGGATCGCCACGCTTCTTAGGTCTTCGCCTTTGAAACACAGCAGACACATGTTCACTCACCTTAACCTTTTGCTTCCCTTTCAATTTTTTGTTCCTTTTAATTGTACATAATTCCTTAAGAAACTTTGCATAGCGAGGAACACTTTTAATCAATTTGAGCAAGGGAATATTTACCTCACATTTACTAAAGGTCTAGAAAATCTCCTTATCGTTCTCCAGCCTTCGTGTGTCTGGATTTGCAACTGGTTCGTCCCTTTCAGCTGAGGGAACGCTGCTCTCAATTATGTTTGTAACACCCCCAAATATATAACCTTGAAAGTATTACCGCCAGTGACCTCAGATTCCACATCTGAAGCCACCCAAGGCTTAACCAATTTATACAAATCATAAAACAACATTGTTGAATTCCTTAGGTTTTGATGGTAACAAACATTCAACTGATATGGGTACTAAGTGCTTCAAGAACAAAGATAGTTATCTCAGGGAACCATTGCAGCGAAGGATCGCAGAGGGAACAAAGCTCTGTTCATGTGCTTTGTTACCTCTCAAGGAACAACAGTGACGAACAAGATCAAAGCTGTGAATGGAAGGAAGAAATCCAGCGTGCTGAATTATGGAAACAAATCATGTAACACACGCGGTAAAGGATTGAAGACTTCGGCTCCAAGGATCAAGCCGGATTGAGAAGATACGGAGAGAGAAAAGCCCGATTTATGTTATCCTAGGAATCTTTCCTTAGATAAGAAATTGGAGAGAGAAATTTGATATCCTTTCCGATTAGATTAATTAAGGAATTCCTTCCTTAATCAATATGATCGGTTAGGATATTACTCTTCACATAAAAGATCCTATCTTCTAGTAATCCATTTTTTAGAATAATCTTATCTTGTTTGATTAGGGTTTAGCCGAAGTTGTATTTAGGTGAAATGAGGATTCATTTCTAACTACGACTAAGAACGATGAAAAAGGAGAAGAAGAGAAAACAAAGAGAGTGAAGTGTGTGTGAGTCTTTGAGGGTTGAGTTTGATTCATCGTTGTAGAAGAGGCTTCGAGTCTAGCTGGTTGTTTAGAGGTCGAAGTCCAGGATACAAGTGTAATCGAACAAGAAATCAATAAGATAAATACACGCTTCAAAATCCTCTCAAGTGAAAGCTTGAAGGTAGTGGTTTTTCCTTGAGAAGCTAATTTTGCTAATCAGGGTTTCCACTATACATCGTGAGTTCGTTCGTTATCTTTCTTGCTGTTTTTAATCCGATGTGCCTTCTGTGGGAACAAAGCCTTTGTTCCCTCAGACGTAACTCTAACGATCCAACAATTGGTATCAGAGCCTGGTGCTCTAGATTGTTTTCGTTACAGAATTTGCAGGAAAGATGTCGTCGTCAAGCAATGCAATCGGAGATTCATTCTGGAAGCCACCGATTCTGAAGGCAGGAGAATATGACTGGTGGATGGAACAAATTGAGTCCCATATCTGTTCCCTTGATGGACAGGTCTAGCCAGTCATCGAAGTTGGACCTTTGGCTATTAAAAATGAGACAGATGCTACTAAGCCAAAACCAAAGGTCGACTACACCGATGATGACTGGAAGAAGTTGGAGAAGAACAACAGGGCTAAGAAGATCCTTCACGTGGCTCTTCTTCCCTCGGATCTCAAGAAAATCATGAGCTATAAGACTGCCAAGGAGATCTGGGATGCCATGAAACGCCTTCATCAAGGAAATGAAGATGCCAAGAAGAACAGAATTCTCTCTCTGATAAAGGAGTACGACCAAGTCTCTCAGGGAAAAGATGAACACATTCAGGAGTACTACTCCAGATTCCAGGGGCTAATTGGTCAGCTTCAGTTCCTTGGTGAAGCAATGTCAGACTGGAAACCGACTCACCACTTCATGCAAGGCCTCAACTCTCAGTGGGATGCCATTTCTCTTGCTCTCTACTCTCAGACAGATGTCAAGACTCTTACCATGGAAGAGGTTGTTTCTAAGCTGGAAAGCAACGCCTCCATCTATAATCACAAGCTGAACAAGAAGGGAGAGGAGAAGGCGAAGAGCATTGCCTTAAAGGTGTAAAGGGCATTTGACTTGTCCTAAGTCGAAGATGAAGATGAAGATGGTGATGAAGATGTTGCGCTCATCACAAGAGCCATGAGGAAGATTTGGTCTCGGAACAAGGATTCGTCGAGTTCCTCCGAAGGGAACAGAGACCTAAAAGATGTGGTGTGCTACCACTGTCAAAACAAGGGACATATGGCCAGAAACTGCTTCAAGAAAAAGGCAGGAATGCCTCCAGCAAATGAAGGGAAGCAGGCAATGGTTGCCACCTGGGGAGACTCAGACTCAGACGATGAAGACTCGTCATATTCCAGGGATGTCTGTTTGATGGCCATTGAAGACCCCAATGAATCAAAAGGAGATCTACTCAACGATGAGGTAACCGAATCTGATCTCATATCAAGCTTAAAAAGTAAATCTAAAGAAAGCTTGATATCTCTTATTAAGAAACTTGTTCATGAGAATAGTCTTTTCCGTGAGCAAATTGAAGAAAAAGATGAATCGATCTCAAGTTTGATCGAAAAAAATCAGGGATGGACAGACAAAGTGCTCAAGCTTGAGAAAGGTTCATCCTCCTCTTCAAACTCTTGCTCTGAGTGTCCCAAACTCACTGAAAAGATTATGGTTCTGGAGTCCTCTATTTCCTCACTAGAGGCTGAGTCATTAATGTTGAAACTAGGAAATGCAAAACTTTCTAGTGATCTAACCAAACTCAGTGAGGAACAGAAGGACAAGCCAAAAGGTATTGTCTTTGTTGCAGCCAAGAATGAAAAGAAGACTGAGTCAAAGGAAGTACATCGCTTTGGGATTGGCTATCAACCAAAACTTCCTGTTGATGGCACCAAGAAAAACGGTTCTAAAGTCGAAGGAAAGTAGTCTGTAAAAGATAAAGGGGAAAGTTCCTCCGGAGGAAACAAAGGCAAAAACTGTTCAAACTCGACTGAGGAGGGTAAGGCTTGGTACCATGGACAGAAGGCTCATGCCATCTGGTTAAAGCAATCTCAAAGTAGTAAGTCCAATAATATTGATTTTCATTCAAGGATTGCTAACAAAATAATTTGGCCTGGAAAGAGCAAGTATGTTAACCTAAAGTGTCAAAGGGTTTGTTGGTATTGTGAACACTCTGGTCACTACAAACAAGAATGCCTTCTGAAGCAACACAATGAGGAGATTTCTCACACTACTAGAGAGCAAATGATTGATGAACCTCCTAAAATTAGATATGTTGCTCCTGTGCCCAGAAAGCATAAGCTTGTCTGAGTTCGCAAGAACTAACTCTTTCTGTGCAGAATAAAGTGAGGAAAGTTCCCGGTATTTCATTCGTACAAAGGTCAGTTACATGACAGGGAACGAAGCGAGTCTCACCTCACTTCTGCTGGAATGTTCGAGACTCAAGTGCCTGGTGACAGAGGTAAGGGAAATAAGTATGTGGATAAAAACATAATGACTAAGTTATTCCCTGGTATTTGTGCTTAGGTACCATGTACATCTAGAAGAAGACATCTCTGTGAGGAGAAAGATTGGCATACTAAGAAAGTCGTGGAACAAAGAGTCAAACTGCCAATACTCTCATCAGGACACTTGTCGGGGATCTCTACATTCAGTTCCATACAAAGCCTGGTTTGTCTCCCTAATTAATTGTCTACATGTTGTGTTTCCTCGATGATTGGCTAGATTACACGGTAAATTGTGAAAGTTGAATTTTCAGGTCTTGATATGCATTCTCTTCTTTGGGTATTAATTGAACATTTGGCTTGAATATGTGCTTTCACTTCCTCGATATGTTGAATGTCTTGCATGATCATCTATGTCACCATGTTACACAAGAATCAGCTTTCTTTCGGCCCAAAAAGAATCAACTTGATGATTTGTTCCCTCATCATAAGCCCAAATGATAGTTGATTCTACAACTCACCCATAACATCCATGCTTGATGTCTCCTATGAGCCCATCTAATCATCCACAACTAGAGACCCCTCAGGCATGATGTAAAAATCAATCGCAAATATCATATATTTTGGTGTGATGGTCTTTTATACCCTCTCTGGTAACTAACCCCCAGCATCACACCCTACTACTTTTTGGTTTGGCGGGAAAACGATTCGGCTTCTGTGACTTGCAAGTTGAGGTGACGTGTGTTTGCAGGGTGTAATGATGGAAGTTTGTGTTAGACCGCGTTGAGCATTTAGGGCTGTTTTGATAGAAAGGAGTTGGGAAAGATAATTCGGCTGGCTAAGTCGGATTTGGACGAGATTCTGATTTTATTTTGAGAAGTTGGAAGATTGCAATTGTTATCCGTCGGAAACTGAAAAGATCTGAACTTATCTTTGGAAACACTAGAAGATTCGGTGAAGATTATAAATTGGGTCTCCGGGTAAGTCTCCTCCTCACTGTTTCCTTATCTTCCTCAAGCAATCTCTCTTTTCCTCTCTGTCTCTCGTCTTCCCAGAATTCTCCCTCTCTCACAGAAATGACCTCCAACTCAAACCTTCCCACCACCATCGCCCAAGACCTCCAAGCCCTCCTCTCCAAACTCTCATCAATGGGAACCGACCCCGCTCTCCTCGCCGCCATAACCCAATCCCTACCTTCCACCTCCACCTCTCCGGCAACCACCACTATTACCCCTTCACCATCACTTAACCAGGACCAACTCATCATGGTCCCCTACGTAGCCCCAATGTCCCCAAACACAGAACCCACTCCACAAAACCCTAACCTTAAAATCTCCCCAGTCGTTCCCTCCGCCATCTCCTCTACTGAAAGAGAAGAGGTTTATTCCTCTCCAACCCATCCTGACCCCATCGAAGAGGTGCTAGAGGAATTACCTAGAGAGACCACCCCAGCCACCACAGAGGAGCACGTGGCTGTGAAGGAGAAGATTCAGGGTGTTGTGAGGAGTCTCGCCAAGGAATTGGTTGAGGGAGTTGATGAGGAGGAGCCACCTAAGGTTCCAAAGTTGTCTGGAAGGGTAAAGACCGCATGCTCCTCCAAGAGGAAGACTCGCTCTCAGAAATAGTCCGAGAAGGCAATCACTGTAAGTTCTGACGAGGAGTCAGAACCCCTCTCTGGGAACAAAGCAAAGAAAGCCAAGGTCTCTGCCGGTCCTCTTCGCAAAAGTCTACGTCGTCAGCCCGCCAAAGCCAAAGGGAAGGTGGGGGCTGATGAAGTTAAAAGCATGAGCCATAAGTCTGTGGTAAAAGAATTGCTGGTGGACCCGGAGTTCCTTAAGGAGAATTGTCTGGAGGAGGTGTATGCAGTACTGGACACTCAGAAGTGGAGTCAGCTGTTCGTGGAAGAGGAAGGAGTGGATGAGGATTTATTGAGGGAGTTCTATTCGTCTTATGTGATGGAAGTCAGACCCCACGCCGTTCTGGGGACCTACAAGCTTGGAGGGAAGGTACATCTGTTTTCAAGTATTGAGTTGGGAGTAGCTTTGGGAGTCCCACATGAGGGGTATGGCGAGTACCCGAAAGGAAGGTGGCCTAAGGATTTTCCATATTTTAAAGCAGTGTGGGCAGTGGCCGGCATTGAGAATGCTCTGGGAAGTGGTGATCTTGACATATCTGAGATGTCTGCCGTCAACAAAGTACTATACCACTTCTTGATCAGCAACATAACGCCCAGGGGACAGAAAAGGAACCGACTGCTGATTTTGGATATTGTCCTCCTATCTACGCTATTGAAGAAGGAACCCATTTGCCTCCCCAGGATTATGATGCAGCACATGTCCCATGCCAGGAACACAGACCAGCATGCTCTTCCGTTCCCTCGAGTTGTCAAAAAGATTCTTGAGTACCATAAAGTCTACAACTCTTCGGTGGAATCGAGTGTCTTCTCCCGCCCCTTCGATGTTAGTAATCTGCACAAGATGAAGTTTGTTCTTCAAGGTGACGAAGGCTGGGTGAAAGTGGAAAGTGTTCCGGCTGTTTCTGAGACTCTGGAAGATTCTGAGGCGGACAGTTATGAGGGGGAACTGAATGAGAAATCAACTCTGGGGAAGGATCTGAGAAGTCTTTGCCATGCAGTGCAGGATTTGGCTGCTCAGCAGACGCTTCTCTTGGCAGACGTACGCGCGCTTATCTCCCATCACGCATCAGCTCCATCAGCTGGTCATAGTGATGCCTAACCGTTTACCTGCCATCCACCCACTATTTTGTTCCCTTGCTCATCTATCCTCCTTAGTTGTTTTTATTTCTCTCTGACTTGTGTGCCCTGTGTGGCTTAATGACTGTGTTTAGCTGTTTTGCATGTTTTGGCTGTCTTTGCATGTTGTTTAAGTTTTTTTTCAATTAATGAACAAGGGGTATTTTGCTTATCTTGCCTTGACTATTTCTCTCTATCTCTCTACTTATGTTTTTGATGATGCCAAAATGGGGAAATATATTGACAGGTAGCTTTGGTTGAGGGGGAACAGAACAGGCTTCACATGCTACTAAGTTGAGGGGGAACTAACAGTATCTTAGTGGGAAACCTTTCTCTTCATACTGTCTTTTTCTTGTATGTATATGCGTTATTGTTAAGGGTGTTTTTCACCATCAAAAAGGGAGAATTTGTTGAATTCCTTAGGTTTTGATGGTAACAAGAATTCAACTGATATGGGTACTAAGTTTTTCAGGAACAAAGATAGTTATCTCAGGGAACCATTGCAGCGAAGGATCGCAGAGGGAACAAAGCTCTGTTCATGTGCTTTGTTACCTCTCAAGGAACAACAGTGACGAACAAGATCAAAGCTGTGAATGGAAGGAAGAAATCCAGTGTGCTGAATTATGGAAACAAATCATGTAACGCACGCGGTAAAGGATTGAAGACTTCGGATCCAAGGATGAAGCCGGATTGAGAAGATACGGAGAGAGAAAAGCCCGATTTATGTTATCCTAGGAATCCTTCCTTAGATAAGAAATTGGAGAGAGAAATTTGATATCCTTTCCGATTAGATTAATTAAGGAATTCCTTCCTTAATCAATATGATCGGTTAGGATATTACTCTTCACATAAAAGATCCTATCTTCTAGTAATCCGTTTTTTAGAATAATCTTATCTTGTTTGATTAGGGTTTAGCCGAAGTTGTATTTAGGTGAAATGAGGATTCATTTCTAACTACGACTAAGAACGACGAAAAAGGAGAAGAAGAGAAAACAAAGAGAGTGAAGTGTGTGTGAGTCTTTGAGGGTTGAGTTTGATTCATCGTTGTAGAAGTGGCTTCGAGTCTAGCTGGTTGTTTAGAGGTCGAAGTCCAGGATACAAGTGTAATCGAACAAGAAATCAATAAGACAAATACACGCTTCAAAATCCTCTCAAGCGGAAGCTTGAAGGTAGTGGTTTTTCCTTGAGAAGCTAGTTTTGCTAATCAGGGTTTCCACTATACATCGTGAGTTCGTTCGTTATCTTTCTTGCTGTTTTTAATCCGATGTGCCTTCTGTGGGAACAAAGCATTTGTTCCCTCAGACCTAACTCTAACGATCCAACAAACATTTAATACAAAATATCATAACATTTGATTAAATCAAAGTCTCGGAATTACATCCACAATTCCGAATACAACCAAAATACATAATATGTTTCAATACAGCGGAAGTCTTTTAAATAAAAAAAAATGTCTTGATCGGAGCGATCACCCGCCTAGGATCTCAACCTTGATAAAACTCTTAAAAACTCCATCTGCCTTCATCGTCGTTTCTAGCCTTCACGTAACGGGAGTTTACCTGATGTGTCGTATGAGACAGATGACACCAGCCAACCATGCAAGGAATAAAACCCGATTGGTTAGTCTAATGAAAGACTATGCAAGGGTAAAATAGAAAGGTTCTAAGGTAGGCGTATTAGGTTAGACCCATCGCTTCTCGAATGAAAGCCGATGACGATAGTAAACCTCAATACCTCTACAGAATGATTCAAAGTATAATGATCAAGAGAAGACTCCTAAAGATCGAGTCTAAAGGACACATATGAAGAGAAGACTCCAAGAGATTGAGTCTTATCGGAAAGTATGACAAGTGTTCGGGAACATTAAAGTTTCACACAAGCGTTTAAAAAGACTTGCCCATTTGAGTCCACGACCAACCTCACCGCGTAATGCGAATTCAGATTTGGAAGGAGGACTTACTTTAGTCGAAGTCCAGACGAGTTTCCAAGTTGTACTTCTCGCCCAAGGTTCATTAATTATGTGCATAGCGGCACTATCTTATTTTAGTGACAAAGCGTACATTCACGTTATAAGCTTTTATATATCATCTCATCGCGAGAGATATTGAAGGGAATAAATCCCGAGAATCGGCACCAGCTGTGTGCACCTACCCTGCGTAAGGGCAAGGTCATGACCAGAGAGAGTACTAGGGAAAAATCCTCCTAGCACCAGTTATAAAGAAACAACTAGACCTCGCAAGGTACATAGCGTTCCTACCAATACTCGTTCTAACTAAACAGTTAAAACCACATCAATGCCATCGTGGCAACAGTATATATATATATCTATAATAGCGTTGTTTCTAGCAGTATATACACCATATTATAATATCTCTTTTAATCGTATCAAATACGTTTATCAAAATTGTTCCCAATGAAAACAATATTCATCCCATTTAATTAACAATTAAAACAATTGATAATTAATAGAAATATGGAATGATAAGCAAGAGCGAACCGCCACTTGCCTTAGATTAGACGAACGATTGACGAAGACGGGTTTCTGGGTTCGGAACGGGAACAGAACTCGGATTACAGATTCCTACGGAATGACCCATAATGAAACCCTAGGTTAGATTCGACATTTAAAATGATACGAATCGAAGAAGGAACGAACCAAATCGAAGGAATGGAAGTCCCGCCCGAGACCGACAAGCCCAAAGCCACGATCGCGATTGTCCAGGCAATCCACGGTCGCGGTGGCTCTGCCGCGGTCGCGGGCGTCGAGGATGAGTGTCCGCGAGTGACAAAGGCAGCGGCCGCGGATGCGGCCGGCCTTGTCACAACCGCGGTCGCGGCTGTTCATGTCCACGATCGCGGCTGTTCATGTCCGCGGTCGCGGACATGAACTTCGGCGACTCAGAATGGGAGAAATCTCACCGGGGGTGATGCGACGGGGCTCGATTCGGATGGGACTCAACTCCTGGGCACCTTGCACCTCCAATGCACCACCTTGAGAGCACCACCACCTCCAACAAGAGCTCCGGCGACAGCTTGAAGATTTCCGGCGAGAGCTTCGACCTCCGGCGAGCACGAAAATGAGAGAGAATCTGAGAGGGAGAGAGTGATTTCGGTGTGCCCTTCAACCCTCAATATGACCCCCTTTCATAGCCAAAGGAAGGAGCTCTCCCAACCCAGATCAATGGCCAGCCAGAAGATCGATGGTGGCACGAACGGCGAGGAGTCAGACGATTGGCGTGTTGGAGTTTTCCGCGGTCGCGGAACTTTATCCGCAGTCGCGGAAAATTCCTTTGCCCAGCCCTTCTGAAGCCCATATTTCCGCGGTCGCGGAAATGCTGCCGCGGTCGCGGAAATGCCTTTTCCGCGTCTGTTTGCCCGGGGAAAGGTTTGGCGTGGGTTTTAAACCCCGGATTAAATATATTTGTACCCAAACAAATATTCTAAATCCCGAAAAATATGTCGAATGTATTTTATATTACTCAGGGGATTTTACAGAGATCAATCTCGATATAGAAAATCCGAACTTCTCCAAAAACGATACGATCATAGAACGAGGGTTGAGTAAATTACCCAAATACCCTTACTAAAATGAGGGGTATTACAATGTTGTCCAGCTTCCTCCCACTTCTCAGCATGACTGCATTAACATTCTACCTCGGGTTCAACTCCGTCTGAGATGGTAGTTTACCCGAATCCTTAGCTTCCAATTTGCTTAAGGCTTGAGAAATATGCCCCAACCTGAGTCTCCAAGTTCTGAATGCTCGACTTGGTATCATGCTGAAATTGTATCAGGCTACACTGCATCGTGGTCATATTCTAAGTAAGAGCTTTGATCATATCTTCTGCAGACATAGATGAACTCGGATTCTATCCCTGAGGTCTAGGATTATATGGAGGTCTGAATTTAGGGTGATCTCTCCACCCAGGATTGTAGGTGTTGGAGTATGGGTTATATCGTGGTCTCGGAGGTCCAAAACCTCCCACAGCATTCATTTCAGCTTCAGGCTCTTGAAGTGTCGGACATGCATCTGTAGGATGGAGCGTGTCATAATAGATGCCGCAAGCCTTAACTTGCTACGGGTTACCTTTCACCATAAAATGCTTCATCATCTACTTTAACTCGTTCACATCAGATTGTTATACAGATGATGGATGAGAGTCGGCTGCTTTGACTGTGTGAGAGCTTGCTCTCTTGCTGAAGTGCCTTGAGCCTTCAGATAGCTCAGAAAACATCTCAAAAGCTGTAGTAGGCGTTTTGTTTAGAATATTACCTCTACATGTTGTGTTCACCATTCTGCACTCATCATCAAGAAGTCCTCCATACAGATATAGAATGAGATCCTTATCAGAATAACCATGGTACGCACAGCTTGATATTAGCCATTTGAATCTCTCATAGTACTCATACAAAGTCTCAGTAGCATGTTGTTCAATGTTGTTGATGTTCTTCTTTAGGCTATTGAGCTTTGTTGTAGGAAAGTACTTCTCTAGAAAAGTGTTCTTCATCTTTGCCCATGAATACTTCCCGGAGCTAGATAGTAAAACCAATCATTGGCCGAATCCTTCAAAGAGAAAGGAAAGGCCCTCAGCTTGATCTGATCTTCAATAACTCCTCTCGGCTTCATGTTGGTGCAGACAGCGTGGAACTCAGAAAGATGCTTGTTGGGATCTTCGCCATTCATTCCATGGAAGTGGGGTAGCAAATGAATCAATCCAGACTTCAACTCAAAGTTCACACCATCAGCCAACTCAGGAAACTGCACAACAAGCGGTTTTTGCTCTAAATTCGATGCAGTTAACTGCCTCAAAGTCTGTTGTTCAGCCATCGCAACTTCGTTAGGTTGCTCACAAATTGCTCTTCGGTTTCTGAAAAGTGTCCGCTCGGTTTCTGGATCAAAATTCAGAGGTGAAGAATCAGTAGCATGGGTGTGAACCATAATACAGGTTCACACTACAATTGGTAAATAATCACACACAAACACGAAAAGAATAGACTTTAGAATTCCCCGGCAACGCCGCCAAATTTGACAAGGCTTTTGTCGTATGTACCTATCAAATAAACCTCAATAACCCAACTAATGTAGTCCGGCAAGTAAGGGTCGAACCCATAGGGAATCAAGCTACATATCTTGTTTGCAAGAATTGTTTACCAATCATCAATGGTAACAAGGGGGGGTTTGTTAGTTATAAAGCTACGAAACTAACTAACAGGAGTAACAAAGACGTAACAAAGTTGTAGACAAGTTTTAACAAAAGAGCTCAGCCAGACAAATATCCATACTTCAGTTTGATTGATCGATCATCGATTATCTCTAGTTCTTTAAACCAATGAATGTTCCAATTCCTTTTCTGAAGTTTATTAAGAGGACAACCAGACCCTAATAATACTAACTATCAAACAATCAGGAAACTATTGAGATTCAATTCAATAGCAGCAATAAGTTCCAGGAATTTTAGCAAATACATCTAACATAAAGCAACCAGCTTTATTTAGCGTGCAAATCAATTCTCTTCTACAATAAACTATCACAACTAGTTCTAGAATATCGCAGTTGCTACTCAGAATCAAATATTTCAACCAGAAACGATCTAACTCTAGCAGAAGAAAAATACCAACAACCACTAGTTGACCAGACAAGCATAATCAGTATTAATCCAAGACAATGAATTCAAGAGAATCAATAACATTCAAAGAAGTAGAACAAGAGTGATAATCTTACAACCGAATCAAACGAAGGCTTCAATTCTCTGACTAAGCACAAGTAACTTAGTTCTTCATAGTCTTCAAAACACAAAAAACTCTCAATGATACTCAAACTGTAGTAATGCTAATGATATCCAACATAAAGAAAACTAAGTCCTTTTAACCTAAGTAACCATCTTCTAAAAATAACCATAACCGAAATATAATAATATAATATAAAATAAAGGAAACAAAATAAACAAGTGAATCAGCGCGTGAAAATCTTCCGGATTCTGCAAGGCCGCGATCACTGCCCTTGACCCGCGCCCGCGGCTTGTTCTTTCCTGGCACTTAGCGAAATCTTCCTTGGTCGTGCCCGCTGCTTCCTTTCCGCGCCCATGGCTCTGCTCTTCTCAGCTTCTGACGCTCCAAACTCACTAAAATCCACCATTTCCTGTACTAATCTTCCCAACTCCTCAATCATAAATTAGCTCCTAAACTGATACAAACATCCCCAATAGTGTACTAATAATCCCTAGTTACGCACTATAAAGTATAGCCTGCCAAAATTCAGACCAGTAGCTGAGTGGAGGAAAATCCGGCCTTCGGTACGAGTTTTCAGCATCTGGGGCAAGGCCGCGATCGCGGTTTGCAGGCAGAGACCGCGACTTTGCTTGAAAAGTGTCCTCTGCTGCTACATCTCTTTCCGTAGTTTCTGGATTTATAGCTGGTTCGTCCCTTTCAGCCGAGGGAACGCTGCTCTCAATTATGTTGTCCAACTTCCTCCCACTTCTCAGCATGACTGCATTAACATTCTGCATCGGGTTCAACTCCGTCTAAGATGGTAGTTTACCCAAATCCTTAGCTTCAAATTTGCTTAAGGCTTGAGAAATCTGCCCAAACCTGAGTCTCCAAGTTCTGAATGCTCGACTTGGTATCATGATGAAATTGTACCAATCTACTCTGTATCGTGGTCATATTCTGAGTAAGATCTTTGATCATATCTTCTGTAGACATAGATGAACTCGGATTCTGTCCCTAAGGTTTAGGATTATATGGAGGTCTGAATTGTTGTTAACCCCCAGGCTGCTGAAAGTGTTACTGCTGCTGGAATTGCTGGTTTTGTGGGTTCCCATATCTCAAATTGGGATGATCTCTCCACCCAGGATTATAGGTGTTGGAGTATGAGTCATATCGTGGTCTCGGAGGTCCGAAACCTCCCACAGCATTCATTTCAGCTTCAGGCTCTTGAAGTGTCGAACATTCATCCGTAGGATGGAGCATGTCATAACAGATGCCGCAAGCCTTAACTTGTTACGGGTTACCTTTCACCATAAAACGCTTCATCATCTCCTTCAACTCGTTCACATTATATTGCAGTGCATATGATGGATGAGAGTCGGCTGCTTTGACTATGTGAGAGCTTGCTCTCTTGCTGAATTGCCTTGAGCCTTTAGATAGCTCAGAAAACATCTCAAAAGCTGCAGTAGGCATTTTGTTCAGAATATTACCTCCATAGGTTGCGTTCACCATTCTGCGCTCATCATCAAGAAGTCCTCCATACAGATATAGAATGAGATCCTGATCAGAATAACCATGGTACGCACAGCTTGATATTAGCCGTTTGAATATCTCATAGTACTCATACAAAGTCTCAGTAGCATGTTGTTCAATGTTGATGATGTTCTTCTTCAGGCTATTGAGCTTTGTTGCAGGAAAGTACTTCTCCAGAAAAGCGTTCTTCATCTTTGCCCATGTATCAATACTTCCCGGAGCTAGATAGTAAAACCAATCATTGGCTGAATCCTTCAAAGAGAAAGGAAAGGCCCTCACCTTGATCTGATCTTCAGTAACTCCTCTCGGCTTCATGCTGGTGCAGACAGCGTGGAACTCAGAAAGATGCTTATTGGGATCTTCGCCATTCATCCCATGGAAGTGGGGTAGCAAATGAATCAATCCGGACTTTAACTCAAAGTTCACACCATCAGCCAGCTCAGGAAACTGCACAGCAAGTGGTTGTTGCTCTAAATTCGGTGCAGTTAACTGCCTCAAAGTCTGTTATTCAGCCATCGCAACTTCGTTAGGTTGCTCATGAATTGCTCTTCGGTTTCTGAAAAGTGTCCGCTCGGTTTCTGGATCAAAATTCAGAGGTGAAGAATTAGTAGCACGGGTGTGGACCATAAAACAGGTTCACACTAAATTGGTAAACAATCACACACAAATACGAAAAGGCTTTTGTCGTATGTACCTATCAAATTGGTAAACAATTCCCCGGCAACGCTGCCAAATTTGACAAGGCTTTTGTCGTATGTACCTATCAAATAAACTTCAATAACCCAACTAATGTAGTATGGCAAATAAGGGTCGAACCCATAGGGAATCAAGCTACCTATCTTGTTTGCAAGAATCGTTTACCAATCATCAACGGTAACAAGGGGGGTTTGGTTTTAGTTATAAAGCTACAAAACTAACTAATAGGAGTAACAAAGACGTAACAAAGTTGTAGACAAGTTTTAACAAAAGAGTTCAGCTAGACAAATATCCACACTTCAGTTTGATTGATCGATCATCGATTATCTCTAGTTCTTTAAACAAATGAATGTTCCAATTTCTTTTTTTAAGTTTATTAAGAGGACAATCAGACTCTGATAATACTAACTATCAAACAATCAGGAAACTATCGAGATTCAATTCAATAGCAGCAATAAGTTCCAGGAATTTTAGCAGATACATCTAACATAAAGCAACCAGCTTTATTTAGCATGCAAATGAATTCTCTTCTACAATAAACTATCACAACTAGTTCTAGAATATCACAGTTGCTACTCTGAATCAGATATTTCAACCAGAAACGATCTAACTCTAGCAAAAGAATAATACCAACGACCACTAGTTGATCAGACTAGCATAATCAGTATTAATCCAAGACAATGAATTCAAGAGAATCAATAACATTCAAAGAAGTAGAACAAGAGTGATAATCTTACAACCGAATCAAACGAAGGCTTCAATTGTCTGACTAAGCACAAGTAACTTAGTTCTTCATAGTCTTCAAAACACAAAAAACTCTCAATGATACTCAAACTGTCGTAATGCTAATGATATCCAACCTAAAGAAAACTAAGTCCTTTTAACCTAAGTAACAATCTTCTAAAAATAACCATAACCGAAATATAATAATATAATATAAAATAAAGGAATTAAAATAAACAAGTGAATCATCGCATGAAAATCTTCTGGATTCTGCACGGCCGCGATCACTGCCCTTGACCCGCGCTCGCAGTTTGTTCTTTCCTGGCACTCAGCGAAATCTTCCTTGGCCGCGCCCGCTGCTTCCTTTCTGAGCCCGCGGCTCTGCTCTTCTCAGCTTCTGACGCTCCAAACTCATTAAATTCCACCATTTCCTGTACTAATCTTCCCAACTCCTCAATCACAAATTAGCTCCTAAACTAATACAAACATCTCCAATAGTATACTAACAATCCCTAGTTATGCACTACAAAGTATAGCGTATCATCCACATTCAAAATAATATATCATGCATACAAAATACTAATTATAGGATATATTAAAAACTATATACATAATGTAATCTTCAAATAACATTCATATTAATCTATTTGTATAATAATGAACTTGACTATAATTATAATATAATCTCTCTTAACAATATTTATTCTAATTATGATAGTTATTTTCTATCTATAAGATGTTCAAAGTGATTTATTTTTATTCTAATATACACTTATTCGATTGAGTTCAAACCAAAATATTTACATTATATATGGTTTTTTTCCCATCCACATCTTCCTAGTAAAGTGAGCTTCCATTATAGATTTCAATAAATTAATGTCCATACAATATATTTCCTCCATTTATTATATTTGTTCTTTTTGCAATTCTCAAACGTATTAAGGTAATCTAGAAATAGAAAGTACAACAAGTTTGTAACTATGAAATAGTTGTCCCTTTTGCAGAGACGAATGTGTACAGACATGGAGAATGACTGTTTTGTTATTTAAGGAGGAGAAAAATGAGTTTTTCTATGAGTTATTACTAAAAATTGTGCTGAATTTGAGATACCTTGAAATTAGATCAACTACTTTTAGAAATTTTAAATTTTAATTACATATAAAAGTCCAAATAATATGAACCAAGAATTACAGCTAAAAATTAAGGAAAAATATTGTGAAACGAAAGTAGTATTAAGTTCTTTGAACTGAAGAAGTATTAAGTTCTTATGATATTTTGTACTTCATCATTCACTTTTATCAATTTTCATTTCATTTAAAACCAAATATATTCTTTACCTCAATGGTTAGTGTGATTGTGTAAGAAGACAAATGTTAAAGGTTCAAATCTTCTTAAAATGTTTTTTAATATTTTAACTTTTTTAGTATTCAACCATTAGTGGTAATTTGTTAGAGTGTTCGAACAATTGATGTCTGATTTATTTGACCAAAATAATAAATTCTAATTTTCTAAATCTAATGTAATCTTCCTCTAATAATATATATATATATGAACATATGAAGTAATGTTTTGGTTTTCTTATTTATTTTACTTGATTTTTCCCACAATTATTTAAACGTTAATTCTATACATAAAAAAAATCATATACTTAATTGATTTATTTTTCAAATCTATACAGTATCTTGGACCAAATACAAAAATAACACGTATATAAGAATATCACAAATAAAGAATTTGGACCGTTAATCCAAAATTTTACACGGCATGCTTATATGTCATTTATGTTTAAGTGATTACATTTTTCTAATGTTAAAACTTGAAGGTTTTGGCAAAGAAGATGAGGTTAACGAGATGAGGTTAAGTTCTATACAAGATTTACTTTCATTTTTTTAAAGTGTAAAAAATTATATGAGCATAGAAGTTGTTCTGAAACATTTTAAGTACCAATCCTAATGATTTTTCAATTTCAAGTGATAGTAATTCTCATATTTATATTTTTTTCATGTATAAATACTACAACGAAAAATATATTATTTGATGAAATATAAATTAAATATATATAATTTTCATATTTCATTTGATATAATATAATTTGAATTTATTGTATATGAAATAAGGTATTAACCTTAATACAATAAAATTTAAATGTCACATATATAGTTTTATACATGAAAAAAGATTAAATTACATGGAATTCTGTGCATTTCATATTATTATAATAATAAAATTATAATTTTAATATTAAAAAATTAAGCAATTTGTTCTTATAACCAATGTTCTAAAAATCTCCGCCTAGGCCCCGGCTAGGCGCTAGGCGGTCACCCTCCACCTAGGACCCGCCTAGATCCGCCTAAGCGAGAAGAATCCTCAAATGTTGTGGAAGCTGTAACATCTTAGAAGATGACGGATGCATTAACATAATTTTGGGTTAGACTTTGTACAATAAGGCCCATAATATAATACCAAATCTCATCACAACATAGTTTTATAAAGATTAATGAATTTGGGAGAACATAATCAAATAATCACATGGATCATGCATTATTTTTTAGTCCGCCTAGGCGCTAGGCCCCCCTCACCGCACAGCTCCCGCCTAGCGACTTTTAGAACATTGCTTATAACTACCAAAACACTCTTTAAGTATGCATGTTTCACAAAATGAAAATTAAAGTACCAATTAATTAAAAACTATAATAATAAAATACAGGAAAATGAAAAGTTTAAATCACTTTTAAGCACAACTATTTTTATAAGTTAAGTGTATAATATATTTATATATTGTATAAAATGGAAATATTATATGGTAATTAAAATTAATTTCACTTTAAAAAATTATTTTTCTTACACATTTAGTTCATCAAGTTTTTTATTTCTAATATTATTTAATAAAAAATTATGGAAAATCTTCTACCATGCACAGTGGTTGAGATCAACTTTAGACATCACCCATTCAGTATGAGATAACATGTACAAATTATATTGGTATCGATTTATTTGGTCAATCAGTTTCGTTAAGTTTCATTTTTTCTATACTGCAAAAAAAAATCTTTAAATTTTAACTAAAAACAACTTACTTAAACATATAATACAGTAGTCACTATTAATAGAATGATCACATAAAACACCCTAACGATTCTTCAAGAGTAAACTATTTTCTTAGAGTAATAAGCCATGCATTACAAACTGTTCATGTTCAGTGCATAAACAAACGGTTGTCGAGGAGCAATACGAAAGCATATAGTTCTAAACACAACAAAAGCATAAGAGCAAATTTACAAAAAAAAAAGCATATAAAAATACATTTTTGGTTTACTTTAATTCAATCAGTTTAGACTTGTAGTTAATTAACTTGAATTTTTATTTCATAATACTCACTCTTTCATATATCTCATAAGAATAATGACGATTTGCTATACATATTTATTATTACATATTGAAATTAATACTATAATTACATGCATTAAATTTTATGCTTAACGTAATTACTTATTATTCTTACCATGAAATCATCTTATTAAACAATAATAAAAAATAAATAGCAAGTTTCAAAGATAAAATAGAAAATTCCCCGAACGTAGCACGGGCGTCAACCCTAATATACATTAATACATATAATATACCTAATCCCTTCAGTTCAAATTTCTTGCTTTTAGGGGATTCATATAGTCGAGGGCGTGGCCGTGGTAGAGGGGTGGATGTGGAATGGATCATACCAATATCAAGGTATGCAGTTGTAATTACTTCGTCTTTTTCTAGCAGTTCACTGCCTATTTTGCATGTTTTATTTTTCTAGCTTCCTCGTTATTGTTACAGACAATATTAATGCTGGGGAAGGGGTGGTGGGCTATGGTTAGTCTCTGCCTATTGTCCGTTTTGCTTTGCTTCAAATTGCATTGGCTCGCTTTGAAAGTTGGAAGAAATTTAATATGTTGAAGAACAAAAAGAGATGAGCAAAAACACTGGTTTGGGATTGGAAGCATGATGTTGTGGGGAAAAATAAAGTAAGTTTGATTGGGTGATGCTACTCTATGATGTTATGTGTCGTTTTTTTACCATCGTTTGAAATTAAAAAGGATGTGGGCTGGCTTGTCATGTTTCTTTTGCTATGTTTTTCAACCAACTTTAATATATATATATATATATATATAGCCAATAGCAAAAATATCTTATTAATTCCTTCGTTGATTTGTAATTCTTTGGACCTCATCTTTATACATGCTGTCGTATTGTCAGCGAATTCCCTGTTTTGTCATCTAAAGTGAAAGTGAAACTATGTCTCGTGGAATTTATCCTTCTTAATTTCATTCATTGAAGAATAATTTCATCCACCCTCATATACTTTACAGGATGCTATACGTTGTGTAACTTGTGTGATGTGTCTATTATATAGCATGCAAGTAAACCTTTGAGAATAGTGGCCAGGTGCAAGAAAGTGAAACTATTGATTCTGTTTTTGGTTTAATAATCCCTTTAAATGAAACAAACTGAATATTAGTACAATGATCGATCTTTTTTTCTTATATTTAGAATATTTTTTAGTAAGTTTTACTACACTACTACATAAGATGATATATGAATGTATATGTTGTAATAAGTAGAGAAAATTTAAAATGACGAGTTTGACCATTTTAATTTTTAGATAATTTTAATTATTTTATTTTATTAGAGCGGTGATTTCGAACCCAACCTTTTATATTTTTATTCCCATATAATTACGAAAAGGCTATATACACACGGTTTTTTGCCTATATGCACACGAAACTGTGCACGTAGTTTAGCAGCATGGTTTCATGCGCATAAGTTACGCGCACAGGGGTATAATGACCATTTTTGAAAAGTCTGGATAATATTGATGCCCAATCCCCAAAACGTATGCGTGTAGTATACGCGCATGGTTGATGGGCCGGCCCATCAAGCAAACCCATGCGCGTAACTTACGCACATAGATTGATGCGGGTTAAACACCCGCATCGTCTTCTTCCTCTCCAATTCGCGTCGAAATAAACCCCCAAAAAACCCTAAATCTTCTTCCTCTTGTTTTCGATTGATTCGTGGTTCGATTCTTCAAATTGGCAATGGATTCGAGTTCCTTGGTTGATTCCGAGCTCGGAGGTGGAAAAAATGGCGTAAATTGTGGAGGAGATGGGCGGCCGGTGGGCGGCAGAGGAGCCGACGACGATGCGGTAGCGGCGGCGGGGAGGTCGGAGGGCGGTAGCTACACTGAGGAGGTGGCGGTGGAAGGCGGCGGTGACTCGGCGGTAGCTGGGGTGGTGGTTGGGGTCGGTGCTGGGGTTGTGGAGGAGGTGGTGGAGGAGGTGGTGGAGGAGGAGGTGGTGGCTGGGGTGGATGAGGTGGTGGCTGGGGTGGAGGAGGGTGATTTGGGGGTTTTCGGCGGAGGGAGACCGAGGACGAGAGCTCAGGCAAACGTATCGACGGTGGAGCCGGAAGAGGCGGAGGAACCAACTCCCGTTATTCCTAGTGGTCTCCAAGAGGTTTTTTTTCGAAATCCTAAATTTAAATTTTGTTTCCGACGTAGTTCTTTATCTAAATTGAATTGTTTGAATTTTATTTATAAAATAGATTATGAATTAGTTGTGAATATGATTTGAAATTAATTGTGAATTTTGATTATAATTTTTTTGTGAACTTAGACTAGAAATTCTTAATAACGGTGCGCGTAGGTACGATTAGAAATTCTTAGTTGTGACTTTATTTCGAAATCCTAAATTTAATTTTTTTTCCCGACGTAGTTGTTTATCTAAATTGAATTGTTTGAATTTAGTTTATTAAATAGATTATGAATTAGTTGTGAATATGATTTGAAATTAATTGTGAATTTTGATTATCATTTTTTGTGAATTTAGACTAGAAATTCTTAATAATGGTGCGCGTAGGTTACGATTAGAAATTCTTAGTTGTGACTTTTTTTTTGAAATTAGTTGTGAATTTAAATTAGAAATTAGTTGTGAATTTAGATTAGAGATTCTAACCGGACAACTTGACTTTTTAACATTGTAAAAATTGTTTAAGAATTTCGTAAGAATGTTTAGAATGTTTGCTTAAGAATGTTTTAAATTTTATAAAATTTAGATTAATTGTGAAGTAAAAATCTTAAGATTTCTAAGAATCTTAAGATTATAAATTAGTTGTGAATATGATTCTTAAAATCTATTGAATTTCGATTTTAAGAATATGATTCTTAGAATATAAGATTCTTAGAATATGATTCTAAGAATCTTATATTCTAAGAATCATATTCTTAGAATCAAACCATTGTTAGAATCTTTTGATGTACTAAAATTATTTGTTAATTGAGCCCTCATATTATAATGTAATTAATAAAATGATGTAATGTACTCAAATCTAATGTAATATACTAAAATCTAAATTAATTAAAGAAATAATCATCTGATGTACTAAAATTTTGTAAAATTTAGAGGTTACGGGGGGTCTTAACCCCTTCGGGCCGGACAGAGCCGACACCAGTGGACGATCGTCGCAGACCACGTATAGGGATGTCAGATTCTATACGTCATCGTGCTGCTCTTGTCCATGTGGATATATTGGCTATTTCTGCCCCTCCTCCTTATCCGACAGTCATTGCTGATGATGTGTATATGGAGCACGCCGACGAGCATATGGAGGTAGATGTGCAGCCGACGACGACAAGCATGGTTGATGATACGCAACATCAGATGGATGAGGATGTAGATTTTGTTGAGTCATTTGAGCCGAGGTTGAGGACTGAGGATTTGAGTCGTGATGAGTCTCCCCCTACCTGATCCCCCTTATTCTCCTCTCCTATCCCCTCTTTTGTCCCCTCTCCTGAGTTTGGTGTTGGCCAGTTTGTTTCGTCACCTGTACGCCCCTCCACTTCTGCACCTCCACCTCCAGTTCTCCCTACGGGTCCTGCCGATGATTTTGATCCAAGACTTCCCTACACTTATGCACCGTGGATGCCTAGAGGTCCACGGTGCCCCATCCTTCTCCCTAGCTATGCCACGCACATTGCGAAGGCCATTTATGAGCATCCCCAACCCGATCCCGTTGACCATCTGTTTATTGATCCCGCACTCCCTCCCGTTAGGCAGAGGAGACGGAGGAGGAGAGAAGAGGAGGCTCCAGAGGATGTCGATGCAGGGCTAGCTGCTCCAGAGGCAGATGATGATATTGCTGCAGAGCCTGCTGCTCCAGAAGCACCTCCTCTTAGAGGTGTCGCCCGCCGACATGCGATGCAGGATTTGGTATGTGAAACTGATAATATTAAATCTTTAAGGTTTTAGAATAACGTGATAAATTTTGTTGACTAATGTTATATATTTTACATTCAGAGTAGTAAGATTCTTAGGATCCATTTCCGACCTGCCCAGCTATATCGCTACGAGCCCTTCATTACCAATGATCCCCAGACGTGGTTTAGGATTACAGAGCGCAGCGGTCTTACACATTTACGCACAGTTGGCATCGCCGCCAGTATAGATGCTGCTATGATATCTGCATTTGTGGAGAGATGGCATCCGAAGACTAGTTCATTTCATTTTCCATTCGAAGAGATGACGATCACATTGTTAGATGTTTTCCAGATTCTGCGGGTTCCCATTCATGGGAGGAGCTGCACTACAGAGTTGACTGATGATGCAATCAGAGGACGTATCACCACAGATCTGGGGGTTGGCGAGGCTCAGGTGAAGCAGTGGTATACAGGGGTCGGGCGGCATCCCATTAGAGTATCTAGAGCGGACATTGAGGGAGATGATGGAGGCACCCGAGAGAGTGGAGAGCGTTATTACCACCTATTATTTGTTGTTCCTTCTCGGATCGACTGTCCTGGTGGACAAGTCGACTAAGGTCGTGAAGCACAAGTGGTGTGCCCTTCTGTTTGACCACGAGAGTACTGAAGGTTTTGCATGAGGAGCCGACATCCTTGTGTTTTTGTATCGCAATTTGAAAGAGGCGTCTAGGCGTGGAGCGCAAGGGATTGCATCATGCGGGATTCTTATTAGGGTAAGCTATCCGTGTCGTATTAGTCAAGTTATAATTGACTTTCTAATTATTTTTTTGCTAATAGCGTTATTTCATCATGTGCAGTCATGGATTTGGGCGTACTTTCTCCATTTCCTTGGGCATTATATTACGAACCCGCTATTTACGGGATCAACTGCTAGGGATGGGTGGAGTTGGCCAACAGTAGAGATACTGGACGTTTGGTGGAGATACGTCGAATGCTGGACAACATGAGATATGAGGAGGTAAATAGTGTATATGTTATTGTCGATAAGTTTATAACAAAAAACTTGAAATAGATAATTAATAGGGAAATTTGACATTACAGGTTACTTGGACTCCATAGGTGGGGGTGGACTACAACGCTCCAGAGATTTCCCTTCTCGGTTCCGGGGTGTACTGTGTATTATGGAGATTACAGAGCCGTACATGCCGGACCGAGTCCTCAGGCAGTTTGGTATTGTACAGACCATCCCAGATCCTCCGATTCAGCCCAGCACAGTGACACGAAAGGAGGAGATCAGAGGTTACACAGTTCAATTTGATGAGCTGCTAGGAGCATGGGATGTAGATCCGAGACCTCTGATCGACTTGGTGGGCCCTGCCACGACTCATTTGTTGGGACGTTTCAAACGACTATTTGGACTGGTTCGATAAGATGTCTCATCCATTGGTCAATCCCATTTCAGTCAGACGAGATCGTCCCATTGGCCCAATCCATGTCGCCCCTGTAGTGGATTCAGTTGCAGTACGTTTTAATTCTTTCACTTTAATTTATGTTTATTGGTATTTGTAGGTTTTGACTAGTATTTATATTATTTAATACAGCGCATCCAGTTGGTTGTTGGTGAGCTACGTACTTATTTGCAGACCCCTGAGGAGAGCAGACCGACTATAGATGATGGTGTTGTTAGAGTATGGTTGGAGATGCTAATTGGGGAGACACCACCCATGCCCCCCCCCCCCCTTCACCTCGTTATTCATAGATGTTTCAAGATTCAGTCCACGAGGCTGGTGAAGGGAGTGGTAGTCATCCAAGGGAGGAGGAGTAGTACCAGTTATGTTGACTTATTCGTAGACTTTATGTACATATTTTTTAGTTATTTATGTGGTTTTGTATGAGAAGTAGCAACAAATCTGTGAAATGGTCGAATTTATGTACTTATTCATAGACTTTAGTTATTTATGTGTTTTTTTAGTTAAGTCATTGTAATGTAGTTGTGATTTTACAAATGGGCCCAAACTAGGCCCAATAGTAAGGATTAATCATGAAATGGGCCAAAAATACAAAAAATACAAAATGGGCCCAAACTTGGAAAAAACTACAAAAATGGGGCAAACTTTGGCCCATTTCATGGAATGGGCCAAAAACACAAAAAATGCAAAATGGGCCCAAACTAGGCCCACTAAAAAGGATTAATCTTGAAATGGGCCAAAAACACAAAAAATTACAATTGGGCCTAAACTAGGCCCAATAGTAAGGATTAATCATGAAATGGGCCAAAAACACAAAAAATGCAAAATGGGCCCAAACTATGAAGAAAAACTACAAAAATGGGGCAAACTTTGGCCCATTTCATGGAATGGGCCAAAAACACAAAAAATGCAAAATGGGCCCAAACTAGGAAGAAAAACTACAAAAATGGGGCAAATTTTGGCCCATTTCATGGAATGGGCCAAAAACACAAAAAAAAATGCAAAATGGGCCCAAACTAGGCCCACTAAAAAGGATTAATCATGAAATGGGCCAAAAACACAAAAAAATACAATTGGGCCAAAAACACAAAAACTACAAAATGGGCCCAAACTACGAAGAAAAACTACAAAATGGGGCAAACTTTGGCCCATTTCATGAAATTGGGCAAACTTTGGCCCATTTCATGAAATGGGCCAAACTACGAAGAAAAACTACAATGTTTGGGACCAATCCACGATTTCTGAAATTTATGGGCTAGATCCGTTACTCATGCATATTCGTTGGACAATCCTCAATTCTTGGAGAAACTTATATATGGCATTGAAGTTGTTTAAGGCAAGTTATTTGTGAGCGTTTACGTGTTATAGTATAAATTTAGGAGTCTTAATGTCGCATGAGTATTGAATTGTTTGATCGTGTTTCAAGAATGGGTTTAACTATATTAAATTACTCATATTTATTATATAGTCATGATGTGTTGATAAATGAATGATTAATGATCGTGATTATGATTATGATAGTTTGTTATAAAGAAGTGACGATATGTATGAATCTTGTTGGATGTTTGAGACTTACATGTTGTAGTTTAAGTTTAGAGTCATGGATTATGCGTGAGTATTATATCCTAGTTTGTGCATGAGTATTAAATATGAAATTATGTATGAATATATATAACCTTGGATATTTATCGAGTCTTAGATCATACTTGAGTATTGAGTTTCGAAGTATGGATGAATGATTAGATAGTTGGTCGTGTCTTAAACATGTGCATATATATGCGTATCGAGTATTACATTGTCTTGATATGGTGTGACGTGTCAATAAAAGGATGTTGGTTGTGTTAATATAAGATGTTGGTGAGGATATGATGATCATATGGATGAATATTGTTGTACGGTTGATTTGAAGTAAAATGATATGTTGATTAAAATGTGGTATGATACACGTGTGGGTAAGGATGGTTCCAATCCCAAATGGTTTTAAACTGTTTTTCTACTGATACACTCCTCGACAGAGGGCTCCATCCGGGTGGAGCGGCTCGAGAGAGTGCTCTACCATTTTAGGGGAGGTCAGGTCACGTAGCTAGTGACGCCATTTTCGATCCGTTGGTAGAGGTGATAATACCCGTTATACGGGTTCAGAAGGTACCTTCGTGTCCAAGACAAGCTTGGACATGTTTTCGAAACGTTTTCGTATTTGGATTTGCAAATGAGTTTTCTTTAAAAAAAATATACTAGAGTATATAGATTTTGAATGATTTCGTAAAAGTTTAGAACTTGTAGTTTGATTAGAAATTGAGTGAAGTTCATGTGATCTAATGTTGTATTCATTGTGAGTATGATATGTATGCTTGGAAGATTTGGTATTGTGACTATTCTAGTTGTAACTTTTCCTGTATATCTGTGTATATGTAAAGTAACACTCTCTTGTATGTCATTATTGTTTGTAACTTTCTTGTCATGCATTTATTGTCATCAATCTCACATATCCGCAAATTTGTAGAGAATACTTATTCAATGTATCATGTCTAGCTATAACATTTCTTGCATATTTGTATGTG
Source organism: Rheum nobile (assembly GCA_027886185.1). Lineage (NCBI taxonomy): Eukaryota > Viridiplantae > Streptophyta > Magnoliopsida > Caryophyllales > Polygonaceae > Rheum > Rheum nobile. The sequence goes on from WOAB01000127.1 coordinate 1,599,317, forward strand.
TATATATATGATACATTCTTCTTGTAACATGTACATCTATGCCTTTGCATGTGTATCTGTGATCTCTTGCTTGCACTATTGCACGTATTAAATTGCTTATATAACTTGCTAGTATGGTTGGAGACTAACTCTCATTATCGTGGGGACTGGCTATGTCTTATACATGGTCAGGTACTCTTCCACTCAGGATCAGCGTGGACGTCAAGCAGGGTGGACACGATACTAGGGCTAGCTATGTGGGTGTGCTGAGGTTAACTCAATTTCAAAAGTTTTAGAACTCTTTAATTATTTCATTTTCCGCGGCGATAAATAGTGTTTTGCTAAATCTTTTGTACATACTAGTTTTGATCCATCACTTTTCTTGTTTAACCATTGTAGAGTTTTATTCTTGTAAGACTATAATTGTTTGACAGTACCTTGATACATTTTGGATATACAAACTATATTTTATACTTGTCTATCGCATCCACGTTTTATATTTCACGTTTAGGTTATAGTGGTTATTCGTTGTATATATCTCATCCTCTAACGCCTTGTGGACCCTTCGGGATCCACGTCACTGTAACACCTCGATTTGGGGCTGTTACATATGTAGCCCATATGTTGTCACAGATTAATCTTGGTATTTGTATTGGGTTGGATTTCCCTGCAGTCTACCTCTCTTTGTGCTGAACGGAGCTCATATACACGTCTAAATTCATTTTTATAACAAAAACTTCTTTTTCCCACAATTTTGGGTTTGTTTGTTATGCAAATTTATAATGGCTTTTTTGTAGATAATTTTTTTTGATGTAATGGTGTTTGGTAAAAGAGAATTATAAATACATTTTTATAGTAAATTGTGAAGAGATTATTTCACAAACTCTAAAGCTTTATAAATATTTATTTAGAAAAAACTTCTTTATAAATGATAAAGATATTATAATAGGACTTACCAAACAAATTGTTTATTGAACTGAGACAACTTTCAAAAAAGTTAAATATGTATGTAAAAAAAAAAAAAACGTAGGGAGTAATATCTTTTCGATCAATAATAAGTATGTTAGAATTGGAAAGTTAAGGAATAATTTCATTCCGAAGCTGCTACAATCTCCTCCTTGTTCATTTTTACATGTTATTTTAGGGTTTTTCACATGTATTAAGAAAGTCATTGAATATATTTTGAACATATTTTTTTTTTTTCTTAATTTAATCACTCACCACCCTTTAGAACCAATAGATGAAGAAAAAATTATCAACTTTATCAAATTTCAATACAAATTTTATGATTTATATGTGATAAATTGCCTTAAAATTTTATAAAGATAAATATTTATGAATAAATTTTAAAGGTTAAAAGGACATCTAAAAACAAATGAAAGGAGTATATCACCTTGATAAATTATATCTTATCGTTTTAACTTTTTGATATAATTGTTAATAATGGAAGTAATAATTGATATAATAATCCACAATCCTAGAGTTATCGGTTTTTGTACGGATAAAGATTTTTTGTCAAGAATAAAGTTGTTTGGCATCTAAGAATACTTATTTAAAAAATATTAATTATATATAAATAATAATTATTCATATTTCAAAAACTACTTTTGAAAGTAATAAACTATTTCTCTTAAAACAAGTCTTTATCCACGAAACAAACCCATAGCTTATATGAGGGAGGATCAAATGAGCACAAGGATTATAGTAAGCATTGGGCATTAATGTTAGCTGTCCACGTGTCTTCATCCAACGGCTGTGAATCTTCCATCATTTAACATCAAAATCCTACACGGAGGGGCATTTTCGTACTTTTGCCTTTCATTTGTTATGTTGCCTGCCTCCCTCGATTCGCTCTCGTCTCTCTTGGTGACAAAGCTTTTCCGCAATCGCCATTGAAGGAGTTCTTCGTCGCGCTCCTCACAGTTGTTTTGTTGCTCGATTTCGCATTGTTCAATCTATTCAGGCTTTCGGATTGATTCACATAGAGGTATCCATGGATTCTGGTAAGTTAATCTCGCTTATCTAGTTGTACGGTTTCTACGGTTTTAGAATTCCTTTGCAGTTTATTCAACATAGATTCGTCTTGCATTTTGACAATCTATAGAATCATAATATTCAATTGATTTGTTGTGGCGTTTCTATTGTGTTCTTTGACATATTCGTTTTCACGTTTTCATAGTTAGGTTTTGACAATCATAATATTGAATTGTGTTTTTCTTCATGTTTACAGTCGTCTTTTCTGATGTTTTTCCATTGATTGCTCGTGTGAACTCGATTTATATTTTGTTTGATATGTGTTGTGTATTGTGTTACTGTGTTATATCTATTTGATTGTGCTCGATTGTTTTGAACCTCCACCTAATTTCATTGAACCTCAATTGCCGTATGTCCTGTATGTTTGCAGTGCCTGGAAGTGTGTCTGTTGGTGCTAGTGGTAGTGTATCCCTTGATCAGAGTTCTCCTAGAGTCCTAGTTCATATCCAAGTGATTCGGACACTGAGATGTCTTCGGATTTATCTGTTGCCCGTCTATCTCAAGGTGGTTCTGTGTACCACATTCCAATCTGTGTTGATTCTCTTAAACCAGTTGTTGGTATGCTGTTTGGGTCATTGGAGGAAACGATTGATTTTTACAAGGCATATGCACTGGAATGTGGCTTTATTATGAGGCTCGGCGGATCAAGCATGGCAGGCGGTGTGGTTGCATTGAAGTACTTGCATTGCACCAGACAAGGTTTTAAAACTGGCCAGAACAACACAAAACGCATGCGCCGACGTCCTTCAAACAGAGTTGGTTGTAAGGCAAAACTCACCCTTACTTTTGCGGGCAACCAGGGCTACAAAGTAACAGCGTTTGAAGATCACCACACACATGAAATGGTTGTTGGTAAGGATAAATAGTTTATGAAGTCTATGAGGAAGCTGGACTTCAGACATAAAAAGTTTGTCATGGATTGTGAGAAAGCGCACATCAGTCCAGTCAGGTCGCATAGGATATTCAAGGAACTCGTCGGCGGCTACTCCCAAGTCGGTGCTTCAGCTGTTGACTTCAAGAACTATCAACGAGATATGTTGGCGTATATCGGTGGTTCCGATGCTCAGATGACGATCAACCGTCTGTTCAACAAAAAAGAACTGTGCCCTGCGTTCTTCTTTGAGTACGATGTGGATTCTTGTGATTGTTTGACACGTTTATTTTGGGCTGATCCCGTGTCTCGCAAGAACTTCTCTCTCTTTGGTGACGTTGTATCGTTTGATGCTACATACCGAACCAACAGGTTATTGTCTATCCTTCTTCATTGCATTTTCCCTTTTTTTATTTTACACTGTAACCAGCCTTGAATTTACTATTCTTCGTGCTTTTGATGTTAAGTTTATTGAATGAACCTGTTAGTTAGATTGTATGAACCTCTCAGTTGAAACTGATGAACCTAGTTTGCAGACGTGATGAACCTAGTGTGCAATCCCATGAACTAGCTATCAACATATTCCAGTCTCTTTGTTGAGGTCCTAAATGCACCTTCTAGTTGTATTGGATACCTTAATAGACCATCTATACAACCTTTCATTCTAAACTGCATAATCCTATTTCAACAACTCTGACGAAACCTGTCCCTCATACTTGGTGAACCTCGTAGTTATACATGATGTACCTTTTTGTTATAGTCGATGAACCCAACTACTTAGATGAATTTATTTAATGTTATATCTTGCACCTAGCTATTTTCTCTTCATGTTCATAGTTATTGAGCTTCTTTTTTACAACAATGACCTTGTTTTCGTAATCTGTTGAACCTAGCTACTGTAACTTTTCTGAGTTGTAGTTGTGTATTCATTCTAATCAATCTCCTTGTGTACTTATGAATCCTGATTTGATTGCTCTTTTTATTACATATTGTTCGAGTGTTTTATGACTTTTTTCTTATGCATAGTTGGCTTTGTTTACATCTCTTCCATATAGGTACAATCTGATTTTCATACCATTCACCGGCCTAGACCATCACAAGTCGAGTGTCACTTTTGCGGCTGGTTTAATTTTCAAGGAAGACGCTGGATCATACGTTTGGTTGTTGGAGAAATTCAAGGCAGCTATGGTGCACGAGCCAAAGGTTATAGTGACAGACCAATACCTGTCCATGAAGTCCGCTATTGAGCAAGTTTTCCCGCGGTCGCGCCACAGGCTTTGTATGTGGCACATCATGAAAAAAGTGCCCACAAAGACCAAGTACGACACTGCCGTTGGTTCAGAATTTAGGGCTAGGTTGGACAACATTGTGTGGACCCATGACCTTTCACCCGCAGAGTTTGAGTCACAGTGGGCTGCGTTGCTTGATGAATTCCCATTGGTGAAGCGGAGGTGGTTTGATGACATGTTTGCAATCCGACATTTTTGGATCCCAGCCTACTTCAGGGATGTGATGTTTGGCGGTCTACTTAGGACTACTTCTGTTTCCGAATCTGCAAACAGTTACTTTGGTCACTTCACTGACAGATACTACCGCCTAGTTGAGTTGGTGATGCACTTTGACATAGCATTGGACACACAGAGACACAAGCAGGCGAAGCTGAACTTTGATTCTTCGACTATGCATCCAGATCTTAAGACACATTTAAGATTGGAGAAGCATGCGTCTGAGGTGTACACGCTCTCAATTTTCAAACTTGTTCAGGATCAGATTATGGAATGTTGTTTATCATGCTTTATGGTGAGCATGTCTGAGGTCAATGGTACAAAATTCTACGGTGTCAAGGATTGCTTATCCAAGAGGTTCACAATGGAGCAGTCAGCTGAAGGTGGGGATTTTTTATGCAGTTGTCATATGTTTCAAAGGATTGGTCTGCCTTGTTGTCATCTCATTTTTGTGTTCAGGAACCTCGGGTTTGATAGGATTCCGGAAAGGTATGTGCTTGCGCGTTGGACCAAGGATGCCACTATTACACCGGTGTTCACTATCGACGACACCATTGTCACTCAGTGTGCGGCCCTTGAAGAGCGTGAGACGGTCATGAATGAGTTGATTTTTGACTTTTATAGTTGTGTGGGGCTATTGGAGGACAAGCCGGACCTCATGAAACAGTTTTCGATTTTGCTTAAGGAGAAAAAGGTGGCTCTGCTGTCTACGAGTGGTGCTTTGTCTAGTTCTGGCGCGTCGAACCTTGAGCAGTTGCAGTCTTATGCCGGAGTTGAAGTCCCTTCAGTCGTTAACGTGCTGCCACCAGAGCAAGCCAAGAACAAAGGAAGCGGGTCGCGTATCCGGAGTGGAAGAGAAATTTCTATTGCTTCGAGCCGTGCAGGGAAAATGCATTGTGGCAGATGCAACAAGTATGCCACTCACAATAGTCGCACTTGCACTGAAGTGCTTGACTCTTAGTGCTCTTCAGTATTTTCCCATTCCATCTTTTTTCTGATTACGTTTGCTGAATTTTAAAAAAAATTGAGGAGTTCAAGTATGCCACTCTGCTAAACAGCATTACGAGTTCAAATTTCACATGCTAATTGTAGTTCATACATCATTTCGTCTTATTTCTCCTTCAGGAATATACGGTATACATCGGATGATCCTCTTTTGAAACTAGTTCATTATGTTCTTTCATTGGTGCACGTATTGTTTGAGTTCTAATCGATGAACCTGTTAGTTTCAGTATATGAACATATCCGTTGAAACAGATGAACCTGGTTTGCAAACCTGATGAACCTCGTATCAACTTATTCCAATCTCTTTGTTATCATTCCAGATGCACCTTGTCGTTGTAATGAATGAGTAATTAGAATGAAGAAGAGGTAGACTTCAATAAATTGCACTTGCAGTCTTTTTTAAGTTGAAATGCATAATCGTATTCAAAACTCTGATGAACCTGTCCCTTATAGTTGATGAACCTGTTAGCTATACATGATGAACGTGTTTGTTATATCCGATTAAGCTAGTAACTTAGATGAACATACTTTCTAGCTTATATGAACCCATATTCACCATTTCATTTTTAGGGTACTTGAATGACAAAAGTTATTGAACTATTGAATGAGTGTTGTCACAAAATTTCTTTTAAAACACAAAACGAGTACTTGGTCGATTTTTGAAGTGTATAACCTATTATATGTCTGATGAACCTGTTACTTATACTCAATGAACCTGTTAGTTGTAAATGATGAACCTAATTGTTATAAATCATGAACCCAATGCTTGGACAGAGTACACTCACTACTAACTGTGGGTACAAGTCAAAATGAACCTGCATGAGAAAATTAATGAACCTGCAAGACAACACCAATGAACCTGGTTGATTTTTGAAGTGTATAACCTATTCTATGTCTGATGAACTTGTTACTTATACTCAATGAACCTGTTAGTTATAAATGATGAACCTAGTTGTTATAAATAATGAATCCAATGCTTGGACAGAGTACACTCACGACTAACTGTGGCTATAAGTCAAAATCAATGAACTTGCATGAGAAAATTAATGAACCTGCAAGACAACACCAATGAACCTGCAATACAAAATCGATGAACCTGCTAATATATTGAAGTCTTCATCCTAATTAGGCAATCAATCACGTGATTAGTGCTACCTGCTAGTATCATTGTAACCAGGTCTGCAATCCTACATTTTCACAAACCACACAATCAACCTAGTATCATTCTAACCAAAATGCTAACAATCATCCAATGTTCATTCATAGGGTCCTTCAGGGTTGTCTCTAATGGTCTGAAGTGCCTTGTCTTTGATTTCATTAGCTTCTGAGGTGATGATGGTATGTACATATTTGAACCTTAGTTCTTCAACGGCCTTCTTCTTGTTTTTGATGTTCATCTGGTCCTCCCAGTTGTCATTCGGCACCCCCATGTACTTCTCCATATGTCGCATGGCATACAGCCCAGAGCTTTGCTCTTGTGCACTGTCACATTGGCACGGAAGAGGAATCAACTGCGCCTTAGGCTGTGCAGATTCGAGGCCGTTTGCTCTTTTGATCAAGTGATTCTGGCGGAGGTAAATTGCAGTCATCGATACCTGCACAGAAGAAATGCAAACAACAAATGAATTTTTCACCAAACAAAAAAAAATGTACAAAACAAAACAATTTTATACACTCTTGTACACTTACAATCTTCTGAATAGCTGCCTCATAGAGGCCCATATCACCGTTGTTCGGCACACTGTCGAGCACATGTATGCTTTTACTCTTAATGTTCATGGCAATGACAAAGTAACGGTCATTGTGGATTATGACAGGTATAAAAGCCTATAATAATGCGTTCACTTAGTGACCTTTGAAATTTACTCAAAAAGAATTATCAACAAAATAAATAAAAAAACAGACAAGCTCAGACTAGTAATAATTTTACCATGTCTACGTCCTTTATCTTTCGTCCATGCACCTCACCCACGGCGGAGTTGAAGTTCTTGATGAACTCTCCCAATTGATCTTTCAAGTTGACATTCTGTTTCACCATTTCATGATTTTTTGTTAGCATACACCAATTATATATTCAAGCTAAAAAATGCACAGATAAATTGTTGAACCTTGATGTAGAATTTCATGAACCTTAGTCAATAATGCATGAACATCTTTTATAATAAAGGGTCAATTACCGGAAACCACCCGTCCAATAGGGCACATTGCCTGAAACCACCCGGATAATCACTATTTACCGGAAACCACCCGTTAAACCATGTCCGTTACACTGTTACCACCCAACTCGTCATTCCGTTTAAAATTTCGTTAAGTAATTACAGATTTAAGCCAAACTTTTTATTTTCATTCAATTTCTCCACAACTTCAAAACTTGGGTAAAAATTGTAATTAAGCTAAAATAATATTACAAAATTAATATTAATTTGGGAAACTTTTGTAATTTTTGCAAAGTAAAAAGGGGCATTTCTGCCACAAGCCCATAACGTTGGGCCATTTTGTAATATTATTTTAGCTTAATTATTTTAGCTTAAATATTATAATTCTTATAAATTATATGAGCTAAAATTGTAATTTATTAATTTTAGGGAGGGCAGATTTGCCACAAATTAGAAACTAGAGGGCCACGCTCGTAATTTCCGAAGAAGTCTTTCTTCTTCCTCCGCGCGGACAAGCAGAAAGCTCCGTTTTTTAGCTTTAATGGCGGATCTGGGCTTGTATGAGCCCGAAAAATTTCTTTAACCCATGTCCATTTAAGAATAGAAGATTACGCATCTAATGGTGGGATTTGATCGAATTAAAAGACCGGAATATTCTTCAATTTGATCTGTAATCATCCGAACATCATTTAGGGCTAAATCGGTTTAATTGAAAATTGGAATAGCACACATTGAATTCGGAGGAGATAATACCGGTATCTTGTCAAGGGAATTGAAGGATTATAAACCCCTATAAACACTCTCCCGAATTCAACCATAATCCATCCAATTTTTCGTTCAAAGATTAGAACCCTAAAACCCTGTACTGAAGTGTTTGAGAGCCAAATTTGAGCTCATCCGAGTTGATTATGAGTCGATAGCGGTGCCATTGGAAGCGTGCACGAGTCCTCTTCAAACGCCATATCTTTTTGCCACCGGAAGGTTGTCGGAGCCGCCCTGATCCTTCCATTTTCCGGCGAGACTGTTGTTCGAGGTGGTGGTTCTTTTCAAACTCGATTTCAACGTTATGGGCTTGTGGCAGAAATGCCCCTTTTGTAATATTATTTTAGTTTAATTACAATTTTTACCCAAGTTTTGAAGTTGTGGAGAAATTTAATGAAAATAAAAAGTTCGGCTTAAATCTGTAATTACTTAACGGAATTTTAAACGGAATGACGAGTTGGGTGGTAACAGTGTAACGTACATGGTTTAACGGGTGGTTTTCGGTAAATAGTGATTATCCGGGTGGTTTCAGGCAATGTGCCCTATTGGACGGGTGGTTTCCGGTAATTAACCCTATAATAAATGAGCCTCTGTGAGATGAACTTTATAGGACTTCACTTTTCATATGATGAACCTCATTTTATTAACTTTTGAGCGTTATAGTATATATCCATGCACCTTATTCTGTTAACTTTTAACCATTTTTACGTACCATTTGGTAGTATATATCCATGCACCTTATTCTGTTAACTTTTAACCATTTTTACGTACCATTTGGTAGACATACAAGAATGCTCTGCTCGGTTTGTTGCTGCTCTTGACCTCCTCATTATTGTTCAAAACTGTTGACCAAACATCAATGGCTTTGTAGTGGATGTCCACGTCCATAGTCAACTCCATTCCGGTGACTTTAAGAGACTTGTGTTTGAATAGAGGCTCACTATTCAATTGTATAGAAACAGAAGTGTTATCCAGTAGTAAATCTTTATCTCTAATATTTACCATAATAATAAAATAAAATATGTCATAAGGTATCTATATCTTACCCTCCTATGCTGCAGTGGAGACAATAGTTGTACACTACCATTGCCTCCTTTGGTCTCTTGGCAAATATGTCCACAGTTCGGCTTTTGTAGGGGCTTTTGAGCTTTTCCCCAAGTCTCTTGTGCCTTGGCCCATGAACCACATCAACATTAGCCTCCAGTTGCTTCCCCTTGCCCTTGTCGTTTTCTTTTGCTTTTTTAGTTTCAGCCACCTCCTTGTCCTTCTGTGCATCAGCCCCTTCATGTCCTTCATGCATGGCTTCCTCAACACCAATGTTCTCTATCTCCTCTGAGCCTATAAGCACCCCCTTGTCCTTCTGTGCATCGGGCACTGCATGTTCTTCATCCTTGTCTTTGTCAATTTCAAAGTCCTCTAACTCCTCTGAACTGATAAGCTTGAAGGATGGAATTGTCAAATCCGGTGACTTTTTGGCCTTCTTTCTTGTTTTTGGTGTTGCGGGTGTTGGTCCCTTGTCCTTACTCCCAACCACAGTCTCTTGCACAGCGCCTTCTGCCCCATGCATTGCTTGCTCTGTGTTCTCCGTAACAGGAACGGACCCCTGTCCCTTTTCTTCCAAGCCTCCTTCACTTAATGTGTTTATTTGCTCACTGTCATTACCTAACCCATCATCCCTCTCTTTCTCCACCTCTTCAACTTGCTCTCTTACCTCTTCTCTGTCTCCCAGCACATTAGTGTACTGATCCATAATGGTGTTTACATCCTCCCAAGTTTGTGCGGAATCCATGCCCTGGTTTGCCTTAGAAGTGGAAGCTCCAGCATTTGAGAATTTGATCTTTTCTTTAGAAGCATCAGCCTTCTCAACCTGTCTCAAGCATTCTATCAGTTGTGGATCGCTCCAGAATGGGTAGTCAGCATCATTCCATATCTTCTCAAATTCACTTTGTTCCTCTTCCTCGGCCTTTTTCTTCCCAATCAGCGTCTGCGTTGTCTTAATCATGTTCCTCACCTTGGGCTCGTCATTGAACTCAGTCGGCAAATTTTCCACCATGTCTGTCAGTTTCAACATTTCTATTGCTACTACAAACTGTTGCTCTGTGAAGTTATTCAGCCACTCCTGCATACAAGAAAACAAGTTTATGTGGTAAACAGATGGAATAAAAAAACAAAAATGGCATACAATACCACGACACGCGAAGGAAATCAAGCTAAACCACTCATATTTGTGCTTCTTGATATAATTAGTAAGAAAAAAGGTCAAATTTGAAAAATCATGAACCTATTTGCCCAACTCCATGAACCAGAGATTGATGAATCAAATTCACATTAAAGTACTACCCTACAGTACACCACCGGCATCATACATTTTTATTCAGTTTAATGAACCTTATACTATTTATTCATGCACCTCTTGATCATTTTTCATGTATTACTCATCAGAATTACATGAACAGGCAAGTCAATTCCGATTGAACCTTGGTCAATACATGAATGAACCCTAACTTGTAAACTCATGAACCTTGATGTTTAAACTGATGAACCCACTATAATATTTTTTGAAATTGAAGTTTCATTATTTTTGCTTGGTTTTTACAGTGAACCCTCACTATGTGTGATGCATGATCTACAATGTCTAAAGTCATATAGCTAATAATTGTGTAACCGGATGACCCCTCAATACAATTTCTGAACCTTAATGTATATATAAATGAACCTCAACTGTAAACTAATGAACCTTGATGTTTAAACTGATGAACCCACTATACTATTTTTTGAACTTGAACCTTGATGTTTACATGTAGCTTGTTGTTCATGAATCCATGTTCTTTCCTCTCCTTTGCTGGTCTTGGGTCTTGCAGTGTTCCTAATCCAAATCCTTCAAACTTCATCTCCCTGCTCTCCCTTTCCTCCAAAATCTCATCAGTCCATCCTAGGTAGACGGGTGTATTGTTCGGGTTTGTATTTCCAAAGACAGATACCCTGTCTAAATACAACAACGGCATAGAAGAACATAAATACATTAGTACACACATGACATGCAACGTAATACACAGTAGTAGATGTTTTTTTTATAATTAAACAAGAATTATTTACCACAAGGAAGACGATGGGCCCTCTGTAGAACCTCTCTTTCGTGCCCTTCCATTCTTTTGTTGTCTGAGGCAAGACACTCATTACAAACTAACACCAGTTGTATCCCTTTATGTCTTCAACGTCACTGATCATCATGTGCTGAGGAATAGTGCCATTTTGGTTGCTTTCGACGAGCACCGACATGAACATCACGATGAACAGCCTTTTGAACCAGACTTTGGAGGTGCAGGCTTTGAGCTTGACTGCCAGATGACTTGTCCTGATTTGCTTGATATTGTCAAAATACTCTTTCCATTCCTTTATAATGGCGTTGTCAGCGGCCTATTTGCCTCTCCTTTCAACCGTCCTCTGCCCTCTAGGGATATCTAGCACTCTCTGGACTTCCTCCTCTGTGACTTTTATGATGCTCCCATCCTCCATCTTTATCCCACACTTGACCTCATCATAGTTTTCGAGGATCCAGAAAGCCATGCAATGAGGCACTGTAACACCCCCAAAACTTAACCCTTTTGGAAAGGTATTACCGCCAGTGACCCCAGTGTTCCTTACCGAGATCACCCAAGGCTTTACCAAATAAATACAATTTATGAAATGCAATTGATACACAAAGATTAAGCATTAAATTCCAAAACATAACATTGTCGAGGAAAGAAGAGTTACGGGATTACAACCCAATCCCGAATAGGTCAAAACATAGTTTAAACCCAACACAGCGGAAGACTAAGAAAGTAAGTTACAATCGGAGTTATTGTCCAAAGGATTATAACCTGATTAAAGAAATAATTAAAACATTCAAAAACCACCGCCGACTCCATAGTCCTTCTAATCTTCTGAGCTACTTCTTAACTGATGTGCCGAATCGAACGGATGACACCAGCCAACCATGCAAGGGAAAATATTGGTTGGTTAGTCTAACTGAATAGACTAGCAAGGGAACAAAGCAGACTGGTTCGAAGCAGTCATATTAGGTTAGACTCATCGCTTCTCGGATAATAACCGATAACGGTAGTCAACCATCATATTCCTACTGGAATAAACAAGAGATATGCACAAGAGAAGATTCTGGAAGACTGAATCTTCACAGAAATCGACTCGAAAGAAGACTCCAACGGAAATGAGTCTTTAAGGAAGTAATGACAAATCTGGAATATTACAGAATCATTCAACAATGATTTAAAACTGACTGAGATGCTTCGGTTCACAACCAACCTCATCGCCTACAGCGAATCCAGATTGGAAAGAGAACGTACTACATTCAAGTCAAGACGAGTTTTCCTAGCTGCACTGAACTTAGCTGCACTACTCGCCCAAGGTGTATTAATTATGTGCGTCAAGGTAGCATTTATCTGATTTATGTTTCAAAAACACACATCACGTTATAGACTTTTACATGTGTACCCCCACCAGTGGGACGACACATCTTAGTATACGTTTCGTCGAGAGTGACGTATACCGAAAGGTTTGTGACACCAGCTAAGTGTCCTGTCTCTACACACATGTGTAAGACACCGATCATGATCTTAGAATGGTATTGGATGGGGACAAGCCACTCCTCTACCAGATTATAAAGAAATGACTGGACAGAGTCCGAGTAACGTTCCTATCTGACAGTGCTAACTAAACAGTTAAAGCACCACCACAGTTATAGGATAAATCCACATAAAGGCCCGAAAGGCGATCACAGATAATAGCGTTGTTCTAACAGATATACAACCTATTATATGATCTTCAAAACAGTTTAACAAAACCGTTTCCAGACAAACAGGATATTCATTCCAAATTAATTATCAGATAAACTACTGATAATTAATGTAAATATGGAATGAATGAGCAAGAGCGAACCGCCACTTGCCTTACTCCGCAGAATAGTCTAAAGACGTCACTGGATTCCGGGCTCGACACGGTACAGCTCTGACAGCACAACGACCTTCGAGTCGACCCATAAAAGGAACCCTAAGTTAGATCCGACATAAACAGTATGAATCTAAACACGGCGAAAGAACAAAAAAGAAAGACGCCACGACGACAACCGACCAAGCCAAAGCCACGAAAGCGTTCTGGGCACTGGCGGCGGTCGCCGTATTCATCACGGCGGTCGCCGTGAAGAACACGGCGGTCGCCGTTAAGAACACGGCCGACTGAAACGAGAGAAAACTCACCCCAAAACACGAGCGGTTTGGCCTCCTTCGACTTGCTTTGGCTTCTAACCTCCAAGGCTAACCAAAAGCTTCACAAAGGCACTCTGGAAACACACCAAAGCAACACCGGCGAGACCTCCGGCGAGCACAAGGAAACCGGCGAAAACAAAACTCCGGCGAGAGGCGAATTTGGCAGCGATTCGGGGTTGTAGATGACCCAAAACCCATGCCCAAGCTCACCTATTTATAGGCAAATCCCAAGGAATGAGCTGCAAACCCTCAAACGCGGCAAACGACGCAACGGCGCGCCTCGAACGACGCCGGCGACCATCGGGCAAAGCCCACTGGACAATCACGGCGGTCGCCGTAAATGCGGCGGTCGCCGTTGCTAGGCATGTCGCGGCCAGCTAGAAGCTGACACATTGACCTCTCGGGCCCAACCACGGCGGTCGCCGTTTCTGAACGGCGGTCACCGTTTTCCCCTTTTTCCCGCCCATTCGGCTTTGAACGAGCTTGACGATAAACCGGGATAAAAATTATCGTACGCGAACGACAATTTAAAATTCAAGGCACCTTGTCTGTATATTATTTCACTGAGAAAAATATTACAGATATAGAGCACATTATAGAATGTCTCAAGCTACCTGAATTAAATCCGACGTATACAACGGGTACTCGGGAAAATTCCACAATTCCCAAAATAACCTTACAAAAAATACGGGGTATCACATCTCCTCCCCCTTACAAGAAGTTTCGACCCCGAAACTTAGGTCGAGAATAACTCGGGAAAACGCCTGAGCATATCTGACTCGGTTTCCCACGTCTCCCAAGTAACTTCTTCGGTCCCTGACTTGGACCACAGCACTCGTACCAAAGGTACGATCTTGTTGCGCAAATGCTTCTCCCGACGCTCCAAAATGCGCACGGGCAACTCTTCGTAAGTACCATTAGCTTGAATCTCGATGTCTTCATAACTAAGCACATGAGACTCATCTGGCACATACTTTCTGAGTAAAGACACGTGGAACACGTTATGCACCGGGTGAGCCGATGGTGGCAACGCCAAACGGTACGCTAGAGATCCCACTCTATCCAAAATCTCGAATGGTCCCACGTAGCGAGGGTTAAGCTTCCCACGCTTACCAAATCTGAAAACTCCTTTGGAAGGCGACACCTTGACAAAAACCTTGTCACCGACCTCGAACTCTACAGTCTTGCGCTTCCGATCTGCGTAGGACTTCTGTCGACTCTGAGCGGTCAACATTCTTTGTCTGATCAAAGCAATGTCTGAAGCCGTCCTTTCGACCAACTCTGGTCCAAGCAGAATTTTGTCGGCATTATCGTCCCAACAAATCGGAGATCTGCATCTGCGACCATACAAAGCTTCAAACGGAGCCATCTTGATTGTAGCATGCCAGCTATTGTTGTACGTGAACTCAATCAGACTCAAGCTGTCCTCCCAGCTAGTTGGACGATCGAGCACACAAGCTCTAAGCATATCCTCCAGAGTCTGGATGGTCCTTTCAGACTGGCCATCTGTCTGAGGATGAAACGCTATACTGAACCTCAACTCGGTTCCCATAGCCTTATGAAGTTCCTTCCAGAATCTTGACATGAAACGGCTATCTCGGTCCGATACAATGGTCTTAGGAATGCCATGTAAGCGGACAATCTCCTTTTGGTAAACTTCGGCTAGCTTCTGGGTTTCCCATGTGGTCTTGATGGCTATGAAATGAGCACTCTTCGTAAGCCTATCCACAATTACCCAAATAGCATCTCTCTGACTTCGAGTCTTGGGTAGCCCAGTGACGTAGTCCATGGAAATGTCCTCCCATTTCCATTCTGGCACGGGGAGAGGTAGCATCTCACCACCTGGTCTGCGGTGTTCGATCTTGACCTTTTGGCAAGTTAAGCACTTTGCCACAAAGTCTGCTATGTCCCACTTCATGTTTGGCCACCAAAACTTCTTCCTGAGATCCTTGTACATCTTGCTAGAGCCAGGATGCACAGAATAAGCAGATGAATGAGCTTCTCTCATCACCAACTGACGAAGACCTTCTGTGTCAGGCACACAGATCCGATCCTGAAACCAAAGTGATCCATCATCCTGAACCACAAAACTGGGAGCTTTCCCATCCATCACTTCACTGCTTAACTTTACCAGGATGATGTCATCGACTTGCTTTTCTTTGATTTGATCCAGCAGTGTAGCCTGAATTTCCATCATACTCAGGTACCCTCTACGCTGGTCATACAAGACTTCAATATCGCATGACTCTTGGTTTAGCTTGGTCTGAGCAGTAAGTAGAGCAACCACAGTCTCGTGTGTTGTCTTCCGGCTTAGCGCATCAGCTACTACATTAGCCTTGCCCGGATGATACAACAACTCCATGTCGTAGTCCTTGAGCAACTCTAGTCAGCGGCGTTGTCTCATATTTAACTCCTTCTGAGTAAATATATACTTGAGACTTTTGTGGTCGGTGAAGACTTGGCATCTTATACCGTAGAGGTAATGCCTCCAAATCTTCAGCGCAAAGACAATCGCTGCTAACTCAAGATCGTGGGTCGGATAGTTTTCTTCGTAAGTCTTGAGTTGTCTAGATGCGTAAGCAATGACTTTGCCTCTTTGCATCAAAACACAACCAAGACCACACTTGGAAGCATCACTATAGACCACATAATCGGCATTCCCCTCTGGGAGTGCTAACACGGGTGCCGAGGTCAACCGTCGCTTCAACTCCTGGAAACTGACCTCGCACTTGTCATTCCAGACAAACTTCTTGTGGACTTTGCGGAGTAGATTGGTCATAGGTAGAGCGATCTTTGAAAATCCTTCTACGAACCTTCTATAATACCCGGCAAGTCCAAGAAAACTGCGCACCTCTTTCACGCTCTGGGGCTGTGTCCACTTAGCCACAGCTTCAATCTTTTGGGGATCAACCATAACCCCGTTTTTATTGATCACGTGGCCTAAGAAAGCCACTTCCTTCATCCAGAATTCACATTTAGACAATTTAGCATAAAGCTGATGTTGTCTAAGGATCGACAAGGAAATCCATAGATGTTCCTCGTGGACTTCTTCATTCGGAGAGTAGATCAAAATGTCGTCGATGAAAACCACCACGAACTTATCCAAGTACTGGTGAAAACATCGGTTCATCAAATCCATAAAGACAGCTGGAGCATTTGTAAGCCCAAAAGGCATTACTACGAACTCGTAATGACTATATCTGGTCCTAAACGCAGTTCTAGGAATGTCCTGCTCACGAATCCTGAGTTGATGATATCCAGATCTTAAGTCGATCTTGGAGAAAACCTTTGCTCCCTGCAATTGGTCCAACAAGTCATCAATCATAGGCAAAGGATACTTGTTCTTGATCGTCACCTTGTTCAACTCTCGATAGTCGATACAAAGTCGGAACGATCCGTCATTCTTTTTGACGAACAAAACCGGGGCACCCCACGGCGATGCACTCGGTCTGACATAACCTTTATCGAGAAGATCTTCAAGTTGATTCTTCAATTCTTGCATCTCAGCCGGAGCCATCCGATACGGGGATTTGGAAATCGGCGTCGTACCAGGCTCGAGATCAATTGAAAACTCTACGTCACGATTCGGGGGTAATCCAGGAATTTCTTCCGGAAAGACATCCAAAAATTCCCTAACTACAGGAATATCAAGAACCTCAGGTCCATCCCCCTCGGGCGAATCCAAGTAGCAAAGGTACCCGACACATCCTTGTCGTAGTAGCTTAAACGCAGCCATCGCATTGATCAGCTTGCCGTTATCAGCGTCATTTCGACCTTTGAACTTGCACACGAATTGGCCCCCGGATGACACCGTCACCGTTCTTGAACTGAAGTCGATCACCGCCTTGTGACGCGTCAGCCAATCCATACCGAGAATAATGTCGTATGGAGCCATGGCTAAGCAGATTAAATCTGCCTCGAATTCCTTACCCTGAATGGTAATCGGAAAGTCGGACAAATGCTTGGTTCCCACCAAACGTTCTCCATTAGGAAGATTAACGACGAAAGGGTCGCACGAATCATTGCACATTAAGTCTAACTTGCTAACACAGCTATCCGAAATAAAGGAATGCGTAGCACCAGAATCAAACAGAATGCACACTGAAGTAGAGTGAAGGTATAGAGTACCTTGAGCAATCGGAGCGTTGGGTCCATCTGTCTCACGCATCTCGTACAAGCGTTGGCCCTGACTTCCAGAAATAGCTGGGGCCTTTCCCCTGTTCTGAGCAGTCGTCTGCACTGAAGGGCTAGGAGTCTCGGCAGGCTTAAACCTAGGTCGGTTGCTCTGATGAACTGACCCTTGCTGTGACTCTACTCCCTTCTGCTTCCCCTGCTTGCAGAACTTTTGTAGATGACCATCACGTCCATACCCAAAGCATGGCCTCATCTCCTTCCGACACTCAGTGCTCTTGTGCCCAGCAGTACCGCAGTTATAACACTGAACTGAACTCCTGGTATGCCCTGACTGCTGAGTCGATTCCCCTTGCGTCATCTCCGTCTTAGCTCGGCCGGACCTGGCGAAGTTAGACGGTGGCGCAGGGCGCTTAAAACCACCTCCCTGGTTCTGATTCTGCATCGACTTTTGTCGGTTGTGCCTCTTGGTCGACTCCTCGAGAGTTACCTCCAGCTTATAGGCACAATCCACATACTGCTCCAAGGTAGAGCATGTGTGGTGCACCATTAATGGCTTGATATCCGGGTTCATCCACTCGTGGAAGTACCAGATCTTTTGAGCCTCGCTGGTGATCTCGGCAGTGGCGTACTGTAGAAGATGGTTGAACTTAGATGCCAACTTGGTCACTCTCAGACCATCAGTCTGAGGGTACAAGAACTCTTTATGCTTCTCCTCTCTCATGGCACGAGAGAAAAAGCGATCAACCATCTTGGTCTTGAACATCGACCAAGTCAACACTGGGCTCTCAGCCAAACCAGTGCTCTCCCACCACTCGCTAGCCTCCTCCTTCAGCTGAAGAGACGCGATATGGACCTTCTCGACCTCCGTACACTCCACGTTCCTGAACAGCCTCTCCATATGGGAGAACCAATGAGTCACTGCCACTGGCTCCCCTTTCCCATTATAGCAGTCGGGTCTCATGGAAGTAATGGTCTTAAGAGCGCGACCATAGCTGTCCCTCGCCCTAACGGCAGTCTCCTGAATCACAGGGTTTCTGGGTTTCACAACATCAGGAACCGCTGCATGAATAGGCACTTCTTGTGCTTGAGGCGCACTTGGTCTCAAGACATCTGTGATAGCCTGCATCACGATCCCTCGGATTGCCTCAACAACTGCAGCGTCAAACAACGTCGGCGCCTGGGTCTGATCCTGACCTTCACGCCTCTGCTGGACGCGAGACTCAGACTCGTGTTCATCTTGAACACCTCTTCTTGCTGGTCTGGGGTTTTGGTTAGTCCCAGCACCGGCTCGAGTCGAATTTCTCGTGCTTCTTGGGTTCACCATCTGTTTACCGATCCAATTCCAAGCATTCAATACATTAATATTATGCAACATACTTATGCAATATATCAATGTAAATAAATCACTCAGAATAGATCAACTTGGCATTTTATAGATGAACATTCGAATTCTTACACAAGTTACACATAAGTTTATCATTCGAGCATTAGGACAACATTGCTCGAAGATATAAGTGTTTCTCAGAGTACTTGCCGCAATACTGAAATATTACACAAAGTACAACTTGGAATACTAAGAAACGAAACTACTACGATAGGCAACGCCATTCCTCCTCAAGGCGTTCCAAAACGTCTCCCATACGACTGGCTACTCGTGCATGGTCTCTTCGGGCTAGGCTCACCATCGAGCTCTGGCGATGGGTTTCGCACCCTGCTTGACCCTGAAGCACATAGTCCTAGCTCAGTCATGGTAAAGTATGGGTCGTCCATGACTGGTCCTTCTATTCCAGCCCTCCTCTGAGTACTGGCGATCAGCTCATCCCTCTGACGCTGCTGTTCTGCGGAGATTACCTCGCTCTGGCGGAGAATCTCCTGCAGCTCAGATTCCGACCTCCATCTCCTTGGAGTAGGGATAGGCTGAGATTCCCTGTCACTTCTCCCAATACCGTACTCGGTATACAGTGCCTCCCAATCAGCTTCTGACATGGGTGCGTATTCTGGCACTGGTGACAATCCTGTACCGGGCTCCTGAATCTGCCCTCCAAGGTCCAACTCTGGATCCTCTTCTGGATCATCCTCTATGGGATCCTCTTCCTCGGGATCATCCTCGATGGGATCCTCATCCTCGGGATCATCCTCGATGGGATCCTCATCCTCGGAATCATCCTCGATCATATCCTCGTCCTCGACAGGATCTACCTCCAGCATCTCCTCTTCCTCGTCTTCGTACTCGATCTCCTCGGGAATTGGTCCCAGCAGAAAGTCGTCTTGGTAAACCCCTTGTTCGTACCTTGACAACTCGTCTTCCTGCTCCCATTCCTGCACTCCCTCCACCCTTGGTGGCGGCACAGGTACAGGTCTAGGGACCATAGCATTCCTGGCTACAAGGACAACCGACTCGGGGAGAACGTGCTTGACGTCTTCGGGTGGGCTACTCGAGCCTCCAACCTCGAAACATCGCTGAGGTAACGGAAAATCTAGCCTCGGCTGATCCGACTTGGCGTCTTCCGACCCCCTACCAATAGAAAAGCAGACACCCATCCTATCGAACAATAAGGAAGGAATTAGTCTTTCTAGACATAGAAGCAAGCTTACTATATCAGACTATAAAGAAGACATGACTATGAACGGTGTTTTTAAATTCTTTTCAGAATGAAAATTCAGAGCCCTCTTAAAGCATGTTCAAAAATGGATAAATGATTTATAAAATCCCAAACCCGTTTTAAAAACTTTTGGCTCTGATACCACAACTGTAACACCCCCAAAACTTAACCCTTTTGGAAAGGTATTACCGCCAGTGACCCCAGTGTTCCTTACCAAGATCACCCAAGGCTTTACCAAATAAATACAATTTATAAAATGCAATTGATACACAAAGATTAAGCATTAAATTTCAAAACATAACATTGTCGAGGAAAGAAGAGTTACGGGATTACAACCCAATCCCGAATAGGTCAAAACATAGTTTAAACCCAACACAGCGGAAGACTAAGAAAGTAAGTTACAATCGGAGTTATTGTCCAAAGGATCATAACCTGATTAAAGAAATAATTAAAACATTCAAAAATCACCGCCGACTCCATAGTCCTTCTAATCTTCTGAGCTACTTCTTAACTGATGTGCCGAATCAAACGGATGACACCAGCCAACCATGCAAGGGAAAATATTGGTTGGTTAGTCTAACTGAATAGACTAGCAAGGGAACAAAGCAGACTGGTTCGAAGCAGTCATATTAGGTTAGACTCATCGCTTCTCGGATAATAACCGATAACGGTAGTCAACCATCATATTCCTACTGGAATAAACAAGAGATATGCACAAGAGAAGATTCTGGAAGACTGAATCTTCACAGAAATCGACTCGAAAGAAGACTCCAACGGAAATGAGTCTTTAAGGAAGTAATGACAAATCTGGAATATTACAGAATCATTCAACAATGATTTAAAACTGACTGAGATGCTTCGGTTCACAACCAACCTCATCGCCTACAGCGAATCTAGATTGGAAAGAGAACGTACTACATTCAAGTCAAGACGAGTTTTCCTAGCTGCACTGAACTTAGCTGCACTACTCGCCCAAGGTGTATTAATTATGTGCGTCAAGGTAGCACTTATCTGATTTATGTTTCAAAAACACACATCACGTTATAGACTTTTACATGTGTACCCCACCAGTGGGACGACACATCTTAGTATACGTTTCGTCGAGAGTGACGTATACCGAAAGGTTTGTGACACCAGCTAAGTGTCCTGTCTCTACACACATGTGTAAGAGACCGATCATGATCTTAGAATGGTATTGGATGGGGACGAGCCACCCCTCTACCAGATTATAAAGAAACGACTGGACAGAGTCCGAGTAACGTTCCTATCTAACAGTGCTAACTAAACAGTTAAAGCACCACCACAGTTATAGGATAAATCCACATAAAGGCCCGAAAGGCGATCACAGATAATAGCGTTGTTCTAACAGATATACAACCTATTATATGATTTTCAAAACAGTTTAACAAAACCGTTTCCAGACAAACAGGATATTCATTCCAAATTAATTACTCAGATAAACTACTGATAATTAATGTAAATATGGAACGAATGAGCAAGAGCGAACCGCCACTTGCCTTACTCCGCAGAATAGTCTAAAGACGTCACTGGATTCCAGGCTCGACACGGTACAGCTCTGACAGCACAACGACCTTCGAGTTGACCCATAAAAGGAACCCTAAGTTAGATCCGACATAAACAGTATGAATCTAAACACGGCGAAAGAACAAAAAAGAAAGACGCCACGACGACAACCGACCAAGCCAAAGCCACGAAGGCGTTCTGGGCACTGGCGGCGGTCGCCGTTCTTGGCGGCGGTCGCCATATTCATCACGGCGGTCGCCGTGAAGAACACGGCGGTCGCCGTGAAGAACACGGCGGTCGCCGTGAAGAACACGGCGGTCGGCGTGAAGAACACGGCGGTCGCCGTGAAGAACACGGCGGTCGCCGTGAAGAACACGGCGGTCGCCGTTAAGAACACGGCCGACTGAAACGAGAGAAAACTCACCCCAAAACACGAGCGGTTTGGCCTCCTTCGACTTGCTTTGGCTTCTAACCTCCAAGGCTAACCAAAAGCTTCACAAAGGCACTCTGGAAACACACCAAAGCAACACCGGCGAGACCTCCGGCGAGCATAAGGAAACCGGCGAAAACAAAACTCCGGCGAGAGGCGAATTTGGCAGCGATTCGGGGTTGTAGATGACCGAAAACCCATGCCCAAGCTCACCTATTTATAGGCAAACCCCAAGGAATGAGCTACAAACCCTCAGACGCGGCAAACGACGCAACGGCGCGCCTCGAACGACGCCGGCGACCATCGGGCAAAGCCCACTGGACAATCACGGCGGTCGCCGTATTTTTGCCTGCGGCGGGCACGCGGCGGTCGCCGTAAATGCGGCGGTCGCCGTTGCTAGGCCTGTCGTGGCCAGCTAGAAGCTGACACGTTGACCTCTCGGGCCCAACCACAACGGTCGCCGTTTCTGAACGGCGGTCGCCGTTTCTGAACGGCGGTCGCCATTTCTGAACGGCGGTCGCCGTTTTCCCCTTTTTCCCGCCCATTCGGCTTTGAACGAGCTTGACGATAAACCGGGATAAAAATTATCGTACGCGAACGACAATTTAAAATTCAAGGCACCTTGTCTGTATATTATTTCACTGAGAAAAATATTACAGATATAGAGCACATTACAGAATGTCTCAAGCTACCTGAATTAAATCCGACGTACACAACGGGTACTCGGGAAAATTCCATAATTCCCAAAATAACCTTACAAAAAATTCGGGGTATCACAGGCACCCCTTTAATCTTTAAATGCAACATGCTCTCAAACCCCATCTCTCTAATCCAGACCGTTGCTTGTGCCTTCATGTGTTCAGGGATACCTTCCAGCGCTTTAACAAACGCTTTCGGGATATTCCTTGTGTTCAACCACTTGTATTGGGATCCATCCTCTTCTGTTTTTATCTTTAGGTGTGCAGGGACTATTTCCAGTTGGTTGTTGTCCTTTGTTTCTCTGTCCTTCTCCTTGTTTCCCTTGGTAATTACCAATTTCCTCTGTCCTCTTTCCTTCACTACAACCCACTTTTCTTTCTTTGTTTTCTTGGCAGTGTCTTCCTCATCAACCTCCATTTTCCGATTGCCCTTGTCTTTCCTCCCTTTAATCTGTTTGGTCTTTGGTTTTTTCCTTAAAGTGTCTTCAAGCTCCTCTTCACTGAAACTTTGTAATTGATCTTCTGCATCTGGCTGGATTGCAGCCCTGGACCGAGTGTTTGGTCTCGTTGGTTGAATATCATCGAAACTGTCTGACGATGTAGTGTCTTTGTTTTCGTCAGAAGATGTTGTGCCACGCCCTACACGGTGTTGAGCTGCAACCGCTGACCTAGTGCTTGGTCTTGTGGCTGGTGTTTTCTCAGAACTTGCAGATGAACTGCCCTCGCTCTTTTCCTTTGAACTAACGTTGTCCTCGTCTTGAACTTCATTTCCCTTCCCCTGTACTTCTAAACCCAATACATCTCCAGTGGGTGACCTACTTTTTGGAGTTGCTTGCAGGCTTGTTGGTGTTGTCAAATCTTCTTCAGTGGTTTGTATCTCCTTCACTGCAGAAGTTGGTATCTCTGCAGTTGTGTTGACTGGTGTTGCTTCAATTTCTTTAGTGGCTTGTAATTCCTTCTCTGCAGAAGCTTGAGAAGGTTGTTCATCTTCAGCTTTTTCTTCAGTGTATGGTGTTTGTGTGCACTGCTTTTTTGCCGGTGGTTCTTCTTCTTGTGAAGTTTGACCATGTGAAGCCTTTGTCACTGTGTGTCTCACTCTTTTATGACTCATCATCTTTTGTCTAGGCTTTCTTGTTTTCTTTTCAGTCTGTGTTGATCTCTTTCGAGGCTGGGTTTTCTTTCTTCTTGAAACCACGGACTTCCTAGTAGACAATCTCCTTATTGTTGCAATGTCCTCACTCTCTGTAGTGTCATAATCTATCTCTATGTCCTTGAAGGTCGGCCTTTTGTGTTTAGAGTATCGTCTTGATGTACCGGTAGATCCTGCTAAAAGAAACAGCACAATTGTAAGATCAACTTCAGACTATGAAGTAAACTCTAACAAAGTAAATGAACCTCATACACATCAAATGAACCTAAGTATCCAACCCATAAAATGAACCCCATCAAAAGAGTTCCAACTCAAGTAGGGAAAGCATAATGAACCTAAGTTTATAAGACATGCATGAACTGTCGAAGAAGGAAATAAACTCCAAGTCATAAATGAACCTCATGAAATTAATGCAACTCAGGTAAAGACATGCACGAACTCTGGTAAGAGCAAATGAACCCCAACTCATAAAATGAACCTCAGGTAAACCTAATTTTTTTATCACAAAGGCATGAAATCTTGAATAAGGAAATGAACCTCCAACTCATAAATGAACCTCATGGAATTAATGCAACTCAGGTAAACACAGGCATGAACTCTGGTAAAAGCAAATGAACCCTCAATTCATAAAATGAACCTCAGGTAAACCTAATTTTGTATCACAAAGGCATGAACTCTGGAAGAAGGAAATGAACCTCCAACTCATAGATGAACCTCATGGAATTAATGCAAGTCAGGTAAACACATGCATGAACTCTGGTATGAGCAAATGAACCCCAACTAATAAAATGAACCTCAGATAAACCTAATTTTTTTTATCACAAAGGCATGAAATCTTGAATAAGGAAATGAACCTTCACCTCATAAATGAACCTCATGGAATTAATGCATCTCAGGTAAACACAGGCATGAACTCTGGTAAAAGCAAATGAACCTCCAACTCATAGATGAACCTCATGGTATTAATGCAAGTCAGGTAAACACAAGCATGAACCCTCGTAAAAGCAAACGAACCTCCAACTCATAAAATGAACCTCAGGTAAACCTAATTTTTTTATCACAAAGGCATGAACTCTGGAAGAAGGAAATGAACCTCCAAGTCATAGATGAACATCAGGAAACGAACATACAATTCAGGCAAGGAAACAATGTCACAAGGAAAACAAAGTCAAGTACTGAAGAAACCCTAACTTCGAGGTATGTGTTTCTAATGATGCAACAACAGTTAACAAACTCTCAAAACCTTCAATTTTGAGTAATCTAGGTGTTTTCGTGAAATCGAAACCCTAAATCTGATATCCGTACCTTCATAGTCGTCTTTGCTATAATCGGTGTCGCTCTTCATATCGTAAGATAGTTTTTTACGTTTTTTTGGCTTGTTATTTGTCAATTCCGAGCTTCGTCTTCGATCAATTTCTCTTTTGCAGTTTTCACGTTCGATCGATCGAGTTCTGAATTTGGTCGCTTCGTCTTCTCCTCTTCGACTTCTGTGGAGAGTTCGTTTGAGAGCGTCTAAGAGCGTTTTGGCGGGGGGTTAGAGGTGAGGGGCAAACGTGTAATAACATGCTAAAATTAGTTTTAATTACAAAAATGCCACCGCGTTATCAGGTAGTTGTCGCTTGCCTTTTCTCTCTTTTTCCTTCTCCCTCAATCATGGTCGTCTATTTGCTCCATCTTACGGTTGTGATTGATTTGTAGTGTTTATCTTAAGGAGGTGTTGTATCCGAACGGCCCTCTAGCTTATATAGTTAATTAAAAAGTATTTCCGATTAAAGACAAGTTTTATTTATGTAAGCACAAGCATTTTTATAAAACGTGACAACAATATACGTATAACGATTTTTTTAATATATGGTCTTAGGGTATAGTTAGGATATTATATATATATATATATAAATATTTGATTATACCTTTTTTTAGAATTTATTTTCCTTAATAGAAATTTTTACCTATATGACTATATCCTAAGGACACAATATTTTAATATAATATAACAATCCTATTATTCCGTTGCATTTTATCTTATGTTATATATGTAAATATTTTCGCGTTTATTTATAAGCCTCGTTTATATCTCGTGTAAATGCATTAGAAAATTGGAACCGTAGGTCAAAAAAGTATTTTGAAGAACGAGAAGCAAACTAGAATAAAGTTAGGCCCCTACTATTCGGCGCATAGGCAATTTTGCATTTTAGCGCATAGGGTCGCGCGTAACGTGGGAATAGGCTTCCCACGTTACGCGCGGGGGCAGACCCTTTCAAGCCCCACACGTAACGTGTGGGTTCACTCCACACGTTACGTGTGGGTTCACTCCACACGTAACGTGTGGAGTGAATCTGGCTTTAAAAGCCAGATTTCCTCCAATCTGAAATCAGTCGAAGCCAAATACCTAAAATGCAGCGATCGCTCCCTTCTGCCCTACCCGCGTAACGCGTCTCATGGATCTTCTCGTTACGAATCAACGAACTCCGCACGTTATGTTCAAGATCTTTGAAAGGTTAGTTAGTAGAAATTGTTGTTTGGTTATTTTTTGTTAATTTTGAAGTGTTTGGTTAGATATTGTAGATCCATATTGTAGATCTATGTTGTGTAGATGTTTAGGATGGTAGATCTATGTTGTGTAGACCTGCACAGAGTGTATACTGGGACCCCCAACAGCCGATCCCATACTCCCGTCGATGGGACATGTCATAGCCACCCAACCGGAGCAGAAATTATAGGGAGGAGCTGGATGGGATGCATGCTGAGAGTGTAAGTGCATATACGGTCCTTATCTAGTATGTTAAAATATGAAATTATAAGCATGATTAGTTGTTTTAAATTCAATTATGTTTAGGTTGAGTGGATGCCATACGGCCCGATTGACTTCAACGGCCGGATGTTTGCTTCATCGCGATTCCATGGAGTCATATCCTGTTTATGGGTCACCAAGCCTTACATGCCGGATCGAGCAGCTAGGCAGTTTGGGCGTGCACAATAGTGTCCAAGACCGCCGATTGTGCCAATTAGGGCATGGAGGGGCACGAAGATTAGCAGCTACACGGTGGAATACGATAGAGCCCAATTTGCATGGGATGCCCATAATCAACATTTCATTAGCCTACAAGCTATGGGCCCTCCAGTCGTTCAACCCCACCAGTGTAGCGGTAATTACATACAGTGGTACCTCCAGCATATACATCCATTCATCATCCCTCCAGAGGGTGATCACGCTCAGCAGCAGGTAAGAAATTGAATAATTATATCTTGTTTAATTTCGTGTACAAACTATTTTCTTAATCGTATCCACTTATCTTGTGTGCAGTGCATCGAGGGTTGCTACGGACGTCTGAATCCATATCGCGATCACCAACATGAAGATCAGCAATGTGAAGACGTAGCCGAGGCGTTACGACAATCATTGGAGCAAATGTATCCCTTCCCTCCAAACCATTGAACTTTGCATTAGGGCAATAATGAATGTTATGACTTCTATTTGATTGTTTGTTATGACTTTTTTGGATTATATCTTTGGATTAAGATGTCTTCATTTTGTATTGTGATGACTTATCTGTGATGACACGTTTCGTAAGGGTGTCCGCCTCTTGAACCCCGACACGTTTCGTAACATTGAAACTTGTGAAAAATAAGAAAATAAGAAACATGTGTATTTCACCAACAGCTTATAAATACAACGAACATCAAATTCATTGCATCATAATTCATACATATCAGTCATTACATAAATCGATCGTTTCAACTTTCTTCTTTCCTCTTTGCTTCTTTGGGGCGGCTGCTTGGTACTTCATCAATCGATCATAGATTTGATCTATCAAATCACCCGCAGACGGGTCATGATTTCTCACCCACGGCCCGTAAAGATGCGGCAAGGGCGAGGTTTCGGCAAGGCCAATCTATATCAAAGTCAATGCATCATACATATGTTTTAACATAAGATAGTTTCAACTTATTTGATTGTATTAACGTACCGCAATGAAATGTTGCTCTTCTTCGACATGGCAAATGCATATCGTCTTCAGCTTCTCGCCAACCGCTTGGTTTGGCTTCGCCCTCATAGGTATGTATGTCATTCCCACACCAGCACCGACGGAGACGAACATACAGTTGAATGCAGTTGCCACCAAACATCCCATATCCGGGAGGTCCAACCACGTCTCTCATGGGGCAGGCCTGTTGGGCGAAGGAAACCATGCAAGCTTCGCCTCCATTGCCTCAAGTGTCATCTTAGACATCCAAATTGGCGCGAATAGCTCACACTCTTGTTTCAACGTAGCGATCATGGTACGTCGAACAAAATCCCACTGCTCCTGCCTTAAACCCAGACCATGCGCAATTGCTCTGTACCTACAGTTTCCATCACCCACTATTTCCCACCATCCTCCCATGTGTGGTCTCATACACTTGGGAAACTGGGTAATATATCGCTTGGGGTTCTTGATCAATGATGTGTGATCCGAAGGCATAGTTGAAGCCTTCTTCGGTGGTCTTCCTTTTTGCTTTTTCGGAGGTGTTCCCTCCATCTGTTGGTCAGTGTACTCCCATGATGACGGTTGTCTTTTGGTGGCAAAGTTTAGAGCTCCTTGAGGCCGACCCTTATGCCTAACTTTAGCTGGCTCTTGCAGAGTAGTCCGCTCTGGATGTGCTATACTTGTTAGTGTTGAGACAGCTCTTTATTGATCCTGCACTGGCAATGTGGGAAAGACGCTTGTAGCAAATTCTTCAAGCAACGACCTATTCACTCTGCGTTCTCTGGCTTCTTCTTCTTCTGTCCGCACTTCTGACAAGGTCAATTGCCTCCAGAACGGATGCAATGAGCTAGGTTCAATTGGTTCCTGGTTCATCACATTCCGCGCCATGTCATGCACGCAAGGCAAGCCATCTCTGACCCTCATCTGGCATCTGCATATAGTGTTCCACAATGGAGCTTCGCCTTTCTTGTACTCCTCAATCAACCGAGCTAGTGCAATCGCAGAGACCTTGTAGTGCAGCTTGCAGAAAAGATGTGTGTTTGTTATCAGCGTAAATCTCTTTCCTATGCTCTCATTCAATGCCCCCCTTATCTCACCAATATGAGTGTGCAACCGTGTATGATATTGATCGAATACAGTGCAAAGGTTGTCATCATTGCTTGTGAAGAAGCTTTTAAGACTGGAATGAGCCCCGTCAACCCTGTATTACAATCAAGAATCCGAAATCAGTGTGTTGCTGTAAAAGAGTAAGTTCAAATAACCAGTTAAATTTAGAAACATAATGCACAAACCTGTTAGTTGTGGTAGTTCCGAGCGCGAACACAGTATCTGTCCATACGGAGACGATTCTTTCCTTGTACGGGTCAAGCCAGTTTTTTTGTACGTATTGGAGACATTTTGGAGATTTCCTCCAATCATACTGAATCTTCTTCAGTGTTGCTTCATACCCTTGTATGGTCGTTTCCTTGAAGAGTTTCATGCAGTCGTTAGAAAACGTTGTGTCCCTAAACTTGTCCATGGCCTTCTTCCCGAAGTCTTCAATATTCTTCCTCACATGCCGCCTACATAGAAGGAATTTTGCATCTGGAAACTGCTTATCTAAGGCGTTCATCAACGCCTTCTCCCGATCAGTGACCAAACATGTGGGTGCTCGTTGCACCTTGACAAACATTTTTGAAAGTTGTTCTATGGCCCACTTGTAACTCACTTCGTCCTCATGCTCTAGAAACGCCCCGGCAATATTGTAGTTTTTCCAAACAGATGTGATGCCGACAATTTCAAGGAAGGGCAAATTATAACTGCACACATAATGAGTGCGTTATGGCATGCAAATGATCACATGAACAAGTGAAGAATATAATAGATATGTGTGTTACTAACCAGTTAGTTGCGTATGTAGAGTCCAGCAACACAATGTACGGAAATGCCTTCAGCAGCGACAATTGATCCGGGGTTGCGAAGAAGATATTTGTTATCTTGTTGGTCTCCTTATTGAATCTATGCTCCACGAAGTATCCCTTCTCATTGCACTCATAGAAGAACTGTTGCACAATTGTTCTTCCTTCCATGCCCTTCTTTCGTATCTCATGCATGATGTTGTACACTTGCTTCATCTTAGTCAAGTTTCCTGAGGACGACCTGATTGTAGTATGAATCTTTTGAGGCTTGCAATGATTGACTGTCATCACCCTAATAATCTCCTTCTCTTCTGCTAAATGGCACGATTTGTGACAAACTGTGCACTAACCCGTGCCATTTTACAGAAGGGACTTAACAACCAGTATCTGGTTGTGGGTTCACACGTTACGTGTTGAAGAGTCCCACACGTTACGTGTGAACAATCTTGTCACAGTACGCGTGGAACTGTTCTTCAATGTAACGAGCATCTCGCATTCTAAACCCTAAATCCTAGAAATAAAATCTAGTATCTAAAACTTTGTTTGTAATTCCTAAACAATAAAAGTCAAGTTCAAAACTTACAAAATCTAGCATGTGAAACTTGGTTAAACCCTAAACAATGTCTAGTTTTCTAAACCCTAAACATAAAGCTAAAAACTTTGAACATGTTCGAAACAAAAAAATGCTTCATTTTAACTTTAAATAACAAAAATTACCTCATTCGAAAGTGGAATATCTTCGACATTGTTGTTCCAATACTCGTTGTTGTTCGTATTGTCCATTTTTTTTGCATAAATTGAGAGTGTAAAAACAAATTTTAGAGTGTTTCAAATGAAGGTTTAGGCTCGAAATGGTGGGTTAGCCGGGGAAGATGAAGGGGACCATTAATTCAATTAGGTGGGGACAAGACGGTTAATTCAATGTGTTTTGCAACAGACCGAACCACACGTTATGTGTGAGCATCATGCACACGTAACGTGTGAGCATCATCTACACGTAACGTGTGAGCATCATCCACACGTAACATGTGGGCATCAGGGTTAGGTTTAGGGTTTAGGGTTAGGGTTTAGGGTTTTTGGGAGTGTTTAGGGTTTAGGGTATATTATTTAGGATTTAGGGTATATTATTTAGGGTTTAGGATTTATGATTTAGGATTTAGGGTATAGGGTTTAGGATAAAAGGCTCATGACTATAGTTGTATACAGCTATATACTACAGTTGGTTATTAGCTGTCAATCAGATTTCTTTTTTTTAAGGTTGGTTATTAGCTGTCAAACACATTGCTTTTTCAATATATAAGAAGCATTAGGGTTGTTTGTTCAGTACAACAAGTCCAACACAAGCGGCGCTCAAAGATACATTTTTTGGTAAGTTTCTTCTTCCAGTTTCTTTCGATTTATTAACCCTAATTTTTTATATTAATGGATTCATGATATTTGTAGCAAACCAAACACTACAAAAAATAATGGCATCTTCATCCAAACCATCAACATACGCAGATAAGCTATGTTATTGTAATTTGAAAGTTGTTGTCCGAAATTGGGATTTGCAGTGGAACTACGGAAGGAGGTATTGGGGATGCCCAGAACTGGGGTGTTGTTTCAGGGAGTGGATTGATCCAATGTACGAGGACAGGGCACACGCGGTTATTCGACAACAATGGCAGGAAAAACAAGATCTTGTTAAGGAGGATCAAGATCTTGTAAAGCAAAATCAAGATCTTCTTAAATATTTTGATAACATTCGTAGGTATAACCTCAAACTACTAAATGATATACATCGTAGGTGATTAATGTTGTATCTTTTGTGTAATGTTGTTCATATACTATCAACCTTTGTAGGGAGCAAGCAAATTTAGCAAACCAGAGATATCATATGAAGCGAACGTTTACCAGAGACTATTCTAATTTCTTCAAACGCTAAAGCAATGTCATATATTTTCTCTTATTTTTTCTAAGTTTATGAACAACTTATGTTTTTTTCCTGTATTGTGTGTTAAATGTGGTTGTAGTCAACCAGCGTAATGAACAATTTGTTTTTGTCTTCTAGGTTTATTATTTTGTATTGTTTTTTATTAATATTAGATAAAAATTGGGCAATGTGGGTAACCCTTCCCTAATGCCTATTTACAAATCATACACAACATTCATACACAACATTATAATATGATTCATACACAACATTGAAACACAAATAAATACTAAAAATAAACAATAATATTTATACAACATCCACAGCATTATAATATATTAAAATAACCACACGTAACGTGTGGACCCTATGCATTGAAAGACAATTTTGCATATGCGCCGAAAAGTAATCGTGTAAAGTTGTGCCATTTAAAAGTGAAAATAAAAATCAAATCAAGAGATAAAGGGTTGATGAGGACTTGACACGCACGAATCCACGATGAGAACAAGGGGGTGACATTATGAAGACACATAGGGTCTGTTCGGTAACTGATGTTGATATTTATGCTGATGCTGTTGATGTTGCTGATATTTAAATTTGATGTTGAAATTATGTACTTATTTTCTATACGTATGTTTGATAAATAGTATTTATTAATATTTTTTTAAAGCTTTTATATACCAAATTACCAAACTGTCCTTGAATTTTTTTAAAGCTCAACTGCACGTACCCAGCACGTGATTTCATTAAGGCCCAAGTTTTCAGAATAACGTGAGATGCACGTGATTCATTCCTCATCTCCATTTCAATTGAAAACCCGATGTGTAGATTTTTTGGCTCCTTCCTTCCTCTGTTAGCAGCAGTGCAGCACATGAGGCAACCCTAACTCCTTCTCAACGATAGTGGAGCATCTTCATCCTCAGTGGGCTGGCGCTAGCTAGGAGGCTTGTCGTGCACGTCGCCGGAGGCATTCGTGGTCGCGTCGATGTTGGAAGGCCGGCCGTCGCGACTTTATTCTGTTGACGAACAAGGTAATTTCTTCCACTAGCTAACATTGTTCTTGCTTAGTTAGGCCGGATGGAGAGGAAAATGAAATGGCTTTTCATGTGGTAATTGGGGCTTATTGTGCTTAATCTCTCCATAGTGTCCACTAGTTAATTTAGGGTTTGTTGAGGAAGTACTCGTTCAGCCAGGCGGGATCATGGGGCACACCAGGATTTTGCCAAACAGAAGTGTCAGAGATTTGTATAGATTAGAATCGATGTTAGTTAGTCATCATGCTTTGAATGAAATTTTTTGTTTTGTTCACTTGCCATGTCTTGTTATTACCAATCTAGAGCACATTACGACTGTGAGTTTACTTTACCATTCTTGCTTTTGATCTTTTCGTTCAACTGACAATCTATACTACAACCTAAAATGTCAGGATCCCATGAATCAATAGTGAGTTAACTTCCGTTAATTTGTAACTGGCAAAGCAATATATTTTGCTTTTGGCCCAGAAGATACAGTTCAGCACAAATAGTCAGAAGTTCCATTATAAAGAGTTTTGATTAATCCAGCTATAGTGTGTGTATATTGATAGTGACTAGTGAGTGAAGAAGAAACGAATCTGGTTATAGAATGAATTGTGTGGTAAAGTCCGTATCCTGATGTTTATAAGGCCTATTGATATGAAGTCCCCATGTGCTTTGTTAGTTAATTTTGGCTTTGTGTGTAGGCCTTGTGTGTAGCTCTTACTCTGTCAGCACACCTCTCTGGAGAGGGAAAAATCTGTTATTTATGTGTGTAGGTTTGATATAGAAGAGAGTATTAAGTTCTTTGAAGTGGAAATATCTAAAAAAGATGTGTAGCCATTTAATTCTATTATTTTCTCATCTTCTACTGTATACTATATGTTTTGCTTTATGTTGCTATTCATGGTATCCATTTCTTGAATCACTATCCTGAGTAATGACAATGGTGTCAAACTGAGTATCATGAGTGTTCAAAATATATTCAGGTTGTATTGATTTGATCCTTCTTTTATATGTACTTCTTTATTTATTTATTAAAAGACTCTCATTTATGTTCTCCCTTGTATTTGCAAACATTACTCTCACCAACAGATTGACTCTGGTTCTCTGAAAACTTGCAGTTGTTTTAAGTTATGCTAGGTTGTTGATCACTGAAAGGTATTAACTGAAAACATAAGTTCAGTTCAATTCAGAAAAACTGGGATCAAGCAGAAAAGATCATGATTTAAGAGGGTTGAAGAGCTACATGGATGCCTAGGCCAAGGTGATTTAGGTTTTGGCCGCGGTGATTACTTCCTCGTTGGTCATGACTTCCCAAGCTACATGGATGCCCAAGCCAAGGTTGATGAGGCATACAAGTAAAGTTAATTATGACCCTCAAAAGTATGAATTGCTGCATTTGATCCTTTTACAGGAATTGTGTTGCACAATGACTCCAGTTATTTTGTCTCTAAAATCAAAATTGTATTGTGTACATGGATAGGAAGAAATGGCTGAAGATGTCGATAATGAGTACAACTGGGAGTGGCAAATTCAGCACGACCGAACAATTGCGCAGTATTCCAAGGAGATCTGGAAGATTGAGAAGTGCTCAGTTGCATAATTCAACAAATAACATCTATAGCCCTTTATCTGGATAAAAAGAACTCTTTTGTATATGCCTGCTAGGCTGCTAATAAGGTGGTTTGCTGTATTTTTTGTATGAATTATGCATTGTGCTTTGTAATAACTTGAAGGATATTGTTTCTTGTTTGTTAAATTCCCATTTGGGTGGATAGGAAAAAAAATGTGGCCTTCCTCATCTTCCCTGCTATCAGCTCCTTATGTACACAACCATTAGTTTCCTTGAAAGTTACAAAAAGAGTAGGACTTTAAGAGAGAAGACTTGAGACTTGAAAGATACAAACAGATAGGAATAATGCCCAACATATTAGTTTGCTTACATCAAGTAGCAAATTGAGTAGCAAAATGACTAATGCCCAACAAATTGGCCCAACTACTTGTGGCTTACACAGTCACCCTCACAGTTCTTCACAACGCCATGCATATATGATACAAAATGGCAAACGTGAATGCCTAACGTTAACAATTCTATGCGTAAAGTTGCAAAATGGCGTTTTAAATTATATGCCCTGTCTTAATACCATCGCAGTCTGCACACTACAAATGCATAATCATAATGCGCCACACATAAAAGATAAAATCAAGCAATATCACGATCGAAAGGATTAGTATCACGATATCGCAACCCTTCTAAATCTTCTTAAACCGTCTCATTCCAAGCATAGGAGCACATGTGCAGTGGTTACACCCGCAAGTCTGTCGGCCAAAGCATTGTTAGTATTTTCGGCGACAGTCTGATGTTGACTCTTGCAAACTGAGT
Source organism: Rheum nobile (assembly GCA_027886185.1). Lineage (NCBI taxonomy): Eukaryota > Viridiplantae > Streptophyta > Magnoliopsida > Caryophyllales > Polygonaceae > Rheum > Rheum nobile. The sequence continues at coordinate 1,634,609 of WOAB01000127.1, forward strand.
AGCATAATATATACCATTGTAATTCGACCTTGTATATCCCTATGAAATTTTCATGAGCAAACTGAGTAGCAAATTTAGTAGCAAACTGAGCATGTACAAATTGAGTAGCAAACTGAGTAGCAAATTTAATTGTAATCCGGCCTTGTATATCACTATGACATTTTCATGAGCATGTACAAAGGCTGACATGGATAATCAGAAACCATTCATAAAATCAAATACTACAACTAGTTCCTCGCACAACAACAAACACAAATGCTCACATTGATTGACAAGTTATCAGAATTATCATATATGTAGCATCCAACTACAAGACTATCAGAATTATCATATATATATATATATATATATATATATAGCATCCAGCTACAAGACAGCATAAACATATACATTGATATATATCATAAATTTCTAACATCTTTCATTCAAAACACAAAATCAGTAGACAATATCAAAACAGATATATGCAAGTGTCTATGAGAGAAATCACCCTGATGTCATCAGAAAGCATCCCAGGTGATGATTCACTGAAATTGGTTAGCGTTTCCAGCACCTCTCTCGGCAATCCGTAGTCGGACTCGATGGAGTTCTGCGTTGGGAGATAAAATTGATTTATGTTACTTCCCGAGTCTCCAATTTTCGAGTCTGACATCCCTAATACCACCACACCAAAACAACACATTAATGACACTATCAAACACTATTGAACACTGACAAAATTACCACATTAAAAAGAGGCAAAAATACCACCACACTCAAATAATACATTTTTAACACTATCCATTATTAGAGTCTGACATCCCAAGTTTCTCTCTTCCCCACCAAAAAATTTCAAACTAAACTAATCTAGCTAAGTGAATAGGATTAACACTTGTATATCTTCCAACATAGTGCTAGACAATAACAATGAACCAAGCTTAATTGCCAAGGGTCTAGGACAAGCAGCATTAAACAACAGAATGATTTATTCCTTTTTATATGGAAAAAAAAAGATAACCTGTAGCATTATATTAAATATAACAAAAAATGCAAAGGTTTCTTTTACCTGATCATAGTGTAAATAGAAATGGTAGAACACATATATGAACAAGAGTATTCTCGCAACCTGCAAGAATTTGCATATAAGAACGTCAACAGATGGATCATATGGATGAAATCCTGAAAACACCCATAGCAGTTTTGACAATTTATTATCAACACCATGATACTATAAAGAAGCACTAAGCTCTTGATGAAATCATGCACTCTATTCCATTACAAAATCATGGCTATAAAGTAGACATACTTCAAAAAACAAATTGCAACTCCACGTAAATGCAATCAAGATTATATGAGATCTACACAAAAAGGGTCACAAACACATAACAAATTGCAAATCCACATGACCCGGAGATGAGAACCAATTCAAATTATAATTACCATCTCAAGTTAATCGCCGGAGTGGTTGCCTCGGAGATGAGAACCAAGAAGATATATACATGTCCTTCCCCGATAAACAAAGCATATGTAAGTGCATTCATTGATAAAAGATGATGTAGTACCTGATAAAAATCATGCACCAAAAATTATGATCAAACGATGGGGACCCACTTCAAAATCATTTAATCTTACTTTGGTAGATTAGCCATTACTCAATGGCCCAACAGAAGATCTTCTCAGAACATTGAATCAAACTTTTCTTTTTTGTGTAAATTAGTTTGCCGCATAATTGTTTATTACACTTGGTACTTTGGTTTGCTAACTCCATTATTTACGAAAAATAAGGATACTTACATACTCAAGTCCTCCCAATGAGGGATAAAACCAGAAAATCATCCCAAGGTCAGAGAGGAAGTATCCAACAGAAACCTGTTAACAAAAAATCAATATTGCAGCTGACAAAATGATTCTTTCTTCATTGTAAAAAAGATATACAAATGGGTAACCAAATTACTGGAATGGAAGACATCGTTGCAGATAACTATAGAAAAGAAGGAAGGCCACAAAAACCTAGTATGTAAACACCTCACTATCTAGAACATGTTGCTCCAACAAGTATGTTTAAGTTACAACCAACTTTGTCCAATTTAGGGTTATTGTCTAGTTTAAGTTTCTCAGGCAACAATTCCTTGTGCTGTGGATTTTGAATCTTTAAGACTCTGTTCGGTAACTGATGTTGATACTTATGCTTATGCTTATGCTTATGCTTATGCTTATGCTTATGCTTATGCTTATGCTTATGCTTATGCTTATGCTTATGCTTATGCTTATGCTTATGCTTATGCTTATGCTTATGCTTATGCTTATGCTTATGCTTATGCTTATGCTTATGCTTATGCTTATGCTTATGCTTATGCTTATGCTTATGCTTATGCTTATGCTTATGCTTATGCTTATGCTTATGCTTATGCTTATGCTTATGCTTATACTTAAATTTGATGCTGAAATTGTATACTTATTTTTCTATGCATGTTCGGTAAATAATACTTATTAATTTTAATTTTTATATCAAAGTTACCAAAACACCCTTTACTATTTTTTATATTCAGTTGCACGTGATTATCACGTGACTCCTAATTTCATTCATGCGGTGAGCTGCACGTGAGGTGCACGTGTTTCTTGACTTGGCATTCACTTGCCATCTTTCACAATTGATACCCGATGCCCCTCTTTTCCTCTTTTAGCAGAACTTGTGTAACTTGAACCCTAGCTCTGTTCGTGGGCTGGCGCTACGAGGCTGTCGTCGACTTCTTCATCCACCGTGGGCTGGCTCTACGAGGCTGTCATCGTCCTCGTCGCTGGAGAGTGGAGACTGTTCGTGGTCGTCTTCGCACGAGAGTGGAGGCTGTCGTCGCTCGAGAGTGGAGCCTTAACTTGAGACAAGGTATTTTGTCATCAACTTACCTAAATTCGTCCGCTCTCTCTTGTATTATTTAGGGCTTGTTCTACTTGTAAACTTTCCATGGTTGCAATAAAGGGTTTATGGGTTAGATTTCTTCGAATCGGGCTTCTCCTCCTCTTGTGTTGCTCAGCATCATCTGTGAGACTAAAATCATAGAGTACTGAGTACCCATATGAAATTTTGTTTAGCTCTCGTTATTTTGCATGATATCTGCTTATATCCAGCACATTAAATTACTGAATAAGGTAATCAACTATTTTTTCATATTAAAATCCAAGTTACAGTTTTGCCTTTGCTTTGTTGTGGTCGTGTTCTCACAAGACTTCAAACTTTTGGGTGGTTTCATTCTGTGTGGTAACACATTCTTATAGTTGTGTTAAAACTTAATAGGGCCTTAGATAATTGCATCAAGTTTATTTTATTTTATTTTTTGCCTTGGATAAGCATAATTTTATGGCCCCTCTTTTGTTGCATCTTTTTGGGTATGTATTTAGATTCAGTAAGTGATGATGCCATGACTTCATACGTGGCCAATGTATTCTACATCTAATATTTAGTTACTAGATAATATTCATTTGTATTTCCTCTATTTCATATTTCACCGCATTTAGCCTACATCAAATTTGTAGCTTTATTTCTGAGCTTGTTCTGAAATAATATTTATCTTGTTTGCACTCAACTCTCATATCTATTGCTTGAAAGTTCTTTGATCTCTGCTCAACAGAACTTGAAAGACTTTTCAACTTTCAAGAGTATGATATATCAAACAACTCATGTTTTTTGCATTTACCGAAGAACAACCTCACGTTTGCATAATCACTAAAATTTTATTGTTGTGTTGTTCACCGAATGCAGTAGTGAAGGTTTTTTCCTCCAGATCTTTTGCCTCCTGAAGTGGGAAGCAAAAAGCCAGGTGACTAGTCTAAACGTGCTAAGAAGGACAAGACCAAGGTGCTACTCCATCAGACGATAATCATGTAACTTTCTGGTGATTGCCATAGATTTTTGATCATGTGCAATTTGGTTTACGCTAGGACTCTATGCTTGCTTCTTCTTTGTCACCCCAATGTTTGGGCATAAAGAGTAGTGTCTTTTTATTTTAGTTGGTTTTGATGGATTTATATTTGTGAACTTAGTTAGGACTTGGGAGACGTGAAACTCATGTTTTACTAGAGCATTAAAATGTTTATGCTGTTTTTTTGTATAATCAAACACTAAAGGATGATAATGTAAGAGAGCATATTTTACTTAAGTGTGTGCAAACAATATTAGTAGAGAATTGTATAATTAGAATTTGTTATACTTCCATTTCATTGTTTAATTTGAGACTAGATTGTGCATACTGTTATTTAATTTTTAGTTGGGTGTCGTATCATGTTGTAGACCAACAACTATTTACTTAGTAGAGAATTGTATAAAGGTTGTATGAGGTGGGAATAATGCGCAGCATTTTGGTTCATCAATGTTTGTGCAATATTATGAATTCTGACCATTATTCAATATTCTGTCTCTACCCCTTCTTGCCCAGATTTCTCTCAAAATGCACTGTTACGCAGATCATATACTGCTACAACCTTATATCAATATGTATGTAGTGTATACTTCTGTATACATGTTTGCTTCATGTTTCTTTCAAGGTTTATGCATTGAAGAATTATGTAATTTGTGAGGCGTGGCAGGCTTCACTGACTTCTGTTGTGACTTGTGACCCACCTCCCAAAAAACATTAAAAAAAATTATTGCATTGGACAAAGATTGTTGTGCAATTATGCCTTTGCTTTTGTTAACCTGTTTTGTTTTCAATGCAACCTGACACTGTTACTGGTGATATAGTGTTCGTTCTACAGCAAAAGGAACATTCCAATTTACAAGCGGAAGGGTGATGATTTGTTCTACGAGCATACACTATCCCTCACTGAAGCACTTTATGGCTTTCAATTTGCATTGACACACTTGGATGGTAGGCAACTGCTCGTCAAGTCTGATCCTGGAGAAGTCATTAAGATAGGTAGTTTGTGAGAGAAATAACCCTCATGTCGTCAGAGATCCACCCAGGGGATGAAACACTGTAATCTGTTAGCGTTTCCAGCACCTCTCTCGGCAATCCATAGTCGGACTGAAAGGAGTTCTGCGTTGGGAGCCGAAATTGATTTATGTTGCTGAGCGAGTCTCCATTTTCCGAGTCTGACATCCCTAACACCACCACACCAAAATAACACATTAAAAAGAGGCAAAAATAATAGCACTCAGTCATTCAACATTATAATTTAAACAAATAATTGTCAACACCAGGAATGAAGATTATGTACCAAAACACAATAGCCAAATCATCAAGAAGTTATCATCATGAATTGAAGCTTGAGAATATGAGGAAACATGGATTAGGATATGTACCAAAACAAAATAGCAGAACAAGAGGATTAGATTACTTAAGTTGAGTTTGGATCATATGCGGAGCACTCTTACGGTGCGGACGTGCGGAGCATGCACTTTAGGGCCTTATTTGTGCACTTTAACGTCTTAAATGTGCACTTTTGTAAAAAAAAAAATATTTCAAACATTTTTCTCAATTTTTGGAAAAGTGCACAAATAAGGCCCTAAAGTGCACAAATAAGGCCCTATAGTGCATGTCCGCACGTCCGCACCGTAAGAGTGCTCCGTACCGGAACCTTACTTAAGTTAATGGACATACTATTGGTCAGAAATAATACTCATTAGGCAAAGACCGCTTAAGCGCTTACCCTTTTCCAATTTTAAATGTGTAAGAATAAATAAGATATGCAGAAAGTCAGATATTCTGATCAAGTCATTAATGGTACATTCTCCATATTAGTTAGCAGTGAAAATTGTTTCAAAAGGTATTAAAAAAATTATCAAGATCATCTCGCAGTAAAAAGAAAATTCAACAAAGAGAAGGGTAGTGTAATAGAGATGATAGAAAATGACAAGGTTAATCTTCACAAACATTACTGCTGCACTCTGATCCACTTATTAGATATTCAACCAAGCTTTGTCCAATTTAGGGTCATTTATATTGGACTGAGGCATTACAACATAGAAATAATCACAAACACAACTCAACAAGTACCTTTATCAATGTCAAACACAACTGAATATCATTAATGACAACTAAATAATCACAAACAAAGTAAGATATCAGTGTCAAAAGGCTCAGCAAGTAGCTTTATCAACAAGTACAATTAAGTTGTGATCAAAACCCTAAAAGCCCTAAAAATCAAAACCAAAGCCCTCAAATCTAAACCATAAAACTATAAAAGCCCTAAAATTGCAACCCTAAAATCCCTAAATAACTGTCAAAAGCCCTAAAATCGCATTAACTCAAAATCAAAAGAAACAGACAACACATATGGGAGGGAATGAATAATGGAAGATTTCAAGTGATTGGGGATAATTCTGTTGATAAGTTAAAAGTTGATCTTGTTCTTCTCTCTAGGAAGGCTGAAGTGGCAGACTTGGAGCCGCAAACCCTCCATAAGCAGATTATTAAGGAGAGTAAAAGAGGGCATGATCTATTGAGAGAAGTAGGTAGCTTGAAGGAGGAGATAAATGCTTTGAAGGAAGAATGTGAAAAACTTAAAGCCTCTCAGAAACGCAGAGACGAGTTGAAAGCTAGGAACAACTTGAATTATAAGGGAGATCCATGGGCTCTTCTTGAAGAAACAAGGCAAGAACTGAACTATGTGAAGGACCTTAACATTAATCTGTAGTTACAACTACAGAAGACACAACTCTAAACTTATTTTAGCTGTCCATGATTTGGAGCAAATGTTGGAAAGTAAAAGTGAGAAATTTGACCTATCATCTCAGCCAGTGTATAACAAAATTCTTGAAGTCTTAGAGGAAAGAGGTATAGAGGAGCAAGGCCAGAGTGATGACTGATGATGAAGAGCAAAAAATAGTGGAGGAAATTGTTAGGCAACATACTGATGCGAAAGAATCATACATACTTGAGCATAAGATTATGGACCTCTGCAGTGAAATAGAAATGTATTGGAGAGACAAGGATGAAATAGAAATTCAGTTGGAGAAGCTGGCCCTTGATTATGAGATATTGAAGCAAGAAAATCATGATATGTCCTATAAATTGGACCAAACTCATGCCCAAGAGAAGCTAAAACTGCAATACGAGTGCTCTAGTTCTTATGCTGCCATCAATGAACTTGAAAACCGGGTAAAGAAGCTGGAAAGAGAGCTCAATGAGCAGTCAGATGACTTCTCAGGCTCTTAGCTACAATAAAGGGGCTGGAAAATCATATACACAACCTTGAGGATGAACTGGAAAAACAGACTCAAAGATACAAACATGAACTGGAACTTGTTACTCATGCCAAAGTGGAAAAGAAGCAGGAAGCTATCCGAGCAAACGAAGCTCTCAGATTGGAAAAAGTGGAGCTCAAGAACCGCATAGAGAAGCTGGAAGATATGTAGTCTAAAGAGTATTCTGATGCCTTAGCCACCATATGGGAAAAAGCCCTAAAATCACATTACCCAAAATCAAAAGAAACAGACAACACATATGGGAAGTCATGGAAGATTAAACCTATCACTCTTGTTATCATTTTGTATCATTGCACTCATTTTGTATCCAGTTTAAGTTTCTATACAAAGTAAACAAGAAAAAGAAGCAGAACACTACATGTCACTCATATTATCATTTTGTATCCAGTTATAAGTTTCTATACGAAGCAAACAACCAAAAGAAGTAGATCACTGTCACTCCAATCAAATTGAACATTGTGAGACTGGGAAATGCCTCACTTTCAGCTACTCCACCAGAAGAGTCTTCAGAGAACAACCGAATGCGACTCATGAAACAAATACTTTATTCATGAAACAGGATGCGACTCGTGAAACAGGACGACTAAAAATTCAAAAGCCCTAAATTCAATAACCCTAAAAATCCAATCGAAATTGGATGCGACTCATGAAACCCTAAAATCGAAGGCACTAAAGACCGAAATCGAGGAAGAAGGAGACCGGAGAAAAGAACCGGCGACACAAGTTAAAAATTGCGACTCATGCTTCGACAGATGTTGGGGTCGTCAAGCTCTTTGGCAAGGAGAGGAGAGGAAGATGAAGAGCGAGGAGAGGAGAGGAAGATGAAGAGCGAGGAGGGAGAAGAGCCATACCTGGAGCTAATCGTCGAGCTTCAAGGAAGAGCAGCACTTTGAAGACAAATCGTGAGTCATAGGTGGGAGCAAATCGACGAGGAGATGAGAGATGTCAGGGGCAATTGTTGGAAACAACTTTCCAGAAGTACCCGATAAGTATCGAAAGTAGGGGCATCTTACTTTTTTTCACAGCCATTTTTAAGTAGGTTGAAGCATGAAAGAGGAGGTTGAAGCATGAAGACGGAGTTTAGCCGAACACACCACAAATCTATATTTCATATCCCATGAAATCAGGAAATAGGAAGGATTTGGTGTGGATGATTCCATCTTTTAATTTTGTGTCTCTTTAAATTAAATCTCAACCCTTAATTCTAGTCTAATCCAACGCTCCTCATTGATACACCCATTTCACTCTAAGAAGTTGTTTTACTAAAGCGTAAGTCTATATATATATATATAAATCTACAACCGCCAACCAATCATAGTGGGTTTGGAAATTAAGGTGAGAAAACAGTATCATTTTATTATATTACCTTGTCATTTACAGGGAAACTTGGGCTGGGCCTACATGCAAAAGAAAAATTACATGGCAGCGGAGGCAGTATATTGGATGATCGACCCGAATGCGAACAAGGCCTGCAACCTAGGACTCTGTTTGATGAAGCAGGCCCGGTACGACGAGTCACGGTCAGTGCTTGAAGAAGTGGCGCAAGGGAGGCTTTTGTTACATGAACTGGAGGAGTCATGTGAGCCACCACATATGCTGTCAAGCCTTGTGGGCCTTATTCGGCCTACTTTAGAAAACTAAAGATAATATTGGGTGAAAAGAGAGTGATAAAAAAAAAATTATTTATTTTTGTAACTGCTATAAGATTTTATAAATATATTGTTTACCGGTTTTGATATATATGGTGGACAGAGAGTGTTAATTATAATATAATTGATTAAATTTCCCCTTAAGATACACATGTGAGAATCTTTTGAAAAACAAACAAACATATACCATTAGTTAATAATATCTAAATTATCAGATTTTTACGTATAACAATATTAATTGACAATAACTTGCTAGATTATTTTTAAGTTTTAGTTATCTGACAAAATTTTATTTTAAAAAATAAATTTAATAACAAACAAGTAGTCTAAACACATATATACGTATAACACATGTGCAAAACTCTAAATAAATAGGCCATATATATGTGATTAGTTGCAATCAATTATCAAATATAATAAGAAAAGCAAAATAAAATTGATCACCTTTACGTATTGAAAGAGTGTTATTTATTAGATATTAATCAAAATTCTCTCATCTTATACATATACACCCGAGATTTTTTTAAAAGCAAACAACTAACATTATTTTACAGTATCTAGATTATCAACTAATAATATCTAGATATTTTCTACTTTATCCAAAAACAAAATAATTATTAATTAATTGAATTTTTAAATAAGTGGGGTCAAGTAAAATTTTAACCAATCAATTATTTTAATATGGGGGTGATGTGGCGCTATTCAACGGACGACACATTGCAAAAATTACTACTGCTTTAGTATTTAGTAATTACTTTCGAACTACGACACTCGTATCATATACTATGAGACTAACTTAAGAGTTTAAAAATATTAAACAATTATTTAAAAAAGAGACTTCGAAGACGACTTGCATTTTTCTAGTCAAAATATATATATTTTTGTCGATAAGGAAGTTTCTAAAAAATTCATCAGGGTTTCAAATTCTTTTAAAACATATTGACATTATTAAGTGAAGGAATTTTAATATGCACACCGTATCCCTAGAGGCTTCAATACCTTTATCATTCTTGATTTAGTCTCACAACAAATTGTTAAAAATCTTTCTTTTGATTCAAAGCGATGGAATTGTGGAGTTGATAAGTTCTGAAGAGCTTTAATCTGATGACAATATTTTGGTCAATATCCATATATATATATAAGATAACTTGGGTGAAAAGATCCTGCTATAATTTTGAATTTAAATTTTAACTCGTTAGGATTTGCCAAAGGTATAATCTGGATATCTTTAAAATTAAGTTAACAAAATCTCCTTCTATAATTTTAAAAAGCAAAAAACTAACATTATTTTACCGTATCTAGATTATCAACAGACAATATCTAGATATTTTTTACTTTATCTAAAAACAAAATAGTAATTAATTAATTGAATTTTTAAATAAGTAGGGTCAAATAAAATTTCAACCAATCAATTATTTTAATATGGGGTGATGTGGCGCTATTAAACGGACGACACGTGGCAGAAATTACTACTGCTTTAGTATTTAGTAATCAAAATTGATCACCTTTACGTATTGAAAGAGTGTTATTTATTAGATATTAATCAAAATTCTCTCATCTTATACATATACACCCGAGATTTTTTTAAAAGCAAACAACTAACATTATTTTACAGTATCTAGATTATCAACTAATAATATCTAGATATTTTCTACTTTATCCAAAAACAAAATAATTATTAATTAATTGAATTTTTAAATAAGTGGGGTCAAGTAAAATTTTAACCAATCAATTATTCTAATATGGGGGTGATGTGGCGCTATTCAACGGACGACACATTGCAAAAATTACTACTGCTTTAGTAAGATGTGGTTCCTCCTATAAGATCTTATAGGGGACCGATCCGACCGTTCCCTCTAGACAACGTTAACGTAAGAACAAAGGTGCATAATTTAGTTAATATTGGTGCACATTCAACTCTGGTGCACATTTTTATGTAACTCAATGCACATTTTTGTTGTAAGATGATGTATATCTATCTCAATACACATTTTATTGTAACATCGTGTACATTCATCTCAATGCACACTTATTTGCAACATAGTACACACTTGTCTGTAATTCTATGCCCATTTATTTGTAGTTTGGTTCACATTCAAAAACGGTGCACAATTATATATAACTCTGGTGCACTGACCATTCAATGGTCGGTCAACGTTGATCAACGATGGAGGCAAGTTTGTCAATTCGGACCAATATAGTGGTGCATAATTGTACATTAATATGATGGTACACATTTTTACACCACATTACACATAAAATGTGCACCACAATCGTTCGCACGTTAACGCAGTTTTCACAAGGACGATCATTCACACTTGACACAATTCCATATCTTATATATCATACTAGTAATTATGCCCGTGCTATGCACGAGACAAATTGTTTGTTGATTATTATATATATTATCATATTGAAATATTATGAAATACAAAAATACTATTACATAATTTTCTTTATAAAAATGAATAGTCTGAATGTATTTTACTTTCATATTATTTACGGAGGAAATTCGTAGTAGGCTAGTACGCTAATAGGCTAGAATTATATTATTTAGATAACAAATATTATGATATTTTAGTAGTTTACATGCATGAATAATATTTTTACGGGGCATGTCATTTTATAAATATTTCTTATTTGAGAAACAATAGTTTTTTCAAAATATTACTCTTTAGTTTTTTCAAAATTTGTTCAATAAGTCTATTGAACATACAACCAATAAAAACAAATAAATAAATAAATGCTATGAAATCTATAGTGGAAATATGGATATAGTTATGCTGAAAAATTAATCTTCCTGTATTGTTTTGATTAAAGAAAGTGATCCGATATAACTCTACAATATCGAGAGACTAAAAGCTTTGGTACATATATAGATCGACAGAAAGAACATCATAATAAACAAATAAGTCAATAATGGGGAGAATCATTCATTATTACGCACGTAGTGAATAAGTTACATGCTTATTCATTTTTATAATATATGTCATAGTCTTTCCATGAGATTTTATTTCAATTCTCTATCAAATTTTGTCATTATAAATAATTACCTATCCATATTTTCAATATTATATTAAGTAAAGTAGACAAGGAAAGTATTATTCAGATAATGAGTATAAAATAAGCTTTTTCAGAAAATTTAGAATATCTATTAACAAAAAATAAAGGTATAAATCGATTTCATAAGAAGTTTTGAAAGAGAAAACCTAGCCTCAAATCTTCTATTTGAAATCATGATATATAGAGGGGTTTTATAGAGTAGCTCTTCAGATGAATAAAAGACTCCTTATGTTTGTTCTCAAGATTGAACCAACACTCAATATAAATCAATCGAAATACCCAAAAACTCATCTTCCCCGGTTCTCAAGATTGAACCAACGTGTATTAAAATATATGTGCATACAGGTAAAGTTTATTTGATCAATGCTTTTATTTTGTTGGATCGTTAGTATCTTACATTAAATGATACGATAGTTTATAGGGTATTTGTGGAAACACCCTAAGTTGATACCTTTGTTCTACAACAAATGTATACCATCGAGATCTAAAGTCAAAAAATATTTTGGCTAACACCAATTGCAAAGTCAAAATATGTGATTTTGGACTAGCAAGAGTAGCATTTAATGATACCCCTACAACTGTCTTTTGGACAGTAAGTTAATGCATAATTAATGGTCAAACTTTCAACAATACTTTATATAATAACTAACCACTGAACTGACCGATGTGTGGCTTTTCTGTTTTGGATTTGGACATCAGGACTATGTTGCTACAAGGTGGTACCACTACAATAAAAATCACTTTGGGCGACAAAAAAGCTTGTCGCCCAAAGCTAATATTTCATCGCCCAAAACTTTCCGTGACAAAAAAAGAGTTTATCGCGGGGCCGTCGCCGTATACGAGTCGCCCTTTCCTAGGGCGACGAAAATCGACTTTGTCGCACAAAGAAAACAACTGCGACAAAATATAGCTTTTGTCGCCCAAAGTTTGTGCTATGATTTTTTTTTTGTCGCCGATGACTATGGGCTTCGAAATGTGTTTACCGTCGCCAATGTCTTTGGGCCACGAAATGTTTCTTTTGTCACCAATGTCTTTGGGCTACGAAAAATATGTTTTGTCGCCCGAACTTTTGGGCCACGAAACTGTGGTTTTGTCGCCCAAACCTTTGGGCCACGAAACTGTGGTTTTGTCGCCCAAACCTTTGGGCCACGAAAATGTTGTTTTGTCGCCCAAACCTTTGGGCCACGAAAATGTTGTTTTGTCGCCCAAATTGATTTTTTTTGTAGCCTATTTATTTTCGTGGCAAGCTCATTCACTTTTTTATATATTGATATTCACTGTTAATTTGTTTGCTAAAATATTTTTGCTAGGTGCCTATACAAACGTAACACATTACACATACACAGTTTTAAGCATACAAAGATAATAAAATTCCAAAATTTGTATTCAGAACCACCTTATTTACATAGATCTCTCAAATGTACTTAAATTTATGCATACAAAAAAATGTATGTACAAATTACAAATTTTGCCAACGAGTACATTTAAAAAAAATGATAAGTCAAACTGTACACTTTTTATACTAACAATAAAAAAGGTGTTCAGGCACCTCAAGGTATATTGTCCAAGTCTGAAGTCTCTTGAGACATGAAGCTAGAAAAAAAAAACAGGAAGTTGATAAATAATTACAGTAATCTTAGGCATTACAAATACTTATGTAGCCTTATAACATCCACAATATCAACATGTCTAACATGATATAGGTACTTACTACTTAGGCATTACAAATACTTATGTAGCCTTATAACATCCACAATATCAACATGTCTAACATGATATAGGTACGTAGCAAAAATATTGACTCACACTATTCTCACTCTAAAATGCTCTAAATTAAGGAGATTTGCCAGAACAAGTTCACACAAATAAACAAAGTTAAACTACCTTCTTATAAAACTCTTTTTAGAAGACATACTATTTAAGAAAATTCATCACATACATACAATAACATATATGACTCGCTAGCTAGCTAGCTATAGTAAGTGACCCTGAAGTCCATAGCTCCTTGAAGTTTTATAGATACACAAATTGCAAAGCGAAGTGAAAGAAAATCTCATCCAACCAAAATCACATAGATTTATTACCTGTAATTTAAGGAGCAAAACTGAGACAGGCTTACCTGTGAATGAGGGGGGAAAAGATAGTGAATTAACTATATAATGTGTTTTTCTAAGTACAAACTAACCTATAAAGAATTAGACAAACAATATCTTAAGAGAAGCCAAATTAGACAACCATATAAGTACACATTCTCTGGCCATATAAAAAAAGGATATATATGTAGTCATTTAATCAAAATATGCTTCGAAAGTAAACTTACTAATGTTTACATCCAAGCCGCCACTCAAATTAGTTAAGAAGCGGGGTCGCTTGTTCATGCGACGACATGACATCATAGCAATAATCCTAAAGGAACAACATGAAAATATTAAACCAAAGGTACATCATAAGAATATTTAATGATCATGTATGCCTCTCAATTCAGTGAGCAAGCACTCTTTCTTTCCAATGTAAAACAACCTTCACTACATATTTTGAAAGAGTTAAGAAATTCCAATCCAATAATATATGTAAAAGAAATAACAAATAAAGTGATCTTAAAAGATGTTAGCTAGAAATGTTTATGTGATACAAAGCAGGAGCAAAAAAAAAAGGAATCTTTGAAGAACACATTACTCATACCTCAAGGTACAAATTTAAGGCTCATCAACCACTAACAATTCCATGCTCTAAAATGATAATAACGAATGTATCAAGTACCACACAACAGAAATTTGGAGTTGGTTTAATTCCTCAAGGAGTTCAATGAATAAAGGTGTGTTTGGATATTCGAACACACACTGAAAGGCTTATTGTAAACATAATGATCAGATCTCTAAAATACCTATTTGTATTTCTTATCTTTTCGGGGACGAGGGAGTGGAAAGCTGAAGTTACCTGAGCTGCAACTCTGGTTCTCACTAAATCTAATGGATAGGTTACAGCTACAGCTGTTATTCCCGCCAAAAAACCACCTGAAAGCCGCAATATAAGATGTGAACTGATATTATCTTTGTGGTTTTCAAGACCCAGAACCAACTGAAGCATCTGCAAGAATGATAAATGAACTCTAATGAACAACCGTAGAGCAATGACAGAGGAAAGCAAATACATAAGAAATTAAGAACGAATCTTCATGGGACGGTTATACCAACTTTCTTGTACCGCTCGTAAGAGTAAAAGCTGACAGAAGAATACGGTAGGACGTGGGCAATGGTAACAAGGCTGCCTTTCCAAAATGCACGTATCCCTTCTTTCTTTAAAAATGAAATGAACGTGCTGCTCACTCATATATTGAAATCCAAATAATAGAAGATGCCACAATTCCTCAATAAATACGGAAATTTAGTCCTAAATTACACACAGAAAAATACAAATAATAGAAGAAGAGGATGAGACGTGCATGTTATTACCTTGTTTAGCTAGTATAGAAGGATTTTTCTTCAACGGTCATTCTCTAATATTTTCTTTTCATCTAAAGCAGTTCAACAATGCATCCTTTAGATACACACAATTGTTATTTAGCTGAACCTTCCGGTTGTAGATCTTTTCCTTGTTGTAACACTGCACCAAACCCAGTTAAGTCTAGATAAGCCAATAAAAGTCCAATGTACAATACATGATACCCGGTTGGGTAAAAAAGCAAATCTTTGGTCATTCATAGATATGCTAGAGTGCATTCACACACCAGGATTAAGTTAAAGAATGAACCCATTACTACTGCAAGAAATCTGATTTCCTTAGATACATGTGATCTGATTTCTAAGCTGTAAATTCCAAGCACAATCACCAACCTTGCCTAATCCCCTAATCCTACCAAAAAAGCTACCAAAATACATTTGCAGAGGAAAGAAAGCAAGTAAACTAAATCAACAAATTTGAAAATCATGAAGTATATGCTACCACTGATGCATGAGACTTCACCAATGAAGATGAAGCTTACCTTCGGTAGCATATGGTTGCATATTGAGTTGGACAACATAAGAAGCAACCTAAATAGACTGACTCAGAATCTGGTTTAAATTATTGACATCATAGTCAGAAATGACAAAGAGTTTCACCACACATCATATCAAACAAGCATACAACAGTCAATATGAATGCTTGTAATTATGCAGAAATAACATAAAGAAGGGTCCTATTTAATTTAGCATATTCAGCATATTCATACTATACCATTCAAACAACTCTTCAAATGACAAGGCTCTCTTCTCCTTTACCAGGCCAACTATATATGGGTCTTCGACCAATTATCAGATCAAGTAGAACTATCCCAAAGCTAAATACATCAGATTTTAGTGAAGCTTTTCCCACAACAACATACGAATGGAACATAACATGCAGTGGTTGAAAGGAAAGGCGATTCATTTAGCCATTTTATTCACCTTAATTGAAAATTTATTGAACCCCAAAAGAAATATGTAACGCATTAAATGAGGAAAGATTCTTACCGTATCTATATAACCTTTGATCTCAGTAAGAAGGGTTTGCGATTTAGCTAAGCTACTTCATACAACAACAATCTAACTCGGCAATTTTCCTACATAATTGTCCCTAACAATTGTTACTTTATACCCTTCTTTTTCTTTATCACTCCAATTATTGATCTATTTTGGTTCTGCGTGGTTGAATCGAATAGGCCATTTACAAGACAACCCTCAGCGAACAACACTGACAAAGCATAAAATGGTTATCTATCCAATTCAACCCGATACACCAAAAGGAAGCAAACCCGTTAACGGAATTTTCAAACCTTAAAAAAGAGCAATAAGCAAACCGTGAAGCATAGACAATAAGCGTCGCAATTTCCAAACCTTATGCGAATACTAAGTCAAATATTGTCAAAGCTTTCAGCAGTTACAAGAAAATTCCTATCCGCCATTAGAAGGATTGCAGAGTAAAGAAGAGAGAGTACCTGGGAAGGGTGTGCGAAGAGATAGAAGCTCCATTTGCGCCACACCCAACTGTTGTCGAAATTTCACCTCTTACGACCTATTTTCCTACATAATTGTAATCCAAAATTTTATGTTCATCAAAATTCACCAACGTATTAATAGATGGAAATCTTAATTTATCTGCTAATAAAAAAAGAAATTGTAGAAGAAAAGAAAAACAAATGCAGGACTCCACCAGACACCGGGAGAAAAAGAAGAAAAACCTCGCGAGTAGAAGAACCGTTGGACGAATTAAGCGGAGCTTTGGCAGGATCTTTTGGGTCTTCGGTTTCTCTACTCAAAGGCACCGACGTGGACTCCTTCGCTTCCGCCATTTTTTATCCAAGAAAGAAAGAAAGAAAGAGGGCGACGATGAGCCGACCGATCTAGCCACCATCCTCCCAATCTAGAGATCGTAGATGGATCTAGTCCTGGGATCCGAGAGCATCTCATACGCGTTATGGATCTAGATAAAATCACGGCCGTCCGGCGAGCTATCGGCCGCGTCGGGGCGGTAGATCTTGTCCAACCTCCGTTATGCCTTCTTGATATCCACCGGCGAGGCGTTCCGCTTAACCTTCAACACCTCGTAGAGGCTCACCGGCGTCGGGTTCCAGGACTCCACCAGACACTAGGAGAAGTCCTCGACGGTGGTGGCTCTGCACCGGACGGAGGATGCGCGGCGGAGAAAGTGAAGAGAGGTGGGATTCAGCGATGCGGTGACGGCGAAGGAGAGGGATTGAGTAGGGGAAGGAATGTCTAGGGTTTGGAACATTGGAATTGGGCCGAAAACCATAGAAATCATACCACGATTGATAGAAAAAAGGGAGAATGCAGGTGAAGAACAACGCCAAGAGAGCAAAGGGAAATTATTTGTGGCTATATTCGAGACTAAAGTTTGAGAACCCGGGAAAATTGCACATCAATCCCGCCGTGTAAATATACTCCCGCCAATACTTGTTTGGGGCATATTTTATTTCTACTAGATAATTATATTATTGTTTTGTTTTTGTATAATATATACATAATATATTTGTATTTGTTTTTTATTTCATAAAAGGCTTTTTTTTGTAAGATTTAGGGACGATTTATTAAACGCTCTATGATTATATAATTTAGGTTTAGTTTCATTTTTATATTAATGTTTTTCTAATAATTGTGCTAAAGTATTTATATTATGTACTTCAAATAAGAAGTAATGTCATTTGTTGTACAATAGAGGACATTAAGACATCGAGTTGAACTTTTTATAATATCAAATTAGAATTATAAAATTTATAAACTTGCCCATAGTTTATTTATAATAAAAAATCTAGATAAAATAAAGATGATAATATATGCATTTTTAAATTATATAAAATAACAACTTCTTCTCTTCAAATTTCTTTTATTGTTGTACCACTTGTACGTTACTAAATACTACCAATAAAATGAAACCGGTCAATTTCTTTTGTAGCTTTAAATTATTTAAATGTTTAAATGAAATCAACCAATTCCCTTTCCAAAATCTTATAATTCGAAATTGCAAAATCACAAAGGGAGTAAAGCATTAAAGTCACTCATTTATTACATCAAAATCTAACTTATATATATATAAGATAGGATTACGATTAGGATTCCTATTTTGCATTGTTAAATCATCTATCTATATATAAAAGTTGACATATTTGTCACGATTAATTACCTCTTTTACACAATTTTTTAAAAATTATAGTCTATTTTACATATAACCAATTATCTTTAATCTTCTATCTTAATAAATGTGTTTAATTAATTTTTTATCTCTTTGTTTTTAAAAGATGAGTTGGAAACCAACATATGTCCTTCGGCATACAAGCAAAATGAAGAGAACATAAATAGTTAATGTATACACTTGAAATAACACCAAGATAATGAATGTTTTAACTACTTATATATAATAATTTGATATGAGATATAATTATACAACTTTTGTTATAAAGTCCACAAAGTGGTTTTGTTTCATCTCATTTTACATTAATAACATAGTAATTAGTAAAGTATAGTGGAATACCTTATATATATCATTCGTTGATTAAAAAACGATCGTAAATTACGATAAATTTGATTGTACAAATTTTATAAAGTACACTAATATATTAAAAATATCAATTAATCTAATTATAAATAAAATGGAATTAAACATGTCACGGACATGTACGTAGCACGACACACATGTAACAAGTTCAATTATAAATATTGTAATCGTTTATGTTGGGTAATTTTGTTTCAATTCCAATTACAGCAAGTAGCCCCGAGTTCATCTTTTCGTGAATATGTCTGAAAACTAAACATTCTCAATATGACAGATACATAACATGTCTAGCTTGGATTTACTTATGTTAATGAGAAATTAATAAAATAAATATTACATATACTAATGAAGATCGTTGACCACCAACAATCACTACATTAACTTGAATGTTTCATTTAATATATGAGAAGACAAAGCAATGGAGGTGTGTTTCTATGGAAGAAAATAAACATTGTTTCATCTATGAAGTTCTAAAACCAATAGTTGGATACTAGGTACAAATTAGTTTATATGACATAGCCTCGAATTGAACCTTCAAAGGAATTCGAGGGTATGTTCTAGGATATTAGCCTCGAATTTGACCTCAAATACAGCCTTGAATTTATCTAAGAGATATTAGCCTCGAATTTGACCTCGAATAGAATTTTGATGCTATTTAACCTCGAAATATACCCTCAAATAGAATTTTGATGTTATATGACATAGGCACGAATTTAACCTCAAAAATTTTCGTGGGCAAATTTTCGTGGCAATTTAGCGTGTTTCTAGCAGTGTGTACTGCCAAACTAAGTATGTCGGATTAACTGTATAACCAAACAAATATACGTTAATTTACGTGTTAAGTTATCAACCCTGTAATTACGCGGGGTGCTAAAATATAGTAGTACGTAATGTTGATGATTCAGAGTCTATTTAAATTGTATTAAAAAATACATTATCTTACATTATAATATCTAACAAGATATTAAATCCTAAGATTTAATATTATTTTAAATATTATAATACAAGATAATACATTTTTTATGCGATCCAAACATATCCTTATACGAAATATATCAATTGATTTTTTTTGGTTTTTAACCATTCCACATACTAGAAAAAATATTACAATTAATCAAATTAATAATCCAACCCAAGTTATAATGACAGTGTCGACTTAGAGGAATCCAAGGCCAATGGTAGACATTTTTGTACTAGTAAATAATATGGGCGACGAAAGTTCATGTTTGTCGCCCAAAATATTTCGACAAAAACTTTTTCTTTATTAATTTTATTTTTGGGCGACGAAATTACATGTTTGTCGCCCAAACTTTAACTATGGGCGACGAAAGTTCATGTTTGTCGCCCAAACTTATACTATGGGCGACGAAAGTTCATGTTTGTCGCCCAAAATATTTCGACAAAAACTTTTTCTTTATTAATTTTATTTTTGGGCGACGAAAGTTCATGTTTATCGCCCAAACTTATACTATAGGCGACGAAAGTTCATGTTTGTCGCCCAAAATATTTCGACAATTTTTTTTTCTTTATTAATTTTATTTTTGGGCGACGAAAGTTCATGTTTGTCGCCCAAACTTATACTATGGGCGACGCAAGTTCATATTTGTCGCCCAAACTTATACTATGGGCGACGAAAGTTCATGTTTGTCGCCCAAAATATTTCGACAAAATCTTTTTCTTTATTAATTTTATTTTTGGGCGACGAAAGTTCATGTTTATCGCCCAAACTTATACTATGGGCGACGAAAGTTCATGTTTGTCGCCCAAAATATTTCGACAAAAGCTTTTTCTTTATTAATTTTATTTTTGGGCGACGAAAGTTCATGTTTATCGCCCAAACTTATACTATGGGCGACGAAAGTGATATTTCGTCGCCCAAAAAAATATTTGGCGATGAAATTGTGTTTTCGTCGCCCAAGAGATACTTTGGGCGACGAAATATAATTTGTCGTCCAAATTTTTATTTTTCGTCGCCCAAAGACGTTTTTCTTGTAGTGTACAGGGCTCCAGAGTTATGTGGGTCATTTTTCTCTAAGGTAAAAATCGTTTTTCCAATTTCATACTCTTATAGATTTTTGTATATGTGCATTCCTCTAAACCAAGTTAAATTTCATATCCACAGTATGCATTGTGTTGTTTGATCACTTCTTATACTTCCCTACTTTCTATTCTTTCCCATGAATATGGTACTATATCTACAACTAGCTCTTGGAGTATTGGTTGAGCATA
Source organism: Rheum nobile (assembly GCA_027886185.1). Lineage (NCBI taxonomy): Eukaryota > Viridiplantae > Streptophyta > Magnoliopsida > Caryophyllales > Polygonaceae > Rheum > Rheum nobile. The sequence goes on from WOAB01000127.1 coordinate 1,655,756, forward strand.
GAAAACTGTGTTATGGCTAATCTTATGCTGCAGTTTATTTTGTCACTTAACCTGCAACCAAAATCATGTTGTAGACAGAATCTTTACCCTATCATCTGTTTTGTGCATTAGGCTTTAGAGCCTTTACTTTCTTTTGACATCAACATGAGCATTTTCTAAACTCATAGAAAATGAAAAATTAAGAAAAGAGGTTATTGTAGAGGTTGTATTAATGTTATAGCTTATCTCTTATACACTCATGTCTTGTTTTAATGCCATTGAGAACTTAGTTTTGTAGTTTGTAAAATACTTCGTTAGTAGCTTATAAAAACTAACACCTAGATTGGGAAAATTCTTGTTCAGGGAGGAAAATGAACTTTTCTGGCAGTTGATATATCATGTTCTTTCAGGTACAGTGTCTACCGTTTCTTTGAAGCGGTTGATTGGGTTTGCTTATAATTAATGGACTTACCCTAATCTTGTACACACCTGCTATTGATATTTGGGGCATTAGATGCAGCTTTGCAGAGTTATTGACATGAAAACCACTCTTTTCTGGTAAAAATGTATCCATAAGTTAGATCTGTAGAACCATGTAATTCAATAATCTATTTCTGAAGTGCAAAAGAAGGCAAGTCATTGCTTCTATTATACATTGATGCTCGGAATTTGATTAAGCGAAATGATGATTCTGTTGATGAGTCATAACCTTTTTGTTTCTACTCTTCTTATTTTGATAAATCATGTTGCTATATGTGCTTCAATCATTGAGCTTTGATTCTCTACTTCTTCTGCAAGCTTTGGGATAGATACGATTACTATTTTCCATTTGGTACTGATTCAGGACTAATTACTTTTCTTTCCTTCAATTTTGATAAATCATGTTGCTATATGTGCTTCAATTACTATTTTTTTGTTGCAATACCCTTACACTGGACTCTGCCAACAACATTAATTTATGGATGATGGAATAATGTACTTCTCTTGATGTAAACTCATCTGGGAAAAAATGGTATGTTTTGCTATGAGTTGGCTGTCTTTTATTGATTTTTTTTGCACTTTCTTCATCGTGTCATCTCTTTCTTCCCCTTCCCTTCTACGTTTGTATTTCTGGATCCAGAACCTCCAAGCTCTCATCCGGCGAAGAAATTCCTCTCTCTTGGCGAACCCATCCCTATCTCTCCTAAAGATTTAGACAATTGCTTCACCGACTTCGTTCTGTAATTGCCTCGATCTGGACAATTGCTTCACCGACTTCGTTCTGTAAGTGCCTCGATCTGGATCGATGATTAGGTACTTGGGCTTATAATTTCTGGTTTTCTTGTCTTCTGAATCTTTTTTTTTTTTCTAGCGTTTGATTTTCTGTCCACCCGATTCCTTTCAGGGGGCGTTTGGTTTGACAAGGGGAAATGGAAAGGGAATGGAAAGAGAATGTGTTAAAATTAAATTTTGTTTGGTTTATCCCATGAATGGAATGATTACGTTTACGTTGCTTTTTTAAGTGTTTGGTTTATTAATTATTGAATTACAATTTTAGTTATTATTTTTTTAATTTTGCCAAATCTATACATAACCAGACATAAATTATCAAATTATAAGTATCCAATCTATGCATACCAAACATAATTACCTAATCTATGCATACCAAACATAAGTATCAAATTTATACATAACCAGACATAAAGTACCAAATCACAAGTACCCAATCTATGCATACCCAACGTTAGTATCAAATCTATGCATAATCGGACATAAAGTACCAAGTCACACGTACCCAATCTATGCATACCAAACATAAGTACCAAATCTATGCATAACCAAAATACAAGTATCAAATGTAACTCTAACACATCCTAATCACTTCTTCTTCAACAAATCCTTGACATACTGTTTCTTCAACGCCGTAGTTGCTTGATAAAAAACACGTAGCTTAGGTTCCTCAGCCATCAGGATAGTAGCTACCTATCAAGTTTAAAAACCATTTTGAATCAAGGTTTGAGGACAACACGTAGCTTAGGTTCGTCAGAAATACGTAGCTTAGGTTCGTCAGAAATAGGAGTGGACATTTTCAATAAACAACCATGCAGTTTGAGGACAGCACTCAAACATTTATTAAACTGTCGACTGACACTTTCCCCACTACGAATAAAATAATGAGAGATTGATCTATTTTTCTTGTGATGAGCCAATGTGTATAGAAACATAGTCACTATCTCCTCAATTGACATGTTTCTAGACCCTTTCAATCCCCCAATATCCCTAAGCATCTCACACAATGAATCAAACACAATTCTAGGCATTCTTAATTCATTTCGACAAGACACATCACTTTCTCTTATCAACCTATTCAACATCTCAACTCTAAGTCGCCCTTTATATTTTTTCTTCTCCTTCAACTGAACAGCTCTTATAACAGTGGTGTTCATCATATACCAAACATAGTACAACATAATCACTGCCCTAACTATAGCATAAACTATATGTAATTGACGTAACCTTGACATTCTTCTTTCTGATTGATTAGGGAGAGGCATTTTTGTTTGTGGGTATTGTTAGATCAAGCAGAATACACATGAGATAAAGCAAAGTAAATAGCATATAGTATTGGAAGGGCAAATATAAGATGTGTTTGCAGACCAAACAGAACTTACAACTTTAAAAGAAGAAATGAGATTAATCAACTCACCTCGAGGACCCACAAGCTGAGAAGGGATTCCAAGCAAAAGAAGCCAAAACCAACCAAGTAGAAAATCTGCAACACAATAAAAAGAATTAGAAATTGCATTTAACCAATTAAACACTAAGAAAACCATGAGCATTTTCTCATTGGACAAAACTATTCAATGCCACTTACAAATGAGAAAAGGATACTACAGGGAATGTGCTTTTGAAGCTAACCCACTGGTCAAGTTTGTTACTAGATAAAACATAGGATTTTAAAATTGGTTTAAATCACTTTATTTACCGTTCAAATCACCTTTTTTCCGTCGCAATTCAAAGTGATTTGTATGCTGATTCTACTAAAGAAATTTCTTGGCATAATTTTCCTCCAGTGATCCAATTAATTTTATATACAAAATTCAATTAACAACAGACCAAGGCTAATATAAGAAGACAAACACATTGATGAATTTTATATACAAAATTCAATTAACAACAGACCACCCTTTTAATTTGCCTTTGAACCCAAAGGCTTCAGCTATGTTTACAGGAATTGTAAGCTTTTTTGTTCTTTGTATTATCTGTATGTCCATATATAAGCACCATTTGACAATACATGTGGACACGTCACTAGATTGTGTAATCCAATATTTTTTTCTGTTTGAGAAAGCTTTCTTTGGGTTCAAAGACAAACACATTGATCATAGAATCCATTGGAGAGAGAGAAGATCAAATCCAAGCTTATCTTCTCTAAACCGTCTACCACTATCTACTGAAAATAAAGGGACAAAAGCCCAGAAAATGTAGCCTGTGAATATGTGATGCCATTCAAATCATTCAACTATTACTCTAATAAACATTTTCATTTTACAGATTGAAAAGTAGCTTCAGTTGAGATGGAGAGGATCCACCATTTTCATTCATGAGTTCACAGCTCACCCACACAACCACAAAGCCACGTCATCCACTTGCTTGGTACAACAACAGCAAGCAAAAGAGCTCCAAATTCTACAGTCAAACGACCAAATCCAACAAACCCAAATAGCCAAACAAACTACAAACTTAGCTTAGAGTCGAACAAAGTACAATCTGTTATTTGCTCTAATAAACAAACTACAATCTGAAATAGACATTTTGACGAACACATGGCGTGCACCTAAACAAAAAGACATCAAAGCAAACACATACATGATGTCGAATTAGCCTAGTCGATGTTGAATCCAGAGCATGGAAACAAGCATCCAGAAAATTGCAACTAGACACACAATCAAAGCTCAACAAAGCAGATCTAGAGAAGAAAAAAGAGGGACGAGAGGGCTTACGGTGAGGGGAACTCGACGGTGAGGGGAACTCAACGGCGGAGGAGGCAAGGGTTTCTCGACGGCAAACGAACGACGTCACCGGCGGAGGAGGAGAGGGGCTCGCGGTGAGGTGAACTCGACGGTGAACGACATCACAGGAGGCGCGAGCTGTGGAGAGAGGTGCGAGGGAGGAGAAAGGGAATGAAAATTCATAATTTTACAAAGGAAACGGATACTCCTCTGGGCCTGAATGAAAAACCTAAAAAAAAAGCCCACCAAATGAAATGTAAGGTAAACTGATTCGAAATCCGTTTGTTTTGACCCATTTAAGGCTAAACAAACGGGCCATTAGTGAGGAAGCAATCATTTTTCTGCTGATCTAAGTTGTTATATATGAGAATTTGTTAGTCGGTGTATTCACTGCGTTGATTTTGGCTCTAATGGATTTGTTCTAGGTTACAGAAACGAGAAAAGGAAGAGGAGGTTTATAAGAGATGTCAAATATTGACATAGAATGCCATGGAATTTGGAGAATTTTTATCCATGTCCATAATCCTTTTTGCTTTAATGTATTTGTGACATTGAAATTTAAACCTTAAACTGAACTTTTGGGTTTTTCAATACTTAATTCCTGATGAATATTCTCTCCTTATAATCCGTGAGCAGATCTGGTGGAAAAAGTAGATCGGAGGGATGCGTATGAACATGGAGCAAGTGATTTAGAAGAGGTTGCAGATAAATGAATGGCCCAATGAGTCAGAGTTGTTAAATTTCAATAGGTAATGTCTTACAAATTTAGTTATATGTTAGTAGTGGCTACAAGTAGTGTCTTCCTCAAGTGTACCAGGATTTATATACCATTCAGGATGTTCTTCACTCACCCAAGTTAGCTTTAGAATTAGATGTCATCAATTAACTGGCATGTAATATTCACCTAATATAACCAGTAGAAGGTTGGGACTTGGGAAACAGCCTACAACCAGAAATTATCTTGTGGTGTAGAAAAATCATGAACTAGCTTTATAAATTTCATTCTGCTCAATCACACATTCATCATAAATGCAGGAATAAATCAAAATTAGTGCATTAAGTCTGCTATGAAAAACCAGTTGAGGACTGAATGCTGAACTAATTACAAATTTCAGGTCTAAGAAGACTGTTGCAGCTAAAGCATGCACATATTGGGAAATTCAAGATTTGGTATCTGCTTTATGGCAAATTTTCCATAAAACAGAAAAGAATCATGTAAGCCTTGATGTCAGTATAAAAAATATATACAAATTACTTAGCTCATTATCCATGTTGCAACATGTATATCTGCTATCATAGGTGAATTGCAGTTGTTTTGCAGGTCAAGTATCTAGCAATTTTTCAATTTCTCAATGTTGCATTTGATGAGTAACTTTCTTTAATGGTTTTCCCTTTTCATGATATGTGGTTTGAGAAAAGTCTTTGTTCAGTAGTTTGTAGGCTAGTATTTGGTTGGCTTGGATGAAAGTTTAGCGATTGCTTTGTTCTTGGTTAATCTTCCAAAGCCAAATTTAGCAGTAGCTTGTGTAGACCGCTTAATGGAGATTCGATCGGTGGTAGAGATGAAACAGAACTTAATGGCACAAAAGAATTCCTCTTTATTTGTAGATTTAGTGCAGAAAACTGGTTTCGTGCATTCACATTCATTATAGGACGAATCACTCATGAACTCTTTGTTTTTGTTGTAATTTCATAAATTGATCTTATTCATATTCTCAATCTTTTCTTCAATTTATTGATTGATTATATGGGAGATTTTAATTTAAAATATTTGGAATATGTTGCAATAAGTGCAGGCAGAGAGAAGGACTGACTTGGTGTATGAAGGTGCCACGGTGGGACTAATGGGTCTTGTTTCTCAAGCTGTGCATGATGGTGAGGGCCATGTCTTAGGGTATATCACCTCTCTCTAGACTTGGCAAAACATGACCCGACCCGACAACCCGACCTGACCCGTCTAATATTTTAAGGGTTGAGATCCGATCCGAAAATTAATGGGTCAAGAAAGACCCGAATCCGATGACCCGAATAAATCTGGGTTTGATATGACCCGACCCGCTGGGTTAACCGATCCGACCCAATCATATGTATTACCTAATTTATAATGAATATTATACACCTTTTTACTAAATAGTGATATAATATTGATTCTGTTATTATTATTTTTATTATTAAAAATATTATTTTATTATTAAAAATATTATTTTATTAGTAAAAATAATATTTTATTATTAAAATTATGATTTTATTATAAAATTTATTGTAAAAAAAACATTAAAAAAACTGACACTTTGGACCCGTTGGGTCGACTTGAACCGGCAATAAACCCGACAGGATCCGACCCAATCAACCCGTAATTGTTAACGACCCGATTGACCAAAATCCGATTTAACCGGAACCCGGTTAACCAAAACCCGAACCCGACCCGCCCGATCCGATTTCCAGGTCTACCTCTCTCCCGGTCTATTTCAACATCTAATTAAGCCTATAAATTTAGTTTCGTCTTTCATGGACCACCAACATTGTCTTCTCCATAATGGAACTCTCTATTTTTCTGTTTCCTATGAGACAATGATACATTTACGCTCAGTGTAACGACTGCATACAAGATAAAGTCTTAACGGATTATAAGCTAGATTCTATGTTAGTGGATATGCTTGCATTTGTCCTCCATTTTTTTCATTAGTATACTTGAGGTTCACAAAAAAGGAGAAATTTGTATGTGTTCTTATGTTTCCAATCTCCTTGATGAAAAAATCATGCTCCTTTCCAATTATGTCTTAGTATATAGTTTACCCAGTATCAAATTTGTTATTGTTAACTTTCAAACTAAATCTACCAGCTATGGCAAAAAAAGTTTCAAAAAAACAAATGGAGTGACTCCAAGAAGATGGATCCATTTATGTAATGCAGAACTAAGTAGAGATCTAACAAAGTGGATAGGTTCAGAAGACTGGATCCTTGATACTGAGAAACTTGCACACTTGCGAAAGGTAAGCATGTTGTATGTAGATCTATATCTTCTCTCGGGGAAGTGTCAATCTGCAATTTGCATCCTCTCTTATTTTCTTGTTTAAAATACTTTCTTGAGAGTAAATACTGCATTTGATCCATTCTTAAAAATTTCCAACTTGCAATATTTAGAACTCAAAATTAGGAGACATATACTGGACAATGAAAATGACATTCCAAATAACTAACACAAAAGTTTGTATGTAGATGGAGTCTGATGTGATAAATTGTTTGTTCATACAAAGAAATCTCATGTAATTTGTGTTGCTGAACAAATATTTAACTTGATCTGAAAACAGAATCCCAGAGAAAATCTTGGTTCAATTTCTTTTCATTGTCCAAACTCCAAAAAGACCGGCATTACCATCCACAAACCTAATCACTCAATTCCATATTCCTTTCATCACTTAACAAGGACAACTCAGATAAGCAATTCCCTCCTATGATCAATTAACTATAAGTAAAAATTGATTTATATATCTTATGCACCTATAATTCAGCCTTGACTTCATTTGACCTAATTAATGCCCAAGTTTGGGCTATTATGCTGAAAAATTATACTGGATGTAGAGAGTTTAAGCACTCCATCAGGAACTGAGTATTCTTTGAACTACTAAGTGTCTCCTTGCACGTTAAGTATATATTTGATTTTGTCCAGTCAACTGCTACATTAGATGTAATGATATCGTTGAAGTTAACACTACAATAGTTCTTGTGGAATTCAATATGAATAAGATAATTCCCAGATGAAGTGGGCAAAAGGGTGTCATGTTTCTTCAGTAAATATCCCATTTTCTTTTTAAGAGTGTCATGTTTGTTCACTTTGTTCATTCGTGATTATAGTTAATTTGTTGTTGTTCTTTTGCAGGGGTGATATACGAGGAACAAAAGAAATTGGCTCAGCATCAGGCACAAATAAAATCCCAAATGCCTCGTTATGAAGATGAGCTGGCTAAAAAAAGGATGGCGGTATGTGATTTCATATGATATCTATTATAGGGTGAAGTGTAATTCTTGAAAAGGTCTAACTACTCTATATCCACACGCAGAAAATGAGTTTCGATGGCAAAGAAATCAGAAGCTTGTAAAACTGCTAGAGGAATCGTCAATGAGGCAAGAACGTGTTAGACATGCAACAGAGGAGCAGATTCAAGCACAACGTAGGCAAACAAAAAAGGAGAAGGCTGAGATTGAACGTGAAACTATCTTAGTGCAAGCCATAATAAAAGATGAAGCTAATGCCCACAAAGCAAAGTTATCTGAAGATGTGAAAAGGCATTTTCTTCTTCAAACAGTAAATGTTGAGAAAGACAAGTGGGTTTCTGCCATAAACATTGCCTTTGACCATATGGGAGGTATCCTAAGTTTGGAGAGTTGGGTCTTTCATTTGAGATGGAAAATGTGCTTGATGAAACACTTCTTTTGCAAGTTTAGAACTCATAGATATATTGATATGTACAAAGCTTTGTCCCTGCTTCCTGAAGCACAAAGCTTTGGGCTATTTTACTTTCCAAATGTATGCCTCTATTGTCTAGAACACCACAGCCCATTACTTGACAATTTCACTGAGGCTAACGTTGTCGCCCTTCATCATGTGTTGAGCGGGTAAACTGAGATCAAAAGGTCCAATAGAGTCCGTCTGCAGACATAAGCTCGGTTGACCATATAAAAAAAAACAATTCCAAGGAATTAATACACTAACAATTGACAAGAATTTGTACAACCTTTTCTAACCAAAAACTTCATATTTTTGTCAACAAGTATCTCTAAGATAATCCACATAAAAAAAACATGTCATGAAGAAATTATAAGATCTACTTTATGTATTCAAATACTTTATCTTCATCTTAGAATAACAAATTAGGAGTTGTTAAAACTATTATTTGATGTTTGATTTTTTCAGGTATTGGGTTGAGTGTTTGCTCTCGACAATTCATTAATCTTGTCCTATTTTAGATGCAACCTTGGATGCCTTATTTATGTGCTTTTAAAAAGTAGTAAAACTCAGAAGGGGATTAAGCTTTTGTAGAAGTCCAAAATGTATCTAAATTTACTAGATAGCTATTCTTATGTAAAAATTCGATACAATATTCATATATATTATTAATACTTGAATTGAAAATCAGCTATTTAGCATATCCTTGAATCTCTAACCTTAGCTGGGCCATTCCTCCATTTGTTTCTACTTTCTATGATAAATTGAAGTGTTATTTTCCTTTTTGTCTCAAGGTTTCAAGCTAGCCTATATATTGCTCTTCATTATGCATTTAAGTTGGGTTTATTATGGTGTAATCTATTGCTTAGTAAGACCCTCACAAGAGTATTATGGTTTCAATTCATTGGAAAATAAGAAGACAGTTCTGAATGATTTTGTTATAGGTGTGATTGTTACTCCCTGTTTTGGTTAACAAATCTGTTACATTTTATTTTATTTTATTTTTGGTCAAAAAGAGAGGCCGCATTCTCGCAAAATATATAGATAGGTGACTAATTAGGAATAAGTTTTAGGGTAGCCACTCCTCTTACATCGCCAGAATTTAAAGCTAAGGCCCCATCAGGAGGAGCCTACAAAATATGGCGGCCAAAAGGATAAGCATGAGCTAAATTGTCCATGAAGTCGGCAACTCGATTGCCCTCCCTATAAGTGTGGCGAAATTGGATGAGTCAATCTCTAGAAATTGGATGAGCCAATCTCTACGGAGAAAGCCTTAACAACGGCATCTCAGGCTGCAAAAAGGATGTGAAGATGGTGGATCGGTAGGTAGCAGACTCACCACTATGTTCTCAATCCAAATAATGGTAATATATACTTACTTCATCGAGTATACCACAAACGACTAAGCACTAAGTTATTTTCACGTTTCATTCTCCTATGTAAGGATTTGGTAATATATTTCGCTTAAATGTTTGTTTATGATATTGTTTTAATAGTTTAGGTGCTTCGTAAAACAATGAATGATTTCATCTTTATCATATGTTACTCAATAGACCACTAGATTTTGTGCTTGATTATTAGAATTGCATACTAATGTCTTAGAATTGCATACTAATATTTTAGAATTCCACTTGTGACTTCCTATGTGATACAATAATTATAAAGTTCTAAATGACATTTCTCTTAAACATTTTCATGAAATAGTTGCATCATTGCTCGTGTGCGCTTACGCACGCGTAGGAGCAATTTTTGACACCTTACCTTCGACACTAGTCCATAGTGTCGATAAAAAAAATTAGGGCGCGTAGGATTGATGGGGCCAATCCGTCATTCCCTCGATGTGATTGACAGATTAAACTGCTGCAAAGTAATTTTTCTTTGATAGATTGACAAAATATATTTTCTTTATTGCTCATAAATAAGGATTTTGTTGTTATTTATATTTCTTTGCTCTTTTGTTGAAGGAACCTGTATATTTACAAGTATTTTCTACTCTTAAGGAGCGTCCTAAACACCTGTAAGTCTAGTTTCTTTCCTCTCAGTCTTCGTCCTTGAGTGGATTCCACCACTTTTATCATATTATCCTTCTTTTCTTCTAAATTCAAATAACTAAAAACCAACGAATTTTTCTCTAGAGAACATGAAGGCATCAACTCTTTGCACGACACAATATTCAAGGAGAAATGGTAAATTTTGTTGTTTAGATTATATTTTGATAAAGCTTTACCTTTCTTTTCTATGTCTATAATTTTCTTCTCCTACTTATATTCACATATCTTTTGTAGTGTCCTTGCTAATGGGTTTGAGCAAAAACTTTCTTCTACATTTTCAATTTGATTGTTGATCATGTCAGTTTCATGCCTGCTACCCTTGTCCTATCTATATATATTCAGACTTCTTAGCTTACATTCAAGGATTTCAGTAGTTGTTGTTCATAACCGAAGCCTTTAAGGTTTAACAAATAACTAATATATGCTTCATGTGCTTGAGTACCGCAAAGAGCAAGTCAGAGACTGTGTTTCAGATTTACGAGAGGCGCGATATAAACGGGAAGGCAAAGATTGTTGTGTAAGCTATTACATGGATATGATTTCTGCATTACATTTGAAGTTTTGATTTATGTAGTTGATTAATGGAGATTTCTACTTTACATGGATATGATTCACTAATACCCGCCTCTGATTTTTCAGATAACTTTATCAGTGTGCAAGTTTGCCAATGTATGCAAAGGAACAAAATCACCCAAATGCAACTTCGATGATGTAGATGTAGTCAGAGAAAATAATTCAGGCAAATAGAGGTATTTCAAGTGGTCGAATATGAATGGATTGCCGGGTATCGAGAATGATGGTGTCGTTCGAGATCAGGGGTCTATAGGTGGCTTATTTGTTAAATTGTTAGAGGAAGATCACTCACTTGTGTTTTTTGTGAGCAGATTTATGTAGTTAATGTAGTGTTATCAAATATTTATACTTTCAAACTCCGTAATGTAGCTATACTTTATGACACATTATATATAATTACTCTTTTGACTTTAGTTTGTCTAAAACATTTATTTTCATTATTTTGAATGTGTTTTATATATATATAAATAAGAGGGAAAATGAAATGGCCATTTGGTTGGCTAATATGAATTGATAAAAATCGATACTTTATGGTGTCATTATTAGCTCCATATATCTTTAAAAATGGATACAAATATCGATACCTTAGAGGGCAAAAAATGACAGACACTCGAAAGAGTCGAAAATGGGTGTTGAAAATGACATTGTAAGGTGTCAAAACGGATATTTACGTAAGAATATATATCTTAACAAATTTTCTATAAGCTATCAATAATCATTAACTAAAATTTTAAATTGATAAATATATATATATATCTTAACAAAAATTGAAAGCTATTCTTATCCAAACGGATAGTATTGAGTTGGTCTATTGAATTGCTTTTTCTAATAAATACGAGTTTTAAGGGTGCCATCGATTTTCAAAAAAATACCAGTTTTAAGGGTGCCTTATCGATGGTATGTTAATATGTAATGTACAACGGTGGGTGGCGGGAGTTTGGTCTGGTTCATCGGTGGTGAGGGGCAACCTCCCTAGTAGAGAGGAGTTGAAAAAGAAGCCCATGCCCATGAAACAAGAAGCCCATGGGCCTGACAGAAGCCCATGCTTCTTCTGTATATTAAAAAAGTATTGCGCTAGTAGAGAGGTGTTGAAAAAGAAGCCCATGCCCATGAAACAAGAAGCCCATGGGCCTGACAGAAGCCCATGCTTCTGTCTATTATAAAAAGATATGCGCTTATATATACACACACACGCCCGGTGGGACTCGAACCCACAATCGTTTGATTAGAAGTCAAACGCCTTATCCATTGGGCCACGGGCGCTGGTTTGATTAATTGATATAGTTTGACTATTATGTTCAGTCTGTTGGGCGTGATAGAGCCCACGCTCCTGTATTTAAAAAGATATACGTGTACACGCCCGGTGGGACTCGAACCCACAATCGTTTGATTAGAAGTCAAACGCCTTATCCATTAGGCCACGGGCGCTCGACTGATTAATCGATATATTCCAGATATTTTATTCACGACTATCATTCCGAACAATTATTATTATCCTACGGAAATTATATTATTATCCTGGATCCGGTTCTGGTGAGAACCAAATTCTAGGAGAGAACTGAGAACGTACGTATCAGCAGCGTTTTCTCCCTCGCGCGCGTGTCTGTTCTCAGTTAACACGGATGTTCACTGTTTTGTTCGTATATGTTCATCGTAGTATACAACGATGTTCGCCACTTTACACTAAAAAATATTGAATTTTCTAGTGTTTTTATTCTTTTTTTTTCCTTTCTAAACTCTCAAATCTTTATAAAAATTATTATTTAATGTTCACTGCATGTTTATATGACGCAATATTAGTAATCTTTAATATAAAATCAAGTTTAAAGTAAGTAAAATATACTTTTTTCTTGTGTATTTTATGATGCACATGTAGGCATAGTTGTTCACATGTTTGTGTAAAACAAATGATGGACATCAAAAAAATATTCACAACCCCTCAGTGAGCACAAATATTCGTTATTTTATTCGTAAATGTTCATCACAATATAGTGAGCATCTAGAATGAAAGTGGTGAAAAATTATGGACAAAGTGATGAACAAAAAATTGTTCACAACCCTTCATTGAACATAGATGTTCACTGTTTTGCTCGTAGATGTTCATCACAGTATACTAATATAAAACATCTGGATTAAAAGTGGTGAACCTTTATGGATAAAGTGATGAATATCAAAAATATGTTCACAACGAGTGAAAGCGTTTTTCCAAAAAAAATGCGCTTAATAAAAATTTGGGTTAAATTGGGGGGAAATACGGGTAAAATTCGACTGAAACAGTGAACATATTGTATGAAAGTGGTGAACATTTATGGAAAAAGTGATGAACATCGAAAATATGTGCACAACGAGTGAAAAATATTTTCCCCCCAAAACGCGTATAATACGAAAAAACTTCGGTCAAAATTGGGGGGAAATACGGGTAAAATTCGGCTAGAATATTGAACATCTTGTATGAAAGTGATGAACATTTATAAGAACAGCGATGAACATCAAAAATATGTTCAAGGCGTTGTTCAATGACAGCGAACAAAAAAAGTGCCCAACAAAAAAATAAGCAAAATCACAAGTGTTCAAGGCTTGAAACATCAGTGTTCATGGTCCTGGATGCAAGTGTTCAAGGCGTTGAACATAATTGTTCAATGCCAGGAAACAAAAAAAGTACCCAGCAAAAAAAAAGCCAAAATCCGTATTATTCGCCAATAAAACGCGAATAATACGGCCGAAAAATTCGGCACGCCCGAATTATACGGCTTTTAATGAAAGTCTAATCTGGAGCGTTGATTCCACTCCGATCCGACGACCTCCTTTTATTCTCATTTCTCTCCTATTTTACTATTCTCATTTGATGCTTCTCCTTATTATCCTTATGTTTAATCATGAATTTTATTTTTGGTAGAAAAAAAGTGAAAGAACGCTCCTCATTAGGGGTGTTCATAATTATCAGATCCGGTCGATTCAATCCACCGATCTGCCGATCTGATCCTAATATATCCGAGTCCAGTGGAATACTATCCGAATCCGATCTGATCCGGGAAAATTTTTCGAATCACCGGATCAGGGCTAGATATCTTACGGATATTCGGGGGTATGCCACTACTATAATATTTATGGAAAAATTAATATATATTACTTGAAAATTAAATATGCCAATGGTTTTTCCATTTTTATAAATGTGTAAACAATAATATTTTCATTAGGGATGAAAGTATTGAAGTTTAGACATTTAAATATGATGTTTTGAACTCGAATTAGAAGACTTTGAAAGTATTTTTTGTTGTTTTTCGGTAGTTTGGTTGAAATTGTATATTGATTAAACTACTAAGTATTTTGTTTGAATTTATATGTTTGAACATGTAGCTAATATAGTTGATGAATTGTAAATTTATGATAATATTTTTCTAAATAATATAATTTTTTATATTAATTTATATATAGATTGAATATTTAGGATATCCGAGATGGATATCCGATCCGATCCGAGATTTTCGGATCGGATATCCGGAATTTCTGGATACGGATACAAATAGCGATTTCGGAATTTTCATTTGAGGATATTCGATCCGATAAGCCGGATCGGATCGGATCGGATATCCGATAACGAAAAGCCATACTCCTCATGAGAATTGATCATGTGACTTCTTAAGTTTATTCATAATACTCAAGTCTTCGTGAAACCATTTTTTACTTTCTCTCTTGCAAATTATCAATATATCATATATATACAATTAACTAGTTTATTAATAATATTCAGATATCTCAAAAATACATTTTCATCAAATGCTTTAAACATAGTCAAAATAGATCTCTATGAATGTCATCCAAGGAGCCAGGCCCGTGAGACAGAAGAAGCGAAAGCTGGCCGGCGACAAGACCGAGGGCGCCCGCGAGGAAATTCTCGAGCTCCTATCGAACGGATTCATCCGGGAGGTACAATATCCCTCCTGGCTAGCCAACGTGGTCATGATCAAAAAGTCAAGCGGCAAGTGGTGAATGTGTGTGGACTTCACCGACCTGAATCAGGCATGCCCCAATGATAGCTACCTGCTCCCCTCTATTGACCGCCTGGTGGATTCCACCGTAGGGCATGAGGCCCTATGCTTCCTCGATGCATATTCCGGCTACAACCAGATCAAGATGAACCCCCGTGACGAGGAGCACACGACTTTCATTACAGAGGCAGAAACTTATTGATATCGTGTGATGCCCTTCGGCCTCAGAAATGCGGGAGCCACTTTCCAGAGGCTTGTATACCGCATCTTTCACGATCTAAGAGGCAAGACGGTAGAAGCCTATATGGATGACATTGTCGTGAAGAGTCGATACGCTTCTGAGCACGCGACCGATCTTCGTGAGGTTTTCATCACCCTAAGAAGCAATGCAATGAGTTTGAATCCCGAGAAGTGTGTTTTTGGAGTACAAGTAGGCAAGTTCTTAGGTTTTTTTGGTCAGCACCAGAGAAATCGATGTTAACCCAGAGAGAGTTGAAGCTATCTTGGCAAACCGCACCGCGGAACGTTAAAGAGGTGCAACGCTTCCTGGGTGCAATAAACTACCTGGGCAGATTTTGTGCCCGACTGTCGGAAATAAGTCTCCCTTTCTTCAAGGCCCTTATCAAGGTCCATAAGTTTGAATGGACGCCGGAGTGTGCGGCAACTTTCGAGGACTTGAAGAGCCACTTGAAGTGATTGCCTACCGTGGCGGCACCCATGCCTGGGGAGGAGCTCCAACTTTATATCGCGGTGGGGGATACTGCAGTCAGCGCCGTCATTATGAAGGATGCACGGGTGCCAGTCTACTTGTGAGCAAGACCATGCTACCCACAGAGATGCGATATTCACCCGTGGAGAAGCTAGCTCTAGCAGTTTTCACGACCGCTCGCAAGTTGAGACCTTACTTCCAGGGTTACCCCGTGCAGATCCTCTCCGACTTCCCACTTCAAAACCTGCTCCATCGACCTAGGTAGTCGAACTCTCCGAGTTTGATATCGTACAAGATCCGCCCCGCAATCAAGGTGCAATCTCTCGCCGACTTCCTAGTCGAGGCCAACTTCAGGGACGAGGCCGTCGCGGAAGCAACAGGGGCGTTGACTTGTTGGATACTTTCCTCTGACGATGCAGTGAATGAAGGAGATCGTGGAGCTGGCCTGGTCCTCACGTCCCCCGGAGGAGAAGTGTTGGAGTATGCACTGGACCTAGAGTTTGAAGCCATCAACAACGAAGCAGAGTATGAAGGTCTCTTGGAGGGAATCGAACTAGCCCTTGTGAATAGGGCCCAAAGCCTGACCTGCTCCATCGACTCTGAGGTAGTGGTCAACCAAGTGCAAGGAATCTACGAGGCAAGAACCGGAACTCTACCCGAGTATTGTGAAAGAGTGAAGACACTGGCCAAGGCTTTACGTCAGTTTGAGATACATTCTATCCTACGGTCCGAAAACGCGGCGGCATACGCTCTGGCTAAGATTGGATCCCGGTCGGCCGGTTGCACTACTAGTGTAGCCCGCGTAGAGAGCAAGAGCCGGCCCACCATTCAAATGTAAGTCATGTCAATTAGCGAAGCCCCCGATTGGAGAACATCCTTGAAGGATTATCTGAAAAAGGGAGCCTCCCCTTTTGACAAGGCCGAAAGGCGAAGGTTGCAAGTCTGAGCCTCACGCTTTTACATGAAAGGGGGTGGGCTGTACAAGAAAGGCTATAACTCGTCAGGTCTCAAGTACGTCTCTGGAACAAGGCCGCCGGCGCACTGAGGAGATTTACGACAGCATATGCGGCATCCATTCTAGGTGGAGGACCTTACCCATAAAGCTCTACGCGATGGTTACTTTTGGCCCACCATGAGGAAGGATGTCATGGAAGTCTCCCGGTCGTGCAACCCTTGTCAAGTCCACACTCCTGCCATCCTGCAACCTGGGCAAGAAATGAAGATATTGAGCGCCCCTTGTCCATTCGCCATATGGGGGATGGATCTCCTCGGCCCTTTCCCTCGTGCCCCCGGGCAGCTGTAGTACATCCTTGTGGAAATTGATTATTACACCAAGTGGATCGAGGTTGAGGCACTAGCAACTACTATAGTCGAGAAGGTGAAGAAATTCCTCTAGCAAAATAGCATATGTCGTTTCCGGCTCGCCCAAGACATTGTCACCGATCGAGGGCCCTAGTTCAATACAGAGAAGTTGAGGACATTCTACGACGACCTGGGCATTCGTCTCTGTTTTGCCTCTGTAGCCCATCCGCGGACAAATGGCCAAGTAGAGAACGTGAACGGGCAAATTCTAGCCGGCTTGAAGAAGAGGCTTGACAAAGCACAGGGGCATTGGGCCGAAGTCCTCCCGCCCGTCCTCTGGGCCAATAGAACCACTCCAAGAAAAGGAACCGGCGAGACCCCGTTTTGCCTAGCATATGGAGTCGAGGCAGTTGTCCCGGTGGAGCACCTTTTTCCCTAACGAGAGGATTTTGCATTACGATAAGGAGGGCAACAACGAGAGAATGTCCGCAGAGTTGCAATTAAGGGAGGAAGTGTAAGAAATGGCCGAGATTCGCGAGGCCGAGTACAAGAGGAGGATCGTCGTACACTACAACAAGAAAATCCTCCCCCGATGCTTCGAAAAGGGGGATCTCGTCCTCAGGAGGACGAAAGGCGGAAAGCTCGACCCAAGGTGGGAAGGCCCTTACATCATCTCGCACCAAGTAGCAGAAGGAGCCTATAAGCTCAAGAGAGAGGATGACAACCTGGTCCCGAATACCTGGAACGTTTTGCGTCTGAAGATGTATTTCCCGTAAGCAAGAGAGAGTCCGGAACACCCGAAATGGAGTAACACCCGTGTAAGCCCTCGCGGCATGAACATTGTAAGTAAGCACCGGCGGGGACGGTTAAAGTTGTCAGAGTTAAGTGTTAGCCCCACGTATATTTAAGTACCAAAGCGCGAGTCTTGAAAGCAACATTGAATAACGTTAAGTAACAGCAAGCAATATTAGGCAACAAAACGCTAGAAAGAGCAAGAAAAAGCAACATTAAGCCCGCAGAAGGGGCGAGAGCAATGTTAAGCAACAAAGAGCAATAAAAAGCTACATTAAGCTCGTAGAATGGGCAAGAGCAATATTAAGCAAGAAAAAGCAAGAAAGAGCAACAAAAAGCAACATTGATCCCGCAGAATGGGCAAGAGCAATATTAAGCAAGAAAGAGAAACAAAAAGCAACATTGAGCCCGCGGAAGGGGCAAGGGCAATAAAAAGCAACATTAAACCCGCGGAAGGGGTGAGAACAATATTAAGGCAATAAAGGGCAACGAAGAGTAATAAAGAGCAACGTTAAGACCGCAAAATGGGCAAGAGCAATATTAAGCAAGAAAGAGCAACATTGAGCCCGTGGAAGGGCAATGGCAATATAAAACAAGAAAAAGCAACAAAAACCAACGTTAAACCCACGCAATGGGCGAGAGCAATATTGAGCAACAAAAAGCAAGAAAGAGCAACGTTAAGCCATCGGAAGGGGAGAGAACCGTATTAAGGCAATAAAGGGCAACGAAGAGTAATAAAGAGCAACGTTGATGCGCCCCTGCCCATCATAACTGCTACAGAGGATAAGGAAGCTATGAGCATTCGCTCAGAAGGGCCAATAACACGAGCGCGTGCCAAAGCAATTGCCGACGCGACACAATCAATGGTTGCCCACGTCGTCGCAAGCCAAGGAATGCAAGAGACCGCGTTCTCCCTCCGAAGCCTTCAACACAGTCTAGAGAACGCGTTCTCTGTTGTCATTCTCTCAACCTTTAGCTGAACGCGATCTTTGTATTGTTTGATTTCAGAACATTGTTATTTTAGTTATTTCTTTTAGGGCGTGTGTTCCACGCATGTCGCGTGGGTCGGCCCATTAAGCGAGACTCGGCCCATCTGAGTCCCGCTATCTCTTATAAAAGGTCAACTCGACCTTCTGTATTAGGTTACGCATAATTTTAATCTAAAATTACTTGTCGAGAGCTTTTGCCTCCATCCTCTTAGATCTGCGTCACCCTCAAATTCTGCCTTCTCATCTCTTTCACTCTGCCGCCGCCGCTACGGCCACCACTCGATCTTCTTCAAGTCTATCTCCTCCGCTGCCGATGCTACGGCCCTCACTTGATCTTTCGAGCCTATCTTCTCCGCTGCCGACTTCCCACCAAGATCATAGACCTGGCATCACAAGCAGGAACGCATCAAACGTTAAGACCGTGGAGTAGGTGGGAGCAAAGCTAAGAGACTAGGGAATGGCCGAAGGCAACATGACTTAATGCAAGGCAGCAAACGGCAAACGCACAGCACACAGCCTGTGGAGCAAGTAAAGCTGCATCTAGCAGCATATGCACAGTAGGAATACAACACGAGGACCATGACGAAGGCAAACAAACGAGTGGCGGGAGCACCAAGGTCGCGGAGCAAGATGAATACAACGAAGAAACAAAGGGAAACCACAGTGATGTCCAAGCCTACGACAAGAACGGCGGCAAGCAACAAAGTACTACCTTAGGCCCGCAAGATTGGAATCCCTCGGGAGGCCGGGAACAACCCTTGAGAGCACAGGGAAGCAATCGAGAAGCAATGCAACGATCACGGACATGTACAAACAAACACGCAAGGGGCTTTGCCTCAGGCAACGCAAGAGCCGTAATCAAATGCGTAAGCCGAGTAAAGGCGATCAAAGGGGAGAAGCAACGCAAACAAAGGAACGCAGACAAGGGCTCTTAAGTTAACATCGCAAATATAGGTCGTCTACTCTATTTTCCACGCGGCCTTCACTTGGCGCAATGAACTCAAGAGAAGCCCATGGGCCAAGGGGATGGACGTAGCCCAGCGACGACAAGCAAAACGCATAAGAAAAAAGACAAGACGAAAGATAACGGCAAGATGTTTTATTCATTCAAAACAAGGTCGCGATCTATTACAAAGGTGTCATACAAAGCTACAAACCAAGTCGGAGCTACTAAGCCTAAAAAGCAGAAAACCTAAGAATGCTTCCCCCCCCGACAGGAATAGGTAAGGGAAGCACCTAGACAGCCCGCGAAGGAGCCAAAAGGAATATTGGGCCGGCTACACTTGTCAGGCCGCATAACCTGGCATCGTAACTCGCGGCCCCCGTAACACCTGGCAACGTAACTCGCGGAGAAGCCCTAAGTACCCGGAGGCTCAACTATGCGATCCCCAACCACGAACAGTGACACCGCTTCGCGCTGGCTAAGAGCATAGATTGTGTCAGCGTCCGACTGATCTTCCAGTCAGTGAAGGATGCGAGGAAGCTCAGACGAATAGGGGAAGTAATGAACCTCCAGGACTCTGTAGTTGGGGTCCTCCACGTCAACTATGTCCATAAGGTTCTCGTAAGTAAATCTATTGGTGGACACCGTGAATGTCCATCGACGCCCACCAATGTAGCGATGAGAGGCGGCCACGGTCCAATTGCCCCGCCGCCTAGCTAGGCGTCCTCCCCAATGGACTTTCAAAACTTCCATGGTGGGAGGGTCGGCTGCGGAAGGTGGACTGGGAGGATGCTCCATCTTGGGAACCCTTAGCGCCGCCACGGTAGAACGGCCATGCAAAGGAGGAAAGCCAGGAGGATGATCCATCTGCTGCAAACTGCAAAAAAATACACAAGAGAAGGAAGACAAACAAGAGAGCGCAAAAGAAGAGAAAGGGAAAACACAAATGAAGCAAGTGAGCAAAAAAAAAGCACCAATATATAGCAAGAGTTGGCTATAACTACTCTAAGTCTAAAGTTGCAGTAACTGTGCATTAATTACAAAGAAAACTGCTCAAAAAACTTGTCCAACCAACAAAGTGTCTAGGGAACCAACAAAATAAAAAGCGAAGGGAAAACCATGTAAGATAGGCCACCTGGCCAAGGCTCAATGATCAGGAACCCGCGGACCAGAGTCAACAGCATCTTGAGGGCCTCCACACCCTGTAGCATCCGCGAGAATGTTAGCCAGCAACTCGTCATTCTGGGCTTGGTTACTTGGCGTATCCGAAAAGACCAGCGGTATGTGAAGCATCGGGGACCCTTCTGCTACCGCGAAGTAAGTAACAGCCAGATGCGAAGCACTCCCTGGTAAGGTAGTCGGCGAAGAAAGTTCATCATTTTTCCTCTTTGTGCCACGGCTTTCTTTCTATAGCACAGTCGGCCCTTCGAAGAGAGTGGAAACATCCCAAGCTTCTGCCAGGTCGGGGTAGTTGCCCACCACCTTGCCCAGCTTGAGGGGCCGGAAAGGTCGATCCGGCCAGGCCTTATAAGTTGGGCGCGTGAGTTAAACTTGATAGGGGTCACGCCATCATGACGAGCCATTTAATTCACACCATCTTGACCTCGGGCCTCGTACAAAGGACGCGAGAAATGCACGAACCTCCGCTTCTAGCGCGGACCCCTCGCGAACTCAGCTACCGCTTCGTCGCGGATCGTCTTCCTTTGGATAGCAAAGTTGGCAACATTACCCCTCAAGCTCTCAACCTCCGAAAGAAGCTCGGACTGCTCTCGGCCAAAGCGGGGAAGATCCTTTCCGGCCTCCTCAGCCCGGTGGTGAGCAGCCTCAACCTCCATCTTCATGGCCTCTATTCCCGCGAAAACTTCGGAAAGTTGATGATTGAGCAAAATAACCTCATGCTCCGCTTGCTCAGCCCTCCGCTCGGCCTGACGAGCCCGCTCCTCGGATTGTCGCCCATGTTCCTTAGCTCGATGAGCGCACTCCTTGGCTCGCCGTACCTGTTCCTTGGCATGCCGCACTCGCTCTTCCGCCCGTCTTTCGGCATCCGGCCACGCCTGGGTGCGCAGATTCCGTGCCCCAAACTTGAGCCCCGCATGTGAAGATATCAAAACAAAGAGTGGATTACTTCTCTAACATTCGATGTACCATGCAACAAAGGAGAAGAAAAGAATGCACCATTACCCATGAAGCGTCCAATATCGAATCAATGCCCTCATCTGAGACGACCAGTTCCCTCTCGTAAGCACTTCCCATGGAAAAGCCGACAAGAGCGTCGAGAACAATGGCCACCTCACGGACAGGAAGCACCGGGAGAGTTGGCAACCTGCCCAAAAGCAAAGCCGGACCCCGCGGATCGTGAGAGTCGGCTTCCCCTCCCCCCGGTGGAGTGTCCTCGAGAGTCATAATCTATGGGGATGGCGCGGACTGCCCGACGACATGCACCTGCCCTGTAGCCTCCCCAACCTTAATCCCTTCTAGGGTTGTTTCCAGGAGTTGTGGGTCATGCACGTTAGCCCACGTCTGCCCCATGATACGATCAACAGCTCCATCTTCATGCCTAAGATTGAAGATCGATTCTGCACTAGGGTCGGCCTATCGACTGGGCCCTTCGCCAAAGCCCCCACCGGACTCGCCAATGCTCTCAAAGTCCCCTGACTCAATCCCATCGTCTGTAAAAACAAAAAGGGGAAAGCGCGAAGGATTAGACATCAGAAATAAGGAAAGAGATATAGCGATGAGCCATCGCTAGGGTCGAGGAGCAGCATGGGGGATCCTACCCCTTCGCCAGCCGTCGAGATTTGCCCGCGAACCAAATAACCACACGGCGGTCATCCTCTCGAGCGTCAAGAAGTCAGCACACTTAATCAACTCCTTGGAAAGGCCCACGAACTGGTCAAGAAACTATTTCCCTACGTCCGCGGGCAGAGCGTTTGAACGCTTCAATTTAGACCTGATTGAGGGAACGTTCGTCATGCCAAGGCCCTTTACACCCTCACTCACGACCAGGAACCACTTCGACTCACAACCCTTAACCTTGGAGGGAAGAACCAATGTCTTGCTCGCCTCTACCTTCAGAGTGAAGTAGCCGGGCTTAAAGGTCCAGGCCGAGAACAATGTAGTGAATCGCCAGAAGATGGGATGAACACCCATCTTGTGGCACCTCACCAAGAATACGAATATCCACCTCCATGCGTTTGGGTGTAGCTAGATTGGTGCAACCCCCAAGCCTTCAGCAACTTGAACATTAGGTCGTGGGCCTGATAGCACAAGCCGGCCTTCAGGGCCTCCAGATTGGTTGCCACTACTTGAGGGTACGCATACAAGCAGCGCCCCTTGGGCATAGGCAACGCAAGCGAGATGCCAGGAGGAAATTTGTACTCCTCCCAGATCGCCTCAAGGTCCGGGTAGGTCAGGGATGAGCAGTGACCATGCTCGCGCGTGAACTTCTTGAAGTTGCCATCCCCTTCAAGACGAACCGTCCGGATTCTCTCGGCTATAATGGGAACAACCCTGCCACGAGGGCTCTCAGCCGCTCCATCCGAGGAAGAATCGCCTGACGGCCCCGAGGATGGGCCGGAACCACTGTCGGCATCCCGCCCGACCTCCGCCTGGGGTTTCGCCGCTTGGGGTTCCACCCTTAGAGGCTCCATACTGACCACTGAGACCCTCTATCGCTGAAACTCGGAGACATTTTTTAGAATTAGGACTTTTGGGAGAAACGCGAAGCCTGCTTGAAGGAAAATACGCAGAAAGAAGAGAGAAAGGAGACAACCCAACCCAGCTACAAGCAAGATCGTCGGTACTAGGATGAAGAAAAAGAGAGAAGTCATCGCAATACAAGAGGAAGAAAGGCGATGACGGCGGTGCACGGGAAGCAAAATCGTTTGCCCTAAACGAGAGCGTTTTCGATTGACAAACGAAGGGAGAATGCAAAAAAGAGGGAAAGAAAGGCGAAAGAGGGCTGCTTACCTACCCAATAAAGACAGGAAGCCATGGCCCACCTTGCACCTTCCACGAACAAGCTCGAACGGAGGAAGAATCGACAATGGCTAAGTGAAGAAAGAGTCGAAAGAGAAAAGGCGAGACGCTAGGGAGAAGCCGGAGGGCTCCTTTTATACCGGCGATGTGACTAAACGGCTATGATTGCTGGAGCATGAAAACTCTCACAAATCAACCGCTTTGAAAACCGCTCAGGCGACGTCCAAACTTCCATCGCAGACCCAGTAACCGATCCGCGGGCAATAAAGCGGCAGTGGGCCACAAGCAAAGTTAAATCGAGCAAGACGATTTTGTTGAGGCATATGACAAAGCATGAAAAAGAAAAGCTGATACAACTACAAGCAAAGTTGAATCAAGCAATGGTTAAAAGTCCAATCTTTTCCTTTATTCATGACAATCAAAGTACAAGGTGAGATTACAAGTAGCCAGCCCAGTACGGGTGCAAGTATACATGAAAGAATCTAGCAAAAAAAGAGAACGAAGACGAGAAGACAGGCGAGCGCCGTCGCGAGCCGCGAGTCCTAAGGCCTCCGTGGAAGCTACAAGCCTAAGGAAAGGAGGTGAACGGGAACATGACCCGCGAGCCTCCAGTCCCAGCCGAACTTGTAGATCCTGCGAAACCCGCGGAGGGGAAGATGTGAAAGGAGCATGTCGCAAGGGAAAGAAGGCCAACTTGACACCCTATGATTGGGGATCTCCGCGGAGCATCTTCTTCTCCCCAGCCGCCCGGCATGACTGACGCACGCCCCCCGTCTGGCGTCCCAGGCGCCCCCGACACCCCATGCTCCGCGGCCTGGAAGTCGGCAAGGCGAAGAAGGGCCCCTCTATTTAGAAGGGAAGCAAAACGCTGCCCTCTGACTCCTGTGCCACTTCACCCAGCTCCTCCTGGACCGGGAAGCGAATTCCCCTTCTCTACCAGGCGGCCGCAGCGCTCCAAAGCCAAGAGTATCCAGAGAGACATCAGCCACATCCCACCTCATTTGAAGCACCTCTTCCCGAGGTGTTCCCATCCCTCTTGGAGGAGGGATTAAGGAGGAGAATCAGGGGCGACGACCCGCAGGCGCTCAGAGCCTCACTAAGACTGACTTTACACGCTGATGTCCGCGTAACCTGGCATCGCAATTCGCGGACGCCAAGTGACAACGTCCTCCCGGTTCCAAAAGAACTCCCCCCCCCCCCCCCCCACACTCTGGTGATCATATAGTGAGGTCATCTGCAAAGAAAAAGAGAAGAAGCAAGTAGAACTGCGTTTAGCCGAAGAGTCCGGATAAGCGAAGAACTGCAAGAAAAGAAGCAAGTGTTTGGAGCAAGTGTTTAGAGCGATTTGGGCAAGGAAGAAGAAGCAATCTGAGCAAGAAGTGAACAACGCTGCCCTTTTTATAGCCATCCTTCCATAAAGGGCGTAAGGGACCCACGAGTTGTCCTCCAATATAGACAAGAAAACAGTCTCTTCCTTCATGGGCAGTTCACGAGGGTCGCGGCCACACCGGGCATGCCGGCTTCTTTCATGATCAAGCCCCCCGGCCAGGTAGAGTCTCGACCGTGTGGCTTGAGGGGCTATGTGGGCTCCGTATTTAGCCTAGCCCAAGTACACGGCCTAGACAGGAGGAGAAGCCCATTTGGCAGAACGGCCCAACTCGGAGCAAGGCCCAAGGGGCCTCTTCCCGGCCCAGTCCAGCCACATGACATAGAAGCCCTCTTCCCGACATGGGCCGGCTACGCGGCCAAGAGCCCATCGGCCTCAGGTATATAAGGAGGAGGCGGCAACCGAGAACATGATTCTCGATCCTCTCCTTGGCTTGCCTCTCTCCCTCACCCCATCGGTTAAACATTGTAAGCTCTATTTTCCACTCTCTCACCACTGCCGCCCTCGTTATTCTTTTGCTCGGTTTCTCTTTATGCACCACCTGCGAGTTGAGCAATGACTTGAGCGTCAGAGTGGCAAGCCCGAGGTAGCCTCGGGCCCCTCTTCTTTTTCAGGTTTGGGCTCGATATCGGACGGCGTCTGACGTGTTTGAAGGCAGCCGACGGGGAATAGGGAGAAAGGCTTGCGAGGAGACGAGCCGGAGTTGGTTTTGTGTGGATCGCCTACTATTTCCTCTCGAAAAACCAGACGATCACAATCACCATTGCTCAAATAGGATCATTATTATATTGTTCATTGAGACTATATATTCATATCCTTCCTTTTTTATGGCTTATTATTTTAATTTTTTTTAAATTATATGGTTAATAAGTTATTTAATTTATATAATATATTTTTGTTGTTTATTTTTACTTATTGTCCTGAATTTGGTTTTATGTAATTAAAATTTTAATATATTTCTAAATTATATAATTTATGTTTCCAAACCTATGCAAGTTCCAACTAAAGTATCTCTACTTCTGTCTATACTACTTCTGTCTATATAGACTATATAGTTATATATAAATACACTCTTTCTTATTATAGATATATATAAAAGGGTTAGTTACTTTAATAGGGAGTTAGTTATTCTCTTAGTTTAACTATAAAAGGAGAAATAACCACCTTGTGTGTTGTTGTTGTTGAACATGGTTGTGAAAAGAGAAAGTAAAGAGGACTCTTTGAATTAAGGAATTAAGAGACCAAGAGATTAATGGTTTTAATCCATTTAGAAACAAATTAAAGGCAAAGGTAAGGATGAGAAAATCATATTTGATAATTGATTTCATTGCAAAGGTTTATAGAACATGAATTAACGTTAGTCGTTCGATCTTACTTTTAGTGATTATTCGGTTAAACTATGTAAAACCAAATCCTATTAGAATTTTTTATTTATTAGAAATGGTTAAATTTGCTTTCAATAGAATTATAAAATTCTACGTTAAAAAAAATGTTCTGCTTTTTGGAAATTTGTACAATTTTGTGGTCTATGGTCTATCACATATTGTTAACTTTTTTGGTTGACATTTTCTAGCCAGAAAAATTATTTTAAATATAGTTATAAAATTCAAATTGTCAATTTATGCAGAAAAAAAATTCAATATTTTAGAGACCCCCTCTAATTTCATATTACTTCCACTAGTATCCTCAATTTCATATTCCACCGGTCTCCTTGGGGTAAGATATACTTAAGTTCTATATATTACATTGATTTGGATACTATGATCTTCCAGGAATAAATCTAGAATATAAGTTCTATATATTACACTGATTTGGATACTATGATCTTCCGGAAAGAAATCTATAATTGATCTTCTTTATAAAAATCTTATAAATATCATCCGAAGTATTATTTACTTAAAAGGAAGCCTTGTGTTTGTCTTGTAACGAGAGGGTTTAGTAAAAAAAATTGTTAGTCTAGCTTAAGAAACTTGTAGTAGATTCATGTAGCTTAATTTTACCAATTATTTTAATGTGGCTTGTTTGTTGGGTTGATTGAGAAGGTTAACCTAGGCTGGTGCTTCAATGCTTCCAAGTCTACACCATTCTTTGGTGTCTAAATTTTATAGGTATCTGAATCTTTTTTTTTTGTTACATGACAAACATTATATTCCATTTTAAGTGAATGACATACCTAGATTATCACAACGGATGATTTTTACAAGTTGTTTACAAACAATCTCATAGTTGGTGTTCAAATTCAAATACTCGCATCTAGTAATCAAAATCTCAGTTGGTGAAGCCGCCACCAGTCTTATTTCTAAATAACATTCCTGATCAATGTTGGGATGATATCATGAATAGCGAGAAAGTTTGCTGCTCTATTGGATTTCCTATAGCAATGGAAGATCAAAACCGAATCGAAACAGTGAAGTAATGATTGGATATCTAAAATTATAGTTCGTATTTCCCGTGGAATTTTCCATATACCTTTTGTTGTGTTAATAATGGATAAATTATCTCCCTCAATAGATAATTTTTGTATGCCTAAGAATACTACTTTACGAATGTCGTACAAAGCAGCCAATGCTTCTGAGTGTAATACAATTGTAGGAGAGATTTGTTTTCTGTCTAAGTAAATGATTTCTCCATGGTTATTTCTAAATATAAAACCGATATGGCTAGATTAGTCATTCCTTTTTATCCGTAGAAATTCATTTTTATCCATTGGGAGGGCGGTTTCTTCCAAGCAGTTCTACTAGAAGAAGTTTGTTTTTGTTTCATAGGCTTTTGGGATTGGTTGTTGTTTTCTATTCTTGGAAATGTAGAATTGCTAAGTTAGATGGTCTATGGTTTGGTTGCATGTTGTCCTTTAAGGAAAAGGATAGAGTTTCGGTGTTTCCGTTTGAACCACCAAATAAAGTACATTAATTCACATGATCTATTAGTAGTTCGGAAGTAGTAAAGGTCTTCATAGGAATCTAAGCTCATTTGGAAAACAAATTGATGATGTAATTTAGCCTCGATTTCATGTATCATTTGTTTAGTGTATGGACAAGCAAAGAAGAGATGGTATTATCTTCGTTATCTGAGTTGCATAAGCTACACTGAGAAGGGACTATAACAAAATGTCTGTTTAGGCGTTCAATAGTTGCCAAATAATCAGAAAAGGATTCATAAGAAATTTTGTATTTTGGGTGGAATTTGCAGTTTCCATATTCAAGATGAGGATAGTGTCTAGGTTGATTTGACGCTAAAATTTCCATCGTTTGAAATCTTTCAAATTATTCAGTCTTCAATATTGGCATATGGTATATGTAACTGTAAAATTGGGAAACTTTAATGTTGATGTTCATGTGTCAAAATCAGGTAAACGTATACAATCATGAATTCAATGATGTGTTCAAAACATTATTGAATCTCCATTTTCAAGTTCTCAAAATATGTCTTTCATCCATTTTATATATGCAAGAGTATTGTGTAAAAGTAGCAAATTGCCAAAATTGTTTTGGTTTCTTTTTGTAGGTATATGAATCTTTCATCCATTTTATGAGTAATGTTCAAGTGTATAATGATTTTATGGTGTAAAATGAGGAGTAATTAGGGTCATTAGATCTAATAGATGGATGAATAAGATTGGAGTGGTAAAATTATAAAAATTATTATTTTTATAATATTTTTTATTAAATTGTTTTTAAAATTAATTTTCGAATTATTTTTTTTTTAAATTATTTTTTTTTCAACTTTTTTTTCCGAAAATTATTTTTTTTCAAAAATTATTTTTTTCCCAAAAATTATTTTTTTCGGATTTTTTTTTTCGAAAATTAATTGTTTCCCGATAATTAATTTGTTTTGAATTTTTTTTTTCAACATTTTTTTTTCCAATTTTAAAAAATATATATTTTGCTTAATTGTATTATATATCAAGTGTATATATAAGTATATTTTTAATAGTCACATAGAGTGTATCAAAGGATAAAGTGTATAATATAATATATAAATGTACATGTTTAACATATATATTAAAAGTGCACATTATAAATAGTATATGTTTAATATATTAAAAGTACATATATTAAAGTGCATATTTATCATGTTAAAGTGCATACTTAATATGTTAAAAAGTACATATGTAATTATGTTAAAATGGATGCTCAATATTCTAAATTAAGTGCATACATGTGTAATTATATTAAAGTGTATGTTTAGTAATAAGTTAAGTACATAAATAAATATATTAAAGTGCATGATTATTCATGTTAAAGTAAATATATTAAAGTGCATGATTATTCATGTTAAAGTGCATAGTACTAATTTTTGAAGGAAAATATTCGTGAAAAAATAAAAAATAAAAAATTGAAAAAAAATTTACTATACCGATTCGAATCGTTAAGAGTACTTATGGATTGAAGGATCATAAAATCCAGATCGCTATTTTAATAACTTTGCTCCGACCCACGATTGATAATCATCAACTAGAATTTATCAAGTACTCACAAAGCACAAGTAATTGATTGCAACGTGCACCACTAGCCTACAATGTAAATCCACATAATGTGGACAATTAGGAGTCCATCAAGAAGTAAAAGTTTAAACTAATTGAATAGGCAGGTCTTTAACAGCTCAGGTCTGCTGAGTCCCAAAACTGAAAATTAATCAACAGAAGTCTTAGAAAGAAAAAAAACTAGCATCTGTCGAATCTACTTCTTCACTTCTCAGATTATGACTAGACCGCAAGAAACGTCCGAGAACCTGAAATGAGAAAAAAGAAATGCAGATCATTGTCATGAATAGCATTTGAATGTTGAGACAAGTATCTTATCCAAACGGGACCAGAGGGATATTGTTGAATGTTCTATCGCGGCATATCATCACAGCGAGTGATTCCACTTGCATAAAAAACCAAGAGAATCTACTATTGCTGGGTCTTGCGAGCTGTGTTAAATGGGATGGAATGGAACATACCTGTACAGATTCCTAGTTGCGAGAAGCGGGGTGAATACCGTCACTATCCATTGATAGAGGAAAAGCTTCAGTTATAGGCACAATGGAGCACGGAACATCTTCCTGATCATCCACGGGATCCTCCAATCCTTGATTTTCTTTGCTCGCACCATATTCCCTAGAATCAGCAGCATCCTTTGGACTTCCAACGCTGCAGTTTATATGAATAGTCTGACCAAACAGTTGAACTGAAGTAGTTTTATCCATATTGGGTGCAGATCTGGAAATAAGCCCAGTGGCATCTGGGCTAGATAGTCTGCTTGAGCCATCTGATTGCGAGCTACCTATATTCAGATCAGTCGACAGGATCATCAGCCTTTGAAGTTGATTATTGTCAGCATGAACAGTAGGTAACAACTGACCAGTATTATCAGTGATGACGTTAGGTAAACTAGAAACACAGTAGGTGTTTTGCCTGGCTCCCTGCATGCCAGCAGGAATTATGCTGTAACTTGTACATGATGAGGTGAGGTGCCCAATCATTGAATCACTGGAACTCATGTGGCTTACTGGATAATCTGCGGCATCTGCCCCACTTTCAGTCACGAAACCACAATTCTCAGGAAGCCTCTGCTTTTTAGCTGGGGGGAATGCCACATCAATGGGTGACATCGGCGGAACAGATTCAACCTGCCAAGGACTAACTTTTTTCATGTTCTCCAGAACCTCGGGTTCATCCCATGCAACCTGGGAGGATCAGAAAAAATATGCAGGTTTAACATTATAAGACAGTGGACACAATACCTTAAATAAAAATGCATATGTGATCAACATCAATCAGGTTAAGCGATATTTATTTATGGCAGTAGGGTACTTCGACATGCATTTAGTAAAGAGCAGGCAATCAAACAAGTTCAACGTAGGTATGAACTACATATTCATCAGGGAAATTGAGGTACCATAGTATGATGATTGTCGAAACAACTACATTAACTCCACCAAGAAATTTCTTATATGATGATCAGAAATCTCTAGTCTTCACTCTTCATTCATCTTAGAATTTTTAGTTTTGAAGTTTACAAAAGATAATAAGGGTTACGTAGAATCCATAAGTAATCAAGATGCTATTACTGATGAAAAGCTCACACATAAGCTAACTAACTATCCCTCCCCACAAGTTAGTGAGTTTAAACAGATATTGATTACAAGGTGTATTTAGAGGAGGTGAGCACAAGATGCAGAGCAGAAAGTTTATTGGCACAGACAGAACAGGAAGGAGATCATATCTGTGTTCACTCTACAATCTAAGGCCTCCTAGCCTGAAAAAATTAAGTATTAACTTTCACTTTCCTTTCTTTCCTCAAACTCAAGTCTAAGCATTCCCATTTTATTCTTCCCCTTGTCTTCTTAATTCTTATCTCCTTACGGAATCCTGTTGCATTCAAATCTCAAGGAATGCAACAACCACTCTAAGTCATCCTTCTTCCCTATTTTTAACTCTCATATTTCTTCTTTTCTTTGCCCTTTCTCTTCTCCATCTCTCTCCCCACAACATATAAAATCATATCAACGCATCATATGGAAATCTCAAGGACAGCATATTAAGCAAACTAAAGTCTGAATAATCCGCCATTGCTTTTTTATTAGTCATAAATTCATAATTTCAAAATCAACAAGCAAAACATAACCCATCGACCAGAAGATAACAAACCCAACCTCAACATAGACTACATTTCTTCTACGAGACATATATTAGCTTCCTTCAAAAGAAGATCGTGAAAAAAGATTGTGAACGATCGGGACAACGAATAATTTGACAAATAAAATTTTAACAGCCACCTACCCGTTCTCCTAGCAATTTCAGCAAAATTTGCCTAACAAAAATAAATCCCAGATTCGAATCCCAAATTAGAGACCCTACCTGAAGCATACTCCATGGAGACCGCTGCCACGTGGCAATATCTGGCTTTAACAGAGAAGACACAGTGCCTTCAAACCAAGTCATCCGTGAGGAATCCTCAGTCTCCACCGCCATCTTAACCCTCACGCCATCCATCCAATTGAGGGCCATAGCCTCATCCACCTTCTTGGCAGCCACCAGAAAATCCCGCGACCCTGCCTTGGGGTAATAAACCGCCTCAAACGGCATGTTATTCGCCGCCAGCTCCAGCGCCTGAGCCACCGATTCCGGTGGGACCTTCTCCTTCTTCTTTTTGGGCAACCTGCCTTGTCCATCTCCTTCACCCGCCGCCGCCGTCGTTCCTCCATCCTTCGCTGAGCCGGCCATGGACATAGAGTACATCGCAGCCCACCTCTTCAACTCCGCAGAGGAGATAGACTTCTTAGCCCTCCTAACCCCAAGAAACAGCTTCCCCGTGACCTTGTTCTTCATGAAGACAACAGAATCCCCCGTAATTAGCTTCTTGCTGTTGACGTACTTGCTCCACCCGGTGGTCAAGAGGTGCCTCCTCGGCGTTCCCCGGTAGATGTGTCGGAAATTCCAGGTGTTTCCTCGGAGGTCGGTGATAGACAGCGTTTGAACTGGCGGATCCGCCGCGTAATCAAGCGGCGGGAAGATGGAGTCCGCGCAGAACCGCGGCACCGAGAATCCTCCGCCGTTGTTGGCATCCGACGGCGTCAGAACCTTGGCGAAGGAGACGATTACGCCGTCCTCCTCGCTGCTGCCTTCCACCGCCGGGAACGGCGGTCGCTGATCAAGAAAGTGCCCCTCGCCGAGAGGCTCTAGCCGGATCTTGGTAAAGACCTCGTCGGAGTCGGGATCGACAAGGTGGAGCACCTGGAGAACTCGGCAGAGAAGAAACGGCCTCGGAAGGAGATGAGAGATGAATGAGAGGACAGATTGAGGATCAGAGGAGTGCTCTATGTGACCCTGTGGGAAGTAGTAAACCCTAGAACCTACCGCCGGGATCTGGACGGTAGTTCCGGCGCACGCGTTCCAAATCGCCGGCTCCACTTCATGCTCACAGTGCTCTGGCTGCTTGTTGTGCTGATGGCTGTGGCAATCGGCCGCCATTATTGGATGGAGACAGTTTTGAGAAATAGAGAGAAAAGACAGAGGACAGAGAGAGAGAGAGAGAGACAGGAAGAAGAAAAAAAGGAGGATTTGTTAGAGAAATAGGAATGCGATGGTCGTGTTGCTAAATTTTAATGGCAATTTTATTGGGATAGAATTTCTAGGGTTTGGATATCAGAATCAAAGCTTTTTTCTGTTTTACAGTATCATTTTCTTCTCTCTCCCAATTTTGGGTGGGTTGAGTCTTGAGATACAGAGGGCTAGTTATCCCATGGGTCGTCAATCGTAATCTAAATGACCGTTCTAACAATATCTATTTTCAAATTTTGTGCTACGTCGGTATCAAATATTAAGAACCTTCTTTTAGAAATATTTTTTAAAAAAAAAATTGTATCTAAGATTTAAGCATTTTGTATAGGATTTTAGTTTCTTATAAGAAAAATTGAATATTAAAAGTAATTAGATATTGTTGTTTGTGGTCTGATAAAATTAGATATTGAACACCTTTCATATAGTAAGAGATTTCGAACAGTTGCTAAGAGATACTAATTACCAGCGCATTCTTTTGCTAGAATTTTCCAACACATTTTAATATTTATAAAGTCGTTATAAGATTATTTTAAATGATAGAATTCATTAAACAAAAAAAAAGAGACAGCAAATAGGTAAGGATAGTAATCTTCGAACTTTTGAGTTATGACTAAGGGTCTGTTCAATTGTAAAAAAAATCAACTTCAACTGGTTGAAGTGAAAGCAAAACCTTCATAGGGGGGTAGCATTATGCATTTCCTTCAACTGATTGAAGGAAACCAAGGCAAATAATCACTTCAACTGGTTGAAGTGATTTCCAATCGAACGAAGCCTAATTATACAATTCGGGTTATGGTAAGAGTCCTCCATCTTCTAACTTATGAGCTATGACATAGTACAACAAAAAAATTGGATTTCCTCATGGGCGGATCCAAGTGGAGCTCGGATAGAGTTGGCCAATCTTGATCCGAAATCAGACTGGATCAAACCCTGAACTGGACTATATCGGACCGGCAGTTCAAGATCCCGGCCGGTTCAAGTTCCGATTCAAGGCATAGTTGAACCGCTGAACCGACGGTTAACCAAAGGTTCAACCAGCGGTTCAGGCGAAATATAAATATTTTTTAAAAAAAATAGCCATTATAATTACCCTAAAATCCAAAACACTCTTAAACCCTAAAGTCCTACATCTTACTATTCTTACTAATTTCTTTAAATCTTAAAAAAATTACAAAAATCATAACCATATTAAAAAGCGTTCAAAAAATTACATATTAAAAAAAACATAAACCATAAACCATACTCTACAAAATAACAAAACCTTAAAATACAAATCCTTAACCCTAAAACTATGTCTAATGTCTATAAACTCTAACCTAAATCATATAATATTATATAATTACATTACCCTTTAAATCTATAAAAAGCTACGAAAATCATAAACACATTAAAAAACGTTTAAATAATTAAATAAAAATCCTAACCATATAGTTATACAAAACCTTAAAATACAAACCCTTAACCCTAAAACTATAAACCCTAACCTAAATCATATAATGTTACATTACCCTTTAAATCTTAAAAAACTACAAAAACCATAAACACATTAAAAAATGTTCAAATAATTAAATATAAAAAAACTAACCATAACCCATAACTATACAAAACCTTAAAACACAAACCCTTAACCCTAAACTATACACTCTAACCTAGAGTCCTAAATCCTTCATTACCCTTTAAATCTTAAAAAAGTTACAAAAAACATAAACACATTAAAAACGTTCAAATAATTACATTTAAAATAAAACCTAACCATAAACCATAAACAATATAAAACCTTAAAATACAAACCCTTAACCTTAAACTATAAACCCTAACCTAGAGTCCTAAATCCTACATTACCCTTTAAATCTTAAAAAAGCTATAAAAAACATAAACACATTAAAAACGTTTAAATAATTAAATTTAAATTAAAACCTAACCATAAACCATAAACGATGCAAAATCTTAAAATACAAACTCTTAACACTATATTATAAACCCTAACCTAGCCTAGAGTCCTAAATCCTACATTACCTTTAAATCTTAAAAAAGCTACAAAAAACATAAATACATTAAAAACGTTCAAATAATTAAATATAAAAATAAAACCTAACCATAAACCATAATCAATACAAAACCTTAAAATACAAACCCTTAACCCTAAAGTATAAATCCTAACCTAGAGTCCTAAATCCTACATTATCCTTTTAATCTTAAAAAAGCTACAAAAAACATAAACACATTAAAAATGTTCAAATAATTATATTTAAAATAAAACCTAACCATAAACCATAAACAATACAAAACCTTAAAATACAAACCCTTAACCCTAAACTATAAACCATAACCTAAAGTCCTAAATCCTACATTACCCTTTAAATCTTAAAAAAGCTACAAAAAACATAAATACATTAAAAACGTTCAAATAATTAAATTTAAAATAAAACTTAACCATAAACCATAAACAATATAAAACCTTAAAATACAAACCCTTAACCCTAAACTATAAACCCTAACCTAGAGTCCTAAATCCTACATTACCCTTTAAATCTTAAAAAAGCTACAAAAAACATAAACACATTAAAAACGTTCAAATAATTAAATTTAAAATAAAACCTAACCATAAACAATACAAAACCTTAAAATACAAACCCTTAACCCTAAACTATAAACCCTAACCTAAAGTCCTAAATTCTACATTATCCTTTAAATGATTAAATCTGAAAAAAGCTACAAAAATCATAAATACATTAAAAATATCAAAATAATTAAATATAAAAAAAAACATAACCATAAACTATACAAAACCTTAACATACAAACCCTTAACCCTAAACTATAAACCCTAACCTAAATCATATAATGTTACAATACCCTTTAAAATTTAAATCTAAAAAAAGCTTCAAAACCTAGCCCTTTTTTTTAGTTTTTAATTTTTTATTTTAACTGGGTTCTGAATCGGCGGGAAACCGATCGAACCTGAACCGGAACCGGCGTAGCCGGTTCAGGTTCTGGTTCAAGGTTCCCCCTTGAACCTTGAACCGGCGGTTCATGAACCGTGACTACCTGCTGATAGCAACATGCATGAGAGAATTAATCAAAGGCTTCCAAGGAAGAGGCTCAAGCAAAGGGTGAAGCCTTGTGCAAGTTAGAAATTGGTACTTCTCGTTTGGTTCTGGACAATCTTCAGTAAAATGGCCATAAGTGTGGCTATAAAATTGATCTTGAGATGATTCAAGATGCGTTGGAAAGCTGATTCAAATATCTACAACTTCATAGTTTACGTCAAATCAAGATTCAAACAAGAAAATGGTCAAAATCGAGTTTTACGGAGAGATGTGCAATTTCTAACGCCACATCCGCGCCCGCGGAAGCCACTTCCGCGCCCGCGGATTCAACACTGATGAAGACTAACTTGACAGAATGTTTTCCGCGACCGCGGAAGCCATTTCTGTGCCCGCAGATTTGGCTACTGAGGAGGGCTCTCTACTGGGCCCAAACCGCGCCCGCTGAATTCAAACTGCGCCCGCATATATTGGGCCGGGATGCTGTTTTATATTTCCGTTTTGTGTTTTGTTTCTTAATACTTTTTATTATTATTTTTATTATTATTTCTAAGTGGTTATTTAAGCTAGCAAACCCTAATTTGTAATGTTATGCAGATTTTGAGAATTAAGTTGAGTTTTACTCCTTTCCAAAATCCCTTGCATCTTCCCTACGATCCCAAGGATCTACTATCCCGTAGCTCGTCGCTTCGAGCAATCAAACACCATCTCTTCGGTATCTCGCGATCATCACGTTGATCCCTACGTTCATCTCTTTGGACGAGTTTTGGTCATCACTTTTGTAATAACCCTTATTAGTCCCAAACTGTCGTTTTGTAAGAAAGACGTATTGGGCAATTTCTGTAAACTCAGTAAGATCTTTTGAACGTATTAATATACGTTTAATATATATACTAGGTCTTAGAATATTTTTAGAAGTGCTAAAAATAAGTTCTAGCAAAGGATCGCGAGAGGAATCCGCAACCAAAGGCCAAGAGACGCGTTCGCGGCATTTCCGCGACCGCGGAAGTGTTTCCGCGACTGCGGAAATGCTGTTCATCGTCTCTTTCAATTCTTCCCGCGTTTCGACATTTGGCTTGACCGACGTTTCGCCGATGGAGGGAGGCCGATCGGTTGGAGTGCCCCGGCGTTGAGCCCTCCTTACCCTATAAATAGGGGTCTTCAGCCTCGAGAGATCATCACCCACAGCTCTCAATCTCCTCTCTTTCTCTCGTTTTAAGTGTTCGCCGGAGTTTTCGAGTTCATCGGAGCATCGCCGGAAGTGCCTTAGAGGTGTGTAGTGGTGGTGGTTGTAGGGAGCCCTCGTCCGAAGCAAGATATCGTCATTTGCATCATCAGTAAGCTTCGAAGCCGAGTTGGAGCCGCGTCGGAAGGGAGGTCTGCGATCGCGGGGATGAATTCCGCGACCGCGGCTCTGCCCAGAATTCTGTGACCGCGGAAGTCCAAACCGCGACCGCGGCTTGCCCTAGCAAGCGCGATCGTGGCTTGGACAACCACGGTCACGGCTTAGGCTTCCTTTCCTTTCGATTCTTAACGTTCATTCGTTCGTATCGTTATTCGTTCGTATCGAATCTAACTTAGGGTTCGTCGTGGTTGTGTCGTCATCGTAGGGATCCATACGCAGATTCTAGTCTCCAGATACTCGGAATCCGTCAGCTATGTTCAACTAGATTAAGGCAAGTGGCGGTTCACTCTTGCTTATCATTCCATATTTCTTTTAATTATCAATTACTTGATTGTTAATTAAAATGGGATGAAGTTTTGTTTCGTTTGGGAACAGATTTTATAAAATGATGTGATAAAATATGATACTATAATAGGTTGCATATATTGCTAGAAACAACGTTATTGTACATGTTATTTTCCCGTGATGGATATGGTGTGGATTTAAATGTGAACTTAAATGCTAGTTTAGCACGAGTATTCGTAGGAACGCTAATTCCTTACGAGGATTAGTCGTTTCTTTATAACTGTGGTAATTTAGGAAGTAAGTGCCCTAACACCCTTTCTGGTCATGACCTACCCCTATCCGAATATAGGTGGTGGTGCACTCAGCTGGTGCCAAACATTCGGGAAATGTTCCCAAGATATCTCTCGTGTCGAGATGATATATATATATAATAAAAGCTTTAACGTGAATATACGTTTTGTAATTAAATAAGATAAGTGCGGTTATGCACATAATTAATGAACCTTCGGGCGAGAAGTACAACTTGGAACCCGCCCGGACTTCGGTTAGAGTAAGTCTTCTTTCCAATCTGGATTCGCATTGTGCGGTGAGGTTGGTCGTTGACCCAAATGATCAAGTCGTTTTTAAACGCTTGTGTGAAAACTATAACGTTCCCAAACAGTTGTCATATGTTTCCTTTAAGACTCAATTCCTTTGGAGTCTTCTTTTCAATACATATCTTCTTCTATAACTCTGTGAAAGTTCCGGGTTATGTATCGTTCCTTCGGTTATTATTCGAGGAATAATGATAGTAAAATGGTTACGATCACTATAACCTTTTTATTTCTATCCTTGCATAGTCTTTCATTAGACTAACCAACCGGTTATTTTCCTTTGCATGGTTGGCTGGTGTCATCCGTCTCATACGGCACATCAGATAAGTTCCCGCATCAGTAAAGGCAAGGACTCGATGTGAGGGCAGTTGGCGTTTTGTGTGTCTCTTTCTAAGGTTGAGATCCTAGGTGTAAGATCGTAAGGTCAAGACCTGTTGAGTCATTTTATTCTAAAGACTTCCGCTGTAATAAATATTTGTACTCAATTTTGTTATCGAATTGTAATTTCAACATTTGAAATAAAATATTATTTGGGCAGTTGTATGTCATTTAATAAAGTTTATGTTATTATACAGTTTGTTATAAAATGGTTAAGCCTTGCACTAGTGGAAAAAATCCTTATAGAGGCGGGCCTTTGGACACTTATTGAGACGAACACCGTTCGCTTCAACTAAGGGGGCTGTAACAAGTAGAGGCACTTTTTGAGACGGGTATTTTACGCCTCTAAAAGGACCTTATTGAGGCGGGCCTTCTAAGCCCGCCTCAACAAGTCCCTCACTTTGGCGCCAAAATGAGGGACTTGT
Organism: Rheum nobile; assembly: GCA_027886185.1. Taxonomy (NCBI): domain Eukaryota; kingdom Viridiplantae; phylum Streptophyta; class Magnoliopsida; order Caryophyllales; family Polygonaceae; genus Rheum; species Rheum nobile. Next base: position 1,695,066 of record WOAB01000127.1, read on the forward strand.
TGAGGCGGGCCTCTATAGGTCCGCCTCAACAAGTCCCTCATTTTGGCGGGAGTATATACTTATAGAGGCGGGCGTATACAAGCCCGCCTCAACAAGTAGACGCTGAAGATCAAGAACAACATCCATTTCAGAATAGGTTTCTGATTTTATTCACAGAATAATATACAACAAACAACAGATTTCATCAGAGTACAGTCAGGTTCTCAACAACAGTTTACATGACAAGTAAAAATAAGTTCAATCCGATAATAAATACTTCGATGTAAAATACTGTGCCCATTGCTCACGAACAACATCCATTTCTTCATAAGTATACGATGTCTTCCTCTTAGGATATAGCTTCATAAAAAACACAGAAATTATTGACAAAAAACACAAATACTATCAATATATAGTTAGTTAAGTTACATACCTTATCTAGTCGGTCATTAGAGTCATAGAGTCCCGTGACTATATCTAACATGAACTTCATGACATAATAGCCACACTCGGTTCCGTCGCTTTGTTGAGCTTTGTTGAGCGCACTAATTACACAACATAAGGGGGCTGTCTTAGATACAATGCCTTTGATTATAAATAAACAAACCTAAAGCGTATAAAATGCTATATGTACCTCTATATTGCAGACTCTCAACGTCTTATGTTTTCCTATTAATTTCTCGCACTTCCCACCTTGATACTTATACACTTGAAATGCCCTAGAAAATCAACATAATACACTCATGAAACTGATATTGTTAATATTCCAAAAAAAAAAACTAATTCGTAAGCAAAATAACTTACAAATTCATGATTCCAGATGCATCAGTCGTTCTGTTGCCTTGACCTTTTAGAGAATCGAAAAGATAGACCTGTGCTGTAAATAGGTCTATCACGTACAGAATACAATGATTGCTGCATCATTTAAAAGTAAATTGATAAATATTAATGATTGCTTAAAATACTAATTATATATGAAACTTATTGAAAACACTTACTCTTGATTATATGGGAGCAAAAACAATTTGGCACTGTTAGAATCTTTAATCGTATTCTTAACAATTTCAGGATTGAACACACGTTGCAAGTAATCTGCTGGAATAGTTGCATCGGCCCTGATTCTAGTGCTTGACACTATCTCAGGACAAATGAACCCAATTCGAGAATTTTCAAATGCATATGTGTGATTGTCCAATAAATACCTGCACATTTAAAGGTATTTGATTAAACGATTATGAATGGTAATGTAAAAATGATTAAAGAAAAAACGATTAAGAATGATAGTTGACAATTAAAAGATAAAGACTGATCAAAACATTTACATCATGTAGACTTGAATCACAGAAATGTTTAAGCACGCCCCCTTAAGGAACTCTTCTACATTGGATGCAGTGACGTATGTTTCTTGATCTCTCACATAATTCCAAACCGAGGCATCCAATGGGATGGGAGTACTATCATATATACCACCCGGCGCCGAAGACATAATAAAATGCAAGTATTTGCATGACTGGCCATGACCTCGAATTTCTTCGTTTTCTTCTTCCTTCCTTTTGGCGGCTGATTCTTCCGTTTTACGATCACAGCTACCAACCGCCTCTTTGTTGGACTGAGACTTAAGAGTTATTTGTACATGAAATTTCCAAAAAATAATAATGAAGTAACATTTGTATTATTGAGCACAAAGGTCTTACCTTTGTATTTTTGGCGTTGTCATCCACCTTTTTAGAGAGAAATGACTTGGACTTCTTTGTTGGGCGTGGAGTATAGTCCTATATATAGAATTATAGATGAGCAAGAGTGAGTAATGTGGTGTACATTATTATTGAGCACAAAGGTCTTACCTCGTCGTCTTCAAAAATCACTAAGCGGATCGGCCATTGCACGAAACTACCCTGAGCACCGCCTAAGTTAGTGAAACCATCACCCGTAGGTACCGGAAGAATATCATCATTATGTCGATCATAAACAAAATCAACTTGGACTTTGTAGTGATCAAGCTTCATCGGTGTAAAGTGTTGGGACGATACACCGTTTGAGGGTTGTACCATACCATCCGCTACGAGCACTTTGTTACCAGAATCTTTATCCTCAAGGGCAAGATGGCATGGAGTCCTTTCCTGCATATAAAGTAAAATGAAAAATGCAATACTAAGGTTGCGGCATGGAATTTTAATTCATGTTATAAGAGGTCTTAGCATGAAGAGTTCATGACAATACTCAAACTCAATCATACCTTTAGCTCACGTGGTTGCGGTGTGGAATCAGGACGAGTGGTATAGGAAGCATTAACATTAAGTTCAAGAACGGGAGTAGAAGTGGAGTTTGGTTGATTTATATGTAACATGGAGCATAGTTGCTTTTGGAGGGCCTCAGCCACCCTTTTATCTAATTCACCTTCAAACTCCTTTCTAATTTCAGCTTTGATCGATTCGATCAGATCTGATGAAGCTTCACTAGAACATCTTCTCCGTCGTTCTCTTGGACCGAAAGAAACTCTATAACCAACATTTCCACCCATTGCCTTGACACGGCCACGATGATCTTTTTTCCCAATAGCTTTGGTGAGGGCATCCTCATCATCCTCGAAAGTAAGGTTTCCTTTTTCTTCTTCTTCGATATACTCCTCCTATAATGCCAATTAGGAAAGTATAAATTAGTTCATATTTCCAAGTCAATTTAAGTAAATATTCATTAAAAAAGCACTACTTACAACTTTTCTTGCAATTTCTACGGCTTCCTTATCGTTCGGGTTAACTTCCCACTTTCCATCCTTACTTCGAACTTGATGAGCCAAAACCCACTCCTTTGATCTATATATTCTAGCCTTAGGAACCGATGAGTTCACTGAGGAGCTACTTGACAGAGATAAAGCTGCTTCCGATGGGAGTCGTCCTTCTTTTATCCACTCGTGTCGTTTTCTAATATAACCCGCCTGGCCGATGAGATGAGGACAATTGTTTAATACTGCACTTGCCCTTGCTTTCTCACTACGAGCCTGTCAAAAGGCACATAGATTTATAACCAACGATTTCCGCTGACTAGAAATCTTTAATAGTAAAAAGAAATAGGATTATTACCAATGACTCTGGCTTGTAATATTCTTTAAGAAAAACTGACCAATCAGACTCTGTAATGTGGTGGTAGATTTCCCAAGGCATCTTGTTTGTAGGATATTTTGATGGCTTTTGCTTCTTAGTTATCCATCGACGCACCAACTTGCTCTTGAAATCTCTAAATCGTTTTGCCACACAAGAATGAAAGTATTTTCCCCTTGATTTATCTACATCCTCAATGATGTGGAACATAAGCTGTGGATTTTTACAATAAGTTAGATTAATTGTTTATATAGTATATATTTAAAACAATTTAAAATGTCATTATACCTTGGTCTCCTCCCAAAACCCTTGCCTCGTCTACTCATCTATCTTTCGGTATTCTTTCTCGTTAATATTAATTCTTTGAGCACAACTCCCAACTTGCTTTCCGTATTCTTTCGACCACTCGCCATCAGGGACATTTAACTCATTAAACTCAAGGTGCATAGGCTTTTTTACTTGAACTCCTTTTGACGGACCACGCCCTTTAGCGATCTGTGTAATCGCGCTAACACCTTGTGATTCATGATCACCTTGGGTAGGGAGAATAGCATTTCCACTTTCGTTAGACATAGTGGCTAGAATTCCTGCAACAAGCACACAAAAAAAGAATTCCTGCATCAAACACCTTTAGTGTGCCGCATCAGAAAATATACATTCTTAACTAAATTTATGATGAATATAAATCAAATCTTTTGCTCTTCATTTTCACAAACTGGAAGCCCAATCAAGGAATCAATTAGGAAGGGAAAGGACTATGTCGTAAGGACTAATCTTAAGGAGTATTCCGACAAACCGATTAAGCTTCTAACAGAGCCAAACCTTCATGTTTTCAAAAAAGAAAGTTAGGTCAAGCCAGGCCGAACCTGCAATGATCTACTAATCACGAACTCTTATCTAATACAGAAATAAAAATCCAAAACCAAAATGGTTACACAATAGTAGGATCAAATCAAAAGCATTGAATAATAATACAGGATCAAGTCCAACTTGTACAATACCAAATAAGTCCTGAGAAAATTATTAAATATAATAGGAGTGCCATAAAGGTAGCACACTTACAAGGATTTGAATACTACTGGGCTCATACCCATATCAACCAATAAAAGATTCAATCTACGTCTGTAGATTGTATTTCCTTATACCTTAGTAATCACATATATAGTCAACCTGGTTTAGCAGCCATCGAACCATACATAGTTTCTATCAGTAAAAAAATTAAGAAAAATCATGTAAGCCATTGAAACAAAGGTGAAGTTCACAACGGAAATAGAAGCAAGCAATTGAATCAGCAATTATAAACCAATAAGAAGCTCAACATCTTCTGAATTTATCAACAACTTACTAGCAAAGCCAAGACAGAAAATTCTATCAAGCACATCTCAAAACTGAGAGAAGCATGTGAATCACAAAATCAAGCCCAGTAATAAATTAGAACTCAGATCCACCAAAATTCATAACGAGAAATCTACATTCAAAGATTATCAGGGTTCGAAAAAACTCTGCTCCCGGGGACTCTAAATTCAGGCACGAGAAATCTACACAAAACACACAAATTCGAAATTCATGATTAATGTAACAGAAGGCACGAGCTTTCAATAGGCAGAAAAAGACGAAGAAGAAGTATATAATTAAGATTGATGAAGTTGAGGTCGACGACAATACGAGCAAATTAAAGTGTAGAGTTTAGCGGAATTGGAGAAGTAAAATAGGGTGTCAGATGAGCTTACCAGTGGAATCGGGTGAGGTTGAGGATGGCGTTTTGGTGAAACCTCGAGTGCGTTGTTGATACTTGTTGAAGGGAGTATTAGAGGGAGCTCGGCGAAGGGAGATGAAGTCGGAGCTCGAGAAGACGGAGCTCGGCGAAGACGGATACGAAGAGGAGATGAAGGCGCGCGCAACTGTTTTTTTTTAATTAGGGTTGAGCTTATAGAGGCGGGCCTAACACGCCCGCCTCTATAAGTATTGGTATAATAGAGGCGGGCCTTACATGACCGCCTCTATTGGACATACTTATTGAGGCGGGCTTTAATAGGCCCGCTTCAACTAGCTTTAATTGAGGCGGGCTACTTGGCCCGCTTCAATTAGTTATCATTAGAGGCGGGCCTTGCCCTGGCCCGCCTCTAATACTTTAGCGGAAAATGTTTTTTCGGATACTTTTTGAGGCGTATATTAATTTGACCGCCTCAAAAGATGTTTTTGAGGCGTATAAATTAATTATCCGCCTCAAAAACCAAAAAAAGTGATTGCCTAAGTCGTTGTTGAGGCGTATTGAACTATGTACGCCTCTAAAAGGGAGCCTCAAAAAGTGTTTTTTCCACTAGTGTTGGGTGACCCCAGACGTGTAATCTGAGGTCACTGGCGGTAATATTTCCAAAGGGTATTTTGGGGGTGTTACAACTTTGGCATGTTTCACGCACCTTCAAGAAAGCCATCTCTTTGGCTACGCAAGAGGAGAATCGACTACAAGCTTGAGGAAACGAAGATCTTGCGATTGCAACGACACTTCAGGGGTTGTTCGCATCAATTGGCATCAGAGCCAGTACAAGCTGAGCTTCTTCTTCTCTTATTTGATCTTCCCTCATGCGTGTCGTCTACTATGATGATGACAATCCCTATGATGTTCCTCATGGCTCCTATAGGCGAGAGGACCGACGCTATTGGGACCGACGACAATACGCACCTTCTCAGCCACCAGGACGTCCCATGTGGTCCTCATATGACGATGACTACTACAACATTACGTACGATGATGAATGTGGCAAGGCTGAGTTGGTTGCTAGAAGGGCTTGGCGGCAAGACATGCATGCCCGTATCGAGAAGCTCGAACGTGAGCGAGCTGAGATCATACGTGAGAAAGCTGAGATCGTCCAACGCATTAGGAAATTGGAGGAGGTCAAAGCCGAGGAGATTGTCTGAGAGCAAGCCCAACGTGATGCGGAGTTTATGTTGGTCTCTCAATGCGATCCGTATCCGTTCGTGATGACTCCTTCTCCAAAAGGCCCTGATTTGGTGGATGTGGAATCTTGTCCTATGTCCTTCGATCATCCCAAGTGGGACGAGTATAAGGAAGAGGTCGTCGAAGCCCCGGTCCTTGATGGTTGTTCGTCACAACGCAGCCTTTCACCGGCCCCTCTGTCGCACTCATCACCGCTTCCGCAACCAATGCTCGTATCTGGTAAGCTTGAGGTTTCTATTGTTGTTCTTACCAACCTCGCTCCCACCACAATCATAGAAGATTCAGCCGCAAAGGTGACGACTTTTATGTTAATGGAGGCTGATGCACAACTTGTTCCTTTGCTCTTTATGGATGTTTGTGTCTCTCTACTTGACGCTGCTTTCTTCATCCACGTCGAATCGGGGACGATTCGAAGACAAGAAGGGGAGATTGATAGCAACATGCATGGGAGAATTAATCAAAGGCTTACAAGGAAGAGGCTCAAGCAAAAGGTGAAGCCTTGTGCAAGTTAGAAATTGGTACTTCTCGTTTGGTTTTGGACATTCTTCAGTAAAACGGCCATAACTGTGGCTAGAAAATTGATCTCGAGATGATTCAAAATGCGTTGGAAAGCTAATTCAAAGATCTACAACTTAATAGTTTACGTCGAATCAAGATTCCAACAAGAAAATGATCAAAATCAAGTTTTACTGAGAGTTGTGCAATTTCTAACGCCACATCCGCGCCCGCGGAAGCCACTTCCGCGCCCGCAGATTCTACACTGATGAAGACCAGCTTGACAGAATGTTTTCCGCGACCGCGGAAGCCACTTCCGCGCCCGCGGATTTGGCTACTGAGGAGGGCTCTCTATTGGGCCCAAACCGCGCCCGCGGAATTCAAACCGCGCCCGCGGATATTGGGCCGGGATTCTGTTTCGTATTTCCGTTTTGTGTTTTGTTTCTTAAGACTTTTTATTATTATTTCTAAGTGGTTATTTAAGCTAGCAAACCCTAGTTTGTCATGTTATGCAGATTTTAAGAATTAAGTTGAGTTTTACTCATTTCCAAAATCTCTTGCATCTTCCCTACGATCCCAAGGATCTACTATCCCGTAGCTCGTCGCTTCGAGCAATCAACACCGTCTCTTCGTTATCTCACGATCATCACGTTGATCCTTACGTTCATCTCTTTGGACGAGTTTTAGTCATCACTTTGGCATGTTTCACGCACCTTCAAGAAAGCCATCTCTTTGGCTATGCAAGAGGAGAATCGACTACAAGCTTGAGGAAACGAAGATCCTGCGATTGCAACGACACTTTAGGGGTTGTTCGCATCACCTGCCCGGTGAGGATTAATTATAAAAAAATAAACAGTTTTTTTTTACTTTTTGAACATTTTTTTATTTTTTTCATCAAAAGTTTTCAAAATATTTATATAATTTTTAAATTTTTAAATAATTTTTTAATAAGATTTGTTATGCATAATCCTCAAAAATACTAAAAAACACAATTTTAACCAAATTTGTGTACAAATTATTGAACAAAAATGTAACATTTTCTCTATATCTATCCTTATTCGTGTTAAATTTTTTAAAATTTAGGGTTTATGGATTTGCAAATTTTAAAATCAATTTTGATACAAATTTGTTGAAATTACGTAGTAAAAGTAATCTGTAATGATGAAATTTGTTTAAATTGTGTAATTTTTGGATCAGTTTTGAATATAATTCCATTTGGGGTTTGAATATATGGTTTGTTGTTTAATTAGGGTTGTTTATTCAAGGTAGATGGTAGACTTAAATAGACGGTAGACTTTGAAATTAGGGTTTTGTTTAAGGTACACGATACATTTTTTCTCTTCAGGATTTTAGCTCCCATTGGACTAAGGCTAAAATCACGTGTCCGCCCTTGGATTCTATGCATTTCACTCTTATGGTGCAAAATGCAAACGTCGGATCGCGTTCATCAACGACTGAGGTTCCATCCCTTCTTTTTTGAGAATTTAAATACTCTAGAGGCATTTTTCGTCATTTCGGCTTTTAGGGCTCCTTTCTCCCCCAAACTCTCCCAGTTGGTTTGGTCGTGTTCTCTATGAACTCTCGCATGCGATTCTCAGTTCATTTGTGTTGATCCTTCCATGTTTGCACTCGAAAATTCAAATTCGAACTCAGATATTCAATTGACCTTGTTTATTTGGTCATCTACACCTTAGATTGTATCCTCTTTTTTGGAGTTCTTCGTTCTCAAATGCCATGGATGTCGAAATTGATTTCCTTTCAAACACTTCGCTTTTTTATCTTATTTTGGTGTAGGCTTGATTTTTGGTTGCTTACATGTTCGAATATCATGTTTATGTACTAGAATCTCAAAATTTGATGATGTTTTGCATAAAAAAATCAGTTTTTTATGTGATGGATTCTAAAATGAGTTGGTGCAAATTATTCATCATATTTGTACATGTAAACATGAAACAATTCACATTCTCTTCTCCAAATCTCACCCCCTTATGAAACACGCCCATCTTCGGGAGTTGCGGGACTGTTGTTATATTTGGAACGTGACTCCCACTCCCGGTAGAAACTCCAATATGTGCCTTGCTGCTTCGGCCATATCCTCAGGAACCATATGATGACCGTGGGGGCTTTTTCTCCAAATCGATAACTTTAATGTCTCTCCTTGCTCTTAATCGACTCTTGATACTCAACCAACATGTGCTCAAACAACCTCAGATCCCTCTATGTGGAATATTTGGTGGAGCCCTTTGGCCTTCCTTTAAGAATGACATTTTTTGGCTCCTTCATCGAAGATTCATGCGGCATCTCCGTGGCATGGGACGTTTATGTGATCTGGTAAACCCGGTCTTCATTCAATTCACCCTTTGAAAATTTCTCAATCATGTCCCTCCATGTCAGATATGGAATAGATAGGGGTATTGTGTCATCTCCTTCCATCGTCTCTTCGCCAACCCCTTCCCGCACCACTTGCTTCCAAAAGAGATGTATCTCACTCGACATGATCACAGTTGCCATAATGATGGCATTTCCAAATTTGTGAATGCATGGAAGCCCATATAAGGTTCTCCACCAATAATCAATGTAATATATCGAGATCTTTCCTTTCAATATAGCATAATACATATTCAAGAAGATCTTCAAACACTTCTGCGTCACTCTCTAGAATAGTCGAGAAAATAACACGACAATTTCGAGTGGCAGTCATTTCACCTCTGTTGGAATTTTTATACCTGATATCTCCATTGTTTCCTTGACCTTATCAACTTGAGACTCGACGGCATGGTGCAACGGTACTGCTTAGGGTATTTTCAATTTACCTATTTGTAGTTCTTGTGAAGAAATAAAGATGACCATCGGTCCAAGTTCTGAGTATATTATCCTTGTAAGGATTGAGCCACATCCTCTCCACTTTGGAAATGAGGCCATTGTGCCATGATTCCCTCGACTATTAGAGCCTCTCCATGTAGGCTTCCTCTGTGCTTGCCAAAAATAACCCCCAACACTTGTTCACAAAATCATCACCACTCTATTTGACCTTCATGACACCGAGAGCATATGATTGGATGTTGTGTTTAATATGAAGCTAACACAAAACGTGTTTTACCTGGTCTCTGAAAACTTGATCGATCGCATTGATTACAGACTTGTCTCGATCAATGACTATGGCCGTTGACATTACTCCCAAATCTTCATATAATTTATGAATTTTTTTATCACAAAGATGTAATGAGGTATGTCCTCACCCTAAGTAAACACAAAGGCAATGTTGAACGTCTTGCAAGTAAAGGTAAAACCAACCATCTTTGCCAAAGACATGTCATACCTGAGAATATATACCACAAATTAAGATGATAACATAGATAACTAAAATGATTATGTAATTATACACGACTAACACATACGTATTCGTCTTTTATATGTTGTCGATAACAACGTAAGGGAACAACTTCAGTAGGTGCAATGTCTTTGGGTTGGCAAAGAATAGGATATCCACTTCATTGGTAGCTCGCTCCCTCCTAGTATAAACTTTGTACTTCTCTTGTTTCAAGTACTTTAGTGTCCATTTGGTTACCGTCAATTCCCCACGATCCTCGAATTGAATCTTCAGTTTGAAGTTGCAAATTTTTTTGGTGGATGTCACATTGTCGTGGTATAGATTTTGAAACTCGAAAACAATAAACATAAGCGACATAAGCATAATGGACTACCTCCTAACCATGCCATTGTAACACCCCCAAATATTTACTTGAAAATATAGCCAGTGACCTTAGATTCCACATCCGAAGCCACCCAAGGCTTAACCATTTATACAAAGCATAAAACACACTGATAATATGAAATATCATAATCTTTACTTAAACCAAAGTCTCGGAATTACATCCATAAATTCCAAATACAACAGAAATACAGAACATGTTTAATACAATGGAAATCTTTAAATAAACAACATAAGGGTCTTGATCGAAGCGATTACCCGCCTAGGATCTTCAACCTGGATAAAAACTCTTTAAAACTCCATATGCCTTCGTCGTCAGATTCTAGCCTTCACGGAACAGAAGTTTACCTGATGTGCCGTATGAGACGGATGACACCAGCCAACCATGCAAGGAAAAATAACCGGTTGGTTAGTCTAATGAAAGACTATGCAAGGGTAAAACAGAAAGGTTCTAAAGTAGTCGTATTAGGTTAAACCCATCGCTTCTCGAATGAAATCCGATGACGATAGTAAACCTCAATACTTCTACCGGAATATACAAAACAGAATGACCGAGAGAAGACTCTGAAAGATTGAGTCTTACGAAAACATATGAAGAGAAGACTCCAAAGAATTGAGTCTTATCGGAAATTATGACAAGTGTTCGGGAACATTATATTTTCACACAAGAGTTTCAAAAATGACTTGACTATTTGGGTCCACGACCAACCTCACCGCTCAGTGCGAATCCAGATTGGAAAGAGGACTTACTCTAACCGAAGTCTCGGGCGAGGTTCCAAGTTGTACTTCTCGCCCTAAGGTTCATTAATTATGTGCATAACGGCACTCATCTTATTTAGTGACAAAACGTACATTTATGTTATAAGTTTTTATCATATAAATATATCATCTCGATACGAGAGATATCTTGGGAACGTATCCTGAAAGAATTGGCACCAGCTGTGTGCACCTCCCCTATACTCGGATAGGGGATGGTCATGACCAGGGAAATGGTGTTAGGGCTTGGTCATCCTATCCACCATGGTTATAAAGAAACGGCTATACCTCGCAAGGTACATAGCGTTCCTACGAATACTCGTTCTAACTAAACAGTTAAAATCACACAATAGTCCACATCAATGCCATTCTGGCAATATATATATATATAATAGCATTGTTTCTAGCAGTATATACAACCTATTATAATATCACTTTTTAATTGTATCATTTATAAAATCTGTTCCCAACGAAAACAATAGTTCATCCCAATTTAATTAACAATTAAACAATTGATAATTAATGGAAACACGGAATGATAAGCAAGAGCGAACCGCCACTTGCCTTAGATTAGACGAACGATTGATCAACGACGGGTTTCTGGGTCCGAAACGGGGACGAAAATCGGATTACAGATTCCTACAGAAATGACCCACAACGAAACCCTAGGTTAGATTCGACAATAAAATATACGAATCTAAGGAAGAACGAACCAAATCGAAAGGATGAAAGCCCCGCCCGAGACCGACAAGCCCCAATGCCACGATCGCGATTGCCCAGGCAATCCGTGATCACGGTGGGCACTGCCGCGGTCGCGGGCGTCGAGGACGAATGTCCGCGAGTATCAAAGGCAGCGGCCGCGGTCACGGCAGTTCATGTCCGCGATCGCGTACATGCACTCTGGCGACCTCCGATTGGCGAAAACTCACCGGCGACTTCTCCTTGGGCTCGAATTGCGGTGGCTTCACTTCCGGCCTCCTTTGCGCCTCCAATGCAACCCACTACAAGCACAACCACCTCCTTCGAAAGCTCCAGCGACTCCACAAGAAAATCCAGCGAGAGCTTGAAGATTCCGGCGAGAAGAGAATCGAGAGAGAGAGGAAGAGATTTGATCTCGGTGTGCTTCAAAACTCCCCAGATCGGTTCCTTTTATAGGCCAAGGAGAGAGAGAGAAGCCGACAAGATCAACGACCGATCGAAAAATCGACGGCGAGCTCGGGGAAGACGAGGCGTCGCGCGTGCATGCGCCATTCCGCGGTCGTGGTGACTATTCCGCGGTCGCGGAATATTCAAATTCCCAACTCTTTTGTGCCCGATTATTCCGCGGTCGCGGTGGCTCTGCCGCGGTCGCGGAATTCCCCTTTTCGCGCCAAAATGCTCGGGAAAAGGTTGGGCATGAGTTTTCAAACCCCGGGTTAAATATATGTACCTGATCGAATATTCTAAGCTCCGAAAAGACGTCGAATGTATTTTATTCCACTCAGGAAAATATTACAGAGCTCTAACATGATACAGAAAATCCGAACTTCTCTGAAACGACATGACTACATAACGAGGGTTGGGTAAATTACCCAAATACCCTTTCTAAAAATGAGGGGTATTACATCACCTCCCCCTTAAAAGAAGTTTTGACCCGAAACTTGGCCGAATAACCCAAAAAAAATGAGGCGTCACAACACTACCCCCTTAAAAAGGTTTTGACCCCGAAACTAGGCCAAAAATAGATCGGGAAAGCGACTAAGCATATCCTCTTCAGTCTCCCAGGTTTTCCAAGTAACCTCTTTGGATCCAGCTTTGGACCAGAGAATCCGTACTAATGGTACTACCTTGTTCTGCAACTGCTTCTCACGGCGTTCGAGAATACGCACAAGTATCTCCTCGTAGGTACCATTTGCCTGAATCTCGATGTCTTCATAACTCAGCACACGAGACTCATCTAACACGTACTTCCTCAACAAGGATACGTGGAACACGTTATGCACTGGATGCGCCGACGGCGGCAATGCCAAACGATACGCTAGAGACCCTACCCTGTCAAGGATCTCAAACGGTCCCACGTAGCGAGGGTTGAGCTTCCCATGCTTGCCGAACCTGAACACACCCTTGGATGGCGACACCCTGACAAACACCTTGTCACCAACCTCAAACTCGACATTCCTGCGCTTCAGATCCGCGTAAGACTTCTATCGACTCTGAGCTATCAACATCCTTTGTCTAATCAATGCAATGTCCGAGGCAGTCCTTTCGACTAACTCCGGTCCGAGCAGAACCTTGTTGGCATTCTCATCCCAACAAATCGGAGATCTGCACCTTCGACCGTACAAAGCCTCGAATGGAGCCATCTTAATGGTAGCATGCCAACTGTTGTTGTATGTGAACTCAATCAGACTCAAGTTGTCCTCCCAGCTAGTCAGACGATCGAGTACACAAGCTCTCAACATATCTTACAAGGTCTAGATGCTCCTCTCAGATGTCCATCCGTCTGAGGATGAAACGCAGTACTGAACCTCAACTCGGTTCCCATGGCCTTGTGGAGCTCCTTCCAGAACCTCGACATGAAACGACCATCACGATCGGATACAATGGTCTTTGGAGTACCATGCAAACGGACAATCTCGTGTAGGAACACTTCCGATAGCTTCTGGGTTCCCCATGTTGACTTGATAGCCACGAAATGAGCACTATTTGTGAGCATGTCAATGATTACCCATATCGCATCCTTTTGACTTTGAGTCTTTGGCAACCCTGTGACAAAATCCATAGCGGTATCCTCCCTTTTCCACTCTGGCACTAGAAGAGGTAGCAATTCACCACCTGGTCTACGGTGTTCTATCTTGACTTTCTGACAAGTCAAGCATTTCGCCACAAATTCCACTACATCCCACTTCATGTTGGGCCACCAGAATTTCTTCCTGAGGTCCTTGTACATCTTGCTAGAGCCTGGATGTACAGAATAAGCTGACGAATGGGCTTCCTTCATCACCAATTGATGAAGACTATCAACGTCAGACACACAAATCCGGCCCTGAAACCAGAGTGATCCATCCTCCTGAATCACGAATCCGGGAGCCTTCCCGTCCATCACTTCACTGCTTAACTTTACCAAGACCACATCATCAACTTGCTTCTCCCTGATTTGATCAAGTAGCGTAGCCTGAATCTCCAACATACTCAGGTATCCTTGACGTTGATCGTACAAGTCTTCAATCTCGCACAACCCTTGGTTCAGCTTGGTCTGAGCAGTAAGTAGAGCCACTACAGTCTCGTGTGGTGTCTTCCGGCTCAATGCATCGGCTACTACATTAGCCTTGCCCGGATGATACAGCAACTCGATGTCGTAGTCTTTGAGTAGCTCTAACCAGCGACGTTGTTTCATATTCAGCTCCTTCTGAGTGAACACGTACTTGAGACTCTTATGATCGGTGAAGACTTGGCACCTTACACCATAGAGATAGTGCCTCCAAATCTTCAACGCGAATACTACAGCTGCTAACTCCAGATCATGCGTCGGATAGTTTACCTCATAGGTTTTCAATTGTCGAGATGCGTACGCAATAACTTTTCCTTTCTGCATCAGTACACATCCTAACCCATGCTTTGAAGCATCACTATAGACCACATAACCATCATTCCCTTCCGGTAGCGCTAACACTGGTGCGGAGGTCAGACACTCCTTCAACTTTTGAAAACTGGCCTCGCACTTGTCATCCCAGACAAATTTCTTGTGGACTTTGCGGAGCAAACCGGTCATAGGTAGAGCGATCTTAGAAAATTTCTCCACGAACTGTCTATAATATCCAGTGAGTCCTAAGAAACTGCGCACCTCTTTCACATTCTGAGGTTGCTTCCAGTCGGCTACCCCTTCAATTTTCTGGGGATCAACCATAACCCCATTCTCATTGATCACATGGCCTAAGAAAGCCACTTCTTTGATCCAGAAGTCACACTTAGACAACTTTGCGTACAACTCATTCTGTCTAAGGACTGACAAGGTGATCCAAAGATGTTCCTTATGAGCCTCCTCACTCAGGGAATAGATCAAAATATCGTCAATGAAAACCACCACGAACTTATTCAGGTATTGGTGAAAACATCGATGCATCAGATCCATGAAGACTGCCAGAGCATTGGTAAGTCGAAATGGCATGACTACGAACTCGTAGTGACCATATCTCGTCCGGAACGCAGTCCTCGGAATATCTTCCTCACAAATCCTGAGCTGATGGTATCCAGATCTCAGATCGATCTTGGAAAAGACTTTTGCTCCCTGCAGTTGATCCAACAGATCATCAATCCTCGACAACGGATACTTGTTTTTGATCGTGACTTTATTCAATTCCCGATAGTCGATACAAAGTCGGAACGATCCGTCCTTCTTCTTGACGAACAAGACCGGAGCACCCCAAGGTGATGCGCTCGGCCTTATATATCCTTTCTCAAGAAGGTCCTCGAGTTGCTTCTTCAACTCTTGCATCTCAGCTGGAGCCATCCGGTACGGTGCTTTAGAGATTGGCGCGGTACCAGGCTCGAGATCAATGGTAAACTCTACGTCACGATTCGGGGGTAAACCAGGAATCTCCTCTGGAAAGACATCCGGAAACTCACGACTGACCGAAATTTCAAGAACTGAAGGCTCATTTTTCTTGGGCTTATCCAGATAGCACAGGTACCCGACACAACCTTGTCTAAGTAGCTTACACGCAACCATCGCATTGATGAGCTTGCCGTTATCAGTGTCATTACGACCCTTGAATTTGCATACAAACTAGCCCCCAGATGACACCGTCACAGTCCTTGAGCTGAAATTGATCACCGCCCCATGACGCGTCAACCAATCCATACCGAGAATAATGTCGTATGGAGTCATGGCTATACAGATCAAATCTGCTTCGAACTTTTTACCCTGGATGGTAATCGGAAATTCTGACAGACGCTTGGTTCCAACCAAATGTTCACCATTGGGAAGATTCACAACGAAAGGCTCATAAGCCTCGTTGCATACTAAGCCTAACTTACTAACGCAACTCTCCGAGATGAAAGAATAGGTAGCACCCGAATCAAATAATATACACACAGAAGTAGAATGGAGGTATAGAGTACCTTGAGCAGTAGGAGCATTTGGTCCATCAACCTCACGCATCTCATAGAGTCGCTGACCTTGACCTCCTGAAGTAGCTGGGGCTTTTCCCTTGTTCTGCGCAGTTGTCTGTGTCGAAGGGCTAGGAGCCTCCACTGGTCTGAATCTGGGTCGGTTATTATGACTAACGGACTCTTGCTGTGACTCAGCTCCTTTATGTCTCCTCTGCGGACAAAATGTCTGCAAGTGCCCCTCCTTTCCACAGCCAAAACACGTCTTCTTCTCCTTCGGACACTCATTGCTCATGTGCCCGGGTGTGCCACAATTGTAGCACTGGATCGGATTTCTGCCCTGACTTGAACATTGCGTAGACCCTCCATGAGTCATTTCCGTTCTTGCTCGGCTAGATCTGGAAAAGTTAGACGATGGCGCGGGACGCTTGAACCCACTCGCCTGAGGCTGGCTTTGTACCAGTCTCTGGAGATTGCGCTTCTTAGCCGACTTCTCTAGCGTCACCTCTAATTTGTAGGCAGCATCCACGTACTGCTCTAGAGTAGAGCACCCGTGGCATACCATCAGTGGCTTGATGTCTGGATTCATCCACTCGTGGAAGTGCCAGATTTTCTGCTCTTCACTGGACACCTCCGGCCCAGCGTACTGCAATAGGTGATTGAACTTGGCCGCAAGCTCAGTCACTTTCAATCCATCCGTCTTCGCATAGAGGAACTCCTTGTGCTTCTCTTCCCTCATAGCTCGGGAAAAGAATCTGTCAGTCATCTTCGCCTTAAACATTCCCCAGTTCAGTCCGGGGTGATCAGCTAGACCGGTGCTTTCCCACCACTCGCTAGCCACCTCCTTCAGTTGAAGGGAACAATGTGCACCTTCTCAGCTTCAGTGCACTCGACATTTCGGAACAGACGCTCCATGTGCGAGAACCAATATGCCACTCTGACTGGCTCTCCTTTTCCATCATAGCTGTCAGGCCTCATAGAGCTTATGGCCTTCAGTGCTCGGCCATAATTGCCTCTGCTTCTGACAGCTTCCTCATGAGGTACATGGACATCGGGCTCCTCGAACCTAGGAACCACAGGAGGAATTGACACACCTTGTGCCTGAGGCGCGATTGGTCGCATAATATCGATGATTGCTTGCATCACAATCCCCCGAATAGCCTCAATTACCGCAGCATTCAACACCATTGGAGCATTGACCGGAACTTGGTCACTGTCCATCGGATTGTTGTGAGAAACAGACTCGTTCTCATCCAATGGATTCACGGTATTCCTCAAATTCTGTCTGGGGTCGTTGCTTGACCCAGCACCAGCACGAATGGTATTCCTTGTGTTCACCATCTGTTTACCGATCAGATCCCAAGTATTTTATAACATTAATATCATTTCAATATGCACAATGTATAAAATCAACTTAGAATAGACCAAACTTGGTAAACTTTCATTGATGAACTGAAACTGAGTTTGAAAGGGTTACATAGGAAAATTCTTCCAAGCGACAAGGCAAAATTGCTTGGAGAATACAATTCTAACAAAATGAAACAACCAAAATACTAGGAAAGAAAACTGCTAAAGTTGACACCGGCCCTCATTATGGTGCCCTGAAAAACTTCAAATAATCGGGAACTCTCATACACTGCTTCTTCGCACGGGGTTCATCATCGGGGTCTGGTGTCAGACTTCTTGACCTATTCAGCCCTAGAGCACACGGCTCATCACTTGGCCTTGGTGCCCTCGTCCTTTCTCTAGGCGCAGGAACACTTGGTCCAGCCTCATCAGATCCCGGTGAATAGCCAAACTCCTCCAGAAATCCTGGTTGGAAGTCTGCCTGGTTCACCACATACTGCGGATCAAGTAGCAACCTTACTTGGTGGATATACTCCTGGAGTTCGTGGGCATTTCCACGCATCCGAGAGAGACTGAGTTTTGTATCATATGTCCTATCCTCGATGTCATACAAGGCGTTAGACCACCCCTCCAGAAGTTCCTCCAGCCCTTGGGGCCTTGGCCTGGCCTGCTGAGTCGGGACCACCCTCGGTGTACCCATCGACTCCCCCGGCCTTGCCCTCCTACAAGCATGCTCAACCGCCTCATCTACCAGACGACGTGCCTTAGCGGAAGTCATTTGACTCTGGCGGAACGCCTGTCGCGAGTTAGGACTCGACATCAGCCTCCACTGGGTGGGAGTAGACTGTGAGTCCTCTGATGTATCACGTGGCCCACTCCTTCTTCTGGCGATACCTGCTTCGCAAAGCGCCTCCCAAGCGGCAGGAGACAATGGTGAATACTCCCGCTCAGGTGGCAACTCCGGACTCGGGAAAATGAACTGTATCCCCGGGTCCTCACAGTCCACCAGCAAGTGTTCTAAGCCATCGGACTCGCAGCCTTGCTCCTCGAGGTCCTCCTCGGGGTCCTCCTCCTCCGGATCTTCCTCAGGGTCCTCCTCTGGATCCTCCTCGGGGTCTTCCTCAGGGTCCTCCTCCGGATCCTCATCGGGATCCTCCTCGGGAACCGACTCGACCATGAAGTCTTCGTCGAAGTACCCTCCTATGTACTCCGCCGGATATCCTTCTTCCTCAGTGTCCTCCCTCGGCTCATCTTCAGGCTCCGCCTCGAGAACCTCGGCCTTGTCGAACACTAGCACCACCGACTCCTCGAGTACGGTCTTCACCTTCTTGGGTGGACTACTGGGCTCCCCGACCTCAAAGCACGGCGGGGGAACCGGGAACTCAAGCCTAACTGGAGATGGCGGGGCCACCTCGGCTTCCTTTTGGTTCCTCTGATGAGAGACAAATGCGCCCATAACCTGCAGGCGACGAGAAGAGAGTTAGTCTTTCTAAATATAGAAGCGAACGTACTATATCATACTAGAGAGAAGGCACGACTAGAACGGCAGAGATTTCAAAACAACTCATTTTCTAGTCAAGTATGATTTTATTTGGAAATTCAAAAAATTTGAAGTTTAAACAACTTTTTCAGTTCAAAACGAGTATCCGGTTTATAAAATTTTGTTTCTAGTAAAACGTTTTAAATCCCAAGCCGTTTTTTTTAAAAAAAAAATTGTAACACCCCCAAATATTTCCTTGAAAGTATTACCGCCAGTGACCTCAGATTCCACATTCGAAGCCACCCAAGGCTTAACCATTTATACAAAGCATAAAACACACTGATAATATGAAATATCATAATCTTTATTTAAACCAAAGTCTCGGAATTACATCCATAAATTCCAAATACAACAGAAATACAGAACATGTTTAATACAACGGAAGTCTTTAAATAAACAACATAAGGGTCTTGATCGAAGCGATTACCCGCCTAGGATCTTCAACCTAGATAAAAACTTTTTAAAACTTCATCTGCCTTCGTTGTCAGATTCTAGCCTTCACGGAACGGAAGTTTACCTGATATGCCGTATGAGACGGATGACACCAGCCAACCATGCAAGGAATAATAACTGGTTGGTTAGTCTAATGAAAGACTATGCAAGGGTAAAACATAAAGGTTCTAAAGTAGTCGTATTAGGTTAAACCCATCGCTTCTCGAATGAAAGCCGATGACGATAGTAAACCTCAATACTTCTACCGGAATATACGAAACAGAATGATCGAGAGAAGACTCTGAAAGATTGAGTCTTACGGAAACATATGAAGAGAAGATTCCAAAGAATTGAGTCTTATCGGAAAGTATGACAAGTGTTCGGGAACATTATATTTTCACACAAGAGTTTCAAAAATGACTTGACTATTTGGGTCCACGACCAACCTCACCGCTCAGTGCGAATCCAGATTGGAAAGAGGACTTACTCTAACCGAAGTCCCGGGCGAGGTTCCAAGTTGTACTTCTCGCCCTATGGTGTTAGGGCTTGGTCATCCTATCTACCATGGTTATAAAGAAACGGCTAGACCTCGCAAGGTACATAGCGTTCTTACGAATACTCGTTCTAACTAAACAGTTAAAATCACACAATAGTTTACATCAATGTCATTCTGGCAATATATATATATATAATTAACAATTAATTAACAATTAAACAATAATGAATGGAAACACGGAATGATAAGCAAGAGTGAATCACCACTTGCCTTAGATTAGACGAACGATTGATCAACGACGGGTTTTTGGGTCCGGAACGGGGACGGAAATCGGATTACAGATTCCTACAGAAATGACCCACATCGAAACCCTAGGTTAGATTCGACAATAAAATATACGAATCTAAGGAAGAATGAACCAAATCGAAAGGACGAAAGCCCCGCCCAAGACCGACAAGCCCCAATGCCACGATCGCGATTGCCCAGGCAATCCGCGATCGCGGTGGGCACTGCCGCGGTCGCGGGCATCGAGGACGAATGTCCGCGAGTGTCAAAGGCAGCGGCCACGGTCGCGGCAGTTCATGTCCGTGATCGTGGACATGAACTCTGGTGACCTCCGATTGGCGAAAACTCACCGGCGACTTCTCCTTGGGCTCGAATTGCGGTGGCTTCACTTCTGGCCTCCTTTGCGCCTCCAATGCAACCCACTACGAGCACCACCACCTCCTTTGAAAGCTCCGACGAATCCACAAGAAAATCTGGCGAGAGCTTGAAGATTCCGGCGAGAAGAGAATCGAGAGAGAGAGGAAGAGGAAGAGATTTGATCTCGGTGTGCTTCAAAACTCCCCAGATCGGTTCCTTTTATAGGCCAAGGAGAGAGAGAGAGAGAGAGAGAGAGAGACAGAGAGAGAGAGAGAGAGAGAGAGAGAGAGAGAGAGAGAGAGAGAGAGAGAGCAGCCGACAAGATCAACGGCCGATCAAAAAATCGACGGCGAGCTCGGGGAAGACGAGGCGTCGCGCGTGCCTGCACCATTCCGCGGTCGCGGTGACTATTCCGCGGTCGCGGAATATTAAAATTCCCAGCTCTTTTGTGCCTGATTATTCCGCGGTCGCGGTGGCTCTGCCGCGGTCGCGGAATTCCCCTTTTCGTGCCAAAATGACGGGGGTAAAGGTTGGGCATGGGTTTTCAAACCCCGGGTTAAATATATGTATCCGATCGAATATTCTAAGCTCCGAAAATACGTCGAATGTATTTTATTTCACTCAGGAAAATATTACAGAGCTCTAACATGATACAGAAAATCCAAACTTCTCTGAAACGACATGACTACAGAACGAGGGTTGGGTAAATTACTCAAATACCCTTTCTAAAAATGAGGGGTATTACAACCATCTTGCTCCAGGGTCTTTCGACACATATATGCATGCCCAGGGAAGATACTTACAAGATCATGGTTGTTATGTCCGTTAATGATAGTAAAATTTCATCTTTTTGTATCTGTTTTAGTAGCTCGCTTGAAACGAATCCCAACAAAATCAAATGAACAATTGCACTTCTTTGTATAACTCGTGCGCTCCTTGGAAAAGGATTTTCCTTCCACCGGCTCCTTCTTTTAGATCTATACTCACCGAAATTCTGCAAAATAGCTTCACTCTTTTTGGATTTGAGGTTTGTATGATAATAACCGTCATTAGTTCCTGACCCTTCTATTTTGCCCAATCAATCATTTATTCTCGACTATTACAAACTAAGTCCACTGAAAAGTCATTAGAGAAATCTCGCGTGTGTACCGAATAATGTAGATGTTTAGAAATATCGAATTAATTACAAAACATAATGATAATTGTACATCATTCTTTTCTTTTCATGCTTACAATATAAACTATACAATATTTCTTAGATAAACAATATACCATTATTTTAATTGTCTATTTAAATCATATACAATTTTTTCTCATTTTCATATGTAACCTACTACAATTATATATCTTTTGATACCGAAATGTACTATATATATCAATCATTAAATGAACTATATGACATATTTGTAATGAAAATTATATATTTCTCAATTTTGGCGGATTTGCGGTTTAACAAGTTTTCTATATATGTTGTACCTAACTGCCCTGTACACCTAACTTTCACATCGGTATAACGAGAATTCAATTCACACATACCATATACATCAATCCTTAATGAACTATATAACAAAATTATCTAAACATATATATATATATATATTGCAACTACTCAAAATAAACTTTTGCCATTATATATAAAGATATATATACATACTATTCTAAATAAACTTAAACATTTGATAATGGACTATAAGTCTATAATGTAATACATACCTACAAAGGTATGGGTTTCCTAACTTCTCCACTTGGATACAAATCTTCATTAGTGTTTGATTTTTTTCAAAATGGTTATCGAAGTGTTGAGACAATACCTCCAAAGGTATAGGCTGTCGAACTTCTCCCTCTATTTTATTATACATGTTATATTAGTTTTTGACGCAACTATTAACGAATCAATTATCGCTATAAATTTATTCTAAAATTTATGATTTATTAACTACCTACTTCATTTATACTCAATGAATAATAAATTACATGGAAAAATTAATATGTATAAATTTTTAATAACAAAACTCGTAATTCATAAATAAATTATTATCAAAAAAATTAAAATGACAAATATTTTTTTACAAAAAATGAAAGTTAAAATGACATTCTTTTCTAAAATGAAAGCGTATATAGAAGTCAATCACAAAAAAAAAGTAAAATGATGCAATTATACACCCCATGTAAATATTTTGAATTGTTTACTACTTTGTATATTTTTGTTTTTCTATGATAGAAAAGATTGTGGATCTCGTACATATTGCTTTTAACGTGAAGTTTCCGAAGTATTTGTCACCGTCCGATCAACTTCCATCTATAGTTGAGATGTCACGCATGTTTTTATATGGATTTCATTAATTAGGGTTATTTTCGTCATTTCGGTTTTTAGGTTTTTTTTCCCAAATTTCAGCCAATCGTTCTTCGGTTTGCTCTCCTTTTCCATGGCTATGCTCCCACGACGTGCCCTTAAATGACCACAAAGGGCAGCGTGCCTTCAACTTTTTATTTTCTTGATCTATTAATCTCTTCCGTGCGTATCACACATCTGATGCCTGCAAAAAATCACACATTTCACGTTAACCACAAAATGCACTAGAAACCCCTCTTATTGAAAAATCTATATTGTATTCTACTATTAGTGCACGTAGATTTGAAATTGCTTGGGCCAATAATGCAGACTACGTCAAATTAGTTAAAAAAGTGTGGAGCTATAAGCTTACTGGTTCTTATATGTTTAAATTTGCTATGAAGCTTAAATTATTGAAAACTTATTCCAAGGAATGGGCTCGTAAGAACACCAACCGTGTCTTTGAACAACTAAATTTACGGAGGCTAAACTCCAGATATTGCAACAAAATTACCTCTCCAATCCTGATGATCAACTAATTGCCCAACAATTATCAACACATCTTCTCAAGCACAAGAGACTACTGGAATTTCAAAACAATTTCTGGAAACAACGATCCAAAATTAATTATTTAAAAAATGCAGACTTCAACACCAAATATTATCACTCTGTTGCTAAAGTTTGTTCCTTCAAACAACGGAACATGGTCTTCCAAACAAAGGATGGTCTTACGCTTTATGATCAAGATTCTATTTCCGAAGCAATTACATTTGTACTCAAGTCCCGTTTTCAAAAACACAATAACATTGTTTCATCAATTACTAACCTTAATGTCATACCTCAACTGATTACCGATTCTGATAACCAATCCTTATGTCAAATTCCCTCACAACATGAAATCAAAGCTGCTCTTTTTGGTATGCAAATGACAAGACTCCTAGACCTGATGGTTTCCCTTCTGATTTCTACCATAAATTTTGGCCTATCATCGGTGATTCTTTATGTGCTGTTATTCGAGCTTTTTTTCCCACTTGGTACAACTCCTACGTGCTTGGAATCATTCTTTCATTGCTCTTATCCCAAAAACAGATAACTCAACCACTATTAATCATTTCCGCCCTATTAGTCTCTGTAACACTAGTTATAAAATTATTACGAAAATCTTGACAAATCGACTAAAGCCATTTTTTCCCAAAATCATTAGTCCCATCCAAAGTGCTTTTGTAGAAGGACGTGTAATCCAAGACAATATACTTATTCACTACCACAAAAATGCGATTTTAACCCGTGACATAATAACCCGAACGTCATATATTTGGTATAATAGGGGGTCAAAACACTAGAAAATTTAATTTTCTTTTAAAATTTTCCTTAAAAATAGCAAATAACCCGGATATAAGGCAACACGCCCGGGTTATTTAAGTACACAACTATTTTAGCCATGTACAAGAATAACCCGAGCGTTTTTTACTTGATATATCCGGGTTATTAGGTTGGATAATGCAAGTAAATAACTCGAATCTTGTTAGTTGTACAATGCCCGGGTTATTTTGTTTTGAATTTTCGAAGTTTAAACAACATATATCCCGGATATAAGTACATCTGGTGTATTAAATATATTGGTGTGTATTATATATCTCGTGTTTTTGCAAGTCCGGGTTATTTAGTAATTTTAAAAGGCATCTTCTGATTCGCCTTAATTAATAATCTGACCCGATACATTTCTAAACCCTAAATTGCACTCATTTGTTGTTGTCTTCTTCTTCTTCTTCTATTCAATTCTTGCAGCCTCTCGTCAAGCTACCACAAAAACAACCCTAATTTGCACTCAATTTCTCTCTTGGATTCCTTCATCTATTGTTTTCTTGTTCGATTCTTCATCTTCGAGTTGGCGGCTTAGTTCGAAGGCTTCTCATCGAAGCACCTCTTTCTTTTCCCAACTTCCCCCCAACAAGTAGGAATTGAACAGCTATGGTGACCGATGGCCCCAATTTGGAATGCAGAATGTGCGAAGCCAAGTGCCCGAGGTGGATATGGCGGTGATGATTCAAGTGAAGGTGATTGCGGACATGGGCACCTACGTCTCCCTCTTGGAGTACAACAACATTGAAGGTATGATTCTTTTCTCGGAGCTCTCCTGCCGTCGGATTCAGAGTGTCAACAGTTTGATTAAGGTGGGGCGGATCAAACCCGTTATGGTTCTTTGTGTCGACAAGAAGAAGGGTTACATCGATCTGAGTAAGCATAGGGTTTCTGAGGAGGATATCAAGGCTTGCAAAGAGCGCTACAATAAGAGCAAGCTTGTTCATTCCATCATGCGCCATGTTGTCGAGACTATGAATTTAGATTTAGAGGTATCTTCGTTCTTGATAAAGCTGCTAGGGTTTTTTAAGAACTTTTATTGCTTATGTTGTTCATGGACACAAACATGTATGATTTCGATCATGCCTTAATAATGTTCTAGCTTTATCTTGGAGCAGTTCTATAATGTCAGCCAAGTACGTTATTTCGGATGTATTGGGATCCTTTGCCATTGCTTAAGTGGGTGACCAATTGATTGCTGACAATAAGATATATGGAGGCAAGTCTTGAAATCTCTTAAGACATTCACTTTACTTTTGTCTTGAGATCTATGTTTTGTGGTTAATGCTTTCATCGTTGGTCTTGTTATGAGATCAAGGACTACTCCAACAACTGTCTCAAACAAGGAATGGTGGCAAGAAACTGACAAGAAATTCCAGGCTTGGCCACGCACTGCAGGACCAAGATGAGGCTATAGAGAGTAAGAAGCCTGATCTGACTCTGCTAAAAGCTAATGAAGGCATATGGCCTAGAGTTAGAACTCCCAGCCATTCACTTTTTCTTTGGGCTAGCGGCTCAAACAAATTCATACCTAGAGAGCTTAGGTACACTAGCTTGATTTTTCTAATGATTTGCACTATGGAATTGTCAATTGCTCTCACTTTGAAGTCTGTGCTGCTCAAATTAGAGTATTAGCACTATGTGATGCTTTGTCTCGGGTTTCCTTGTGATATGATAAAAGTTTGGTATAGTCTAGCTTTATGTTTCATGCTTGTTGATGCATGGGCCTGAATTTGCTTCTACGTGTCAGGAAATTATTTGCATATCTAGAAGATTTTAGTTTCTGGGTTAATGATAAATCCATAGTAAACATGTAATAAGTAGTGAATGTGGAGTTTCAACTTAGAAAACAAGTTGATTTACCATAACATATATATTCCCTTGCAAGTTCACTCCAAATTTTATACAGCATTGCAAACAGATTGTTGGAGGTATTTGTCTACATTGTGACATGTTCCTTGTGATGCAGTTTGTTAAGATTTGTTCCCTATCTGATGTAGTGATGTATGAGTAAATGATTTGTTGTTCTTTTTGCAGCTAATATCAGGGAACTTGCTTCTCCTGGAATTGGCAACATAGCCTGGAAAGAAAGAGTTGATAGTTGGAAGGTGAAACAAAAGAAGAGTACGGGGTGTCCAAGTGTGAGTCATGCACCTTCTCAAGGAAGCTAGGTTTGGTGGCCCTGAAGTCAGGTTTGGCACTGATATTGTTGCAAGCACTGATGTGGCTATGGACCATTCTCTACTATAAGTGCTTCCTCTCTGATCATACTGTTTCTTTTTTCCCTGTCTGGTAGAAAGAAGGAAGCTTCTCTAGTTAATTGAATATGCATAAATATCATGAAAGTCTATAACTGTCTCTCATTCTCACTTCTTACAGATATGACAGAGAAGGAGAACCAACACAACTGGCTACAATTGACATTTTTGTTAGTACTATTGATCCATTGAAGGAACCTCCACTAGTCACTGCCAATACGGTCTTATCTAAAATGTGTTTACATGAATGGATGCAGTATATAACTGGAAAGTTTATTATTCCCCAAGTAACCAACAACTTTTCTCCATCATTCTCAGAGCTTGTTCAGTTTATCTCATATTATTTGTTTCTCAAAAGGCGTGTGTTCCTTGAAATGCAGATTAGTAACATTGCTAGCATCTGGTTCGTCTCTCTCTTCATTTCCACCTTTGCAACAGGTATCTTGGAAATGAGATGGAGTGGTGTAGGCATAGACGAATGGTGGAGAAACGAGCAGTTTTGGGTCATTGGAGGTGTTCCAGCCCATCTATTCGCCGTCTTCCAAGGTTTGCTCAAGGTTCTTGCAGGTATAGACACCAATTTCACTGTGACATGAAAGGCATCAGATGAAGACGGTGATTTTGCTGAGCTCTACCTGTTCAAGTGGACTACTCTACTCATTCCACCCACCACTCTGGTACTGTCTCTGAACTTGCTTAAAGAAGCTGAAGTTTAGGACTATGGGTTTGATGTAGTTCATGGACACAACAATCCCTACAAATTTCTTGTGGACCTTCCGGTAGCGCTAATACTGGTACGGAGGTCAGACACTCCTTCAACTTTTGAAAACTGGCCTCGCACTTGTCATCCCAGACAAATTTCTTGTGGACTTTGCGGAGCAAACCGGTCATAGGTAGAGCGATCTTAGAAAATTTCTCCACGAACTGTCTATAATATCCAGCGGGTCCTAAGAAACTGCGCACCTCTTTCACATTCTGAGGTTGCTTCCAATCGGCTACCCCTTCAATTTTCTGGGGATCAACCATAACCCCATTCTCATTGATCACATGGCCTAAGAAAGCCACTTCTTTGATCCAGAAGTCACACTTAGACAACTTTGCGTACAACTCATTCTGTCTAAGGACTGACAAGGTGATCCAAAGATGTTCCTTATGAGCCTCCTCACTCGGAAAATAGATCAAAATATCGTCAATGAAAACCACCACGAACTTATCCAGGTATTGGTGAAAACATCGATGCATCAGATCCATGAAGACTGCCAGAGCATTGGTAAGTCGAAATGGCATGACTACGAACTCGTAGTGACCATATCTCGTCCGGAACGCAGTCCTTGGAATATCTTCCTCACAAATCCTGAGCTGATGGTATCCAGATCTCAGATCGATCTTGGAAAAGACTTTTGCTCCCTGTAGTTGATCCAACAGATCATCAATCCTCGGCAACGGATACTTGTTCTTGATCGTGACTTTATTCAATTCCCGATAGTCGATACAAAGTCGGAACGATCCATCCTTCTTCTTGACGAACAAGACCGGAGCGCCCCAAGGTGATGCGCTCGGCCTTATATATCCTTTCTCAAGAAGGTCCTCGAGTTGCTTCTTCAACTCTTGCATCTCAGCTGGAGCCATCCGGTACGGTGCTTTAGAGATTGGCGCGGTACCAGGCTCGAGATCAATGGTAAACTCTACGTCACAATTCAGGGGTAAACCGGGAATCTCCTCTGGAAAGACATCCGGAAACTCACGACTGACCGGAATTTCAAGAACTGAAGGCTCATTTTTCTTGGGCTTATCCAGATAGCACAGGTACCCGACACAACCTTGTCTAAGTAGCTTACACGCAACCATCGCATTGATGAGCTTGCCGTTATCAGTGTCATTACGACCCTTGAATTTGCATACAAACTAGCCCCCAGATGACACTGTCACAGTCCTTGAGCTGAAATCGATCACCGCCCCATGACGCGTCAACCAATCCATACCGAGAATAATGTCGTATGGAGTCATGGCTATACAGATCAAATCTGCTTCGAACTTTTTACCCTGGATGGTAATCGGAAATTCTGACAGACGCTTGGTTCCAACCAAATGTTCACCATTGGGAAGATTCACAACGAAAGGCTCACAAGCCTCGTTGCATACTAAGCCTAACTTACTAACGCAACTCTCCGAGACGAAAGAATGGGTAGCACCCGAATCAAATAATATACAAACAGAAGTAGAATGGAGGTATAGAGTACCTTGAGCAGTAGGAGCATTTGGTCCATCAACCTCACGCATCTCGTAGAGTCGCTGACCTTGACCTCCTGAAGCAGCTGGGGCTTTTCCCTTGTTCTGCGTAGTTGTCTGTGTCGAAGGGCTAGGAGCCTCCACTGGTCTGAATCTGGGTCGGTTATTATGACTAACGGACCCTTGCTGTGACTCAGCTCCTTTATGTCTCCTCTGCGGACAAAATGTCTGCAAGTGCCCCTCCTTTCCACAGCCAAAACACGTCTTCTTCTCCTTCGGACACTCATTGCTCATGTGCCCGGGTGTGCCACAATTGTAGCACTGGATCGGATTTATGCCCTGACTTGAACGTTGCGTAGACCCTCCATGAGTCATTTCCGTTCTTGCTCGGCTAGATCTGGAAAAGTTAGACGATGGCGCGGGATGCTTGAACCCACTCGCCTGAGGCTGGCTTTGTACCAGTCTCTGGAGATTGCGCTTCTTAGCCGACTTCTCTAGCGTCACCTCCAATTTGTAGGCAGCATCCACGTACTGCTCTAGAGTAGAGCACCCGTGGCATACCATCAGTGGCTTGATGTCTGGATTCATCCACTCGTGGAAGTGCCAGATTTTCTGCTCTTCACTGGACACCTCCGGCCCAGCGTACTGCAATAGGTGATTGAACTTGGCCGCAAGCTCAGTCACTTTCAATCCATCCGTCTTCGGATAGAGGAACTCCTTGTGCTTCTCTTTCCTCATAGCTCGGGAAAAGAATCTGTCAGTCATCTTCGCCTTAAACATTTCCCAGTTCAATCCGGGGTGATCAGCTAGACCGGTGCTTTCCCACCACTCGCTAGCCACCTCCTTCAGTTAAAGGGAAGCAATGTGCACCTTCTCAGCTTCAGTACACTCGACATTTCGGAACAGACGCTCCATGTGCGAGAACCAATATGCCACTCTGACTAGCTCTCATTTCCCATCATAGCTGTCAGGCCTCATAGAGCTTATGGCCTTCAGTGCTCGGCCATAATTGCCTCTGTTTCTGACAGCTTCCTCATGAGGTACATGGACATCGGGCTCCTCGAACCTAGGAACCACAGGAGGAATTGACACACCTTGTGCCTGAGGCGCGATTGGTCGCATAATATCGATGACTGCTTGCATCACAATCCCCCGAATAGCCTCAATTACCGCAGCATCGAACACCATTGGAGCATTGACCGAAACTTGGTCATTGTCCATCGGATTGTTGTGAGAAACAGACTCGTTCTCATCCAATGGATTCACGGTATTCCTCAAATTCTGTCTGGGGTCGTTGCTTGGCCCATCACCAGCACGAATGGTATTCCTTGTATTCACCATCTGTTTACCGATCAGATCCCAAGTATTTTATAACATTAATATCATTTCAATATGCACAATGTATAAAATCAACTTAGAATAGACCAAACTTGGTAAACTTTCATTGATGAACTGAAACTGAGTTTGAAAGGGTTACATAGGAAAATTCTTCCAAGCGACAAGGCAAAATTGCTTGGAGAATACAATTCTAACAAAATGAAACAACCAAAATACTAGGAAAGAAAACTGCTAAAGTTGACACCGGCCCTCATTATGGTGCCCTGAAAAACTTCAAATAATCGGGAACTCTCATACACTGCTTCTTCGCACGGGGTTCATCATCGGGGTCTGGTGTCAGACTTTTTGACCTACTCAGCCCTAGAGCACACGGCTCATCACTTGGCCTTGGTGCCCTCGTCCTTTCTCTAGGCGCAGGAACACTTGGTCCAGCCTCATCAGATCCCGGTGAATAGCCAAACTCCTCCAGAAATCCTGGTTGGAAGTCTGCCTGGTTCACCACATACTGCGGATCAAGTAGCAACCTTACTTGGTGGATATACTCCTGGAGTTCGTGGGCATTTCCACGCATCCGAGAGAGACCGAGTTCTGTATCGAATGTCCTCTCCTCGATGTCATACAAGGCGTTAGACCACCCCTCCAGAAGTTCCTCCAGCCCTTGGGGCCTTGGCCTGGCCTGCTGAGTCGGGACCACTCTCGGTGTACCCATCGACTCCCCCGGCCTTGCCCTCCTACAAGCATGCTCAACCGCCTCATCTACCAGACGACACGCCTCAGCGGAAGTCATCTGACTCTGGCGGAACGCCTGTCGCGAGTTAGGACTCGACATCAGCCTCCACTGGGTGGGAGTAGACTGTGAGTCCTCTGATGTATCACGTGGCCCACTCCTTCTTCTGGCGATACCTGCTTCGCAAAGCGCCTCCCAAGCGGCAGGAGACAATGGTGAATACTCCCGCTCAGGTGGCAACTCCGGACTCGGGAAAATGAACTGTATCCCCGGGTCCTCACAGTCCACCAGCAAGTGTTCTAAGCCATCGGACTCGCAGCCTTGCTCCTCGAGGTCCTCCTCGGGGTCCTCCTCCTCCAGATCTTCCTCAGGGTCCTCCTCGGGGTCTTCCTCAGGGTCCTCCTCCGGATCCTCATCGGGATCCTCCTCGGGAACCGACTCGACCACGAAGTCTTCGTCGAAGTACCCTCCTGTGTACTCCGCCGGATATCCTTCTTCCTCAGTGTCCTCCCTCGGCTCCTCTTCAGGCTCCGCCTCGGGAACCTCGGCCTTGTCGAACACTAGCACCACCGACTCCTCGAGTACGGTCTTCACCTTCTTGGGTGGACTACTGGGCTTCCCGACCTCAAAGCACGGCGGAGGAACCGGGAACTCAAGCCTAACTGGAGATGGCGGGGCCACCTCGGCTTCCTTTTGGTTCCTCTGATGAGAGACAAATGCGTCCATAACCTGCGGGGCGACGAGAAGAGAGTTAGTCTTTCTAAATATAGAAGCGAACTTACTATATCATACTAGAGAGAAGGCACGACTAGAACGGCAGAGATTTCAAAACAACTCATTTTCTAGTCAAGTATGATTTTATTTGGAAATTCAAAATTTTTGAAATTTAAACAACTTTTTCAGTTCAAAACGAGTATCCGGTTTATAAAATTTTGTTTCTAGTAAAACGTTTTAAAACCCAAGCCATTTTTTTTAAAAAAAAATCGGCTCTGATACCATAATTGTAACACCCCCAAATATTTCCTTGAAAGTATTACCGCTAGTGACCTCAGATTCCACATCCGAAGCCACCCAAGGCTTAACCATTTATACAAAGCATAAAACACACTGATAATATGAAATATCATAATCTTTATTTAAACCAAAGTCTCGGAATTACATCCGTAAATTCCAAATACAACAGAAATACAGAACATGTTTAATACAACGGAAGTCTTTAAATAAACAACATAAGGGTCTTGATCGAAGCGATTACCCGCCTAGGATCTTCAACCTAGATAAAAACTCTTTAAAACTTCATCTGCCTTCGTCGTCAGATTCTAGCCTTCACGGAACGGAAGTTTACCTGATATGTCGTATGAGACGGATGACACCAGCCAACCATGCAAGGAAAAATAACCGGTTGGTTAGTCTAATGAAAGACTATGCAAGGGTAAAACATAAAGGTTCTAAAGTAGTCGTATTAGGTTAAACCCATCGCTTCTCGAATGAAAGCCGATGACGATAGTAAACCTCAATACTTCTACCGGAATATACGAAACAGAATGATCGAGAGAAGACTCTGAAAGATTGAGTCTTACGGAAACATATGAAGAGAAGATTCCAAAGAATTGAGTCTTATCGGAAAGTATGACAAGTGTTCGGGAACATTATATTTTCACACAAGAGTTTCAAAAATGACTTGACTATTTGGGTCCACGACCAACCTCACCGCTCAATGTGAATCCAGATTGGAAAGATGACTTACTCTAACCGAAGTCTCGGGCGAGGTTCCAAGTTGTACTTCTCGCCCTAAGGTTCATTAATTATGTGCATAACGGCACTCATCTTATTTAGTGACAAAACATACATTTACGTTATAAGCTTTTATCATATAAATATATCATCTCGATACGAGAGATATTCTGGGAGCGTACCCCGAAAGAATTGGCACCAGCTGTGTGCACCTCCCCTATACTCGGATAGGGGATGGTCATGACCAGGGAAATGGTGTTAGGGCTTGGTCATCCTATCCACCATGGTTATAAAGAAACGGCTAGACCTCGTAAGGTATATAGCGTTCCTACGAATACTCGTTCTAACTAAACAGTTAAAATCACACAATAGTTTACATCAATGTCATTCTGGCAATATATATATATATATATATATATATATATATAATAGCGTTGTTTCTAGCAGTATATACAACCTATTATAATATCACTTTTTAATTGTATCATTTATAAAATCTGTTCCCAACGAAAACAGTAGTTCATCCCAATTTAATTAACAATTAAACAATTGATAATTAATGGAAACACGGAATGATAAGCAAGAGCGAACCGCCACTTGCCTTAGATTAGACGAACGATTGATCAACGACGGGTTTCTGGGTCCGGAACGGGGACGGAAATCGGATTACAGATTCCTACAGAAATGACCCACAGCGAAACCCTAGGTTAGATTCGACAATAAAATATACGAATCTAAGGAAGAATGAACCAAATCGAAAGGACGAAAGCCCCGCCCAAGACCGACAAGCCCCAATGCCACGATCGCGATTGCCCAGGCAATCCGCGATCGCGGTGGGCACTACCGCGGTCGCGGGCGTCGAGGACGAATGTCCGCGAGTGTCAAAGGCAGCGGCCGCGGCAGTTCATGTCCGTGATCGTGGACATGAACTCTGGTGACCTCCGATTGGCGAAAACTCACCGGCGACTTCTCCTTGGGCTCGAATTGCGGTGGCTTCACTTATGGCCTCCTTTGCGCCTCCAATGCAACCCACTACGAGCACCACCACCTCCTTCGAAAGCTCCGACGACTCCACAAGAAAATCTGGCGAGAGCTTGAAGATTCCGGCGAGAAGAGAATCGAGAGAGAGAGGAAGAGGAAGAGATTTGATCTCGGTGTGCTTCAAAACTCCCCAGATCGGTTCCTTTTATAGGCCAAGGAGAGAGAGAGAGAGAGAGAGAGCAGCCGACAAGATCAACGACCGATCAAAAAATAGACGGCGAGCTCGGGGAAGACGAGGCGTCGCGCGTGCCTGCACCATTCCGCGGTCGCGGTGACTATTCCGCGGTCGCGGAATATTAAAATTCCCAGCTCTTTTGTGCCTGATTATTCCGCGGTCGCGGTGGCTCTGCCGCGGTCGCGGAATTCCCCTTTTCGTGCCAAAATGACGGGGGTAAAGGTTGGGCATGGGTTTTCAAACCCCGGGTTAAATATATGTATCCGATCGAATATTCTAAGCTCCGAAAATACGTCGAATGTATTTTATTTCACTCAGGAAAATATTACAGAGCTCTAACATGATACAGAAAATCCAAACTTCTCTGAAACGACATGACTACAGAACGAGGGTTGGGTAAATTACTCAAATACCCTTTCTAAAAATGAGGGGTATTACAACCATCTTGCTCCAGGGTCTTTCGACACATATATGCATGCCCAGGGAAGATACTTACAAGATCATGGTTGTTATGTCCGTTAATGATAGTAAAATTTCATCTTTTTGTATCTGTTTTAGTAGCTCGCTTGAAACGAATCCCAACAAAATCAAATGGACAATTGCACTTCTTTGTATAACTCGTGCGCTCCTTGGAAAAGGATTTTCCTTCCACCGGCTCCTTCTTTTAGATCTATACTCATCGAAATTCTGCAAAATAGCTTCACCCTTTTTGGATTTGAGGTGTGTATGATAATAACCGTCATTAGTTCCTGACCCTTCTATTTTGCCCAATCAATCATTTATTCTCGACTATTACAAACTAAGTCCACTGAAAAGTCATTAGAGAAATATCGCGTGTGTACCGAATAATGTAGATGTTTAGAAATATCGAATTAATTACAAAACATAATGATAATTGTACATCATTCTTTTCTTTTCATGCTTACAATATAAACTATACAATATTTCTTAGATAAACAATATACCATTATTTTAATTGTCTATTTAAATCATATATAATTTTTTCTCATTTTCATATAACCTACTACAATTATATATCTTTTGATACCGAAATGTACTATATATATCAATCATTAAATGAACTATATGACATATTTGTAATGAAAATTATATATTTCTCAATTTTGGCGGATTTGCGGTTTAACAAGTTTTCTATATATGTTGTACCTAACTGCCCTGTACACCTAACTTTCACATCGGTATAACGAGAATTCAATTCACACATACCATATACATCAATCCTTAATGAACTATATAACAAAATTATCTAAACATATATATATATATATTGCAACTACTCAAAATAAACTTTTTCCATTATATATAAAGATATATATACATACTATTCTAAATAAACTTAAACATTTGATAATGGACTATAAGTCTATAATGTAATACATACCTACAAAGGTATGGGTTTCCTAACTTCTCCACTTGGATACAAATCTTCATTAGTGTTTGAATTTTTTCAAAATGGTTATCGAAGTGTTGAGACAATACCTCCAAAGGTATAGGCTGTCGAACTTCTCCCTCTATTTTATTATACATGTTATATTAGTTTTTGACGCAACTATTAACGAATCAATTATCGCTATAAATTTATTCTAAAATTTATGATTTATTAACTACCTACTTCATTTATACTCAATGAATAATAAATTACAAGGAAAAATTAATATGTATAAATTTTCAATAACAAAACTCGTAACTCATAAATAAATTATTATCAAAAAATTTAAAATAATAAATATTTTTTTACAAAAAATGAAAGTTAAAATGACATTCTTTTCTAAAATGAAAGCGTATATAGAAGTCAATCACAAAAAAAAAAGTAAAATGATGCAATTATACACCCCATGTAAATATTTTGAATTGTTTACTACTTTGTATATTTTTGTTTTTCTATGATAGAAAAGATTGTGGATCTCGTACATATTGCTTTTAACGTGAAGTTTCCGAAGTATTTGTCACCGTCCGATCAGCTTCCATCTATAGTTGAGATGTCACGCATGTTTTTATATGGATTTCATTAATTAGGGTTATTTTCGTCATTTCGGTTTTTAGGTCTTTTTTCCCAAATTTCAGCCAATCGTTCTTCGGTTTGCTCTCCTTTTCCATGGCTATGCTCCCACGACGTGTCCTTAAATGACCACAAAGGGCCGCGTGCCTTCAACTTTTTATTTTCTTGATCTATTAATCTCTTCTGTGCGTATCACACATCTGATGCCTGTAAAAAATCACACATTTCACGTTAACCACAAAATGCACTAGAAACCCCTCTTATTGAAAAATCTATATTGTATTCTACTATTAGTGCACGTAGATTTGAAATTGCTTGGGCCAATAATTCAGACTACGTCAAATTAGTTAAAAAAGTGTGGAGCTATAAGCTTACTGGTTCTTATATGTTTAAATTTGCTATGAAGCTTAAATTATTGAAAACTTATTCCAAGGAATGGGCTCGTAAGAACACCAACCGTGTCTTTGAACAACTAAATTTACGGAGGCTAAACTCCAGATATTGCAACAAAATTACCTCTCCAATCCTGATGATCAACTAATTAACCCAACAATTATCAACACATCTTCTCAAGCACAAGAGACTACTGGAATTTCAAAACAATTTCTGGAAACAACGATCCAAAATTAATTAATTAAAAAATGCAGACTTCAACACCAAATATTATCACTCTGTTGCTAAAGTTTGTTCCTTCAAACAACGGAACATGGTCTTCCAAACAAAGGATGGTCTTACGCTTTATGATCAAGATTCTATTTCCGAAGCAATTACATTTGTACTCAAGTCCCGTTTTCAAAAACACAATAACATTGTTTCATCAATTACTAACACTAATGTCATACCTCAACTGATTACCGATTCTGATAACCAATCCTTATGTCAAATTCCCTCACAGCATGAAATCAAAGTTGCTCTTTTTGGTATGCAAATGACAAGACTCCTAGACCTGATGGTTTCCCTTCTGATTTCTACCATAAATTTTGGCCTATCATCGGTGATTCTTTATGTGCTGTTATTCGAGCTTTTTTTTCCACTTGGTACAACTCCTACGTGCTTGGAATCATTCTTTCATTGCTCTTATCCCAAAAACAGATAACTCAACCACTATTAATCATTTCCGCCCTATTACTCTCTGTAACACTAGTTATGAAATTATTACGAAAATCTTGACAAATCGACTAAAGCCATTTTTTCCCAAAATCATTAGTCCCATCCAAAGTGCTTTTGTAGAAGGACGTGTAATCCAAGACAATATACTTATTCACTACCACAAAAATGCGATTTTAACCCGTGACATAATAACCCGAACGTCATATATTCGGTATAATAGGGGGTCAAAACACTAGAAAATTTAATTTTCTTTTAAATTTTTCCTTTAAAATAGCAAATAACCCGGATATAAGGCAACACGCCCGAGTTATTTAAGTACACAACTATTTTAGCCATGTACAAGAATAACCCGAGCGTTTTTTACTTGATATATCCGGGTTATTAGGTTGGATAATGCAAGTAAATAACTCGAATCTTGTTAGTTGTACAATGCCCGGGTTATTTTGTTTTGAATTTTCGAAGTTTAAACAACATATATCCCGGATATAAGTACATCTGGTGTATTAAATATATTGGTGTGTATTATATATCTCGTGTTTTTGCAAGTCCGGGTTATTTAGTAATTTTAAAAGGCATCTTCTGATTCGCCTTAATTAATAATCTGACCCGATACATTTCTAAACCCTAAATTGCACTCATTTGTTGTTGTCTTCTTCTTCTTCTATTCAATTCTTGCAGCCTCTCGTCAAGCTACCACAAAAACAACCCTAATTTGCACTCAATTTCTCTCTTGGATTCCTTCATCTATTGTTTTCTTGTTCGATTCTTCATCTTCAAGTTGGCGGCTTAGTTCGAAGGCTTCTCATCGAAGCACCTCTTTCTTTTCCCAACTTCCCCCCAACAAGTAGGAATTGAACAGCTATGGTGACCGATGGCCCCAATTTGGAATGCAGAATGTGCGAAGCCAAGTGCCCAAGGTGGATATGGCGGTGATGATTCAAGTGAAGGTGAT
This sequence comes from Rheum nobile, assembly GCA_027886185.1. NCBI lineage: Eukaryota > Viridiplantae > Streptophyta > Magnoliopsida > Caryophyllales > Polygonaceae > Rheum > Rheum nobile. Next base: position 1,732,888 of record WOAB01000127.1, read on the forward strand.
TGCGGACATGGGCGCCTACGTCTCCCTCTTAGAGTACAACAACATTGAAGGTATGATTCTTTTCTCGGAGCTCTCCTGTCGTCGGATTCAGAGTGTCAACAGTTTGATTAAGGTGGGGCGGATCAAACCCGTTATGGTTCTTTGTGTCGACAAGAAGAAGGGTTACATCGATCTGAGTAAGCGTAGGGTTTCTGAGGAGGATATCAAGGCTTGCAAAGAGCGCTACAATAAGAGCAAGCTTGTTCATTCCATCATGCGCCATGTTGTCGAGACTATGAATTTAGATTTAGAGGTATCTTCGTTCTTGATAAAGCTGCTAGGGTTTTTTAAGAACTTTTATTGCTTATGTTGTTCATGGACACAAACATGTATGATTTCGATCATGCCTTAATAATGTTCTAGCTTTATCTTGGAGCAGTTCTATAATGTCAGCCAAGTACGTTATTTCGGATGTATTGGGATCCTTTGCCATTGCTTAAGTGGGTGACCAATTGATTGCTGACAATAAGATATATGGAGGCAAGTCTTGAAATCTCTTAAGACATTCACTTTACTTTTGTCTTGAGATCTATGTTTTGTGGTTAATGCTTTCATCGTTGGTCTTGTTATGAGATCAGGGACTACTCCAACAACTGTCTCAAACAAGGAATGGTGGCAAGAAACTGACAAGAAATTCCAGGCTTGGCCACGCACTGCAGGACCAAGATGAGGCTATAGAGAGTAAGAAGCCTGATCTGACTCTGCTAAAAGTTAATGATGGCATATGGCCTAGAGTTAGAACTCCCAGCCATTCACTTTTTCTTTGGGCTAGCGGCTCAAACAAATTCATACCTAGAGAGCTTAGGTACACTAGCTTGATTTTTCTAATGATTTGCACTATGGAATTGTCAATTGCTCTCACTTTGAAGTCTGTGCTGCTCAAATTAGAGTATTAGCACTATGTGATGCTTTGTCTCGGGTTTCCTTGTGATATGATAAAAGTTTGGTATAGTCTAGCTTTATGTTTCATGCTTGTTGATGCATGGGCCTGAATTTGCTTCTACGTGTCAGGAAATTATTTGCATATCTAGAAGATTTTAGTTTCTGGGTTAATGATAAATCCATATTAAACATGTAATAAGTAGTGAATGTGGAGTTTCAACTTAGAAAAGAAGTTGATTTACCATAACATATATATTCCCTTGCAAGTTCACTCCAAATTTTATACAGCATTGCAAACAGATTGTTGGAGGTATTTGTCTACATTGTGACATGTTCCTTGTGATGCAGTTTGTTAAGATTTGTTCCCTATCTGATGTAGTGATGTATGAGTAAATGATTTGTTGTTCTTTTTGCAGCTAATATCAGGGAACTTGCTTCTCCTAGAATTGGCAACATAGCCTGGAAAGAAAGAGTTGATAGTTGGAAGGTGAAACAAAAGAAGAGTACGGGGTGTCCAAGTGTGAGTCATGCACCTTCTCAAGGAAGCTAGGTTTGGTGGCCCTGAAGTCAGGTTTGGCACTGATATTGTTGCAAGCACTGATGTGGCTATGGACCATTCTCTACTATAAGTGCTTCCTCTCTGATCATACTGTTTCTTTTTTCCCTGTCTGGTAGAAAGAAGGAAGCTTCTCTAGTTAATTGAATATGCATAAATATCATGAAAGTCTATAACTGTCTCTCATTCTCACTTCTTACAGATATGACAGAGAAGGAGAACCAACACAACTGGCTACAGTTGACATTTTTGTTAGTACTATTGATCCATTGAAGGAACCTCCACTAGTCACTGCCAATACGGTCTTATCTAAAATGTGTTTACATGAATGGATGCAGTATATAACTGGAAAGTTTATTATTCCCCAAGTAACCAACAACTTTTCTCCATCATTCTCAGAGCTTGTTCAGCTTATCTCATATTATTTGTTTCTCAAAAGGCGTGTGTTCCTTGAAATGCAGATTAGTAACATTGCTAGCATCTGGTTCATCTCTCTCTTCGTTTCCACCTTTGCAATAGGTATCTTGGAAATGAGATGGAGTGGTGTAGGCATAGACGAATGGTGGAGAAACGAGCAGTTTTGGGTCATTGGAGGTGTTCCAGCCCATCTATTCGCCGTCTTCCAAGGTTTGCTCAAGGTTCTTGCAGGTATAGACACCAATTTCACTGTGACATCAAAGGCATCAGATGAAGACGGTGATTTTGCTGAGCTCTACCTGTTCAAGTGGACTACTCTACTCATTCCACCCATCACTCAGGTACTGTCTCTGAACTTGCTTAAAGAAGCTGAAGTTTAGGACTATAGGTTTGATGTAGTTCATGGACACAACAATCCCTACAACGCCACAATCTTCCCTCACAATGTGGGTCTTGGTGTCACCAGGTATGTTACATATCAAGATGTTCTACTGTTTCGTTTAGCTTCAGTTAACTGAAATACTTGCTTCTAGATGTTATAAATGTTTTAAGGTATTAGCTATGATGACATGAACAAGTTTAGGACTGAATGACTCAATCACTTAATCAAGATGTTCTACTGTTTCATTTAGCTTCAGTTAACTGAAATACTTGCTTCTAGATGTTATAAATGTTTTAGGGTATTAGCTATGATGACATGAACCCGGACAATATTATGAAAGAAGAATGTTTATAATATGTTAACTGAAATACTTGATCCAGAAGACCTCAACGAAAACAAACTTTGTGGCATGTCATTCAGGTTAAATGCTTATATTTCTAAATCTTCATGTATTATGTTGAGTTTATATGATATATGTTCTAACCTAGTACATGTATTTCTGCTGAATTACAGTGTCCTCGTCAGGAAAATATGATTGATTGTGGATATTATGTGTTAAAGTTCATGAGGACGATTATACTTTGTCAAAACCAATCTTCAGTTATCCCTATAAATGTAAGGCATTTACAATTTTCAATAGGTTGTTTGTGACTAAATAAGTCTTTGGGGACACACTACTTATTAACAATTATCATGTTTGATTTTTCAGTGGTATGATGACAAGACTACCTACAAACACGAAGATATTGATGAATTACGAAAGGAGTGGTTGGATTATTTCTTATCACTTGTGTAGGTAAGTAGTTATGTACGAGTGTTATTTAAATGACAAAATACATGTTGGACACATCAAATAAATCTCAACAATTGCCAGTAGTTATTTTTTGTAAGGATGCAAATATGTTCTGACTCATTTTGTGTGCATAAGTGCAGGATGTGTTGCCTCTATGAAAGGGAGTGAAATACACAAGTATTGATTCGAGATCAAGACGTTGGCAGTGGGAATGAAGAATTTGAAGGGAGGCTTTTGTTGCTTTAAGTGTTAAATTTTTTAGGTCATGAATTGTGAATTGGTATTTTCCTTTCTCTAGACAAGTATGCATTGCCTTAATATGATTTTAGTGTTGTTTCTTTCTTTAGTTGGTTTATTAGTACATTGTCAAATTAGGTGAACAAAGTTACTTTTTTGTAATATTGGCATATTTTGTTGAAATGCGATATGACATTTCATTTTAACATAGCTATTATATTTTTGTATGGATTTTAGAGTGGTTAATGAGTTCAGAAAATGTACAATTGGTGCAATTTAATTGCAGGCTGGAAATATGCAAAAACAAATCGGGCATTTATTATTAAGACATTATATAACCCGAACCTATTCACATCTGGGTTATATAACACATTTCTATCATGACAATAAAACCCGGACATTATAATACCCGGGTTATTAAGTATCCCTTGAAATGCGATGCTGTTGGGACTTTTTAACCCGAATTGTTTAAAGATTCGGGTTATAAAGTCCTACTAGTGTGATATTTAGACAGCACAATATAACACAGACGAAAAAGGATCCGGGTTATTTGACCCCCTTTTTAACCCGGGCGTGTTTCCATGATCCGGGTTATATAGTCCGTTTTCCTTGTGTGTGTTTTTTCATTTATTTAACCCGGGCATGTCAAAAGGGGTCCGGGTTATATAACCTATTATACCTTCAACCTGCCCTGACCATTTTTGGCCAAAATCCGGGTTATATTAGCTTTTACGCCCGGGTTAAAATCATGTTTTTGTGGTAGTGATTGCCCATGAAATATTCCACTCATTCCATAAAAGGAAAAAAAAGATGGATGGCTCTTAAACTTGACATGGAGAAAGTATATGGCAAACTAGACTGGACTTTTTTAACTAATATTCTTTCAAAGTTTGGTTTCCACCAACAATGGATTTAGTGGGTCATGACATGCATTTCAATTGCTACTTACTTTATTCTTGTCAATAACAAGCTTGGCCGTGAATTTCATCCCTCGTGTGGACTGCGACAAGGTGACCCTCTTGCTCCTTTCCTTCTTGTTATTGCCATGGAATACCTCGCACGTACTCTCTCTTCTGAAGCACAACGTCCCCAAAGTAAAATTGGTATTAGACTAACTACTGGTGGACTTTGTATTCCATATCTTAACTTTGATGATGATACTCTAATTCTATCCAATGCTTCTATGGATATTATGATTCATATTAAGGCTATTCTTGATATGTTCTCACAACAAAGTGGCCTTGTAATCAATTTTCAGAAAAGCAGCCTTCAGGTTTCTGAGAATATCTCCAAACCACAGGATGTATCCTTTGCTAACATCCTGAACATACATCACTACTACTATGGAAAAATATCTTGGTATTCCTATCATTAAAGGCCGCGTGAATAATTCCATGTTTTGTGAATCTATCTTATCTCTTCATAAACAATTATCCAAATAGAAGGCTAATTTGTTATCTCAGATTGGCTGAACTGTTCTTATTCAATCTAATCTCCTTTCAAAAGTTAATTACATCATGCAAAGCTTCTTGCTTCCTAAAGGCGTCTGTGATAATATTGACAAAATAAACAAGGATTTCTTCTTGAATAAAACTAGCTCCAACTTTCATCCACTCATTAGTTGGGATAGAATCTGCGCCCCTAAGTGCTTAGAGGGTTTAAACCTTAGAAAGGTTGAAACTAATAATATTGCTCTCCAAATGAAACTACTCTGGAAAATTCTAGTTGAACCGAATAATATGTGGGTTCGGCTAATTATGATAAATACATGGTCCAAATCATCTTCTTGACCATAAGAAGTCAATAAAACACTCATGGCAATTCGGTAGACTTCTCAACTTAGTGGAAACCTTCAAAAAAGGACTCTTTTGGCAACTTGGCGATGGCACACAGATTAATTTCTGGAAAGATAGATGGATTGCACATCAAAATTTGATCTCATATTCTATGGGACAAGATCTTAATACTAAAGTCGCTCAATTTATAGCCACAAACAAGAATTGGGACTACTAGAAGCTTATTCAATTTTTGCCTTCATATATTGTCTCCAAAATTATGTTAATTCGGATCCCTAGTACAAATATTCCTGACAAATTAATATGGGCTCCTTCACCAGATGAGAGTTCAATGTTAAATTTGCCACTCGGTTGATCTCTCCAACTTCGAGTCCTAATGATATTTGTTTCTCATGGATTTGGAAACTTAACATACCGCATAAGATACAAAGTTTCTTATGAAAATGTTGTGTTGGTTGTCTTCCGACTACTGAACGCTTAAATAGATTCTTTAACCGAGTTCTTTCTCATTGCAGTCTTTGCAATGAATTGGATGAAGACACAAACCATCTTCTTTTTAAATGCAAATTTACACTTGATATGTTTAATCAAGTCTACCAAAAACTTGGGATCTCTTACTCTCTTCCAAATAAGACCACTTTTCGAGAAAGCTTGGATATTTTCCATCTATCTAACACCTCTAACCTTGAATTAGCTTATTTTTTACAGTGGAATATTTGGAACCACATAAATCATCTCTTATTCAGACCGTCTTCATCCAGCACAACTGCGTCCCCGGCTCACTCCGCTATTACTTCTTTCAGAGAATGGACATCCATTCATTCGAATAAACCTAAGCAAAATAAAACTTTTCGAAGGTCCAAACTATTGACTTGGAAGAAACCCCCCTCTCATTATTTTAAGCTAAATTTTGATGAATCCAAGAAAAACAATCTCACATGTCATATTGGTTTTATCATTCGGGACAGTCAATCCCAAGTTATACATATTGATAAAAAGCAGATTCCAAACGCATCTATACTTTAAACTGAGGCTTACGCCTTCCTCGAGGGCCTCCGTGCCTAAATATTAGAAATATCATTGTTGAAGGCGATAATTTAATTGTTATTAACTGTGTTAATAAAGTTTGGAAAATCCCTTAGGAAATACGAACAATTATTATTGACATACTTTCCCTATTAGATTGCTTTGATTCGTTTCAAGTCTTTCATTGCTACGGGAAAGGTAACAAAGCTGCATACTTCTTGGCATCAAATGACATTAACATTGTTCATATTCGGGATTGGATCGCCAAGAACATACATTCGGCTGCTACGTCTCAGATATGCAATATAAGAAGGAAACTCTACTCCATGAGTTTTACCACTGATTCTCGTTATCGAAATTTTCTGAAGATCATCCGCTACGATGATTTAGGCTTGTCTTGTACCTAACAAAGAGTTTAGTGTTTGCTTGTACAAAATAATAATAATGAGGATTCCAAGAATTGGTAATCAAGGCATAGCAAGCTAGCAAATTATAAAGTAGGCATGCAACAATACTATATCATGTATCAAAGTCATAGAGTAATAGTAGTACACAAGCATTTTAGTTACCCTAAAATTTTGTCTTATTATGTGGTCAGGGAGAACCGGGTTCCACATTGTAAGGGGAATCTTTAGCCAACGCCCATCTGGTTTACAAGTCTCAGGGTTTGTGCACATTAAATAATACTCCGCACTAATCCTCAGCATCGCGATCATGATCATCTCCTACAAATCAAGTATTGCCTTGTCAAAACTCTTCAAACTAGAGTAAAATATTTAATCCAGTCAGAGCAATTCATTGCAACTTTTTAATTGCACCTGCATGCCTCTTTCTTTGATCTCGAGATTTGACCACGATAAATTTAAAGTTACAGCATTTTAATATTTATATCACAGCCTACAAATTAAATAAATAAATGCGATAGTTGTATGGTGCTACTACTGTATTTACCCTCTCACTCGCACTCAATTTGCAGAGACAACCAACTCAGCAATCAGCATTCGCTCTCTTCGCATCTGATTTCCTAGTCTAGTTCGTTGCTGATTTAAAATCCAAGCCGAATCTTGTGCGTTCTTCGATTGAATTAATTGAGAAGATGAGCAGAAGTTACAAATACCAGGACAACAGCCATTTGCAGCAGCAGCAACAGCGGAGTCTGTTCTTACCGATCATGCTCTGCTCAAGATCCTCCCTCAAAGACGTCAAGATCTCCCACCGGCGAGCTTCCTCGGACGATTCCTCCCCCGAAATCGGTTGCAGAGGCCAGGTCAAGCGCAACAACAAGGTCACCGGATTCCCGCCTCCCAGCCGCCTCAGTTTCCCCTCCAATTCCGCCATTAAAACGGATCGCAAGGCTACCGCTACCGGCATCACCGGATTCAATTACCAGAAGCTCAAGCGATTCTTCTCCAGCAAAAGCCTAAACTGCAGCCCCGCCGCCACCTCGGCGGCGAAAATCGGATACCAGATCAGCACCAGCAACGATTTGAACTGCCGGACAAACAATACATGTAACATCAGATCGGATTGTGACGGCGATTTCGGCGTCGGACGAGATTCGAAGCCAGTGGAATCGATGATAAACCTAGCCGAGCTAGATCCGCCGTTGCCCGTAGTGAGGCAGGCGCCGCCCCTGCCGGAAAGCGGTCAAGCACGGGAGAGGGAGAACCTCTGGAAGAGAAGATCGGGGGGAATGACATTAAAGAGCTTGCAAGTGCAATTCATCCATGGCGGTGCCGCTAATCTCGGTAGCGTGGAAGCAAACACCGTCTAGAAGAAATACAGGGAGAAGTTTAGCAAGAAGAAATTCAGGGAGAAGAATGTGCGCTTGTATATGGTTTTTTATTTTTCTAAATTTTAGATTAGTGAATTGCATTCTTTGTATTGGTATAAATGATTTTTCAAAGATCCGCTATAGACGAAGATTTAATTCGTGACTTTACTTTTGGTCGAAATTTCAAGAACTCAAATTTTAGTTCTTATGTGCTATCGAAGTTTGCAACCAGGGATTGCCAGTTGGGATTTCTGGATTTCACCATGATAATGGGACGGTAACATTCAGGAAAAACATGTAACTATAAAATATGAATTTTTAAATTTTACCTTACTACAGTATAAAAATAGAAAATTAGTAATCTTTTTATTAAAATTAGACAAAAAAATATAATCTTCCTCTCAGTTACATGTTTCACCAAAAAGAAAACCCCAACTATGGTCACCAAACCAACGGACTCGCATCGCCGCCCATAATGCCGCCCTCCTCTTGCACCGCAGATATGCCTCCTCCGTCACGCCGCCACCAATGCACTGCCGGACTCACGCCATCCCCACCGCGTTGCCCCCTCCGCGCCACCCTCTCGCTGTAGAGTCCTACATGGTTCGCACAAACTGGACTTTATGAACCGGAACTTGCACAACATTATTTTGTAGAGTGGATTTATGAATTTGGAATAGTAGATCGTGCACAAAAATTTAGAAGAGTAGATTTTTGAATTTTTGTGATGTAATAACCTACATGATCATATAATAGCCTACACGAAATTATTTAGTATCTTACATGAAAATTCTGAATTAGCCTAGATGAAATTACGTAATAGCTTATACAAAAAAATTATATTAGCCTACACGAAATTACTTAGTAGCTTACACAAAGATTATGTAATAGTCTCCACTAAATTATGTAGTAGCTTATACGAAATTATGTAATAGCTTACATGAAAATTATGAAGTAGCCTACAAGGAATTTTGTGAATGCTTACACAAAAATTATGTAATAGCTTACACTAAAACACTATACGAAATTATTTTGTATAACATGCTATTATTTTGTATAAGTAACACACAATTAGATCTCAGCATATGTAGTAGCTTATACTCTAATACGATACAAAATTATTTTATGTAACTTGCTATTATTTGTTTGTTCTTTTAATGGTTTTTTTTTATTTTTGGCTTATAAAATGTTATTTATCTATAATTGTTGTACATACCGTCAATTTTTGGTCGTCTTGCACATCCTCATCCATATCATGTAAGATGACTGCGACCTTAACACGAAATTAACATTATTTTGGTTGACACTAATTTAGTTTACATTAATTAATGTTATATAAAACATTAGTTAGCACAAATTAGCTTACATGAGTAGCAATGACGACGGTTGGCGGCGAGTAAAGAGGCATGGAGGCACGGTGGCAGCAAGAAGACGGAGGTGGTGGGGCGACCATGGAGGCGTGGAGGCTGATCGTGTAAACAATGGTGAGGGAGTACGTAAGTTTAGATTAGGTATTAACATAGTGTCGTGCCAAGCAGGAGATTGGATTTATTAAATTTTTTAACAATATGACATTACAATTCATGAAAAAATTTATGTTTTGTTCTATTAAAAGATGATTAATTTTTTATATTAAGGTTTATAAAAATGTCATATTATAGGAAAAACAATAATAACTGAAAAATATCATCATAGTTGTTCAAGCCAAAATTATATGTCAGGTAAAAATCACATTTAATTATCGTAGAGAAAAATGAATAGTACATATTTTTATCATGAGAAATTTTCAAAAAAAACTATTTTAAATATATATTTCAATTTCTAGACTGTTTTTATGTTTGTTGTTTTACTTTTAGTGCTTTTTATTTATTTATTTACAACTTTGTAAGAGGATAATCTTAATTAATTATTATTCTTTATTCTTTATAAAATATCATGTATTAGTAAAAGTAAACTTTAATATATTTATGAAGAGAGAGTACACATCATATACAATCCTTGAAATATGCACATCTCAAGTACGTCTTGGATTAATTATTGAAATGTGTACACGCAGAAGCTACATACACTCCATTATTTTTACTTTTTAAACTCTTAGATAGTACGAGTATGCATCGCGTACCCATATTTTAGGTCGGGAATACGCGTATGTAACGCATACCATCCGAAAGTATAAACTCATGTTTACGAGGTACGCAAACTGGATGTGTACCAATGAAATCCCATGGGCCCAGGAAGTACGCGGCCAAGGCGCGTACCTCTCCCATGGGCCCAGACACTGCGTGAATTGGTCGCATACCAGAGAGGAAGAAGAACAAGTCATTGAATTTTGGTTTTCAAGGAACACGGAAACAGATTGAAATTCATGCGCAATTTTCTAGGGTTTCTATGGTGTGGATGATAGGCGGGGATAAGAAGAGCGTCACGTGGACTAGAGTGGAGACAAGCTGTTCAAGGAAGCTCTGGTGAAGTTCGTCGACGAGGAGGACCCCAACCGGTGGCAGAAGATCGCCGGCGAGAGCAATTCGGGTCGGAGGACCCCCTCTAGGGTTCATTACGAGGCGCTTGTTCATGATTTTAGAGAGATTGATTCGAGCCGGATCGAGCTTCCGCTTTACTCCGACCGGTCCTCCACCTGGCTCCGCGAGCCCGAATCGCTCCGGTCCAGCCAGATTTCATTCGGGTCGGGTAATAAACAGAAGCAAAGTGATGTTGAGAGGAAAAAGGGCACTCCTTGGAATGAAGAAGAGCATAATTACTTTTAATTGTTCATTTTTGTGTGTGTTTGATTCTTCATTTATTTGGTTTTCTATTATGCAAAATTTATTGGGAGTTTTCATCTTGTTCATAAAATTGGTGTTTATGATAAATTGGGGGAAATTAAATTGGGGATTTTTATGCTCAATTTTGATTCTTGAAGCCGTAAAGGTGGATACTTTCCCTTCTATCCTCCAAATTTTGCTGGATTTTTTGCTAAAACTATTGGAATTGGTTGTATAGTTGGGTTTCAATAAGGAATTAGGAATCTAACTGAGAGAAGAATCCCCTACCAGAATTTCTGTTTTCTTGGTTAAAAGTGTGGTTGGATTAGTTCAGAAAGGGGATTAATGTTCGCACTCGTTTTTTTTTTACGCATCAGCGTAACCTGATAATTTTTTTTTAAAAAAAACAATTCCTTGGACACAACCTGGTTGCATCCAAAGAATCATAGTATATTCAACTATTTAATTGGAGGAACACGGATTGAAAAATAGAATTATTTTATGGATTAAACTCTATTTTATTGTTGTTTTCTGCCTAATCTCAAATCAAGTAATCAATGTTAGACTTTGTACTGGAATGGACGAAAACCCCAAAACCTAACCATAAACCCTAAAAAACACTAGAAACTCCTTGGGCACAACCTAGTTGCGCCCAAAGGATTGTGTGAGGATTATTTTAGCGTTTTTTAGGGTTTAGGAATTAGGGTCTTTATCATTGCAGTATAAAGTTTAAAATTTTCAAGTTGAAGTTGGAAAAAAAACTTATAATATCTATATATTGACTGAATATTTTGCTAAATTGTTTCGGACCTTGAAAGGTATGATGATAGTTGGGGGAGTAATATATAATGTCATTACAGGATATAACTATAGAATGTAATATAGGATATAACTATTGAATATAACCATACGATATAATCATAGTACGAAAACCCAAAACCTTAAACCACAAACCCTAAACCCCAAAACCTAACCCTAAACCCTAAAAAAACACTAGAAACCCCTTGGGCACAACTAGGTTGCGCCCATAGTTCTGGACGCAATCTAGTTGCGCCCAAAGGGTATATGGAGATTGTTTTAGGGTTTAGGGTCTTTATCATAGTATATAACCATAGTATATAACTATATAATATATGATATAACCATAGTATATAACTATAAAATATATTATAGGATATAACCATAGTATATAACTATATAATATAACCATAAGATATAATCATAGTATATAATTATAGGATATAATGATATGATATAACCAAATTGGATATAACTATAAGATATAACTGTAGGATATAACCGTAGGGTCTTTTTCATTGCAGTAAAAAGTTTACAATTTTCAAGTTGAAGTTGGAAAAATAACTTATAATATCTATATATTGACTGAATATTTTGCTAAATTATTTCGGACCTTGAAAGGTATGATGTGTAATATCCCTCATTTTATAAGGATATTTTGGAATTTTTCCAACTCCCGTATTACAAGTCGGATTAAATTCAGAGAAGTTCGGACATTCTGTATCATGTTTGATCTCTGTAATATTTTTTCCGAGTAATATAAAATACAGTTGACATGTGTTCAAGGTTAAATAGTCGTTCGTGTACGAATATATTTAACCCGGGGTTAAATATAATTAACCCAAGTTTAAAACGGACAAAAGAGGTGAAAAATGGCATTGACCGCACCCCGCGGTCAAGTGGCCGCACCTGCGGCGAGGACCAGTTCTGAAGCAAACAGGTGAGGCGGTCACTGGGCGCCACCGCACCCTGCCGCACCCCGCGGTAGGATATTTTTCTTCGGCAGCGTTATCCTCTTTCCCTGCAAATGGCGCCGGTTGTCAGGCTTAGGCCGCCTGAATTCGCCCCTAGGCCCTAGCCGTCCCATCTGTTCCCTTGCAAGTGGAGGTGGGTTGGGGATATAAAAGGGAGGAGATGGAAAGGAGGATTAGCCCGGTTGAACGTCTTATTCCTCCTCTTTCTTCTTCCTCCTCTGTTTTCTCCATTGTCGCCTGAGCTTCCAAGCTTTCGCCGGAGTTTCCCTTGAGTGGAGAAAGTACTCCCAAGTGGTGTTGGAAGGTTTAATGTGTTTGGAGAGTGAACCATAATCGAATCGAAAGCAAACAACTCGATTTGGGTGAGTTTTCTGAATTTCCGTTGAAGCCCCTCTGCCTCTGTTAGCTCGCCTCACCCGCAGCAAGGACCCCACCGCACCCGCGGTGAGTTGGGTTCGTGTTGTGGCTCGTGGGTGTGTGGTCTTGAGCGAGGCTTGGCTCCTTCGATTCTTTCCGTATTCTTTTAGATTCATATTTGTGGATATTGAATCTAACTTAGGGTCTCGTTATGGGTCGTTTCTTAGGGTTTTATAATTCGAGATATGTTCCAGTTTCAGACCCAAGAACCCGACGTTTCTAAGCTTGTTCAAGCTTTCGTGTAATCTAAGGCAAGTGGTGATTCACTCTTGCTCATCATTCCATATTTCAATTAATTATCAATTGTTTAGTTGTTAATTAATTTGGGATGATTTACTGTTTTCGTTGGGAACAGTTTTGATAACTGTTTATGATTTTAAAAGATATTATAATAGGTTGTATATCTGCTAGAACAACGCTATTATAGATATAAATGATTAAAATATGATATTATACTAGGTTGTGTATCTGCTAGAACAACACTAGTATAGATATATGTTTTGATGTTGGCCATGATGGCTTTGATGTGGATTATTACTATGTTGAACTGTTTAGTTAGCACGAGTATTCATAGAAACGCTACTGTGTATCTCATTGCGAGTGCTAGTCGTTTCTTGATAACCTGGTGGTTAGGATTTAGTTCCTACCATCCTTCTCTGGTCTTGACCATACCTTACTCAGGGTTTGTGCACACAGCTGGTGCTGCTTGTAGGGATTTAGTTCCCGACTCCGTTGTTTGGGATTTAGTTCCCGAGGGATTTAGTTCCCGATTCGACTTTAGGGATTTAGTTCCCGAGTCAACTCCGCCTTAGGGATTTAGTTCCCGACGGTATCTCTTTATCCCGTGTGGATGAGATTTTAAAAGCTTATAACGTGATGGTCGTTTTGGAATTAAATGAGATAAGTGCCGTTGTCGCACATAATTAATATACCCTTGGGCGAGTAGTGCAGCTAGGCAATAGTACAGCTAGGAAATCTCGTCTTGACTTTGATCAGAGTAACATTCTCTTTCCAATCTGGATTCGCTTTGAGCGGTGAGGTTGGTCGAGAACCGAAACATCAAGTTGTTTTAAACGCTTGTGTGAAAAGTTTATGTTCCCCAACATTTGTCATGTTTTCGATAAGACTCATCTCGTTGTTGTCTTCTTTTGGGATTGATTGCTGTGAGACTCGGTCTCCAGAATCTTCTCTTGATCATGTCTTTTCATGTATTCTAGTAGAAGTATGGTGGTTGACTATCGTCATCGGTTTTGATTCGAGAAGCGATGAGTCTAACCTAATACGACTACTTCGAACCACTCTGCTTTGTACCCTTGCTTAGTCTTTCATTAGACTAACCAACCGTAATTGTTCTCTGCATGGTTGGTTGGTGTCATCCGTTCGATTCGGCACATCAGATAAGTTGTCATCCCGTGAAGGCTAGAACGACTATAGAGGCGAACGGTGTTTTGACAAGTTTATTCAGGTTAAGATCCTTGGTGGGTGATCATAGCGATCAAGACCCCTTTTGTCGTTATTTCAAAGACTTCCGCTGTAATGATTCCGATTATGTATTTTGATGTATTTAGAATTATGCTGAAATTCCGAGACTTGGTTTAATGATTTATATCAACTGGAAAAGCCTTGGGTGACATCGGACAGTACGTCTGAGATCACTGGCGATAATACTTTCAAGAGGTTATTTGAGGGTGTTACAGATTTGGTATCAGAGCCGAATTTTTTTTCGGGTGGGTTTTAAAACATTTTCTTGGAACGAAAATTTTTATAAAACCGTTTACTCGTTTGAAACTGAGAAATGTTTTCGAAGACTCTGAATTTTCAAGGAAAATTTTTACTGTTCTAGTCGTGCCTTCTTCTTTAGTCTGATATGGAAACGAACTTCCATATTTAGAAAGACTAATTCTCTGATCGCCACTCGTAGATTCTGAGTGCTTTCGTTTCTCTTCAGAAGGACTCGGAAGAAGCCGAGGTGGTTTCGTCATCTCCAGTAAGGCTTGAATTCCCAGTTCTCTCGTTATGATTTGAGGTTGTAGAACCTAGTAACTCGGTTTGAAGTTCATCTAATGAAATTTACCTAGTTTGATCTCTTCTAAGTTGATTTCATTACGTTAAGTACATTGGAAGATATTAATGTATGAAATCCTTGGAATTTGATCGGTAAATAGATGGTGAACACGAGGAACACTATCCGTGCTGGTGCTGGGTTGAGTAATGACCCCAGACCAAACATGAGGAATGTTGCGAACCCTGTGGAGGAACGCGAGTCTATTTCTCATAATAATCCAGAGGGCAATGGCCAAGCTCAGGCCGACTCTCCAGTGGTGTTTGATGCAGCAACAATTGAAGCAATACGGGGTATTGTAATGCAAGCATTTACGGATGTAATGCGACCAAACGCACCTCAGGCACATGATGTGCCAATTCCTCCAGTAGTTTCTAGGCTTGAGGAACAAGATGTTCATGTACACCGAGAAGAGGCAGTCAAGAATAGAGGTGATTATGGCCGAGCACTAAAGGCCATTAACTCTATGAGGCCTGACAGCTATGATGGAAAAGGAGAGTCAGTCAGAGTGGCTCATTGGTTCTCACATATGGAACGGTTGTTTCGTAATGTTGAGTGCACAGAAGCGGAGAAAGTGCACATTGCTTCCCTTCAATTGAAGGAAGATGCTAGCGAATGGTGGGAGAACACCGGTCTAGCTGATCATGTTGATTTGAACTGGGGAATGTTCAAGGCTAAAATGACAGATCGTTTCTTCTCTCGAGCTATGAGGGAAGAAAAGCATAAGGAATTCCTCTATCCAAAGACGGAGGGATTAAAAGTGACTGAGCTAGCGACCAAGTTCAATCATTTGCTACAGTACGCTGGGCAGAATGTGTCCAGCGAGGAGTAGAAGATCTGGTACTTCCATGAATGGATGAGCCCAGATATTAAGCCATGGATGGTGCATCACGGATGATCTACCTTGGAGCAGTACGTGGATGCAGCCTATAAGTTGGAGGTGACTCTGGAGGAGTCGACCAAGAAACGTAATAGCCAGAGGCAAGTGCAGAACCAGCCTCAGGCGAGTGGGTTTAAACGTCCCGCGCTACCGTCAGATTTAGCCAAATCTGGCCGAGCAAAAACGGTTATGACTCATGATGGGTCTACACAACGTTCAGGTCAGAGCAATAATCCGATCCAGTGCTACAATTGTGGTACTTACGGGCACAAGCGTAATGTGTGTCCGAAGGAGAAGAAGACGTGCTATGGCTGCGGAAAGGAGGGCCATATGCAGATGTTCTGTCAGCAGAGGAGGTGGAAATGAGCTGAGTCACGACAGGGGTCTGTTAATCAGAACAACCGACCCAGGTTCAGTCCGGTGGAAGCTCCTAGTCCTTCAATGCAGACAACTGTGCAGAACAAGGGGAAAGCCCCGGTGGCTTCTGGAAGTCAAGGTCAACGCCTTTACGAGATGCGTGAGGCGGATGGACCCGATGCTCCAAATTCTTAAAGTGCTTTATACCTTCTGTTGGTATGTTGTTAATTTGGGTGTTACCCAGTCTTTCATTTTGGATAGTTGTGTTGGTAAGTTAAGTTTAGTTTGCAACAAGGTTTGTAAACCTTTTGTTGTAAATATTCTTAATAATGAATGTTTGGTTTATACCAAGTTAGTGTTTCGCCGTTTGATAAATGGGTGAGGTCTCGTGTTCGAGACTCACCAACAACCTCTTGGAGATGACTGCCTATTAATTAGGTGGAGCTACCAAGGATGGGTTCAGATGTATGGACAGCGGCTCATGGCAACAGTGGACGCTGGAAATGGATGGGCCTGGGCTCGGAGCCACTAGTGGGCCGTCTGTAAACCATGTAATGGGCTGGTCCAAACTAGTGACCATTTAGTTGGAACCAAGCGTCTTTTGGAAATTCCGATTACCATTCAGGGTAAGGAGTTAGAAACAGATTTGATCTAGATAGTCATGGTTCCATACGATATTTTTCTCAATATGGATTGGCTGACGCGTCATGGGGCAGTAATCGATTTTAGCTCGAAGACTGTGACAGTGTCATCTGGGGGCCATTGTGTATGCAGATTTAAGGGTCTGAATGACGCTGATAATGGCAGGCTTATCAATGCGATGGTTGCGTTTAAGCTACTTTGACAAGGTTGTGTCGAGTACCTTTGCTACCTGGATCCGCCCATGAAAGATGAACCTTTAGTTCTTAATATTCCAATCGTTTGTGATTTTTTTTCGGATATCTTTTCGGAAGATATTCCCGGTTACCCCGTATCGTGACGTGGAGTTTACAATTGACCTCGAGCCTGGTACTATGCCGATTTCGGAGGCACCGTACCGGATGGCTCCTGATTGAGATGCAAGAGTTGAAGAATCAACTCGAGGATCTTCTTGACAAGGGTTACATAAGGCCGAGTACATCGCCTTGGGGTGCTCCGGTTCTGTTTGTCAAGAGAAAAGATGGATCGTTTCGACCTTGTTCCGACTAGCGAGAGTTGAATAAAGTCACGATCAAGAATAAATATTCGTTGTTGAGGATTGATGATTTGTTGGATCAATTACAAGGAGCAGAAGTCTTTTCCAAAATTGATTTGAGGTTTGGTTACCACCAACTCAGGACTCGTAAGGAAGATATTCCGAGGATTGCTTTCCGGACGAGATATGGTCACTACGAGTTCGTAGTCACCAATGCTCTAGTAGTTTTCATGGACCTGATGAATCGATGTTTTTGCCAGTACTTGGATAAGTTTGTGGCGGTCTTCATCGATGGTATTTTGATCTATTCCCCGAGCAAGGAGGCTCATGGGGGTCAGTCCTTAGACAAATCAGCTATTTGCGAAGTTGTCTAAATATGACTTTTGGATTAAGGAAATGACTTTCTTAGGCCGTGTGATCAGTAAGTATAGGGTTATGATTGATCCCCAGAAGATCGAAGCGGTAGCTATGGAAGCGGCCCAGGATGAATGAGGTGCGCAGTTTTCTAGGACTTGCTGGATGTTACAGACAGTTCGTAGAAGGATTTTCTAAGATCGCCCTACCAATGTCTGACCAAGATTACTTGGGAAACTTGGGAGACTGAAGAGGATATGCATAGACGCTTTCCCGAGTTGTTTTCGGCCTAGAATAATCAAGTTTCGGGGTCGAAACTTCTTTTAAGGGGGAGGTAATGTAATATCCCTCATTTTATAAGGATATTTTGGAATTTTTCCAACTCCCGTATTACAAGTCGGATTAAATTCAGAGAAGTTCGGACATTCTGTATCATGTTTGATCTCTGTAATATTTTTTCCGAGTAATATAAAATACAGTTGACATGTGTTCAAGGTTAAATAGTCGTTCGTGTACGAATATATTTAACCCGAGGTTAAATATAATTAACCCAAGTTTAAAACGGACAAAAGGGGTGAAAATGGCCTTGATCGCACCCCACGGTCAAGTGGCCGCACCCACGGCGAGGACCAGTTCCGAAGCAAACAGGTGAGGCGGTCACTGGGCGCCACCGCACCCTGCCGCACCACGCGGTGGGATATTTTTCTTCGGCAGCATTATCCTCTTCCCCTACAAGTGGCGCCGGTTGTCAGGCCTAGGCCTCCTGAATTCGCCCCTAGCCGTCCCATCTGTTCCCTTGCAAGTGGAGGTGGGTTGGGGATATAAAAGGGAGGAGCTGGAGAGGAGGATTAGCCCAGCTGAACGTCTTCTTCCTCCTCTGTTTTCTCCATTGCCGCCTGAGCTTCCAAGCTTTCGCCGGAGTTTCCCTTGAGTGGAGAAAGTACTCCCAAGTGGTGTTGGAAGGTTTAAGGTGTTTGGAGAGTGAACCATAATCGAATCGAAAGCAAACAACTCGATTTGGGTGAGTTTTCTGAATTTTTGTTGAAGCCCCTCTGCCTCTGTTAGCTCGCCGCACCCGCGGTGAGTTGGGTTTGTGTTGTGGCTCGTGGGTGTGTGGTCTTGAGCGAGGCTTGGCTCCTTCGATTCTTTCCGTATTCTTTTAGATTCATATTTGTGGATATTGAATCTAACTTAGGGTCTCGTTATGGGTCGTTTCTTAGGGTTTTATAATTCGAGATCTGTTCCAGTTTCAGACCCAGGAACCCGACGTTTCTAAGCTTGTTCAAGCTTTCATGTAATCTAAGGCAAGTGGCGGTTCGCTCTTGCTCATCATTCCATATTTCAATTAATTATCAATTGTTTAGTTGTTAATTAATTTGGGATGATTTACTGTTTTTCGTTGGGAACAGGTTGTATATCTGCTAGAACAACGCTATTATAGATATAAATGATTAAAATATGATATTATACTAGGTTGTGTATCTGCTAGAACAACACTAGTATAGATATATGTTTTGATGTTGGCCATGATGGCTTTGATGTGGATTATTACTATGTTGAATTGTTTAGTTAGCACGAGTATTCGTAGGAATGCTACTGTGTATCTCATTGCGAGTGCTAGTCGTTTCTTGATAACCTGGTGGTTAGGATTTAGTTCCTACCATCCTTCTCTGGTCTTGACCATACCCTTACTCAGGGTTTGTGCACACAGCTGGTGCTGCTTGTAGGGATTTAGTTCCCGACTCCGTTGTTTGGGATTTAGTTCTCGAGGGATTTAGTTCCCGATTCGACTTTAGGGATTTAGTTCCCGAGTCAACTCCGCCTTAGGGATTTAGTTCCCGACGGTATCTCTTTATCCCGTGTGGATGAGATTTTAAAAGCTTATAACATGATGATCGTTTTGGAATTAAATGAGATAAGTGCCGTTGTCGCACATAATTAATATACCCTTGGGCGAGTAGTGCAGCTATGCAATAGTACAGCTAGGAAATCTCGTCTTGACTTTGATCAGAGTAACGTTCTCTTTCCAATCTAGATTCGCTTTGAGCGGTGAGGTTGGTCGAGAACCGAAACATCAAGTTGTTTTAAACGCTTGTGTGAAAAGTTTATGTTCCCCAACATTTGTCATGTTTTCGATAAGACTCATCTCGTTAGAGTCTTCTTTTGGGATTGATTGCTGTGGGACTCGGTCTCCAGAATCTTCTCTTGATCATGTCTTTTCATGTATTCTAGTAGAAGTATGGTGGTTGACTATCGTCATCGGTTTTGATTCGAGAAGCGATGAGTCTAACCTAATACGACTACTTCGAACCACTCTGCTTTGTACCCTTGCTTAGTCTTTCATTAGACTAACCAACCGTAATTGTTCTCTGTATGGTTGGCTGGTGTCATCCGTTCGATTCGGCACATCAGATAAGTTGTCATCCTGTGAAGGCTATAACGACTATAGAGGCGAATGGTGTTTTGACAAGTTTATTCAGGTTAAGATCCTTGGTGGGTGATCATAGCGATCAAGACCCCTTTTGTTGTTATTTCAAAGACTTCCGTTGTAATGATTCTGATTATGTATTTTGATGTATTTGGAATTATGCTGAAATTCCGAGACTTGGTTTAATGATTTATATCAACTGGAAAAGCCTTGGGTGACATCGGACAGTACGTCTGAGGTCACTGGCGGTAATACTTTCAAGAGGTTATTTGGGGGTGTTACATGATGATGGTTGGGGGAGTAATATATAATGTCATTACAGGATATAGGATATAACTATTGAATATAACCATACGATATAATCATAGTACGAAAACCCTAAACCTTAAACCACAAATCCTAAACCCCAAAACCTAACCCTAAACCCTAAAAAAACGCTAGAAACCCCTTGGGCGCAACTAGGTTGCGCCCATAGTTCTGGACGCAATCTAGTTGCGCCCAAAGGGTGTGTGGGATTGTTTTAGGGTATTTTAGTGTTTAGGGTCTTTATCATAGTATATAACCATAGTATATAACTATATGATATAACCATAGTATATAACTATAAAATATATTATAGGATATAACCATAGTATATAACTATATAAAATAACCATAAGATATAATCATAATATATAACTATAGAATATAACGATATGATATAACCAAATTGGATATAAGTCATATAACTATAAGATATAATCATTGTATATAACTATATGATATAACCATGGTATATAACAATATGATATAACCAAATTGGATATAACTATAAGATATAACGATATGTTTGTTTTGCCTTGTGTTGTACCTGTTGGCCTTGAAACTATATTGCTGGGTGATTTGGCTCATAATTAAGTGAATAGCTTTTTTCGCTCAAAAAGAAAACATTTCAATTATGAGTACAATTCCAAATCTTTTAAAAAATTTAGATATAAGATTTCATTGGATATGATTAGCCTTTAAGAAGAAAAAAGGCTTTTAAATCTCGAGTTTATATACCATTGTTAGTACGTATTAGGCTATTTTGCAAGGATATACCACATTGTGAATGAAATTTGCAAAGTTGTACTTATATTTTTGGATATAACTGTAATAACATAAAGTGACTTTATTTGATTTTATTTTGCTTTTATATTTTGGGTAGAAAATGCATTATCAGAATTTGTAAATCGAAATTTAAAAGGAAAAGAAAAGAAGTTGAAAAGTTGAAAAGATGGCAACAGGCTTGATTGTACTGTGTGTCAGAATTTAAAATTATATATGGAGAGAAGCTGTGATTAAGCCGGATGGAGATTAAGCTTAAGCTTAATGTTAAACCAAATGAATTTCAGCCACAAAAAACGCTGATGTGTAGCTGTCAAATCACTGCATATTTCCCGCCAAAACTAAGCTAGCTTAGTTAATCGTCTCTTTCCCACCAAAAATTACGTTAGGCTTCTTCATCTTACCAGGTTATTGCCACTGTTAAACCAAGCTTCCTTTATTTATGTCCTCTGCTTCATACCTGCCATCCGAGTTATTGCCACTGTTAAACCAAGCTTCCTTTATTGCCACTGTTAATATTCTCATTTTCTATGGGTAAGTTTTCATATTAGATTCACACGTGCTCTGTTTTATTTGTGTTTATTTTTGTTTGTTTCTTTAATTAACTTTTCTTATTTTTTGCTTCTTCAGGAAGATCAACTCCAACGTATATGGTTTCTCTAATCAGTGGAGGAAAGTGGAGGTGCGAGAATGAGATTTGGATTTATGAAGGAACAAAAAAGGCGAAGGGGATGATGGTTAGTGAGAAAATCGATTATGAATCACTGAAGATCAAGATTGCAGAAAAACTGGAAATTGATCTTACCAGGTTCGACTTGAAGATGAGTTACATGTCTTTACAAAATCCGCACTTTCCTCCCTTTGATATTTGCGATAAGGATGATGTAGAAGCATACATCTTTTTGAACATGACAAATTGTAAAGACAGAGTTTGGCCAATTGCTTTGCATTCCATTGTGCAACCAAAATCTGGAGTTTCAAAAGAAAAACCTAAATTAGTTCCAAAATAAGAAGAAGAGATGATCGATGTTCCATTAAGTGCACCTCAACCTGTATCCCAGCCTGGAAATGATGGTGCATCTTTTACTCCTATACTAAGCCAAAAAAGAAAGTCGGACCAGATGTTGAGCGACATATTAGATGCTGATCTTTTAGAAGATGAAATAGGAGTGGAGGGGATGCATGTCCGGATGTCTGTGAAGGGTGGAGAGAAACAGAATGTTGACACTGTTACAAAGTGGTTTTGTAAGAAAGCCAAGACAGTTGAGGTTGTGTCACTAAGCAGTGACGATGAAGAGGAGGATGTTGTTATTTCTGCAACCAAGCATAAAGGTTGTGACCTTGTTAACCTTTCCGAGGAAGAAGAGGAATACATTGAAAATGTTGACAACGTTGAGGAGGTTGATATTGGGAAGCCTGAATATCTGGATGCTATTGATGAAGCCGAAGAGAGATATTACCGTTCTGAAGTCCCTACTGACTTTCAAAATTTGGTGGATGTAGAAGAAGTGGAGGACAAGTCGAAGTCCAAGACAATCAAGTGTGGAGATATGTTTCAAACCAAGAAGGAGCTTCAGCATGCGTTAGCCGCATATGCTATGGACAATTGTGTAGAAATGCTTGTGAAGAGGTCTGATAAGACTTGTTATGTGGTGGAGTGCAAAAACAGAGGATGTTCATTTGGTTTCCGTGCTTCAGTGAAGATAGGTACTAGTGTGTTTATTGTCCGGAGGTTTTCTACAAACCATACATGTGGGATGCTGTTCAGGCAGGATCACAACAGGCATGCCACTGCCTCCGTAATTTCACAGAGTATTCTTGATAGGTATATATTGTTTTTGTTGAAGATTTTAACTTCAATTCAGACAGTTTTATGCAAAATGTCTAAAGACTATCTATTGGTGTTGGTGTAACAGGTTTAGAGGTCGCAAGGATGCACCAAGGGCAAGAGAGATACAAGCTGTCATGAAAGGCCTGGGAGTCGATGCCAGTTATCACAAAGCCAATAGAGCAAGAGTGCTAGCAGAGGACATTATTCGAGGGACTTCCGAGGAAGGTTACAGTCAACTTCACTCATGGCAACATATGTTGAAAGAGGTCAATCCTGGCACGCATACATCTATAATAACAGATTCTGAAAACCGTTTTAAGTACTGCTTCTGGGCCTTGGGTGCTTGCATCAGGACTGTTCCCCGTTTGAGAAAGGTAACTTTATGTTTCTCCAACTTTATTGTTTGTCTTGATTATATAATATGACCTGGAGGGTAAACTTCAATAGGGTGACCGGTTTTATATGAAAATCAGGTGATTTGTGTTGATGGAGCACACTTAGGAGGGAGATTCAACGGACAACTTCTTTTAGCTACTGCCCAAGATGGAAACAGACAAATCTACCCCCTGGCCTTTGCTGTAGTAGACAGTGAGAATAAGGATTCTTGGTCCTTCTTATTTAAGGAGTTGAAGAAAGCTGTTGTACCTGATAGCGTGGATGTGGTTTTTGTCTCTAATCGTCATTTGAGTATAAAAGCTGCTCTGAAAACACAATACACTCTTGCTAGCCATGGATATTGCATTTATCATATGCTACAAAACTTCAAGCTGAAGTGTCGTTGGGGAGGCTT
This sequence comes from Rheum nobile, assembly GCA_027886185.1. Taxonomy (NCBI): domain Eukaryota; kingdom Viridiplantae; phylum Streptophyta; class Magnoliopsida; order Caryophyllales; family Polygonaceae; genus Rheum; species Rheum nobile. Next base: position 1,756,703 of record WOAB01000127.1, read on the forward strand.
GCAAGACCAGTGGTTCAAGGTTGCAAAGGCGTACACGGTAGAAGAATATAGGACCAAGCTTGAGATCCTAAGAAACAGGGCTCCGGCTGTGGTAAAAGATGCTCTGAAAGTGCCCCTTAATCAGTGGTCAAGGGCATATTTCTCAACTGACAGGTTCAACATCATGACTACAAACAATGCAGAATGTCTGATCAATGTGTTTAAAGAGGAGTGTATGTGGCCTATTGTACCATTGTTTGATGTTATCTTGCATACCTTTGCCACCTGGTTCTGTGAAAGGAGGGAGTCGGCTGCTACGTGGGCTGAGGTAAGTACCAGGTCTGTGACCAAAACCATGGATCAAAGGTATGCGGCTTCTGTGACAATGAGTGTCCATAGGCTAAGTGATATTGAAGCAGAGGTGACAGATGGAAGGAATAAGTACGAAGTGAATATTCGCCGACTAACTTGCCAATGCAATGTCTTTCAGAAAGATCGAATTCCATGCACACATGCTATGGCAGTAGCAAAGGATAGGGGTGTTGATGTTACTACTCTGGTTACTCATTTCTATTGCAACAACAGTTTGAAAGATGTTTACAAGGAAACCATCCATCTGGTCCCCCCACGCAAGCAATGGGATGTTCCATTGTCCGTATCGCAAATCGCATGTTTGCCACCACCATGGAAAAGGGGCGCTGGTAGACCAAGGCTGAATAGATACAAGGCTAGGTGGGAGAGACCCTACAAACGTGTGTCCAATAGATGTGCAAGATGTGGGCTGACTGGTCATACTTACCAGAGGTGCTATCGGGCTGCAAGAGGAGGATCAAGGGTAAGACCATAGTGTGTTATCTTTCATAGTGTGCTATCTTTTATATTCCAGTTATGAACAATGCTATTTTTTTTGGTATGGTTTTGGTAAGCTTAATATGACCAATAAGAGATCTCAAACTCTTAAATGATCTCTTATAAGTCATATTACTTTACTTTTGTGTCTGTTACTTATTCCAGTGATGAACCATGGGATGCTTTATGCTTCTTAGTTAATGTAATACTATCTCGCCACCTTTGAATGTAAAACTTGTCACTTATCTACCTTTGCAAAAATGTTATGAATGTGTGGTGTATTATGCTTCTTAGTTAAGTTCAGATTTATGGTGAAAAGAGTTCACACAAATCATCCATCTTGGGTAAGAAAAATAACATTAAAAGCAGGTGTCATTCTGATTTCAGCATGAATACTTCCTTAAAGCTTAAAGCATGAAACATATATAATTGAAAATCCTTCAAGCTTACACTTTCCCATAAAATCCTACAGCTTAAATAGTTCTAGACATAGATAGCTTACAAGACTCTTAACAACCGAGAGCTTACAACAGGCTAAGTGAAATAGACTTTAATTACACAAGCCATTACCACAAAAAAAAACAAGTAACCTTCAGCACACGTTCAACATAGTTTGACGCCTTAACTCGACACTCTTCTTCATGACCGATAACACTCTTTGCACCACCTTTAAGCCTTATCACTTCCTGCTGTAGCATTCCAAGCTCTGCCTCATATGCACTCTCTTTCACATCCAATGCATCTTTCACCTGGATTATCTCATCTCTTAGCATAGGAATAAGTTATGTTGCAATAGGACAAAGTGGAGGGTCATACCATTCCCAAAATCCACAACCTCCAACCTGCATTCAATCCAAAATACATGAAAACTAGATTCGTATCATAAAGTATTCAAAACACTTTTAAAACAAAATATTATGAATATTAGCAAACAAGCTAGATACGCACCCGGTTTACACATCTTATAAATCTCCTTCCCGGATTCTCGTTTGTCATAGAAGTGAAATATCGGCAGGCAACACCACATGCACATCTTATCAATTTGGACTCCATTGCTGTTGTATTCCATCTCCTCATGAATAAACATGAGTTTAGGCTACGTCTTGTCTTCATCAGTAGTAATCAAAACATCTTTGTCAGAAGAGTTTCAAGCTACTTTGCCAAACCACATATTAGAGTTCGCAAAATTTCAAGCAGAAACAAAACAATAGCAAATACGGAATTCTGTAGCAAATCCACAATTCAATTCGTATTTTAGAACATACATTGAAACAAAACAGTAGCAAATACTTCCCCAAATTGAAACCCTAAATCATACCAAACTTACCTTTACATTCCCACCACTGCTGGATCCTTCCGAGTATGCCATGGGTTACGCCCTCGAGCTCTCTCAATCTCCACTCCCTGCGAAATACACCCTTCAATCGATTCTCGGAGTTGTATAGAGTTTTTGAAATGCCTCAATGAGCCATGGGAGAAGGATGAAGAAAATACGGTAGCTGTAGGATGAGGGTAAGAATTTGGGTGAGTTTAAAATTCATCTAAACCGGGTTTTGGAAATTGTTTTGACTAATCGATTAATTTTAATCAATCAAAACCGGGTTTTGGAAATATTGCTCTCCACCATTGAATTTAAAACATGTCACTTAAGGTATAAACTTTCACTTATATTGTTTTCCACTGCTTGTCGAAACACAACACATTGTTCATGCATCAAAGTTGAAACACAACACATTGGATGAGATAGATGACTTATACAACAACAGAATCAGAAGAGTTGAAACACAATACATTGTTCGTACATCAAATTTGCCCCAAAAACACAACGCAAACAAAACATTTTTCATGCATCAAAGTTGCAATCCAAACAAAACATTGTTCACACAATCTAGTGTTATGATGACACACTATTGTCCATAGTTCAACATTGTCTTCCACTGCTTGTCGAACACAGTATTAGCAATGTCGAATCTGTGATAGTCGATCGTATCATCTGAAATGAGGGAGAGATCATCACTTCCAAAACTCAACCACTCAATGTACTTCAAGGTGTATACTCCACAGTCACCACTGCAACCAAAAATAAGAAAGGTCAATTCTATGTTAATATTTTAGGTGACGGGTAAAAAACAAACTGGAAGCAAGATATCTTACGCTCTTATGTTCTGTTCCAGATTGCCAACTCTTACATTGTAAGTAAGAACTGAGACACCCCGGTGTGCATATTTCTTGGACAAAGGTTCGTGCTTGCTCACAAACTTAGGAAGATACTTGATAATAGGGGCGACTGCTTCTTCTATGACATGATCACGCTTTAGATTCGCATTGCAATCAAACACACTTAAGCTCCAATTAACCAGGTCAATTTGAATGGCAACCCAGTGGTTTGTGCCCACAAAAATTGGTGCATAGATGAAGTCCACCTCTTCCCAATTCTTCCCATGAAAAATTGGAAGTTCACCTCTAAAGTATCGAGCGACGCGATCTGGAAATTCTGGTACTGCAACACCACCCATTTCACACTTGTGTTGGTCTTTGTAGTCTTCACACCATGTAGTGTCCATAATAGCCGCCTTATGATTCTCCGTGGGTTCTTCAGGAGCGCATCGCGAAGTAAAATTAGGACCTCATCTAAGTGCTGGCAACAAAAATTTACAAAATCAATATATTGATAGAGTATGTGGACAAAATTTACAATTTTTTTAAAAACCGGTCACCCTTACCAAATTACCCCACCACTTAGTTGGTTCAATTAAGCTCTCCATGAAATCATTGTCAATGTATATTTTGCTAACTCCACGGAATTCTATAGGTCTGCAACATAAAGGACAATATAAGTACATAAACTTCATTGGATGAGAGAGATATAAGTTGGATATACATACCTTTCATCCTTGTACCACTCTATTACAGGAGTCATTTCCTTCACAACTGGATTTTTTGTGATCCTTTTCCAAAAACTCTTACCCCTCACTTCCTTCTTCTTGTCCTTCTCATTCTCATTGTCCTTGGCCTTTTGGTTGTTTTGTTTCTTAGATCTATAAGGGGAGAGGACTGAAGCAGATGGCTTCACACTACGCTTGGGGAGGTACCTTGACTTCTTTGGGGACTTCTTTGGGGACTTCTTTGGAGATAGACCCACAGCCTTCTTCCTATTGCCGAAAACAACTTGGTCTTTGGCAAACTCTTGTTTCACATTCACAACCTCCTCAATACCCTCCTTCTCAACCTCTTCCTTACCAGCCTCTTCCTTCTCATCCTTGTCAATGTCAACCTTACCAACCTCTTCCTTCTCATCTCCTTCCTTCCCAACCTCTTCTTTCCCAACCTCTTCCTTCTTTCCCGACCTCCTTCTCTCTAACTTCCTTCTCAATAAATGAACGGCTACTGCCCTAGAAACCTGGACTTCTGCTTCCTGGCTTTCCTGCTCTTCCCTTGGGGCATCTTTTACATCATCTGTGATAGTACTATCAACATTCGGTATCAACTCATCTTGCTCCCTAGGGGCATCAACATCATCATCAGGCATTCCATCCTTATCAGTTAGCTTCTCACTAATGTCAGCTACAACATCCATTACTATATCTCCAGTTCTTCTACCAACACCAACTAATACATAATTTTCCTCCAATTCCTGAAGTTACATTTACCACAAAAATATATATTACTTCAAAATAATGTGCATATTCCAATTTTTAAAACCTACAACACATTTCTCAAAATTTATAACCTGTCATGCTTCATTAATACACTCGACATGTACTTATGGCATACCTTATATACTTGTATGGCCAAACCAGAATTGTCTTGTATGGCCACATTTTCATCACTGTCTCTAGGGTTGTCATCTAGGTTCACATCATTATCCTTTGAATTTTGTTCAAATGTCTCACTAACAAATTCTTGATTATTCTCAATAATGGGCTCACTGCTTCCTTCTTCTGTTTCATTTCCCTGCAATGATAGATATTTTTTAGTGTTATCTATCTAATTTAAGTTTCTTCAACTCCATATCCTGCCATACTTGTTTAAAATATCTATGAAAGTAGAAATCTTAAAATAATTGGAATGTCATACCTTAGTATCAACATCCATCAAATTATGATCTCCACTAATAGCCTTGTCACTACCAGCCTTTTCATCATCCTCATCCACACTAACAGCCTTGTCACTACCAGCCTTTTCATCCTCACTAACAGCCTTTTCATCATTCTCATCCTCACTAACAGCCTTTTCACTACCAGCCTTTTCATCCTCACTAACAGCCTTTTCATCATCCTCACTTTTTTCATTGTCACTACCTTCACTATCACTTGCTTCAGTCTCAGAACCTTCTGAATCATCTATATAATCATCAACTCCATCAAACTCTTCACTATCACTATCACTTGCTTGAGCCTCAGACTTCTTAACCATTCTTTTCTTCCTCTTAGGAACCTTTTCAAAAACTTGGACATTGTTCCTCTCCAACCTGTCAATCCTCTCACATAGACCGTGTTCCATCTTAGCAATCTTGTTACACAACTGATTAATGATATCCATCATCTGCCTTGCATTTGCATCACCACTAACTTCTCCTTTGAAAGCCTCTTTCCCCTTGTTATGCTCTTTCAGTTTGGCATTTGCCTTTCCCATAGCCATAGCCTCAGATACTATTTTGTCAAAGAAAGGGTCCTTGACTTCATCATGGAATCTGCAGGCACTTAACAAACTCTTCTCAGATTCATCAGGTATGAGAATAGGCAGGACCTTCAGCTTTGGATCAGCAAAACACAACTGAAGCAGTCCATGTTCAGGACATTGCTCTGAGTACCAACGAAGACCTCGGGGTATAGCTGTCTCATTTATCTTGGAAGCATACTGGACTCCAAAGCTTTGGACACATTCCCATATCCAAACCTACATAGACACAACTTTTTCATTATTCAAACTTGTATGAACTTTAACATTTCAAATCCAGACACCCTTCACTAGGTAACTAGTCAAGCATATTAAAACTTGTATGAACTTTAATAATTCAAACAAATGTTTGCATGATTTCAGGACAAATTCCATATAACAATTCAATTCTTTGATTTAAAAGTGATCCAACAGTTTCTCAAACTTCAAATATTTACTTTATAGGTATCACTTCAAGTTTAAACACTTAAATCCCACCACCCAACACTATCAAACTTGTCAGGGATATATAGGCAAATGCAATTACTAATTTAATATACCTGAAATACAACTGGCATTCCTTGAATGGTATAGGGAATCCTTGCATCTTCAGAGAGTAGCAAAGCTTTTTCAACAGTAAGCATTCTTCTGGCCAGAGATTTTGTCAAAGACCTGTGAAACTCTTTATACGCAACTCTTCCCCAAGGATAATCCCAAAACTTGTCCATGTTATCCAGAAGCTTCACATGTTCAGCTTTAACTAGTCTCTTCTTATCTCCTCCAAGAAAAATACCTTCAACTATCAAAAGCAATGCCATCTTCAACTTGTAATTATCTAGCAGTCTATAATCCCTGAACCTCTCATACAAGTCTTGCACTGAGGTTTTAGGACCAGCAGGACCACCAAAGAACTTCTCCATCACTTGTACATCTTTCTTTTTCTTCTTTCCAACTGATTCTGGTGGCATTTGGCCACAATTTAAACCAGTTATCAATGCAAACTCCTTCATTGAAAACCTTAACACTTTACCACCTATCTCGTACCAGGTCTCCCACTTCTTTTTTGATTTTAGTTGCTTAAAAAGAACAGTATGTACAGTTTGGGAAGAAAATGTAACTTGACGCATCATTTTCATTACATTTCCAAAAGGGCTTGCAATTATCCTTCTCCAATCTGCACCAGTCAATTTGTTTTCAATATCACGCACGTATGAAATCCTACAGTTGATATTGATTCTTCCATATAAAGGGTCTCCTTTGTAGAATGCGTACTTAATCTACAATTGAATAACAGAACTTTCATAAGTTACATACACAACGGTGTCGGGATATCAATAAACCCTAGATGCACAAATTGAAAAGTTAAAACATTTGCCTCATTAGTTTTTTTTTTACTTACATCTTCCTTGAAAGTTAAAGGCTTCATGCTTTTCCACCTTTTCAGAAGAGCGACAACTTCGTTTTTCTTCACAGAATAACCGCTCTCTGATTTAGGCTTCTTCGCAGCAGATTTTATAGCTTTGGGTTTTGCAGATGGAGGGGTTTTCTTCGCAGCAAATTTTGCCTTCCTCTTAGCACCTTGTTCTTCTTCATCCATCCCTCTTTTTCTTTTCTTCTGCGGTGTCGCATCATTGGAAGCTCTGGTAACAATCATTCTCTGTTTTCTCTGTTTCTTTCTTTGTTTGGGCTTCAATGGTTCCAGCGAAAGTAGAGGAGGATAAGTTCGGAACGGTTCAGGAAGGTTAGCAGAGGTTGAGGGCGGTTACAGAGGTCGCCGGAATTCAATTTCGGTGTCCGGTGAAGAAGAGTAATTTTGGGGGGTTGAAAATGGGTTGATGTTATGATGTTAAAATGGGTTAAATGGGTTCAAATTAATGAGGCAAATTAATGGGTTGAAAATGGGTTTAAATTTGGCAAATTAATTCGTTTAGCTTAGCACTAAATAGGCAAATTAATTTGGTTCAGATTTGGCAATTACCTGTTAGAATAATTATTCTGATGTTCTCATTTTTCTTTACTTAAATTTTCAAGTTTACATTTCCAATGGTAAGTCACATCATGGCAAATCAATTGAAATTTTCTTTTTTTTATTCTATTTCGAAATATATTATAATAAACATTACAATTGGACAAGAAAAGGTAAATGTAATACCGATTTTATCTTTTCAAAATTATCACCAAATTATGTGTTTTGCCAAATTTGCCCTTATTTGGGTACAAATGTGGGTATTCTTGTCATAACATATAAAAGAAGTACAACTTTGCAATTATTGCCACAAAAGTGGTATATTTGCTGCCAATTTTTCTACGTATTACCCTATAAAAATTAGCGGTTAATTCCAATAAAATATAAATTTTATTAAGTAAGAAAGTTAAATTTGATTATAAATCAAAATTAATTATTTCTATATGGTTAATTAAGTCATTGAGAAAAACAATAGAATTAAATAATAAATAATAAGATTAAAATTACGTGGTTAAAATATTTAGTAAAAAAATCATTATTAATAAATCTAATATAATTTAAAAGAAAATTTTAAAGTGAAACTCAATGTCTAATTAATAATATAACAAAGTGAAAAAGGGAAATATGTGCGGTTCACTTTTAGTATTTAAGTAGTATCTAAACAATATAAATAAGTAAGAAAGTATCTAGAATGTTAAAATTTGATTACCTTAATTTTTTTTTTAATTTAAAAAATCTTATAATAGTTACTTTTTAATATATGAGTACAATTATTTATACCTTGCAATCATTTTACCCTTTTTGAAATTCGATCAATACAGGTTGATATATACACTTATATATAACATGATCTTATCAAATATGTAGCTAAGCAAAAATATGAGGTGCTTGAACACGCATACTTTCAATTTCAGAATTGGATCACTTTGATCTCTTCCCTTTTCACATCTTTTAAGGACTCCATTAAACGTAACAGAACTCATACTATTCATAAGACTTGGAAAAAGGCCCTTCATGATTAAGCTAAGTTAAAATTTTGATGGATCTAAAAAACTTGACAATTCATCACCATATATGATACTTAATTCTTAACAATAATGACGATATTATTCCATTCACCGCGAATGAATTCCATATACCATTGTTCTACAAATTGAAGCATATGCAACTCTTTATGACATTCGCCAAGTGATAAACCTACAAATAAAATAATTAGTTATAAAAGGTGACAATTTAGTCATTAACTCTATCAAGGGTACTCGAAGAATTACATGAGAAATACATACCATTATTGTTGATATTACTACATTACTTTCTTCGTTTGATGATATACAGATACATCATTGTTTCAGAGAAGCTAATCACGCAGCAAATTTTTTAGCTACTCAAGACATTAATCCATCAGGCTTTCATCCACCGCACTCACTTGACAAGATTCGTCTAATTCTAGATATGAGTTCTTCAATCTGAACTCTTGTTATGATAAATTTTAAGTATAAATCATCCATTGAGATGATTTAGGACCGCTTTTTTAATTTAAAAGGGATCCTAGTATTTACCTTGTATCAAAAAATTAATAAAACAAAAGAAAATCGGTAGAGGCGGTGGATTTGGGAGAGGAAAGCAGAAGTCATATGCTCACAATTTAGATTAGAAGTTTTGTTTTCAAGAAGATTTAATTAATGAATTTAGATTGTATGTTTGTTGGAAATCGATTAGAAGATAAATTTTGATGAAGAGTGATAAGAAATTTAATTGAAAGTGGTAGATGAGGTGGTTGACCCACTAATCTACTATATATCTACTAAACGCAAAGGCCCGGCTACGCCACGTGGCGCTCTTACATTGCACTGATTTTTTTCTGCCACGTGGCATCTTTACAACATATTGTCCACATGTCATTAAATCCGTTTATTTCGGTTTTGTCCGTTTATGTCTTTCAATTTCAATCTTCCAGAATATGTGTAAAATATTATATTTTCCATATTGATAACTTAAGATCTGCTACTCTATTTTTGTGATTTTTTTGTTCGCAAATCATATTACAGAATCGCACAAATATTTTGAAAATCTTTAATATATGAACAGCCACACTAAAGATGGCTAAAATGAATGTCTAAATATTCATGCAAATCCCTAATGCAATTAGGGCACCAGTACTCCATGAATGTCAGAATAACCTGTAAAATAATCTTAATAACCCTAATGCATTTAGGGCACCGGTACTCCATGAATGTCTAAATATTCATGCAAATCCATGCAAATGTCTGGATAACCTGCAAAATAATCTTACTAACCCTAATGCAATTAGGGTAGCCATAAAAAATTTCCAACTTGCAACATAATACATGTATACAAACCTGCAAAATATGCAAAGAACACAAAAATGACAAAAATTACATCCATGCAAAGAATATAACAATGAAGCTTCTTCTTCAAATGACCTAAAAAAAAACATAGGCATACGTACCAAAATTATATCAATGGATAATTATTGCTTAAACCCAAAAAATGAATTGGTTAAACCAAAAATAAAATGTTAATCTGCAAGCCCATACATAGTACGAAATGATTTAGGCCCAGTGCATATATTTTTCTCCAGTGTGTAATCTGCAAGGAAAGATTTTATCCAATTTGAAGATGTATACAATACATGTACAGAATAAAATTGCATCCATTATGGTAGTTGAATATGTGCACAATCAAATAAAATCAACCAATATAATTAATAAAAATTATGCCTTATAAATAGAGAGCATCTTCCTCAATTACGTTCTAAAACTTTGTGAGTTCTTGAGCAAGCCTACATAATATCGAGACAGCATATATGTTTTTGCAATTCATAATAATGAGCTAAAGGTTCGGAAATTCTCCCCATCTCCACTGAGATTTTGCATTTACACAACAACAAACATTGAACTGATTAACCTGTATTATTGATTTTCGTATGTATTTTGTCCATTACTGATTTTCCATTTACAGACCAGCAAATACAGAACAACAAATATTTTGTGCAATTAAAGATATTCCATTACTGAACTGTTCTTTGTATTGTTTTTTTGTGTATGACCTTTGTAGCAATGTCAAAACAACAACAAGAAATAAAGGATATTACGGGTACCCGAGGGAATTATGAGCTAAAGATTCGAGTAATTCGATTGTTTAAAGTTCCAAAGAAAGAAGATCGTACGCAATAAGTATAACTGAAATCATTGTAATGGATGAAAATGTATTAATTTTCAGTTCTTTATTAATTTGTATTTAATATATAGAAATTGTTTGTCTAATATTTGTATAGGACTAACACAAATTTCTTATTGTCTCAAGGGTGAGAAATAAACGACATTATGTTTTTCTTAATGGTCTGCAGCACACCATTTTTTCAAATAATTCAGTAGAAATAAAGCTAGAGCATGTCATCTACTGATATTGAATGTCTATGTTGATATATATACTGATATAGAGGTATTTTGTTTGTTTCAGTATGTTCGAGTAAATCCAGAAATCATATACAAGGTAAAAACAGTTGCTTTAGTCTTTTATTAAATACCATGCTGTGCATTTAAATAAATTAACAAACAAAATATACCAATTAGTTTTAGTTAGGGTTTAAATTTTGTTGTATTAAAACTGAGAGAGAGAGAGAGAGAGAGAGAGAGAGAGAGAGAGAGAGAGAGAGAGAGAGAGAGAGAGAGAGAGAGAGAGAGAGAGAGAGAGAGAGAGAGAGAGAGAGAGAGAGAGAGAGAGAGAGAGAGAGAGAGATGTATAACTTGCAATGTAAATAATAGAATTACCTTGCAATATTATAACACCAAGAAGGCCATTTGACTTCAAGTGCATATCAATTTCTGGTTTCAGTTGTTTAAACTGAAACAAGTAGAACAACCACTAATTAATATATGAATTATATTCTGTATTGTAATGATCAAAATAAAACTGAAAGAAATATATAACTTGCAGTGTAAATAATAATACCTTGCAATATTATATCACCCAGAAAGCTATCTTACTTCCAGTGCACTTCAAATTATTGTTTTCAGTTGTTTGTACTTGCAAAAGTAGAACAACCATTAATTAGTATATGAATTAAAAGTAATAAACAAATAGTATATATTGTAAGTTGTATAAGAAATATACCTTTGTATATATTATTGAGCCACATTTGTAGAAGCAGATATCATGAATATTGAGTCCTTCAAACCTATAAAGTACAATAATAGGGTTAATACAGTAAATGTACATGATTTATATAAACTAGAATAGTAATAATACGTTGCATATTATTAACAAATTAAACTTTGCAATTTCGAATGTTCTACCTTGCAGATTATGAAAATATTGAACTTTATGAATCCATTAATATTTTTGACTGCTGTTATCAGGACCATGTAGAGTGATTACCTGCATTCAGATAGAGTAGAGTAATTGCAAAGGTTAGTTGTGTACTAGATGAAATAATGATTCATTATATATTTAAGTTGCAAGTACATGTAACAGTAATCGCAGAGAGAAGGAAGAATTGCAAAAGTTAATATTTTATTATACTACATATGCATGATATATAAATAGGTAATGTAATTTTTTATATACTACAGTATACTTGTAGATTTCTATATACATGTATTAAAAAATGTCTTTCAAACATACATTACAACATATATGTCAAAGAGAAATAGACACACAAAGAGAAATATACATCTGGTTAGAGAGAGTCAGAGAGTCAGAGAGAGAGAGAGAGAGAGAGAGCGAAAGAGAGAGAGTCAGATAAAGAGAGAGTCAGAGAGAGATAGAGAGATAAGAGTTAGAGAGAGAGTCAGAGAGAGAGAGAGAGAGAGAGAGAGAGAGAGAGAGAGAGAGAGAGAGAGAGAGAGAGAGAGAGAGTTGATTTGCAGTTTGACAGAAACATAGAGTAGAATCAGAAAGTTGAATGAGGTAGAAATGATTTTACAGATCTAGATGAATCGGGAATTGTCTTCATTTTACAAGTTTGTTAATGGACCATGTAAACAAATAGATGGCCTTATTTGGCTCAAGTGAACAATTTAATGTCAGTTTAAAATTAGAATGGGCTTATCCTCAGAAGTACACAATTTAATGGGCCAAATATGTAATGACCAGGTAAACATTGAAATATCCGGCCCATTAACAAAAAGAAAATGGAGTTTAATAGCATTATAATACACATGTTGGGCCGCATATAAAAATAGTATATAAAGCCATTAAATTATATTAGGCATATTTAAATTACGAAACATAAAATGGGCCAAAAAGCCCATAAGCAGATTTGGTTATATTGAAATGAACTATACAGATTGGTTATACATTTTGGGCCAGAATATAGTATTTATATGTTATTGAACCCGATTATATGAATTACTGTGCCAATTATATGAAAATATTGAACCTGGTTTTATGATATTGTACTAATATTAAAATTTCTTGCTTACTGCGCTACAAATATTAATAATGGAAGAAAAATATAGATGAACATGAACTTCATGAAGAACAATCTAGATTAAGCTAACATTTCGAACTTAAAACGAAAAAAAATATTTAATGAAATACGAGCCTGATATTATACTATATTTCTATCTGAAATTTGTAAATTTTAAAAACAATGAAATCAAAGAACCAGTCGAAATCACTGAAATTTGTCAAAATATGTACAAATTTGTAACATAAGGAAATTTATTATTTCAAACATCAAATTATCTCCAGAGAAATAGAAAAAAAAAAGATTTATCGATAGAGAAGGAAAGCTTACTTTTCTGTAATCTGGATTTATTTTTTGCATTCATCCAGATCTCCTTTTCAAGTGCGTCGTGGGTTTGCATGTGACCCCTCCAATTTCACTTTCGATGTCCTCATCAAGTCGGTTTCAAATCATAATCATGATAAAGAGAAAACTTGAATTAGAACCTATATTTTTCATTTTCTGAGGTATCTAAAAACGTAGAAAGAAAAACATCTAAATACTCATGAAAAAAATACCATACCTGTTGTTTCGCTTCAGTGAGTTCATAGATCTCCATTTGGAAGCAAACTTAATCCCCCAAAATGAGACTCGATTTTGTAAATGGATCTGCATCTTCAAAGATTATAACTGGATCTGAAGTTTGAAAGTCGAAAGTCAAAGGATTTGACGTTTCGAGAGAAATAGAAAGAGGAAGAGAAACACGAAGCTTGGATTGATGGCGAGATCTGGAAAAGGAAAGAAAGAGAGATTTCCGGACTGAAATCGCCATGGATGGCGAGATCTGGAAAATGAACGAAAGAGAGGATGACGAGATCTGGAAAAGGAAAGACAGAGAGTTTTCTGGAAAGTTAGGGTTTGAGGCCGTGACAAATGAGGCAAGTTTTGATGGTTAGGGCACGGGTTAACATTTTCAATGATTTGGGCTAATGGGCTTCGTTCAGAAATCTGTCCCAGAGTGAGGGAGTGAAGTTAATGGGTCGGGTAACGTGTTGGATTTTTTTGGGCTTCTGGTTTAATGGAAAAAGTATGTATTAATAAGTCATCTACCCATAAGTAAATTCGGCCCATAAGTCAATTACTTTTTTTACAATTTTTTTTTACTTTTATATAGTAATAAAATAATAAATAACTATTTACATTTATTAATGCAATGTTGAATCATTTTTTTTAAAAGTACTTTCATGTATTTATCTTTTTTTAATAATATCCAATATTAGATTTGTAAAATACTATGTCTTATTTAATTACTATTATAAATTATGTAGGTAAACATGTTAATGTATTTTAATAAGATGAAAATAAATGATTGTTATGTAGATATATTTATTTAAATATTTATATCTTAGTTTGTCAGGGTGATTTTGTTATGGACGAATTAACCCGACATAACAGAACGTTGAGATTGGCTGTTATTAGAGAGAAACGACAACGGACAATTTCTAATGGATCAGGTTAATATTTTGCATTTTTTGGTTGAATTTTTGTCTAATAAATAGTAATATGAACTTTAATATAAATTCTAATTATGCAGGATCTACACTTGGAGGTACTCCCGATTATTTCATTGATGATCGTATCCCAATGTCCGATATTTCAAATGGTTAGTAATGTTTGTTACAGTAGATTATCTATTTACTTCAATTTTTTCATTTATATTGTAGTTAGTGTTTGATATTCCTCGAAGACATAATATCATTGTGTCGAAAAAAATTAATGTTTAAAATAAATTTAATTTCATTTTTTATAATTAGAACAAAAATTAATTAGATTCGATTGTTTGCTTATTTATAAACAAAAACTATCTATCATTATTTAATTCTTTAATGTTCAGGTAGAAGAAATTCATCTACTCCGACGACTTTGCACTACAGAACTGATCAAAACGTTCATAATTCACATTTACCTATTAGTGTTCGAGACAAAAAAAAAACTATGGTGCAGCTCAATTGCAAAATATCATGCTTACAGAACAAAATCATCTGCAAAATGTCGAACAAGGTATGGTATTTTTTAAAGTGGTATGAAATGAGTGATTTATTAATTTATAATATTTAATATTTATTTTCATGCTAAAATTAGCTCGATTGAGGAGGAAATTGCGAATGAATGTGATAAGGCATAAGCGGCATGGAACACCGCTAATCGAATCAGGTTAGAAAAAATATATTATATTTAATTACAATGTAAAACACTCAAGGGTACCATGCGTAACCATAATTTAATGCAGAAACTATACTTGGAAATATGAGTGAATCCATACTTATCCAAGCTAGACCATTATCTATTTCATTTAATGGTTAGTCATTAATGAAATTGTTTTTCTAAGTTTGTAATGGGTATACATGCATGAGCATAAGTTTGAGATTATTACTAATCTATCATTATTTAATACTTTAATGTTTAGGTACTCCCAATTATTCCGTTAATGATCGTATCCCAATGTCCGATATTTCAAATGGTTAGTAATGTTTATTACAGTAGATTATCTATTTACTTCAATTTTTTCATTTATATAGTAGTTAGTGTTTGATGTTCCTCGAAGACATAATAGCATTGTGTCGAAAAAAAATTAATGTTTAAAATAAATTTAATTTCGTTTTTTGTAATTAGAACAAAAATTAATTAGATTAGATTGTTTGCTTTTGTATAAACAAAAACTATCTATCATTATTTAATTCTTTAATGTTCAGGTAGAAGAAATTCATCTACTCCGACGACTTTGCACTACAGAACTGATCAAAACGTTCATAATTCACATTTACCTATTAGTGTTCGAGATAAAGAAAACTATGGTGCAACTCAATTGCAAAATGTCATGCTTACAGAACAAAATCATCTGCAAAATGTCGAACAAGGTATGGTATTTTTTAAAGTGGTATGAAATGAGTGATTTATTAAATGAACTTTTTTATTATGTTTTATCGTTTTACAAGTATTGATGTAAAAGAGTGTGGCTATACCTATTTGTAAGACTACTTAATCAATTTTTATGATTAATAAAGTTATGGAGAGTTCCGTCTCTCTTTATATAATGTTATTTTTTATATCTTTAATTTGTTTAGTCAATTTGTCATTTTTAATTTAAATAACTAATCAAATATATATTGAAAAATGACTATTCGATAAGAAAAATATACGATTTTTACAAATATAAAATAAAATAAAAAAATCCCGTACAAGGCACGGGTATTACACTAGTATATCTAAACTACGATAAAAGAGTGAGTAGTGCATGTATGAGAAATACCTCAAAAAACTTTCTGCAACTGATGAAGTGTCCGATTTATGGGTCGACACCACTCATCTTCTATGATATGTTGATTGTTTGTTGGGTTAATTAAGACTGATGCTATATGCCCGACAAAATTTTCCTATTCGCACGACATTCTATACGCTAGAAAATGGCGTACGTCATCATATTGCGTACAGATTAAAATATGTATAAATTATAAGATTATATGTATTTTGAGTAAAAATCTCTACGCCAGAATCTGGCGTACGCCAGATTCTAGCGTAGAGATTGGGCCGGTCCATATTAGGGTCGGCCCAACTTATACGTATTTTCGAAATTTGGCTCCTACGCCAGAATCTGACGTACGCCAGAATCTGACGTACGCCAGAATCTGACGTACGCCAGATTCTGGCGCAGGATTATTAAAAAAATAAAAAAAAATTATTTTAAAAAAAAAAGTTTTTAAACATTTAAAAAAAAAAGTTTTTAAACATTTTAAAAAAAAAAAGTTTTTAAACATTTTTTTTTAGTTTTTAAACATTTTTTTAAAAAATTAAGTTTTTTAACATTTTTTTAAAAAAAATGTTTTTAAACATTTAAAAAAAAAGTTTTTAAACATTTTTTTTAAAAAAAAGTTTTTAAACATTTAAAAAAAAAAAGTTTTTAAACATTTTTTTTAAAAAAAGTTTTAAAACATTTTTTTTTAAAAAAAGTTTTTAAACATTTTTTCTTTTAAGTTTGAATTTTTTTCCTTCTTTCTGGTCGCAACCAAGTGAAAAATATGCACGCGATTTCGTGTCTAAACGGACGCGAATCTGTGCGCGTAGCTTAGCAGCATGGTTTCGGGCGCATAAGCTACGTGCACAAGGGTAAAATAGGCATTTTTGAAAAGTTTGGACAAAACCTGTCCGCGTACATTACGCGCACAAAGTGATGTGTGATATTTAAAAAAAAATACAAGGTTACCTGGTGCGCGTAGCTTACGCCAACCAACAAAATCACTTTTTTCATAATCATGTAGAAAATTTCAATACGAGTCCGTACATATAAAATTCGCCCAAAACGGACATCGTTTGCCCCTCCAAAAGCCCAAAACACGAAGCCTTCCTACCCATTTTTTATTATTTGGCGCCCGACATATAGCGCATTTTAGTGAAATTTTTTGGTATTTTTGGTATTTTTCTACTATAATTTTGTATAAAATTTTAATACGAGTCCTTACATATAAAATTCATCCAAAACGGATATCGTTTTCCCCTCCAAAAACGATATCCAAAACGGATATCATTTTTCCCTCCAAAAAGCCCTCTTTTGAGTAGGGGCTTAGACGGATATCATTTTCCCCTCCAAAAAGCCCCTCCATTAAACTCCTCTTTTGAGTTAGGGCTTAAATGAGGGTTTTTTTGAGTTTAAGCCTCCATTTAAGCCCCAACTCAAAAGAGGGGTTTAATGGAGGGGCTTTTGGTCCCAAATTATATTTATATTAAATTACAATTATGTCATTATATTAAGTTATCAAAATATCATTTATATTAAATTACTAAATATATCCTTTATATTAAATTATAAAAAAATTGATTTTATATTAAATTTCAATTACATGTTGCATTTTAGGTGAATTGAAAGAAAAGAAGAAAAAAAACGCGGGCGCGGCCTTGGAAGAACTCAGCTAAGATGCCAAGAAGCAAAGCCGCGATGGTATATAAGTGTAACTATATCAAATATAATAAAATACTATAGTATATAAGTGTAACTATGTGAAATATAATGAAATGATATAGTATATAAGTCTAAGTATACTAGATTTAATGAAATACTATAGTATATAAGTGTTACTATATGAAATATAATGAAATACTATAGTATATAAGTCTAAGTATACTAGATCTAATGAAATAATATAATATATAAGTGTAACTATATGAAATATAATGAAATACTATGGTACATAAGTGTAACTATATGAAATATAATGAAATACTATAGTATATAAGTATAACTATATGAAATTTAATGAAATACTATAGTATATAAGTGTAACTATATGAAATTTAATGAAATACTATAGTATATAAGTGTAACTATATGAAATTTAATGAAATACTATAATATATAAGTGTAACTATATGAAATATAATAAAATTCTATAATATATAAGTGTAACTATATGAAATTTAATGAAATACTATGGTAAATAAGTATAACTATATGAAATTTAATGAAATACTATAATACATAAGTGTAATTATATGAAATATAATGAAATACTATGGTACATAAGTGTAACTATATGAAATATAATGAAATACTATAGTATATAAGTGTAACTATATGAAATTTAATGAAATATTATCGTATATAAGTGTAACTATATGAAATTTAATGAAATACTATAGTATATAAGTGTAACTATATTAAATTTAATGAAATACTATAGTATATAAGTGTAACTATATGAAATATAATAAAATACTATAGTATATAAGTGTAACTATATGAAATTTAATGAAATACTATGGTATATAAGTGTAACTATATGAAATATAATGAAATACTATGGCATATAAGTATAACTATAAGAAAAAAAAATACTATAGTATATAAGTATAACTATATGAAATATAATGAAATACTATGGTGTATAAGTGTAACTATATGAAATATAATGAAATACTATAGTATATAAGTGTAACTATATAAAATTTAATGAAATACTATGGTATATAAGTGTAACAATATGAAATTTAATGAAATACTATGGTATATAAGTGTAACAATATGAAATTTAATGAAATACTATGTATATAAGTGTAACTATATGAAATATAATGAAATACTATAGTATATAAGTGTAACTATATGAAATATAATGAAATAATATAGTATATAAGTCTAAGTATACTACATTTAATGAAATACTATAGTATATAAGTGTAACTATATGAAATATAATGAAATACTATAGTATATAAGTGTAACTATATGAAATATAATGAAACGATATAATATATATAAGTCCAAGTATACTAGATCTAATGAAATACTATAGTATATAAGTCTAAGTATACTAGATCTAATGAAATACTATAGTACATAAGTGTAATTATATGAAATATAATGAAATACTATGGTACGTGTAACTACATGAAATATAATGAAATACTATAGTATATAAGTGTAACTATATGAAATATAATAAAATACTATGATACATAAGTGTAACTATATGAAATATAATGAAATACTATGATATATAAGTGTAACTATATGAAATATAATGAAATACTATGATATATAAGTGTAACTATATGAAATATAATGAAATACTATAGTATATAAGTGTAACTATATGAAATTTAATGAAATACTATGATACATAAGTGTAACTATATGAAATATAATGAAATACTATAGTATATAAGTGTAACTATATAAAATATAATAAAATACTATTATACATAAGTGTAACTATATGAAATATAATGAAATACTATGATATATAAGTGTAACTATATGAAATATAATGAAATACTATGATATATAAGTGTAACTATATGAAATATAATGAAATATTATAGTATATAAGTGTAACTATATGAAATATAATAAAATACTATGATACATAAGTGTAACTATATGAAATATAATGAAATACTATGGTACATAAGTGTAACTATATGAAATATAATGAAATACTATAGTATATAAGTATAACTATATGAAATTTAATGAAATACTATAGTATATAAGTGTAACTATATGAAATTTAATGAAATACTATAGTATATAAGTGTAACTATATGAAATTTAATGAAATACTATAGTATATAAGTGTAACTATATGAAATATAATAAAATACTATAATATATAAGTGTAACTATATGAAATTTAATGAAATACTATGGTAAATAAGTATAACTATATGAAATTTAATGAAATACTATAATACATAAGTGTAATTATATGAAATATAATGAAATACTATGGTACATAAGTGTAACTATATGAAATATAATGAAATACTATAGTATACAAGTGTAACTATATGAAATTTAATGAAATATTATCGTATATAAGTATAACTATATGAAATTTAATGAAATACTATAGTATATAAGTGTAACTATATTAAATTTAATGAAATACTATAGTATATAAGTGTAACTATATGAAATATAAGGAAATACTATAGTATATAATTGTAACTATATGAAATTTAATGAAATACTATGGTATATAAGTGTAACTATATGAAATTTAATGAAATACTATGGTATATAAGTATAACTATATGAAATATAATGAAATACTATGGTATATAAGTATAACTATAAGAAAAAAAAAATACTATAGTATATAAGTATAACTATATGAAATATAATGAAATACTATGGTGTATAAGTGTAACTATATGAAATATAATGAAATACTATACTATATAAGTGTAACTATATGAAATTTAATGAAATACTATGGTATATAAGTGTAACTATATGAAATTTAATGAAATACTATGTATATAAGTGTAACTATATGAAATATAATGAAATACTATAGTATATAAGTGTAACTATATGAAATATAATGAAATACTATTTATATAAGTGTAACTATATGAAATATAATAAAATACTATATTATATAAGTGTAACTATATGAAATATAATGAAATACTATAGTATATAAGTGTAACTATATGAAATATAATGAAATGATATAATATATATAAGTCCAAGTATACTAGATCTAATGAAATACTATAGTATATAAGTCTAAGTATACTAGATCTAATGAAATACTATAGTACATAAGTGTAATTATATGAAATATAATGAAATACTATGGTACGTGTAACTACATGAAATATAATGAAATACTATAGTATATAAGTGTAACTATATGAAATATAATAAAATACTATGATACATAAGTGTAACTATATGAAATATAATGAAATACTATGATATATAAGTATAACTATATGAAATATAATGAAATACTATGATATATAAGTGTAACTATATGAAATTTAATGAAATACTATAGTATATAAGTGTAACTATATGAAATATAATGAAATACTATAGTATATAATGAAAATACTATAGTATATAATGAAATACTATAGTATATAAGTGTAACTATATGAAATATAATAAAATATTATAGTATATAAGTATAACTATATGAAATATAATGAAATACTATAGTATATAATGAAAATACTATAGTATATACGGAATTACTACAGTATATAAGTATAACTATATGAAATACTATAGTATATTAGTATATTCACATTAAATATAAAGAAAAACTATAGTATATAAGTATAACTATATAGTATACTTATGTACTATAGTATTTCATTAGATCTAGTATACTTAGACTTATATACTATAGTATTTCATCAAATCTAGTATACTTAGACTTATATACTATAGTATTTCATTATATTTCATATAGTTATACTTATATACTATAGTATTTCATTATATTTCATATAGTTACACTAATATACTATAGTATTTCATTATATTTCATATAGTTACACTCATATATTATAGTATTTCATTATATACTATAGTATTTCATTATATTTCATATACTATAGTACGCTTATGTACTATAGTATTTCATTAGATATAGTATACTTAGACTTATATACTATAATATTTCATTAAATTTCATATAGTTACACTTATATACTATAGTATTTTATTATATTTCATATAGTTACATTTATATACGTATTTCATATAGTTACACTTATGTATCATAGTATTTCATTATATTTCATATAGTTACACTTATGTATTATAGTATTTCATTAGATCTTGTATACTTAGACTTATATACTATAATATTTTATTATATTTCATATAGTTACACTTATATACTATAGTATTTCATTAAATCTAGTCTACTTAAACTTATATATACTATATCATTTCATTATATTTCATATAGTTACACTTATATACTATAGTATTTCATTATATTTCATATAGTTACACTTATATACGATCACGGCTTTGCTTATTGGCATCTTAGCTGAGTTCTTTCAAGGCCGCGCCCGCGTTTTTTCTTTCTTTCAATTCACCTAAAATGCAACATGTTATTGAAATTTAATATAAAATCAATTTTTTTATAATTTAATATAAAGGGTATATTTAGTAATTTAATATAAATGATATTTTGATAACTTAATATAATGACATAATTGTAATTTAATATAAATGTAATTTGGGACCAAAAGCCCCTCCATTAAAACCCTCTTTTGAGTTGGGGCTTAAATGGAGGCTTAAACTCAAAAAGCCCACATTTAAGCCCCTCTTTAAGGGGTGTTCTAATATATAAGTATAAATATATGAAATATAATAAAATACTATAGTATATAAAGTTTTTATTCTCGATTTTTGGCTTTTTGGAGGGGAAAACGATATCCGTTTTGGATGAATTTTATATGTACGGACTCATATTAAAATTTTATACAAAATTATAGTAGAAAAATTCAAAAAATACCAAAAAATTTCACTACAATGCGCTATATGTCGGGCACCAAATAAAAAAAATGGATAGGAAGGCTTCGTGTTTTGGGCTTTTGGAGGGGCAAACGATGTCCGTTTTGGGCGAATTTTATATGTACGGACTCATATTGAAATTCTCTACATGATTATGGAAAAAAGTGATTTTTTTTCTGGTTGGCGTAAGCTACGCGCACCAGGTAACCTTGTATTTTTTTTAAATATCACACATCACTTTGTGCGCGTAATGTACGCGGACAAGTTTTGTCCAAACTTTTCAAAAATGCCTATTTTACCCTTGTGCACGTAGCTTATGCGCACAAAACCATACTGCTAAGCTACGCGCACAAATTCACGTCCGTTTAGACACGAAATCACGTGCATATTTTTCACTTGGTTGCGACCAGAAAGAAGGAATTTTTTTTAAAAAATGTTTAAAAACTTTTTAATTTTTTTTTAATAATCCTGCGCCAGATTCTGGCGTAAGAGCCAAATTTCAAAAATACGTATAAGTTGGGCCGACTCTAATATGGGCTGTCCCAATCTATACGCCAGAATATGGCGTACGCTGTATAGATTTATACTTATTTAAAAAAAATAAAAAATCAAAATACGTATAATCTTATAATTTATACATATTTTAATCTGTACGCAATATAATGGCGTACGCCATTTTCTAGCGTACAGAATGTCGTGCGCACAGAAAAAAAAAGGCGCATATAGTCGCCTCGTTAATTAATATTCCAAATTTTCTTTTTTCTAATTTTTTTTTCTTTTTTTACATAATTAAAGTTTTGCCCTTTGTAATTGCACTGGGAGTTTCATAGCATTTACAAACATGCCATTGTTAGATTGTCATCATCGTCTCCTCCTCCCTTAGACCTGTCCACCGCCTTCAATGAAATAATTCGAAGATGGCTATTGTTATTGGACATGGATGTTGCATGCTACCTCCTTTGATGTTGTCTGCTACCTCCTTTGATGTTGTCTGCTACCTCCTTGTTCGCTTTAGTACTTTATTTTACCCTGTATGGTCTTCATGGACTTCCTATGTATGTTGGTTGAGAGTGGTGCAGAGAGTGTGGATCAGTGTTTTCTTCTGGCCACATGTTTTGGTAGCACATAACTTGTTCATGTCTTACTAGAGGTAGGTTTCTGCTCTTTTACCCTTCTCATTCTGTTTTATGACATATATATTCTCTTAGTTTCTCATGTTTTTTCTCCTGGTTCCACTTGCCTTCTAATGTACAAGTCTATGGAACAGGCTTTTGCTCTCTGTGCTTGATGTGTTTGCTCCCTTCTACTGATCGAATTCTTTTGGAGCAAGTTCAGTAGTGCGTTCGCTACACTCATGCAAATTTTCTTTGATTCACTAATTTTGAGCTCATTGTATTTGCAATACATCATTGCATGCCAAAAAGATTCCTTCTTTTTTTCAAAAAATAAAAATCTATTGAGTACTTGGCTCAGATTGTATTCAACCTATATGAAACAGGTGTTCTCTTGAGCTACTATAAATTGTAGATGCATGTTTAGCAGAATGCTCTTTGATGGAAGATGAGGAATGTGGGTTGGGGGGATAATATGTCCAAAAGGAATTTGGTTTGGGTGATAGTACATGCTTACTTTTAATTTCCATGTATACTGAGATCCGATTTAAATCAAATATAACCCAAGTGCATTGTAATTTGTAAGGTAGGTCCAAAGTGAGTACATGACAACACAACATTGTCCCCCGCTTTATAACATTAGTTTGAATTTATATCTTTCTTTTTGGTGCAATGCAGATCACTGGCGCAGATATATGCTTCAAATTTTGTGATTATTCTCCTCAAAATTTAAAATTGGCAAGTATTTAAAATCTTAATGAAAAATGACTCTAAATAATATCAAGTATCACCTTTGAACTAAAATAATACAAACTTTAAAAATTGTAAAACGTAACCAAACTATGTTAATATTAACAAAAAATGCTGAGGTGGAACCGGAAAAGTGATTTGACAATTATTATTTTTACACCTCATTTGTGTAAAAAAAGGAAAATTAAACAGAATCAAACAAACAAGCATCAAGAATTGGCATTGTACAAGTCACGAACAAAAAAAACTAGTTTGCTTGAAGAGGAAGGTCGAAGAGGGACATCAAACGATGACGTAGAGTCCATTTGAGGTTGAAAATTCACCAAAAAATTCACTTTTTCGGCTTCCCCTCAGCATATATGTCGGAATATTCACCGGAAAATAACCCATACCATTTCTGCTTAATATTAACATATTTTGGATACGTTTTTATAATTTTTAAAGTTTGTATTATTTTTTGTTTAAAGGTAATAGTTGGTGTTATTTAGAGTTATTTTTTCTATTCTTATTTAAACATTTTTAGATTGCGGCTTAATTTCTCAAATCTTAATCCAAATTCTCTATCAAATCTGTACTACTCATCAAATGAATGATGAGTTATTACCCATCATCTATAAAACCACTCCGTAGTGAGTGTAAATTTGCCCCAAAGATTTACTTTTGACCCCTGTTTCTCCTAAATACTATTGCACTATTTAATAAAAAAACAATTATTATACGCCCAACAAACTCATGGTCTTAAATATTGATCTGCTCCCATAACGGACACAAGGTTGCATCTTTAAACTCGGGGAACCTATGCAAACTAAAACATGACTACACTAAGAACTTTAAAAAAGTACGACGCCAATAGAATTCTTTGAAATCGACCAGAAAACCGCTTTTCAGGTAAATTTGTGACGAGTCGAAAAAAACTGGAAAGTTAAATGAAGATGACTTACGATTATTAGTGTACCATGAATCAGCTAGTGTGAGAGGCCTACCTGATCTTCACCATTTTAGTTATGCAAGAGAGAAATTGTGAATTTAAATTGTTGTCTGCATATATAATAAGCAGTCGGTGGGACTCTCGAAGATGCTTCGTCTATATATACCTCGCGTCGCACGAGGGGAAAGAGCCTGTTGTATGCATATATAGTAAAATTAGGGGGAAAAACTTGTTGTATACAGTAATGCACGAGAAAGTGGAGAAAAATATTACTTCCCTCATTTTATTGTATTCTCGAGGATAATGTATTAAATTATATTGTTTTGCATTAAATTATATTAAATTATTACTTTAATGTAAGATAAAACAATTTATATTTTACCTCGGGAATTCATATAAATCCTAAGATTCATTTTTAGAGTTTTAGATAATAATAAGTTAACAATTTATGTTATTGGAAGCATATGTAATATTTTTATGAAGGCTTTCTTTATTCATTGGCTAATAATTAGGTGAATAGTTATAACTTAATAATTACTTTTCTTAATAGTTATGTGAAAAGTTAAAATCATTAGTATGATTATATAGATGGGAGTCTCAAAATTGAAGACTCTTGTAGTGCACACGACTTTTGCTCAATATAAAGCACTAATAATATAATAGGTTTTATATTTTTACTTTTCTCTCAACAATATTTGTCTTCACTAATTTTAAGCGGGAGGAGTAAAACTTTTCTCCTTGATTACCGATGTCCACTAAATAAGAGTTTAGCTAATTGGAAAGAATGTAGCTTTAATAACTCTCAAGTATAAGAACAATTACATCAAATATCCTATCTTTTTGGAAATTGAACTCTTTATCCTAAAACATTCAAATCACACCAAATATTACCACGGGTTTACATTTGCGGAAAATATTACCTTAGATCTCTCATTTACGAATAAACTCGACCATTTAAAAATATGTGTTAACTTATAAAATTATGTATCTATTGCATAAAGAATATATAATATGCTTACTTGATTTATAATAATTTAAATAATAAAATTAGACAAAATTAAACTCATAAAACATAAGTTCATGGTACTATCTATAATATGCTTAAAATGTGGGGTTTTAGAGTCTTAAACTTGAAGTTGAGAGCTGAAAAAAAACATGGATTAGCAAGAGAGAGAGTGCATCTTTAGTATCGGATGCCAAGAAGACTAGAGAGCTTCATATGTAAAGTGTTTCACACATTGTGTAGAGAGTCAGTATCAAAAGATAAAACGATGGATGCTCAATTTTCATGTTGGAACATTGCAAGAGGAATTGAAAGTCATATTATCCAATCATATGGAGCGTTCAAGCATAAAGGAAGCATTTGACAATCTTAATATTCAAGTACAGAGCTCATAGAGGATGAAAGAGCTAGAGCAAGAACAAGAACAAGATGTAAAGTCTTTGGTATCTGACGCCAAAAAAATCTAGGACCTTCATGTAGAAAGTGCTTCATGTGTTTAGTCAGAAAACAAAGTAAGTCGACATTATAAGACAAGGAAAAACTTGATTAGCATATCAAGACATTACAAAAGGAATGAAAAGTCATGTACCGACCTACAACCAGACCTCATCGGCCGATCTTTTTAAGGTCGAGGTCCAATCCAAAAATCAATAGATCAGCAGTGAATATAGAATACAAGAGTAATAAAATAACACATTCTACTCGTTTATAAGAGTCACAAACAAAACTCGATAACTACAAATTTATAACTCTATTCGATTGCATATTACTACCAACTCTGAAGGCTATACTTCCGTCCAGTCTAAAGTGTGTGTATCTCTCATACTAATATCCTAGAATAAGCCAACATATATAAGATGGCAAATGAAACAAAACAATACATTAATTATACTTAGAAAAAGATACTAACAAGACAATACTTATTGTTGCATGAAGTTTTTATAATGCATTCAGACAAAAATTTCGACACTTACGTCCTATCGGATCAAGTGCAAAAATCTCTTAATATTCCAACTCATAAGCTATACGATGTTTGCAATTTGCACTAATTTATCTTTATTGCTTACTTGAATGAAAGAAATAGAAGTTTCTACACTATTCCAATGAAATGTCATTTCTTTCAAAGAGACACCTAAATGATAGAAATAATAGAATCCAAGAATTACAGAGCCTAAAGTAATACCTCAAATCGACGTATCGTATAATGTCAACAACGAACTTAATAGTAATTTCCTTTAATATCTGTAACATCTTAGTTTTCTAAAGCCCAACCTATACGTTGCCTACATAACACCTTAACATGCGTCTATACATCTTGTTAGAGTTGGTTTTGAACAAAATCTCTTCATAGCAATATGGGTTTAGTATGTGGTTCTGCATAAAAAGAAAAAGTGTCCCTCTTTACGTATTCAAAGTTCTTGTCATGATAAAAAGAATCAACAAAGATGGGTAATTTTATAACGGTTTTTCTAGTGTGTGCCCATGGGCATATGCTAACAAGCTTAAATAGGAAATTTATCTTTAAAATATTCCCTAATAGAGAATTGATAAACCCTTAGCAAACAAGATTAAACTAGTGGCTAACTAAATAATTGCCAAAAAAGGAGTTCTTAGAGTGTGCCCATGGGCACACACTAGAAAAAACCATTTTATAATTATACGACAATAACAAATTAGAATACAAATCGACAACTCATAAAATGGCATCACACTTGTATATTCTATTCTTACTATAAGCTTTTCCACATGCACTTATGTTACTAGAAAGGCAGATTTTTCATTAAGAAAACATTCTTTGTCTACAAGCTTCCCTTAATATTAGTTATTATATTTAACTGTCATATTACTCTTGGCCCTGTGCGAAGCACGTGGGAAACCGAAATTTGAGATTGAAGTGTTTTCTTTCACGTGGTGATTGTTATTTGCACATTATAACGTGAATCTGGTGTCAAGAGGTTGTGGGGATTCAAATATAAAGTGTTTCACATGTTGAGTCCGAAATTAAGAGAGCCAATTTCGCAAGGTCAAAAGAAGCTCAATTTGCCAAGCCAATAGAGAGCATTATATATCTCATGCATGTTACTTTGGAACTGAAAAAACAAAGAGGCAAACATATAGGAAAGAGATACGATATTGTATCCCTCTTTGCCTGCAAATTTGTACCTTATTTACCCTTACACATATACACATTTACAAAGTCAGCCCAAAAAGTTCATCTAGAAGCAGTGCATGCTAGATTTCAACATTATAAGCGGATCTATTACCATGATTCTCAACATGACTTTTACGTTTTTTATGCACAAACATTTTAAAACATAAATAACTAATGTTACTAAGGAAGCGCTTGCTCGCTGATCTTGTTAATCCTTCTTATCAAGGGATTATAATACTTACTAAATACTTTTATTTTATCATATCATATCATAAATTTATCATATATAAAGTCGCTTCTTTAACAAACATATGGTACATTTTCTATAAAATTTCTCTTATCTTCTAATATAAATGTGCTCCTACGAATACGTGGTCCAACATAATATTTCATAAATAATGTATACATTCATTAATATATATATATAGAAGACATTGTCTAAATTTTTTTTACCTTCTGTTAAATACATCTTATCTATTATTTAAGAGGCGAGACAAGCATGGTATGTTGCGAGCCTATCTAAACTTATGCACAAAACAAAATAAAACTACATACTCTCAACATAGTTAGCATGTTATTACTACACTTAACATGCCAAATATAATAAATACTACAAATTAAAAGTTACATTAGTTTTTTTTAAAGGCGGATGAGGTGGCATAACTTAGAAGTCGACATGTAGGCGAATTGAACGTGGTGTCGACATATGAGATTTAAGCCTCTGCTTTAGTATATATATATTATGATTAAAGTAATTATAATAAGGATAATTTAGTCATTAAAAAATATGTACATTTCCGGAAAATATTAAGGAAGGGGTACACTTTTAGAAAAGAATATGAAAATTGGAATATTGGGGGATTCTTCTCGTAACTTTACGACTTTGAAAATGCAAGAAACTACCGATTATATAGGACACTTTATTACAACCATCCTTTTTATGGCTAATTATTTTAAACCACGTCGAAAATAATTGTGTTAACAATCAACCACCTCCACCCCAAAGCAGTCATATATTACCGCTAAGAAGGGTGAAATTATCAAAATACCCTCAATTTTTACATTCTAGCCGGTTTTGTGTGGGTATGGGAATTTATGTGCAAACCAATTACTGAACCGGTTTTGTGCTGGTTTTGGGTAAAATACAAATACCCGGTTTACCTCTCTAAAAGGCCAAAATCACCTTTGAAAATTGAAAATCACACATTGAAGAAATTAGGTTTGGGAGATTCGAATGAGATTTATGGGCGATTTCTTGTAATTTCTGGGTGAATTTGGTGCTGAAGGTTATTATTCGATTCTAAATTTGGTGAAGTTCATCGATCAGGGTGCTTAGCTCAAAGCTAGATTTTTTTTTCTTTAATGCAAAGAGTATAGTTATGTCAAGTTTTTGTGTACTATTTGAGTGAATTAATTTATGTAAATTCAATTATTGTGGATTGATTTGGTTAATTGTCGTTCTGTAGAAGCTTGGATTTGCTTAATGAGAATTGAATAAGTTTTGTATGGTTTGATTGAAATGAAATTACTCTGTTTGCCATTGTAAAGAGAATTGAATGAGTTTTCTATGGTTTGACTGAAATGAAACTGCATTGTTTTCCATTGCAAAGAGAATTGAATTAGTTTTATATGGTTTGATTTGGTCATTTGTCCTTCTGTAGAAGCTATTTGGATTTGATTTTTTCTATTGAAATGAGTTTTGTATGCAAGTGTGGTTTAATTATGTCAATATTAGTTATGTGTCAATCAATAATGACATGGTTTGCCATTGCAACATGAGGATAAGGATATTCACTACTCAAACTCCTAAGAAATATGGAACAAGATTTTATGGAAGCCCAAGGTATGAAATCAATGGTGTGAGAGGTCGTGGATTCTTCAGTTGGATTGACGTACCCTTTGAAAGCAAGACATCAAACATCATTACAAAATTTGTGAATAAAAAGGATTTGGAAGCAAAGAACAATATTTTACAAAAATATGATGAAGTTAAAGATGCAAAAATCAAAAAAATGAGAGCTTTTTCGACCTTGAATAATGTAGTCATCCTTGGTGTATTTGTTGTTGCTATATTGATTAATGGTGTTATGGTTAAGTATAAACTTAAAATAAATCCTTTTAGAAAATGAAACTTGTTTTTGTAATTTTATGTTGACATTGGCAAAATTTAACGGTTAGAGAACTTGTTTCTTGCAACTTGGCAAATGGGTATATATGTTTTTGCTTTAGGTATTGAACATTAATAGTGGTTCACAGATTGCATCAAACTACAAATAATATGAACTTGCACAATTAGAAGTTTTTTTGCAATAGCATTTGCATTAAAGTACTAAAGTTTTTTCACGATCTTGCTCAAAAAATTGGCACAACCACAACATAATTGAAAGCTCACGTGGCTAATATATACCTATAAGTGTACGAGATCAGATATAATAGTCAAGTATCGATCTCATAGAGACCAATGTAATATTAATTGAAACACTATCAATGAACTAGGCCGAACATATATGAAATTTGGAAATGTTATAACTAAGTTAATGAATAATAACAAATAAAAATAGTAAAATCAATGGGATAAATGTGTCTAAGGTTAAAGATCACTGCAACAAGGTTTCAGTATATAAAATCACACTTCGCCTGGTTCTAGTTCAAATTATTTGAAGGTAAGCTATCCAAAGTAATCTACTAACTCCTATCGGACGATAGTAAGTGTGTCTGAACGAAACTAACGATCGCTATCGCACAAAGCTAATCTCATCGAAACCCTTTAACGTACTTAGAGTCTAGGGATAAACTGAAATAACATTCGCTGTCGCGCTCCGCTAATCCAACTCAAACCTAGAACATCTATGATAGCCTAATAATCATCAAGAGTAATTAAGTTGATGTCGCACAAATAACACTCAGGTTCAATTCCTATGATTTCGATAGAAGTTATTACCTCTCGATCTCAAACCTTATCTGACTACCTATTAACGTTATCACCTTTCAGTCTCAAACCCTAATAGGATCCAATTCGCAAGAGCTACTATGGGCATAAAGCATCTAGGAACAAATCAAATATTATTTCAATTCAAGCCAAGAAATAATTCTAATTACATACACATCGTCGGGATCACCCCAACCTTAGAACTAGAAATTTTGACAAGCATAATTGAAGACAAATTCAATATATTTAAACTAGCCAACAACATATATGAATTGTTCAATAAATATGGGAGATAAGAAAACTTAATCTCAATGTCGAAATAATTCAGATTGATAAAGGCGAGAATAATAATACCTAAACCTTTAAAATGCTAAAGACTAAAAAATCCCCTCGTTAAATTCTTGTCTGCGGCTGAACCAAGCTAAAAGAAAACCAAAAGCTAAAAACTAAAACTAAAACCTAGGTGAAAATAAGAAAAGTCCAACTAAACCGTAAACCCACAATTCCAAGGGTCTTCACGTGGGCTGCTCCCTCCAATATGATGTGGGCGTATAAATGTCATAATGGCCCATTAACATAATCAGCTCACAACTCCATTTTATTTCCTTGGTCGCCTTGGTCAATTTTCATCCAACGGTACTCAATTTTACAGCTCTTCTGATGGTGACTTACAATCTTGAATCACCTTTAAATTCGATCTAAAATATCTGATATAATAAAAATACGAGTGTAGACTCTGAGTGCAAAATAATTATAAATATAAAATATGCATGAAAATGACATAATCTAATATGCAACTAGACTCTTAAAATATGTGTTATCAAACACCGCGACTAAATACATTTTCTATTCATACAGTGAAGAGGCACTCTTCGAAGTCTAAGACTGGAGGGAACCAGGCTGGTCAGTCGCGGTCGCCCGATGATCGGCTAGCTTTGCTGGGTCCGAGGACGAGTGGCCTCCGAATCGGGGAAAGTAGCGCCATATCCAACACTACAAAAAAACAATAAGACGTTAATAATTGGGAAAATAAATTAGTTGAAATGATAAAAATATTAAATATGCATGCAAAAGTCACAGACAACCAACAATGCCTCCCGCTTTGGATCGGGATGCCTCCCCTAAATTGAGGTACAATATAGCTAGTACCCCGGAAGCCCAAGCAAATTTCCCGACTTGGTCGTGGTTGAGCAGCAACTGTATGTATTAGTGCTTGACCCAGTTTGTCGACCCGTCGTTAAAAAAAGTGTTAGACTTTATAACTAATACTTTGCCTATAATTATTGGGCTATACGAGATTGCACCTGTCGCAAAATATGGTACACCCCAACAGCATTAACAAGTATGTGGACGCTAAATCCCCCTGGGACTGTCCCTTTCCCATCATAGCCTTTACCCACTTATATAGCTGGGAAATATTAAAGCCAGGGCCCTTGGTAAATGCGTACACATCAACTAGCGAAATATCAAACATGTCGCACAATCGAAGTCTGAGCTGGTCATCCTCTATCTGCTCGGCCAACTCCAGCCCATCAATAGGGAGCCCTATAATCTTCTCCACGTCGTGGAGGGTGATGGTGATCTCTCCCTATGAGAAGTGGAAGCTGTTGGTCTCAGGATACAAACGCTCCACAAAAACAGTGATAAGTACGACATCAATTTGACCGTACTGCAAGGTCCGTAATGACGTCAATTCGATGCGCTTCGCAATATCCCACCACGTGCCAGGGCCAACAACCGTGCGCCTGTGAAAATGCACCAACTTGTCGAATCCCCGAGTGTAGACCCGCAACCACGTCTGCATCAGTGACGTCGAATAAAATGTATAAGTAATCATAATTACATCAACCACATTTCCTAAAATTTGTATGTAAAATAATGGTGCGTACATACCAGCGAATGGTTCTCCCTACTCCAAATGTAACGAGCGACGTGGGTACAGTAGTCCGTTAGATCGGTCTTGTCGATCGGACCTCCATGCCATCCATGCTCATGCTCTCGGTCGTCCTATGTTGGATGAGCGCGTACAGGCCGACGTGCTCTAGGTTGTCGCCCTCCTCTACGACTAGCGTGAACCCGTGCCTGTGCCGGTAGAGCGATCGGGGGAGCGGGTGGGGGGAGGGGTGACTGCCTTGCTGTATCGTAATGTCCTCCTCATAACCGTCATCTTCATACATCGAGAAATCTGGCTCCACGTGCCCCTCAGACTGAGCATCTACGTGATCCTCTGTGTGGGCCTCGAGCTCGGCCTTAGGGCGTGACTCAGAAGGCAATGGAGCCAATGGAGCGACGGAGGAATGTGTCGGTATCTGGCCTCCCATCGATAAGTCATCCACCGTATCGAGCTGATCCTCAATCGTGACCACGGGATCACCATTCGCCGACGACGTGCATGTCAACAGAAGCCGATGCTTCCTCACCAAGCATATCCATCCGTGTCAACTTATCGGTCTCCCTTCGTCGACGCGCATATGCAGCTGTCTTCTCAGCTAAACGTTGTATGCGCTCTCGCTCACTAGCCATCATCTGATCCATTTCGCGGCTAACATTCTATTATTCGACAATAGAATATTAGCAACGAAGTGAATAATATTCATATTTTTCAAATTTTGTTTTTCCTTCTAACTTATTCCTAAATTCATATTTTCTAATTTCTTTTTCCCTTCTAATATATTCATAAATTCATATTTTCTAATTTCTTTTTTCTTTGTAATATATTCCTAAATTCATATTTTCTAATTTCTTTTTTCTTTCTAATGTATTCCTAAATTCATATTTTTCTAATTTCTTTTTGCCTTCTACATTATTTATATTATATTCATACTTTTATAAAAAAAATTATTCTAAATAAAATGTAATTTCATATTTTTCTACTTTCTTTTTGTCTTCTACATTATTTATTATATTCATACTTTTCTATTTTTGTCTTCTAAATAAAATCGAGATTCATATTTTTTCTAATTTCTTTTTCCTTTCTAAAATATTGATAACATATTATTCTAATTTCTTTTTCCTTTTAGATTTTTTTATTATATTCATATTTTCCTAATTTCTTTTTCCTTCAAAATTATTTAGTAAATTCGTAATTTTCTACTTTATTTCCTTCTAAATTATTCCAAAATTCATATTTTTCAAATTTCGTTTTTCCTTCTAACTTATTCCTAAATTCATATTGTTCTAATTTCTTTTCCTTCTAAATAATTCCTAATTTCATATTGTTCTAATTTCATTTTTTAAATTCATAATATGAATTGATTATTTTTTCATTTTCATAAAAATGACTATTATAATATTTTGTATCATGCAATTTCAATTTAAATCATTTCAATTTCAACCATACAGTTTCATATCAATAAAGAAATATTAAGTATATAATTTTAATAACAATTTAAATAATGCAATTCTAATTTAAAATTAAAAAATGCAAATTTAACTTCAATTTTAATCACGGAGTTTCAACAATTTCAATTACAATCGCACTATTTTAATTTGACTTTCATGCAATTTCACAAATTCAGTTAATTATTGTTAAATCTAATTTGAATTTACGTACCTCAGAAACACTCCACAAAGTAGCATGTGCCGATCTACCACGATCGCCACGTCCTTGTCCTATCGCGTCAAGACCACTGTTTTGGGGCGAAAAGATCGAACCAACCTAAATCGTTTAGAGAAGGGCAACTAGACAATAGTTAGATCAGTAATATCTAGACAATCCAAATCAACTAGAGATCTAGACGAAATAAGATTAAATGAAGACAAAAACAAGCTTATCTCCTTTGAGTGAGAGACTGATCGAATCAAGAGATTTAACCGTCGGTCGCTTCAATATTAAAATGAAGAACTGAGCTAGAGAATGATTCGTAGTAGCAATTAAGAAAGTAGTGAATTTTAGCTTGTATTCAGTAGAAATGATAATGTGTGTTACAAGAGCTTACCGAGTATGATATTTATGCTAATCTTAGAGCTAACTAAACTAGCAATTCCTCCAAAATCTCTGGGAGTCGTCGAGCTGTCTACCTATCTGCCGAGATCCTTGCCAATGTTTCCAACGTCTTCTTTCACCCCATATTCCTCTCGTGAAAGTGGTTTAGCCCTCTCGTCATTTACATGGGCCGACCTGATGGACTGAATAAATAAGGGTCCAACAATTGCCCCAAGATCAAAGTGGGCCGAAAAAAGGGCAGTTTGATGGAACGATTTGATCTTCAACCTCCATAATGTTTACCCTGATTTTCCTGCAGGCGTTTGGCTGACGTGGCGCCACGCGATTGGGTCGCCATATTGATCAAAGACGTGGCGGTTTTACTTCTTTAAATAGACCATCAATTACCTTTCCTTTCACCATCTTTTCTCTTCAGAGGTTTGCGTCCTTCGAAGGTAAATTTTCAATTTCTTACCATTTCCTTCTTCCCATGTTCTTCTCATGGCGTCATCGAGATCCAAGAAAGTAAAGTTGCCTCCAAAGGTTCTACCGGAGATGAGAACGTCTTCACCCCTCTAGGACTCCTTAGCCCAGAAGACTCCTTGCGTGAGACCCTGACCCAACCTGAGTTAGACAGAATCCTTAGAGTCGTTCAATTTCTTGAAGGTACTATAGCGCGTCTTCCTCTTCCCCATGAACGAGCCGACTGGTATCGGGAAGGATGGGTTTGTTTCTTTGAGTACCCCTTCAAGGTTGGCCATTCTTTCCCCTTTTTCTAGTCTCGTTAGAAACTTCCTTGCTGTCATGAAGCTTGCCTCTTGTCAAGTCATGCCCCACGCATGGCGCTTGCTTAAGGTAGTCGATCTCTTGGCCTCTAGTGTTAAGTTCGATTTTGACTTTGATGCCCTATGGTATACCTACTATCTGAGTAGTCGTGGCTCATCTAGGTTCCAGTTACGCCTTCAGAGGAATACAAATCCCTTAGCTTTGAACTTAGATGTTAATGATTGCGGGTGGAGAACTCAATTTTTCTTTGTGGAGCGTAGGTTGCTTGAAAAGGGTGTCGATTGTTCCTTCCTACTCTCAAACTGGAGGAAAACAGGTATTGTGTTTGTTCTTTCATATTTCTCGTTGAATACCTTCTAAACTTTTGCTTACATGTATTTTGTTACAACACCTAATCTAGAGGAGCCTGAAGACTTTAAGACGGAAACCGCCGCCTTGCTCGCTTTCCCTGAATCAGATCGATCTTTTAGGAACATCAATTTCCTAGCGCATGACCCTGTTGAGATGTCGACCCCATTTACATCCATTACTAGAGGCACTTGTTCGTTCCTTCAAGTATGCATTTGGTTGGTCTTCGGGGTCATTGTGTGCTTATTATGATGCGCGTTCTTGACAGCGTCCCGCAACGGGAGGTCTAACACTCATCTGTCCAGGAAGAGCCTTCTAGACCGCAAGTTGTCAGCGGCTAGGGCATCTGCATCGGCCAAATCTCTCGCTAAGACTCCTTCATCGACTAAGATCATTGTTGTAGACTCTCCGTCGTCCAAGACTTCTAGGCAAAGAGAAAGGCAACGACTACCGCAGAGCCGTTAGTGGGAGAATTGAGGGATAAGTCTCTGAGCGACTTGCTCTACACCTTGGACTCCGACGCCAAGGAGGACATTGGCGACCTACACCCCGTCGATTGTATTGACGAGGTCGGGGCTCCCGCTTGGAAAGTAAGTTCAAAGATGTCCATATGCGTGTAAACTTACATGTATATATATATATTTAAATTGGTTACATGACTTGTCGTATGGAGGCTCTCTAGTATTCGATTATTGCGTTCTCGATTGTCCAGGCTTTGAGTGACAGGGCAGACAGACGAGTTGCCCAAGCTGAGGATCAACTGAAAGCTGTTGAGGATTGCGTGAAGGCCGTGGAGAATAAGCTGACGTCAATTGAGAAGAAATTGAGGGAAACCCAGGCTCGACTAGAAGAGTTGGAGGGCAATGTTGAGGAGATCCGCGTGAAAGATGCCCAAATTGCTAGTGATATAGGGACGTACTTCTGCATGAAATCGCGCATTGAGATGATGGAGGAATATGCGGCGGGGACTCACTCAACTTGGAAGATTGAAGATGAGAGGGCGAGCATGGATCTCTTGTACCCTAACGGCAACCCTGGAGATGACCTATTCAAGCTCATCGGCTTAGGAGGGGATGCGGAGAAAGAGAAAGCCGACCTTGAAGTGACCGAAGGGGCTGTTAAAGATGCATTGAAGCTGCCTTTCGAGGTGACCAAAGGTCCAGGGACCGTTTCTGCGAATGTTAATGAAAGGTTTTGACATAGTCGGTCGCATCCCTATCCATCGTAAGCCAGTAGTAACCCGTCCTGAGGGCTTTGCCGGATAGGCTACATCCCCCAGTGTGGTTTCCACATTCTCCGCCGTGTAGGGATTGTAGGATGCGTCTAACCTCGGATGTTTTGAGGCAGCGTAGATATAGACATGTGACATATCGTTTGAATAAAACATTGTCGTTTATGTCAAAGGTTATGGCTTGTACCTTGAGTCTTTTGGCTTCTTCTTTGTCTACTGGGAGTATGCCATCTTTCAGCCACTTGATGTAGGGTATGGTTCAGTCATCTTGATCGCTTATGAGGTCGTCTTCTATGTTGTCGCCTACTTCTGCCGAGACGACCTCTGCTAAAGGTAACTCGTCTGTTGCCTAAGTGTTGTCATAACTGGTTGCCTTGAGAGTTTTAGGGACTGCTGGGGTTGTGATGTGTGCTAATGGGATATTACGGAAGTCATCGGGGTGTAAGGCGGAGCCGAGGTTTGCTAGGGCGTCGGCCTGTGTGTTGACGTCGCGCAAGACTTGTCGGATAGTAAAGTTTTGGAACTTACCCACCAATGTTTTGACGACGTCTAGATAGGCCATCATCCTATCGTCTTTAGCGGCATACTATCCCTGCACTTGGTTGACGATCAGGAGGGAATTGCACGTTACTTCGATGTTCTGGATTGCGAGATCTTGCGCGAGTCTCAGACCGAATATGAGTGCTTTATACTCTGCTTCGTTGTTGGTCGCATCCCACTCACATCTTACAGCTTGGGCTATATGGTCCCCTTGTGGCGATTTTAGTACGACACCTAGCTCGACTCCTCTTACGTTTGACACTCCGTCTGTATGGAGTCGCCACGTGCCCCTGTCCTCTTCAGTTTTCAATCGTACGGCTTCCTTTGCGGCTTCATGTTCCAGTGTAGGACTGAAATCGGCCACAAAGCCAGCTGATAGGTGTTATTTCATACACCTTTACTAGTAATTATTAGCATGATTTGGAGGAGTTTATGAGTAGTTTTAAGGCTAAGTCTGCAGTCCCGACATTGTGGAAAGAAGTGAAGATATCCCAGGATTTGCAGCTTAGATGGAGATGATGAGGATGGAGATGGATCAGATGGAGCATACTTGGAGAAGACTACCAATAGTTGGTAGTAATGAAGAGCAGCAGAAGAGAGGAAGAGAAGCTGAAGGAGAGAGTGAGCGAGTTCACCGCCCCGCAGCAATCCTCACCGCGACCCGGCGGTGACTCCCAGAGAAGCCTAACGCCCCGCGGTGGATCTCACCGCCCCGCGGTGGCCGTGTTAAATGCCGCGCGCCCAAATACATTTATTTCCTTTTATTTCGTTCAGACTTTGTTATTTTTATTATTCTGTTTCCTTTATTGTTTACATTAGTTTAACCTAGTTTTCTTAAGACTATTTAAGCCCTCTTTCTAGGTTAAGATGCAGAACAACTTCGCTTTACATCAGACGTTATTTTTCCCTTAGTTTTCATTCTCGTTTGAATGGAGAACTAACTTCCCTTTGTTCTACTAGACGATTGAAGCAATACAGTTGATGTGTTTGTGAGATTTCTATTCCTTGTTCTTATCCTTATAAATGTTGGTTTGATTCTCTTGGTTATATTGATTATTGATTTCTTGTTGTTCTTCTTAGCCTGATCAACTAGGTTGAGTACTTTTTATCAATTGCTAGGATTGCATATAGGGGTTCCGAGTGCACATCTAGTGGCATACACGATTGTGCGTATAGGGGTCCCGAGCGTACAATCGTGAGTGAGAATCAGTTGCATGTTAAGTAGTAAGATGTCTTTCTATTTGCATGTATCCTATATCCTTGTGTGTATTGCTATTGCTTTGTTGGTGGTAAAGTATACCGACAACTGTGAGAATCGGTGGTGCTTTATCATTGGCATAGTAATAAGTCTATCGACAACTGTGAGAATCGATAGTACTTAAGATCAGGGTGGGAACAACTATAAAGATAGTAAAAGAACTTGGATTTAATAGATTTTTGTGATCAAATTATATCTCTGTATTGTGGATCTCGCTCTAGTAGGACTACTTTCCCCATTATATTTTCTCTACTCAACCAAACTTGTTTGCTTTGCTTGCTTTGTTCTTTCTTGATAACTAAACCCCCCTTGCTTGTTACTTGTCATTCACGATTTCATACTGCATTAGATCTTCCCTGTGGGTTCGACCCTTGCTTGCTTACTATACATCTGTTTAGTAGGTCTGTTAGGACTTTTTACTTTGATAAGGCTAATCAACGATACTTGCATTGCGCACTTCTAGCCCATCAAATTTGGCGCCGTTGCCGGGGAAGTTTTCTATTTTTGTTGTGTGTTTTTGTGATTGATTTTTGGTGGAGACCTATCTTATGGTCGACACCCGTAGTACTGACTCCCCTCTAGCTGCTTTTGATTCAGAAATCGACAGATCATTCCTTGCGAACCTGTGCGATCAAAGAGAAGAAGGAGAAGAGGTTGAGATAGTTGAGACTAGTGAGACAGTTGTGACTGTTGAGGCTGAGACAATTAACATCCCTGCTGTTGAAATGGCTGAGACTCTGAGAGAATTGACTGAGCCGAATATTGGAGTACAACCCTTGGCTGTCATCATCCCTGCACTTGGCGAAGGGGTGAATTTTGAGCTGAAGTCTGGAGTTGTTGCTTATCTCCCGAAGTTCCACGGTTTGAGTGGAGAAGACCCGATCTCTCACCTGGGCAAGTTCCACAATGTCTGCATGACTATAAAGCCCAGGAACGTGACGGAAGACCAAATCAAGATGAGAGCTTTTGGTTTCTCCCTGCTAGACTCTGCAAGCGACTGGTACTATCACTTGCCACCAGGAACCATAGATACCTGGAATAAACTACACAAGGCGTTCCTGGACAAGTTCTTTCCAATGAAGAAGGCGAATGCCTTGAAAAAGGCAATTGCCAATATTGAGCATGCTGGTGATGAGACGCTGTATGATTATCTTGAGAGGTACAAGAGGCTTTGCTCTAGCTTCCCATTCCACGGATACGCCAAGCAGGACCTTGTCCTCTATTTACACAATGGTCTGCTGGACCAAGAGAGACGGATGGTTGACGCTGCTTGTGGTGGAAGCATTCTGAATCTGACATCGGATGCAGTCATAGAGAGATTCCAGGAGATGAGTGAGAGCACCAAGAGTTTTGGGAAGACATACCAAAGGAAGGCGGTCAATGATGTGACCCCTGCAGGACCAAGCCCAGTACTGACTGAGCTAGCTGAGTTGAAGGAGATGGTGAAGAGAATGGCGAATCAGAACGCTCCTCAACAAGTCAAGGCATGTGGGCTTTGTTCTGATCAATTCCACCATACCGATACCTATCCCCAACTGCAAGAGGAAGGTACTGCTGAAGTGAATGCTATAGGAGGTTACGGACCCCCTAGGCCGCAGTTCGGTGGATAACCCAATTACAATCAGAGAGGGCGTGACCACCTAGGTTTCAGATGGAGTGACCCTCAAGGCGGTCAACAACCGGTGCAACAACAATACCAGCAGAGAGTCCCGTACCAACAGAGGCCTCAAGGCCAAAGCTCCGGTGCTTCTACTGAAGAGATGCTAAAGACTCAGACTTAGCATTTCGCCACGCATGTACAGGCTACTGAGTCAAGTATTAAGAACATGGAGAGGCAGATTGGTCAACTAGCTGATGTTGTGACCAAGATTGACCAGAGGACATCTAACTCCCTGCCCTCTCAGACTACTGTGAATCCAAGAGAGAATGTAAGTGCTATTACTCTCAGAAGTGGTACGAAATTGGTCGTTGCTCCTATTGCTGAAGAGGAGAACGAAATCGAGAAGGCAGAAATCACGCACCGCCCCGCGGTGGATCCCACCGCGGCCCGGCCAGAAATTAAAGAAGGAGCCAGGAATGAAGTGTTGTTGCCACCGCCCCGCGGCGATCCTCACCGCGACCCGACGACTGATCCCAGTAATCCCACCGAGACCCCACCGCCTCGCGGTGATGACCAACACCTCGCGGTGGGCTTACCGCGACTGGCCCCCAACAATCCAGCCCCGCTGATGAGTTCTGTGTTGATAACTATGTTCGCCCCGTGTTTCCTCCTTTGGGTTCTGAGAAGCCACCAGCACCTTTTCCTGAGGCGTTGAAGGCCAAGAGAGTAGTCGACGACAGTGACTTGTTTGAGACATTCCGGGACTGTGAGGTGAACATTCCCCTGCTCAAGCTTATCAAGGCTGTCCCTCGATATGCCAAGTTCTTGAAGGAGTTGTGCACCATGAAGAGGACACAAAAGCTGAAGGTTCAGAAGAAGGTTCCTGTAGGTGAACATGCATCAGCGGTATTTCAGAGATGTATGCCTGAGAAGTGCAAGGATCCAGGTACATTTACTATTCCTATTACTATAGGTGGGCATCGATTTGAGAAAGCCTTGCTAGACTTGGGTGCCTCTATTAACGTGTTGCCTTACTCTTTGATTGACGATTTAGGAATAGGACCCTTGCATGATTCAAACATTGTTATACAACTTGCTGATGGTTCTTGTGTACCCCCTAAGGGTATTGTGGAGGATGTTCTTGTGTGGATAGGTCCTTTGATTTTTCCTACTGATTTTTTTGTTATGGATATGGACTATGATGAGCAGGTTGCCCCAGTGATGCTAGGGCGACCTTTTATGAAAACATCCATGACAAAGATTGATGTAGACAGTGGAATTTTAACTATGGAATTCGATGGAATAATTTTTGAACATAATATTCATAAAGCCAACCCCATTGAATTGCCTACTCCTTACTGCATTAGTGATTTTGATGATCATGTGCATGAAAATGTTAAAACTAGTGCAGTAGAGACCGTAGTTAAGTGTTCTACTATTGATGGACCTATTGAGTTGCATGAGTTGCATGTTGATGATGTCTTGCTAGATGACATAGGAGATCCCAATCCCTCTAATTTGGGCACTTGCCCCCCTGCACTAACCATACAAGGCTAGCCTTTATCTAGTGACGTGCAGTGTATTCAGGTTGAGCCATATCGGCCCGCACATCGCTCTAAGTATGGGGGAGATGCTCCAAAGGAAGTAAGCATGGAGTTCATGGCAAAGAGAGAACATGGTCTAAGGTCTAAACCTTTCCATGAGAGGTCTCAACAGGAAGAGACGAGTAGGAGGATTCCGAGGGGATCCTATTCCAGGTGGTAGTTGATCTACAGTACGTCGAGCCAACGACGTTAACCAAGGCGCTGTCCGGGAGGCAACCCGTGATAGTTTTTCTTTGTTTCTTTTCTTTTCCTTAGATTATTTTTAGTAGTTTATTTTGCTTTGTTTCGTTCGCCTGTTACTTACATTTCAGGTACGAAAGTAAATGGAGAGATGGTGTACTCAGCTATGTCACCGCCCCGCGGTGGATTTTTGGTATATTTTCCCTCTCCGATTTTTTTTTTCTTCAAGAATAAAGGGCCCCGAAAAAACCTTAAACGGGTGAGTAAAAGTTTTATTTCTTGAGTGGTAACTAAGGTTTTGACGGATTGGGCCCACTTTTGGGATGGGATTTCTCTCTTTGGGCCTTGTACCAGCCGGCCCATCATCCTTTTCTTCCCTTTCACCTTTCCCTTTCCCCTTCCCTAACCTAGCCCCACTCTCTCACACCTCCATTCCCACCACCACCACCATCAGGCCCGCAGTGAGTTTATTTCTCCTTCCCCTATTTCATTTGATGTTCTCTTTTCTACATTGAGGACAATGTTCGATTTAAGTATGGGGGAGGGATTTAGACTTGCTATCTATCTAGCTAGTGTATATAGCGTTGTTTTGTTCTTGGGCGTTTGGCTTTGGGCGAGGCTTGACTCCTTTGGTCCTTTTCCTATTCTTTTAGATTCATATATGTAGATATTGAATCTAACTTAGGGTCTCGTTATGGGTCATTCCAGAGGGAATTATTGTCCAGAATCTGTCCCAGTTTCAGACTCGGAAACCGTTATCTCTAAGCTTGTTAAAGCTTCGTCTGATCTAAGGCAAGTGGCGGTTCGCTCTTGCTCATCATTCCATATTTCCATTAATTATCAATGATTTGATTGTTAATTAATTTGGAATGATTTACTGTTTTGTTGGGAACAGTTTTGATAAATGATATGGATTAAAATATGATATTATAATAGGTTGTATA
The DNA here is from genome assembly GCA_027886185.1 of Rheum nobile. Classification (NCBI taxonomy): domain Eukaryota; kingdom Viridiplantae; phylum Streptophyta; class Magnoliopsida; order Caryophyllales; family Polygonaceae; genus Rheum; species Rheum nobile. The sequence goes on from WOAB01000127.1 coordinate 1,800,679, forward strand.
TCTGTTAAAACAGCGCTATTATAGATATATATTTTATGAGGATTGCCGGGAGGGCAACAATATGAAAATAATATGATATTATAATAGGTTGTATATCTATTAGAACAACGCTATTATGAATATCTATATTATTATGATGATAGTCTAGAGGACTGTGATATGATTATTACTGTGTTGAACTGTTTAGTTAGCACGAGTAGTCAGGAACGTTGGACTATTCGACGTCCAATCATTTCTTTATAATACTAAATGGTGTGTAGGGCGGCAAAACCCCTAACATCATTTTGTGGGTCATGACCGATCTCGATACGCTAAGTATAGAGATGGTGGCACTTAGCTGGTGCTATAAATCTTGGAATTCATTCCCTTCAGGAGTATGTCCCTCATGGCGATATATACGTCCTATATGTCCCTCATGGCGAAACATATACTCAATATATGTCCCTCATGGCGAAACATATATTTAAAAGCCTATAACGTGATGCGCGTTTTGGAATTAAATAAGATAAGTGCCGTCGTAGCACATGATTAATAAACCTTAGACGAGTAGTGCAGCTAGGGAATAGTGCAGCTAGGAAAACTCATCTTGTCTTTGATCAGAGTACCGTTCTCTTTCCAATCTGGATTCGCGTTAAGCGGTGAGGTTGGTCTTGAACCGAAACATCAAGTCGTTTTTGAACGCTTGTATGAGATTATTTATGTTCCCCAACATTGTCATACTTCCGATAAGACTTAATTCATTGGAGTCTTCTTTTGGGTTGATTGCTGTGAGACTCGGTCTCTAGGATCTTCTCTTGTTCATGCCTTTTGATATCTTCCAATAGAAGTATGGTGGTTGACTATCGTCGTCGGTTATTATTCGAGGAGCGATGAGTCTAACCTAATACGACTACTCGAACCATCTGCTTTGTACCCTTGCATAGTCTTTCATTAGACTAACCAACCGCAATTGTTCTCTGCATGGTTGGCTGGTGTCATCCGTTCGATTCGGCACATCAGATAAACATCCAAGAAATGAGGGCTAGAACGACTATAAAGGCAAACGGTGTTTTAATGGATTTACCAGGTTGCGATCCTTAGCGGGTGATCATTAAGATCAAGACCCTTGTAATTATGTTTTACAAAGACTTCCGCTGATTACTCTGTTTTGTCCTATGGGGATTGAGATGTAATCCCCAGACATATGTTTTAACCACAGGTTTTGGTGTTTAAATCATAATTGATGTTTATGATTTGTGTTTAAATGGTAAAGCCTGGGGTGGTTTCGGTGTGGAAACCGAGGTCACTGGCAGTAATGTCTTTCCAAATGCGTTACGATTTGGGGGTGTTACAGATTTGGTATCAGAGCCAAAAGTTTTAAAAACGGGTTTGGGAATTCATGAACCATTTACTCGTTTTAAATTGAGAAATGTTTTCAAAAGCTCTGAGTTTTCAAAATGAAAAGAATTTGAAATATTACCGTTTATAGTCGTGCCCTTTCTTTAGTCTGATATGGAAGTAACTTCTATATTTAGAAAGACTAACTCTCGTTTCATCATCCGTAGGATATGGGTGCCTGCTCTTCACTCCCAAAGGATAAGGAGGAAGTAGAGGCGAATCCACCCTCCCCTATGGAGCTTGAATTCCCAGTTCTAATTCGTAGTTTCGAGGTCGGAGGACCAAGTGACCCACCTGAGGAAGTAAAACACGTGCTTCCAGAGTCAATTGTGCTAGTGTTCGACCAGACCATGGTCCCAGTGGACGAGCCGGTAGTAGCACCACGGGAGAACATGAGACATGAAGTAGAGTTGTCAAGATATGCTAGAGGATATTACGACAACGACTACATAATTGAGATGATCCCAGAAGGGGAAGAAGGAGAAAAGGAGGAAGAAATCCTATAAGTGGATTCTGAAGAGGATCCCGAGGAGGATCCAATGGAAGACGAAGATCCAATAGAAGATCTCGAGGAAGTCCCGGTGGAGCAGGGCTATGAACCTGATGAATTAAGACACTTATTGGTGGATGATGAGCATACGAGGATGCAATTCATCTACCCTAGTCCGCCAGTTAGACCGACGTACTCGCAAATGACTGAAGCGGACTGGGAGAACCTCTATATCGAATACGGCATTAGAGGAAGTCGACCCCAAGAGATATCGGAAGGTTCCCAGCCTGATCCTGTTCGGAGAAGGTGGAGGTCAGAATCCGAATTAAGGGAGATACTTCGACAGAGTGAGGAGATCTCTTTCAAAGAGCAGCGTCAGATGGACGATATTATTAACCGTATTCTAGGTCGAGTAAGGCCATGAGGGCCAGAAGTGAATGACCAGGGTGTTACCAGGCCAAGTATGAGGCCGAGGACACCAAAATCAGTAAACGAACCAAGTATCCCAGGGCCAAGTAGGGTGAGAAGTTTATCACCAGACCCTGATGAAGAACCCCATCCTAAGAAACCCTGTGTGGACAGCTTGCCATATAGGAAGCGTTTCGGGGGACTTGAAGAAAGGACCGATATAACTATAGTAGTTTCCTTTTGTGTAATACTCTAGTGTACATGCGGTAAATTAGTGAATTCTCTGAGCAATTTTGCCCTAAAGCTCAGGAGATTTCCCTTTTTGTAAAACCTTATGTATAAGTTGAAGTTTATCTAATAAAGTTTACCTAGTTTGATCCTTTCCGAGTTGATTGTTACATTAAGTATACTGCAAGGTATTAATGTATGAAATCCTTGGAAATTGATCGGTAAACAGATGATGAACACAAGGAACAATGCTCGTTCTGGTTCTGGGCCGAGCAACAATCCCAGACATAACGAGAGAAATGTTGGAAATCCTGAGAATGTACATGAGTCCAGTTCCCAACATAATCCCGGAGGCAATGACCCAGCTCAGGGCAACACTCCAAGGATATTTGATGAAGCGGTCATTGCAGAAATTCGAGGAATTGTCATGCAAGCAATGACCGATGTACTACACCCGAACGTGCCTCAGACACAGGATGTGCCGGCATCCTCAGCGGCCCCGGGAGTTGAAGAACAGGAAACTCATGTACCTTTGCATCAGGAGAATGTGGTCAGAAGCCGGAATGATTATTGCCAAGCGCTGAAAGCCATAAATTCTATGAGGCCTGACAATTTCAATGGGAAGGGTGAACCAGTGGAAGTGATGCATTGGTTTTCCCATATGGAGCGGTTGTTCTGCAGTGTAGAGTGCACTGAGACCGAGAAAGTGCACATAGCTTCTCTTCAACTGAAAGGAGATGCTAGTGAATGGTGGGAAAACACTAGTCTTGCTGATATCCCTGATTTGAATTGGGCAATGTTTAAGACCAAGATGACAGACCGATTCTTCTCTCGGGCTACGAGGGAGGAAAAGCGCAAGGAGTTTCTCTACCCTAAGACTGAAGGCTTGAAGGTGGCTGAGCTAGCAACCAAGTTTAATCACTTGTTGCGTTATGCTGGATCGGAGGTATCCAGTGAAGAGAAGAAAATCTGGCATTTCCATGAGTGGATGAGCCCAGAGATTAAGCCAATGATGTTGAGCCACAACTGCTCTACCTTAGATCAATATGTGGATGCGGCTTACAAGTTAGAGGTGACTCTGGATGAGTAGACCAAGAGAAAGAATCGCCAGAGGTCAATGCAGAATCAATCTCAGGCAAGTGGATTCAAACGTCCTGCGCCACCGTCTAACTTTGCTAAATCTAGCAAGGCGAAAATGGGTGGGACTCAAGGAGAGTCGACACAACAATCGGGTCAGGGCAAAAGTCCGATTCAATGTTACAATTGTGGTGCTGTTGGGCACAAGAGTACTGCGTGTCCGAAGGAGAGAAAGACATGCTTTGGTTGTGGGAATGAAGGACATTTGCAGAAGTTCTTTTGGCAGGGAAAGCAGAAAGGAGCGGAGTCACAGCAGGGGTCTGTTAATCAGAGTAACCAACCCAGGTTTAAACCAGCAATGGCTCCTAGTCCTTCGGTGCAGACAACTGCCCAGAACAAGGGGAAAGCCCCAGCTGCTTCTGGAGGTCAGGGTCAACGCATGTACGAGATGCGTAAGGCCGATGGATCTAACGCTCCAATTGCTCAAGGTACTTTATACCTTCATTCTACTTCAGTGTGCATACTGTTTGATTCAGGTGCTACCCATTCCTTTATTTCAGAGAGTTGTGTCAGTAAGTTAGGTCTAGTTTGCAATGAGGTTTGTGAGCCTTTTGTTGTGAATCTTCCTAATAGTGAACGCTTAGTGGGGACTAAGTGTCTGTCTGAATTTCCGATTACCATCCAGGGTAAGAAATTCGAGGCATATTTGATCTGTATTGCCATGGCTCCATACGACATTATCCTTGGTATAGATTGGCTGACACGTCATGGGGCGGTAATCGATTTTAGTTTGAGAACGGTGACGGTGTCATCCAGGGGCCAGAGTGTATGCAAATTCAAGGGTCGGAATGACGCTGAGAATGGCAGGCTTATCAATGCGATGGCTGTGTTTAAGCTACTTCGACAAGGTTGTATCGGGTACCTTTGCTATCTGGATGCGCCCATGAAAGATGAACCATCGGTTCTTAATATTCCTGTGATTCGTGAGTTTCCGAAAGAAATTCCTGGATTACCCCCGCATCGTGTCGTGAAATTTTCAATTGATCTCGAACCAGGTACTGCGCCGATTTCGAAGGCACCGTACCGGATGACTCCTGCTGAAATGCAGGAATTGAAGAAGCAACTGGAGGATCTTCTCGACAAGGGTTATATAAGGCTGAGTGCATCGCCTTGGGGTGCTCCGGTCTTGTTTGTCAAGAAGAAAGATGAATCGTTTCGCCTTTGTATCCACTATCGAGAGTTGAACAAAGTCACGATCAAGAATAAGTATCCTTTGCCAAGGATTGATGATCTGTTGGATCAGTTGCAAGGAGCAAAAGTCTTTTCCAAGATTGATCTGAGATCTGGTTACCATCAACTCAGAATTCATGAGGAAGATATTCCGAGAACTGCATTCCGGACAAGGTATGGTCACTACGAGTTCGTAGTTATGCCATTCGGACTTACCAATGCTCCAGCGGTCTTTATGGACCTGATGAATCGATGCTTTCACCAGTACTTGGATAAGTTCGTGGTGGTTTTCATTGGTGATATTTTGATTTATTCTCCGAATGAGGAAGTTCACGAGGAGCATCTTCGGATTATTTTGTCAATCCTTCGACAAAATAAGATGTATGCTAAGTTGTCTAAGTGCGATTTTTGGATCATAGAAGTGGCTTTCTTGGGCCATGTGATCAATGAAAAGGGGGTAATGGTTGATACCCAGAAGATTGAAGCAGTAGCTAATTGGAAACGGCCTCAGAATGTGAAGGAGGTGCGCAGTTTCCTTGGACTTGCTGGATATTACAGACGGTTCATAGAGAGATTTTCTAAGATCGCTCTACCTATGACCGGTCTACTTCGCAAGGTCCACAAGAAGTTTGTCTGGAATGACAGGTGCGAGGCCAGTTTTCAGAAATTGAAAGAATGCTTGACCTCTGCACCAGTGCTAACGCTACCAGAAGGAACTGATGATTATGCGGTCTATAGTGATGCTTCAAAGAGTGGTTTGGGTTGTGTGTTGATGCAAAGAGGCAAGGTTATTGCTTATGCGTCAAGACAACTGAAAACCTATGAAGAAAACTATCCGACGCATGATCTAGAGTTAGCGGCGGTAGTGTTTGCGTTGAAGATTTGGAGGCATTATCTCTATGGTGTGAAATGCCAAGTCTTCACTGATCACAAGAGTCTCAAGTATGTGTTCACTCAGAAGGAGTTGAATATGAGACAACGTCGTTGGTTAGAGCTACTCAAGGACTATGATCTCGAATTATTGTATCATCCGGGCAAGGCTAATGTGGTAGCTGATGCATTGAGCCGGAAGACGCCGCATGAGACCGTAGTGGCTTTGCTTGTGGCTCAGACCAATCTGAACCAAGGATTGTGTGAGGCAGAAGTCTTGTACGATCAACGTCGAGGATACCTGAGTATGCTTGAGATTCAAGCTACGCTCCTTGATCAGATCAGGGAGAAACAGGTTGATGACGTGATTCTGGTGAAGCTGTATAGTGAAGTGATAGACGGGAAAGCTCTCGGTTTCGTAATTCAGGAAGATGGATCACTCTGGTTTCAGGACCGGATTTGTGTGCCTGACGTTGATGGTCTTCGCCAGTTGGTGATGAGGGAAGCCCATTCGTCAACTTATTCTGTACATCCAGGCTCTAGCAAAATGTACAAAGACCTCCGGAAGAAATTCTGGTGGCCCAACATGAAATGGGATGTGGCAGAATACGTGGCGAAATGTTTGACTTGTCAGAAGGTCAAGATAGAGCACCGCAAGCCAGGTGGTGAATTGCTACCTCTTCCAGTTCCATAATGGAAATGGGAAGATATTGCAATGGATTTCGTCATAGGACTGCCAAAGACGAAGAATCAAAAGGATGCTATTTGGGTTATCATTGACAGGCTCACGAAGAGTGCTCACTTCGTGGCTATTAAGTCAACGTGGGGAACCCAGAAGCTATCAGAAGTGTTCTTGCATGAGATTATCCGGTTGCATGGTACTCCAAAGACAATTGTATCGGATCGTGATGGCCGTTTCATGTCAAGGTTCTGGAAGGAACTTCACAAGGCCATGGGAACTGAATTGAGGTTCAGCACTGCTTTTCATCCTCAGACTGATGGACAGTCTGAGAGAACTATACAGACTTTAGAGGATATGTTGAGGGCATGTGTACTCGATCGTTCGACTAGCTGGAAGGACAGCCTGAGTCTAATCGAGTTCACATACAATAATAGCTGGCATGCTACTATCAAGATGGCTCCATTTGAAGCTTTGTATGGTCGGAAGTGTAGATCTTCGATTTGTTGGGATGAGAACACCGACAAGATTCTGCTCGGACCAGAATTGGTCGAGAGAACTACTTCAGACATTGCCTTAATAAGACAAAGAATGTTGACAGCGCAAAGTCGACAGAAGTCTTACGCTGATCCAAAGCGTAGGAATGTCGAGTTTGAGGTTGGTGAAAAGGTCTTTGTCAGAGTATCGCCATCTAAGGGCGTGTTCAGATTTGGTAAGCGTGGGAAGCTTAACCCTCGCTACGTGGGACCATTTGAGATCCTTGATAGAGTGGGATCTCTAGTGTACCATTTGGCATTGCCGCCATCGGCACATCCAGTGCATAATGTGTTCCACGTATCCTTGTTGAGGAAATACGTGCCGGATGAATCTCATGTGCTGAGTTATGAAGACATCGAGATTCAGGCAAATGGTACCTATGAAGAGATACATGTGCGTATTCTCGAGCGCCGTGTAAAGCAATTGCGCAACAAAGTGGTACCGTTGGTACGGATTCTGTGATCCAAGTCAGGAACCGAAGAGGTTACTTGGGAGACTTGGGAAACTGAGGAGGATATGCTTATACGCTTTCCCGAGTTGTTTTCGGCCTAAGTTTCGGGGTCGAAACTTCTTTTAAGGGGGAGGTAATGTAATATCCCTCATTTTATAAGGGTGATTTTGAATTTTCTAATGCCCGTATTACAAGTCAGATTAAATTCAGAGAAGTTCGGACATTATGTAAGATGTTTGGTCTCTGTAATATTTTTTTGAGTAATATAAAATACAGTTAATGTATTTTTGGGTTAAAAGGTCGTTCGTGTACGAATATATTTAACCCGGGGTTAAGAACATTTAACCATTTAGTAAAAAGGACGAAACAGACAAAAGGGGGCAAAAATGGCCTTGACCGCACCCCGCGGTCAAGTGGCCGCACCCGCGGCGAAGGCCAAGTTTGGAGGCGGTAACAGAGTCGGCCACCGCACCCAGCGGCCAGGCCACTGCACCCCGCGGTGAGGCGCTGTCGCTTCGCAAGTTGCACTGCAACTCGACGGCAGCAGAACCTAGCCTTGGTGACTCACCTAGGCTACGCCTGATTGTCGGGACACCTCTTGGTTGTTGTCTCCTGAGTGTAAGCTTCTTGGTTGGCCTATAAAAGGAGGGAGGGAGCTGAGGAAGAGGGCCATAACTCAACTACAACTTCATCCCCTTCCTCTAGAAATCTCCATTGTTGTGCCAAGTTTTGAGCTTTGTTTGAGAAGTGATCGAACCCCTTTGAGTGTTTACAAAGGTGCTCTTGAGTGTTATTCAAAGATCTAAGGTGTTAGGAGATCAAAACCATAACGAATCGAAGTCGAACGAATCGATTTGGGTAAGATTCTCCCCGAAAATCTGTCGAAGCTCTAGCCCCTAGCACTTGGCCGCACCCGCGGCAGAGGCTCCACCGCACCCCGCGGTGAGGTTGTCCGAGGTGTGTGTTCTTGGGCGTTTGGCTTTGGGCGAGGCTTGACTCCTATTCCTATTCTTTTAGATTCATATATGTAGATATTGAATCTAACTTAGGGTCTCGTTATGGGTCATTCCAGAGGGAATTATTGTCCAGGATCTGTCCCAGTTTCAGACTCGGAAACCGTTATCTCTAAGCTTGTTAAATCTTCGTCTGATCTAAGGCAAGTGGCGGTTCGCTCTTGTTCATCATTCCATATTTCCATTAATTATCAATGGTTTGATTGTTAATTAATTTGGAATGATTTACTATTTTGTTGGGAACAGTTTTGATAAATGATATGGATTAAAATATGATATTATAATAGGTTGTATATCTGTTAGAACAACGCTATTATAGATATATATGTTATGAGGATTGCCGGGAGGGCAACAATATGAAAAGAATATGATATTATAATAGGTTGTATATCTGTTAGAACAACGCTATTATGAATATCTATATTATTATGATGATAGTCTAGAGGATTGTGATATGATTATTACTGTGTTGAACTGTTTAGTTAGCACGAGTAGTCAGGAACGTTGGACTATTCGACGTCCAGTCATTTCTTTATAATACTAAATGGTGTGTAGGGCGGCAAAACCCCTAACATCATTTTGTGGGTCATGACCGATCTCGATACGCTAAGTATAGAGATGGTGGCACTTAGCTGGTGCTACAAATCTTGGAATTCATTCCCTTCAGGAGTATGTTCCTCATGGCGAAATATACGTCCTATATGTCCCTCGTGGCGAAACATATACTCAATATATGTCCCTCATGGCGAAACATATATTTAAAAGCCTATAACGTGATGCGTGTTTTGGAATTAAATAAGATAAGTATCGTCGTATCACATGATTAATAAACCTCAGACGAGTAGTGCAGCTAGGGAGTAGTGCAGCTAGGGAATAGTACAGCTAGGAAAACTCGTCTTGACTTTGATCAGAGTACCGTTCTCTTTCCAATCTGGATTCGCGTTAAGCGGTGAGGTTGGTCGTGAACCGAAACATTAAGTCGTTTTTGAACGCTTGTATGAGATTATTTATGTTCCCCAACATTGTCATACTTCCGATAAGACTTAATTCATTGGAGTCTTCTTTTGGGTTGATTGGTGCGAGAATCGGTCTCCATGATCTTCTCTTGTTCATGCCTTTTGATATCTTCCAGTAGAAGTATGGTGGTTGACTATCGTCGTCGGTTATTATTCAAGGAGCGATGAGTCTAACCTAATACGACTACTCGAACCATCTACTTTGTACCCTTGCATAGTCTTTCATTAGACTAACCAACCGCAATTGTTCTCTGTATGGTTGGCTGGTGTCATCCGTTCGATTCGGCACATCAGATACACATCCGAGAAATGAGGGCTAGAACGACTATAAAGGCAAACGGTGTTTTAATGGATTTACCAGGTTGCGATCCTTGGCGGGTGATCATTAAGATCAAGACCCTTGTAATTATGTTTTACAAAGACTTCCGCTGATTACTCTGTTTTGTCCTATGGGGATTGTGAAGTAATCCCCAGACATATGTTTTAACCAAAGGTTTTGGTGTTTAAATCATAATTGCTGTTTATGATTTGTGTTTAAATGGTAAAGCCTGGGGTGGTTTCGGTGTGGAAACCGAGGTCACTGGCGGTAATACCTTTCCAAATGGGTTACGATTTGGGGGTGTTACAATAACGGGGGTGGGGGGCCTCATCGGTGGCGGTGGCCCAGACGGCGCACGGCAATGAGGCACCATGCATGTGGGCTACGGAGTGGTGGAGATGCCAGCTCGACAGCGGCCGAGCATCATGATGGCCGCGGTAGTCGATACGCGTCGGCGGCTGGCAATAATAGGAGGGTTCCCGGGGCGACGGCAATCGCTCGGCCAAGGCCCGGCCCTTCGAAGGTGGGGATGGGAACATTGGGCCATTGCCCCGGTCACGTGCCATGTGATCTAGTGGTTGCTCCATGGGTCCACGGGAAGAGGCACCTGTGACAATTGGCGCGGGTTGGAGAGGTGCCGTGTGCGGCCCGGCGGTGGGAGAGGCCGTGGAGAGGCTGGCCATGCCGGGTTCAATTGCGGCTGCGTGGGAGGAAACGGCCTCCTTCTCATGCCGGAGCCGAGCCACGTCGGTGAGGGCGGTGCGCAAGGCAGCGACGTAGTCGTCCGCAAGGCGGGCGGCAACCTTTGTGGCTCGACGCTCCTCGGTAAGCCGCACCTCAAAGGAGTGTGGGGAAATTGTAGGGGAGGAGCTCCTAGGGCTCCGAGTGTCGGCATCGACTTGGTCCTCCATTCGGAATTCACCTACAAGAGACACAAAGCAAACCAAGTAACAAGTTCCAAGCAACTAAGTAAAGAACTTAATGAAAGAAGGAAATGAACTACGCCTAAGACAACAATCGTAAGCAATAGAGGGAAGGCTCAAGCAAGAGGCAAACCTCCTAAAGTACGCAACAAGGAAACATGCAAGTCTAAGATACAAATACCTAGGACAATCACAAGTTTGAGGTAACTAGTGCAAGGCCACGACTAGGGGGGATCACAACACAATGACACACAACCAAGGGAATACACGGGACCAAGACAAACCGCCGAATGCAAAGGCAAGGTGCAAGGGAGGGAAATGCTAGGCCTCGGTGGAGCATGTGATGTGCTAAGTGTGACAAGGACTTGAGTGCTTTGCAAACTTTCCAAAAGTGAGAGACTTAGGCTAAGGGGTAAAATTCAACTTGAAGACTTAGAATGATGGGTGAGGGAGAGAGAGGTAGTGGGCTGCCATATGGGCAATGAAAAGGGAAGAAAATGGAATGACAAACAACTTAGAAGAAAATAGGGGGTAGGCTTAGTGGCCCAAGTTGCCAAGTGAAGGAAGAAAGCCCACAAGATGGATGTTGAAGTTGTGGAGGCCCAACCGAAATGCCCACTTCTATTTTGTTTTTGTTTTTTGTTTTTGTGTGGGTCTTTGCCTTTTTCTTAGCCTCTTAATTGGACTTAGGCTTTTTCTCTAGGAGTGTATGTTGAGGCCGAATAGAAGGTATGGCCGTGGGCTTGAATTGAGTGAGGGGGGCCACACTTTGTTGGGGCTGCAAATGGTTGGCAACAAGGGGTTTTTGGAGAGTGGCTATGTCCTTTTTTGGGGTGGGACAAAGCTTGAGAAGGGGGAAAGAGAATGGTTTACTTGCCACTTAAATGCACCCTTTTTTGAACCTCACAAAGGCTAGCTTCCTAGCTTCTCTAACCCAAACAAATCAGCTAAGACTCCATTTTTTCATTTACCCAAATAGCTTAAGACAACCAAAATTGCAAAGGAAGAAAGCAACTTAAAGCTTAGCAAAAAATAGCCTAGTCACATGCAACACTTAGCAATTCAAAATGGAGCTAGCAATGGGAAAGGGGCACATGGTCGACCATGGGGGAAGGGAGGGGCGGCAGTAGGGTGGTGGTTAGTGGTAGCAAGGTGGCAGACACGGTGGTCCGATCGCCGGCGGTGGTGGTGGGCGGCGAAAAGCTAATTTTTTGTGGTTTTTGAGGGTGGGTTTGTGAGGTATGAACAAGGCAACTAAAATAAACACTAAGCTAGCATGAAAACAAGCAAAAACGGCATGGAAACAAAGAAAAACTGAGTATGAACACTGAACACAAAAACAAGGAACAAGAAAAATTTTAAGCTAGCAAGAGAGAAAATGAGCATAAACACATGGTCACCATGGAAGCAAGAAGAGAACTCATGCAAGCTAAGAAAATAAGCATAAAAACTGAATTTGAAAGAGAATAAAGGGGACTTAGCTTGGGCTTTCGCTCTTGATACCAATTGATGAGAATCAAACCCCAAGAGGAGGTTCTTCTTCCCAAGGGAGCTAGATCGTGGCCAAGCTAGGGCTTCTCATTCCTTCTTGAGCTTGCTAGCCCTCCAATGGTGCTTGGGAGAGACTCACGGCCGAGAGGAATAGGGGAGAGCCGAGGGGCTGCCAAGGGTGGACACGACCGGCGGCGAACAAGGAGGAGTCGGCGGCTCTCGGCTACAAGGCTAAGGGAACCTCCTTTAGAGGTTCCTTGGCTAGTTGAACTTGAATCCAAGGATTTGAGTGAGTTTGCTTGAGAGGAAATGAAATCAAGGAGAAGAGATGTGAAGATGTGAAAGCTCAGGTTGAAAGAACTAAGTGGAGGCCTAGGGGAGATATTCTCTAACCCAAGGCAAAGCCACTTCTCTATTCTTCAACTAGTTTGCAAAGAAGACAACAAAAGGTTTAAATAGTCTAGGGTTGTTGGGTGGACTAGGAGCCATTGGAAAATGGGTCCACACGTCCCACCAAATAAAAGGAAATGCATTAATTAAGTAACAAAAGAGGGATAAAAGCCATAAGGCTTGGTTGGAGGCGCGCGCCTAGATGCCTTTGAGTCAAAGCACCGGGTTCTTGATTGTCGTGGCATGGAGGCGTCGGCGCCGTGGCTACTCCAAGGTGAGGCACACGAGTGAGCTTGTCCCTTGGGTTGGCGGGTCTCCAGCGCTTGGGCTTGTGAGGGCACGGTGGACTAGGGCGTTGAGGGTTTGTTCCATGGCTCGGGCTCGGGCCCTAGTCACCGGGCCTTAAATGTCCTTGTGGATGGGTGTTTGGCACTCATCATTTCGTGCCATGCGGTCGCATCAACCATTGCGTCGATGTGCGATAACGGGAAAGAGTCCTTAGGGTAGGCTTTGTTCAGATTTATGAAGTCGATGCAGACTTTCCATTTTCCATTTTTCTTTTGGACCACGACGACGTTTGCTAACCGGTCAGGGTACTTGACTTCCCTGATTTTACCTGTCTCGAGTAGATTTCCGACTTCGTCGTCTATGATCTTGTTTTGCTCCGGTGTGAACTTCCTCCTTTTTTGTTTGACCGAGCGATAGGTCAAATCTAAATTCAATTTGTGAGTAATAATATCGTGGAAGATCCCCACCATATCTTCATGTGACCAGGCGAAGCAATCGGAGTTAGATCGTAAAAATGCTATTAGATCGACCCTGGTCAAATTGTTTAAATCCGATCCGACTCTTATTGTTTGTTTTGGCTTTAAAGGGTCCAACGCGATCTCATCTAGTTGTTCCATTTCTGGTTCGATGTAACGTTTGATCCCTTCACCGCACTGTGATTGCTATGTTGAAGGTTGGTCGACTTCCCCTTTCATTGATGTGACATAGCATTCCTTGGCAGCCCGCTGCTCGCCTTTTATTTCCTGTACACCCCACTTAGTCATAAACTTTATAGTTTAATGATAAGTGGATGGTACAACTTTCAAGGCGTGGATCCAAGGCCTGCCGAGGATCGCATTATATGGGGATGGACAATCGAGTATTAAGAACTTTACCTGTTGGTTAACTCCACCAGCATACGTTGTCAACACTATTTCCCCTAAGGCATGTTTGACTTCTCCACTAAATCCGACTAGTGGAGTGGACTTTCGGGTTAAATCGTCATCGCTTAGATCCATACCTTTTAAGGCGTCAAGTGTCAATAAGTTGGTAGAGCTACATGTGTCGATTAATACTCGGCGGATGAGACAATTACCGATTGATAAGGAGATTACCAGACCATTGTGATGATCACCTAACTCTTCAGCTTCAGAATCGTCGAAGGTGATGTCAGGTGCATCGGTGGCTTGCAATCGCCTTGCCTCTAATCGGATTGGCTTGTCGTATTTGCTTTCTCTGGCGTATCTTTTAGTGGCCAAGTACGTGTTTCCACATATGTCTGACCCTCCTGAAATGGTCTTACCAATTTTGGTGTGAACTGGTGTAACACCCCCAAATATATCTTTGAAAGGTATTACCGCCAGTGACCTCAGACGTTCTGTCCGATATCACCCAAGGCTTAACCAGTCGACACAAATCATAAAACAACAGTTATAATACAAATCATAACTTTCATTCGAACCATAGTTTCGGAATTTCAACATAATTCCAAATACATCAGAAATACAGCGGAAGTCTTTTAAAAGTAAATGACATAATGTCTTGATCACAGCGATCACCGCTGAGGATCTCAACCTGGATAAACTTATCAAAAACACCATTTGCCTTCATAGTCGTTCTAGCCTTCACGAAACTGCAATCTATCTGATGTGCCGAATCGAACGGATGACACCAGCCAACCATGCAAGGGAATAAATTCGGTTGGTTAGTCTAATAAAAGACTATGCAAGGGTTAAAAGCAGAGTGGTTCTAAGTAGTCGTATTAGGTTAGACTCACCGCTTCTCGAATAACAACCAATGACGATAGTCAACCATCATACTCCTACTGGAATATACGAAAAGGCATGATCAAGAGAAGATTCCGAAAGACCGAGTCTTACAGCAATCAACCCAACAGAAGACTTCAATGAATTGAGTCTTATCGGAAGCACGACAAATGTTGGAGAACATATAATTTCATACAAGCGTTCAAAACGACTTGATGTTTCGGTTCCCGACCAACCTCACCGCACAATGCGAATCCAGATTGGAAAGGGAACTTTACGATGATCAAAGTCAAGACGAGTTTTCCTAGCTGCACTAATTCCTAGCTGCACTACTCGCCTGAGGGTATATTAATTATGTGCACCAATGGCACTTATCTCATTTAATTCCAAAATGCGCATCACGTTATAAGCCTTTATCATGATCAGCTCGTCCCGAGACGAGAGATCTTTTGGGAGCAACTCACAGGTTTGTGACACTGGCTAAGTGCACCACCTCTATACTCGAGTATAGAGGAAGGTCATGATCAACAAGATGGTGTTAGGGGTTTTGTCGCCCTCTTCACCAGGTTATAAAGAAACGACTAGACCTCACAGGGCCCTAGTAGCGTTCCTACGAATACTCGTGCTAACTAAACAGTTCAAGCACACAATAATCCACATCAATGCCCTCAAGGCAATCATCATAAATATATATCTATAATAGCGTTGTTCTAGCAGATATACAACCTATTATAATATCATATTTAATTATATCATTTATCAAAACTGTTCCCAACGAAAATAGTAAATCATCCCAAATTAATTAACAATTAAACAATTGATAATTAATGGAAATATGGAATGATAAGCAAGAGCGAACCGCCACTTGCCTTAGATTAGACGAAAGCTTGAACAAGCTTAGAGACAACGGGTTCCTGGGTCTGAAACAGGGACAAATCCTGGATAACAAATCCCTATGGAATGACCCATAACGAGACCCTAAGTTAGATTCGATAACCAGATATACGAATCTAAAGGAATATGAAAGAATCGAAGGAGCCAAGCCTCGCCCAAGACCACAACACCCAAGAAACACACCACGAACTCAGCCCACCGCGGGCGCGCCGGCCTCACCGCGGGGTGCGGTGGTGTTTTGCCGCGGGTGCCGTCAGGAGGCAGGGGCGAGAGGTTTGACAGCGACGATGGAGGAAACTCACCAAATCCAATTCGTTTGACCTTGATTCGATTGGGGTTTGATCTCCAAACACCTTGTTCCTTCAAACACTACTTGGGAGCACCTTCACCACTCAAAAGAAGTTCCGATAATACTCCGGCGAAGCTTCAAACTCATGCAACAATGGAGGAAGGAAATTTCAGAGGAGGAAGAAGAAAGCTCTGCTTTGTGCCATCTTTCTCCTCAAATTCTTCCCCATTTATAGGCCAATAAGGAGCACACAAGCAAGGAGTTGCATCATAGGGGCGCCTACAGACAAGGAAGTGATAAGCAGCTCAGAAAAGCAAACGTTGCAGCGTATGCAGTTCGGCGAAGCAGGAAAAAGCTGTCGCTGAAGTCGGCACCGCGGGTGCGGTGGCCGCCTCAGTGACCGCCTCAGGAAATGTCCTTTTGTCCTCTTTGCCCTTTGTCCGTTTTGACCTTTGTCCTTTGTTTACATGTGGTTAAATATTTTTAACCCCGGGTTAAATATATTCATACACGAACGACTATTTAACCCCGAAAATACGTCAACTGTATTTTTTACTACTCAGAAAAATATTACAGAGATCAAACATTTGACAGAATGTCCGAACTTCTCTGAAATTAATCCGACTTGTAGTACGGGAGTTGGAAAATTTCCAAAATACCCTTACAAAATGAGGGATATTACATCACCTCCCCCTTAAAAGAAGTTTTGACCCCGAAACTTAGGCCGAAAACATCTCGGGAAAGCGTCTATGCATATCCTCCTCAGTCTCCCAAGTAACCTCTTCGGTTCCTGACTTGGACCACAAAATCCGTAACAACGGTACTACCTTGTTGCATAGCTGCTTCTCACGATGTTCGAGAATACGCACAAGTATCTCCTCGTAGGTACCATTTGTCTGGATCTCGATGTCTTCATAGCTCAGCACATGAGATTCATCTGGCACATACTTCCTCAGCAAAGATACATGGAACACGTCATGCACTGGGTGTGCCGATGGCGGCAATGCCAAACGATACGCTAGAGATCCCACTCTATCAAGGATCTCAAATGGTCCCACGTATCGAGGGTTAAGCTTCCCACGCTTACCAAATCTGAATACACCCTTAGATGGCGATACTCTGACAAACACTTTGTCACCAACCTCAAACTCGACATTCCTACGCTTCAGATCTGCATAAGACTTTTGTCGACTCTGAGCTGTTAACATCCTCTGTCTTATTAAAGCAATGTCCGAGGCAGTCCTTTCGACTAACTTCGGTCCGAGCAGAACTAATAAGCACTACTTTGTAGGGCTTAAGTAAGAGTCATTAGAGGTTTTATTGGTGTCATTCGGGTAGATTTAGACACATTCATGTGTATGGCGTTTGGGGGCGATGTTGGTGTATTTGGAGGTGTTTGAGCGGTTTTGGAGATCATATGAGACGCCAAGGGAGTGTAATGAAGAGTAGAAGAACGGTAGGCTGAATTCAATTGATTCGTTCTCTCTACTCCGATGTCCAAATGGAGTGATTCCAATTCGAGGAGTTAGCTTTTGAAGTCTACTGCAAGTCCTCAAAATATGAGCGCGATCCGAGTTGAGAATCAAAGGTTATGGCATTTTTACGGAAGTGTCGTAGGAGTTGAACCGAATAACGGCGACCGCCGTACAAAGACGACGACCGCTGTAATTACGGTGCCCGCCGTGAACCTTACGGCGCCCGCCGCAATTGGCTTTCCACCAACCTTGGCTATGAAGTGACCACGGCGCCCGCCGTTTAATTGCAGCGCCCACCGTGGAGGTTGCGGCGCCCGCCGCCGCTGTCAGAAGTCCACCGAGTCCGTTTTATTACTTTTTATTATTTCGTTTTAGGTTAACTTAGCTTTATTTCCTTTAGTATTTAAGGGTTGAGAAAAGGCTTGTTTGCCAATCTTCATCTCTCTCAAAAAACCCTAATTTTATTCTACGTATTTGATATGAAGAACTAAGCCTCCTTGGCTTAGTCAAACGCTGAAGCTTTCGTTTTGATTCAGTTGTGAGATTTTCGTTCTTAATCTATTGCATGGTTTTTATCTTTCTCTTGCTTAAGTTGCTTATGATTGATATTGATAATTTCTATTTGGACGCATCTAGGGTTTGTTGTTATTGATTGATTGCTAGATCTAGATTGTTACTGGTTGAGTATATCTATTTCAGAGTAGCAACTGCATCGTACTAGTATCTGGTTGTGCTAGTCTTATACATAAGAGAATTGATTTACATTCTAGGATAAAAGCTGGTTGTTTTATGCTAGAATTGTATCCAACTATATTCCTATCCGTAAAGCTGCTGTTAAACTGAATCTTGATAGTTTCAGGATTGTTTAATTAGTTAGTGCTAATAGTATCTGATTGTGCTATTAGTTATATCTGAAAAGGAATTGGAATCACCATTGCATGAGATTTTGAATGAGTATCTATGATCAACTTGTCATACGAATAGTGGATGTTGTTTGACTAAGTGCTTTTTCCCATCACTGATTTCATCATATTTTACTTTGTTTACTTTTGCATGCTTAGGTTACTAAAACTCACAAAACCCCCCTTTGGTTACTTTGGATTGACATACAAATTGCATATTAAGATAGAATTCGCCTCCCTGTGGGTTCGACCTTTACTTACCTAGGACTACGGTTTAAGGTTTGTTTGGATATTTTGCATAGTAGGAATTAGAACGACAAATTCCTGTTATCAAGAACCTTGTCGGCATTCTCATCCCAACAAATTGGAGATCTGCACCTTCGACCGTACAAAGCCTCGAATGGAGCCATCTTGATGGTAGCATGCCAACTGTTGTTGTACATGAACTCAATCAGACTCAAGCTGTTCTCCCAGCTAGTCGGACGATCGAGTACACAAGCTCTCAGCATGTCTTCCAAGGTCTGGATGGTCCTTTCAGACTGTCCATCCATCTGAGGATGAAACGCAGTACTGAATCTCAACTCGGTTCCCATGGCATTGTGGAGTTCCTTCCAGAATCTCGACATGAATCGGCCATCGCGATCCGATACAATGGTCTTTGGAGTACCATGCAAACGGATAACCTCGTGTAAGAACACTTCTGATAGCCTCTGGGTTCCCTATGTTGACTTGATAGCCACGAAGTGAGCACTCTTCGTGAGTCTGTCAATGATAACCCAAATAGCATCCTTTTAACTCTGAGTCTTCGGCAGTCCTGTGACAAAATCCATTGCAATATCCTCCCACTTCCATTCTGGAACTGGGAGAGGTAGTAATTCACCACCTGGTCTGCGGTGTTCTATCTTGACTTTCTGACAAGTCAAGCATTTTGCCACAAACTCTGCTATATCCCACTTCATGTTGGGCCACCGGAACTTCTTTCTGAGGTCCTTATACATCTTGCTAGAGCCTGGATGTACAGAATAAGCTGACGAATGGGCCTCCTTTATCACTAACGGGCGAAGTCCATCAACGTCAGGCACACAAATTCGGTCTTGAAACCAGAGTGATCCATCTTCTTGAATCACGAAACCAAGAGCTTTCACGTCCATCACTTCACTGCTTAGCTTTACAATGACTACATCATCAACTTGTTTCTCCTTGATTTGATCAAGTAGCGTAGCCTGAATTTCAAGCATACTCAGATATCCTCTACGCTTATCGTACAAGACTTCAATCTCGCACAACCCTTGGTTTAGCTTGGTCTGAGCAGTGAGTAAAGCCACTATAGTCGCGTGCGGCGTCTTCCGGCTCAATGCATCGGCTACTACATTAGCCTTGCCCGGATGATACAACAATTCGATGTCGTAGTCTTTGAGTAGCTCTAACTAGCGACGTTGTCTCATATTCAACTCCTTCTGAGTGAATATATATTTGAGACTCTTGTGATCGGTGAAGACTTGACACCTTACACCATAGAGATAGTGTCTCCAAATCTTCAGCGCAAAAACTACAGCTGCTAGTTTCAGATCATGCGTCGGATAGTTTGCCTCATAAGTTTTTAACTGTCGGGATGCGTATGCAATAACCTTGCCTTTCTGTATCAGCACACATCCCAAACCACTCTTCGAAGCATCACTATAGACCACATAACCATAATTTCCTTCCGGTAGCGCTAATACTGGTGCGGAGGTCAGACACTGTTTCAACTTCTGAAAACTGGTCTCGCACTTGTCATCCCAGACACACTTCTTGTGGACCTTGCGGAGCAGACCGGTCATGGGTAGAGCGATCTTAGAGAATCCCTCTACGAACCATCTGTAATATCCAGCAAGTCCTAGAAAACTGCGCACCTCCTTCACATTCTGAGGCCGCTTCCAATTGGCTACCGCTTCAATCTTCTGGGGATCAACCATAACCCCATTCTCATTAATCACATGGCCTAAGAAAGCCACTTCCTTGATCCAAAAGTCACACTTAGACAACTTTGCATATAGCTGATTTTGTCTAAGGACTGACAAAGTAATCCGAAGATGTTCCTCGTGAGCCACCTCACTCGGGGAATAAATCAAAATATCGTCGATGAAAACCACCACAAACTTATCCAAGTATTGGTGAAAACATCAATGCATTAGGTCCATAAAGACTGCTGGAGCATTGGTAAGTCCAAATGGCATGACTACGAACTCGTAGTGATCATATCTTGTCCGGAACGCAGTCCTCAGAATATCTTCCTCACGAATCCTGAGCTGATGGTAACCAGACCTCAGATCGATTTTGGAAAAGACTTTTGCTCCTTGCAGTTGATCCAACAGATCATCAATCCTCAGCAACGGGTACTTGTTCTTGATCGTAACTTTATTCAACTCACGATAGTCGATACAAAGTCGGAACGATCCATCATTCTTCTTGACGAACAGGACCGGAGCACCCCAAGGCGATGCACTCGGCCTTATATAACCCTTCTCAAGAAGATCTTCAAGTTGCTTCTTCAACTCTTGCATCTCCGCAGGATCCATCCGATACGGTGCCTTAGAGATCGACGCGGTACCAGGCTCAAGATCAATAGAAAATTCCACGTCACGATTCGGGGGTAATCCAGGAATCTCTTTCGGAAAGACATCTGGAAACTCACTAATCACAGGAATATCAAGAATTGATGGTTCATCTTTCATGGGCGGATCCAGGTAGCAAAGGTACCCGACACAACCTTGTCGAAGTAGCTTAAACGCAGCCATCGCATTGATGAGCCTGCCATTATCAGCGTCATTCCGACCCTTGAATTTGCACACACACTGGCTCCCAGATGACACCGTCACAATTCTTGAGCTAAAATCGATTACCGCCTCATGACACGTCAGCCAATCCATACCGAGAATAATGTCGTATGGAGCCATGGCAATACAAATCAAGTCTGCCTCGAATTTCTTACCCTGAATGGTAATCGGAAATTCAGACAGACGCTTGGTCCCAACCAAACGGTCACTATTGGGAAGATTTACAACGAAAGGTTCACAAACATCGTTGCAAACTAAGCCTAACTTGCTAACACAATTTTCGGAAATAAAGGAATGGGTAGCACCCGAATCAAACAGGATACATACTGAAGTAGAATGAAGGTATAAAGTACCTTGGGCAATTGGAGCATTAGGTCCATCAGCCTCACGCATCTCGTAAAGGCGCTGACCTTGACCTCCAGAAGCAGCTGGGGCTTTCCCCTTGTTCTATGCAGTTGTCTGCATCGAAGGACTAGGAGTCTCCACCGGTTTGAACCTGGGTCGATTGTTCTGATTAACAGACCCCTGCTGTGACTCCGTTCCTTTCTGCTTTCCCTGCCGACAGAATTTCTGCACGTGCCCTTCAATTCCACAGCCAAAACACGTCTTTCTTTCCTTCTGACATGCATTGGTCTTGTGCCCAGTTGCACCACAATTGTAGCACTGAATCACACTCTTACCCTGACCCGATTGCTGTGTTGACCCTCCTTGAGTCATATCCGTCTTTGCCTTGCTAGACTTGGCAAAGTTAGACGGTGGCACAAGACGTTTAAATCCACTTGCCTGAGGTTGATTTTGCATCGACCTCTAGCGATTACGTCTCTTGGTCGACTCCTCCAGAGTCACCTCCAACTTGTAGGCTGCATCCACGTATTGCTCCAAGGTAGAGCATCTGTGACGCACCATCTATGGCTTAATATCTGGGCTCATCCATTCATGGAAGTGCCAGATTTTCTGCTCATCGCTAGACACATCCGACCCAGCGTATTGCAATAAATGATTGAACTTGGTCGCCAACTCGGTCACTTTCAATCCATCAGTCTTTGGATAAAGAAACTCCTTGTGCTTCTTTTCCCTCATAGCCCGGGAAAAGAAACGGTCCATCATCTTAGCCTTGAACATGCCCTAGTTCAGATCGGTATGATCAGCTAAGCCAGTACTTTCCCACCATTCACTAGCTACTTCCTTCAACTGAAGGGAAGCAATGTGTACTTTCTCTGCTTCCGTGCACTCAACATTGCGGAATAATCTCTCCATGTGGGAAAACCAATGAGCCACTCTGACTGGCTCTCCTTTTCCATCATAACTGTCAGGTCTCATAGAGTTAATGGCCTTTAGTACTCGGCCATAATCACCTCTATTCCTGACCGCCTCATCTCGGTGTACATGGACATTTGGCTCCTCAACTCTAGGAACCACTAGGGGAACTGGCACGTCTTGTGCCTGGGGTGCGACTGGTCGCATAATGTCGGTAAATGCTTGCATAACAATTCCCCGAATAGCTGTAACTGTCGCTGCATCAAACACCGCTGGAGCGTCGGCCTGAGCTTGGCCATTGCCCCCTGGGTTATTGTTGGAAGCAGACTCATGTTCCTCCATAGGGTTCGCAGTGTTCCTTTCAATTGGTCTGGGATCATTACTTGGCCCAGCACCGGTACGAACGTTGTTTCTTGTGTTCACCATCTGTTTACCGATCAAATTCCAAGTATTTTATACATTAATATTTTTCCAATATACTTAACGTAATAAAATCAACTCAGAATGGATCAACTTGGTAATTTATATAGACAAAAGAAATCTCCCGAGCTTCTGAACAAAATTGCTCGAAGATTTTTGTATTTTACCGCATATACATCGGAATACTAGCAAAAGAAACTACTACAGTCAACGTCGGCCCATATCAAGGCGTCCTAAAAACGTTTCTTGTAAGGCAAACTGCCCATACAAGGTTTCTTCGAGCGGGGTTCTTCATCGGAATTAAACGATGGACTTCTGACCCTACTCGGCCCGGGAACATATGGTTCATCCTTTGACCCTGGTGTCCTTGGCCTTATACTAGACACGGTAATACCCTGATCATCCTCATTTGGCTCTCCTGGCCTTGCCCATCTTTGAGCACGATCAGCTATCTCGTTCATCAGACGGTGCTCTTCAAAAGAGATCATCTGACTTTGGCGAAGTATTTCTCGCAATTCAGAACTCGACCTCAGCCTTCTCCGAACAAGATTAGGCTGGGAGTTCTCAGGTACCTCTTGTGGTCCACTTCCTCTGATGCCATACTCAACATAGAGTGCTTCCCAATCAGCGAAAGTTAATGGCGAGTACACTCGTTCAGGTGGCGGAGTTGGGTAGATGAACTACATCCTCGTGTCCTCACTGTCCACCAACAAGTGCCTCAAGCCATCGGATTCTTGGCCCTGCTCCTCGTGGTTCTCCTCAGGATCTTCCTCTGGATCCTCTTCTGGGTCCTCTTCTTCCTCAGGATCCTCCTCGGGATCCAACTCAATCTCCAAATCATCGTCAAAGTATCCTCCTGTATACTCTGACGTCTCTTCTTCTTCTTCGGGGATTGACTCCATCAGGAGGTCATCACCGAAGTATCCTTATCATAATCTAAAGGGTAACTTCGTCCTCGGTGTCCTCCATCTGCTCCTCTATGGGCTCTGCCACAGGAACCATGGTCTTGTCGGACACTAATACCACTGACTCCGGAAGTACATACTTTACTTCCTCAGGTGGACTACTGGGTCCACCGACCTCGAAGCATATCGGGGGAACAGGGGAATTTAGCCTTACTGGAGATGGCGGAGCCATCTCGGCATCTTCCGAATCCCTCTTGAGAGAAAGGCATGCACCCATATCCTTCGGGGCAACAAGAAGAGAGTTAGTCTTTCTAAATATAGAAGTGAACTTCCATATCAGACTAAAGAGAAGTCACGACTAGAACGGCAAAAATTTTCTTTGGAAATTCAGAGCCTTTGAAAACATTTCTTAGTTTAAAACGAGTAAATGGTTTATAAAATCCAACCCGTTTTAACAATTTTGGCTCTGATACCAGATCTGTAACACCCCCAAATATATCCTTGAAAGGTATTACCGCCAGTGACCTCAGACGTTCTGTCCGATGTCACCCAAGGCTTAATCGGTCGATACAAATCATAAAACAACAGTTATAATACAAATATCATAACTTTCATTCGAACCATAGTTTCGGAATTTTAACATAATTCCAAATACATCAGAAATACAGCGGAAGTCTTTTAAAAGTAAATGACATAAGGTCTTGATCACAGCGATCACCGCCGAGGATCTCAACCCGAATAAACTTATCAAAAACACCATTTGCCTTCATAGTCGTTCTAGCCTTCACGAAACTGCAATCTATCTGATGTGCCGAATCGAACGGATGACACCAGCCAACCATGCAAGAGAATAAATTCGGTTGGTTAGTCTAATGAAAGACTATGCAAGGGTTAAAAGCAGAGTGGTTCTAAGTAGTCGTATTAGGTTATACTCATCGCTTCTCGAATAACAACCGATGACGATAGTCAACCATCATACTCCTACTGGAATATACGAAAAGGCATGATCAAGAGAAGATTCTGAAAGACCGAGTCTTACAGCAATCAACCCAACAGAAGACTTCAATGAATTGAGTCTTATCGGAAGCATGACAAATGTTGGAGAACATATAATTTCATACAAGCATTCAAAATGACTTGATGTTTCGGTTCCCGACCAACCTCACCGCACAATGCGAATCTAGATTGGAAAGGGAACTTTACTCTGATCAAAGTCAAGACGAGTTTTCCTAGCTGTACTATTTCCTAGCTGCACTACTCGCCTGAGGGTATATTAATTATGTGCACCAACGGCACTTATCTCATTTAATTCCAAAACGCGCATCACGTTATAAGCTTTTATCATGATCAGCTCGTCCCGAGATGAGAGATCTTTTGGGAGCAACTCCCAGGTTTGTGACACTGGTTAAGTGCACCACCTCTATACCCGAGTATAGAGGAAGGTCATGACCAACACGATGGTGTTAGGGGTTTTGTCGCCCTCTTCACCAGGTTATAAAGAAACGACTGGACCTCACAGGGCCCTAGTAACGTTCCTACAAATACTCGTGCTAACTAAACAGTTCAAGCACGCAATAATCCATATCAATGCCCTCAAGGCAATCATCATAAATATATATCTATAATAGCGTTGTTCTAGCAGATATACAACCTATTATAATATCATATTTAATTATATCATTTATCAAAACTGTTCCCAACGAAAACAGTAAATCATCCCAAATTAATTAACAATTAAACAATTGATAATTAATGGAAATATGGAATGATAAGCAAGAGCGAACCGCCACTTGCCTTAGATTAGACGAAAGCTTGAACAAGCTTAGAGACAACGGGTTCCTGGGTCCGAAACAGGGACAGATCCTGGATAACAAATCCCTATGGAACGACCCATAACGAGACCCTAAGTTAGATTCGATAACCAGATATACGAATCTAAAGGAATACGAAAGAATCGAAGGAGCCAAGCCTCGCCCAAGACCACAACATCCAAGAAACATACCACGGACTTAGCCCACCGCGGGTGCGCCGGCCTCACCGCGGGGTGCGGTGGTGTTTTTCCGCGGGTGCGGTCAGGAGGCAGGGGCGAGAGGTTTGACAGCGATGATGGAGGAAACTCACCAAATCCAATTCGTTTGACCTTGATTCGATTGGGGTTTGATCTCCAAACACCTTATTCCTTCAAACACTACTTGGGAGCACCTTCACCACTCAAAGGAAGTTCCGATAATACTCCGGCGAAGCTTCAAACTCAGGCAACAATGAAGGAAGGAAATTTTAGAGGAGGAAGAAGAAAGCTCTGCTTTGTGCCATATTTCTGCTCAAATTCTTCCCCATTTATAGGCCAACAAGGAGCACACAAGCAAGGAGCTGCGTCATAGGGGCGCCTACAGACAAGGAAGTGATAAGCAGCTCAGAAAAGCAAACGTTGCAGCGTCTGCAGTTCGGCGAAGCAGGAAAAAGCTGTCGCTGAAGTCGGCACCGCGGGTGCGGCGGGGTACGGTGGCCGCCTCAGTGACCGCCTCAGGAAATGGCCTTTTGTCCTCTTTGCCCTTTGTCCGTTTTGACCTTTGTCCTTTATTTACATCTGGTTAAATATTTTTAACCCCGTGTTAAATATATTCATACACGAAAGACTATTTAACCCCGAAAATACGTCAACTGTATTTTATACTACTCAAAAAAATATTACAGAGATCAAACATTTGACAGAATGTACGAACTTCTCTGAAATTAATTCGACTTGTAGTACGAGAGTTGGAAAATTTCCAAAATACCCTTACAAAATGAGGGATATTACAACTGGAGAGGACGGTTTATCAGACGTTACCTGGTCCTTTCGATCAAGGGTCGCTTTCACTTTGTCGGATATGATGTCGTATAGTAGCCCCTGTGCGAGGAGTCTTGCAACTTCCTTGCGAAGGGCTATACACTCATCTTTGGAGTGACCATGATCTCCATGGAACTCGCACCATCGACTCATATCCTTCTTGGCGTATGGTTTGTCGTTCTTCCGAGGCCACCTTACTTCTTTCTAATACATGTTGAAGCTTTTGACGAGTTCCGATACGGAGATGTTGAAGCTGTAAGAATGGACCTTCGGGGGGAGAGTTGGGTTGTTCTTCCAGTCTTGGTTCCTGTCATAAGAGTTGCTTACCTGACTGGGGTCGTTCCGCCCTTGGGATAAGGTTGGTGTCGTCGATCGCGTCGATGATCCGAGGATGACCTTCGATCGACTCGATCGGGGCTCTTTCTTGATTTTGAGGGTTCTTTGTCTTCCTCTAACCTGACTTGGGCCATGGTCTTGGCCTGCACATCCTCGAAGCTCCGGCATGGGTATTTGGTCAGTTCGCGATAGAGTTTGCTGCCTCTGATCAATCCTCGGCGGAAGGCTTTGATGGACGTTGGGACGTCGCAATGTGGGATCGCGACCTTCTCGTTGTTGTACATGTTAAGATAGTCTCTTAGAGGTTCGCCGTACCTTTGCACGATCCTATATAGATCGCTTGATTGCTTTTCCAGTCTTCAACTGCTAGCAAACTGAATTTTGAATGAATTGACTAGATCTGCAAACGAGGTGATGGAACCCTGCGGCAAATGCATAAGCCATGTTAGCACGAGTCCCGTGAGGGTCGTGCCGAAGCTCTTCCATATGACCGCCTCGCGATTTCCTCTTTGGATCGAAATGGTCATTAATTTCTGCTTATAAATGGAAATGTGATCCTCGGGGTCTCCGGTCCCATCGTAGTTGGACATGTTGGAGACATGGAATTTCTTAGGGATCTCAACGCGTGCAATTGCCTCTACGAACGGCGAGTCTTCATATCTGTCGATTGCTTCCTTCTCGATCGGCTGTGGGACTTCTGGAATCTGAGCGATGCGATCGTCGAAGGCCTTCATATGCTCGCTGATAGCTTGCTGTATGAGGGCTTGTAGATCCATTGGCGCGGTGACCTATGGAGGGACTACTCGAGCTTCTAGAGGCTCAGTCACAAGAATTGGCACGTTAGTCATGAAAATAGTGACTGGAGGAGTTTGAAGCATACCAGTAGGCTGGGTAAGGTTCTGAGTGGTTGCTGCCATGGGCGTCGAGGCTACTCCATCCATGTTGAGTCGTGTTGAGAGGACTTCTGTGTTGACCATGCACCTTGATCCTCCTGGGGCCGAAGTGGCCTAATTCACATGCGATTTCAAAAGTTCATTTTCACAAGTTAGTCGGGCAATTTCAGCTTCAGATTATGTACTTAGGGTTTCGGTTTTTGAGCATTGCTGGGCCAACTCTTCCTGAAGGATGCTCATGTTCTTCGCCAGTTCTTGGATTTGAACATCCATGATTGGCTGGTTGGTGAGATCTACTGCTTGGTTTGTGACCTGGGCGTTGGTTTGAACTTGGTCTTCAGTGAGGACCATGGGGTCTGCGGAATTGGCCATGATTGGATGAGGATCGGATCGTTGATTGGCTAGTTGCCCCAAGGTGGGCGCCAAATTGTTTTGGGGCAAAAAGATCGAACCGACCTAAATCGCTTAGAGAAGGGCAACTAGACAATAATTAGATCAATAATATCTAGAGAATTCAAATCAACTAGAGATCTAGACGAAATAAGATTAAATGAAAACAAAAACAAGCTTATCTCCTTTGAGTGGGAGACTGATCGAATCAAGAGATTTAACCGTCGGCCGCTTCAATATTAAATTGAAGAACTGAGATAGAGAATGATTCGTAGTAGTAAGTAAGAAAGTAGTGATTTGTAGCTTGTATTCAGTAGAAATGGTAATGTGTGTTACAAGAGCTTATCGACTCTGATATTTATGCTAATCTTAGAGCTAACTAAACTAGCCGTTCCTCCGAAATCTTCGAGAGTCGTCGAACTGTCTACCTATCTATCGAGATCCTCGCCAATGTTTCCAATGTCTTCTTTCACCCTGCATTCCTCTCGTGAAAGTGATTTAGCCCTCTCGTCATTTGCATGGGCCGGCCTAATGGACTGAATAAATCAGGGCCCAACAACCGCTATCCGGCCTAACAACACTACGACCTCGCCCTCGGCGGCCACGACCATGCCCTCTCCCTCGGCCGCTACAACCATCATCCGACACACCAACACCGCGACCTTGCCCTCGACCGTCACGTCCACCATATGGAAAAGAAGCACCATGACTTCCCCCTCGTCCGCCTCGAGTCCTTCGTCCCGTAATCGGATTCGCCTCCAAGGATATAGCATGTCCCGCCCCTATCCGGCCCACCCTAACCCCGCCCATCCCGTCTCACCCCGTCCTACTTCTCATGCGCCCGTCACAGCCACGCCCTCCACGCCCGTGCCGCTCATGCCTGCCGCCAACGTGCTTGCCGCGCCACCGCTGGTCGCGTCCGTGCCGCCAGTCGAGTTCGCACCGCCGCCCATGGCTTCCATTCCAGAAAAAAGGTTGACGGTCGAGAGAAAGAAATGGGGGAGGAGAAGGAGGAAAAAAGGGGGAGGAGAATGAGGTTTACATATAACATGTTCATGTTCAAACACATGTCTTTGCACATTGAGTACTTATTTGTGAACTTCAGTGCATAAATAAATGAATGTTAAGAGCTTATTTGTAAACCTTCTATATTGGTTAATCCAGAATGATCAGGGAAAGAAAACAAAAAAACAAAATAAAAAATTATTGACCAAAAAAAATAAAATAAAAATTGACGTCAGTGATCACTTCACACGTTGTACAATAATGGTGTGTTGTACATGATTATTAAACATAAACACATTAGCTTTGGCATAAATAGTCATTTATTAGCTTTTGCATAGATAACATGTGCATACATTACATGCGCATTCAGACATTGACAAAATAGACAACATGTGCATTTATAATTGAATGAAACACCTATTGGGACAAAATGTTAATGGCCAACGTAAGAAGAGGTATCGTGAAACCAAAAGTTGGTCAAACATGACGAAAAGCCCAAGCACGAGAGCGCATTTGCAATTCGAGATCAACCCTGACGAAGAGTAACGAGGCCGCAAAAACTGCCAAGAAACGCGCCTCATTTAATGAACAAATTAGGACAGCCAGAGGATATAGTTTCCATAACAAAGGGATGTCGTTAAAGAGTGTGTTTTGTGTTTTGGGGTAAAAAGATTTAACCGACCTGAATTGCCTTAAGGAGGGCAACTAGACAACGACAGTATTGATTATATTTGAATGATCCAAATCAAGCAAAGAATTAAACGAAACAAGATTAAACAGATGCAATGACTAGCTTATCTCCCTTGAATAAGAGACTGGTCGAATCGAATGATCTAATCGTCGGTCGCTTCAAGATTGAAATAAAGAATCAAACTTAGAGAACAATCGTAACAGAGCGATAGAGTTGCAAATGATAGCTTGTATTAGTGGCAATGATTGTGTGTTTACAAGAGAAAGATTAACCCCTTTTATACATAATTTGCAAGACTCAACTAATCTATTCGTTGACGTCCGAGTTTTCAGGGATTTGTCGGGTTGTTGCTCTATCCGTCCGATATTCGCTCAACCGTTTCAACGTTCTCTTTTCTCCAGATCGTGGCCCAACTCGTTTGCTTATCTGGGCTAACTTGATGGATAACCAATAATTTCTGAGCCCAACAATTGCCCCAAGATCAAAGTGGGACGGAGGAAGTGAGACGGTTTTTGACGAGACGGTTTGATCTTCAGTCTAGCAAAAATCTATTCCCGATTCTTCTGCAAACCACAGGCTATCGTGGCGCTTCGTGAGTGGCCCAATGTTTTGACCACAGAGGAGGCGGTTTTACTGCTGTAAATAACCTTCAATCGGCTATCTTATAACCACAGAGCCTCACGTCCTTGTCAAGGTAATTTCCCCTTTTTCAAATTTTTACTCTTCTTCTTCTTTCGCTGCTTCCATGGTGTCTTCAAGGTCGAGGAGTAGAATCGCGTCTGGTGATCCTTCCGAAGATGAGAATGCTTTCACACCTTTAGGACTCCTTAGTAGTTCCGATTCTGTTGGTGGAACCCTAACTCAGGCCGAGTTGGACAAGGTTCTTGAAATTGGTCAGTTCCCCGTAGGTATTGTGGCTCGTCTTCCCCTTCCCCATGAACAAGCCGACTGGTACCATAGAGATTGGGTTTGTTTATTCGAGTACCCCTTTAGGACTGACCATTCTTTTCCGTTTTCCAATCTGGTTAGTAACTTTCTTTCTGTCATGAGACTTGCCCCTTGTCAGGTCATGCCCCATACTTGGCGTTTTACTTAGGGTAATCGATCTTGTCACTGTCGGTGTCAAATTTGATTTTGACTTCGACGCTTTGTGGTATTCTTACTATCTGAGTAGTCGGGGTTCTTATAGGTTTCAGTTACGCCTCCGTCGTGACAGAAATCCTTTAGCTTTGAACCTGGATGTTAACGACCGTGGGTGGAGAACTCGTTTCTTCTTTGTAGAGCGTGAGTCGCTTGAAAGGGGGGTCGATTGTTCCTTTTTGCTCTCAGATTGGAGGAAGACAGGTATTGTATTCTTCATTTGATTTTTCTTTGTTGGAAATCTTCTAAACCCTTGCTTACGTGTTTTTTATCGCAGTGCCTGAACCAGGAGAACCCGAGGATTTCGAGGCTGTTACCAAGGCTTTGCTCAAACTCCTTGAATCAGAGAGATACTTCAAGAACATCAACTTCTTAGCACCTGATCATGTCGAGATGTCGACTCATTTCGTGTCCATCTCCAAAGGCACTTGTTCTTTCCTACAGGTATGCATGTGGTTGGTCTTCGGAGTTTTCATATGCTTATGGTGTTGTGCTATTTTATCAGCGTCTCGTGGCGGTCAGTCTAGCGCGCGTTTTTCGGGGAAAAGTCTCTTGGAGCAAAAGTTGTCGCCTGCCAAAGCGTCCTCTTCGAGGGCTATCATCAAGGCTTGACCATCTGTCGGAGTAATCGCTTTAGACTCTCTGTCATCTAACATATTAGGGGCAAAGAGGAAGGCGTCTGTCACTTTAGGTTCCTCGCCAGGGATGCTGAAAGAGAGAGCGGCGAGAGACTTGACTCGATTTGTTAATCCAGAAGCCAAGAAAGAGATTGGCGACCTTTATCCCATCGACTGTGAGGATGAAGCTACAGTTGGCTCCTGGAAAGTAAGTAGTAGGAGATTCAAATTCTTTTCCTTTGTTTTTTTTAAACTGATTATATGTCGTATGAAATGCAGGCTTTTCAGTTGTCGATGATTGCTTTCTCTACTATACAAGAATTGAGTGATAGGTCTGACAAGTGAACCGCACATGCGGAGAGCCAGGCGGAGGCTGCCAAGGACCGTGTGAGGATTGTCGAGAAAGAGTTGATGTCGGTCAAGGAGGAACTTCAATCTCAAGTCGAGGAGGCTGAAAAGCGTCGTGAAAAGGATGCTCGGACTGCTGACGATGTAGGGACTTATTATTGTTTGAAGTCTCGCATTGAGATGATGGAGGAGTTCGCCGCTGGTACCCATGTGGATTGGGATGTTGAGGGGGAGAGATCCAATCTGGACCTCTTGTATCCTGAAGGCAATCCCGGTGAAGAGCTCTTTAAGTTGGCCGGCTTGGAGGAAGGAAAAGACGATAAAAAAGACAATGCCGATTCTGAAGCGATTGAGGAGGTCAAGAAGGTTGAAGATATGCTGAAGGCTCTCCCCGAAGTGACAACTGATAAGGAAGTCGATCCTGTGCAAGCCAAAGAGAAGTCAGACGAGTCTTAGTATGTATGAAGATCGTGTTATTTGTCTCAAAACATTCTGACTGTTTAGGTACTTTTATCGTGACACTTTGTGCCCCATTGTGGAGATGGGATGGATAATGTTTTGGCGACCCGTCCACCATCGCGGGTCGCGTATTTTGTAAGTGATTTAGTACTTGCTACGTACCTTGTGTTTGTGTGTTGTTTGCAGGTGGACTTGTCGATTGCGCCTTGGCCGTGACGCGAATTGTTTGGTCGTGGCGACCTGTATTTGTAAATGTCAATGTAGCATGCTCTGTGTGTTTAGGGAAGAGTAGTTTGTATCATATGGTAAAGACGAGTACCTTGAATAGGACAAGCCTTTTGTAAAATAGGATGTTTTTGTGTTGTTTCCTCCATTCCCTGTGTATCGATCGATTTGGATGTTGTAAGCGTTGTTTTGTATATAGTAAGGATATCCTTTTGAATGTCAAGTTTGTCTTTGAGGCCTCTCGCTCATGTTCAGATTGCATCAATAGTACAAAAAAGAAAGATCTTGGGGCGACTGTTGGGGGTGACCCAACGGCCCTCCGATGCTTAAGTCAGTGATCGTAATTCGAGCGAATATGAATGAATAGATGTACAAAAATGTAAAGAGAAGGAAAGTTCAGAAATGATACAACTTTAAGTGGGTCACATTCCAACTTCTAGGGAACCCTGTGGTAAATGCATAAGCCAAGTTAGTGCAGGTCCCGCGAGGGTCGTGCCAAAGCTTTTGCACATGACTGCCTCACGGTTTCCTCTTGGGATCGAAATAATCATTAATTTTTGCTTATAAATTGAGACATTGTCATCAGGGTCCCCGGTCCCATCATAGTTGGGCATGTTGGGGACGTGGAACTTTTTAGGATCTCGACGCGTGCAATCGCCTCTACGAAAGGTGAATCTTCATATTCGTCGATTGCTTCCTTCTCGATTGGTTGAGGGACTCCCGGGATTCGTGCGATACGATCGTCCAGGGTCTTCATGTGCTCGTTGATAGCTTGTTGTATGAGGGTCTGGAGATCGGCTGGAGCCGTTTCCTGTAGACGGGTCGCTCGAGCCTCAGGAGGCTCGGCTACAAAGCTTGGCACGTTAGTCGTAACAAAAGTGACTGGAGGGGTCTGAAACATACGAGTAGGTAGGGAGGCATTAGTTGTTGTCGCATGAGTTACGTCTATCCCGTCTAGGTTGAGTCGAGTAGACAGTCCTTTTGTGTTGACTATACGGCTTGGACCTCCGGGGATCGAGGCGGCTGAATGTATCTGCGATTTCAACAATTCATTCTCACGGGATAGTCGAGCCATTTCAGATTCAGATTGGGTACTTAGCGTTTCCGTTCTGGCACGTTGCTGGGCCAGTTCCTCTTGAAGGACATTCATGGCTTTTGCGAGCTCTTGAATTTATGAGTTTGCGATCGGCTGACTACTAACGTCCTCTGCCTGGTTTGTGATTTGAATATCGCCTTGAGCTTGGTCTTCGACGAGGATTGCTGGGTTTCCGACCTCGGCCATGATGGGATGAGTGTCGGATTTGATGATTGGATCGCTTGATTGACTAGATGCCCCACGGTGGGCGCCAAATTGTTTTGGGGCAAAAAGATCGAACCGACCTGAATCGCCTTAAGAAGGGCAACTAGACAATTATAGAATCGATTATATCT
Source organism: Rheum nobile (assembly GCA_027886185.1). Lineage (NCBI taxonomy): Eukaryota > Viridiplantae > Streptophyta > Magnoliopsida > Caryophyllales > Polygonaceae > Rheum > Rheum nobile. The sequence continues at coordinate 1,834,534 of WOAB01000127.1, forward strand.
GAATGATCCAAATCAAGAAAGGAACTAAGTAAAATAAGATTAAACAGATGCAAAAGTAAGCTTGTCTCCCTTAAGTGAGATATCAGTCGAATCGAACGATCTAAACGTCGGTCGCTTCAAGATTGAAATAAAGGATCGAAATTAGAGAGCAATCGTAACAGAGCAAGAGAATTGTAAATGGTAGCTAGTATTAGTGATAATAATCTTATCTTTACAAGAGAATGATTAACTCCTTTTATACATAATTTACAAGAATCAACTAATAAATCCGTTGACGTCCGAATTTCTAGGGATATGTCGAGTCGTTGCACTAGTCGTCCGATATTTGCTCAACCGCCTCAACGTTCTTCTTTCTCCAGATCGTGGCCCAATTCATTTACCCATCTGGGCCGGCTTGATAGACGATCAACCATTTCTGAGCCCAACAGTTACCCTGTCTCCAATCGTGCAATTTTCTGGGTGTTCTAGGCAATCCGTTAATGCTTTGCTCATAATTTTCTACACTTCTTGCAATCCTAGGAAAACTTATGATTAATTTGTTATTTCATAGCTTTCACACGGTTCATCTTTTATTGATATCATATTTGTAGTTCATCTTGTTACTATTTTGTCTTATTTAAAGTTTATCAATCGATTATTACTATTTGATGGCAATCTGTCATCACTTTCCAATTCGTCCACAATTTGGCTATTACCCCTCAAACCAGCATCTATAGCGAAGTGTTAACTTGCCTCGAACAATTGGTGCCCACCGTGAGGCTATAGCAAAAAAAAACATCCATAAATCCACATCTAGCCCTTCGAAAATCATGGACCTAAAAACTACCAACAACTAACTCCTAATTAATGACCCGACTCCTTAGCCAATCACCGACCCAAGTCTCGACATCAATCCAACAAGGGAAACGAGGAAAACCTTGAAAACTCAAGCAACCATGGGAATGGGGACAATCAACCCAATACTGAAAGAACTACCCAAAGTGTCAACGAAATGGACCTATTCTAATCCAGACTTGATGCCCTACAAAAAAACTCTCAACTGATAGAGGGTCTAGTCTGACGATAGGGTGTCGAATCTAATCCTTGAAAATAAAAGCTTGTGATTGTAGGTACAACAAGCAGAAGTTGAGACGGATCGAGTCTAAAGCCAATATGTGCCAGGCCTTGAACACTATTAGGCAGTTGGACATGGACAATGTTGTTGCGGATCCACTTTTCACAACTCTGTGCCATGTGGAATATTTTGTAGTTGCAAGCGGATCAGGAAATCCACCCTTTGCTCCTACCCCTAGGAAGACTAAAATTACAATGCCATCGGTGAGGGAGGCACATGGGACAATGATGCTAAGGTCAGACGTCGTGCACCATGATGACGTTTTACGCGGCTCAAGCCATGGCAGATCCTTTGAGGATGAACTCATGAGGGAACTTCACAACAAACTCAAGGAGTTGGATTCCAAGATTTCTTAGATCCTTGGAATCCCACGACCCATCGAAGAAGAGTTGGAGGACTGTGATGCCCAAACTCTGTTCATTGAGGCAATAAGATCAGTGGAGATTCCCAAAAAGTTCTCTATTTCCAACATCACACCTTACGATGGCACAACCGATCATGACAAGCATGTTTTTCTATACAAGCAAAAAATGGTGACAATTTCCATTCCATAAAAATTGAGAGAAGCAATCATGTGCAAGGGGTTTGGGTCAACATTGACCATGTCAGCCCTGACTTGGTTCATCAACCAACCAAACGAGAGCATAACATCGTTCGCCGGCCTTATCAACTTGTTCAAAAATAATTTTCGAGCAACCGACACCTTGCCAAACAGTCCAACGACTTATATCGAGTCCTTTAGGGGGAAAATGAATCACTTTGAGGCAAGCCTCCATCCCATACTGCGGCATTTCCATGGCTATCAAAGCGTTCCAATGGGGATTGTACAAGAATAGTGACTTGCATGCAGAGTTGACCGAATATCCTTGTCGGACTTTTGAAGGTGTTCAAGTGAAGGCTATGGCTCATATTCGGTTAGAGAATGATGATGACTCTAGAGGAATGTCCATTAGATACGACAAAACATAGAAGAAAACCAACAAGACATCATAATCCATATGCGCACTCACAATGCACACATTCTACCAACATTTCCAGTGACAACACCAAGTACTAGAGACACAACCCCAAGTTGCCTCCTAAAATACAAGGCTACGACTTCACTGTAGATAGGATTGGTCTCGTCAAAGTGTTGAGAAAATGGGGGACGTAGTGAAGTGGCACAAGAAGTCAGACAAACTGAATCTTCGGAAGGATCCTTCAAAGTGGTGCGACTTTCATTACGATGTCGGCCACTACACTGATGAATGTGTAGCTTTGCGGCGTGAAGTCACACATTTGATCAAGAATGGAATCTTGAAAGATCTATTATCTAACAAAGGGAATGCTATACAAGAGTGAAGAACAGAAGAAGGGTCTCCACCGCCACAACCCCAAAATGCAAAGGTGGACAATATGATCTCTAGGGGTTCAGACATGTACATAGTAACCTTTTTGGCTTCCAAATGCCATGAAAAAAGCAAGTCAGTATAAGACGCCAACCGTATCGAAGAAGCAGTCTGGGGACATCATGCCTATCACCTTTAACGATATCATCAAGACCAACGATTCCCATAATGTCAGCCTCGTGATTTCCTTCATGTTTGGAATCTGCTTAGTCAAACAGATCTTGATCGTCGATGTGATTCAACCAAAATCCTCATGATGGATGCTTTAACTAGTATTGGTTTAGGGGTTGATGACCTTATCAAAAAGCCGACCCCTTTGGTAGGCTTCAGTGGTGAGGTCAAACACACTATTGGCGGGATCACATTGTCCACTTATGCAAAAATGGTGAACCTACAACAAAGTTCCTGGTGCTGGGTTGTAAATATCCTTTCAACATCATCCTAGGAAGACCTTGGATTCACGAGATGAGGCCATACTATCAAAGTATCATCAGACTATTAAATAAACAGACGGGGTGTTCAAGAAATCAAGGGAGATCAACTCGCAACAAAGAAGTATTAAAAGTTGTCACCCAAAGTGACGACAACTTCGCAAACAGAACGCCGACAGTCCGTATAGAATTAACATACTACAAGACATCTAAACAATACACCAAGCCAACGATGCCAGGACTTGATCAGGTGGCGCTTGACCTTGCCTAGCCTGAACAAACGGTCTAGTTCGGCTCGAACGCTCCAACACATATCAGGGATCCACTCATCGATTTCTTGTGGTCCCACGTAGCTTGCTTTGCCTGGAGACATAAGGATATGGTAGGGATCAGTCTTGACATCATAACCCATACACAGTGTGGATCCAATGTTCCCGCTAGTAGCAGAAGCAAAGGAAGTTCTCCCCCGGAAGAAACAAAGCTATCTTCGATGAGGGGAAATAGATTTTGGAAACACGAAATATTCAAGAGGCCAAGTGCCCAAATTGGTTGGCAAATGTCATGGTGCTGAAGAAGAAGATCGGGAAATGGTGAGTCTATGTCAACTAGACGGATCTGAACAAGGCATGCCCAAGAGACTAATTCCCATTGCCACATATTGCGCCATGGTGGATGCAACGATAGGCCATGAAATGTTAGCATTTATGTATGCATTCGACGTATACCATCAAATTTCATGAACCCATCAGATCAAGAGAAGACAATTTTCATTAAATCAAGGCATCTATTGTTTCAAAGTCATGTCGTTTGGATTGAAGAACGTTGGCACGACGTACCAGAGGGTTGGTCAACAAGGTGTTTTAAGATCATATTGGGCACACAATGGAGGTGTACATTGACGACATGTTGGTGAAGTTCAAGCAAGCAACTGTTCACATAGCCCATCTAGAGACAACTTTCAATATCCAGAGAAAATACAACATGAAGCTCAATCCGATGAAATGTTCCTTTGGAGTCTCCTCCGGAAAATTCTTGGGCCACATAGTCACATAATGAGGAATTGAAGCAAACCCGAATCGGATCTATGCAATAATCAACCTCTAGTCTCCCAAGTGCGTGAACGATGTCCAAAGGCTTACATGTCGCGTTGCAGCTTTGAATAGATTCATCTCAAAAGCATCGGACATAAACAAGCTCTTCCATGACATCTTGAAAAAGAACAAATCTATTTAATGGACTTTGGAGCACGAGAAAGCATTCCAAGAGCTCAAAGCTTTTTTGATATGCCCACAAGTAATGTCAAAACCGAAGGAATGAGAAACATTGTCAATGTACTTGGCAGTTACCCAGGTAGTAGTCACCGATGTACTAGTATGAGAAGAAGATGTCGTCCAACTCCCAATTTACTATGTGAGAAAATCGTTGCTTGACGCAGAGACCAGGTTGGCAGTTATGGCTTCTATTAAGCTACGCCCATACTTCAAGAGTCATGCCATATCAAAGCACACTAATTGCCCAATGAAGAGCATTATGAACAAGCTTGTTTGTCCGAAAGGATGACAAGATGGTTGGTATATATTGGTGGTTACAGCATCAAGTATAAGCCTCGCTCTGCCTTCAAGTCATAGGCCCTGGCAGATTTTGTGCCAGATTTCAGTCCGACAGTACCAAAGCCCACAAAAGAGCAATTGCTACAAGTTGAAGATGGAAACTTCATCCATAAACAGACAATGTGGACAAATGAAACCTCCAATATGAATGGATTCAGATTGAAGGTCGTAATCAAATCGCCACAAAGCGAACTAGTCTTACCAAGAATTTCAAGCAACAAACAAAGAAGTTGGGTATGAGGCACTGGTTTATGGGTTGTCTATTGCCAAGAATTTCAAGGTCCAACATCTTGAAGTGATATGCGATTTGTTACTTATCGTTAACCAAGCGAACTAGTCTTACGATGCCAAGGACACCAAAATGAGACATAGTTGGAATTGGTACAAGAGCTATTATAATATTTTAAAACTTTCTAGATTAGTCATGTTCCAAGGGATATGAATATGCAAGCCGATGCACTGCAAATATCGGATCCGTCATTCATCCTCGAGAATATGAGAAGATCCCGTACATTCACATCTTGAATCCGTCCATCGAGAATGCCACAAATTTTATATATAACACCGAAATTCCATCAGGACAATAATCTTGTACATCTCAAATTCTTGAGTGGCTGAAGCCAGACAAGTTACCCAAAGACAAAGAATAAGTACAATGCCTCCAATTCAAAGCGTCGATGTTCGACTTGAAGGAAGGCGTCCTGTTCAAAAGGTCAGCCTCCAGATTGCTCTTGAGGTGCCTAGAAGACCATGAGGTACAAGAGGTTTGCAAGACTTGCATGAAGGTGAATGTGGGAATCATGCTGAGGGTCGAAGCTTGTCTATTCAGGCAAACAGGTCGGGATACTATTTGCCTACTTTTAGAAAAGACGCAATTGAGTACACCAAGAAGTGTGACGCTTTCCAGAGACATGCCGTAACAACATGTCAATCTCCAAAACTCGTACATCCAATTTCATCAACTTCTTCCTTCATGAAGCGAGGAATGGATTTTGGGAAAACTACCACGTGTGTCAGGACAACACGTCTATCTATAGGCCATGATCGATTACTTTTCCAAGTGGATCGAAGCTAAAGTGTTCAAAGAGGTAAAAGATACACACTTTATTTCCTTTATAAAATGCAACATTTGCAGCAGGTTCGGCATCCCGACAACCATCGTCTATTATAACGGGTCACAATTCATAAGTGATAACATGACATCGTTCTGCCAAAAGTTGAACATACAGCTAGTGACATCTACTCCTAGATATCCATAAGCTAATGGACTTGCTGAGTCTAGTAACTAAGTAATCCTAAGCACCTGAAGAAACGACTCAAGGTAGCAAAAGGAGAATGGAAAAATGAATTGCCACTTATCCTATGGTTCGAACGTACAATACCCAAGAGGGAAACATGTTGCAAGCTCCGATCGTACAACTCCTAAGAGGGCACCATGCCGCACTCCTTTATCCCTGGTCTATGGCTATGAGGCGGTAATCCATACGGAAATCAAAGTGTCAACGACCAGATATGGGTTAATGACATAAGAGCATAATGACAACATCTTGGCCCGTGACTTGGATATTGTCGACGAGCTCAGAGAACAGGCCAACTATACAATGGCCGCATACCAACTAGTGATTGCCAGAAGCTACAACAAGAACGTAACAGCAAGAGCTTTTAGAATAGGAGATTGGGTACTACAAAAGGTGTTTCAATACACTCAAGAGTTGAATGCAGGCTAGCTAGCCCCAATTAGAAAGGCATGTACCAAATCACCAAGATCGTCGGCCAAGGTGCCTATGAGTTAGTTGCAACAGATGGCAAACCCATTCTAAGAAGTTGGAACGCTACTCACTTGAAACAATACGATTTCTAACCCTACTCTTTCTTGATTACATACCTTGCATCACATTTAGTCTTTTCATTTTCACTTTGATTACGGATCACTAACTTTAGCATCGGTGGGCAGTCGGGGAAGCCTTAGGGTCAAGTCCTAGAGTTAATTGCAAAACATGATAGGTAATGAATAACGACGTGACATTACACCAATTCCTTAAGAACAAAGGCTCATTCAATCCGATGACGGAATGCATACACAAGATGGTTGACATGCCAATGTTTTGAAATCAAAAAATCCAAGTGATCCGACAACAAGATTGGGATACTCGACACCTCACTACGTTGATGCATGTAGAACAAAGGCTCCGACATTTTGAAAATGTTGACATTTACATGACTAGTCATCAGGATACACTGGGGTTGGATAATGCAATGTAAACATAACGCATCACGAATTTAAATAAAGAAGCAATAATTAACAAGTGGACTCTTTTTTTTTTATTCTCCTATCAAAACTTTTGTTTCTATATACTTTACATTATGAAATGAGCACTTCAAAAAAAAAGGCAGATGATAGTTTTCACTCAGTGTAATACATCACCCTAGATCACAAATATCAAATTTAATTTTGTGATACAAACATTTAAGCATATGTAAAACATCTACAAGTACGTACAAATCTAATTAGCTTATACAATTGCGCTAAATAAACTTAAAATTATGATGTAGTATGTCAACAATTTAGAACATAGAACAAACTCGTGAGCAGCTCAAGCAAAGTCAAGAGAACTAAACTAAACTCACGCCCATTTTATAAACGATTGATAAAACAAGGATGTCACAAAACATTTCAAAGATGTTACAAGAGGAATACTCAACGTAAACTCAAAATGACAGTCTGTCAAATAAGACATTTTTTGGTCATATTTGAAACTATGAAATACAAGATAATGAGGTTGTTAACAAAAAGACACAAGCTCTCGTTTATAAATAAGCAATTCTAAAGTACTCAATTCCTATAGCTAAACGATTAGGAAGTCGATGTGCGAAACAACATTGGAACCCTTGAAAAAGCGACTCCTTGGCTCTGAAACGAATGACACCATCTCCCGCGAAAAATACATCATACAAGCAAGACGCAATAACAAAAAACCATTGAAATAGAAAAATGAAATTTAGGGCAAAAGACCGATTACGAACAGGTTATAACCAAGAAAGTGTTCCACCTGAAAAAATGGTACGACCGATACAAGACTTATTTCCAAACTTCTAAACATTGTTTTTTGGAATTGAATAATCAAGTTGTTTAACGTCAACATTCGACGTGGCTTTTGAAGACGCGATATAACCCTTTTTGAACTCTAATCTTTCCTTCACAACATCCGAAGTAGAATGCTTACCTGCTGTCGCCTCCTCCATTTCTTCAACCCTGGATTTCCATCTGAATTACTCCTCAAATTCCTCTACAAGCTTCTTGTAATAACCCGATAAATTTTAGATTTTGAATAAGGTTGTTATTGTAAATGTACTTCATTCTTAAAGATTTATAAAAGTTGGTTTGTTTTAACAATTGAATTATAAATTAAAAAAATTGAATTCTTAAATAATATTTTGAGATTTTATTTAAAATTCAAATGAAAGGAGACAAGAGGGTGTCTAAATCCAATTTCTCTTTTTTATACAATTAGTTTAAGTTAAAATGGAAGAAATAATATTTCTCTTTCCAAAAATAAAATGAAATCTTATCCTAATTGATCTCCTTTCTTCCTAATAAATAGGGCTTATTTTTAGCCTAAATTGACACAACTCTCTTCTTTCCTCTTCTTCTCCACATTGCTTTCTCTCTCTTGGTTTTTCTCTCTTGCAACCTTAAAACTCAGTCAACTTCCTAACATCGTCGTTTATATTTTCGGTGTCTAATTTAGACAATTCAAATTGCATTCACTTCTTCTATTTGTCTTCAACATTGTCATATGCAACATGTCTCCTGAAGCCAAGGGACGCGCGTTCACGCACCATCGAAAGGCTATGTGGTCGAATCTCTTTGCCTTGAATATTTTTGGTCGACAATGTTAGGACTTTTAATTGTTAAAAATAGTGACTTTTTTAATAGTAAAATTGAGAACGAAAGTAGGGAGAGAAATATGAAATGGAACAAGAACTTTTATAAGAACATAAAGAGAACTTACAAACTGTTATAAGAACGACTGTTGTAAAAACTTTGAAAGGGTCTTGTTAAGCTTCGAAGAACTTCAAAGAAAGGCTTCTAGCTTAGGTGATCTTTGAGAAGAACCATGAGTGGTTAAATGGTCTAAGCAGGAATGGTTTTTCCCAAGCATTTTTGTAGTCTTGGTAAGATTAGCCTGGGAGATTTGGAATGGCATTTGGAAGGGAGAAGGACTTTAAGGTCTAGGGGTCGGACCAATCGGAGGCACAAAGAACATTGAGTATTTTGCATTTAGAGAACGAGATGTGTGAGGGGTCTATTGTACACATTGTGTGAGAGATTTCTGCAGAGCCAGAGTCTACTAGGATGAACTCATAGAACTTTTGGGTTTTAGATGGGTTATCAGGGAACCAATGAAGACCAGCAGGGAAGAGTCTTTTGGTGTATGGTTCTAGTTGGTTTTATGAAATACCACCTCAGTCTACCTCACACTAGAACATTCTCCTATTTTACAAAACCAACTAGAACCATACATCAAAAGACTCTTCCATGTTGGTCTTTATTGGTTCCCTGATAACCCCTCTAAAACCCAAAAGTTCTATGAGTTCATCCTAGTAGACTCTGGCTCTGCAGAAATCTCTCACACAATGTGTACAATAGACCCCTCACGCATCTCGTTCTCTAAATGCAAAATACTCAATGTCATTTATGCCTCTGATTGGTCCGACCCTTGGACCTTAAAGTCCTTCTCCTTTCCAAATGTCATTCCAAATCTCCTAGGCTATTCTTACCAAGACTACAAAAATGCTTGGGAAATAACATTCCTGCTTAAACCATTTAACCACTCATGGTTCTTCTTTTTCAATAAACACTGCCCCAATGGTTTCCCAATTTGGTTTTATGAGTGGTGGCTTACTTTTGGGGCCACATAAAATATTTAGCCAGCCGAGATTAAAAGGGCATCTTATGTTTATCTTCACCGTTCCGAAGAAAGACCCTTTACAAAATCCATTTGTTTCCACCGTGATTTTGGTGTTGCTTGGATCTTCTGTTGGACTTATGAGACCCTACAGATACATCCACAAGGCTATCCTCTTACCCTTTGTCGCCACTTTAAAATTAGATGGTGGGAAAAGTTCATTATTTCCACTTTAACCACTAAGAAAGTAAGATTAACTATCCAGCAAAAGAAACCACAACCAACGATTTCTCCTACAATAGTCAAAACCGCTACTTCTACTCCTCCTCCAAAAAAGAACCCTTCTCCTTCTCTATCAAAAGACCAATTGGAACAACTACAACAATGGGAAGCTTTTCAAAAGTATATGGCCTAAGAAAAACAGAGTTTTACTGGCAGTTGTGAAGATCAAAACCCTACTCCACCACCCTCTCCGATGGATGATCCAGAACAGTTTGCACAAGACCCATATGCTATATAAGCAAAATAGTCCTGGCTACTTGAAAAAAAGAAAGAAAAGAAAAAAGAAAAGATAAGAAAAGAAAAGATTTTATGTTTTCATTTCGGGGGGTATAATCTAGTCTGTTTTAAATACCTCCTCTGTATGTTATAAAAAGAACAGCCCATCAAGAAAATCCCATAAGAAGAACAGCCCATTAAGAAAAGTCCATAAAAGGAAAGCCCAGGAAGAAGAAAAGACTCCACCTGCTACAATGCACAAAAGAATCCACTTGCAGCAATTAGACAAAAGGCTCCACTCAGACAAAAGGCTCCAAGAAAAGTCCATAAAAGGAAAGCCCAAAAAGAAGAAAAGACTCCATCTGCTACAACGCACAGAAGAATCCACTTGCAGCAATTAGACAAAAGGCTTCACTCAGACAAAAGGCTCCACTCAGACAAAAGGCTCCACTCACTACAGTAAAGACCACTCGTGAAGAAACAGTTCCATTAAGTTGTACGAACAAAAGAAACTATACTTCTCTCTTTGCCTATAAATAGAAAAGCCCTCATTTGTTTTAAGGCATCAGATTTTAGACTTTCATGTGTTGAGAAACTCTCTCAAAGATCACCTAAGCTAGAAGCCTTTCTTTGAAGTTCTTCGAATCTTAACAAGACCATTTCAAAGTTTTTACAACAGTCGTTCTTATAACAGTTTGTAAGTTCTCTTTATGTTCTTATAAAAGATCCTATTCCAGTTCATATTTCTCTCCCTACTTTCGTTCTCAATTTTACTATTAAAAAAAGTCACTATTACATTTACTGTTCACGCTGTAAACCTCTATTTTACTATTCATAACTTTATTTTATAAGCTCTTTTCCTGCTGTTTATAACCTGGGTTCATTTGGTATCAGAGCCACTAGTAAAGTACATCTGAATTATAGTCCATAATAAAAATTGATTAAAAGTGTTCCTCATTATGCTAAATTTCTTAAGGCATTATGTACGATCAAGAGGAACCAGAAGTTGAAGGTAAAGAAAAAGAAAAAGGTTCAGGTAAGTGAAAATGTGTTCGCTGTGCTTCAAAAGTAAATGCCTAAGAAGTGTAACGACCCTGGCATGTTTAGCATTCCTTGTACGATAGGTAACACCAAGTTTGAAAAAGTCATGTTAGATTTAGGTGCATCTATTAATGTTCTGCCTTACTCTTTATATGAATCTTTGGGGCTTGGACCATTGCATGAAACGGGGATAGTGATTCAATTAACTGATATGTCTAATGTTTATCCAAAGGGTGTAGTAAAGGATGTTCTGGTAAGGGTTGATAATCTGATTTTTCCTGCTGACTTCTTTGTGATGGATATGGGACATGACAAGCATGCATCCCCTATGATGTTAGGTAGACCATTTCTGAAAATGGCTAACACAAGAATTGATGTGAGTAGTGGTTCACTCACTATGGAATTTGATGGGGTAAGGGTAGAGTATAACATTGATGATGCTAAGAAATACCCTCCTGATAATTCATTGTGTTCTATTGATGTGCTAACTTAAATTGATCTGAAAAGCACTGAGTCGAGCCACGACGTTAACCAAGGCGTTGCTCGGGAGGCAACCCGAGGTATGTAATTCTTTTCATGTCTTTTCTTTTCAAGTTTTTATTATTGTTGTTTCGTTTTTAGACTAAAATGCAGGTAGGAGAATCGAAGACAGATTTAGAAGCAAACCAAAGGGCAAACCGCGATCGTGGCCCAAAAACCACGACCGCGGTTTTATCACTGTAAGTCTCCTCATCTGAAAAAAAAAATCAAAAAATAAAATAAAATCTGAAGACGCCGCGACTGCGGCCTACCAACCGCGATCGCGGCCTTGCTACCCACGTGTTACTACCGATGAGGATAGGATCTCGCGCATCATGTTGCTGAGGAGGAGAAGATTAGCTTGAGATTTCTATTTGGTACCTCATGATGGAACGATATGATGCAGCTGATGATGAGGAGGAGGAGCAGCAAGAGGACTTTGTAGATATGCCAGTTGATACTGATTTCACTGATTATGCATATGCTGTTGATAGACAGTATGGGGCAGGCACTTCTAGTGGTCCTACAGGTCCGTCTGGAGAGGGTGGTTCTTGGCAGGACCAGATGCTAGCTCATATGTCTCGACTCTCTGTGAGACAGGATGAGCTATTTGCGCAAAACAGGGATTTCGCGTTTCGTTCGGTGGCGATGGACACCACACTCAGGGATCTTGCTCGTGATCAGCGAATATAGTATGGATATGTAGGATCGTTTTGATGATCGCCTGACTGACATGGCTGACCATTTGGCTGAGATGCAGTGCCAGCAGGAGGAGTACTACCGGGGCCATGGTCCCTTTCCCTTTCCACCACCACAGTGAGTATATTCCTTCCTTCCCCTCAATTCTTATGTCTTTCTTACATTAAAGACAATGTGATCTTTAAGTATGGGGGAGGAGTTTATACTTACTAGCTATATGTTTGTAAATATTTTCATATTGTAGTATATATAAAAAAATGAAAAGAAAAGAAAATCCTGGGCTAAGTCGAAAAACTTAAAAGGCGGCTTAGGCAATAAGCAGGTGGCCCGGACCAGCATTAGGTTAGGGTAAAAAGAGGTCAAGAGTGATGTGAGTTTTGTGAGCCCATCTAGAAAAATGAAATGAGTGGCTAGGTGAAAACCCGAAAGGGCGCCTAGGCAAAATGAGTAAAAAGAAGAGGAGTGATATTATGATTCATTCATTCCGGCGTGGCGACATAAGTGGTGGAGTCATAAGGAGGATTTAGGTAGGTCACTTTGGGGAGTTATAAGAAGATAGACTGAAGCTAGGATTAGATGGTCACATTCACTCTATGGTGTTCGGGTTAAGCTTGGGGGAAGTACTCTGCTTTCCTTGAAGCTGGTGTGTTGTGTTGTTCTGTTGGTGCCCTGGAGATTCATGAGTAGGTACAGTTCTTAGTGGAGTTTGTTTTGTTGCGCTTCCTGAGACCTTGGGTATTTCATTGGAGGAGTAGGTTTCCATTAGCTTACTCGAGGACGAGCAAGGTCTAAGCATGGGGGAATTCTACTTTGTAGTGCGTAACTAGGAGCTGTTATTGTATTATTAGGTATCATTTGTGTGGGTTTAGGAGACAATTTAGGACATTGGAGCTGAAGAGTTGAAGTGAAGAAACATAAAGAATTACAGAAGACTTGGAGCTGGAGCCTCGGATGCAGAAGAGACGCTGAAGTTCGGAAACAGGAGCTAATCCACGCCCGCAAAAATCACACTCGCGCCCGCGGAAATCACACCCGCGCCCGCAGATTCATCACTGGACGAGAGTAGCTAGAGGCCAATCCGTGACCGCGGAAGTTCTAGCCGCGGCCGCGGATCATGGGCCGGGAATCAGCAAAGTTGTTCCGTTGTGTACTTTCAGTATTTCGTTTTTAGACTTATTATTATATTATTATTAGTAGTAGTATGTATTTAAGTTTAGAAAACCCTAGTTTGATTTAGAATTCAGTTTGGAGTTTTACGCTGCCTCTTTCTCTTAGTTTTTGCTCACAAACCATGAGAAGGAACTAAACACCTTTGTTTCGCCTGGCGATTGAAGCCTTCAGTTGATTTGGTTGTGAGATTATAACTCTTGTTCTAATTCCTTTGGGTTGTATTAATTCTCTTTAAACTTATCTTTATTGAATCTGGCTGATTTCGCTAGCCTGTGCAACTAGTTGATGTTAGTAATTTTCTATTGCTAGGATTTGGTTATTTCTAGTTAAAATTCCTTTTCTAGCGTAGCAACCACAATTTACAGGAACTGGTTGTGAATGTTTATTGTGAAGAGAATTGATTGCATGTTGAATACTGACTGGTTGTTAAGTGTTGCATGTATCCTGCTTAATTCATATGCTTACTGTTGCTGTTAAATTGAATCTTGATAGTTTCTTGATTGTTTAATAATTAGTATTTTCAAGGCTGTTTGACCTGCTAATATACATAAGATCGGAATAGGAACAATCATAGGATTGAATGAACTTGAGATAATCAATGATCAACCTATCATACTGAAGTGTGGATATCTGTTAGGTGAAGCGCCCTCACAATCATATTTACAACAATCTTTACCCTTTTCTGCTTTAATCCATTAGTTATAGAAAACCAAACAACAATCCCCCCTAGTTCCTAGTTGGTAACTTACTTTCCTACATAGAAATAGATCATTTGATTCCCTTGGGTTCGACCCTTACTTGTCTGCTATACTTGGTTAGGTTTTTAGGGATTCTTTGATAGGCATAACGACTTTAGCCTAGTCACTCAGGTTGGAGTAGCGATGTGATTCAATGCCACAACTGTGGTGAAGCTGGGCATAAAAGTTTTAATTGCCAAAAGGAAAAGCGAGTATGTTATAATTGTGGGAAGGAAGGCCACATGAAAACATACTGTAGGCAGAAGGGTCAAAGATCAACGCAGTCGTACCAAGCCTCGAATGTTGGCAATGGGCAGAACCCGAGGCCAGGGATGTCCACTCTGGAGCAATCTATTGCTCGTAATAAAGGCAAGGCGCCTATCAAATCTTCGGGTCAGGGGCAACGACTCTTTGTGATACGTCAACTCGATGAGAAGGAAACCTTGAACGAGTAGTGGTATTTTGTAAAGCTTTTTAAGAATAAGGAGCAATGACTTGTGTCTATAGTCTCCAAAGTTTAGTAATCTGTTTGTTCGACATTTTTCAATTGTTTTAATGTAATGTTTCGAATAATAAAGATGTGTTTCCTTGTTCGGGAAATTACTAAATTCTTTACTATTGCTAGTTGTTCGTTCATACGAGAATCCTTGAGTGCCAAATACAGTACATGTCGCGTGTTGATAAAGACTGTCTCGACTCATAAAGGATAGTGTTGGGTTTGGACATGTGTGATTGTTCCCTACCTTGTTTGCGCTAGTTTCGGGGTCGAAACTATTCGTAAGAACCCCTCTATGTTCTTGAAACAATGTCAAGTTGGGCATTGACATTATTTGTTCCCTTTGCTCGAATTCATGAGCATTGTCTCGAGAGTTTAATATTGTAAGGACTCCTCGCTATAAGGAATTAAGCGTGTATAGTTAATGCTCTATGGGGTTTGAGGTTACTCCTCATGTGTATACTCCGAGCATTAGATGTGGTAAAAATTGTGTAGTGAGCTGGTATAAAGCTCAAAATACTTAATTGTGAGTCTTATAAATTATTCATTTAAGTGAATAAATTTATAAGAGAGGTATGTCATAGGGAGTTTGCGTCTCTAAAATGATCGTACTCTAATACGATCTTGAATAAACTTTAAAATCTAAAGAGTTATAATTATGGTGATTATAAGCGAGTGTGTCCGTTGTGAGACTAGTGGCTTAAAGCTTTTGGAAGAGCTAAGTGTGTGAAAGTAATATTTTGGAAAACCTATTTAAGGTTTCATTAGGAGGCTTT
The DNA here is from genome assembly GCA_027886185.1 of Rheum nobile. NCBI lineage: Eukaryota > Viridiplantae > Streptophyta > Magnoliopsida > Caryophyllales > Polygonaceae > Rheum > Rheum nobile. The sequence goes on from WOAB01000127.1 coordinate 1,849,923, forward strand.
CTTAAGGAAATGATATAAGGACATAAGAGTATTAAGACGATTAAGTCTTGGGTAAATAATAAATTTCGGTAAAGCAAAAAGGTTGCTTAATTTGTGATGATAAATTGTGTGAGGACAATTAAGTGTTTAAGGATTTATGGATGAGTAACAAACTCATTCAGTAAAAGTTTGTTTTAATTTATATGGATTAATAATACGGGATAATGTAAGTGTATGGATTCTGTCAAATGGACTGGATGAAAAGTGACCTATGTCTATTAAGGTGATCTTATGACACATGTTGAACAAATAAGGTGATTGATTATAATCGTGTGAAACGGATTATTAAAATCATGTTTAAGGAAAACATGAATAAGATGTTGTGTGATTAATTGTGAAAAATTAAGGAATCCTAAAGGTCTTATGTTAGAACTTGATTAATGGAAAGATTTTGAGTTAAGAGATGGCATAAGGGCCAAATTTAATTAAGGTAAATAAGGAAATTTGTGAGATGTATATGTAAGGAGTAAGATGGTATAACAATTGGAGGTACTAAGATTGGATAGTTGTGTTATAAGGAGATAATGTACGAACTTTGTGATTTGATTATAAAGAGGAAATTGGAAGAAGAAGGTGCGTTTTCATTCTTAAGGTATATTAAGATCGTTTTGATGATTTTGGAGACTATGATTCTAAGGTAGTTATAATCTTGTGGATATATTAAGAGATATTGTATGGAATAAAACATGGAGACGATATATTTGAGGTGATGTCATGGTTGAGGAAACGGATCGACTTCCCTAGGGTTAATTTCGAGTACGAAGTAATGGAAGATATTAAGCTCAAGTAGGGAGGTTAATGTGGAAACTGATCCCTCTATCTTGGTAGTGCTAGTTTCGGGGTCGAAACTATTTTTTAAGAGGATAGTAATATAATACCCTCAATTTTAGTAGGGTTATTTGTGTAAATTTCAAATTTTTATTTCTAAATAAAGGAATTTTTATAATTATTTCATTATTCCTAAAATAGAAATAAAATAGAGATCTTGTTACATAAAGTTGTTACAAGGTATAAGAGTTACACACTATAAGTTATTAAATTATTTAAGTGATTCTAAACATTATGTTAAGTTTAATTTAAATAAAACTTATGAAAATTTAACCTAGAATATTTAAATCAATTTAACAAAGTGTTGTTAAAGATTTAAGTATGGTTAAAGTGATAAGGAAGATTACATAAAATTATTTTAGCCTAAGTTAAAATTTATATAATATAATTTTAGGGTTAAAATAAATATTATAATTTTTATAAATAAATTTGGGCTGAAAATGTAATTTATTAATTTTGGGGGAGGGCATATTTGCAACAAATGAAACGTTTGGGGCCGCGCGCGTAATTACCGAAGAAGTTCATCTTCTTCCTCCCACTCCACCAGCTGCGCGCAGGAGCTCCATTTCGAGCTTCAATGGCGGATTCCGCGGGCAATTCGAGCTCGAAAAATTCAGTTAATGCATGGGAATTTAAGTTTGGTCAATCCCGCATCAAAAGGTGGGATTGGATCGACTTAAAGGCTCCGAATATTCTCTAATTTGATCCGCATTCAACCGGTCGTCATTTAGGGCAAACTTAATCAAATGCAAAAATGAATTGGGAGGAAGGATCCTAGGAATATTGTTGGGGGCATTTATACCTTCAAAATACTTATAAATAGGACCCCGAGCTCACTCTCAATCCATCCAATTTCGGTGTTGAATCAAAGAACCCTAGAAACCCATTGTCGACTGTTTGTGAGCAAAATTCGAGTTCATTCTAGCTTGGTTGGGGACGAGTCCGACACCATCTGAAGCGCCCAGAAGTTATCTTTAAAACCCCCAAGGTTTAGCCGCCGTAAGAGCACCGTAGACGCCTCGATTTGCCCAGTTTCCGGCGTGTCGCTGCTCGTCGTTGGTGGTTGGCTTTCAAACGCGATTCGGGTATTATTTTAGCCCGGTTTTGATTTAATTTGGCTAAATTTGGGTTAGTTTAATTAATCTAAATTAGGTTAAATAATTTTAAGATTATTTGGAATATATAAAAAAATTAAAATTTTAATTAATTAATTAAATTATAATTTTATCTTATATTATGAATAGGTAAATTTTGGCTATTCATATGGGTAAACTTATGACTTAGAAAATTTTAGGTTGATAAATAAATTATTGTATTAATTTATTTATGCTCTGATTATTTAGAATATATGATTGACTAATTTTAATCATATAGATAATCGTTTAATCTAAAAGCCTAGAAATTGAATTATTTGAGAGTAAATAAGTTCAAATAAAAATCGAGACTTTGATTATCTCAAATGTTATTATTAAATGAATTATCTAATATAATTTGTTTATTTTGATTTGGGTACATCTCGGATTGACTTTTGGAACGGAATCAAAACAGGAGATTAAGTGTTTTCCGTAAAGCAAGCGAGTTCGTTTTTCGTCAAGCTTCGTAATCAAAGGCAAGTGGCGGTTCGCTCTTGCATTTTATTCCATGTTTATCTTAATTGACAATGAATCGGTTGTCTTAATTAAGTTGGGATAAGAAGTCTAAATTGATGTTTGGGAACCTTGTGTGTATAAAATGTGAAAATAAACCTTATTACTAGGTTGTATGTATGCTAGCTATAACCTTATCTATATATATATATTATGATAGGTTGCTAGGTAACATTGTTGTAAATTTAAATTGTTAGATCACACGAGTATTCGTAGAAACGATAATGCATCGTGAAGGTTAGTCGTTTCTTTATAATTTCGGTGTTAGGAGGATTATTGCCATAATGCCTTTAGTCATGACCGTGCCCTTATATTATATAAGTGGTGGTGCACTTAGCAAGTGCCAAACTTTTGGGATTTTGTCCCACTCTTCCTCTTTTTAAGAGGTTGGATAATAAGATAAAAGTCTTGAACGTGAATATACGTTTTCGAACTAAATAAGATAAGTGCGGATTTGCACATAATTAATATACCCTCGGGCGAGAAGTACAACGTGAAACTTTTCCGGACTCTTGTTAGAGTAAGTTCTCTTTTCAATCTGGATTCGCATTGCGCGGTGAGGTTGGTCGTGGGCCCAAATAATCAAGGTCGTTTTTGTGAACTTGTGTGAAAACTTAACGTTCCCAAACAATTCTTCATATTTTCCCTAAAGGCTCAATTTTGTTGGAGTCTTCTTTTGGATGCATATCTTCTTTTATCATTCCGTGAAAGTTTCCGGATTATATATCGTTCCTTCGGTTACTATTCGAGGGACAATGATAGTAAACAGTTACGATCACTAGAACCATTCTGCTTGTATCCTTGCATAGTCTTTCATTAGACTAACCAACCGGGTTTCATTCCTTGCATGGTTGGCTGGTGCCATCCGTCCTATACGGCACATCAGAGGTTGGTCCCCGACGATTGAAGTAACCAATCGAAGAGAAGGCTTGCCGTTGAAGTTTGCGTTTTAAGAAGAAACATTTCTAAGGTGTGTATGTTTGACTTGAAATAAGTGTACATAGTCATGTAATTAGGGTTTCTTTAAAAGAGTCTTCTGTTGTAGCTTAAAAGTCTTCCGTGGTCACTATACTTCGTTATAAAACCGTCCTTCTCATTTTACGAGAGGAATCTTAATAAAAGGTTGAGTTTTATTCATTTAAAATGTCTTCCGCTAATTATTCTTTCGTTATTTAATATTTACGTATTTATTTAAGCTTAATTGTTCCGATTGAAGCCTAGGGTGACTTTAGACATTAACGTCTGAGGTCACTGGCGTGTGGCACTACCGACATAAGTCGGGGGTGTTACACTGTGCATTGGCTTGTTTGTCCCTGATTTGCTCTCTAGATCGTCTCTGATTTGTACGATGTACTAAGACTTCGTCCTCTCTGAACCTTGCAAGGTACAACAATAGTCTTGAACTTACCCAGAAAAGAAGGTTAGCTTCAATCTCAGTTTTGGTTAATCAACGTGCTTGCTTGGATATGGAGTTTAAGTGTGCTCATCTGAACACTTAGTGTTGATAAACATATATATTACTCACTTGAAACACCTTGTATTTGTTCTCTTCTTACTCCTATTGTAACACCCCCGACTTATGTCGGTCGTGTCACACGCCAGTGACCTCAGACGTTACTGTCCAAAGTCACCCTAGGCTTTAATCGGAACAATTAAGCTTAAATAAGTACATTAAATAACGAAAGATTAAACAGCGGAATACATATTTAAATAAAACCCAACCTTTTATTAACAGACTTCTCATAAAATGAGAAGTGACAATTTTACAACATAGTGAAATTACAGCGGAAGACTTTAAGTTACACAGCGGAAGACTTTAAATTACACAGCAGAAGACTTTAAGAATAAACCTATTACATGACTAGGTTATAAAATTATATATATTAAAGTAATACTTAACAACCTTAAAACACTGTCACTTAAATCCTCAACTGCAAGCCTCTTCTTCGATTGATTACTTCAAGTCTTCGGGGACTAACCACTGATGTGCCGTATAGGACGGATGACACCAGCCAACCATGCAAGGAATAAAACCCGGTTGGTTAGTCTAATGAAAGACTGTGCAAGGGTGAAAATAGAATGGTTCTAGTGATCGTAATCGTTTACTATCATTGTCCCTCGAATAACAACCGAAGGAACGATACATAACCCGGAACTTTCATGGAATGATTAAAATTAGACATGCATAGAAAATAAGACTCTAAAGGAATTGAGTCTTATGGGGAACATATGACAAATGTTTGGGAACGTTATAGTTTTCACACAAGCGTTTAAAAATGACTTGATCATTTGGGTCAACGACCAACCTCACCGCACAATGCGAATCCAGATTGGAAAGAAGACTTACTTTAACCGAAGTCCGGGCAGTTTCCACGTTGTATTGCTCGCCTGAGGGTATATTAATTATGTGCATAACCGCACTTATCTTATTAAATTCCAAAATGTATATTCACGTTAAGCTTTTAATATGCTCTCGAGTGACAACGAGAATAACAGAGGGTGACAATACGTCCATCCCAAATTGCACTAGCAAGGTGCTTAACACCTCCTAACCTTAACGGGTGGATAAGAAGCAATGGTCATGACCTTTAAAAGTATTAGAGAATTAATCCGACTAATACTAAGTTATAAAGAAACGACTAATCCTTACCAGGAATTAGCGTTCCTACGAATACTCGTGCTAATCTAGCATTAAGTTTATATTTAAAATCCACAACAAAGCCATCACAGTAATAACAGGTATAATAGCGTTGTTCTAGCACTATATACAACCTATTATAATATCATATTTTAATCACAGCATTTTATTAAATTTGTTCCCAAACGAAACCCACGTTTCACTCCAATTTAATTAACAATCAAAATAATTGATAATTAACGGAAACATGGAATGATAAGCAAGAGCGAATCACCACTTGCCTTAATTAGACGAATTGACGATGTCGGGTTCCGGGATCTGGAAACTGGACTCTGAATACGGATTCCTACGACAATGACAAAACAATGACGGAACCCTAAATTAGATTCGATACGACATGAATCAACGGAACGAACGAATACACGAAACGAATCAAAAAGGAAACAAAGCCTGAGTCGTGACCGTAGCTGTCCAAGCCACGATAGCGCTTGCCAGAGCAAGCCGCGGTCGCGGTTTAGGCACCCACGGTCGCGGTTTCCTGGGCAGAGCCGCGGTCGCGGAATTCATCCCCGTGGTCGTGGTTCTCCCAACCGACGACGACTCGAACACGACTTCGAAGCTCATCGACAAAACGACGATGACTTGATTCGGGTGAGGCTCACTACCACCACCACCACTTCGACACCTCCAAGGGACTTTCGGCGAACTCCACAGCTCCGGCGAACACGAAGACTTCCGGCGAACACTTAGAACGAGAGAGCTTGAGAGAGAGAGAGCTTGAGATCTGATGGATGAAGGATCAAGCTGCCCCGACCTCCCCTTTTATAGCCCAAGCATCCGAGGACGTTACCCTCCAATGCAAGCCAACCGCTCAAGCTCCCTCCAATGGCAAAACGTTATAAAACGTGGGAAATTCGAACCGGCGAAGCTCGGATAAGAACGAAGAAGACGATGCAGCAGAGACCCGCGATCGCGGTTTCAAAACCGCGATCGCGGTTGTCCACATACAAAACCGCGGTCGCGGTTATCCCGCGCTCGCGCCGCTGGCTTCTTGGCCGTGGTTTCCTCTCGCGGTCTTGGCTAGGTCCTATTTTTAGCATCTCTAAAAATAGTCTAAGACCCCATACACCTTACATGTATATTAATACGTTCAAAAGAGTTAACACAGAGATTCCAAATACGCTCAACGCGTCATACTTACAGAACGAGGGTTGGGAAATTACCCAATTGTCCTTACTGAACTTGAGGGTTATTACATTACTACCCCCTTAAAAGAAGTTTCGACCCCAAAACTTGGCCGATAATAGCCCGTAGAAACGACCTCATTAAGTTACCCAACCTTATAAGTTTAACCATGCCTAACCCATTTAACACTTTGTAAATTGGTTCAAGCATTTCTAAGTTAAAATCTATAAGTTGGTTCAAATTACAGTTAACGTAAGGTTAACCATACTTTAGACCCTTCATAGCTTAAGGGAATTTTATAACCTGCTTTCACCAGACATACATTCTACCATATTACCCCTATGGTAACATGAGGATTATTATATTACTACCCCTTTAAAAATAGTTTCGACCCCGAAACTATCATCACTAAGGTAGAGAAACCGGTTTCACCATCAATCTCACCACCTGAACTTAATATCTTTAATCATTTCATCCATGAAATTGTTCCTAGGAAAACGATCTGTTTCCTCAACCATACCATTATCTCGCATATCTTATCTCCATGTGCTACACCCGTAATAACTCGTGACTATATCCACAAGGTCGTAATTATCTTAGGATAATAATCTCCAAAATCATCGCAATAGACTTGTTATACCTCAAGCATGAGAACACACATTTCTCTTTCAACCTTTCTCTTTATAAACCACTCTCACAGTACATACCTTATCTTCCTTAAGTTGATATCCTTTAGATAAATTTTGGTCTTCGTAACCTATAACACCAAAGTCGAACTATCCTTTAGTCACAATTACACCTACTACATACTGCCTTCATTCCTTACCTTCGTTAGAATCGATATAATCATCCACAAGATTACCATTGCCTTAGTCAGAGTATCCATTATAATCTCCAATGTAATCTCGCTATTATGCCCTATTCACCATAAAAGACCTTGATGTCCTCAAGCAGAAGAATACAATATTTTTCTACTAACTTTCTTTCGATGATCAGATCCTCAAAGTACATACATAGAACTCACTTATCCTCACTTAGTACCTCCACTTGTCATATAGGCCTTACTCCTTACATACACATCCCACCTATTTCATTGGTTACCTTAATTAAATTTGGCCCTTGTGCCATATCTTAACGCAAAATCTTTACGCATATGATCCCTTAATTTTTCCACAATTAATCACACCGCATCCTACGTCCGTTTATCTCAACATGATTTAATAATCCATTCTATAAGATTATAACCTCGTTTTACCCAAATGTGTCATACGATCGCCTTAATCAACGTAGGTCACTTTTTCCTCAAGTCTAGTTGATAACATCCACATACTTACTTTGTGCCACACTATTTGATCTTCAAAATCATAACAAACTTTTATCGGTTGAGTTTGTTATTCACTCATAAATCCTTAAACAACCAGTTGTCCTCACACGACTTATTATCCCAAATCAAGTACCCTTTTGCTTTACCGATATTACTATTTATCCAAGATTTGATCACCTTAACACTTCTTGTATCATCATCTCATTAAATCATTTCCTTAAGAATACCCCACTACAGAACCTCAAATAGGTCTTACAAAATAAATCTTATGATTCACACATTTAACTTTTCCGAAAAGCTTTTAACACCAATCCCATAATGGACACACTCATTTATAGATCTCATAAACACTCTTGGGTTCTAAAGTTTTACTCAAGATCGTATTAGAGTACAACCATCTTAAAAACAAAAAAAATGACTCCTCATGAAATACCTCTCTTATACATTTATTCACCTAAATGTATAATTTATACTACCCACTCTTAAGTACTTTGAGCTTTATACTAGCTCACTACTCCATCTAATGCTCCGAGTATGCACATGAGGAATAACCTCAAACTCCACAGAGCATTACTACACACACCAAATCCTTCTAGCAAGGAATCCTTACAATATTAATCTCTCGAGGCAATGCTCATGACTTTGAGCAAAGGGAACAGATAATATCAATGCCCAACCTGACATTATTTCAGAAAAATAGAGGGGTTCTTATGAATAGTTTTGACCTTGAAACTAGCGCTAACAAGGTAGGGAACAACCACACGTGTTCCAACCCACACTATCCTTTATGAGTCCAGACAGTCTTTATCAACACACGACATGTACTATTTTTAGCACTCAAGGATTCCCGTATGAACGAACAACTTGCAATAATAACGAATTTAGTAATTTTCGGAACAAGAAAACACTTCTTTATTATTCGAAACATTACATTAAAACAATTGACAGAAAGTCAAACAGACAGATTACTAGACTATGGAGACTATCGACACAAGTCGTCGCTCCTTCTCTTAAAAAGGCTTAACAGAAATACAACTACTCGTTCAGAGTCTCATTTCCATTGGAGTGACGAATCATAAAGAGTTGTTGCCCCTAACCCGAAGACTCCATAGGCGCCTTGCCTTTATTACGAGCAATAGATTGCTCCGGATTGGACATCCCTGGCCTCGGGTTCTGCCCATTGCCAACATTCGAGGCTTGGTACGACTGCGTTGGTCTTTGACCCTTCTGCCTACAGTATGTCTTTATATGGCCTTCTTTCCCACAGTTATAACATACCCTCTTTTCCTTTTGGAAGTTAAGACTTTTATGTCCAACCTCACCACAGTTGTGACACTGAATCACTCCGCTACTCCAACCTGAGCCTCTGGCGGAGTCAGACTGAGTCATCTCGGTCTTAGCGTGACCAGACTTGTCAAACTTGGTGGGCGATACCGGTCGCTTGAATGTACCAACCTGGCGATCCTATTGCCCACCCCTTCCCTTAACCTGCTTCTCCCGCTTTTGGGCGGATTCTTCCAGTGTGACCTCTATCTTGTAGGCCGCATCAACCTATTGCTCTAATGTAGAACAACCGTGATGCACCATTAGATGTTTGATTTCTGGATTCATCCATCCATGGAAGTATCAGATCTTTTGCTCTTCACTCGACACTTCTGGTCCAGCATATTACAACAGATGATTGAACTTAGCTACAAGCTCAGTCACCTTTAACCCTTCGGTCTTAGGGTAAAGGAATTCCTTATGCTTCTCCTTCCTCATAGCACGGGAAAAGAAATGGTCAGTCATCTTTGTTTCGAACATACCCCAGTTCAATCCGGGATGATCAGCTAGACCAGTGCCCTCCCACCATTCGCTAGCCACATCCTTAAGTTGAAGGGAGGCGATGTGCACTTTCTCAGTCTCAGTGCAATCCACGTTCCTGAACAGTCGTTCCATATGCGAGAACCAATACGCCACTTTGACCGATTCTCCAGTACCGTCATAGCTGTCAGGCCTCATTGAGCTCATGGCCTTCAAGGCTCGACCGTAAGTTCTTTTGTTCCTGACGGCATCGACCTGAGGTACGTGGTCCACTGGCTCCTCAATTTCAGGAACAACCTGAGGAACTGGACCACCCTGTGCTTGCGGTGCAATTGACCGAATTATATCGGTGACCGTCTGCATAACAAACCCATGAATGGCCTCTTTGGTCGCGGCATCCAACACTACCGGAGGATTAGCCTGAACTTGGCCAACGCCTGCGGGGTTATTGTGAGAGACAGACTCACTCTCCTTCCCTTGATTAGCGGCGCTCCTCAGATTCAGCCTTGGGTTGTTACTCAGTCCCGCACTAGCTAGGTTGTTTGGAAAACAGCCTAGCTATTTTGTTGTTTATGGGACTTTCAACTATGAATGGAAGACCATTATGAATCTCTCTTTCTTTCCCATTACTCTGGAAATTGACTACTGCATTTTCTATCATACCAATCAGAAGAATTTCTTTAACAATGAAAAGATGATCTGGAATGAGATCTATTATGGCTTCATTGTTTTGGATGCTAATAATTGGAATATGTGCTATTTGTTGATTAGTTATATGAATAATGTTAAGAAGTTATTTTTACATGACAATCTGCATATGAAACTTGAGATTGATAACTTAATTGAGACCAATTTATTTATCTACAATGTTTCTCTTATTCTTTATGTCAGACCTCTTAGCACTACTAATATCTACACAATGTTATGATGCGCTCCTACCCACCATGACTGCCACGGAGGAAGATGAAGCTATGAGCATTCACTCAGAAGGCCCAATAACAAGATTGCATGCAAAAGCAATCGCCAATGCGACACATTCCATGGTTGTCCGCGTCGTCGCAAGCCAAGGAACGCAAGAGACCGCGTTCTCCCTCAGAAGCCTCCAACCAAGTCTAGAGAACGCGTTCTCTATCAGGATACTCTCCACGATTAAGTGACCGCGATCTTTCAGTGTTTAATCATTTTTAGAACATTAATGTTTAAATAGTTATTTCTTTTTGGGGCGTGTGTTCCACGCGTGTCGCGTGGGCTGGCCCATTTGGCGAGACTCGGCCCATCCGAGTCCCGCTATGTCCTATAAAAGGTCATCTCGACCTTCTGTACTAGGTTACGCTTCATTTTAATCTAAGACCTTTTGTCGAGAGCTTTTGCCTCCAACCTCTTAGATCGGCGTCACCCCAAACTCTTACTTCTCATCTCCATTCCTCCGCTGCCGACGCTACAGCCTCCACTCGATCTTCTCGAGTCTATCCCCTCCGCTGCCGACGCTACGGCCTTGCTCATATCTCGAGCCCCCATCAACATCGTGTTATTCCACTCACGCGACGCATTCCACTCATCCAACCACTGAAGCGACCCGCGCAACTTCCCACCAAGATCATCGATCCGGTATTCACAAGCAGGAACGCATCAACTGGCATCAGAGCCTTTGATCTTGTAAGTTGCTTGTCAAGTCTCATTTGATCACAATTTTTTTCTTCTCCATCATCTTGCTTCCGCCATTGTCACAAATTGTTTTTCTCTACAAACACATGCTAGTCCTTTCGGTTTCTATAAGAGAATCTCTTGGCCGATAATTACTTGATCCACGCGCGAATATTGTGTGATTTGCTTTGCATGAAATATGCGTAATTAATTGAAAGATTTTCTTAATTAATCGCGTGAATTTCGCTAACATATTGTTAGGTTCAAGGGATCGTGAGGCCACGGTGCAAGCTTTGCTCGTCGCCGGAGTTGGAATCGCCAATTAGGGTTTCTCGGATGGACGGTGGCGTAGCGGAGGCTTAGAGGTGGTTTGTAGGCGGAGTTGTGGTGGATAGTAGGCACACAATGTCTTCTTATAGAGGGAAGAAGAATTGCTTGCAGAAGTGAAAAGGGAAGAGGAAGTGTGAGAGATGAACTCACTCGGCACACTTAGAATTTGACGCAAGAAAGAGATAGACGAAGGAGAGAGAGATTTGCTCAAGCAATTTTTTGTTATTCTTACGTGCCCTTTTAAGCTCTCAAAGAGACCTTATATAGGCTTACAAAAAAGGCAAGAATGCCTAAGGAAATGTCAAACGTCAAGCACAAACTTAAACCCTAATTTTAATACCGAAATGTCCAAATAAGGTAAGTCATTAACTTCAAATGTAAATGTCTTCAAGCACTTTAAAGATTCTCTCGGCCAAGGCTTGGGCCCATGATAGTGGGGTAAGTGGGCCAGCCCATGATGGTTGGAGCGCCGATCAAAGTGGGCCAGGTGGCTCGGCGCCCCTCTTGAAAGTTCACTTGCCGCTAGCGCCGTGCTCGACGGCGCCTTGATGAATGCAAAGAACCAGGCCAGGCTCGGCGTGGCTTAGGGCGGCTTGGCATGTCAACCCCTTGTGGAGGTCTTGGAGAAGCTTCCTATCCCTAGACCTCGTGATGGCACCAGGGGTTGCCTTGTCTTCTTGGGTGTTGTCATTAGTGTTGCTTGCGCCCGGCGCGGCCGATGTCTTGGCCTTGTCTTGGCCAATGTCTTCCTTTGGTTTGGCTTTGGCCCTCCCATGCATGTCTTGGTCATCTCCAGCTCCAAGTGTGTCATCCATAAGCTTCGTGCTTTGATCCAGTTCTTGGGCCTCCATAGTGCCCACGGAGTGCTCCTCGGCGTCCATGTCCTCGGCGGCGCCTAAGTTGTCCTCGGTGTCTTAACCTTGATGTGGTGACAGAGCTAAAGTCGTGATGCCTATCAAATAAATCCCAAAATACCTACTAAGTAGTATAGTAAGCAAGACAGGGTCGATCCCACAGAGAGTCAGGTTATCAATTTGTGCAATTCGTTATCACCAACTAGGAACTAGGGGGCGTTTGTTTGTGTTTATCGTAACCAAAGTAAACAAAGCAAGTAAATAAGTTCGCAGGAAACGGTTGTAAATATAATGGGGAAAAGCGCCACACTCAACAGAGATCCACACAACAATAGATAGGTCGATCACGGAATTCTATCAATCTCAAGTTCTTAATATTCCTATAGTTGTTCTTATCCCGATCTTAGATAACTATTAGTTCTACCAGTCCTAATAGTACTTATTACTAAATCAAATCCGAAAACCTTCAAGACTCAATGAAGCAATAGCATTCAACCAAGGATTCAACAAGATACATGCAGTAGAAACAACCTGTTACTATAAGCATGCAATTAACTCTCTCTCACGATGAAGCGCTCGGATCCTCTATACGCAACAATCGTGCTCGCTACTAGATATGCAACCCAAACCCGGAATCACAAGTCCTAGCAATTAGGAAGATATCAATAAACCTAGGTGATCAATCTAGATAAATCAACATAAACCAATAATCAATCAAGCACAAGAGAATTAATCCAACTAGATAGGAAAACGAACAAGAGTAGAAAAATCACAACCAATCAATTGCTGGCTTCAAACTATCAAGTGCAACAATGGAGGTTTAGTTCTCCATTAGGGTTTGTGAGAGAAAAACGATGAAAGGTGGCAACTAGGGTTTTTCACAAAGTGTTCTAAAATAGTCTTAAATACTAGGAAACCAATATGGAATAAAATAAGGAAATAATAACATTCCGAAATATAAAGTCTCGGATAAAAGAAAAACAGAAATAAAACTCGGAAATAAATCTCGTCAGCGTCTTACCACCGCGGGGTGCGGTGGCCTTCATGCCACGGGGTGCGGCGTCCTTCATGCCGCGGGGTGTGGCAGTCTTCATTGGCCTTCAGCATCTGTGATACTTCAGGAAAAACGCCATAACTTTTGATTCCCAATTCGGATTGCACTCATATTTTGAGGACTTGTAGTAGACTTCAAGATCTAACTCCTCGAATTGGAATCACTCCATTTGGACATCTGAGTAGAGAGAACGAACCAATTGAATTCAGCACACTGTTCTTCTACTCTTCTCTTCACTTCTTTTGCGTCTTTTACTGGTGGCTTCTTCCTCAGTGTCTCCTATGATCTCCAAAACAGCTCAAACACCTCCAAAAACACCAAACTTCGCCCCCAAATGCCATGCACATGAACGTGCCTAAATCTACCCGAATGACACCAATAAACCCTCTAATGACTCTTACTTAAGCTCTACAAAGTAGCGCTTATCATGTGGCATGGTCACATCACATATCTTGCCATATTTTCTTGTATTGACCGTCATAAAACTGCATTAAATCTTCTCTCTCCTATCGTGTAAATCTCGCGATTTCTTTCCATAAGTTACTTAGCCGTTTATTTTTAATTTGTTTCATTTAATTCTTATCCGATCTTCAATCAAAGACTAAGATCTCGAATCTGAATTTCAAAAAAAAAGTCAAAGTCGCATTTCAAAAAAAAAAACGCGACATTCAAAAAAAAAAAAAGAGAAGGAAAGCCAAAATAAGGCAACTTTCTTCCCTCAACGGCTAGGCGCATCTTCTTCATCTCTCCACCGTCTAGTGTCACACTTGAAGGTGTGTCTTGTGTGTACGCGTTGTTTACGCAAGAGGTTAGGACTTCTTTCTTTTGGTTTCGTTTGCTTTTGTGCTTGCATATCACACTTGCTTTGCTTGCCTTTAGCCGTCCTCACGGCCAAAAGAACGCGCCCTCCTCCATGAACACTTGTTACTTGTTGAGTGCTTACTTGTTCTTTGGTTTTGTATTGTCTTTTATGCGTTTTTACTCGCGATGTCTGGTCATATTGTGATAGGTAGCCTCACGGCACCCACCGGTGGGAATGTCCAAGGAGATGGCAACAACCACCCACCACAGCAAAACATCGCGCAACATGAAGTGGTCCCTCTCGCCAATCCTCCCCAACAAGACCCCATTCTGGAGATCTCGGAGGAACAACGCGAGATCCAAGAACTTAGGCGCCAAGTTGCCCAATTTCAAGCCATGCAACGCGCCGCGCCGGCACAACCCACACCAACTTTAATGGTCCCTATGGACACCCTGGGCGCACCGCGTCACACTGAAGCTGGACCAAGTCAACAACGCATGGACAAGGGCAAAGGAGTGATGCCCTCCACTTCAAACTTGCAACCGCAACTTCAAAGGATCCAATCAGTGATCGAAAGTCGCCAAGGCTATGTGTCGCATCGCGAACGATATGCACCGCGGGCAACACCAGCCGACTACGACATCGACTCTGACCGCGATGAAGATGCCCATGGTGAGTACTCTGAACCCTTTGACTTCCATGACAGGTATGAAGCCAGAGGAACAAGACACCGCGGCGAAATGGCATCAACACCACTTGCAGGCCGAGCCAGGCGAGAAGAACGCGACTCAGGTCTGTCGCGTCGATCCAATCGCGCCCCAAACGCCGAGCCGCGTCAGCGTCGCCATGATCCCACTCCAGTTCCTTTCGACGTCAATGACCACCTTGGCCATCAAAGCGCGCGCACTCCGCGTTATGGCTCCGATGGCTATGGTTCGACGACGCCGACTGTCCATGATGACTTCCATGAGTTCGATGACGAGGAGATAAAGGACGCAGGGCTCATCAATCCAGGCTCTTTCCACCCTCCCCTGGGTATTCCCATTGAACTCCAAGATAGGCCAGCGGACTGGATCCCACCTCCACTCTAACCAATCAGACAACAGCATCGCGTTGTGGGAGACAACACGCGCGACTTTCGTGGCCAACACCAAGAGGACATAGCGCGTGACTTTCGTCGCCAACACAATGCACCTGTTCAAATAAGAAGACAAGGACGCGCTGAGTACAACGCACATCATAGGGACTTTGTCAATGAAGATGTCCTGGCTCGCCAAGCTCGTTGTCCTCATCATCACGCTGCGGAGGCTGCACAACGCGCTTATGCGCCTACCTGCTCAACAAACACCAAGGCTAAGTCGCCATGAGGTAAAAGTCAAAATTGAGCATTTCTTTGGCAAATATGACCCCGCTGTGTTTCTTGAGTGGGTGCAGGCTACAGAGTACACGCTGCGATATTGTCGCGTTCCCACAGAGGAGCATGTTGACGCGACAACCCTACATTTTAGAGGGGCTGCACGCGTTTGGTACCATAGGTTCGTGGACGATCACGTTCGTCGACACCTTGTTCCACTCACGGATTGGCACCAACTCGTGTATGTCATGACACAGAAGTACGTGCCAGCTGACTACAGAAATCAAATGTGAATGGAGATCGCAATGGCGTGTCAAGGATCTAAAATACCTCTGGAGTTCTTCTCTCAGCTGGAGGACATGTACTACAAAGCCAGCATCAGTGTCGCCCCATCCACACTGCAAACAAAATTTCTGAGTGGCTTGAATGTGTCCATCCGTGACCAACTTGAGATATTACCCATCAAGGATCTGAAAACCTTGACGCACACCGCGATGTAAATCTACAACCAGCAATCGCGTCGCCGACAACCCTCCTGGCAAGCTCCGGGTCAAAGAAGGTATGATTCTAACTCTGGTCAATCCCCTTCTACTAATGTGCGCAGTCTACCAACAGGAACCACCACGTCAACTCAAAGCCGACAGGGGAAGATTGCGACAACACATAACAATGCTCCTCGCGCGACGCCTACAAAGGGCACATCACCAACTCCAGAGCGCACGCGTGACTTGGAGTGTTTCAAGTGTGGAGGACGAGGGCACTACCAGAGAAATTGCCCAAACAACAAGAAAGTCCTCTTCTTAAGCATCGCTGCAGGATATGAATTTTATGAGGAGGATGACACACCCCTTGAGACCATAGAGGAAGGATTCGAAGATGACGAGGAGGCATACACCTGTGAAGCCACCGCGATACATGAAGGCACACCACTGAGCCTTGTCACGCGACGTCTCCTCACCGTCAAGGAAGCAACCCTTGTCGACCAACGCGAGAATCTATTCCATACGCGTTGCTTGGTCAAGACCGCGTCCTTGAGTGTCATCATCGATGGAGGCAACTGTTGTAATATCATCAATGAAAATGTGGTCAACCATTTCAACCTGCCAACCACTCCTCACCCACAACCTTATGGGCTACAATGGATTTCATCGAGTTTTGGTAACATTGTAACTCGTCAATGTCTTATTTCTTTCAACATTGGTCAATATACAGATTCGGTCCTTTGTGATGTCATTGCAATGGACGCCACACATCTTTTATTAGGGCGCCCATGGCAATTCGACAGGCGCGTTCTTCACGATGGCTATTTAAACACTTATGTGTTTACTTACCACGGGAAACGCATCACGCTCTTACCAATGTCTCCTCATGAGATTTTACAGGATCAGGTTGAACATGATCGACAGAAGGCTATGGAAGTAACAAAGAATCCAAGTACAAGTAGCTCGCGTTCTTCCACTGGGCACGAAGTCGCTACCACCGACAACGCGTCCAATGATCGAACGTGTTCCAATGAAGGCACAAAGACTGCGCAAAAAAGCTCCAAGTTGAAAGGCACTTGTGAGCACAGACTGCTTC
Source organism: Rheum nobile (assembly GCA_027886185.1). Taxonomy (NCBI): domain Eukaryota; kingdom Viridiplantae; phylum Streptophyta; class Magnoliopsida; order Caryophyllales; family Polygonaceae; genus Rheum; species Rheum nobile. The sequence continues at coordinate 1,867,002 of WOAB01000127.1, forward strand.
TGGCGCGGCCAAGCGACCTCACTGCCACCTTGAGCGGCAAGGCCCCATGTTTCCTATTAGTGCCAACGCCATGCATCTCGGAGGACCACATCACGGAAGCTTTGCCGAGCGCAATCTCCTAGTTGCTCGATGAGTTCAAGGACATATTCCCAGAGGAGCTTCCACAAGGCCTTCCCCCTTTACGAGGCATTGAGCACAAAATTGATTTGGTGTCTGGTGCCTCACTCCCAAATCACGCTGCCTATCGCGCTGGACCAGAAGAAACCAAGGAGTTACAGCGCCAAGTGCAAGAACTTCTGGATCGCGGCTACGTAAGGGAATCCCTAAGCCCTTGCGTGGTCCCCGTGATCCTAGTGCCAAAAAAAGATGGATCATGGTGCATGTGTGTCGACTGCCGCGCCATTAATCAGATCACAGTCAAGTACATACACCCAATACCACGCCTGGACGACATGCTCGATGAACTGCATGGCGCGACCCACTTCACCAAGATTGACTTGAAGAGTGAATATCACCAGATTCGCATGAAAGAGGGTGATGAATGGAAAACCGCATTCAAGACCAAATATGGGCTTTATGAATGGCTAGTCATGCCGTTTGGTCTCACCAACGCGCCAAGCACGTTCATAAGGCTCATGAACCATGTGTTGAGGGAATATCTTGGGAAATTTGTTGTCGTGTACTTTGATGATATTCTGGTGTACTCGCGTAGTTTAGACAATCATGTAAAGCACCTTAGGCTTGTGTTAGAGTGCTTGAAACGCGAACAATTGTATGCCAATCTTGGCAAGTGTCGTTTTGCATCCGACACTACAAACTTTCTGGGCTACGTGGTCTCCAAGGATGGACTCCGCGTAGATGAAGACAAAGTGAAGGCCATCCGAGATTGGCCAACACCCATAACACCAACAATGGTTAGAAGCTTCCTTGGCTTGGCAGGCTTCTACATGCGATTTGTTCGCGACTTCAGCTCCATCGTCGCGCCACTCCATGATCTCACAAAGAAAGGCGCCGCGGTGAATTGGAAGGAGACCCACAACCACGCGTTCAACGCGTTGAAAGAGGCCTTGTGCAACGCGCCACTGCTTCAACTACCAGACTTCACCAAGCACTTTGAAGTGGAATGTGGCGCGTCCAATGTGGGAATTGGTGGAGTCCTCCACCAAGAGAAGAGACCCATCGCGTACTTCAACGAGAAGCTCACAGGGGCAACTTTGAATTACCCCACCTATGACAAGGAGCTCTACGCTCTTGTTTGCGTACTCAAGACATGGCAACACTACATCTGGCCACGGGAGTTCGTGATCCACTCGGACCACGCCGCCATCAGCTATCTGAAGAGTCAAGCCCACCTAAGCCGCCGCCATGCGCGTTGGGTAGAATTCATGGTGACGTTTCCATACGTCGTTATGCATAAAAAAAGGTAAGGAGAATGTGGTCGCCGACGCCCTTTCTCGCAGGTATGTTCTCCTTACTCATCTTCAATCTAAACTTCTTGGCTTCGCGTTGATTAAAGAATTATATTTGATTGATCCATTCTTTAAGCCAATTGTAGAACACTACCTTAGGGACCGCGAGTTTGAGACATATTTCTTTCATGAGGGGTATCTTTACAAAGTCGGGCGCCTGTGTATTCCTAGCTCACCCATTAGGAAACTCCTCATCTAAGAAGCCCATGAGGGACGCAGTCATTTTGGGGTAACCAAGACTCTAGCTGCTCTTCGCAAGCATTTCTTTTGGCCGCGCATGACCACTCAGGTGACGCGACATTGCACCAGTTGTGTCACGTGTCAACGCGCTAAGTCTACTTCTCATCCCTATGGTCTCTACACACCATTACCCATCCCATTAGGCCCTTGGAAAGATTTGTCTATGGACTTCATCACAGGTTTGCCTCTCTCTCGTAAGGGTAAAGATTCAATCTTTGTAGTGGTGGACAGATTTTCAAAAATGGCCCAGTTCATCGCATGTAAGACCACACACACACTGCTAGTGAAATCGTCGCCTTGTTCTTTGACAACGTGGTCCGTTTACATGGGATACCTAGGTCTGTCGTGAGTGATTGCGATATAAAATTCGTAGGCCTTTTCTGGAGAACACTTTGGGGGAAGTTGGGTACCAAAATTTTGTTTTCAACTAGCTACCACCCTCAAACAGATGGTCAAACTGAGGTGACCAATCGAACCCTAGGAGCCCTCCTTAGGACCATGCTCAAATCCAACCCAAAGCGTTGGGAAGACTTACTTGTAATTGTTGAGTTTTCGTACAACAGGTCCAGGCACTCCGCGACAAAGCTCACCCCATTCGAGGTAGTCTATGGAAGAAACCCAATGACTCCGCTCGACATGATGCCGCGACCTTTGAAGGATAGTGAACACACTAGCGCGGCCAACCGCGCCGCGATGATCAAGGAACTACATCAAAGAACGTGGGAGCAGTTGGAACGCTGCGCTGATCAGTATGCCACACAGCACAACCGTGGGTGCCACCGCATTACTTTTGCCCCAGGAGACTTGGTGTAGGTGCATCTTCGCAAAGGCCGTTTTCCAGCAAAGCAAAAATCAAAATTGGCACCACGCGGTGATGGCCCGTTCCGTGTGGTGAAGGCCATTGGAGACAACGCATATGAGATCGCGCTTCCTCCAGACTATGGTGTCCACGCGACCTTCGCGTGCAAAAGCAATCGCCAACGCGACACAGTCCATGGTTGTCCGCGTCGTCGCAAGCCAAGGAACGCAAGAGACCGCGTTCTCCCTCAGAAGCCTCCAACCAAGTCTAGAGAACGCGTTCTCTATCAGGATACTCTCCACGATTAAGTGAACGCGATCTTTCAGTGTTTAATCATTTTTAGAACATTAATGTTTAAATAGTTATTTCTTTTTGGGGCGTGTGTTCCACACGTGTCGCGTGGGCTGGCCCATTTGGCGAGACTCCGCCCATCCGAGTCCCGCTATGTCCTATAAAAGGTCATCTCGACCTTCTGTACTAGGTTACGCTTCATTTTAATCTAAGACCTTTTGTCGAGAGCTTTTGCCTCCAACCTCTTAGATCGGCGTCACCCCAAAATCTTACTTCTCATCTCCATTCCTCCGCTGCCGACGCTACGGCCTCCACTCGATCTTCTCGAGTCTATCCCCTCCGTTGCCGATGCTACGGCCTCGCTCATCTCTCGAGCTCCCATCAACATCGTGTTATTCCACTCACGCGACGCGTTCCACTCATCCAACCACTGAAGCGACCTGTGCGACTTCCCACCAAGATCATCGATCTAGTATTCACAAGCAGGAACACATCATGTTATCTATTGAGTGGTTTTGGTGGATCAATAACAATTCCTGCTTCAATCTTTATCCTTTTGTGACTAAATATACTCAAAGTATGACCCATATATTTTTCTTAGCATGCACAGAGAAGAATAAAAGAACCGGTGACTAATTATTCTCTTGTTATACTATGACTAAGACTTCGCTGAATTTGTATCGGGTATTTAAACAATACAAGGACGCTAAATACTGCAACACGACTGTATCAGGGAATAAGAATGATGAAGACAACAGACAAGAGCAAATGATAGAACACAATGAGAAGAAATGGAATATAAGCCAACACATTAGGAGAAATGTCTACTTGAAGCATTTCCTCCATACAACCAAATGGTCTTGGACTAAAACTAAACAAGTGGATTACATCCAAAGACTCAGAACATGAACTATGCAATATGAACTGCTATATATGTACATGATTAAAGTGCCACAACTATCCTATGACTACAAATGTTGTCATAACAGAGTTTACCTATGGTATAAAACACTTCACATTCATAATTGCTTTCTTCGTCTCATTTACTCTAAACGAAATTAGAAGTTTATCCTAAAGATAAGTCTAAACACAAAACAAAGACTAAGTGAACAAGAAGAACTTGTCTTCACACTATTGTAGGAAACTACTTTGTGTCTTGTGTTTGTACAAGAGATAAGTTATTCACTGCTATACTGGAATAGGAAAAAATATACAACTAAGAAGCAAAATTATACTTATACCCTTATAAAACATATCTGGAATGTTTATATGAAATGTCAAATACGAACTACTCCTCTCTTAATAACTGAATTAGGGACTTATAAGCAAAGAAGTCTTTGTGGTAGCTTACAAGCAAAACAGTACACTAAAACTAATGATACATATACTTGTTATATGTCTCAATGCCATAAACTAAGAAACAAGTCCTCTAACTGTCGTTGGATATGGGGCAACTACTCAATAGGTTTTTTATGAAGATCACAACCTGGAATTGTCGTGGGATCAGGAAAAAAAACCCTATGGATGGATGTTGAATCCTTTTGTAAAATTGAACGAATTCAATTATTCGCATTATTTGAAACTAGAACGAACAAAGATCCTAGTGACAAATTGTGGAAAAAAGCTGGATTTGATCAATTCCATTGTGTTCCGGCTACTAGATTCTCATGTAGAATTTGCGTCATGTGGAAAACATATCAACTTACAAATGAAATACTCGAAATAGACAAAATTGAACCAATATTTGCCAGTATTAAGTATACCAATTTGTCCACAAACATTAAAGTTTTGATCATTCTCACATATGCCCGCCGAATGAAGCTGGCAAAAATGAATTCTGGGAAAGCATTATTTCATTTATCAAAAACAACGCTTATCCTTGTATTATTATGGGTGACCTTAATGAAATACAAGATCCTACTGAAAAGTTGGGTGGCTCTGCCCCACCATTGACGAAATTTGCTAGACTAAGATACTTAAAAAATGAATGTGAATTATTGGATATACCTATACAAGGAAATACCTTTACTTGGAGGAAAAACAAAACAGAAATAGATAACATCTATGAAATACTAGATAGAGTTCTGATTCATCACCAAATCTTGCAATGGTATCCAGACATTTATACCAAATATTATGCATTCACTAGCTCTGACCACTGCCCCATATCCATTGAACTAGCTACGACAACTCCCTTTAAAATCAACCTTTCAAATTTGAAAAAATTGGATGACGAGAAAGGACTCTAGAAATGTAGTAAAATAAGCTTGGAGAACAAATTATCATGGATCTAGAATGTATAATCTAGTTTCTAAGACAAAATTGCTATAAACATGCTAAATTTTGGAAATTTGTACAAGCTCTAATAATAACTCTCTGAAATGCAAATGGAAATTTGTACAAGCTCTAATAATAATCTAATCCACAAACAAAATAGACTAATGGAAGAAAAAAAACTCCTTAGTTTCTAGAAGATTTTTTGGAATCAAAGAGTAAAAGTAAAACATATTAAATTCAATGACACCAATGCAAGCTACTTTCATAAAATAGCAAGTGGGAGAAGAAATAGATAAATTATAAAGGAAATCAAAACCCAAGAAGGAACTAGCATTATTGGTAAAGAAATTATAAGAAATGAAATCAGAAATGATTTCATAAAGAGATTTAGAAGTGAAGAAATGAATGAACGTTTACTTTAAGAGAACCTTGAACTAATTCAACCTGAAATTTCAACAGAGGAAAATGCAGAATTAACAAGAAATGTCACTAATGAAGAGATTAAGAAGGCTGTTTTTGACATTGGGTCGGATAAATCTCCAGGACCAGATGGTATGACATCAGAATTCTATCAAAAATATTGGGACATTATAGGTCCTTCTGTGATTCAAGCAGTTAAGAGTTTCTTCCTTTCAGGAAAATTACTCAAACAAATCAACCATACATTTATATCGCTAATTCCAAAATGCGATATTCCAAACTCTACAAATCATTACAAACCTATTCTATGTTCTACAATTTATAAGATTATATCAAAAATCTTAACAACACGGCTTAAAAGCGCTATGGAAAAATTAATCCATCCCTTGCAGGGAGCCTTTGTTGCAAACAGAGCAATTCAAGACAATATCTTAATTGCTCATGAGATTTTTTACTCTTTTAAATCAAAACTTAGAATTGAAGGATTCATAGCTCTTAAGTTAGACATGGAAAAAGTCTATGATAGAATTGAATGAAAATTTATTATTGAAATTATGAAGAAATTTGGATTCCATGATATATTTATCAACTGGATAAAAGAATGTATTATGACTGTATCTTTCTCAATGCTAGTCAACAATGGCCCCACATAAATTTTCAAACCAACAAGAGGACTTCGACAGGGAGATCCCCTTTCACCTTTTCTATTTATACTAGGATATGAAATCCTAGCTCGAAAACTACAACGAACATCTGATAGACCTCGAAAACCTATTGAATTTCAAATCTCTAGATATGGAACTACAATTCATTTCTTGGCTTTTGTTGATGACATTATGATATTTTCAAAAGCCAAGCAGGAAAATTGTAAAGAAATTAAGGATATAGTGGATGAATACTGTAAAATTTCTAGACAAAAAGTAAACTTTCATAAATCTTCCTTCCAAGTTACGAAAAAGGTAACAACCGTAAAAAAATTGGCAATCCAGGGAATACTTTCAATAACAAACATGATATCTCTTGAAAAATATTTAGGATGTCGTATCATTAATGGTAGAGTAAACTCTAATACATTTGTTGATCTTTTAATCAGTACACAACAACAACTAACCAAATGGTAAGCAAATTCTCTATCTTAAGCAGGTCGAACGACATTAATAAAAGCAAATCTAGCTTCTAGACTTAACTACCATATGCAAAGTTTTATGCTTCCAGCACAAACCCATAACGAACTTGATAAACTTAATAGAACTTTTAGTCTGGAATAAGGACCCCTCATATAAACCTCTTATAGGTTGGGAAAAGATTTGTAAACCATTTCAACAAGGAGGACTTGGATTGAGAAAAAACATAGGATATGAACAAAGCATTACAATTTAAATTGTTATGGAAAATATTGGCTGAACCAGACAATATTTGGGTGAGAATTATAACTGAGAAATACCTAAAAACACAACATATATTGCATTATGAGAAACAGGGTAACTGTTCTTGGCAGTGGTCCAAAATGATCAAAATTCAGGACGAATTCAAAAAAGGACCCATTAAATTCTAGACTGATAGATGGGTCTCTATAACTCTTTTATGTGACATTATCAACATACAACCAACTCAGAATAAAGATGCATTAGTGGCAGAATTTATTCTACCTAATAATACCTGGAACAAGGAAAAGATAGAACAACTTGTACCAACTCGCACATCTAATTAAATAGTATCCATTCCAATACCCTTAAACAATATACATGATAGAATGTATTGGGAAGCCAGTAAAAATGGTTGGTTCTCCACAAAATATGTCATGGATATGATTACCAAAAACAAAAGATACACAACTTATGACTCTTATTGGATTTGGGATTTGGACACGATTCCTACAGTTAAAATTTTCCTTTGGAAAATTACGAAAAATGGACTCCCAACCAAAGTCAGACTAGCTGAAAAGGGGGTTGCACTCCCACAGGGGTTTGTCCATTGTAATGCACAAACTGAAGATTCTAATCACCTCTTATTCCAGTGTATCCATACACTAAAAACCATACAAAAATTGAACAACCAGACATATAGAATCATTAGAGCCTTGAATATAGGTAATAAAAAAGCTATGAAACTATTGAGGAAATCCGACATAAAATTGATAGACCACAATTTGTAGAACTTGCAGTCTTTTGGTGGGGAATCCGGTTCTATAGAAACCAATAAAGTTTTGGTAGAACAAATAATGACACTGACATGATAAAGAATGTACCTATTTACATTAAAAATCAAATTCATAACTGGAAACAAACGAAGACCTGAAACCAAGACTGTCTGGAAGATAATAAACCAAAGCGCTATAATAACAAAAATAGACGACCAAAGAAGAAATAGAAAAAACCACCGGATAATTTTATAAAAATTAATACAGATGGATCTACTAAGACAAATGTGACTTTAGCTATGGATTTATCTTCCGAAACAGTAAAGCCGAACCAATCCACTTTTCTGGGGAAACATTGTGGAATCTCACCCCCCTAAAAACGGAAACCCTTGTAGTCAGAAATGCTCTGGTTAAAGCCTATGAATTAGGACTTAACAACATTTATCTTGAATGCGATAACCTAACGATTGTGAACGTCCTAAATAAGATTTGACATTGTCCTTGGGATATTGAAATCTTAATTTCTGATATCATTTGTTATTTATAACTTTTTTCCATAGTGCAGATTTGTCATATCTTACGGGAGTCCAACGCTGTTGTTGATTTTATTGCAAAGATGAGCCAACGGCATCCCTTGAAAAACCTTAGAGCCAATCAAGATCTTGTAAATCTCATCCGAAATGATACTATAGACTAATTAATCAACTTTGTGTGGTTTTTCAGTCTAATTTTTAGACTTTAGATTTTTTTTTACTATAATATCCTAGGATATGAAACTGACTATATTAATGTCAACACATTAATGTCCCCTACAATACACCAAAAATGTAGAGATGGTGATATTAATTTCAAATTCACGACAATATTAAATTCAAACAATAGGCACGAAAAATATACCTATACGGCGGGGATTCCTACTTGCACCGTATTGAATTTTGGGTCCGTTTGTTAATTTGAACGGTGAGAGACACCGTTTGACTATTTTTTATTTTTTTAAATTATAAAACGGTGATGGACACCGTTCGGGTTTTTTTTTTAAACTGCAATTTGTTTTTTTTTAAAAAAAAAACTATTTTTTTAATTATAAAATGGTGATGGACACCGTTTGACTATTTTTTTTTATATATAAACGGTGTTTATCACCGTTTCTCTGAAAAAAACAAACGGATTTTATCACCGTTCACGAATTATTATTTAAAAAAAAAAAAGGAACGGTTTGGGAATTTTAAGGGGGGTTTATGGGATTTTTGGGTATTATTTTTATGGGGTTTATGTAATTTGTTTAAAAATATAACAAAATTTATGTATTTTAGTTTTTAAAAATAAATTATATGAATAAATTTTTTTTAGCGGATTTATATGAGTGTTGGGCCTAATTTTTTATTTATATTAACATATCAAATAAATTCAAATCATAAAAAATAAAATATTAATTGAACTAAAGTCAATAAAATTTAGATTAAGGTATTACAAAAGATTTATTTAATTGTTCCCCTCATTTTTTCTCTCATACCCTTGCCCATAACCTGTCCCGTACGGTGGATGATACCCTTCCCCGTACTGTCGGTACTCTTGGACATATCCAAGTAAATTCATGAATCCACTTGTTTTCCCGTACTGCCCCCCGAACCCTGTCGGCACTTCGAACGGTGGCCCTTGCCCATAGCTTGGACCTCCTGTAGCTTGTGCGAACGGTGGGCCTTGGAATGCTTTTTCCCCGAACCCTGTCGACACTCTGAACGGTGGCCCTTGGAATGCTTGCCCATAGCTTGGACCTCCTGTCGCCGGTGCGAACGATGGGCCTTGGAATGCTTGCCCAAAGCTTGGACCTCCAGCCGACGGTGGGACTTGGTATCCTTGGCCGAAGTATGGACCTTGATACCCTTGCCCTGTACTTAGACCTGTGGATGACCCATATTGTGTCCCGTGCTCCTCGTATTGTGTTTCCCGAACTGGTATATACCCTTTTGGTTCAGCAGCCTCTGCAATTGGAGCTTCAACCGATTGTACATTCACAAGCGCATGGATCCGTTGAAGCGCTGCTTTTGCGATATGCAAGTCTGGCATTGTATCCAACTGGCGAAGGGTCTCGTTGACTATCCCTTGTATATGATTAATTTTGATAACAGATTCTATGTATGCGGGCATGGGACGTTCGTTTTCCATCACACTCTTGGAATCCGCATACATGTAAGGATGGGAAAGACGTTGCAACCATGAAACGTAGCCATCCACCGTCTGCGTGCTTGTGGTACAATTGGATAGCCTCAGAATCGGGGATTGGTAGTTGGGCAGTTCATCCCAATGGTCGTCTGTGGGAAAGAACACTGCCTCGTAATTATATAGCATCAAGTTTCTGATTCTACTCTTGGGGCAAATCGGGTCAATGGGAATCGGTTGAACCTTACCGAATTGACGAGTCACTCGATCAGGCATGTAAGGTTCACTGAATTTCATGCACTTCAGAGTTCCTCTGTATGTCGATATGCGGTAGTGTTGTTGATGAACATTGTCCCACGGCATCCATACGACCTATATACATAAGAGTTTGAGCATGTGTTGCATAAATTGCCATCGCTTCGAACAAATCATGTCCGCATGGAAGCCCTCTGACCACCCTCCACCAACCGTCATTGCAAACAGAGATATCAAATTTATATTTCGGGTCCAAGATTCTATCTATCGTGCCCAACATTGTGTCCAAACACATTTTTGACACTTTGTTCAATAGTAGGCTAAACAGATTCTCGTAAGGTGCTCATAGCCTCAACACTGCGGTTGGGATCGTATTACGATCCATTTCCATGTTTCCTCTCACTACACTAACCTGGTCTACTGTGAGTTGGTGGATCTTCTGTGCTAGTGTGTTGAAACCTAATACGGGTCTATTTTCAATCCAATCTTTAAGCACAGAGTGCGCGCCCTCAACTCTACAGACACATGAAGAATATTTTATAAATAAACACATTGATACACTAACAACCTATACACAATAAACTTAAATCACTTTACCTGTTCGTGGTCCTTGTGATTAAATGAAGTTTGGTATCAGTCCAAGCTCTGACGATACGTTCTCTATAAGGCCCAAGCCACGTAGTCATAAGGTAACCCATAAAACCAGTGTAGGTCTCTTGTATCTCACGGAGGCGCGCGTAGTATGTATACTCGGATTTCGAATTGAATAGTAACCGATACGCTTTCATGAATCCATCTGTTAGACCGTTATTATGCGTCACGCTGAGGACAAAAGCCCTGCAATTGTGCAGTATATGTATCCAACACAATAGATGTTGGGCATCGGGGAATACATGGCCTACAGCTTTGACCTCGGCCAAATCTCGATCCGTGACTATCGTCGTTGGCCTCTTGCCGACTTGAGCGAACAAGTGTGCCAACTCTCTAAGTGTCCATTCGTAGTGGTCGACATTCTCATGTGCCATGAACGAATAGGCAACGTTGAAGGTATGTCCCGTGCACGTAAAGCCGACGATCTCAACTAGGGGCAACTTGTACCTATAATCATTTTATAAGAAAGTATTAAAATGACTCTAACCATACTACATTAATGAGTAAAATTGCTCAAAATTTGTAATGTCGGAACTACTAACCTGTTTGTCTTGTATGTCGAATCCATGATGACGACGTAAGGGAACAAGCTCAGCAGATGAATGGAATGAGGGTGAGCCCAAAACAAGTCTTGAACCACATCGTCATGTCCAGGTAGCCTTCGGGGATTGACATAGTAACCAAAGCTTAATAAATATGAGAGGGTGTACTGGGTTACAGTCATACCATCCATCTCTTCAGCGTGAAACTGTTGCCGAATGTTGTAGATTTGCTTCCTCGACGTAAAGACCCTCTTACACGTCTGTCGTAAGAAGGTCATAATCATCTTCGGCTTCGCGGACGCTTGCGTCAATGTCTTGACAATGCTTTTTTGTTGCTCAGTCAAGCGTCCGACATAGGCATGACCCTGCAAGCTCGTCGCAAGATCATGATCATGTGTACCGCATTCCACATACAACATCCATGACCCATCCTTCTGCATCACCCCGTTCAGCACGAATGGACAGTTGCTCTTCTTTGTACGCGTCTTTCGTATCAATACATCCTTGAACGGTCGATAGCTTCCCGACTTCTCGCACGCCAGTATGACTTTTCGCTCCCAGGATTTCGGAATAGTCAACACCATGTTAAGTCTAGTTCCTTGTTCACGTGCCCAGTCTAACATGGACTCACGATCCGACCACTTATAGCTCGTTTGAAAGTAGGAGGCAAAATCCTGCCACTAATTCCAGATATTTTAACATGTATTGGTTTAGTATAATAAACATGTATAATCATAAATTTTCAATGATGTATAAAATATAATATTTATAATTCAAAGTATTTTAAATATTCATGCTTTTTTTTGTCCAATTCTAACTTTCCAATAACATATAAAATAATTTTACAAATAAAATAAACATGTATAATAAAATAGTGGAAATTATATGCAAAACAAACATTATTTAAAAAATACAATTGTTTATGACTTTAACTTTCACAAATTATATATGTGATATTAACTTTTATTTGAATAAATGTACATACACTATAACAAGTTTCAAACTATTTACATTAAAATAATATATACACTTGAATCTAATCTATAAATTAAAGATATTATATGCCTTAAGTAAATATATAAATTAAGCAATGACATTAAAAAAGTAACATAATTAAATCAACTAACATAGTTAAATAAATGAGAGTGGTGTTTTGCTGTATGATTAATTACAGTAAATGAGAGTGAAATTAACATAATTAAATAATTAAATCAACTAACATAATTAAATCAACTAACATAATTAAATCAATAAATAATAATTATATATGATAATCAACTAACATGATTAAATCAATAAATAATTAAATCAGTAAATGAGAGTGGAGTTTTGCTGTATGATAATCATGAGCATGCAATTTACAGTAAATAAGAGTGGAGTTTTGAAGCATTTGATAAATTAATCATGCAATTTACAAAATTTTAATTAAATAATAATTAATACAATTTAATTTACATACCTCTTGAATGGATTCTCCGACATCTTCATTTGACCACGACATTAGGGTAATTCTTCTTTTTAAGCACCTAATTCTTTCTTTGAAACTCAGCTAACCATTTGAAGGTTTTTGACTCAGCTCTTCTCCGAATCCATTTTATAGAAAGCCAAAAATTGTTTTTTTTACCCAATCTTTTCCATTCTGCATCCCCCTTCCCCCTACGAGCATCTCACCCATACGCCTAGGAGCCTCTCTCAGTTGCAGTCAGCGAATCCCAGACGGATTTTTTTACCCGCTGAGATAGAAAACGGTGATAGTCACCGTTCTAACCCAATAAAATTAATAGAAAAATTAAAACGGTGATAGTCCCCGTTCTAACCCAAGAAAATAAAAAAAATTAAAATTAAAACAGTGATAGTCCCCGTTCTAACCCAAGAAAATAAAATAAAATAAATTAAAACAGTGATTATCACCGTTCTAATCTAAAAAATCCCAAAAAAATTAAACGATTATTATCACTGTTTACTTGAACGGACCTGCGGTGGTATCATGCAGTGGTGTGTCTATAGCACCACTGCAGGTGCAAGTAGCATGTGCCCTATACGGCTATACCAATACCAATGTGAACGGTGATTGTACGGTCAATCACGAAAAAAAGACTAAGCAGTCAAGCAGGCACGTGGGTGTGCAAAATACGAGCACGCACAGGCGTACCCAAAGATCTCGACCATTAATCTTCGACCTCATAAAATCGAACGGCTATCAACTATTTATACACACCAACGAAGCATAGGATTCACGGTTCGATTAAACACAGTATAAAATGCAGGACTCCGCCAAAGAGAGCAATCGCCGCGTTGTTTCCCTCTCCATCTTGACGGCGTTTACTTGTCCTATTCTTATACTCCATTTCTCAAGCTTTCTCTCTCCGTCTGTGGTCGGCCTTCAGCTGTCATCTTCTTCGTCTTCACCTTCTCTCTCCCCTTGGAGTTTACGAGGGTCAAGTCCATTTGCCACAGCCTTTCAAAATTTGACGGGAGTAAAAGAAGAAATCAACAACAGGAAAACCGGAGGAGAAGAGAGATGGAGTAAAGAACAAACTGCGATCCGATACCAGGCTGGAAAGGAGGTGGGCCGAGTAGATCGGAGTGCATAATTGGCGGCTTTGCTCGCTGTTTACAGGTTGTCTCTTTTGTCGCTGCTCGTTTTTTGTTCTGTTCGGTTCGGTTCTTGCTTTGCTGTTTAGGTTAGGGAGAAACAGTAACGAAAGACCTGGAACAGCAAAAAGACCTGAAAAGGAAAAAATAAGGATTGAGTGTTTTTGTTGTTTTGCTTGACATTCAAGCTTAATTGGAGCAATTTGGAAGTAGAAAGGCAAAAATTTTAGGGTTATTTGTTAGTGTTTTAGGGTGCAATTCGTGTCCATTCTTAGTTTCTGTAGATATAAGGGGTGGATAGAGAAGTGCGCAGTACTGAACGATTCGTCTCTGAGGAGAGAAGGGGAGGAGTTTGATTTTAGGATTGAAGGCATCTTGGTGAAATCAACATAACCCTAAAAGGACAGGATACAAGGAGTTGAGGCCATTCAATTGTTTGGGGTGTCATTTTTCATGGGAGTAGTGTTCAATGCATCACCTACCTCGGATATTTGCTCAAAGGAGGCAAAGCAAAAGCATGAATAAGAGTCGTCAGACTCCTTCACCTGGGCCAAAGCTCGACCGGAAGAATGCTGCAAAGAACATACTGTACACCCCTTCATCGTCCTTGCCGTCGTCATCCTCGTCGTCATCGTCAACCACAAGTACGTCAACAGCTCCAAGGACTAGGTCCCTGGACCTAAACCATTCCTCTGACAGAAGCTTTCGCATCAGAGGAAACGATGATCAGCTGGAGCAGGTTCTCGAGAGTTTGGGGATATCAGGACCTGACGCATTTGAAATTCCAAAAGCAGCATGGGATGCCTATAAATCAACTTCGGATCCTGTTCCTCCGCCTAAATGCAGCCTGTTTGATGAAGATGTGACAGAACCACCCCGATATGAGGGAGTTCAGGTTTCCACTGTCGAGGTATCTGATGCTTTTTCATGTGATGTGCGGGACCGTGTAGTAATGGAGATTGTTAAGGTGGAAGGTGACTTTGAAAAATATGTTCTTCCTGCTAGGCCTTCCAACAGCACTGTGAGCATAGGAATTAGAGGTGACCGACCTCCTTTCCTAACTCCTCCACCAGCAATGTCACTAGGTGGGATTGACAATACATGCTCTACTTGGGATCTGGTAAAAGGATTAGCACCTGAAGATGGAGGGTCTGACTTGTACCCTCCTTTCAGAGGTGGTTCTTCTGAGGATGAAGCTGGTGAAGATTTCAACAATCATGATGGGCTTCTTAAGAACAGTATATTCAAAAGATCAGAGTCGTATTCATTTACCTCATCACATGAGGATGATTCATCAAGTACAACTACAGATAACTCACCAAGCATGAGGATGCTCCAAGTCAATATCGGTACTGATTGGCAAAAGGGCCGTCTCATTGGGAAAGGGTCATTTGGAACAGTGTATGAAGGAATTTCTAGGTATGTTATGTGTTCTTCTATCACAATAATGATAAGAGTTATATTATCTTTTCACTCTGTTTTGATGATCTGCATTTTTCATTTTATCAACATAGTCATACATAACCTTGTGTAGGTTCTTCTCATCTATCTACACAATTATATTGTTTTTGTATATGGTAAACGTCCTTTGCATTAGTACGATGTCCTTTTTATAATTTTACAAGAACTACCCATTATAGGCTTTCTGCTAACAAAATACCTTCAAGTTGAGAACTAAATTGACTAAAATTCCCACGATGTTCCATTAAATTTTTATTTTGCTGCCATTGAATATCCCTTGCAGGTTCAAAAATAAAATCTGAATGATTAATTCCCATATCTCTCTCTCGCTGCCCGCCTCCCATTTGAATGACAATCCAGATCTAGTTCCACCCCTTTGAACAACAATTGTGATTCCAGGGAGGGATTGCCGGCGCCGGAAAGTGTGAGAGTGAGAGTGAGAGGGGAGGCTGGAGAGTGAAGAGAAAGGGGCGGTGAAACCTTAGGGGAGTTGGAGAGAGTGAAACCCTAGCTTTTTTTTTCTTTTGATTTGCAAGAGTTGGGCTTGGGAGGGCTTTGCCAAATAAGACCCACAATGGGGGACTTGGACTTGGGAGGGCTTTGCCAAATAATGCCCACAATATAGTATTAAAACTCAGTGTAGCATAGGTTTAAAACCATAATTTTTAATCCGTCTACGCGCCTGCTTAGAGGTCGAAATGGAATTTCTGCATTAGAAATAAAAAAACAACTGTAACTTGGTCAAATTGTTTCCAAGCAAAACCCTAAATCACACAACAAAAATATGTTGCCAATGATGGACTATCTATTATTTTTGAATGTGTTCTGTGACCTTCTTAGATATGGTATCCTGTAACCTTATATATATTGTTATCAATAAAATGAATAATTTTTGCATTTGTCTTTGCAGCAATGGGACATTTTTTGCTGTAAAAGAAGTCTCTTTACTTGAACAAGGAAGTCAAGGCAGGGAAAGCATTTTATCACTTCAAAAGGTAGGCAAGTGAAAAATTACATATACTTCGAACTTTTAAATTTGCAGTTTCAAAGACCTTTGTGGAAAGCAAGATAAGGGAAAGGAGTGGGATGAAATCCTTTCTTTGTTTGGATACACTAAAGATGTCTCCCAAGTGACTAATGATCTTGGGACAAAGTTTTATGGTTTGAAGAATTTAAGCATCCTTTAAGTCTCCCATCTCTCTTTCCTTGTTTTCCTAATAGTCTGTTTTTGAAACTGCTTTACAATGTTTCCTTTTTAAGGGTTCATGACCAGTTTTGTTTTGATCATTAATGTTCACTATTTTTTCTCTTCTGGATTTTATCTTGTTCTGTCCTAGGAAATTGAATTGTTGAGTCAGCTAAAACACGAGAACATAGTGCAATATCTTGGTACTGAAATGGTATGTCTCCTCACTGCACTCCTGCTCTTCTTTCTAATTTAAGCATACTAGAAGCATATTATTGTCTTTCTCATCCCACTGATGATGATATGGTGCTGATAGCCTGATATAAAATTTATTATTTCATTTGCTCTCCGTCCACCCATGTTTTCGAGCAGTTTGTTTGCATTTTGCTGTATCAGTTGCCATTGCTCTGTAAGCCAATTAATGACTTACTGCAGTAATATAATATCTTACTTTCTGGGGATCATCGCTGTTGGGTTTGTATGAGTTTTTATCTTGATTTTCCTTAGTCCTGAGTTATGACCTTACTAGGGAAAAGCCTTTCATATGAATGAAATTTATTTTGCTTGTTTTGGAAAGTTAAATGAATGAGAACACAATTTTGAATTAGTGACATTCTCTTCGAATGTTATAAATGCAATTGAATTTCCTGACTCAGTTTGCATAGAATGTTTATGAAACATTCACAAGATGTGCTGCAAACTTGTGATATTTAATTAGGATGATCACTGATTTTGAGTTGCGTGATGCATCCCTTCATTGTCCTGGCTATAGTACTTCTGTGCTGTTGTTGATCCTTTCTGTACGAGTATACCTCGGGTGTGTAATGATCTTACTGATTCTTTCCCCCCCTCAACAGACATTTGGGTTCTCAAAAGCTACTTTACCCTTTGTTAGTTTATTACATCTTACATTGATCAATACAGTTCATACTACTCTGTCGAAAAAAAGTGGGGAATACAGACTTTTCTGATATACTAGACTTGTTTATATGTTTAAGTTTTCCCTATGTTCTTATTCCAGGACGATACAAATCTCTATATCTTTCTAGAGCTTGCGACAAAGGGTTCTCTAGCAAGTTTACGTCCGACATACATTTTCAAGGATTCTGTGGTCGCTGCATATACAAGGCAAATTCTATTGGGCTTGAAGTATCTTCACTCTAGAAATATTGTTCACAGGCAAGTAATGCAGCCAAATCCCTGGATAAAACTTAATCAATCAGGTTTAATTACTAAATCTGTTGCGAGTTGCAACACAGTTAGACCAATTTATTGAACCTGGCTGAGGAAATACTTTTACTAGTTGTTTTTCAGTTTCCTGTTATGGTTATGATTCATAAGTTATGAACTTGGAACAGTGGTTGTCATGTTGATTTATATTGATTACTATCCTTGGTAGCATCAAAGAAATAGAGAACGGAATAATGGACAATTTAACATAAATGCTTCTGACAACATCTGGCCTGGTAACTTTCGTTATCAATTGAATGGACCCTTTGGTTTGTCCCGAAACCTTTCTTACTGAAATATTTAACATGATGGACATTTTAGTGTATAGTGCCTTCTAGAACTGTAGCTTGGTTTGCATTCTTTGTTGAGCTCTGGCTCTTATGATGACCATTCACTTTTGATTCCACATATGAAATTACCTCTCTATTATCTCTCAACTGTAGTATTGTTTCTGGGTTGTCCCTTCCCTGAAATTCCTCCTTTCATTCAGGGTAACTTTATATTTGAACTCTTCGAATAATTTGGAAGTTGAACTATTTACTTCACGTGTCTAATATTTTAGTGTGCTTTTCAGGGATATAAAGTGTGCAAATATACTTGTTGACTCCAATGGAATTGTGAAACTTGCTGATTTTGGATTGGCAAAACAAGTATATCTCGAATTGTCAGATAATACTCCTTTCACTGCATTTCTGTTGCTGTTGTTTACACAATGTTCTATTGTTTTTAGGTTGCTAATTTCAATGATATAAAGTCTTCAAGGGGTACTGCTCTGTGGATGGCACCTGAGGTTTGTATTTCATTTTCAATCCATTATTTTTCTGCTTGAGGACTATTTATTTCAGAATTCAGAGCATGAGGTTGATAATCTTCTTTAGTAATCTAATTAGTGCTACTATGCTAGTGATCTTTGAAGTCAGTTGATTGATTATACGCTTTTTTCTCCTTATTCATTTTTTTATGTTGTCAGCTAATAACTCGACTTTTTTCTGAATACATCATAGAATCATAGTGTTACTTCAGTTTCCTTTCTTGCTTCAGTGGTTCTTGTTACTCTCAATGGTACCAGTTACAAGTAACCTAGTACGTCGCAGGGAGGTGTACATCCTACTCCTGCCCAATACGGCAATGTCACCTATATGGGATATGACTGGGGTTGTTGTAAAACATGCTTTGGAATGTTCACACCTTTTTTTACAATATTATGGAACACTAACAAAGTCATCTATAGTCTAATCAACTCTCTCTTATTAGATAGTGTTCTATTGACACTAACAAAGTCAAAGTAACTGCTCTCCTTCATCCTTTCAGCTGCTAGCTCTCTAAGTACGTAGTGCATGAATGTATCCTTGTTCATGGGAATTACTTTCTACTTTATGATATTAAATTCATGTAAAGCAGGTAGTTAATCGGGCAAATCAGGGATATGGAATTGCAGCAGATATATGGAGCCTTGGATGTACAGTACTAGAGATGTCAACCGGAGAACTTCCATACCATCCTTGTGATGCTGTACGCTAAATCATCCCTTGGTTCCTTCATTTGATTTGTACTCTAAATTTTGAAAATTTTAATCTAAATTTTTACAAGCACTGCCACAACAACAGCCTAGTGGAAGACTTGTATTCAGATTGTGAAACGTTTGTTTAGATCAAAAGTTAGGCCAAATGGACAGGTGTATAGAAAAAGTATAAATAAGACATCAGCACACTAGAAAAGTAAGCAGCTTACAAGGGTTATCACATTGGGCTATCATTAATACTTTTGTTCCAAAGAAACTACAAATAAACTGAAGTAATAGGTCAAATGGGCTCCTAAAATTTGTTTTGAAACTTTTGTTCATGTATTTGCATTCCTGAACAAAAATATTTGGACTAAGATCTATAGTCTAAACTTATGTCTGTATAAAGCCCTGGATCTTACTTTTTCTTAGTAGTTGTGCTGTGGATCTTGTCGTTTGAGACATTTTTATTATGAAATCCTTTCCTACCTATAATTGTATTTGATGACTTCTTTGTGACTCGAACTCTGTATGCTCCCTCTGACATTACCCTGTTTTGCTGTTTGCCCTATAGTTCCAAGCTTTGTATAGGATTGGGAGCGGTGAACTACCTCCTGTTCCGGAGACTCTGTCACCAGATCTTAGGGATTTTATATTGAAGTGCTTACAAGTAATTCCCAACGATCGTCCTTCAGCTGAAGAGCTTTTGTATCATTCATTTCTGAAGAGGCCCTTAGAATCCCCTGCTGTTGTTAGGGGGGAGTTGTGGTGGAGATAGGTGAAAAGAGATGTAAAAAGTTAAGAGGTAAGGATCCTGTTGAAGCTATCTCGGTTTCCCAAGTTTTGGCACTTTAAGATTTATGGTCATTAACTCTTGATTTAAGCAGATCCCTGCCCTTGGGGGGTTGAGGTGGGGTTAGGTTAGGCTGGATGGTATTGTATTTCCCATTCCTCTCATACAGCTGCCATTGCAGATTGAAATGGTATGGGATCTGTAAAGTTTTTTTTTTTTAAACCACATGTTTCTTCTGTTGTGTAGTTGAAGACGTGCTCCCCTCTCTGCGATACGCAGTTGTATTAATTTAATGCATGAAAGGGTTTTCTTGATGTCAATAATATTCTTAGGTTCTGAGGAGGCTGAGACCATGGTACTCTAGTATTGTCTTCTTTTTCCTTCCTTTATGTGGGGAAATGGAACCTAAGGTGAATGCCTTGTGGAGATGTGTCAGTTGAGCTAGTATAGATTTAACACCTCTACAATCTTCTCATAGAACAAAATTGTGATGATTTAGGTCTTCAGGCCATCTGTCTGGCTTTTCCTCTTTCCCTCTTTCTGACTCCTGTTGGTGTAGGTTAACTCCGGTGACAGTATTTTAACATGTGCACGACTCTTCTTACTCAAGGAAAACCGTTTTCTTTTTCCGCCCCTGCAGGATCCACATTGATTGCATATGAAGGGAAAAATTCCTGGTTTCATGGCATGATTATAAAGTGCCAGTAGAAGCAAGGAAACAGATATGACAAGCTACCCGTCTGGGGATTGTTGCGCGCAGCACATTGTTCCGTGCTCAAAGCCTCTCCTTTCGAATTTTACCGGGCAGTGGCAGACGGGTGTATCTGTTGTTCATGCTTGATGATTGTGCTGCAAGATTCTACTAAGGGGTGAAATAAGGATTTCAAAGGGTTGGGTCATAGTTTCCTTTTAATTGACCTCTGTATTCTTGTACATATGTTTGTAGCTCTTTGTTCTTGTCTTGTTCTTTAATTTTATTGGAAATGGAGAGCACGTAAATCAGAGAAGTCCGTTGTTTTTTTATTTGAGGAGTGCTAGCTCAATTGTTTTTTTTATTTTTTCTTGGACAGTTAGATATTTCGATGTATAAATTGACTAACGTAAGATCTAGATTATAATTTTGTAGATTTGCAGGTCTGACAATTGCACTAGAGTTGATCATTGGCAGCATCTTCCATGAAACCCGCCCTACTCCGCTCAACACCGTACCCATTTACATCAATATATGCGTGCAAGGATGACTTGTATGAACTCTTGTTCTTGAATTTTGTAGATTTGTAGGAACAGTGTGCTGCGCGCAACAACTCCTTTTTGGACAGACAGAGTTGTAGGAACTTTTTTTTTTTTTTGAAAAACAAACTGGCTTATAAATTAGCAGGAAGAGGAGTACAAGTTACAAGCCAGATCAGCTGGCATCTGAGAGATGTGGGAATAGTAAACCTTAGCCTCAAAAGGCAAGGACAAACCATGGCGAGCAGCAGAATGAGCAAAACAGTTAAAGGATCTGGAAATATGCTCAAATTTAACATATTGAAATAAAGAAACTTTCTTCCTATTAAGGGCCTGTTCGGTAAGTAGTATCAAAATCGAGTGAAAGTGGAAGGAAGTGAAAGTGGAAGTTGAAGTAAAAATACGAGTTGAAGTGAAAGTAAGAGTTGAAGGGGAAATACGAGTTGAAATTACAAAATGGAGTGTTCGATAAGTAGTAATTTAGACAAGTTGAAGTTAGGGATTTTGGATGTGTAATAACCAAAAGGGTATAAAAATTAGAAGAATTTACTAGGCATGTGATGGAACACGTGACAACTTGTTCCTGGGGAATGCTTCCCAAACTCACTGTGTCGTCGTCTCGTTTCTTCTGTTCCCTCCCGAGTATCCCCATTTCTCCAATTCAATTTCATACTTGAATGTTCGTCTCTGGTCGCGATTTTTGGAAGCCAAATCCCAAGTATGGAGTCTACACGTCACTTTCTAACCTCTCATCATCGTCTTTTATGTGTTCTAGCTCATCTTTATGCGTAGAACTAGCTCATTCACCAGTCCAAACTTGTCTTCCTTCGTATTCGACAGTATGTATCGAATTTTTAGGGTTTAGTGTTGCATGAATTGCTTCGACCATGTATCAACTAATGATTTCCTTGTTTGATTTATAATGAACCTGTCATTGGATTTTCGATCCGGTTGTTGGATTTGAGGGTTATCTGGATTTGAGGGTTTAGGGTAGGTTCAAAATTGATCGAAATTTGGTGTCAATCAGATTCCTTCCAATATATTTTGGATGAAGGATGTTTAGATGGTTTTAGATTTCTTTTAGTGTGTTTGATTTCTTCAATTCAGTTGATTAGAGATTGTGGAATGAAATGTAATGTCTGGTTTAGGGTCGGTTGAGCTTAGTTTTACATGTGTATGTTTATTAGAGATTGTGCGTGGTTTCTCTGTGGTATTTGTTTCTTCACAGAGAATATAAATGGAATTGTGGTATACATGTGTATATTGTGGAATGCTTGATTTACCTGTGTATTTGTTTCTTGAATTCAGTTAATCCGGTTTATTATCCCTAAAGGAGAACCAACTTCAGTGTGTTCAAAAGGTGTGCTTCCTTATCCTTCATCAACCAATTTCTTAATAATGTTGGCTTTTTATCTTAAATTCAGATTTGCTCTTGTATATATTTGGTGTTTGCGTATGCCTTGAGTAATGGATGGTGTCCAATTGATATTATTATGTTAAATTGTGTTGAATGTGGATTGAATTTGTGTATGAGTTGAATGTGGATTGTAACCATAGTTGAGGTTGTATGTTCTGTATGTCTTCAGTGTATGACTTCATTTGTTGTCAAATAGTTAAATGTTGATTGAAATTGTTATTGTGTTAAGGTGTGTGTTAAGAGTGCCATGCATTTGTGTTTATGTTGAAATAGAATTCTGGTTATGCTAAGTTATTTTAGTCCCTTAGAGAACGTAGATGGAGGAGGATAAAGGTAAGGGAAAAGCAAAGGAGAAGCAATTTGTTTGGACTGAAAATCTTGCATTGACATTGATGAGGGTATGCAAAGATTATCAGAGGAAACATGACTATTATCAGACATTCACTTGGCCTGATGTTAATGAGGAATTTGAGAAGAGGACAGGCATGTAGGTCACAAAAAATACTTGTAGGAACAAAATTGAGCATATGAAAAAATTGTGGAAGCCATGGTGCGACCTAAGGCGTAATGTGACTGATGTTGGATGGGATTCGGCGACTGGTTTGGTGACTGCTGATGATGAATGGTAGGAAAGACAGAAGAAGGTCTGTACGCATATCAACTAATCTATGTATATGATTTGCTATATATTATTGTGGAGTCAATGGTAACACTTGGTATATGTCCTTCTGTTTGGTAGGAAAAGGATGATAAGTATAGCCAATTTAGAAAGAAAGGGGTTAACCCTGAGTTGAGTGATTTGTGGGATGATGTGTTTGGCCAAATCGTTGCAACTGGAAAGCATGTTATGTCACCAAGTATGGATCCTAGTGCGCTCCTGCTTTCCCTACCTGGAGTTGATGATCGTGTTTATCTGGGTTCACAAGAAGAGGATAGTCTTGACCGTCAACTAGAGAAAGATGGCGAGGAGGAACAAGAAAGCCTCCGGTCGCTCGCTGCTAGGGTAAGTGTTGAGTTGCCACTTGACCAGTGCTTAGCACAGGTACACGAGGGGATTACTGCCCCAAGATCTAATCCATCAAATGTGAGGGAGAAGAGCTCTAAGCTTGCAGTTACACCTAGTACGTCCATCAAGAAAAGAAGGAGAAGGCCAAGTCCTGCTTCAACGACATTCAACGAACACATGGCTGTTGTGGGTGATGCTAGTCAGAAATTGCTTAGCATGATGGAGGGTGATCTTGGAAGTACCAATGATCTGGCACGTGAAGTGAAGAAATATTTCACATATGCAGAATGTGTTGTGGTGCTGGAACGCCTTGTAACTGATGGGCTTCTCAAAGAGAATGAAAAGTTGTATTGCTTTGCCGCCAGTCAGCTTGCTCAAGAACCAAGACGTGAGGTCTTCATGTCCCTCCCGAAAGAGAGTAACAAGATTGCATGGCTACAGTACGAGTACGATTTGGCATACCAGTTATATCAGCCGTAGATGGAGTGTGATGGGTTTGAGTGTTTAGGGTACTGGTTCGGGGATTTGATATGTTTGAGTGTCTAGGGTTAGCACAAGCGTAATGATGTGTTTGTTGAGGTGATGTGCTTTATTATGAACTTGCTTGGTGTATTTCAGAATTTAGTCCAAAACTTCGTGTTAAGACTCTTGAATACCATTAAATTAAACTAATTTTCTTGTTGGAAGTTATTCTTGTGCATGTCTACATTAGTTACATTATTATTATAAGCCACTTGGAGATGTCTTATATAGAAGATGCTTTGTGATTTTTAGTTTACGTCTTGGTCTAGTATAATCCGAAGACATGGATCAACCACTTGGCCCGAGACGAAGGATGTCTAGACGCGAGTTGCGAAAGAAGTACACTACAAGATGTCAGGTGTTGTTGGAGATGTGTGCGCGTCTCTCGGCTGCATACCATGCTAGGTTTATTCACAAGATTCCTTGTTATGATTCAGAGCTCACGGGGTACATGTGGATGCGCCAACTGATGGACTCTGCGTCTGATGTTAGATGTATCAATGCATTTCGGATGGAGAGGCATGTCCTCCAACATCTTTGTGATGAGCTAGAGACGAAGTATAGGCTATTACCTTCATGCCGTATGTCCGTTCTGGAGAAGGTTGTGATTTTCCTTTACACAATTTCAGTTGGGTTGGCTAATAGAGATGTATGTGAGCGGTTTCAGAGATCAGGCGACACCATTAGCCGTGTGTTTCACCAGGTTCTAGATGCAATGGTTGGCAGGCACATGGGTTTTAACGGCCTTGTATGTAACCTTCTGAAACCTCGTGATGCAAATTTCAGTAACATTCCAGCAAAAGTGATGAATGAGCCCCGATATAGTCTTTTCAAGGTATGGATTATTACTTATATTTGCAATTTATTGACAAGTTGAACCAGCCATGTCGTCTAATATTGTTACTGCATTCATTTAGGGTGCTATTGGATGTATTGATGGGGTTCACATTGAATGTTGTGTGCCTGAGGAAGAACAATTTCCTTATCGATGTCGTAAGGGGTATACTTCATTCAATGTGATGGCAGTGTGTGACTTTGATATGTACTTCACCTTTGTATCGGTCAGGTGGGAAGGAAGCGTCCACGACACTCGGGTGTTGGACCATGCTTTGAGCTATCCTCATATGAACTTTCCCCGTCCTCCATCTGGTAAGACATGATCAATCGTCATCTATCCTTACTTTTACAATACATTTGGTGAATTGACAATTCATGCGGATATTTAAAATGTACTGTAACCAAGCTTAATTATTCGTAGGGAGGTACTACTTAGTTGACAAGGGATATCCAGACAGAAAAGGCTATATGGTGCCCTACTCGAAAGGTAAAATATCACCAATCTCAGTTCATGCGAGAGGCTCCAAAAAATATTGTAGAAGGATTTAACCGAGTCCATTCTTCTTTGAGGACGACAATCGAACGATGCTTTGGTATTTTGAAGAAGAGATGAAAGATATTAAAAGGCATGCCGTCATATGATATCCCCACGCAAATCGACATCATTTGTGTGTGTTTTGCGCTGCACAACTTCATACTAGAACACAAGCTCAATGATTCAATCCTAGAAGAGGATGATGATGATGATGAAGATGCTTTGATGTTTGACCCCAATGATGATAAAGGCGAGGACAATGACCCCAAAGGCTACATGAGTGGCATCCGAGATGCCATTGCTAAACAGATTTGGGATCACAAGAATATGTATTTGGCTGGCCTGTAATCTGTAGGAGTAGAATCACGAATGTGCATTACTTATAATTAGGCGGCTAGCATAAGATGTCTAGGGTTAGGCGCTGATTTTGTATGGCGTGATACCTACGTTGTTCTCCATTTTGTATGGCGATTAGGCTCTTAGAACGAATGATCATGTATGATTTTATTGGTTATTTTATTAGTTTCAACGATGCATGACGAGTTTGGGACTCGTAGGTTCGGTCTCGGAGGTCTCAAGGGACCCTACAACCGTGCGAGTATGAGGAACACAACGAGTTTCGGGGGTGCGGAATGCACACTCGTGTGCGTGGTTTCAGACTCGGAGTTACGAAACGTGTCGGGGTTCAAGAGGCGGACACCGAGAGGGTGATTTCCGGGGTCCTAAGGACGTGCACGGTTTGTGACAAACCGTGCAACATGGGCAAGAACCGTGCATTACCGAATAGAAGCCAAATTTGGCCTCAGTGAATCCTCACGGTTTGTCACAAACTGTGCAGTGTCCCAGAACATGTTTTCTGGCCTCTGTATAGCCGCACAGTTTGTGGAACGGTTTGTCACAAACCGTGCGTCTAGCCGGGGAGTGAGTTTCGGTTTGGTTGGCGGGTTTTTAGGGTACTTAACTGACATGAATGGTTTTTAACCTCCTCAATGGGGGATTGAAGTTACACTTTGGGGTTTTAATGGATGTTAATGGTTTTATAACTTCTTATGGATGAAACATTAGTACACGTTAAAGTTGGATTCAACGGTTTTAAAGTTTGAAAACATTGATATTGAACATTCAACGTGTTGAGTTAAATATTCAACATTGAACGTTCAAACGTTGGATTGAATGTGGCGGTTTGTTTGGGTGGCTTTGTGACCTCTCCACACACATGCAACACCGGAAGGGAAAACGAGAGCAACATTCACTACACAAAACAAAGTGCCACAAAACAAACAAACTACCACAACATGGCAAACAAAGTACCACAAAACAAAGTACCACAAAACAAAGAAGCAAACTTTGGCCTTAAAATACCGACAACGACATGGTCCTAAGGAAAACTAATCTAGTCGGATGAGTATTGGGTTCAGATGTACCCAAACTTGACCATTCCAATGAAGGTGGGGCCTAAGATCCGCACCACTAACCACCGCATTGTCGTAGTTGAAAACCGAGAAATCGATCTCATACATCCCAACCTCGGGCCATCGTCTTATAGTTCCATACCACCATCCGTCATGAGCCCAAACGTCTACGTGCATGCCAACCTGGTAGTTGAACACATCTCAATATGGTTGTATGGGACGTAACAACCCATATGGGACATCTTCCTCGAGGTAATCGGAGCGGTCATCAAGCATCAATGTTTCATACTGGACGCGATAAAAACCTATCATTGGCGATACCAAGGTGATCCTTGCCGTGTGGTACGAACCTAGTAAACCATGTTCCGCTCCGACAACTTCAACACGCTCCTCAAGATGGTATTGTCTAGCCATCACGTATGAAATCTAAAAACATACAATAACAAGACATGTAGAGCAATATTGTAGTAGAATCAAAACATACAAATACTGATCAATCGAATTCATATAAACCCAATTTGTTTTGTCTAGCCAATATAGTGAATAGATTTTATAGAATAACAAAGTTGTTTCTTACCGGATTTGGTAAGTATGTTTGTTGGCACCTTCTAGCCCTTTTTCGTAGCACTCCCAAATTAAGTGGGTGCAATTTGCAAATGTGTGTGAGTAGCATGTCCACAACCAAAATATGGCTATATATAGTATCGGTCAAGGTATGTAACTTGTTCCATTGTAGACAAACCTATACACTAGCTTGTAACGAAAACAAAAGTGGAGGTGTCTTAGCTCCCTTAGCTTAGCAAAAGTTCACGTAGCCCCAAAACCTATACACTAGAGCAAAGGTGCACGTGAAGAGGCATGGTGTACCCCAAAAGAAGAAGCATCTTCTTGGGAGGGTACCAAAACGTTGGAAGTGTATCCGACCACCAAGTCAAGATTCAAAGAATACGTACACAAGTTATAACAATGAGATGACCATTTATCACGAAACATAGCTAAAAGCATACAAACGAGATGATCATTTACTAGTTGGATACAAACATACAAACGCACAAGAAGATGATCAAGTACGTACACTACAAACACTTGAAAGATACGAGTATCACAAAAGAAATCGGAAAGGACCACACCAACAAAGACATACCGATCGACAACTACCACACATTGAGTTCCTAGTTAAAAATCCAACCATTACCATTACCATACCGATGACAATCCTCAAGGAAACTAATCCAATCGAATGATAGCGGGTCTCAGACGTAGCCAAACATGACCGTTCTAGTGAACGTGGAGCCTGATAAGATCATAACCGACAACGATATTCTCGTAGTCGAATTCCCCAAAACTCACTTTATAAATTCCAAAGTCCGGGTGTCGTACAACAGACCCATACCACCACCCGTCTCGGTTCCATACATCAACATGTTGCCTTATCTCGTAATAGGGTAGAGTTCTATGTGGCGGTATAGGCCGCAACAACCCCCATGGGACTTGCTCTACAAGGGGACCCGAGCGGTCGTTACTCATCAATGTTTTGTATTGAACACGGTAGAATCCAATCATGGGTAACACTGAGGATATTGTGGCGGTATGATATGAACCGAGCAATCCATGTTCTGATGCAATCACCTCAACACGTTCCCACAAATTATATTCTCTTTCCATTTAGGAAATCTAAAAACATAACACAATATTAGGACATGTTAAAAACATGTAGGTGGTATTTTATCAATGTTGTACTCACAAAACTTTAACTTACCGGAATTTGGCTGGGTTTGTTTGGACTTGAAGCTTTTTGAACTCTTTTGGCCCTTTGCTTAGCAATCCCTATCCCAAGTGTTTTTGTGTGTGTGTAGTTTGTACCTATAAATGGCAATGTCCACTACCCTAAACACTAACACACCTTCGGCCTATCCCTATTAGGTAGTTGCACCTACGCCTGGGAGTCTACATCACACAACACATTTGATGCCCAAAATGGGCTGTGTAGACAAGACAAGTGAATGGATGAAAGTTCACGTGAAGCATAGAGTTGTATTTGGCTGAAGAATCAAACACTGGACGCATGCATGCCAAGGTCTAGTCACCTTCTGAAAAGCTAAAGCAATTGTTGGTCTTCGTGGAAGTGAAGACAAGACAAGACATTGGCCTTATCTTGTTTGCCTAGAACTTAAGATCTAACATAAATCCTAGCACGTAAGATTTAACACAAATCCTCATAAGCAAACTAATAAGCATGCAAAACTGAAATTTCATCCGAATCTTACTATAGGTTGACGTGGTATTGGTGGAAGTGTAGACAAGACATTGGCCTTGTTTATATTATGGTTGAATCGCAGTGATCATGGTATTACATGAACCAATTAATGTTGGGCTTAGCTTTAGGGTTATTAGTGAGGCAAAGATGTAGGAAAAAGGTTCCTTGTGTACTTGTACCCTAAACTCAATTTGTTTGAAATTACAATGGCAATAATACAATACTTGCAATAAATTAAAAGTCAACATTAAACGATGGTAATTTGATAACTTTGGCCCGTATCACGTTAAGGAACCTTCTCTATCCAAAGGAACCAACTTTTATACGACACGTAGACGTTACACAATACGGCTAGTCCCATAACAAAGGATCTTCCATCCGAATCAAAAGTTACTCAACATGAGCTAAACAACATAAAGATAAACGGGTGATCAACATACCCTAAACAACATAATATAGAGAACATTCCGAGTAAATAACTCCTTACGCATACAAGAGCCAAATCCTAGTACTCCTTCATGGTGGGATTCATCATGTCTTATGCGTAGAAGAGCCGAGCACACAACTCCTTAATGGTGGGAGTCATCGGCCTAACACGAAACGTGCGGAAACATTCGTCCACCTAAAAGAAACGCATTCAAAAATATTACCAAATGCAATTGTTAAGATCATAATAATAATGTCCGATCTAAATTGAAATTACTTACCCTCAACTTATTGTCCCACCAATCGTCATCTCGCAGTATAGCACCGGTTACGTTGTCGCACTCAACATCGCCAGACCATTCAAGACTCTTCCATAAATTCCATTTTTTCTTCACAAATTCAAACTTGATCCTCAACCCTCTAATTTCAGCATCTCGTCCCGTAGCACGCTTAAACTCATCACGTATGAAATCCCATGCGAAACTCCCGTAGGCCCCATATCGTTCATTGTGGAGTATGCACGCCTGGAGCAAAGCTTGATTGTCTTCATCATTCCATGGGAAAACAGTTGTCCTCCTTGCTCCTATGCGCAAACAACAATATTTCACATGTACAAGAACGAGATGCTTGAAATCTTATGGATAAACACGTGATATTTTACTAGTATGGCATAACGGATGATAACATAATGGCAAACAACAATATTTGACATGTACAAGAACGAGGTAGAAATCTTACCCGATATTCTTCTACTACTATGCTTGTATGACTGTAAGGTAGAGATGTCTTGCTGCCTTACTTGTGGGTTTTGATGGAATACAATAAATGGATGAAAGGCCTTATATAGAGAGGTAAGGCATAGAGCTTCTGACATTTTGTACAAGACGAAATAATTAATGAGTTGGTGAATATTTCTTTTCATATAAATTATATAGTATAAACTATATGTAAAGATGCGTACTATTGTACCAATATTATAAAACAAACCACACATATAAACACAAATTGAAGATAGAGAACCATCAAAGTCATTACAAAAACATTGGATATAACGTCCCGACCATTAGTATAAAAGCCCCACGTTCCAACATAAACATTACAATACATATATAGATCCGAACATACATCAACAGTACAAAACCGAGGCATGAAATTACTTGAGGTGTCTAGTGTAGCAAAATTATCATCGAAATTGTTAACAAAGGCGATTCCCAAAACATTTCCCGTAAACCTAGATCAATTACATAATGGAGTAACGGATGATAACATACATAACAACAACTACAAGGAAAATAGTAATCACCCAAGCGTAATATAATCTAATCCTTGACGCATCAGAGAGCTCGATGTTTGCAGCGAGGAGGGTGTCACGTTGTAAGGCTAGCTGAACGTTGGAAGTTGCTAGTGTAAATACATGCTAAACTAGTTCTTGGTTCTCATCATCCAGTTGCGCCACATTCCCACGCTCTCCTTGTAGTTGAATGCTCAGTTGTTCACGTATGACCCTTTCATTGTTAACGTCCAACTGAAGCTCCGCCACATGGCCTCTGAGTGCCCTGGCAGCTTGTTGCATCAAGCGTGCATGAGGGGAGTTTTCTACTCCGTTGATGAGGTCATCAAACCTTGTGACATCATATTCCTACAAATAGAGTTTTCATACACTTATCAAGAGAAATATGGTCTTGACACATCAAGTTTGCATCATGTCTAATGCATAAGTTCACAAAAAATCACAACACATCTATAGTTAGCATCATATATAGGGCAGAGTTCGCATCAAGTCTGCATAAATTTGCATCATCATCTATATATATAACTATTTGTTTTCATAAGCTTGCATCATCATATACATAACAAAGTTTGCATCATCATTATATATGTAACAGAGGCTACTACATCCACATATATATAACAGAGGCTACTGCATCATCGAATATGTAACAGAGGCTACTGTAATACTGCATCATCATATATATAACAGAGTTTGCTTCAAATATGGTCTTTATACATCAAGTTTACATAGCATTGCATCATCATATATATAACTAATTTTTTCCCTATAATTTGAAATTTGTTTGATCAATCACAACACATGGATATAAATAATTTACCCGCCACCACTGAAGCTCCTCTGGTATGCTAGCATTAGAGCTATTGGGACTATAATCAATGAGTGTTTCTAGCACTTCTCTTGGGAGCCCAACATTAAACTCCTCTTCATCTGCCAAATTATTTACTCCATTGTTAGCCATTGCTGCATAGAGGATAAACTGGATGGGTTAGTAATCAAGTGCTTGGGAGAACACAAACTAACCTTCCATCACCCAAAAATTACAATAAAACTTGACAGATTAACATCACATGGCTATATATAACAATGTTCAATCTTGACAGAATAACCTTTCATAACCTTTCATGACAATAAAACTTGTTAGACTTAAAACCTTTCATAACCTTTCATTTAAAACTAACCTTTCATCATATATATATATAACAGAGCTCAATCTTTATTGCTCCTCAAATAAACACTAACCATCAAAGGAATATCTCCCAATGGATAGTTTGACCCCAAAATTCAGCTTGCCCAATCTTTATTGCTCCTCAAATCAACAAATTCAACACACTAGCATTTCAACAGTCCACAACCAAACATATACGAGCATCCTTTTACCACCATTTGACAGACTCTCACTTCAAAACAACCCAAACATATACAAGCATTTCGTCAAACACCTAAAGTGCACATGTATTCCAACCTTCAATGACAAAGGAATATGATGCAAACTTGATGCAAAGTCTCTTATATGATGCAAACTATAAAAGAGCATTTCAATAATTACCTCAAAGATGGAAGAGCAACTGTGATGATCCATACCCTGAGATCCACAAACAACTGTGATGAAATCAATAATTAGGGCTTCGATCGACTTAAATACACGGGTTAAAATCCGAAATTATGGGAAGAATACCTTGGATCGAAGGAGGAGCTCAAATAACAAATAGATTATCGATCGAAGGAGGAGCTCAAAAATGACAAACAGATTATCGACGAAGAAGGAGGAGCTCTTGTCTCACCTTGCACTTCAGACTCTGATCGAAGAATTCAGAGCTACTCGGGGGTAAAAGCATAAATTGCTTCAACTTTAACGCGGCACTGTGCAAACCGTGGGGGGGGGGGGGGGTGAGGGATCGGCGGTAAGGGACCAGAAGAAGCCATTTCCTTCAACTCCCTTCCACTGCCTTCCTCTTCCTTCAACAACTGCCTTCCATCCTGCCGAACGGGCCAAACGAGCGGTGAGGGAGATGACTTCATCGCTTCCACTGCCTTCCCTCCTCACTTACCATCTGCCGAACGGGCCCTAAGTCTAATAAGCATTCCAACAGCAGAGCGGGGCAAAGCAGAAGAAAGGCATGAAATAATAACAGCTTTGCAGTCTGATTTCACCTCTATCACAGAAAACCCATAACTCCTCGCTGTCCGGAGGCCCCAAAGAATTGCCCTTGCTTCCAAAAGATCCACAAATGTACTAGGTTTTAAACCTTTACTCCCTAGTACAACTAGAGATCCATTGGAATGTATAAAACAGTTTTGCTTCAACGAACAACAACAATTGATGTGGAGCCAAGACTTTACCATCAAAAATTTGTGCACTTCTATTCATCCAAATAGCCCAAACTGAAACAACCCATAATTCTAAATCCTTAGGGTCCAAAACTTCCAAGCAATAACATACATGTTATGGGTCAAAATCTGAATCGTCCAACAATCGTTTACCGTTAGAATTGGCTTTGAATCATTGCAAGTCTGCAAAATGGCTTAAAATTGTTAAAATCTTGCAAGTCATGTAAAATCTAAAAAAATTGGCTAAAAATAACGAAAGTCCGGTTACAGAATAAACTAGACAACTAAGGCCTCTTCCTCCCACTTACATACTACTACTTTCAAACTGAATTAAGTCGTTTTAGCACTTGAACTTTGATTACTTTATATGTCATTTTAGGATTTTTAGATAATTAATTAAGAATGAGTTATGAAAATTATTGTTGACTCTTTTGTTCTAAACTCTCCATTCATTGACTCAAAAGGATAGTGATTATTTATTAACTAGAAAAATTGAGGCAAATGTATAAGATTGTATATTTAATACTTTTCTCAAAATTTTATATCCAAAGCTAAAACGACACTTATTTTAAATTAGAAGAAGTAATAAACTAGACAATTACGGACTCTTCGTTTGCCAGCTAACAACCATAAATTATTGAGCTTATGATTTATTTCTCATTATGCCATTCAAAGTTGGTATTACTATTTTTTCAAAATAATAAATGTTATTAAAATTCAATTCAATTTTGTACATGTACACCATAATAGATATTTACAGGTTTGGATCTCACAAGAATGGTTGCCCACATGAGAAATAAAAACAACTTCATATTTTTAAATGAGAAAAATCCAAGGGTGGATATTACACCATCATCTAAATGGTTTGACTTGGATATACAATCAGATAAAAAAAATTCCAAGCATCTTTTTCCAAGACATTTTTCCGCATCAATTATTTCTCTTCGGCCCGATTTTTTTATACTACATGTGCAAATATATTTTATTGTGTGTGCATATATTTTTTGTTACGTGTACAAATATGTTGAAATGTGTGTGGATCTATTTTTAGATATTTTGCATATGAACACACAAGCAAAATATTTATGCATACATATGATAAAACATACGCACACACAATCAAAATATTTATGCACACACATGTGACCATAAATGCGCACATATTCTCTTAAATAATAAATGGACACATGGTATAAAGAGAAATTTGGGGCAAATCACTCGTTATATACGCGTTTTTGCGGCAAACTACCCGTTATAATCGAAATTATTTTAAACCACCCTTGTCTCTTATTTCGTTTGCGAATCGCTAGCCATGGCCTTCTGACGTTCAATTATCCGTCAAAATGGTGAAATGACCCTTTTGCCCCTTGTTTTTTCCCCAAAATTTCCGGTTTAGTCCATCTTTTTTTAACATATTCCAAACCTGATCGAACCCAACTAAAAATAAACCAAACCTGATTAAAAAACCCCAAACCCAATTCCCAAATTCCCATTTCTCTCATTCCCGATTTCTCTCTGGGCGATTAGGGTTCTTAGTCGATTTGGGGTTTTTTGATTTTGTGGGAATTGGCGTGCACAATCCATGAAATTTGGGGTCTTTGGGTTATTTGGGAGCATTCCACGAGTGTGTTACGCTTGCTGCGAAGTTCGCGATCTACTCTTTTTGATTTGGGGGAGATTTGTGAAGACGAGCTCTTGGCGATTAGGCGGGTGATTTGCGACTCTTGGCTTCAACGACGCTAACAAAGGCTTCACTGGAGGTACACGACCACAAATCCACAACTGGTGGAGGGAAATTGAGGTGTTGCGAGAAAAACCCTGAATTTCTTCAATTTGCGCATCTAGGGTTAAATAAGGTAGATTTACATTTTTCTTGATTGAGAGTGATCTGTGTCTGAAATTGATTAAGTATGGCTTATTTATGTTATTTGACAGTGATCTATGTCATGAATTTTTATGTTGTCGCGGTCCCAATGGTTGATAAAATATCAATCTTGTTGGAATATTCTCTGAGTTTTGTCGGGTTGTTTTGGTGTATAAATTGATGCAAACTTGTTTGCTATCATATTTTGGGGTTTTTCATGATATTGAATTGTTGTCACTTGTATATGTATGCTTGAACAGTTTTGACTGTGCATCGTGCTTCGATTGTGTATATTGTTTGACAGATGAGTGTGATTATCTGATTTCTGCATGGTGGCTCTTTCTACAAGGGTATTGAAGACCATGTTAGCTATACGAAAAATCTAGTGTATCTTAAGAAAAATGTGGACCCTGATCTTTTGTCTAAGATGTAACTAGAGATATTTCTAAAGGAGGTAGGTGTTGCAAATGTGAAAGAGATTTGATACTCAAAGTATGGAGTTATTTTACATCAGGGACTAAAAGAAATCATTGGTGATAATGAAATCAAATAAATGTGTAGTTATGCTGGTAATGACAATATCCTCCATGTTTATGTGGTCCAACTGAATGGAGAAAGTCCAACTAGTGTTAGGAAAGCCATAATGGATAAAAAAATTCAGAGTCCAAGAAGTGGTTGTACTGGAGGCCCATGTACTAAACCCAACACTATATCCCAATCAACCCCACCTATCACAATAAATGCTAGTGAACAAAATCCTAGCTTTTATGTTTCTCAACCTCCTCCTGGTCGATCATATACCTTCATCTGGTACTCAATCTCTTTGTGGAGCTTTATCTTCTCCAAGGGTGAAGAAATGTGCTTCCAAAAATAAATCAAAAGCACCCTTTGTGCCACCTAAGGTAACTAGATCTGGTTTGGTATCAATTAGATCTGTTTCTAATGAAGCTCCTCAACCTCCTCAATCATATATAGCTACTAAAGCTCCTCAATCATATATACCTTCTGAAGCTCCTAATGGTTCTATTTCTGAAGATTTATCATATGAATCTAATTATGATTCTGACTCTTAAGAAGGTAATGTTCATCATCTGATGATTTTGATGTTGTTTTTGATGAGAATGTGTTTGGTGAATCTAATGGTGATGATGATGAATTTGAGAAAAAATGTTGACAAGGATGTGATTAATGAGGAATTCCATGATGAGGGAGAGGAAGGAAATTTGGAGGATGTGTTTAATGTAAGGGTTGAGTCAGATGATTTTAGGAGTGTAAGTGAATTTGATTGTGATGGCAAAGGTATCCGGAATTCAATCCATTGGTAGATTTTAGAAGTAGAATTTCTTATAAAGTTGGCTCAAATGACATTGTTAGGAAAGCTTTGAGATAATTTGCTTTAGAAAATGGTTTTGACTTCTATTACTTACACAATGACAAGTAGAAAGTATCTGCCTATTGTAAGTACAAGTGTGTGCTATGAAACACTCTAGAAAAAAAGTGTGTGTGTGTGTGTAAGAAAACAATCTGTGGGTTCAAGACTTGTACACATAGGATAGGTTCAGATGGTAGTTTTCAACTTAAGAGCTTTGACCCTAACCATGAATTTGGATGGCAAGATGTGAACTCCAAGGTCACTTCTATATGGTTGACTAAGAAGTACCTTGAACACTACAAAGATGATCCTCATGGAGGATTAAAAATTTCATTAACACTGGAAGGAGGGACCACAATGTCAATGTCTCATACCATCAGACCTGGAGGGCTAGGTTGAGGGTAGTGCTTATGACCCAATGATATGCACCTGAACAATATCGTACGGTGTGGGACTATGCTGCTACCATAATGAAGTAGAATATGGGTAGCTTAGTTTATGTTAAAGTGTCTAATGAGAAACCTGAGAGGCAATATTTCAGAGAATGTATGTTTGCCTAGATGCTTGCAAGAATGGTGTTTTGATTGGGTGTAGGCCAATTGTTGGGCTAGATGGATGCCACTTGAAGGGTGCTTATACTGGCCAAGTGTTGACTGATATTACAAAGGATGGAAATGAAAATATATTTCCATTGGCTTATACTAGCCAAGTGTTGACTGTTGTTGCAAAGGATGGAAATGAAAATATATTTTCATTACTTTAATTTGAATGAAATCTAATGTTTATTGACTTACTAATAGGTGAGACAAGAAGATAGATGAGGAGATGGAGGTCATGTGGGTACATCTGGAATACCAATCACAAAAGAAGAATTCAATATGGTAATTATATCATTTTTATGCTTTTTTCATTATTAAACTTTCATGTGTGACCTTTTTTTTGATAAGGTAACAATTAGACCGAAAAACCACAAAGAGTCGGTTTCTCAGTCTATAGCATCCATTCAGATGAAACTAAAAGCTCTAAATTGGCTTGAATATCTTCCAAGGAACTTTGCTGGGCCAACTTAGCAATGAAGTCGGCAACAACGTTTGTTTCTCGAAAGACATGACAAATCTGCACTGAAGAAAACAGTTGTAAAACACAAAGGATATCAGAAATTAAAATTTCAATATCCCAAGGACAATGTCAGATTTGATTCAGGACGTTTATAATGGTAAGGTTATCGCATTCAATTTGAATGTTAGTAAGACGTAATTCATAGGCCTTAACCAAGACATTCCTAAATGCAAGGGTTTTCGTTTTTAAAGGGGTATCTATTCCACATTTCTCCCCATAAAGGAGTATTGTTTCACCTCTATTGTTACGAAAAATGTAGCAGTAGCTAGATTCTCCGTTTGTTTTAGTTGAACCATTCGAGTTGATTTTAACAACATCAACCGGTGGTTTTTTCCATTTCTTTTTTGTTCGTCTTCTACTACTGTTATTTTTCTTCCTTTGATTTTCTTCAGCCAGACAGTTTGGGTTCCAATTTTTCATTTGTTTCCAGTTATGGATTTGATTTTTAATGTAAATAGGTACATCCTTAATCATGTCAATATCATTATTTGTTCTAACAAAGCTTTGTTGATTTCAATAGAACCAAATTCCCCACCAAGACACTGCCAATTCTAGGAATTATGACTCGTCCGTTTTGTGTCGGATTTCGTCAATAATTTCATATGTTTTTTATATCCAATATTTAAGGATCTAATGATTCCAAATGTATGGTGATTTATTTTTTCTATGGTTTTCAAGGTTTGGTTACACAGGAATAAAAGATGATTAGAGTCTTCAGAAAGTGCATTACAGCGGACACAACCTTGAGGGAGTGTTACTCCTTTTTCAGCTAGTCTTTGTTTGGTTGGGAGTCCATTTTCATGATTTTCCAAAGAAATTTTTTCACTTTAGGATAGGTATCAAGTTTCTAGATTCAAGAAGAGTCATAAGTTGTATATCTTTTCTTTTCATTAAGCATGTTCATGGTAGATTTTGCAAAAAACCAGCCATTCTTACTGGCTTCCCAGTACATTCTATCATTTATATTGTTTGATGGTATTGGAATGGATGTGATTTGTTTTGAAATGTCAGTTGGTAACATTTGTTCAATCTTTTCTTTATTCCAAGTCTTATTTGGTAAAATGAATTATGCTACCAGTGCATCTTTATTCTGAGTAGGTTGTATATTAGTCATTTTGCATAAGGGAATTCATAAGAACCATCTGTCAGTTTAGAATTTAATAGTTCATCCGTTTCCAACTTGCCAAATGAGTCCAGTTTTGAATTCATATAGGATTTCAATAATTTTAGACCATTGCCAAGAGCAATATCCTTTTTTCTCATAATGTAATATATGTTGTGTTTTCATGTACTTTTCTGTTATAATTTTCACCCAAAAATTATTTGGTTCAGCTAGAATTTTCCATAATAATTTAAATTGTAATGCTTTGTTCATGTATTTTGATTTGCGTAGTCTAAGTCCTCCTTGTTGTATAGGTTTGCAAATCTTTTCCCATCCTATAAGAGGTTTATACGAGGGATCCTTATTCCAGAAAAAAGGTTCTATTTAATTTATCTAGTTCGTTATGAGTTTGTGTTGACAGCATGAAACTTTGCATAAGGTAATTAGGTCTAGAAGCAAGATTAGCTTTTATTAATGTTGTTCTACCAGTTTGGGATAGAGAGTTCGCTTTCCATTTTGCTAGCTATTTTTGTGTGCTAATTATAATATCAGCAAAAGATTTTGAGTTCACTCTACCATTAATTATAGGGCATCCTAGATATTTTTCAAGGGAGATCATGTTTGTGATTGTAAGGATACCTTGTATCGCCAATTTCTTTGTATTGGTTATTTTTTTCGTAACTTGAAAGGAAAATTAATGAAAGTTTACTTTTTGTCCACATATTTTACAATAATCATCCACAATATTCTTAATCTCCTTACAGTTTTCCTGTTTCGCTTTTGAGAATATCACAATGGCATCTGCAAATGCCAATAAAGGAATACAAATTCCAAGTCTCGAGATTTGGAACCCAATGGGTTTTCGAGGTCTATCAGTTGCTTGTTGTAGTTTTCGAGCAAGGATTTATGCTCCTAGTATAAACAGAAATGGTGAGAGGGGGTCTTCCTATCGAAGTCCTCTGGTTGGTTTAAAAATTTCCGTAGGTCCATTGTTGACTAGCACCGAGAAAGAAACAGTCGTAATGCATTCTTTAATCCAATTGATAAATTTAGCATGAAAGCCAAATATTTCCATGATTTAAGCCTTCGTTCATTTCTTCACTTTTAAATCTCTTTATAAAGTTGTTTCTGATTTCATTTCTAATATTCTCTTCTCTAATTATGCTAGTCCCTTCTAGGGTTTTGATTTCCTTTATTATTTTCCTGTTTCTTCTTCCACTAGCCATTTTATGAAAATAGCTAGCATTCGTATCATTAAGTTTTATATGTTTTACTTTTTCTCTCTGATTCCAAAATATTTTTTGGAAGCTAAGGAGTTTTTTTTTCAATGAGTCTGTTTTGTTTTTGGATTAAAGTATTCGTAGAGTTGGTACGTACTATTTGAATGTCAGATAGTTGTTTTTCTATGTTCTGAAGCTGGCTAAACACATTGCCAAAGGTGATTTTATTCCAAATTTTTGCATGTTTTTGAGTAACTTTGTCTTGGATACTAGATTATACATTCTAGAGCCATGGTAGTTTGTTCTCCAAGCTTATTTAACAACATTTCTAAAGTCCTTTCTAGTCATCCAGATCTTCTCAAATTTGAAAGGTTGTTTTTTTAGAGGTATTGTAGATGCTAATTCAATAGATATGGGACAATGGTAAGAACTAGTGAATGCATA
The DNA here is from genome assembly GCA_027886185.1 of Rheum nobile. Lineage (NCBI taxonomy): Eukaryota > Viridiplantae > Streptophyta > Magnoliopsida > Caryophyllales > Polygonaceae > Rheum > Rheum nobile. The sequence continues at coordinate 1,907,397 of WOAB01000127.1, forward strand.
ATGTCTGGTACAAATATCAGGATACCATTGCAAGATTTGATGCTGAGTTAGAACTTGATCCAGTTTTTCATCAATGTTATCAATCTCTGTTTTATTTTTTCGCCAGGTAAAGTTTTTTCCTTGTATTGGTATTTCTAATAATTCACATTCATTTTTGAAGTGTCTTAGTCTAGTAAATTTAGATAACGGCAGAGAGGACCCACCTAATTTTTCAGTAGGATCTTGTATTTCGTTAAGGTCACCCATAACAATACACGTGTAGGTGCTATTTTTGATAAATGAGATAATGGTTTCCCAAAATTCATTTTTACCAGATTCATATGGGGGGAATAAGTAAGAATGAGTAGGGCTTTAATATTAGTACACAGATTTGTGTACTTAATACTAACAAATCTAGATTCAATGTCGTCGATTTCAAGTATTTAATTTGTGAGTTGGTAAGTTTTCCACATGACGCAGATACCACCTGAAAAGCCGGTAGCTGGGACAAAGTGAAATTGATAAAAACAAGCTTTTTTCCATGTTTTTTCATTGGGTTCCTTGTTCGTTCTAGTTTCAAATAAAGCTAGTATTTGAACTCCTTCAATTTTACAGAAGGATTCAACATCCATCCAAATTGTTTTTTTTCCAATACCACGACAATTCCAAGTTATAATCTTTATAAAAAAAACCCAATGAGAAATTTCCCCATATCTGAAGACAGTTAGGGGTCTTTCTTCTAATCTTTTGTTTCACATTACTTTGATTATGCATCATACATGCCGAATGATTCATAAGAAAAATAAGGCAAAACAGAAATGATTTCCTATTTGTATAAATACATGAAGTGTTGCCTTTCATAGGATATAGTTCATTAATAATGGTACAGAAATAAGTTGGATATCACCCACAACGATTTATAAAGATTGAGTGTGGAATTGTAAAAGGAATGTACAATAACCACACATAGTTCTGATCAAGATTGTTCTTGGAGTTGAGGCTCCATAAGTGTTTGTTCTTGGAGTTGAGACTCCATAAGAGTTTGTTCATGGGGTAAGGGTTTGTTTTGTTGTTTATTTTCCTCAAACATGGTTGTTTTGTGAGCTTGCATAAGTCTCTCATTCCAGCTATGTTGTCTTGTATTCTGGCACAGTCACAGGTTTCCTGGCAAGAACACCAATGTGCAAAGTTCTTGTTAGAAATTTTGTAAAGTTGTAATTTAATAAAGGAACAACAAATTACCTTCGAGTATCAAAATTTCAAAGACTTGATGTTACTATTGTTGATCGGGCAATCAATATGATATTTCAAGGGATAATACAACATAACGATAACAAAATGTCATCTGTTGCTATGTTTAATATTTGTAATTGTCATAATATTGTAGTCAAAAGTAGAGTAGTTACTACAAAGCAAAACCAAACCAGGTTTGGAATATTCATTGTCAGGAAGCATTTCAGCAAGAGTCAACTTAATCTTGCAAAACATAGGACAATGACAGTCAGTGTCAAGGTTGGCAACAGAGTTAGGGTTGATCACAACAGGAGGGGTAGCCTCATTAATTTTCAAGACAATGGGTTCAAGAATCAGGATATTAACACCAACGGATGAATAAGGTACACTTGGTGAGATGCATATCACAACTTTCATAGTATTCTCCCTGTAATCCATTAAAATGGATAGGGGAAGATCAAGCACATACACACAAATCGGGGGGGAGGGGTAAGGACATTACAAACTCCAGAAAGAGAGATCATAAAGATTGGTGGAAGTTTTCAAAGGTTGGTGAATCAAAATTAACCATTCAAGGATAGAAAATATAGGATAAATAAAAAATAAAACATACCAGTAAAAAGACAAGAGGGAGTAGGAAGGAGCACACCAGGAATTTATGACAAAAGAGTGCCTTTGCACAAAAAGGCAGAATTCTTGACTGCTCTAGATCCCATATCTTACTACAATAGTAAGATCTTGACCTCCAACGCAGTACCAAACCTCACACTCCAGACGGCACAGGAGGTACCATTCCCCAAGAGCTGCATCATGTATAAACGTACACAGGGCAACTCGTCATTTACCAACCCAGATACAGGCAGTGAACCATCTCTTATGGGAAGCCAGGATCCAAACATAGATTAGGAAGTCCAGAAACTCCGGGGGTATGAAGGTTCTTCTTGTGAAAGGAGAAGCTCCCAGAAAGCCAGGAACATCATCGATCTTCAAAAATCTTGATTCGAGAACAATGGTGAGGGTGAGTCTGTGGAGAACGATAGCAGCACTCCGACGAGCGGCGACTTGGATGACGAGGAAACAGAAGATCCTTCGCCCCCTCGTCCATGTCAAGGGGTAAGTCAGATCGGGCTGTCGATGGTTTCGAAATCGGTCTCAATATTTTTGAGTATGAATTGCAGGAGAATAAGGGAGATGAAGAGTAGATTGGTTTCGATGTATTATGGTGGTGATTTTGGGATGTTTGAGCCCAATCTGGTGGGCAGTGGGAGAAAACGTTGGCGGCGACTGGTGCAAATTTAGGGTTAAGGGGTGGGTTGTAAAGGAAGCATTTTGCAGGAGCATTTTCTCTTTTGCCTGTATTTTATGTGTGACCTTTGATTGATCTTGATATTGACTTGCACGAGAGGACCTTATTTCACTTGATGTGCACCAAACCTCATAGCATGATTATTTTCCTACCCAAGGATCATCTACAATTGCTTATGTAGTGGTATGATTTTATGCTTTTGGGTTATTTCCCTTTAGTTTTGATTTTTTACATGATGAAGTAGCAATGATATAATTGGTTACAAGATCAACAACCTATGAAAATGGAGACTGAAATGCCACCAGGTTCTTCCAGTTCTAGACCAAATCCCACATGGAAGTTATACCTTCTAAGGACACAACTAAGAAGGAGCATAATCACCACAAGGTCTCAATTGTCTATTGATACCAAGAAAAAACAGAAATGAAGTCTCGTGTTTTAGTTGAATTAGTTTGCAATCCAACTTTAGTGAATTGTGTTTGTAATATGGCCTACTATTTTGTATCCCAACTTCAGTATTGTAAGTCTTTTATATGATAGATTTGGTAACACCATGTGTTTAAAACCATGGTTCTTATGATAGTTTCTTGTGTTTGAAACCATCTTTTTGTTTGAAACCATCTTTCTGTTTGAAACCATGGAATGGCAGTTGGAATTTGAAGCATTTCATATGATGATGTTTGAAGCCATGGAATGACATTTTATTATGTTCATAGCATTTCATATGCTGATTTTTACTCAACTTTATTATGTTCATAGCATTTCATATGCTAACAATTTTTGGAAGTATTTTGACAGATTGATAGTAACTTTGACAATTTCATAGCATTTGACAGTTTGTTGGAAGTATTTTAAGAGATTCATTAAACTTGGAAGTATTTTGACATATTTTGTTCATAACATTGGAAGTATTTTGACAATTTTTGTTCATAGAATTGGAAGTATTTTGACAGATTCATTGACAACAATGTAAACATAACAAATTCATTAAAGTTGAGTACACATAGCACAATCATTAAAGTTGCAATGGTAGAACACCACCTAAATACCACAAAGCATGCATAATAGAACACATGTACCACACATCTAGATATCATTCCTAACCATTACAACGTGTACCGCCATTGCCAGAACCCCTAAACCTAGAACTGCTATCATATTTTGCACGCCTGAATTCTTTTGTTGCTCGATCTCAACATCTTTTGCCTTCAATAGTTCTTCTAGCTTGGCAGTCTTCTCCTCTAATTCTCACTTTTTATCAACCAACTAGCGTAGTTTCCCCGTGCTAGGCATGAGTTTTTACACTATGTATATTGAATAAAAAATATTAATAATTATTAAATTTAATCTATGTATTAAAAAATAGATCTAGATAATATTGATATTAAAATCAGATTCGGATTGTAATTTCACATCTAAATCGTCCATATAATTAGGAAATTTTGGATTTGTAATCTTTGTGATTAACTTGTAATATTTGTGCTTGATTTGTATTTAAATGTGATAGCTTTAGGATAAAAATCTTTGATTTATAATTAAATTTATTTTAAAAAAGTGAAAAAAAGAAGAAGATGGCATGTGTCGGTTTTAATGAGGGAGTGCTATGTGCCGTAATTAAGCTCTAGTTTAGTATATATATAGTAGGTTCCTTAATGACCTTTGTTGCATTGTCCTCAAATGGCATGCCAATCCACTTGAAGAAACCACATCATCTTGGACCGGTTGGTGAATATACTAGGCAACCAAAGAATCTTCTACCATAATTTTTTGAGGTGTGAGTTGTAAATCCAAACCCTCAGGTTGCACCGGCGAGATGCACTATCATTGTTTGATATGTAATTGTAAGAAGACATGACTGATGTCATAGAATTTGCACACACAAAATACACATTGACCACATCATCCTAAGCTACTGTCATGAACAAGGGGCAAAATAATCTACACCAAAATCACACTAGACCAACAATTACCTCTACACCAGACAACAATCTATCTTCACACAAAATGCACCAAAATCATTATCAAAATTGAACTTCAAATAAAATGGCCATACACAACATCATCAAATTCATTAAAGTTGAGCTAGACAGTAAACCTAAAAATGACACAAAATTATCACTACCTGATGTTGGACTCCAATGCTCAATTACCTGATAATATCCAAATTTGTCTTCGTCTTGTTCCTTCGCAAATCGAACCACCAATGAGCTCACTTGTTTGTACCGAAGTTGATGAACGTCTCACTGCCAAAAAAATGTCAGTTCAAGACCCAAAAGACCCCAATTTCATGGATTGTGGACGCAAATTCCCCACAAAATCGAAACCCCCAAATTCCTAGAGAGAATGAGAGAAATGAAATTTCTATGGGTTTGTAATTGGGTTTGGGTTATTTGTAATTGTGTTTGGGTTTTTTTAATCGGATTTGATTTATTTTTAGTTGAGTTCGATCGGGTTTAGAATATGTTAAAAAAAGTTGGACTAAACCGGTAATTTTGGGGAAAAAACAAGGGGCAAAATGGTCATTTCACCCATTTTGACGGAGAATTGGACGGATGAAGGCCATGGGTGGCGATACGTTAACAGAATAAGAGATAAGGGTGGTTTAAAATAATTTCGATTATAATAGGTGGTTTGCCGCAGAAAAGCGTATATAACGGGTGGTTTGCGACAAATTTCTCTAGTATAAAACATAATCACACACAAGTGACAACAAATGCACACACAAGCAAAAATTTATGCACAAACAATACAAAATATAAGAACACACAAGTGATAATAAATGCACACATAGTATTTAGCTTCTTAGATAATAAGTGAACACATATCATAAAACACACACACACAAGTGACAATAAATTTACTCACAATCAAATATTTACACACACACAAGTGACAATAAATGCACTCATAATCAAATATTTACGCACACACAAGTGACAATAAATGTACACATAATATTTAATTATTTTTTAAATATTAAATGAACATATTGTATAAAACATGCACACGCACAATCAAATGTTTATGCACACAGTATAAAGCATAAGAACATATAAGTGATAATAATCGAACACAGAAGCAGAAATTTATGCACACATAGTATTAATTTTCTAAGAATAATAAATGAACACATAGCATAAAGCATACGCACATACTAATGCACACTGTATAAAACATACACACACAAGTGATAATAAATACATACATAATATTGATTTTCTTAAGTAATAAATTAACACATATATAAAACATACGCACTAACAAGTGACAATAAATATACACATAGTATTAATTTTTTAAAAGTAATAAATGAACACATATATAAAACATACACACAAACAAAAGACAATAATTGCACACGTAAACAAATATTTATGCACACACACAATATATATTATATGGACACACAAGTGATAATAAATGCACACATGTATTGATTTTCTTAAATAATAAATGAACACATATAAAAAACATACACACTAACAAGTGACAATAAATATACACATAGTATTATTATTTTTTAAATTAATAAATGAACACATATGTAAAACGTACACACAAACAAAAGACAATAATTGCACACTGTTGAATTCCTTAGGTTTTGATCATAACAAACATTCAACTAACTGGTAACTAAGTGTTTCAGGAACCACACAGTTGTCACAGGAAACCACTAGCAGCGAAGGATCGCAGAGGGAACAAATCTTTCTTCACATGCTTTGTTACCTCTCAAGGAAATATCAATGACGAACAAACTCATGCTGCGAATGGAATGAAGGATATTCAGCGTGAAGATTATGGGAAATATCTTGGAAGATCACGCGGTCATGGAAAAGGATTTCGGCTGGAAGGATCTCGCCGATGGAAAGATTTGGAGAGAGAATCCGATTATGTTATCTTAGGAAATCTTTCCTAAGATAATATATTTGGAGAGAGAAGGATTTTATCTTTATCCGATTATGTTATCTTAGGAATTCCTCCCTTAGATAATATAGGCGGTTAAGATAATATTCTTCAGATTCATTTAATATCTTCTTGTTACCAAGTTTAGAAAGATACTGTATCTTGTTATGATTGTTTTTGTCGAGTTGTATTTATAGGATTGTGAGATTCATTTCTATATACAAACTCAAAGCATTAAATTGAGAAAAAAAAGAGTGAAGTGTTTGTGAGTTTTAGAAGAGTGAGTTCGTATTCACCGTTGTAGAAGAGATTCAAATATAGGTGGGAAGTCTAGGCTTTGGAGTCCAGGCTACAAGTGTAATCGAACAAGAAATCAATAAGACGAGTAGACTCTTCAAAATCCTCTCAAGCGAGAAGCTTGAAGGTAGTGGTTTTACTTGATTAGTTATTTGACTGATTAAGGTTTCCACTATACATCGTGAGTTCTTTACTTTATCTTTCTTGCTATAATATTCCGTTGCACCTTCTGTGGAAACAAAGCATTTGTTCCCTCAGACGTAACTCTAACGATCCAACAATTGGTATCAGAGCCTGGTGCTCTAGATTGTTTTCGTTAAAGACTTTGCAGGAAAGATGTTGTCAAGCAATGCTATTGGAGATTCATTCTAGAAGCCTCCGACTCTGAAGGCTGGAGAATATGACTGGTGGGTGGAAAAAATCGAGTCTCATATTTGTTCCCTCGATGGACAGATATGGAGAGTCATTGAAGTAGGACCCATAACAATTCCAAATGAGAAAGATGCCACAAAGCCAAATCCAAGGATGGACTACACAGATGACGATTGGAAAAAGCTGGAGAAGAACAGCAGAGCCAAGAAGATCCTTCACATGGCTCTTCTCCCCACTGATCTCAAGAAAATCATCGGTTATAAAACTGCCAAGGAGATCTGGGATGCTTTAAAGCGTCTCCATCATAGAAATGAATATGTCAAGAAAAACAGGATTCTTTCCCTGATGAAGGAGTATGATCAAATTTCTCAAGGAAAGGGTGAGCACATTCAAGAGTTCTATTCCAGGTTCTAGGGGATTATAGGTCAACTGGAGTTCCTTGATGAAGAGATGCCAGACTGGAAGCTCACTCACCACTTCATGCAAGGACTCAACTCTCAATGGGATGCAATTGCCCTTGCTCTTTACTCCCAGATTGATGTCAAAACTCTCACTATGGAAGAGGTCGTTGCCAAGCTTAAAAGCAACGCCTCTGTCTATAACCACAAGATGAACAAGAAATGAATTGAGAAGGCTCAAAGCATTGCCTTGAAAGTTGAACATGCCTTTGACTTATCTCAAGTTGAAGATGAAGACGAGGACGGTGATGAAGATGTGGCTCTCGTCACTAGAGCTATGAAGAAGATATGGTCTCTAAACAAGGGCACACCGAGTTCCTTTGAAGGAAACAAAGACACGAAGGATGTCGTTTGTTACCACTGTTACAACAAAGGACACTTTGCCAAAAATTGCTTCAAGAAAAAGGTAGGTCTCCCTCCGGCTTGTGAAGGGAAGCAAGCAATGGTCGCAACATGGGTTGTTGAGATGTTACAGAAAGGGTTCTTGATAGAAACTCCATGGCGATAATAAAAATGTATGGAGCAATAGGGTCATCCTGTCGTAGCCCGCAAGATGGATAGAATAGAAGGCCAGGTTCATTGTTAACAAGTACAGAGAAGGAAGTGGATTGGATACATGCCATAAGAAGCTTAATCCTATGTAGGGAGAAGACGAATTTAAGGAGTATGTTATGGATGAAGTTTCAATTAAGTTTGTCATAAGCCTTTTCCATATCGAGTCTCAAGCTTGAAAAGTAAGTCTAAAGAACACTTAATTTTCTTCATTAAAAAACTCGTTCATGAGAACAGTCTTCTCAGTGAGCAGATTGAAGAAAAGGATGAATCAATCTCAAGTTTGATCGAGGAAAACAAAGGTTGGGCAGAAAAGTGTTCAAACTTGAGAAAGTTTCATTCTCTTCTCCAAGCCCTTGCAATGAGTGTCCTAAACTCACTGAGAAGATCATGTCTCTAGAATCCTTTGTCTCCTCACTTGAATCCGAGTCATTAATGTTAAAACTAGGCAATGCAAAACTGTCTAGTGATCTATCTAAACTCAGTGAGGAACAGAAGGAAAAGCCAAAAGGTATTGTGTTTGTAGCGGCAAAGAATGAAAAGAAAACAGAAAAGAAGGAAGTATCCCGCTTTAGAATTGGTTATCAACCTCAGCTTCCTGTTGATGACATCAAGTCTAAAAGTCCTGGAGTCGAAGGAAAACAGTCAGGACAAGAAAAAGGGGAAAGTTCATCGAGAAGGAACAATCACAAAGACTGTTCAAATTCGACTGATGGGAACAACGCTTGGTACCATGGACAAAAGGCTCATTCCATTTGGTTGAAACAATCTCAAAGCGGTAAGTCCAATCATATTGATTTTCATTCTAGGATTGCTAACAAATCTATTTGGCCTGGACAGAGTAAGTATGTTGATCTAAAGTGTCAAAGAATCTGTTGGTATTGTGGTCACTCTGGTCACTACAAACAAGAGTGCCTTCTGAAGAAACACAATGAAGAAATTGCTCGTACTAATAGGGAGAAGATGAATGCCAAACCTCCAAAAATCAAATATGTTGCTCCCACACCCAGAAAGCCTAAGCTTGTCTGGGTTCGTAAAAACTAATCTTTGCTATACAGGCTGAAATAAGGAAAGGTTCCCGATATTTTGATTGTACTTGCTATAGTTACCTGACAGGGAACAAAGGATGGCTCATCTCACTTCAACAGGCCACTGGAGGCTCAACAACCTCTGGAATTTAATGTAAGGGAAAAATTTATGGTTACGTGTACTAATTATCTCCTTGTCTCATGTGCAACACTTAGATACCTAGCATATCGAGATAAGACATCACTTCTTACGTGACCGTGTGGAGAAAGGGTTGGTATCCATGGATCTCTGCGGAACCAAGGCTTAAATCGCTGACATTTTCACCAAGGCACTAAATAGGGAACCCTTTGAACAACTCCGTATGGAGCTTGGTATAATCTCCCTAAACTAACTGTCTATCTATTATGTTCCCTCGATGATTGGATAAATTACAGGATAAAGTGTGATAAAGTGTGAACGATTAATCATCATGTCTTGATTTGCATTCATTCTTTTGGTTATTAATTGAACAACGTGCTTAGAACTGTGCTATTGCTTCACTTATGTGTAAAATTTCATGCATGATCATCTATGCTATCACAATAATACATAAATCAGCTTTCTTTCGGCCCAAAAGAGTCAACTTGATGCATTGATCCCTCACTATAAGCCTAAATGATTGTTGACTCTACAGCTTACCCTAGCCATCATGATTGATGCTTCCTAAGAGCTCCTCTAATCATCCACATCAGGGAGCCTTTCATTCATGATTATAATTTCAAAAACTTCATATATTTTTTCGTGTGTTGTTCTTTGTACCCTCTCTGGTAACGATCCCCCAGCATCACACATTACTACTCTTCTGGTTTGGCGGGAAAACGAATCGTCTCCCCGTGTTCTGCAGCTGTGAGTTGATTGATGTGACAAGAAATTAAGGCTTGCGCCTGCCGTTGCGAAGAGTTGTGCAATTAGGGTTGATATGACGGATGTGATACTTGATGGGCCTCGATCTTGTGTTTGGCTGAATCTGGACAGATATTGAAGATTTTATTTTGGGAAGGTGAAGATCTCAGTTGATTATCCTTGGAAACAGATAAGATATTAAGTTATCTTTGGCAAACGAAAAGATTTTGTGGCAAGTATATATTTCGGCTCTCCAGGTACTCTCCCCTCACCATCTTCGCCAGTGTCTCCTCCTCTCTTACTTTTTGCCCTCTCTTGTCTCTTCTCTCACCTCTCACAAATGGCCTCCCACTCAAACCTCTCTGCCGCCGCTGCTGAGGATCTTCAAACCCTTCTCAACAAACTCACGGCAATAGGAACAGACCCTGCCCTCCTCGCCGCCATCTCTCAATCTCTGCCATCCTCCTCCCACACTCCCTCATCTCTCCAAACAATCACCATAACCAAAGTCACCCCACCTCCATCGCCTACACCGGACAAACTCATCATGGTCCCATACGTCGCCCCATCATCCCCTACACCATAGCCTACTCTACAAAACCATAACCCTAACTCCAACCCAATCGCTCCCACCGCCGTCTCCTCAAACGACAGAGAGGAGGTTCAATCCTCTCCTACCCATCCTACCCAAATCGAGGAGGACACAGAGGAGTTTCTGTGAGGAACCGCCACGGCAACGCCAACAAAGACTGAGGAGCATGCTAAGCTCACTCAGAAAATTCAGGGGGTTGTTCATAGTCTGGCCAGGGAACTCATGGAGGATGCTGAGGAGGATGTGCCGCCTAAGGTCACTAAACCCTCCGGTCGGGTTAAGATGAGTTGCACTGCCAAGCACAGAACTCGTGCTCAGGTCCAAGCCTCAAAGGCCATTCCCCTAAGCTCCGATGACGAGTTTGATCCCATCTCTGAGAGCAAGGCCAAGAAGGCAAGAGTTTCTTCTGCTCCGATGCGCCAGAGCCAAAGGCGTCAGGTTGCCAAATCCATAGATAAGGGAACTAATGAAGTAAAGGATATGAGTCACAAGTCGGTGGTCAGGGAACTATTGCTGAATCCTGAGTTTCTAAGAGAGAATGCTCTGGAGAAAGTCTCTCTGTTGTTGGATGCCCAAAAGTGGGGTCATTTGTTTGTTCATGAAGATGATGTTGATGAAGTGCAGTTGCGGGAGTTCTACTCAACCTTTGTCATTGAGGTCAGGCCCTATGCTGTTATGAGCAGCTATAAGATGGGTGGTACAGTCCACATGTTTTCAAGTATTGAGCTCGTCATTGCTCTAAATGTTCCCCATGAAGGATATGACGGATACCTGAAAGGCCGCTGGCCCAAGGATTTTCCCTATCTTGAGGTTGTACGCAAAGTTGCTGGGATACAAAGTCCACCAAAGTCTGGGGGTTTCGACACTTATGAAATGTCTGCCATCAACAAGGTTCTGTTTCATTACCTCATCTGTAACTTCACCCCAAGGGGACAAAAGCACAACAAGCTCTTAATTCTGGATGTGGTTCTTCTGTCTCTATTGCTGAAGAAGGAACCCATTTGTCTGCCAAGGGTGATGATGCAGCACATGGCACATGCTAGGAACACTGACCAGCACGCTCTTCCTTTTCCACGAGTTGTCAAGAAAATTCTAGAGTATCACAAGGTGTACAACTCCTCCAAGGAAGCCTGTGTCTTTTCTCGCCCTCTGGACGTCAGTAATTTGCATAAGATGCAGTTTGTTCTGCAAGAAGGCATAGGGTGGGTTAAAGTGGCCAGTGTGCCTGTTGTTTCAGAGGTACAAGAGGAATCAGAGGATGCAGTCTCTGAGGGGGAACAAAAGAAAGCATCTGATTTGGGTAGGGGTGTTCATCCGGTCCGGACCCGACAGGACCGGATTTTTTCAAAAATCTGGACCGGAGACCGGACCGGACCTATTTGGTCCGGTCCAATTCCGGTCCGGTCCAGGACTGGTTAGACCAGATTTTTTTTTTAAAATAATTAAATTCTTATTTAAAATCTAAAAAAAATATCTAAAAAATATATATACTCCTAACTTATTAAATTTAAAAAAATATCTATAAAAAAATACATATAAATCTCCCAAAAAACATATAAATTAAAAAAAAATTAAAAAATCCGATCTACCGGTCCGGACCAGATTTTTTCCGGATTTGGACCGGACCGGACCAGATTAAGGGAATTACCTGGACCGGAGACCGGACCGTATTTTCACCGGTCCGGTCCGGTCCTCTTTTGAACACCCCTAGATTTGGGGAAGGACATAAGAGGCCTGTGCCGCGCAGTAACTAGTCTGGCGGATCAGCAGATGCTACTTATGGCGGATGTGCGCGCGCTGATTGCTCTCTACTCATCGGCTCCATCTGCCGGTCCCAATGGTGTCTGATTCGCTTTCCCGCCTTCCAACCCCTCTTTTGTTCCCTATCTTATCTATCCCCGCTTGATTTGATCTTCTTTGTGTCTGACTTATGTGTTTGCCTTGATGGGCATGTTGATCTTGCTTGTTTCTTTGCACATCTTGATGTTGTCTTTGCACTATGTTTATGGTTGGTTGTTTCAATTTAATGAACAAGGGTTGTTTGCTTATATTGCCGTGTTCATTTTCCTTTTGCTATTTACTTATGTTTTTGATGATGCCAAAATGGGGAAAATGACTGATAGCTTTAGTTGAGGGGGAACAAATCATGTTTTCATAGTTGATGGACTAAGGGGGAACTATTATGCCTAAGTGTGAATCATTCTCCATACAATACAACTGTCTTTATCGCATATGTGTGTTTTATTGTCAAGGATGTTTGTCACCATCAAAAAGGGAGAATTTGTTGAATTCCTTAGGTTTTGATCGTAAAAAACATTCAACTAATCTGGTAACTAAGTGTTTCAAGAACCACACAGTTGTCACAGGGAACCACTAGCAGCGAAGGATCGCAGAGGGAACAAAGCTTTCTCCACATGCTTTGTTACATCTCAAGGAAATATCAATGACGAACAAACTCATGCTGCGAATGGAATGGAGGATATTCATCGTGAAGATTATGGGAAATATCTTGGAAGATCACGCGGTCATGGAAAAGTATTTCGGCTGGAAGGATCTCACCGATGGAAAGATTTGGAGAGAGAATCCGATTATGTTATCTTAGGAAATCTTTCCTAAGATAATATATTTGGAGAGAGAAGGATTTTATCTTTATCCGATTATGTTATCTTAGGAATTCCTTCCTTAGATAATATAGGCGGTTAAGATAATATTCTTCAGATTCATTTAATATCTTCTTGTTACCAAGTTTAGAAAGATACTGTATCTTGTTATGATTGTTTTAGTCGAGTTGTATTTATAGGATTGTGAGATTCATTTCTATGTACAAACTCGGAGCATTAAATTGAGAAAAAAAAAAGAGTGAAGTGTTTGTGAGTCTTAGAAGAGTGAGTTCGTATTCACCGTTGTAAAAGAGATTCAAATCTAGGTGGGAAGTCTAGGGTTTGGAGTCCAGGCTATAAGTGTAATCGAACAAGAAATCAATAAGACGAGTAGACTCTTCAAAATCCTCTCAAGCGAGAAGCTTGAAGGTAGTGGTTTTACTTGATTAGTTATTTGACTGATTAAAGTTTTCACTATACATCGTGAGTTCTTTACTTTATCTTTCTTGCTATAATATTCCGCTGTACCTTCTGTGGGAACAAAACATTTGTTCCCTCAGATGTAACTCTAACGATCCAACACACACGTAAACACATATTGATGCACACACAATATATATTATATGGACACACAAGTGACAATAAATGCACACATATATTGACTTTTTTAAAAAAATGAACACATATATAAAACATACACACACAAGTGACAATAAATGCACACATAGATTGGGTTTCTTAAATAATAAATGAACACACATATAAAGCATACACACACAGAAGTGACAATAAATGCACATGCAAGTAGAAATTTAAGCACACATAGTATTGATTTCTCATAATAATAAATGAACACACAATATAAAACATACGCACACCAAGTGACAAGAAATGCACACACAAGCAAATATTTATGCTTATGAGGGAAAAACATTTGCCTCCTCAAAAAAAAAACTTCATCCGGTCAACACCGTTTGATCTAATCATGTTGACCGGACAACATCTAAATATGGTCATGTGCATGACACATAACCTTTTAATAAAAGTCTAATTCTAAGTTTTAACCCTTGATTTTTTCCAATATAAGAACTAGAACATACTCTTATTTCATACGAGAGCAACCACTCTTGTATGACACTTTTTCTGAAACAAATATTTTCAATCTCTAATAGCTATAACTGTAAGATTTTTAAGGTTTTCGTTAAAATAAATAGACAATTGTAAAAATATTTAATAGAATTTATGATATGTCATTTTGGTATTATAAATATTTTTAATTTTGTAGAATCTTACTGATATGCGATCCAATTCTGGTGTCCTCAATAATTTAATCTTGAAATCCTAATTTTAATAATCTTTTGAACGTCTATAATTTTGGTTTCACTTGATTCTGGTAAAACGGGAGTAGTAAATATGATCGTTGAATGAGATTAAATGGATGGATGAGATATGGCCTAATTATGCTCTATTATGTTCTCATGGGAGTGTTTTACTATATACTTATTTTCCCATGAAATTTCTCTATCTCCCCTTAAAGGATGAGATTTCATTCTTCCATAGGATCATTATCTCCCTATAATTTCTCTCTCCTCATATGGGCCAATTTCACTCAATCCCCTTGAGGAAAAGAGAATCTCTTATGAGTTTTTTCTCTCTCTCCTTCATTCACAATTTTTGTTGAATATACATATTCCTGTGTATGAATATATATGTTTCATTGTATGAATATATGAAGTAACTTAATGTGTTGAATATATGTAGTCGAGTATTGGCAGTCATATATATGAATATGTGAGTAAGGTTTAAGTGAATAATAATCTTAGGGTGTAAAGTAAGGAGTAATTAGGATCATTAGGTCTAATAGATAGATGGATAAGATTGGAATGATAAAATTATAAATATTATTATTTTCATAAATTTTTTTCGAAATTAATATTTTTTATAAAAAAATTAATTTTTTTTTTCCGATTTTTTTTTCCAAAAATTATTTTTTCCCCGAAAATTATTTTTCCCGGATTTTGTTTTCGAAAATTGTTTTTTTTTGAAAATTTTATTTCCCGAATTTCTATTTTTTCCAAAATATTTTTTCAAAATTTATTCTTTTCGTTTTTTTTCAAAAAATATTTTGCTTAATTGAATTGTATATCAAGTGCATAAGTAAGCATCAAAAGTACATCTATAATGAATATAAAGTGCATATATAAGCATATTTTTAAGAGAAATTTGCGGCGAACCACCCGTTATATACGCGTTTTTTTGGCAAACCACCCGTTCTATTCGAAATTATTTTAAACCACCCTTAACGTACATTCCATTAGAAAATCGCCACCCATGGGCTTCCGCCGTCCAAATTTCTGTCAAAATGGGTAAAATGACCCTTTTACCCTCTTATTTCTCCATATTTACCGGTTTAGTCAAACTTTTAATCACATTTGCCAAACCCAATCGAACCCAAATTTAATTTAACCAACCCGGCTGAAATTAACCCAAACCCATCTAAAACCCAAGCCGTACCCGACATAGGAGGATAGTTTGTTTGATACCACTAAACGAATCAAATTCCACAGCTCGCCGAAAAAGAGTTTTCCATTGTAATCCACTGGATACAGATCCAAGTTTGTGTGGTCAAACACATAAACACAAGCTAGATCATCAACATCATAGATTTGTCCATTGAATTTCAAAAAGTCCTGAATTCGACAATTCCACCTTCCCTGTACTTTCGATTTCGAAGCAAGCCGAGACGAATTCCACCTTCCCTGTAAGCCAAGTGGCGGCGGAGACAGCCAGATCCAGAGCAAGCCAAGATGAATTCCACCTTCCCTGTACATTCGATTCCGACAGTGGACTCGAACGACCGGGTGATTTGAGTTGCGCTGCTCCAGAAATTCGACAACAAGTCCAAGCGAAATCCCTCTATAGGTTTGTACTGAAGCGCATGGAGCGGGACTAGGTTTCCGGCGACCGGTTCTCGTACGGACACCACCCAGGCTTTCGAAGGATCGGAGCGGGGACGGAGTTGGTACACGGCGGCGGCGTTGATTGTCACACATTGCGATTGGTCTATGGGGAAGTAACGACTGATGGCAAGAAAGGGGAGAGTTCATTCGGCGGAGGAGAGGCGAGTAATCACCAAGATTGGCACACCCACCGCAAAATCACATCAGCATTATCTAAGAAATCGTCCTCCTCTGTCGGGTATAGATTGGGTTTTAGATGTGTTTGGGTTAATTTCAGCCGGTTTGGTTAAATTAAATTCGGGTTCGATCGGGTTTGGCAAATGTGATTAAAAGTTGGACTAAACCGGTAGTATGGAGAAATAAGAGGGGTAAATGGGTCATTTTACTCATTTTGACGGAAATTTGGACGGCGGAAGCCCATGGGTGGCAATTTGCTAACGGAATGTAAGCTAAGGGTGGTTTAAAATAATTTCGAATAGAACGGGTGGTTTGCCGCAGAAACGCGTATATAACGGGTGGTTTGCCGCAAATTTCTCTATTTTTAATGGTCACATAGAGTGCATCTTTAATAGGATAAAGTGCATAATGTAATATGTAAATGTGCATGTTTAACATATATATTAAAAGTGCACATTATAAGTAGTGTATGTTTAATATGTTAAAAGTGCATATGTTAGTATGTTAAAGTGCATATTTATCATGTTAAAGTGCATACTTAATATGTTAAAAAGTGCATATGTAATTATGTTAAAATGGATGCTCAATATTCCAAATTAAGTGCATGCATGTGTAAGTATATTAAAGTACATGTTTAGTAATCTAAAGTTAAGTACATATGTAAATATATTAAAGTGCATGAATAATATGTTAAAGTGCATGATTAAAATGCTAAAGTGTATGGTACTAATTTTTTAAGAAAAATATTCGTGAAAAAATAAGAAAATATTTTTTGGGGAAATTTTGTTAAAAAAAAATAAAAAAAAATATCTTTCAAAAAAAAAATTGAAAAATAATAATAAATTTAAAAAAAAAAAAATTGAATTTTTTTCAGAAATTTAAAATAAAATTAAATAAAATTAAAAATTAAAAAAGTTGATTATATTTACAAATTTACCATCCCATTTGTTTTAATATTAACTCTCCGTTCCTACAATCTAATGATTAAGATTACTCTCATTTTACACCCTAAGCACTCTCCTCATATGATCCTTACTCATGAATATGTATATTAGTTATGCTTAGCAAGATTGTGTCTCATGCTTAATGAATATTGTAATACACATCCATATGGATACGTAATGAAATTGACATGAATATGTTTCTTATTTATTCATATCTATCAGTGTAATACAATAAATATCTCAACCATAAATCCTAAACTCTGAACGTTAAACTCTAACCTAAATGCTAAACACTCACCCCTTAGGATTTAGGGTTTTAAGGTGTATGCTTTTGGGTTTAGTATTTAAACTTTAGTATTTATGGTTGATGGTTTAAGGTTTAGTATTTAGCATTTATGGTTTAGGGTTTAGAATTTAGCGTTTAGCGTCTAGGGCTTATCATTTAGGATTTTAGGGTTTATCATTCATAGTTTATGGTATAACATCTAGGGTTTACGTTTAGGGTTGCTATAATGAAAATTTTGATACTTTCATAAATTTGAATATGCATATTCATGGATGCACATTTATACAAGATATGCATGATCACAATTATACATATTCATCCACATGGCAGTTTTGAAGTCCCTTTTTCCGAACGAGAAAATTTGGAAATCAATCAGAATGATGGGTGCTTATTGATGGAACGCGCTATTATTTAATAGCACTCAACGCGTTGAAATGCCTTCGTTCATTCCCTTCATAACACTTCATCAATGAAGAAGATCGCGCGTCAACAAGGCCCATTAACCAGGGAGAAAGATCGCGAGCCGGCCCGCTATCTCGTCCATGTGCCATGATGTCATCCAGCCAATGAAGAAAAGCCACGAGCCAACCTCCATTGAACGCCGCCTTATCCGCGCACGACACGTCATCACATGCAAATCCTCTATGCGACACGTCGTTCCATGCGAGGCTCCGTTGAGTGACACCTCTCTCCTCCTTGCCAGCCGCCATAAGCAGGACTCATACACTATAAATAGGCTTCAGAACGCATTTTTTAAGGACCTTTGGTTGGATCGCCCATTTTTTGGGAGGAAAACGAGAGGTATGTGTATGGTTCCAGTGTAAAGACTCACTGGAATGTAATCGTCAAATGATGTTATCGCGCCAATTATGAATAAAATGCATTATTTTCAAATGTGTTCGTGCTTTGGTCCATATTGTATTGATCGCGTTCTATCGAGGTGGATGGTCTATGTCGCGACGATCTTATGTTTTAGCAACTCGGAAATGCGGGAACCATCACTGGCGCCGACCGTGGGGACCGAACCCATGACCACGTGGTGGTTCCCGCATTTCCGAGTTGCTAAAACATAAGATCGTCGCGACATAGACCATCCACCTCGATAACGCGATCAATACAAAATGGAACAAAGCACGGACACATTTGAAAAGAATGCATTTTATTCATAATTGGCGCGATAACATCATTTGACGATTACATTCCAGCGCGTCTTTACACGAGAACCATACACAGACCTCTCGTTTTCCTCCCAAAAAATGGGCGATCCAACCAAAGGTCCTTAAAAAATGCGATCTCAAGCCTATTTATAGGGTCCGAGTCCTGCTTATGGCGGCTGGCAAAGAGGAGAGAGGTGTCACTCAACGGAGCCTCAAATGGAACAACGTGTCGCATAGAGGATTTGCATGTGATGACGTGTCGTGCACGGGTAAGGCGACGTTCAATGGCGGTTGGATCGTGGCTTCTCTTTATTGGCTGGATGACATCATGGCACATGGACGAGATAGCGGGCCGGCTCGCGATCTTTCTCCCTGGTTAATGGGCCTTGTTGACGCGCGATCTTCTTCATTGATGAAGTGTTATGAA
The DNA here is from genome assembly GCA_027886185.1 of Rheum nobile. Taxonomy (NCBI): domain Eukaryota; kingdom Viridiplantae; phylum Streptophyta; class Magnoliopsida; order Caryophyllales; family Polygonaceae; genus Rheum; species Rheum nobile. Next base: position 1,926,551 of record WOAB01000127.1, read on the forward strand.
GGGAATGAACGAAGGCATTTCAACGCGTTGAGTGCTATTAAATAATAGTGCGTTCTATCACAGCCCCTTGCCTTGATGATGAACGTGTGAGGCCATCAAGGCAATTCATGGAGAACGCGTTTAATTGCCGCGTTTATTTGCTTCATCTCGCAAGACATCTTGTGGAAAGAATATTATGCTTCTACATCGATGGGCCCTTGCTTAACGGGCCTTCACCAGATCGGCCCAGCGGACCCTTTATATAAGAGCAGGAAGGGGTGGGAATCCTTCACTGTACCTCTTTTCTTCTCTCTCTTCCAGAGCTCTGCGTCGATTAGATTTCCTCCACCACTGCTCCGCTCGCAAGAACCTCCTCTTCATCGCCTTTCTTAGAATTGCTCAGGTAAATCAACTCCCTTGCCTTCTAATTTTTTAGTGTGCTTTGTTTTTCGCTCAAATTTTCAACGTTTTTGTGGATGACTGCACTCTCTTCTTCTTCTCTTTCTTCTGCCGCTTCATCTTCTTGTCTCTTGCTCTTCTGGGTAATAATGGCGGTGGTGATGGCGCTGATGGGTGTTCTCCTGAGAAGGTGAAAATAGAGATATGGGGGAGGGGTTGCATAACCTGATTCGGCGAGTTCCCTTTGGTCATGGAGCGCAAGGATTCGCTGCCGCTTCTCACTGTGACTTCTCCTCTTCTTTGCTTCATCTTCTTTCTGACTTTTAAAATTCCGCCTCTAGATCTTTCGATAGCCTCATCTGTTCCCAATTTCTTGTGGATCGCGTTGTTTTTCTAGTAGCACTTTATTTTGCTTTATCTCGTTTGTGCGCGCTCCTTCTTCTTCGAGTCTGGTTGCTAAACTTTCTCTTCTTTTTAACCTGGCTCCTTTTCCTGATTGCGTTCTTTTTCTAGGAACCCTTTTCTGCCTTGTTTTGATTGCGCGCGTTGTCTTTCATTCCTAGTGACTAAACTCTTTTCTCTTTTTCAGAGAGGGCTTATTTTATCGCGCACAATCGTCCTTCATCTCTTCGTCATGTCAAGCAAAACGAACTCAGGGAGTGGCGATGCATATGGTAGAGCAGTGGGGAACGCGTACAGAGAGCATGAATCCTCCTCGAGTCCGGAGTCCGAAGTTGCGTCTTCATCTTCGAGTGAATCATCGCGTCTGACAATAACTAAAGTTGTTTCGAAGAGACGAGCGCCGCGAGTTGACCAGGCAAGGGGCAAAGGTGTGGTTTCTCATCCTCCCACGGCCAATGTCTCCCAAAGCAATCCCCAAGAAGAAAGATCGCGGAGTGTGGAGAGCTTTGTGAGTCATCGATTGAAAGTTGATCCTCCTCCGATTCCCGCGGTGATTCTAACTGAGGTTCCCATGGTGAAGGATCATCCAGGAAAGGACATGCGAAGTCTTGGATCGACCACCACTGTCTCACTATCCACTCTAGAAGATTTGGCCCGATCAATTCCGTGGCCGGCCGGGATAGAACTTTGTCTTCCTGAGAGAGGGGGGACTTCTTTGGCGCGATACGAAAATTGCGTGGTCATCTTTGTGGCTAGCATCGAAGCTGGATTTCGTCTTCCTTTGCCTGACTTTTATCGCGATTTCTTGAGGCTTATCAATCTCAACCCTACCCAGCTGTACCCCAACGCGTGGAGATATCTTAGTGGATATACGATGCGATGTTATCACTCTAGCCTTTCTCCCGATGTCCAACACATGCTCAAGCTCTTCACTCTGAAGTACGACAAGGGTTTCTTCAATCTTAGCCTACCCACCCTAAACGTGATCAGTAAGCCTTCCAATGTGGGCAAGTGGAAGGACAGGTGGTTCTTAGCGCGGTGTTCTTCTCACGCGGTCTTCAACTGCCAAGTCTGCCAGTTGTTTCCGAGTCCTTTCATGCGTCCGGAGAAGCCAGATCAAAAGGAAATTGACGCATGCAAAAATCAGTTTCGTAATGAGGGAAATGCCCCTGACTACAAGCGCGTGATTACTCAAGAGAACTTGGAGAAAGCAGGGCTCAGCTTACCGCGCTCAGTTAGACGCGATGAGTCGGGTGGCAATTTGTTCTTTCACTGCTCTTTATTTTCACGTGTTGTATTAACTAACTCTTGTATTCACAGGGATGAAGTCCGACTTCTTGCTAAAGAGGGCCAAGAAGATCGCGAGTGGATCAAAGTCGTCGGCCAAAGCAGCTGATGATCAGGCCACGTCAGAGCAGGCCCCGACTTCAACCTTCGACGCAATGGTCGCGTGTGAGACGGCAGCTTCATCGTTACCACCAAGCAGTCCAGTCGAGGCAGAGATGCGAGGAGACAAGCGCGATGCCCCTTCTCAAGCAGGCCGTGGGGAAAAGAGATCAGAGCAACATTGACCCTGCTCCGATTGTTGCCACGGGGAGAACCGTCTTTGCCGCGCCAGTGCCCTCTGTAACCGACATGCGTAAGCTGGCCATTCCAAATGGTGTATGTGTGAAAGAGAAAGAATGGCACTTCCTTCCCTCCTCAAGTCCTTCAATTGGAGGGCATGAAATACATGGAGATGGTACGCGCTTCAATGCTTGCCCCTGCCTTTTGTCACATCAATTTTACTTATCTACTCTTACCGTGTTTGTCTTTATATGCTCGTCTCAGCATGCTGGTAGCCACATCATATTGCAACGTCATAGATACCAAGTGCAAAGGCATTCGCGAAGAGAAGGAAGCCCGTACGAGAGTGGTCGCGCTGACCAAGCAGGTTGAGCAGTCTATCGCGGAGCTTAACAAGGCGAATGCTAACGCGACAAAGCTTGAGGAGGAGAACGCGCTGATGAAGAAGAATGTTGAGAATCTTCAGCGCGCCATGTCCGAGAAAGATGACGAGGAGGTTGAGCTCAAGAGGCAACGCGATGCTTCCAACCTTGAGACTGAGAAGTGGTGCGCCAGGGCAGAACGTGCGGTCTCTGACTATCTCAAGTCGGAGGACTACCGATGAAGCTGGCTAACGAGGTGGGACCCCATTGGGAGCAGGGCATAAGGATTGGAGTCAGGCAAGCGGTGGCGAGGTTCAGCGAGATCGATCCCAAGATTGTCTATTTCACTCCAGACTACACGGATCTCTTTGGCGAGCCCCCGATCGAAGATCCCGAGGAAGGAGACAACCAAGCCATGGATGTGGATGCTAGTGCTGCGACAACCAGTGCAGCCTTACCAGAAGATCGCGATGCTTCTTGATTCTCACTAGGCAACGTGTAGACTTTTCTTCAACCTTTCTTCCTGTATGTCATCACATGAAACAATTAACACGATATGCGGATGAATGGAAAACAACTTTTTGAACTTCCATCTTTTTTAAGTAATGGCAATCTTTGAGTGATATAATAAATTTTCTTGATTAGTAGGACGCGGTGGCAGCCCCAAGTTCGTTGGGGGATCTCACCCGTTTAGAAGAACGCGGTGGCAGCCCCAAGCTCATTGGGGGATCTCACCCGTTTAGAAGAACGCGGTGGCATTCCCAAGCTCATTGGGGGATCTCACCCGTTTAGAAGAACGCAGTGGCAGCCCCAAGCTCGTTGGGGGATCTCACCCGTTTAGAAGAACGTGGTGGCAGCCCCAAGCTCGTTGGGGGATCTCACCAATAATAAGAACGCGGTGGCAGCCCCAAGCGAGTTGGGGGATCTCACCCGTTTAGAAAGATCGCGTTAACGTACCTGGGATGGTCTAGTCGACCTATTGTGAGGAAGGTCCCCACGGTCGGCGCCAGTGATGGTTCTCGCATTTCCGAGTTGCTAAAACATAAGATCGTCGCGACATAGACCATCCACCTCGATAGAACGCGATCAATACAATATGGACCAAAGCACAAATGCATTTGAAAAAAATGCATTTTATTCTCAATTGGCGTGATAACATCATTTGACGATTATATTCCAGCGCGTCTTTATACGAGAACCATACACAGACCTCTTGTTTTCCTCCCAAAAAATGGGCGATCCAACCAAAGGTCCTTAAAAAATGCGATCTCAAGCCTATTTATAGGGTCCGAGTCCTGCTTATGGCGGCTGGCAAGGAGGAGAGAAGTGTCACTCAACGGAGCCTCGCATGGAACGACGTGTCGCATAGAGGATTTGCATGTGATGACGTGTCGTGCACGGGTAAGGCGGCGTTCAATGGCGGTTGGCTCGTGGCTTCTCTTCATTGACTGGATGACATCATGGCACATGGACGAGATAGCGGGCTGGCTCGCGATCTTTCTCCCTGGTTAATGGGCCTTGTTGACGCGCGATCTTCTTCATTGATGAAGTGTTATGAAGGGAATGAACGAAGACATTCCAACGCATTGAGTGCTATTAAATAATAGTGCGTTCCATCACTTATAAGTCTCAGGGGGGTGGATGGTTAACAATCGTTTTTATCAAAAATGTTGGCAGTTGGTGGGATCATCGGCTTGCTCTTTTGTTCGTGGGTTTTTTTCCACATGTCACCTTCCATCTGGTGTTAATGGCACCTTGCTTACGAAGGTTGATACTCCGGAGTATGGGTCTCTCGGGCTGTTGAATTCAGTGGATTTCGCAGTGCATCTCTACAACTTCGATGAGACTGGTATGGAATGGAGAGATGTTTTATTAGTTTATTCCTTCAAGGGGGATTAGGTAGGGGGAATCGCTCTCGCCCTATCTATTTGTTCTTTGCTTAGAGAGACTCAATCACTTATTTAATACTGAAGTGATATGGAAATTGGAAGCTCGTTGTGGTCTGTCGTAATGCGCCTCCCTTGTCGCACTTGTTCTTCGCCGGCGACTAATGGCTAAGCCTACGACCCCTGATGCAGCTTTTGTGTGGGTGCTTAGCAACTTTTGTGTCTCGTCGGGTCAAAAAGTGAGCAAAACTAAATCCAAACTGTTCATATATGGGAATGTTCCCCAGAATACTGTGGCTCGTCTCCAGCAAATTAGTGGTATGGATGCTACTCAAAGCTTGGGTAATTACTTAGGATTAATAAAGATCAAGCGAAGTTATCTGGGTGGAAGTGTAGAGCATTGAGTTTTGTAGGTAGGGTGATCCTTGAAAAGTCAGTTTTGTCTACGCTGCCTTTCTACTCTATGAACTCGGTCAAACTTCCACAGACGATTTCTTCGCACTTGGATCGCATCACTCGCTTGTTTATCTAGGGGGAGGTGCAGAGGTCCCGAAACATTCGCTTAGTTAATTGGAATGATATTTTCTTTACTGAAGAGGTTGGGAGGTCTGGGCATTCGTTGCGCCCGGATGCAAATCTGGCGATTTTAGGGAAGCTTGGTTGGCGACTTATGAGTGGTTTTGCTTGGATTCGGGGGGAGATAATGAAGGCTAAGTATGGGTTGTCCTTTACTAGGGGACGTGTTATACAATCCAAAACTTCCAACGATTCTTTTATGTGGAGAAGTGTTAAGTGGGGTTTGGAAGGAATAGTCTATAAGGGAATTAGATGGAACCTTGACGATGGGACTCGGATTCGGTTTTGGGCGGACCCATGGCTGATGGAGAGGTTGCTGTTGGATGTGGTTTCGGGTGCTGTCGAGCAGGATCATCGCGAGAAAAAGGTTTGCGAATTCTAGTTGGATGGTGAGGGTTGGGACTAGCAACACTTGTGCATAGAGCTGGACAAAATTGAACCTGAACCGAGAAACCGGACCTAGTCAAACCCTGAATCGGACTGGCGGTTCAAGGTCCCGGACGGTTCAGGTTCCGGTTCAAGGCTTCGTTGAACCAATGGTTCATGAACCGGTTTACAAACCCGGTTCATGAACCTCCGGTTCAACCGCAAAAAAAAATCTTGAAAAAGAAAAATCCATTAAAATCCTAAACCTTCCTAAAACTATAAACCCTAAAGTCCTATATTCTACATTAGTAATATTATCCTTTAAATCTTAAAAAAGCTATAAAAATCATAAACACATTAAAAAACGTTCAAATAATTAAATCTAAAAAAACCTAAACCATAAACCATACTCTACAAAACCTTAAAATACAAACCCTTAACCCTAAAACTATAAACTCTAATCTAAATCATATAATGTTACATTACCTTTAAATCTTAAAAAAACTACAAAAATCATAAACACATTAGAAAACGTTCAAATAATTAAATATAAAAAATCTTACCCTAAACCATAAACTGTACAAAACCTTAACCCTAAACTATAAACCCTAACCTAGATCATATAATATTACAACTTACAATACCCTTTAAATCTTAAGAAAGCTACAAAAATCATAAACACATTAAAAAACATTCAAATAATTATATTTTTAAAAACCTAAACCATCAACCCTAGACTCTACAAAACCTTAAAATAAATACCCTTAACCCTAAAAACCCCTTTTTCATTAAACCCCTAATTAAACCTTAAAACAAAACGTTAATTTTTTTTTGAACCGGGTTCTGAATCGGACCCTGAACCGGGTTTCGAACCGACGGAAAACCGCCCGAACCTGAACCAGGTCTAAACCGGACCGTCGGTTCCGGTTCAAGGTTCCCTTAAACCTTGAACCGACGGTTCATGAATCGTGTCCAGCTCTAACTGTGCACTTATCTTCTGGCATCGATGCTCTTGAAGTTGTCCACTGTCTGTGTGTAGCTTAGTCATGGCCTTAGGGGTTCTATTAGTTTGGCTTATATTGTATCCGGTGAGTACTCTGTTGCTTCTGCTTATAAGGAGTTATGCCCGAAAGCCCATGTTTTTGGCTTTCATGGTGAATTGTATAAGCGGATTTGGCGTCTTCATATCCTAGAGATAGTCCGTTTTCTTCAATGGACTGGTATTTGGGGTAGACTTCTTACTAATATGGAGTGGGTTCACCGACATATCGCTACCGATCATGTGTGCTTTGGATGTAATGAGGTGGATGAGTCGTTGACTCATTTTTTTCGCAATTGTTCTGATGTGGAGACGATCTGGAAAATTTTCTTGTCGTCTTCTGTGGGATGGCATGCTGATTTTTTTGTTGAGCAGCCCGTCACCTTGCTCTACAAAGGTATTCACGGGCTTTATGATTTAACTTGATATTTATTGTGTTTTGGGGCGAAAAGATCAAACCGACCTGAATCGCCGTAAGAAGGACAACTAAACAATGACATTATTAATTATATCTGAATGATCCAAATCAAGTAAAGAACTAAACGAAATAAGGCTAAACAGATGTAAAGACTAGCGTATCTCCCTCGAACAAGAGACTAGTCGAATCGAATGATTCACTCGTCGGTCGCTTCAAGTTTGAAATGAAGAATCGAACTTAGAGAACAATTGTAACAGAGAGAGAGTTGCAAATGATTGCTTGTATTAGTAGTATTAATTGTGTGTTTACAAGAGAAGGATTAACCTCTTTTATACATAAATCACAAGACTCAACTAATCTATTCATTGACGTCCGAGTTTTCAGGGATTCGTCGGGTTGTTGCTCCATCCGTCCGATATTCACTCAACCGTCTCAACGTTATTTTTTCTCCAGATCGTGGCCCAATTCGTTTTCTTATCTGGGCCGGCTTGATGGACAATCAATAATATTCTGAGCCCAACAATTGCCCCAAGATCAAAGTGGGCCGGAGGAAGTGAAACGGTTTCTGACGAGACGGTTTGATCTTCAATCTGGCAAAAATCTCTTCCCGGTTCTTCTGCAGACCATGGGCTATCGTGGCGCTTCGTGAATTGCCCAATGCTTTGACCACAGAGGAGGCGGTTTTACTGCTTTAAATAACCCTCAATCGGCTATCTTATCACCACAGAGCCTCACGTCTTTGTTAAGGTAATTTCCCTTTTTTCAAATGTTTACTCTTCTTCTTCTTTCACAGCTTCCATGGCGTCTTCAAGGTCTAGGAATAGAATCGCGCCCGGTGATCCTTCCGAAGATGAGAATGCTTTCACACCCTTAGGACTCCTTAGTAGTTCCGATTTTGTTGGTAGAACCCTAACTCACGCCGAGTTGGATAAGGTTCTTGAAATTGGTCAGTTCCCCGTAGGCACTGTGGCTCGTCTCCCTCTTCCCCATGAGCGAGCTGACTGGTACCATAGAGATTGGGTTTGTTTCTTCGAGCACCCCTTTAAGATTGGCCATTCTTTTTCGTTTTCCAATCTGGTTAGGAACTTTTTTTTCTGTCATGAGACTTGCCCCTTGTCAGGTCATGCCCCATACTTGGCGTTTACTTAGGGTAATCGATCTTATCACTGCCGGTGTCAAATTTGATTTTGACTTCGACGCTTTGTGGTATTCTTACTATCTGAGTAGTCGGGGTTCTTCTAGGTTTCCGTTACGCCTTCGTCGTGACAGAAAGCCCTTAGCTTTGAACCTGGATGTTAACGACCGTGGGTGGAGAACTCGTTTCTTCTTTGTAGAGCGTGAGTCGCTTGAGAGGGGGGTCGATTGTTCCTTTTTACTCTCAGACTGGAGGAAGACAGGTATTGTATTCTTCCTTTGATTTTTCTTTGTTGGGAATCTTCTAAACCTTTGCTTACGTGTTTTATATCGCAGTGCTTGAACTAGGAGAACCCGAGGATTTCGATCGAAGGCTGCGACCAAGGCTTTGCTCAAACTCCCTGAATTAGAGAGATATTTCAAGAACATCAACTTCTTAGCACCTGATCATGTCGAGATGTCGACTCCTTCCGCATCCATCTCCAAAGGCACTTGTTCGTTCTTACAGGTATGCGTGTGGTTGGTCTTTGGAGTTTTCATATGCTTATGGTGTTGTGCTATTTTATCAGCGTCTCGCGGCGGTCGGTCCAGTGTGCGTTTGTCGGGGAAAAGCCTTTTGGAGCAAAAGATGTCGGCCGCCAAAGCGTCTTCTTCGAGGGTTGTTGTCAAGGTTCGACCGTCTGTTGGAGTAATCGCTTTAGACTCTCCGTCGTCTAAAACATCAGCGGCAAAGAGGAAGGCGTCTGTCGCTTTAGGTTCCCCACCAGGGATGCTGAAAGAGAGAGCGGCGAGTGACTTGACTCGATTTGTTGATCCAGAGGCCAAGAAAGAGATTGGCGACCTTTCTCCCATCGATTGTATGGATGAGGCTGCCGTTGGTGCCTGGAAAGTAAGTAGTATGAAAATTTCCATTCGATTTCTGTTTTTTTTTTTTGAAATAGATTACATGTTGTATGAAATGTAGGCCTTTCAGTACTCGATGGTCGCCTTCTCTACTATACAAGAGTTGAGTGATAGGTCTGACAAGCGAATTGCACAGGCGGAGAGTCAGGCGAAGGCTGCCAAGGATCGTGTGAGGATTGTCGAGAAAGAGTTGATGTCGGTCAATGAGGAACTTCAATCCCAAGTCGAGGAGGCTGAAAAGCGTCGTGAGAAAGATGCTCGGACTGCTGGCGACGTGGGGACTTATTACTGTTTGAAGTCTCGCATTGAGATGATGGAGGAGTCCGCCGCTGGTACTCATGTGGATTGGGATGTCGAAGGGGAGAGATCCAATCTGGACCTCTTGTATCCTGATGGCAATCCCGATGAAGAGCTCTTTAAGTTGGCCGACTTGGAGAGAGGAGAGGACGATAAAAAAGACGACGCTAATTGATAAGGAAGTCGATCCTGTGCAAGCCAAAGAGAAGTCGGATGAATCTTAGTATGTATGAAGATCGTTTTATTTGTCTCAAAACATTCTGATTGTTTAGATACTTTTATCATGACACCTTGTGCCCCATCGTGAAGATGGGATGGATAATGTTTTGGCGACCCGTCCACCATCGCGGGTCGCGTATTTTGTAAGTGTTTTAGTACTTGCCACGTACCTTGCGTTTGTGTGTTTTTTGCAGGTGGACTTGTCGATTGCGCCTTGGCCGTGACGCGAATCGTTTGGTCGTGATGACCTGTAATTGTAAATGTCAATGTAGCATGCTCTGTGTGTTTAGGGAAGAGTAGTTTGTATCACATGGTAAAGACGAGTACCTTGAATAGGACAAGCATGTTGTAAAATAGGATATGTTTGTGTTGTTTCCTCCATTCCCTGTGTATCGATCGATTTGGTTGTTGTAAGTGTTGTTTTGTATATAGTAAGGATATCCTTTGAATGTCAAGTTTGTCTTCGAGGCCTCTCGTTCCTGTTTAGATTGTGTTAAGAGTACAAAAATGAAAGATCTTGGGGCGACCGTTGGGGGGTGACCTAACGGCCCTCCGATGCTTAAGTCAGTGATCGTAATTCAAGCGAATATGAATGAATAGATGTACAAAAAATGTAAAGAGGAGGAAAGTTCAGAAATGATACAACTTTAAGTGGGTCGCATTCCAACTTCTAGGGATCGGTTGTTCGTCTTTTGTTTCTAGTCGATGTGCCCCTTGTCCGACGACTTCTTTGATGAGGTAAGGTCCTTCCCATTGGGGTGCTAGCTTCCCATCGGTTGGATCTCTGGTGTTTTGGAATGTTTTCCTTAGGACCCAGTCTTTTAACTTGAAGACTTTAGCTCGGACGTTCTTATTATAGCTCTGGGCGACTTGTTGTTGGTATTAGACTATTCAGATTCTGGCTTTCTCTCTGGTCTCGTTGACGGTGTCGAGATTGTGAGCTAACTCGACGTCGTTTTGTTCTAGAGTTTGGAGTCTGTATCTGGCAGTTGGGACGAGTAGCTCAGTGGGGATGACAGCTTCGCTTCCGTAGACTAGCAAAAAAGGTCTTTGTCCTGTTGCATTTTTTGGTGTCGTTCTATCGGACCATAATATCAAAGGGAGCTCGTCGGCCCATTTGCCTTTTGCCCCTGTGAGGCGTTTTTTGAGATTGTTGATGATGATTTTATTGCTGGAATCTGCTTGACCATTGGATTGTGGGTATCTTGGTGTAGACGTGACTAGTGTGATGTTCCATTGTTTACAGAAGGATCGCGTCTTGCTATCGATGAATTGGGAGCCATTGTCGCATACGATTTCTGAAGGGACGCCAAATCTACATAGAATATTATGTTTTATGAATGAGATGACGTGTTTCTTTTTTACCTCTCGATATACTTCGGTCTCTATCCATTTAGAAAAATAGTCAGTCATGGCCAGGAAGAAGACGCGTTGTCCTGACGTTGGTGGCAGTTTTCCGACGATGTCCATCCCCCATCGCATGAAGGGCCAGGGGGCTAGAGTCAGATGAAGCATCTCCGATGGCTGATGTGTGACAGGTGCGTGTCGTTGGCAGGCGTCGCACTTTCTGACGTAGTCGGTCGCGTCTTTGTTCATTGTGGGCCAGTAATAACCTGTTCTAAGAGCTTTGTCAGATAGGTTGCGTCCTCCAGTATGATTTCCGCATTCTCCGTCGTGCAGGGATTGTAAGACGCATCGTACCTCGGTTGTTTTGAGGCAGCGTAGGTATAGGCCTGTAACAGATCGTTTGAACAAAATATTATCTTTTAAATCAAAGGTTATGGCTTGTACCTTGAGTCTTTTAGCTTCTGTTTTGTCTGCTGGGAGTATTCCATCCCTGAGCCACTTGATGTAGGGGGTGGTCCAATCATCCACCAAATCTTCTTTTGTGTGGTCGCCTACTTCTGCTGAGACGACTTCTTCTAAGGGTAACTCGTCCATTGTCTGAATATCGTTTGGATTAGCTGTTCTGAAGACTTTGGGGACGGCCGGTGTGGTGATATGTGCCAATGAAATGTTGTGGAAGTCGTTAGGATGCAAGGCGGAACCAACATTTGCTAGGGCGTCGGCTTGTGTGTTGAGGTCATGTGGGACTTGTCGGATGGTGATGTTTTGGAATTTGCTTGCCAATTTTTTGACGATATCTAGATATTCCATCATTCTGTCGTCTTTGGCAGCGTATGAACCTTGTACTTGGTTGACGATTAAGAGAGAGTCGCATGTCACCTCTATGCTTAGAATTGCGAGATCGTGTGCGAGTGTTAATCCAAATACGAGGGCTTCATATTCTGCTTCATTATTGGTCGCGTCCTACTCGCATCTCACAACTTGGGCTATATGGTCCCCTTGTGGCGATTTTAGCACGCCACCTAGGCCGACTCCTCTTACGTTCGACGCTCCGTCTGTATGGAGTTGCCAAGTGCCCCTGTCTTCTTCGACTTTAAGCTGTTCGACCTCCTTTGTGGCTTCTTGCTCCAGCGTCGGGCTAAAATTGGCCATAAAGTCGGCTAAAGCTTGAGATTTGATCATTGTCCTTGGCTCGTACTCGATGTCGAATCCGCTAAGGTGTATGGCCCATTTAGCCATTCGTCCTGTAAATTCTGGTTTCCTCATGATTGTTTTCATGGGATGGTTAGTTCTTACAATAATAGCATGTGATTCGAAATAGGGTCGTAACTTGTTTGAGGCTATAACCAATGCCAAGACTAATTTTTCAAGTGATGTGTACATGGTTTCGGCGGGAAGCAAGGAACGACTTATATAGTAGACTGGTGACTGTTTACCATCTTCCTCCCTTGTTAGGACTGCGCTGACGGCTGATTCTGATATGGCCAGATATAGTGGTAACGGTTCATCGTCTTTTGGCTTAGCTAGCAGTAGTGGACTTGCTAGGTAAGTCTTTAGATCTTGGAAGGCTTGCTCGTGTGCTGTTGATAACGGGTTTTTGTCATTCTAAAAACTGCTATGCAAAATATCCAAACAAACCCTAAACCGTAGTCCTAGGTAAGTAAAGGTCGAATCCACAGAGAGGCGGATTCTATCTAAATATGCAATTCGTATGTCAATCCAAAGTAACCAAAGGGGGGTTTTGTGAGTTTAATTAATCTAAGCATGCAAAGGCAAACAAGCGAAAGAGTTGTGAAATCAGTGATGGGAAAAACACTTAGTCAAACAACATCCACTATTCGTATGACAAGTTGATCCTAGATACTCATTCAAAATCTCATGCAATGGAAATTCCAATTCATTTTCAGATATAACTAATAGCACAACCAGATACTATTAGCACTAACTAATTAAACAACCCTGAAACTATCAAGATTCAGTTTAACAGCATCCTTACGGATAAGAATATAGTTGGATACAATTCTAGCATAAAACAACCAGCTTTTATCCTAGAATGTAAATCAATTCTCTTCTGCATAAGACTAGCACAACCAGATACTAGTACGATGCAGTTGCTACTCTGAAATAGATATGCTCAACCAGTAACAATCTAAATCTAGCAATCAATCAATACCAATAAACCCTAGTTGCGTCCAAATAGAGATTATCAATATAAATCATAAGCAACTTAAGCAAGAGAAAGATAAAAACCATGCAATAGATAAGGAACGAGAATCTCACAACTTAATCAAAATGAAAGCTTCAGCGTCTGACTAAGCCAGAGAGGCTTAGTTCTTCATAGTGTAGAACGTAGAAAGAAATTAGGGTTTCAGAGAGTTGATGATTTCAAGATAGGCAAACAAGCCTTTTTCTCAACCCTAATATACTAAAGAAAATAAAATCTAAATTAACCTAAAACGAAATAATAAAATAATAATAAAATAATCCAATTAAAACATATAAGGAAAAAGTGACTCGGCGGCCTTCAGACGTTCACGGCGGTCGCCGTAAGTTACACGGCGGGCGCCGTCGCTGTTCTTCGGTTCAACTCCTGTGACACTTCCGTAGAAACGCCATAACTTTTGATTCCCAACTCGGATTACGCTCATATTTTGAGGACCTGCAGTAGACTTCAAGATTTAACTCCTCGAATTGGAATCACTCCATTTGGACATCTGAGTAGAGAGAACGAACCAATTGAATTCAGCCTACCGTTCTTCTACTCTTCATTGCACTCCCTTGGCGTCTCATATGATCTCCAAAACCGCTCAAACACCTCCAAATACACCAACTTCGCCCCCAAATGCCATGCACATGAATGTGTCTAAATCTATCCGAATGACACCAATAAAACCTCTAATGACTCTTACTTAAGCCCTACAAAGTAGCGCTTATCAAACCACCCCATGCTTAGACCTTTGCTCGTCCTCGAGTAAACTAATAAAGAGTCTACTCCTCCAATGTAGCATCCAAGGTCTCAGGAAGCATATCCTCCAACTAAGAGTCACCTAACCCATGCCAAAGCTCCTGGCACCAATCTCATTCACAACACATCCACAACTCAACAAGCTTAAGGGGCAAGTAGAGTACTTCCCCCAAGCTAAACCCGGACATCCAATAGTGAGAGTAACCTCTAATCCTAGCCTCCATCTATTGCTCCTTATGTCTCCCAGAGTGACCTACCCGACAATCCTTCTTTGACTCCTCTTCTTATGACGCCTCGCCAAGAATAATGAGAAATCATAAAATCACTCTTCTTTTTTTCGCTCATTTTGCCAAGGCGCCCTTTCGGGTTTTCACCAAGCCACTCATTTCATTTTCCAATAGATGTACTCACATAAGCTCACGTCACTCTTGACCTCATATTACCCCAGCCTAATGCTGGTCCAAGCCACCTGCTTATTACCTAGGCCACCCTTTCTGGTTTTCGACCTATCCCAGGAGTTTTATGATAGCCTTTTTTCAAATTTTTGGCTCTTTTTATTTTTTTTTATTTTTCTCCTCAGCAGCGTAGCAAGTATAAAACCCCACCCCATGCTTAAACATTGCATTGTCCTCAATGTAATGAAAGACAAAAGAATAAAGCACAGGGAAAAGCAAAAAAAATAGCTCACAACATTGCCGAGCTGGCTTGGACACGTCCTTGCTGCTGGCGGTGTAGTCAGAAAAGTTCATGTCCTGGATGTCTACATCAACGCTATAACCTTCATATACCGTGCAACCATAAGAAACCACTGTGAAGTGCGGTGGTCATACAAGAACTCAGGGCGGCACGGCCTTCAACTCCATCAACTTGTACCATGCAACCAAAAGGAACCACTGTGGTGAATAGTGGTCAATCAAGGGAATGGGGTTGCATGGCCTTCAAAAATGGGCCCAGATGTCATCGTGGTTGGGCCCTGGTGTATCACCTCTCCAACTGTCGACTGCAAGGCCATCATCGTTGCCAAATGAATGTAGGGTAAATGTATTCCTCCGTTTAGCAACATGATACGCACCTCTCCGTGGGAAATCGGGACAGCTCGGTAAATTTTTTTTTTTTTTTTTGACTTTTTCTCCCCGTTTAAGGTCTTTTCGGGGTATCTTATTTTCGTCTTTTGCTCCCCGTTTAAGGTTTTTTCGGGGCCTTTTTTTCCGATTATTTTTTTATTATTTTTTTTACCCGAGAAATTGCGGCGGTCGCCGTAAGGGGTGCGGCGGTCGCCGTGAAGGGTGCGGCGGTCGCCGTAATTGAGGCGGGCGCCGTAATTAAACGGCGGTCGCCGTTTTCATGTCGCATCCATCCTTCTTGGCGAAGCAATTACGGCGGGCGCCGTAAGGTTCGCGGCGGGCGCCGTGAACACCTTCTTCACTTTTTTCACGTCTCCTGCAGGTTAGTTCAACACAAAAACTAAAAGAAAAACAATAGAAATTGACTAAGGAAAAGAAAATAAACTACCAAATCTTGGGTTGCCTCCCGAGCAGCGCCTTGGTTAATGTCGTTGGCTCGACATACTACTCACAAATCCTCAATCCATATCGTCAGGCTCTTTGGGAACCTTCTTAATCCATACCTCCTTCCTGAACCAATCATGGAAAGGTTTGAACCTTAGACTATGCTTCTTCTTCAACGGCTTCTCCATCTTGACATTCTTAGTCGCGTCTACCCCATGCTTAGATCGATCAGGGGGGTGTTTAACCTTAACTTCAGGGACCTGCACCAAAGAGGGAGCGAGCTTCTCGCTCGGAGTTAGCAGTAAAGGTGATTTACCTGGTAGCTCCGGAGGGAGCTTATAGCAAGCGTCCCACTCAGTAACACCTTCCTGCAAGTCAGTAGATATAGCAATATCCAAGCTAGAATCAACAATAGGTGGTGTGTCATCTAGGTGGTCCTCATCAAAAACATCTTACACCACATGCTCAAGTACATCAATTGCACACAAAGAATGACCATCAGAGGGGAATTTCATGGCTTCATAGATGTTATAATTAATGGTTTGGCCATCAAATTCCATAGTCAAGGAACCAGTACTCACGTTGATTTTAGTATTGGCAGTTTTCAAGAAGGGTCTCCCTAACAGAATAGGGGCTGCATGCATATCATGATCCATTTTGAGCACATAAAAGTCAGCAGGAAAAGTAAGATCAGCAACCCTAACCAAAACATCCTCCATAAGTCCTAAAGGGCGCACGCAAGATCTATCAGCTAACTGAATGGAAATATTAGTAGCATGCATGGGTCCTAAACGTAGGGAATCACAAAGAGATGAAGGTAAAACATTAATGGAAGCACCCAAATCTAACATAGCTTTGGGAAACTTGGTACCTCCAATAGTGACTGGGATGGTGAACATACCTGGGTCGCCACATTTCTTTGGTAAGCGCTTCTGAAAAATCGCCTATACATGCTCGCTTACCTTGACCTTCTTCTTGCTGTTCCGATCTTGATTCCTCTTTGTGGTGCACATCTGCTTCAAGAACTTGGCATAACGAGGGACAAACTTGATCAAATTTAGGAGAGGCATGTTGACCTCAACGTTTCTGAACATCTCAAACATGTCCTTGTCCTGCGCAAGTGGCTTGGTACGCTTCAAAGCAGATGGGAATGGCACAACAGGCTTCCACTCAGGAAAAATCGGGGGTACATACTCCTTCTCAGCCTCAACTTCGCTATCAGAGGGGCGGCGGGCGCCGTGTGTTTCGCGGCGGTCGTCGTGAATGTCATCAGGATTTCCGAGAAAAGTTTCACCGTCACGGCGGTCGCCGTAATTGTTGCGGCGGTCGCCGTGATTTTTTTCTTCCAGGTCGAGAGCAGCGTCCCTTTCGCGGCGGGCGTCGTGAGTCTTGCGGCGGTCGCCGTTTTCGCGGTGGTCGCCGTCACTATTCTGCTCCAAATCCTCGTGGTCGTCCTTGTTGACCTCAGACCTATCTTCCTCAAGCTTCTTCCCACTTCTCAAAGTCACAGCACTGACATTCCGAATATTCGGGTTCACTTCCGTTTGAGATGGAAGTTTACCAGAATCCTTCGCGTCCAGTTTATTCACCACTTGAGAGATTTGACCAAATTGTCTTTCCAGGTTCTGAATGCTAGCTTGTGTACTCTGAATACTTTCCTGGAACTGCATGTGGCTCTTGGTCAACTTGGCAACATTCTCAGTAAGGTTCATGTTGCTCTGCATCATCATCTTCATCATGTCATCCATAGAAGGTGAAGGATTACCCTGTTGTTGGTTTGGTTCTGGGTAGAACTCCTGGTAGTCATGATCATATGAAGGGTATTGCAGGTTTCCATAACTCGAATTGGGGTGATATCCCCACCCTGGAGTATATGCGTAGGAGTATGGGTCATATCGCGGCTCCTGCTGGAATTGGGGAAATCTATCCATCTCTGTAACAAAATCAAAAAGGAAAAACAAAAATCAATAGCACGGGTGTGGACCGGAAGATAGGTCCACACAAAAGTTGACGCACAAATCGCACACAAAATAGATTATTGCCTCCCCGGCAACGGCGCCAATTTGATAACAGGTTTTTGTCGTTCTAAAAACTGTTATGCAAAATATCCAAACAAACCCTAAACCGTAGTCCTAGGTAAGTAAAAGTCGAATCCACAGGGAGGCGGATTCTATCTAAATATGCAATTCGTATGTCAATCCAAAGTAACCAAAGGGGGGTTTTGTGAGTTTAATTAATCTAAGCATGCAAAGGCAAACAAGCGAAAGAGTTGTGAAATCAGTGATGGGAAAAACACTTAGTCAAATAACATCCACTATTCGTATGACAAGTTGATCCTAGATACTCATTCAAAATCTCATGCAATGGAAATTCCAATTCCTTTTCAGATATAACTAATAGCATAACCAGATACTATTAGCACTAACTAATTAAACAACCCTGAAAATATCAAGATTCAGTTTAACAGCAGCCTTACGGATAGGAATATAGTTGGATACAATTCTAGCATAAAACAATCAGCTTTTATCCTAGAATGTAAATCAATTCTCTTCTGCATAAGACTAGCACAACCAGATACTAGTACGATGCAGTTGCTACTCTGAAATAGATATGCTCAACCAGTAACAATCTAAATCTAGCAATCAATCAATACCAATAAACCCTAGTTGCGTCCAAATAGAGATTATCAATATAAATCATAAGCAACTTAAGCAAGAGAAAGATAAAAACCATGCAATAGATAAGGAACGAGAATCTCACAACTTAATCAAAATGAAAGCTTTAGCGTCTGACTAAGCCAGAGAGGCTTAGTTCTTCATAGTGTAGAACGTAGAAAGAAATTAGGGTTTCAGAGAGTTGATGATTTCAAGATAGGCAAACAAGCCTTTTTCTCAACCCTAATATACTAAAGAAAATAAAATCTAAATTAACCTAAAACGAAATAATAAAATAATCCAATTAAAACATATAAGGAAAAAGTGACTCGGCGGCCTTCAGACGTTCACAGCGGTCGCCGTAAGTTCCACGGCGGGCGCCGTCGCTGTTCTTCGGTTCAGCTCTTGCGACACTTCCGTAGAAATGCCAGAACTTTTGATTCCCAACTCGGATTGCGCTCATATTTTGAGGACCTGCAGTAGACTTCAAGATTTAACTCCTCGAATTGGAATCACTCCATTTGGACATCTGAGTAGAGAGAACGAACCAATTGAATTCAGCCTACCGTTCTTCTACTCTTCATTGCACTCCCTTGGCGTCTCATATGATCTCCAAAACCGCTCAAACACCTCCAAATACACCAACTTCACCCCCAAACGCCATGCACATGAATGTGTCTAAATCTACCCGAATGGCACCAATAAAACCTCTAATGACTCTTACTTAAGCCCTACAAAGTAGCGCTTATCAATTGCTGTCCAGTCGAATGATTTGTTCTTTTTCAAGGCCTCGTAGAAGAGCTTGCATTTATCCGAAGACTTGGATATGAATCGGTTTAATGCCGCTATCCGTCCTGTTAATTTATGGACGTCCTTAACGCATCGAGGGGATTTAAGGTTGATGATGGCCTTGATCTGGTCTGGACTGGCTTCGATCCCTCTTTGAGTGACCATGTATCCCAAAATTTTTCCTGAAGACACTCCGAAAGAGCATTTAGTCTGGTTTAATTTCATGTTATATATTTTTAATACATCGAAAGCTTCCTTCAGGTGCTCGATGTGGTCCCATGCCGCTTTGGACTTGACGAGCATGTTGTCGATGTAAACTTCCATGGTATCTCCGATCTGGTCTTTGAACATTTTGTTTACCAATCTCTGGTATGTGGCCCCTGTGTTTTTTAGTCCAAAAGGCATTACTTTGTAGCAGTACGTACCTTGACTTGTTATGAAAGCTGTCTTTTCTTGGTCGTCAGGGTCCATGAGAATCTGGTTGTATCCGCTGAACGCGTCCATGAATGTCAACATTTTGTGTCTGGCGGTCGCGTCAACCATGGCGTCGATATGTGGTAATGGGAAGGAATCTTTTGGACAGGCCTTGTTTAGGTCTGTGAAGTCGATGCATACTCTCCACTTCACATTCTTCTTTTGAACCACGACGACGTTTGCTAACCAGTCGGGGTACTTGACTTCTCTTATTTTACCTGTCTCGAGTAGGTTTTTTACCTCATCGTCTACAATCTTGTTACATTCTGGCGCGAACTTCCTCCTTTTTTGATTGACTGGAGGGTACATGGGATTTACATTCAATTTATGAGTAATAATATATGGGAAGATTCTCACCATGTCTTTGTGTGACCAGGCAAAACAATCAGAGTTGGATCGTAAAAAAGAAATTAAATCTGCCTTGGTCGAATCGTTTAGATCTGATCCGACCTTCACTGTTTGTGTTGGCTTTGAAGCATCCAGTGCGATCTCGTCGAGTTGTTCCATTTCTGGTTTGATGTATCGCGTGGTTCCTTCGCTACACTGTGATTGCTATGCGGAAGACTTGTCGACTGCCCCTTTCATTGAAGTGATGTAGCACTCCTTCGCAGCCCGTTGGTCGCCTTTTATTTCCTGTACCCCCCACTTAGTAGGGAACTTTATTGTCTGGTGGTAAGTGGAAGGTACGACTTTCATGGCGTGGATCCAGGGTCTTCCAAGGATTGCATTGTATGGAGACGAGCAGTCGAGTATCAAAAACTTTACATGTTGATTGACTCCACCATCGTACGTTGTTAACACGATCTCGCCTTGGGTATACTTAACTTCCCCATTGAATCCGACCAGCGAGGTAAAGTTTCTGGTTAAGTCGTCCTCGCTTAAACCCATACCCTTTAAGGCATCTAGTGTCAACAAGTTGGTGGAGCTACCTGTGTCGATTAAAACACGATGAATAAGGCAGTTCCTAATTGAAAGAGAAATTACCAAACCGTCGTGGTGGTCGCCTAACTCTTGAGCTTCCGAGTCGTCGAAGGTAATGGAGGGAGCATCAGAGATATGTAATTGTCTTGTCTCCGTCTGAATCGGTTTGTTGCCTTTGCTCTCTCGAGCATGTCTTTTGGCGGCCGAGTATGTGTTTCCACACACGTCTGATCCTCCTGAAATGATGTTAACAATTTTAGTGGGAACCGAAGATGATGGTTTGTCGGATGTTACCTGGTCCCTTCGATCGAGGGTCGCTTTAGCCCTATCTGAGATGACGTCGCGTAGTAGCCCTTATGCGAGGAGCATCGCGACTTCCTTGCGAAGGGCTATGCATTCGTTCGTCTAGTGCCCATGGTCCCCGTGTAACTCGCACCACCGGTTCATGTCCTTCTTGGCGTCTGGCTTGTCGCTCTTCCGAGTCCACCTTACTTCCTTTCCATATTTGTCGAAACTCTTTATGAGCTCCGATACAGAGATATTGAAGTTGTAAGAGTGAAGCTTCGGAGGGAGAGCGAGGTTGTTTCGCCAATCCTGGTTCCTGTCATAAGAGTTGTTTACCTGACCGGGGTCGCTCCGCCCCTTAGGGTACGGTTGGGGTCGTCGATCGCGTCGATAGTCCAAGGATGCCCTTCGGTCGACTCGATCGGGACTCTTGTTTGTTTTGGAGGGTTCCTCGTCTTCTTCGAGTCTGACTTGCGCCATGGTTTTGGCTTGTACGTCTTCAAAGCTTCGGCACGGGTATTTGGTCAATTCGCGATAGAGTTCACTACCTCTGACCAGGCCCCGACGAAACGCTTCGATCGATGTTGGGATGTCACAATGTGGAATTGTGACCTTCTTTTTGTTGTACCTGTTAAGATAATCCCTTAGGGATTCGCCATACCTTTGTACGATCCTGTACAGGTCGCTTGACTGCTTTTCTAATCGTCGACTGCTAGCAAATTGAACTTTGAACGAATTGATCAAGTCGGCGAAGGAAGCGATGAAACCCTGTGGCAAATACATAAGCCAAGTCAGTGCAGGTCCCGCGAGGGTCGTGCCAAAGCTTTTGCACATGACTGCCTCGTGGTTCCCTCATAGGATCGAAATAGTCATTAATTTTTGCTTATAAATTGAGACGTGATCGTCGGGGTCCCCGGTCCCGTCATAGTTGGGCATGTTGGGGACGTGGAACTTTTTAGGAATCTCGACGCGTGCAATCGCTTCTGCGAAGGGTGAATCTTCGTATCCGTCGATTGCTTCTTTTTCGATTGGTTGAGGGACTCCCGGGATTCGTGCGATGCGATCGTCCAGGGTTTTCATGTGCTCGTTGATGGCTTGTTGTATGAGGGTCTGGAGATCGGCTGAAGCCGTAACCTGTGGATGGATCGCTCGAGCTTCGGGGGGCTCGTCTACAAAGCTTGATACGTTAGTTGTAACGAAAGTGATTGGAGGGGTCTGAAACATACTAGAAGGCAGAGAGGCATTAGTCGTCGTTGCAGGAGTCACATCTATCCCATTCAAGTTGAGTCGAGTAGACAGTCCTTCTGTGTTGACTATACGTCTTGGGTCTCCGGGGACCGAGGCGGCTGAGTGTATCCGCGATTTCAACAACTCATTTTTACGGGTTAGTCAAGCAATTTCGGATTCAGATTGGGTACTTAGCGTTTCCGTTCTGGCACGTTGCTGGGCCAATTCCTCTTGGAGGACACTCATGGCTTTTGCAAGTTCTTGCATTTGTGAGTTTGTGATCGGTTGGCTACTGATGTCCTCTGTCTGGTTCGCGATTTGGACATCGCCCTAAGCTTGGTCTTCGACGAGGATTGCAAGGTTTCCAACCTCGACCATGATGGGATGAGTGTCGGATTGATGATTGGATCGCTGATTGGATAAATGCCCCACGGTGGGCGCTAAATTGTTTTGGGGCGAAAAGATCGAACCGACCTAAATCGCCTTAAGAAGGGCAACTAGACAATGACATTATTAATTATATCTGAATGATCCAAATCAAGTAAAGAACTAAACGAAATAAGGCTAAACATATGTAAAGACTAGCGTATCTCCCTCGAACAAGAGACTGGTCGAATCGAATGATTCACTCGTCGGTCGCTTCAAGTTTGAAATGAAGAATCGAACTTAGAGAACAATTGTAACAGAGCGAGAGAGTTGCAAATAATTGCTTGTATTAGTAGTATTAATCGTGTGTTTACAAGAGAAGGATTAACCTCTTTTATACATAAATCACAAGACTCGACTAATCTATTCGTTGACGTCTGAGTTTTCAGGAATTCGTCGGGCTATTGCTCCATCCGTCCGATATTCACTCAACCGTCTCAACGTTTTTTTTTTCTCCAGATCGTGGCTCAATTCATTTGTTTATCTGGGCGGGCTTGATGGACAATCATATCAATAATATTGTGAGCCCAACATATTGTATTACACTGATCGATATGAATAAATAAGAAACATATTCATGTCAATTTCATTACGTATCCATATGGCTGTGTATTACAATATTCATACATATGATTGATCATATTCAATATGCGGACAGCGGACTACATATAACCATCAAGTTACTTCATTTATTCATACACGTATATATATGCTCAACAAGAATCGTGTACGACGGAGAGAGAAAAAACCCAAGAGGAAATTCTCTTTTCCCTTAACGATGTTAGCATATCGTAATTAGGGAGAGATTTTTCCATGATTATCTTTATTTAATTATATAATCAACTTCTTAAATTGTAATGATTTTCTCTCTCCTATATTATAGAGTGTAGTTTTTGTGCATGTAGATCTCACCTTTGATTAAACCTCATCCAACGCTCTATAATAATAGATTCATTTTATCATAAAAGTTGTTTTATCAGAACTCCCCTCTACTTGACATAAAAAATAATATACTTCAAAAATTATACAAGATGATTAGTGATGTAGCTTTTTTTCTTCATAGAATTGCTCATGATTCGTTATGCTTGACAATATTACAATGTAAAAGTTACCATTTTAGTTATCAAAATCAAAATTATTGTAATTATATTAACCAAATTTTAAGAATAAATGATAATATAACATTGTTTAAGCATAAAAAACTGTGGGTAGTATGAGAAGAAACAAAATTAAGATTTTGTGTAATTTTCTAATTTATAGATGATTTTGGTTTTTTTAATCATTGAAAATACATCCTAACTCTGCAATTGTCTCATATATGATTTATATGGTCTAAATTCCCTTATCTTTTGGGTCAATGGCTAAAGATTACTCATAAGTCATTAAATTACAAAACTAATCAGAAGAAAGCCAAACCTTACTCATGTGCACTGCAACACCATGTGCATACCTCACATGTAACATGTGTAATTAAGCTCTCTGCACTCAATATATTTACTTCCGGGTTGCATCTAGGTATATCTAATAGGTAATAAATAAGATAAGTATAAGAAATGGTCATGCTTGGTTCACGAGTTATTTGAGATTGGAAGTTTGGCTAAAAGGATCTTATAAATACCTACACTTTTCAAACTTCAAGGGACATAAAGCACCTCAAGTACTTGTTTAACATACTTGATTATAAAAACTAAGCATCGCCATATCATTCTTTTTTATTCCTAGCTTCTCTCAACCTGTATTTTGCAACGAAAAAACATGAATTCGATGTTGAGATCATCCATTTCAATTGAATTTGAATAGCGGGGACACCTCTGAAAGAGATAGAAGAATCTTTTACTTAATTAATTACCACACGCAAGAATTCATTACTTTCGGATGCGAGATCAAATCGCTCTACACGAAATCTCATCTCGCATTTTTTATTTCGTTTGTACCAAAAGGGGAAAAGGAAAAGGAAAAGGAAAAGGGAAATTGAGGAAAAAGCGTGCGTGGCGTTCAAGTGACGTACGAAAGGACCCGTCGAGGGATTTTATTTATTCGCCGGCCCTCTCATTTTCCAGCACTTACGCGAACGTGAGCGAAGATCGGCCCGCACTCCTCTCTCCCAATTCTCCCTCCTCAAATCTCATCTCATCTCCGCTTCCGATCCAGGTGCTATCTCGCTCTTCTCTTTACAATTTCTGTTTTCTTTTTTTCTTAGTCATCGTCTTCGTCGCCATTTTCGTCTCGGTTCCTCTAATTTCGTCTCCCTAGTCAAAACTGGTAACTTCCTTGTTTGTGATGTTAACCGTGCGTTTTCCTCTGTCCCTTTTGATGTGCGAATCTGAAATTTTGACGAATTTCTCTTCGATCTCTCAGTTACGGATGTGGTTGTTTGTATTTCTTAACGTTTGAATCTGTTGGAGGGGTCTGCGGACACTTGGTGGTTGGTGGGACTCGTCTTTTTGATTTATTAGGAGTAAGCTGTAGTCCGCTCAAGAATTGTTGAGATTCTGGTCTTTTGACTTGCGTATATGTTGTTTAGGTCAGAATTGGAGGAATACAAACACCGTGAAACGTTATCCTGTCTTCCAATTGGACAAATTAGTTGGTCGATTCCAAATTAATCTAGCTAGTGAAATTCTAGAATTTTAATCACTAATTTCTCTATGATTCTGGTTATGTTACTACCGTAGTTGCTAATCGATGCCCTACTCTACCCAAACCTAACCTAGAGGCACTGGGGATTCAGTTTTTTTTTGCTATATTGTCAATCAATAATTATAGGAAGCATAGGGTTTCTGCTGACCTGTTCTGAAGGATGGAATTGAAAGCAGCTATCTGTCCACTTCCTGCAAGGGAAGTTCAGTTACTTTGTTGCGTTGCGTACTCTGTCATGCTCATTTAGTCATTTGTAAGTACTAGAATCAAGCAATCAGGACATGTCATTTTAATGTGACCATAATTGTTTCTCAAATAAATGTAGAATGGTACACTGTAAAACATTCCTTGTTTTTTGTAGACTTGATGTAACTCTTTATTTGATTTAGTAGCGGGGAAACCTAGGAGTTCCTAGAATTGCTTCCGGGAAAAGCAAATATTTTTAATGTATTAACAGAAGATGTAGGTCAGTAGACAGTAGTGCTTTCAGTCTATGGAAATGAAATTATATAGATTTATACTCTACTTTTTGAGAACAAACTTCTCTTCTTTCGGTTCTGTACTGGAGCAGAGGTGAGGGGTTATTCTATGAATGCTTGTATGATGTATTTAATATGACTTCTTGACAGATAATCCTTTTTGTGTTTCATTTTTGAGTGTCTGTGGAGCATTGTGCTCAATGTTCTACTCTTAATGCTGTTTTATGGCATCAATTGGCAGTTCTGATTCTTGTGCAGGTAAATACTTGTCTGTTAATGGTAATGTATTTGAACCTAGTGTTTTGATTAATCATAAAAACTTTGCAAGTATGATACTGGTAAGGAGAATAAGGTATTGTTTGGCACAATGTTATTATTACCTTTTTTGAACTTCGGACTATACAAGATAAATTGACATCACGTCAAATGATTCTAAAATATAAGTTAGATGTTTTTAAGAGAATTGTGTAGCTCAATACTGTTACCCCACTTCCACAGGTATTTAAATTAATTAAAGCTTCCAGTGCATGAAATGGTGTTCTAAAACTTTGTGATTTTGATACTGTTATGGTCACCAGATGTACTTCATACCTTGCATGTTACATTCCATGATGCATGTTACATTCCATAAGGTAGTTGGATCAAATTGTGTGCTTGAATTTGTGTTATGATAATGGGATAAATAATATCTAGAAATAATATTATTGATGCTTTCTATAGTTTCTTATCATATAGGTCGCTGCATACAGTCATATCCATTTTCATCCTTTTCTTTCTATTGATTCAATTTAGGTTTTTATCATGGCAAAAGTTGGAAAAGCCAGACAACTGAAATCCTGCTACAAGAAGCACCATGCAAATCTACATCAGAAATCATCCTTGTCTCACAAAGTTGCAAAGAAGACAAAACACTGCACTACTGCAGCTAAGAATGATTGGAAAGATGCAACTTGCTCTGTTTGCATGGAGTCTCCTCACAATGCAGTCCTCCTACTTTGTTCCTCCTACAAAAATGGTTGTCGCCCTTACATGTGTGCCACCAGCTACCGTTTCTCCAATTGTCTAGATCAGTATAAAAAAGCATACACAAAACTAACTTCATTTCAGAGTGCACAACCCTCTAGTGAAGCTCTTGTTCCTGGATGGCCACATGAAAAGGAGGAAGTGCCACAGTTGTCTTGTCCTATCTGTCGTGGACAAGTCAAGGGATGGACAGTGGTGGAACATGCACGGAATGACCTCAACAAGAAGAAGAGAAATTGCATGCAGGATAACTGTTCATTTGTTGGCAGTTACAAGGAGCTTAGGAAGCATGTGAAAGCTGAGCATCCGTTGTCACGACCTAGGGATGTGGACCCTGCCCATGAAGAGAAATGGAACACCCTTGAGAGAGAAAGAGAGCGCAATGATGTTATCAGTGCCATCACATCGGAAGATCCAGGTGCTATTGTGTTTGGGGATTTTGTAATCGAAGGGGGTCATAACCCCTTGTTCAGAAACTACGAGGGTGTTGGCGGCTTTTTGGATGACAACTATTTCCGTATTGACCCGTTCATTAACAGTAGTAGGTCCTTTCGCAACAGGTTAGGCTTTATATCAGACAGGGGAATGGAAAGGCTTCGTAACTTGTACACCGATGATGATATGGGTGTCCACCTTAGTGGTGCACCTGCAGGCGAGCTTGATGATGATGCCCTTCCTGCGAGCCGCCAACACAGGAGATTGCTGTTTGGGATGATAAATAGGAGGGCCAGGAACAGGGAAAGCTAAGGAATCTATCTATCTACAAGTGCTGACGGGGATGTTCTATTTTATTTCTGTTTCTTGTTAAATTGCATTTTGCAGATACTGCAGTCCATAAAAGCAAATGCCCGTCCATAGCCCTGGGGCGTAGGTTCCAGTATAATCAATTTGTCATTTGCAGTGCGTTTGCGTAGGTTTGTATACCAATTGATGCCAGCAAGTGCTTTTGCAGGAAGCAAAGCAGTAACAGCCTTGACCTTATGGTAGGACTCGGGACACAGATTGTTTATGTTTTCCTGTGTTCTCAAACCATGAAAAACAAGGGTTTATTTAGCTGTATCATTGTAGGGTAGTAGTGTTTCAGCTTCAGGCATTTGGAACATCATTGCACAGTTATTATTGTCCATCTGGTAATTTACTTATTTATTATCTCTTGACCCAGTTGAAAGAGTCCTCTTCTTCTCCTCTATGTAAAACCATATGGCAGGTAGGAAGTTTGAAACTTCTCATGTCTAGTTTCTTTCTTTGAAGGATTCCCCATGAACTCTGCCGGTGTTTTAACCATCAAAGCCAAATAGTCTGATAATGTTGCATATGATTGCTTGTCTAGACAAACCATTGTCGTTTGTCTAATAAGCTGTTTTACGTGCAATAAAGAAATAGGGATGGGGATGTGAACATGCAGAACCGAAGCTCTTTGGCGTACGACTTTAGCTTTCAGAACATGAGACTATACAGAGAGATGACTATGGGAAAGAACATCTTTGAGGTTTGAATGAAGACGTAATTGTTGTGAATCAATGCAAGTCTGTTGAGAAAACAACAGTTCTATAAGTTAATTCAGCGTATGCGTTAACGTCTTAGCTTTGGCATTTCACTCCTCCAAGAAAAGGAAACCTAGGAATCAGAGAGTTTAATTATTATTTATTAAAAAAATGGTGACCGGAGCACATAATTGATTACTATGCAAAATAAGATTGAGGATCCCGTACAACACGCCTTTATCGTACAACGTACGAAGCGATCTCAGTCGTCATTTTTTTTTTATCAACATTTTTTTTGTCTCCTGATCATTCTGGATTAACCTATATAGAAGGTTCACAAATAAGTACTCAAAGTACAAAGACATGTGTTTGAACATGAAC
The DNA here is from genome assembly GCA_027886185.1 of Rheum nobile. Lineage (NCBI taxonomy): Eukaryota > Viridiplantae > Streptophyta > Magnoliopsida > Caryophyllales > Polygonaceae > Rheum > Rheum nobile. The sequence continues at coordinate 1,954,700 of WOAB01000127.1, forward strand.
ATGTTATATGTGAACCTTACGGCATAGAAAAATGAACATTTAGTACTTAGATGTGAACGTCAATAATTGTCTATTCCAGAACGATCAGAGACGAAAAATAAAAAAAAAAAGTTCTTAACGTCCCCTGATCATTCTGGAATAACCTATATCCAAGGTTCACAAATAATCTCTTAACGTTCATTTATTTGTGCACTGAAGTTTACAAATAAGCTCTAAATGTGCCAAGACATGTGTTTGAACATGACCATGACCATGTTATATGTGAACCTTACCGCATAGAATAGTGAACATGTAGTACTTATATGAGAACGTCAATAATTGTTTATTCCAGAACGATCAGAGACGAAAAATAATTAAAAAAAAAAAGTTGTTGACCGGAAAAAAAATTCACCGTATTTACGGTTACGTCACTGCGTCACTATTCACTCTTTTTCACCCATTTTAATCTCAGTTCTCCATCTCTTTGATCCAATGACCCATAAAATTTCCCTTATACAATAAGGACTAAATGTATGTGAAAGTCATTATGCAAAATAGTCCTCTTCACTTTGCCTTATTGAAAGTTCTTGTATCATCTGGAATCTGGATGGAAACTTTTGTCTACTACTGGTGAGAAATTATACACCCACTAATTACTCTTTTTTGAACAAGTCGAGAAGAATGTAATACGAAAAAAAAGTCCAGAAGAACGTACACGAAGGCCATGATATCCAGCTTGTGAATATATACAAATAGAAAGAGGAAGGCCCCAAATCGTTTATTTCCCGTGGGCCTGGGCCAGTATTGGGCCCAATGATTTTGTCAATTTGGATAGTGGCGAAAAATTGAGAGAATGATTATAGTTACCCAGTTTGGGTAAGTGACCCTCTTAGTGAAATTAGACAAACTAGTTTAAACCCTCGTATCATGCACGAGCCGATTATTTTAATATTATATTTATGAAATAAAATTTTAATATACGATAAATGTTACATGAGTACAAATCAATTACTACGTGATTGTAAAATATAAGATATACAGGAAATGAGAATATATTAACATGTAGTTATATTAGATTTTTTTCAAACATATACATACTAATAGAAAGAAAGTGATTGAATTTATATATATAAACATTATGGAAAAAAAATCACTCTAAATATATATAAAAGTTACAATTGTACATTTTATTTTTGTATATTTAGAGTGAAATAGTATCAGAGATTGAAGTTATGAAACGAAATATACTATTTTTTCTTCAATTTAATTGGTTAGTACGATGTTATTTGTCAATTTTCCAACAATATGTTACTGATGATATGTTTAGATCTATATTCTTTTTAAAACTTCTTATGTTTGTTGATAGAATATTACTTTTGTTAATTTTTTTTTTGTACTTTTTGTAATATTCAATTCAAGTTTTAGACATTGAGATGATATTATTGAAAATAAAATCATTAGTTTACTCATTGTTTAATTATTATATATATATATGTTGGGCACTTATATTTATTCGTAATTCTTAATATACTAAATTAACTCAATTGGAGAATCAAATAAAACCCAATTCACTTATATTTCAAATAGTATATTGATATTTTCATACATATTTTTTTATTTAATCATCAGTTATTTCAAGTTCATAAATTATTTGTATTTAAATCTTGAAAATGTGAAATTTATCAAGTGAAAATTTCATTGCTATCAGATTTACGTGGGTTTATTTAAATTTCAAAATGTGAATGCATTGTAAGTAAATAAAAAATCATTAAAAAGATATGCGATATAAAGGTTGTTACTAATTAATTCACGTGGGTTCACTAATTTTGTTTCTATGTCAATATACTAATTAACTTACATGGGTTTATTTAATTTGCTAATAGTTTGTCACTAATTCATGATATTTACCAAAAAAATCATTAAATGATATGCTATCTAAAGTTGAGTATATAACCTAACCTTATATAATAGTTAATATTTAAATTAATTAAATAAATAATTTTTCTAATGATGTTAAACGTCAGTTAATATTATTGATGTATAAACAAAAATATATGTATCACATTTACAATTCTGTCAAATTGAAAATTACGTTAATATTTATTGCAAAAATAAGTTAATTTGATGAGATTTTGGTGAAGATTGGATAAGATTTTAAAATTAGAGATAATTAATTTGCAACTCTTGTTAAGGTCTTTTTGTTAATTTATAGATTGCTGATTATTTGATATAATAATAAATAGAAAAAAAGAAAAAGAAAACCTTAACAAATTGGGCTTAAAAATACTCTGATAGCTTAAAAAGAGCCAACTTGAATATATATATATAGATGTCTCCCATTAAGCTTCTTCTAAACTCATGACCAATTGTGATGTCATCATTATATAATGATGACATCACCATAAGTCAATTAAACTAACACATTTGACCATTGTCCGGTCAACGCTAGTCAACCGTTGACTGTCATTGACCGCGTTGACCGACAAACTTTTTTCCTGAACAGTAACTATTTTTTGATGACGTCATCATCTTGATGACAATTTCTGTCATCACAAACATAAACTATCATCACAAATACAAACTGTCATCACAAACACAAACTGTCATTAAAACACAATCTGTCATCAAATGCAAACTGTATTGCAACTAGATGATCATACAAACTACCATCAAAACACAAATTGTCATCAAATACAAACTGTATCGCAACTAGTTGATGACACATACTGTCATCGCAACTAGTTGATATCACAAACTGTCATCACAACTAGTTGATGACAATTATCGTTTTGATGACAATTCTCGTTTTGATGACAATTCTCGTTGAAATGCCATCACCACTAGTTGGTGGCATTTTCGAAGTGTCATCACTACTAGTTAGTGCACTTTCAAAGTGTTATCAAGACTAGTAATTGGTAGTGCTTTCAAAGTGTCATCAAGACTAGTAATTGGTGACACTTTCAAAGTGTCATCGAGACTAGTCGGTGGCGCATTCGAAATGTCATCGAGGCTAGTCGGTGGCGCGCTCGAAGTGTCACTCAAGCTAGTCGGTGACGCATTCAAAGTGTCACCGAGGCTAGTCGGTGGCGCATTAGAAGTGTCACCGAGGCTAATCCGTGGCGCATTCGAAGTGTCACCGAGACTAGTTGGTGGCACGTTCGAAGATGTAGCTTGGTATTGAAGAGACTACCCCCTGCCATGGCATCTAGCTGGTCTTCACTCATGTTTTATGTGTATTGAATATTAGCAATTTCTTCAATGAGCTCCTGGAACATTAATTTGAACACCAGCATAGCTCATCAGTATACATGAGCAACAAGCACTTACAACAACCGAAGAATACCTAGAGTAGAATCAGTTCAATTCCTTTACCCCATTTGAACCGATTCACAAGATATTGAAAACTGAAAATTCTATTTCACGTAATGATAATACAAATGAGCTATTGCTTACAAGGCACAAGCACACAAACTGAATTTTCAGCTTTTGTGGTATTGATTTTATTTCCACGAGTCTTGGTTGTGTGTATGTCGGAAACAAAGAGTTGATATGGCTCTTAAAGCCTAGGAGCAACAATACTCTTTGTGATTAGACCAAGTTGCTTACAAATCTCAGGGTAAAAACTCTTCCTAATCTCACCGTAGATTTGGCCGTTCCACTTCCTCTTTAACAATTGCTCCCTATTAGGAAGATATTATTATAATATTGTAATTATTCCTAGGTTTATATCTTTCCATACGTGTACACATGTATATATACCTTTATGCTCATCAATAATAACCACCGTGATTATTTGCCTAAACACTCTCTCTTAACATGGTATCGAGCCTATACTTCGGTCCTTCAATTTTTTTTCAGCCCTAACCCTACACGGCCACCGCCATTACCTATTTCTCTTTCTAGCGCCGTTGTTCTTTCCGGCGCCGTCTGTCTTCCATCATGACGGACAAACCACCGATGTCGGACTTCGCCTCCCCCTATTACCTTCACCCGTCGGATCATCCGGGGTTGAATATATGCTCTGTCACGTTGAAAAGTGACAACTATCTCGAATGGGCCCAAGCCATGACGAACTCGTTCCGGGCTCGCCGCAAACTAGGGTTTATCGATGGTTCTATTCCTAAACCCACGACGGGCTCCGCTGTTGACGATTGGAACATGGTGAACTCGATGCTTGTGGGTTGGATTCACAAGTCGATCGATCCGTCTCTTCGGACGTCCATCAAGTACTTCGATTCCGTTAAGGTCCTTTGGGATCATCTCCGAAATCGTTTCGACGTCGGTAACGGCCCTCGTAAACTTCATCTGCTCTCCGCTCTTACAAACTGTCGTCAAAACGGCCAGACCGTCGACGCCTATTTTGCTGCCTTCACCAAGTTGTGGGACGACATCCTTGCCTATTCTCCCACAAAGGCGTGTACTTGCGGTGCTTGCAAGTGTCGTCTATCCGAGCATGTCACGGCTCAGCGCGATGAAGATATGCTCTATTACTTCCTTCTAGGGCTTGATGATGCTACCTATGGAACTCTTCGTTCAAGTATTATGGCTCAAACGCCCCTACCCGACATCAACTGAGTGTATGCACTCGTACTACAGGAGGAAAGCCATCGTTCAGTGGTTGTTTCCCGCGACGCCAAGCCGGATTCCATGGCCCTTGCTGCGCGTCTTCCATCTTCTTCGTCGACTGGCGCTCCGGTCAATCGAAAGTCGCTGACTTGTACTCACTGTGGTCGTAACGGTCATGACGAACCGACCTGTTTTAAAATTCACGGGATTCCTGACTGGCTCAAGGAAAAACGTGAGGCTAATGCTGCAAACCGTGGTCGCGGTTCTTCTTCGGCAGGTCGCGGTCAAGGTCGCGCTTCTGGGCAAGCCAATTCGGCTCAAGTCCCGCCTTCTGCTGGTTCGTCCACCGCTCCTTCCGAGCTTGATCGCCAGTCTTTTGGTGCGTCCCTATCCAAGGACCAATGGACGTCGGTTCTTAACATGTTTCGTACCTTAGCTCCGTCGTCCGCGCCGTCGTCTACGGGTACCGGTAATCATTCTCTTCCTTGGATTTTGGATACGGGTGCCTCGTTTCATATGACAGGAGATCGGTCTAGTTTATCTGGTGTACACCCTATTCCACCTGTTTCTATTGTCTTGCCCGACGGTGATGTTACTACATCGACGCAGGCCGGCTCGGTCTCTTTTGGTTCCCTTTGTCTTCCGCATGTGCTATTTATACCTACACTGGGCTGCAATTTGATTTCCTTTGCCAAACTTAACCGTACTCTGCGCACGCTTGCTGTACTTACTGATCGGTTTTGTGTCATACAGGAAATAACTTCGAGGACAGTGATTGGCGTGGGTGAAGAAAGTGGAGGGGTTTACTGGCTGCGACATCTCGGCTACCCGGCAGTTGCGTCGTCTGCTCAGTCCGTCTCTGCTTCGGCTTCTCTTTGGCACTATCGTCTTGGTCATCCTGCATCTTCAATACTAGCTTCTATTTCTAGTTTAGATTTGAGTAAAGCATCCGTAGATCGCTTACTACCTTGTGATGCCTGTCATAGAGGCAAGCAAACTCGTTGTTCTTTTTCTCTTAGCAATACTAAAGCCAAAACGCTATTTGAATTAATTCATCTTGATGTTTGGGGGCCATATAGCACTCCATCTACTACGGGTGATTCTTATTTCTTCACAGTGGTCGATGATTTTTCTCGTGCTGTTTGGGTATTTTTGTTTAGTAGTAAGACTCAGGTTGCTGCCCTTGTAACTGCTTACTGTGCAATGGTGCAAACTCAGTTTCAGACTACCGTCCGTCGTGTTCGTGCTGACAATGGCACGGAGTTCTTGCCTCTGCGGTCCTTTTTCAAAGACCGTGGTATATTATTTGAGACATCCTGCGTGTATACACCTCAGCAGAATGGCCGTGTCGAGCGTAAGCATCGCCATCTTCTCAATATGGCGCACACTCTTCGATTTCAAGCGCACTTGCCCCTCTCTTTTTTGGGGTGATTGTGTCATGACCGCTGCCTATCTGATCAACCGCACCCCGACGCCATTGCTTGACGGCAAATCTCCGTTTGAGGTTATTTCGGGATGTCCTGTCTCCTACTCTGATCTTCGGGTATTTGGCTGTCTGTGCTATGCCTCTCAGCAGCCGAGGTCGCCAGATAAATTTGCGGCTCGTGGTCGTCGATGCGTGTTTCTCGGGTACCCTTCTGACAAGCGTGGCTGGCGCTTATATGACTTGGACAACTCTCAGTTCTTCACTTCCCGCGATGTCACATTTTATGAGGACACTTTTCCTTTTCGCTCGTCCCCTACACCGGACCCGCAATTGTCTGCTGCCTCCTCATCGGATTCATCTCCGGCTTGTTACGATGACTCCCTTCGTCTCTCTCCTACGGTACCAGACAGGGGGAGTACGTCACCTGCTCCCATACCACCTGCATCTGAGTCATCTACGACTACCCCTCTTCGTCAGGGCACGCGCACTCGTCTTCCCAACGTACGTCTTCAGGACTATGTCTGCAGTACTGTTCAAGCCGTAAAACCCCCTACTTCATCGCCCTCCCCGCCTTCTCCGTCACTTTCCTCAGGTTGTCTCTTTCCTATTCATGACTATGTTAACTGTGATAAGTTTTCCGCTTCGCATGTTGGTTTGTTGTCTGCTATCACTGCACAGGTTGAGCCAACTTCGTACAAAGAAGCTGCTCTTCACGCACACTGGCGCGATGCTATGCATAGCGAACTTGATGCTCTTGCCCGTAATGGTACTTGGGAGCTGACTCGTCTTCCGCCCTCCAAGAAACCGATTGGCTGCAAGTGGGTTTTCCGGATTAAGTACAAGTCCACTGGTGAGATTGAGCGCTATAAAGCGCGTCTTGTTGCTCTTGGTAACCGTCAGGTCGAGGGTATGGATTACACCGAAACCTTCGCCCCTGTTGCCAAGATGACCACTGTTCGTACTCTATTATCTGTTGCTGCTGCCAAGGGTTACGAGCTCCATCAGATGGATGTTCATAATGCTTTTCTTCATGGTGATCTTAGTGAAGAAGTCTATATGCGAGTTCCACAGGGTCTATCAGGCGCTTCGCCTGGATAGGTCTGTCGACTCAAGAAGTCGCTCTACGGCCTTCGTCAAGCACCGCGTAATTGGTTCTCCAAATTGGCTGCTGCTCTGCGTGCTTTCGGTTTTAAACAAAGCTATGTTGATTATTCTTTGTTTACTCTGAGTCGTTCTGGCTTTGTTTTGCAAGTGCTGGTCTATGTCGATGATTTGATTCTCGCTGGAAGTGATTCTAAGGCGATTAGAACTTTCAAGAATTATCTCAGCTCCTGCTTTCATATGAAGGATCTTGGAACCCTCAAGTACTTTCTTGGCATTGAGATTTCTCGCAGCTCGTCTGGCATCTTCCTTACTCAGCGTAAGTACGCCCTTGACATACTCTCTGAGGCCGGGCTTTTAGGTGGTAAGCCTGCTGACTTCCCTATGGAGCAGAATCACCGCCTCGGCTCTATTGATAGTCCGCTCTTTGATGATCCAGAGAGGTATCGTCGCCTCGTTGGTCGACTCATTTATCTCAGCATTACTCGCCCTGAATTATGCTATTCTATTCATATACTTGCTCAGTTCTTGCAAGGTCCGAAGGCAGCTCACTGGCAAGCTGCGCTTCGTGTTCTACATTATTTGAAGCATAATCCAGGTCAGGGTATCTTTCTGCCGGCTTCTAGCGACTTGTCCATCAAGGCGTTCTGTGATTCTGATTGGGCGGCTTGCCCCACTACTCGTCGTTCCATTACTGGCTTCTTCATACAGCTTGGCGGCTCACCTATATCTTGGAAGACGAAAAAGCAAGCAACTGTTTCCAGGTCTTCGGCTGAAGCTGAATACCGCTCTATGGCTGCCGTTTGCGCTGAACTCAAATGGATCAAATCATTGTTGCTATCTCTCGGTGTTGAGGTTCCACTTCCTATGCGTCTCTACAGTGACAGTCAGTCCACCTTACATATCTCTGCTAACCCCGTCTTTCATGAGCGTACGAAGCATATAGAGATCGACTGTCATTTTGTTCGAGACATGATTCTTGCTGGTGACATCTCCACGTCACACATATCTACTGATGAGCAGCCGGCCGATATCTTCACAAAAGCGTTAGGCAAACAACGTTTTCAATACATATCGGTCAAGTTGGGCATTACGGATCTCCATGCTCCAACTTGAGGGGGAGTATTAGGAAGATATTATTATAATATTGTAATTATTCCTAGGTTTATATCTTTCCATACGTGTACACATGTATATATACCTTTATGCTCATCAATAATAACCACCGTGATTATTTGCCTAAACACTCTCTCTTAACACTCCCCCAGGCGCACGGTAGCCTCCGCACTCTCCTCCTCCGTGCTATCGTGCGCAGAATGCATGATTCGCATCGTCAACGCGACAACGCCTCCTCCGCCTTGACCTTCAATGCCCTTAGCAGGACGTCTCTCCTGGCCGCCGCCGAAGCCATCTTCTCGCCGAATAACACGGTAACCGCGGCGATCGTCGACATCGGGAGGGAGATGAGGTCGGCGACCAGATGCTTCATGTAGGAAACCATGTGAGAGAGGCGCTCTTGAAATCCGGCGTTGGTGCCAACCGATTGGGCCCACGCAATGTCGAATCTATTTGAGAAAAACCTCTCGTGGGCGATCGTGACGAGCGCGTAAGATTCGACGTCAATGGCCTGGGATTTCGCTTGGGAAAGAGCGGATCGGATGTAATCGATTAGTCTTGGATTGAGGCGTTGCTGGCCAGATCTGAAATGGGGAAATGATTTGGGAGGAGAGAGTATGAGCGTGAGCGTGAGTGTGAGAAGAGGATAGGAGTAAAAAATCTTATCTTAAGATTTGGTAGGGTAATGTTCAGATATTGATGCAAAAAGGGGTAATGGGCCTTATTTGTTCTTATATTTATCTGTATGTGTATCGAGTACAAAGAGTTGACTATTTATATAGAACATGAATAACTACAAGCTTCCTTCTAACTGCTTTTCCCGCTTAGGTTGATTGGCTTTGACTAAGTCTGTTTGGCTTGATGACGTGGACAACATGTACATGCATATTCCATCACCCCTTCAAGTTGGAGAGGATACTGTTAAATTCCAATTTTAGGTGATCGCCAGTCAGCACTCTGGCCTTGACACTCAACTGGAAATGGACTCAAGTCTTTGCCTTCTTTTCCTTCCTTGAAAAGTCCTAGGAAAAGTTTTTTCCGGGGAAGAAACTACGACACCCAAATTAGTCAGAATGAACGGAGAGATAAAAGGTGAAGACAAAGAAGGTTATAAGAGAGGGGATTATGGTGATTTTTGGTGTTTTAAGCTAAGAAGATTGCTTGGATGAGAGCTTGAAAACTTGGTCGAAAATGGAAATCGCCATCATTCTCTTCCTCTATGTCCTTCGTTTTTTCGGGATTGATGTAGAAAAAAGGAAAAAAAGAGTCCATAATTCCTTTCCTCTTTAAGGCTTTTATACTCCACTTTAGGTATACTCTCCTTGTTGGGCTGGATTTGTTAGCCTAGTTCTTCACGACCCAATAGCAGTTTTTGATCCCACAACCAGCCCCCAAGCCCTTCGCTTCACGAAGCTCAACGAAGGCTTGGCTAAGACTTCTATCAACTCGCTTCCTACCTTCGCAGATCTGGGAAATATTTCAAAACTACGTGAGCAATCGTAAATAACTTCGCGAAGTTTAATTGTGTGTGTCCTCCTTTTCAGATAATCCTTTTTGAATTTTAAATTATTCAAAAACGGGCGCGACTCTATGGCCTTCTGTGGCGGTTAATTTCAGGGTCGTGACTCTTCGACTTCCGGTGTTTCTTCCTTATTTATGTAAACCCCGATCATTTGGGGAAAACATTTCTTTCCTCCTCGATCCACCGCCTTAACCTCCATATTCCTTTGAACTACGATCAGCTTGCTTATGCCTCCGGCGTTCTGATATTCTTCCTTCGGCGACTTGTACAACGGTAAATTCTTCATCTCTTTCTTTTTTATTTCATTGTTCATCTTGCTCCTACTTCGTTGAATTTCTGTTTTTTTGGCGATTATTGTCGCTTCGTATCTCTCTTTTTTAAATCCCTTTCTCTTCCTTGGGGGTTTTGTCCGGCTCAATTTCTCCAGTGGTGATGTATACTTAATCTTTCTTTTGTGAATCTCCTACCAGCGGACAAGCTTCTCTAAATTTTTCGATTTCTGGCGTTGCTGGTTTAGGTATTCATCCAACGGTTTCGTCTTTCCCCCCCTTTTTTAATTTTAGGTTATTCTTCTGCTTTGTAATTTTTTGAATAGTATCTTCTCATTTCCTTTTACTCACAGCCGGGGACATCCCTTTCGAATCAACATTACACTTGAATCGTCATTAATTTTAAATGCTTTTTGTTTGTTTGCAGATTTTGTAAAGCTACTCTCTTCTCTATCTCACTTCTATTGAAAATCCTTTGAGTTCACGAATTTGAGCTACTTGGTCGATAGTCATGAGTGAATCTGGTATCGCAGAAGGTAGCTCTTCATCGACCCCATTAGTTGTAGAGCTTCTCTCTAAATGTCATTGACATGGCGCCTCTAGTATGCTCTTCCGCGAAAGGAGCGAGAACATCTGATCTCCACCATCCCTTTCGCAAAGCGGGGTCCCGTCCGAAACCGTTCTTGCCGTCGAGGAACTTCACATGCGGATCTCTCTCCACTTGTACCTCTGCGAATTATTAAAAAGTGGGTTCCTAGGACTGCCTTTGCGGAAGATTCTCCTTTCGGGGAGATTCATGAGGATACCTCAATTCTTACCCGACGTGACCTAACATCAGATAGTGGGAGAGTATCCCTTCCTTGAAGGTTCCATTCTGACGCTTCTTGAAGAAAGGGCTCGATCCTTACATCCCTTCCCGAGCTTTATGCCCATTAGTCTTCTCGCTTTGGAAGTGGGATTCCACGTCCTTATTTCTCGTTTATAAGTATTATAGTCCCTTTTGTAATTTTAGCTTCAATTATGCCTAATAGAAAGAAGAAGGATTTGAAAAAACTACCAGAATTCAGTGGGCCGTTTGCATAAATATCAGATTTTAGAAAGTATTGCAAATATGCCATAAAGCTGCAACACTTTGGAAAACTAAAAAGGTAAAATAAAATCTGAATAAACCTTTATGAAAATAAGTAAAAGTGCTTAAGATGCAGTTAAGTGTAAATGGTTATATGAGTAAGCCTAATTATATACTTGTTCAACCGGTAGCAGTTCTCATCTTTCCCAGTTAATGTTCTCCGCTGAAGAACCTTTTTTTCTTTCATCCCTGAACTCTTGAAGCGTATTCCTCACAACAAATCCTAAATCCCCAAAGGCGAGAAGCCCTTTGTTCAGCCCTTTGTTAAGCCCTTTTTGAAGCCCTTTGTGAAGCCCTTTCTGAAGCCCTAGATCGACAATGGTGAGGACCAGAGGTTTGCAGTCTGCGAAAGCCAGAGTGAAGAAGAAGAAGCCGAATGGTTCTACAGAGTCGAAGAGAAGGGTTGAGGAGAGCGCGAATGCGAAGGCGACTCTAGTGGCGAGTGGCCGAATGAAGAGAGCCTACAGTTCGTCAGAGGAAGAAGAATCACCAAGTCCAGTCGTTTCGATTTAGAAGAAGAAATCGAGAATGGCTGAAGAACCAAAAGCCAAGAGGTTGAGGAAGGAGCCATCGAAGTCGGTTGGCGGGGTTAGTGATCTTCTCAAACTCTTAATTTTCTGGAAAAAAAAAACAAAATTTTGTCTGAATGTGATGCATGCTAAAATTAGGCTTATGTGAAAATGAGAGCATGATTTGCTCTGTGATAAACAGAGCACGGAGAGATGTGCAAAATTTATATTAGCCTAAACTGTTACATCCATATGGCCTGACAAACGAAATTATATTATGACGAAACGAATTATCTTACCTGACAAAGTAAGTTTTAGGGTTTATGTGAATATGAATGTCATGTATTCGTTCTGTGGTTAGAATGTTAGACTTATCCTCAACAACTTCCATTTGTTGATACAAAAGTGTAAGTTATACTCTAGGGTAAAGACTTATCCTCAACAACTTCCATTTGTCCTGGCAAACCGCAATGTAGTCTGACAAATTATTTTGTATCCTGAAAACATATATCTTTACCTGACAAAGTAAGATGGTGCCTCTCTTTTATGTGAATATGAAAGTCATTCTTACCTGTCATGTATATGTGCATGTCATTCATTACAGATAAGTTACAAGTGGCATTCTGAGGAGTTGTTTTTTGGTCGGATAAATTAGAACTCAAGGCTTCAGTATCTTTCTTGTATCGAGAACACGCTAACTCGAACAGACTGGCAGACAGTTATGCAGGGGCCCTTTGGCCCAATAATCAAAATAATGAAAAACATGAAACTGTCTGCACAACTGATTCACCATGTCTTGTTTAGGCAACTTGACACAAAAAAGCAGTTTGAGACATGGTATGATCTTGGTGGAAAACCATGTAGGTTTTCAATAGAGGAGTTTAGGCTAATAACATGACTGAATTGTGGGATGCCCGATGAGGAGGACAGTATGCAGGATAAGAATGCAGTGTTTGAATTTTTTGGTGTGAGGAGTATTACTATTGCTAACCTTTTAACCAAGTTCTTATCCTATCGGGAGGACAATGTATATAAGCTGAAGATGGCCTTGTTGTTAATTCTTGAGGGTGTTGTACTTGGGGGTGATAAGAAGAGGAAGGTCAGACCCTTACATGTGAAATTGACCGAAGACTTAGATCGTTTCAATAATTTCCCATGGGGTAGGAGTGCATATCTTGACCTCTATCAAATTCTGGCTTCTGCTTTGGACACAAGAATGGAGTCAGTTCAGGCTGCACTTGCAGTTTCAGACAATGCTAGAGCAGGATACACCATACGAGGTTTCCCGATGGTGTTTCAGGTAATGTGTTAGTAGTTGAGTATGTAAAACTGAGAAAGGTTAATGCCTCTGTTCATAATTGTGGATTAATTCCAATTCTGTTTGTTTCAGATATGGTTGTATGAGGCAGTTCCCCATATTGGCAGAACATTTGCCCAAAAGCTGAATAAAGATGTGCAGCCCTGAGGTGTGAGGTGGTTTAAATCTAGTAGGCCAAGCTTGGATGCGATTTCTGCTGCCCTAGAGGGGAATTTCCCTGCTAAACAGATCCTTGTTGAGGAGGACGGAGAGGACTTGGGAGAAAGCTGTTATTTCCCGGAGGAGGAAGGACACAAATCCTTGGATGAGATTGTTAAGCACTTGAAGCCCAGAAGGAAAAATGCTATTAAAAAGGCCAAGGGAGTTAGTAAGGGAGGGCAAGCTGGAAACATTGAGGGTTTCGACCCAAGGCAATTTATGTGTTGTTTGAATGAATTGCATGAAATGATGCATTCTCTAAGGGAGGAATTTATTGAGTTAAACAAGTTCATAAGAGGCAAAGCTCCTAGAACAGGGGCATCTGGGGAGATTAACAGTGATAATGAACCCAACATCACCCAACACCAGCAGAGCATGAGGGAGGCAAAGACGGAGTCTGAAGCAAATGATGAAGAGGAAAAGATGGAGTCTGAAGATGACGAAGACAATGAGTCCAAAGAGGGAGAGTCCGAAGAGACTGAAACTGATGAGGTATGTATGCCCAAAACTTTCAGTTAGTATATGTATAGTTCAGTCCAGATGTACATATTTCAGTCCATTTTTGCACATTTCAGACCCTATATCATCGTTTCAGTAAACAGTTCAGTCCATATATGTATTCAGTCCATATATGCACATTTCAGTCAATTTGAGCACAAGTCCAAAAATATTTGCTTATTTCAGACCTTATATCATCGTTTCAGGAGACAATGGATGGAGAGCAAAATACTGGTGAAATAGTTGTGTATGATGCAGTTAATGTAGGTTGTCAGAAAGAGGCGGGTGAAGATGTCGCAATAGTAGATGAGGAAGAAGAGCAAGGGGATGCAACAGATCCACTGTCAGTTCTTGTCCAAACTTGTACAATATTACATGCAGATGAAAAGTTGGTTAATGAGGCAACACCGCAAGATGTGGAGGGATTCATCAAGGAGTTGGTTAATGATGGGACTGTGGTGGCAACACAAGTTGAGGTGGCAACAAAAGCAGTGTCTGATGAGGGTGTGCATGACGGAGTTGTGGAGGAGCTAAAGGAAGATGTTGTGAAGGGAGGAAGCAAGGTTGATGACGGAGGTGTGAATGTTGAGGAGGTAGCAAAGGGAGCTGATGTGGAGGGAAAGACCAAGGTTGATGACCAAGTTGTGGAGGAACCAAAGAGAGATGTGGAGGGACCGAAGAGAGATGTGGAGGGACTAAACCCGGTTGATGAAGGAGTTATGGAGGAATCAATGGGAGATGTTGTGGAGGGAGGGACCAAGGTTGATGAGCTAGGTGTTGAGGCGAGGACTGAAATACAAGGTGAGAAGGTATCACAGGCTGATTTTGATGACGTGGGGGTGATGAAGGGGAGACCAAGGAGTCAAAAGTGCCGAGGAAGGGCAGACCAAGGAAGGGTAGCCAAGTTCCGAACAAGACATATCCAAGTCGCACTCGCGAGCTTGCTGCCAAGGCAAAATCACCCTACCGCAATATGGATGAGCATAAATTGGCAAAAAAGATTACCAAAAATAGCAAGGTGGAAGGGATGACAGAGCTGGTAAAGTGGATGCAGAGTGAGAGGTTAGTGACTTAACCATTATACTCAACATAATAAGGAATTGATGAATTAAATATCAAAATCTTATCTGGCCTGACTGTTAGAATTCTGACCTGCAATTGATACTTTGTGGACTGACTAACTTGTATATAGCCTGTATATGTACTAATACATATATTGCCTTGCATAATATTCAAATGAATATGTACCATCATGCAGTATTGAACCCCGAACTGGACCGGGTGGGCAATCATTGGACAATGAGTTCTTTGAGAGATTGTTTGCCCCAAAGATATGGTTGCGCGGTGAGGTAATATTCCAATGCATTCTTACAAAATAGTATGCATGTGTAAAATAGTTTGCAGTGGATACATTAACATTGTTGCACCATTACAGCATCTGGCGCAAATGATGGTCCTCTATCGTCAAAGGATTTTAGAGGATCCACAACGGTTTTCGAAGGTGGTTGTGCTTGACCCATTTTGGCAAAACTATGTCAAAGGTGAATTCGATCGCTTCTAGAATAATACCCCACTTGTTGGTAAGGATGAACTGATACTGTACATGATGGGTTCATGTCCGCAAGATTATGGCAAGAGATGGGATGATGCGGAACGCATATATGCGTGCTTCAACATCCCAGAGTACCACTGGTTTGCCTTAGAAATTGATCTATGCGACTGGTGTGTGACGGTTTATGACTGCAATATGGACCTGCACTCAGACAAGGATATTTTCGATATGATCTGCCCCATCGTTGAGACTGTTCCAAGATATGTCAAGATGTACGAGCCACTGGCAAAGATATGTGAACCGTTCTTGGACAATCCAATGTCGGTGTCCCGTCGTGATAACCTTAAGCAGAACAAGCGCGGGTAAGTATACATGTATTTATGCAATGATAAATCCTTATCAAACTGCAATTGATACACATTCTAACGTGTTTTGTACATCTTGCAGAGGAGATTGTGGGGTATACACCTTGAAGTACATTGAGTTATTGATTCTCGGCATGTCAAACTTGGATCTTGCGTCGGACAAATTCATAGATGCACATAGAAGTCAAATGGCTCATAGTATTTTTAGATGTTGTTGGGATGGTCTTTAAAGACTTTTGATGTAATGTGGTAATTGTATTGTGTTGTTGGGAAACATTCGGCTAGGAACATGCTTGTGATGGTGTTTATGTCAGACAAGATACTATTTTCAAAGATACTGTTTTCAGCATGTTTACATGCTTGTGATGGTGTTTATGTCAGACAAGATATTGGTTTTACAAGCAGGCACCCCGGTTTGTCAGGTGAATTTCATTTAAAATGGTGGGGTTAATTTTCGAATAAAACCAAAGCTTTGAAAAAATGTGACTTAAGTGAGGCCAGATTACGGATTTATAGTAAATATTCACATTTGTCAGGTTGTTTTGATATATCTTTTTCAAATTCATCCTTTCCAATGAGTCATGTCATCGTACAAACATCACAATTGAAACCTAATATTTCCTAAATTGTCAAAGACGCTAGAAAAAAAATCCCACATTGAAACCTAATATTTCCTAAATTTAAAGGGTTTTTAAATTGAAAAATAGCCTTTAAAAAGGGGGGGGGGGGGGGGGGGTAAAGTACATATTAACCTAAATTTGTGCTACATTTCAACGGTTATGAAACCGGGAAAAAATGGTACAAAAACGGTTACAAACGGTTAAAAACGGTTTAAAAACCGTTTAAATTGGCGGGTTTAGTTCTGGAATAAACCAAAGGTTTTTTCTAATTGTTACATACGTCAGGCCATATTACGGCTTTACAGTAAATATTCACATTTTTCAGGTTATTTTGATATATCTTTTTCAAATTCATCCTTTCCAATGAGTCCTGTCATCGTACAAACATCACAATTGTCTTTGAAAAAACTCCCACATTGACACCTAATATTTTCTACATTTAAAGGGTTTTTTAATCGAAAAATAGCCTTTAAAACGAGGGGGGAAAGTACACAAAAACAATTAAAAACGGTTTAAACCGTTTTTTACCGCGGGGTTAGTTCTTGAGACCAACGTAGTTATCTAATAGTTACTTACGTCAGTCCACAATAAAGGTTTACAGTACATATTTAGCTTTGTCAGGTTATTTTGTAGAATTTTTATTCAAAGTCATCCAATGACTTATGGCGGATCTGGAAGAAACATCACAATGGTAAATAACCGTAGGAAAATAAAACGTTTGTAAAAGGTTTTGAAACCGAAGCTTTGGCAATAAGCTAGTTAAAAGATGGGGTTAACAAGTTTTTGAATCAAACCAAAGCTTTGGCAATAAGCTTTGTCATGTGACCTTACTTTCTTACAGTAAGTGATGTACTTTGTCAGGTCATGATGAATAAATCCTATTCAAAGTCATCCTTTCCAATGCATATCCGATTTGACCCCTCTTAAATTTCAATTAAATATCCTGTATTCCCTCAACTACCCGTCATTAACTCCATTATCCACTCATCCTTGTGTATAAATAGCCTTCTTGCCTTGTCCCAACCCCTCACATTTCCTCTCTCAAACTCCTCGCACTCCTCGCTCATTTACTCTCTGAAACTCCTCGCACTCCTCTCTCATTTCCAAAAAACTCTATTGCAACATGGCCGACTCGCGCAAGAAAGTTTTCCTGCAAGTCTATTGGGATGGCCAACTATCGCCATCCAGCGGGGTGATGGCCCTCCTGACTACCCACGAGTACACTGGCGGGAGCACCAAACTCCTGAAACTGCCAGCGAACAAGATGAACATCTGGTACGTGCATGGTATGATAAGCCTGCTCTCTTCCGGTTCAAAATCCTTATTTTTTGAACATGTCCCATCATCCGGCCAGCGGTTTCTTCAACAACTGCAGACACAGGCCGACTATGCAGACCTTGCCCGCCTCGGCGAGAGGGTCGCCGGAGTGAAGGTGTATGTGGTACGGGACGATCCAGATCTTTATCTGCCCCAGTGATGATGGCCGTGGGGATGTTTTTTAATGATGCTGCTTTGTTTTTTATGCTGTTTGAAGATGGTTGTTTACTTATGTAATGCTAGTGACTGATAATAATATAGATCCTTTGCCCTTATTCTCGCATTTACTACTTTTGACTATTTTTATTTCAGGACAAAACTTATCATGTTCATACTAAATGTACTAATGTCCAGGGCAAAAAGATTAATATTTCAGAGCAATAACATCGAATATGTGTACATGAATATTCAGGACAACTGAAACATATTCAGGAGAATTCGCGTCATATGTCAGAGTACTAACAACATGTGGTAATTGTATTTGAAATTGTGTTGACAATTTCAAGGATGTTTTCAAGCAAATTGGTGCTTAAGTCAGGATATAATCATGTTTTACCTGCAGAAAACCCTCGTTTTATAAACAAGGAACCAAAATACATTGTCTTGCTAAACATACGGTTATGAGTAGTTATCATAATTTAACCAACAAGGTTACAAATTGGACAACAAAGACAACAAGTAACACCACAAGTACCACCACACCAAGTACAACTTTCAAAACGAAATTTTCTGTTTTGATATTCATAATGTCATTCATTGAAATCGATTGATGCGGGTAAATATTTGGCCGAGAGGTTTTCCCGTGATCTTCAACAACTCTTACGCTTTCAATGGACTCATTGGCTCTAAAATTATAAGCTTGACCATCCACCCATTTGAAGTATTTGCAATCGTGCCCTGCCTAAGGTTTAATACAAAATTAAACCAAACAACTAATTTAATTCTAAATGAAATCCCAATTGAAAAGCATATTTCGCACGAAATTTCACATTCAACAATACCTTCCATAATGGACAGCCATAGAACTGTTTTCCCGAATTTTGAGTGTGTTTGCAAGTTTGTATTGTTGCAGGGAGGCCATGGAAACATTTTTGAGTTGATGATTCACCAGCTTCCGGCCCTTTCCTCCAAGAATTTGAATTGGCAGATGATCTTCCTTGTGTCCAGCCGTTTGTCATCGTAAAATTTCGGCCAAATTTTCGAAGACGGTGTTCCTCTTTCTACTCTGCGATGTTCTTTGTTTTTTCTTCGGTGCAAATTTTCGAATTTGGAGATGCAGTTGTTCTTCCTTGTGTCCAGCTTCGTGCCCTCTCCAGAAGATGATCTTCCTTGTGTCTGTACTAGTTTTTTGTTGTTTGTATTAAAGAAAGAGAACTGCACTTGCAGGATTTCAGTCAAAATCTTTTTCTACTCTGCTGATGTGATGTCTGTGAAGGTCAACATCTTTTTCTTATAGAAGGATTTCAGTCAAAAAATTTTAAATTGTTGCAACCGTAGACAAATCTTGACCTGACGTCATCCAAATCCTTCTTCCAATTAAGTCTTCTAGGGTAAGTTTTCAGGTTATCACTTAATTATGTATTTCCAATGAGTTTTTTTTAAAAGGTAAAATAATATAATGAGATTAGTTTTTGTTATTTAAACAAATTAACGGGGCCAATTTTATTTAATATATTTGATTATCAATAAAAATAATCAAAAATTTTCAATGAAAATAATTAGTATTATTGAATAAAATAATTAATAGTATTCAATTATATAATGAGATTAGCTTTTCCCAGGCTCTGTAGCAAGGTTCTTAAAAAAACTTCGATGCTCTCACTTGCTTCTCTACATACTCAAAATTTGGCCTGACAACGTAGTTATAAGCCTTGCAAACAACCATATGTCGACTGATAATTAATGCTTGTTCTGTTTCTGAGATATGTAGTTTTTCAGGGCTTATTGTTTGTCTGACTCGCGCGTCAGGTCATATTGAAGTCGGATAAATAACAACATAGATAGTTTTTACCTTTTCGGGTTTCTCAGGAATTATAAACATTTTTACAGTACGTATTCAGGTTTGTCAGGTAACATTGAAATAAGTGAGTTCGTTTCAAATTTGTATCCAATTTGACCCCTCTTAATTTTCCCTAAAACACCCATACTTGCCCAAATCTTTTCTACCAAGTCTCTTCAAATACTCACCGGTCCATTACCAAAGTTCTCTACCAAGAATCTCAAAACACTCCCACGCTGTCTACCAAGGTGCTTCAAAAACTCCCACGTTCTTTTGTTAACTCAAATACTCCCACTTTCCCAAATACTCCCACTCCCACGTTCTTCAAATACTCCCTCTCTATACTCTAAATTCATGGCGGGAGAACATCACTTTGTCACTGGGACATACTTTGAAGTAAATGAACTGCTTCAATCTGCCCGGGAAGTGAAGGATCATGTTGGAGGCCGGAAGATGACCGAGGCCGATTTTCAGGAGTACAATCGCAACATTGTGGCCAGAGATTTGGAGTTGGTAAGTTTAGTTAAGGATTTGCGCCGCCTGAGGCAGGAGCTTGCTGCTGTGAGTCCGGAAGGGGCTCAGACCGAAGAAGAAAAGGCCCGGATCAAGCTCAAGCTTAGACTGGTAAGGCTTTTCTTGTATATTTTCTTCCTATGTGCAAGGGACGTGCCTAAGATGCTTAATTTTTGTTTTTGCAGATTGAATGGGACACCACCTTCACTGAGCTCAACATAAAAAGGGTGTTGGACCATGCTCAGTCGCTGGAGGGAAAGCTGAAGTCCCCATATCTATCTTGATGGGATAATGTTTTCATAACAGGGTAGTTTCTGAGTATGTGTGGATAATTGTTTTTAATGTATGAACTTTGCAATGCTAGTTTTTTTGTTATTTTGTGTGTGGGAATGCCATGCCAAGGGCACGTTTTTTGTAAAGTTGAACAACGTAATATAATGATTGTGTTTATAAGGTTTATACCATGTTGGAGTTTTACAGGACGTATTGTGAATTTACAGGTCGTGTTTATGTATTAGGTTTGTCAGTACAACTTTGTTAGTACAACTTCGCACCTGATTCTAGGGTTCTTATGAATAATTTATAGACTTCGCAACTGAAATGGTTTCGCAGATGTTTGTCAGACCATGTTAGAGTTTTACAGGACGTATTGTGGCTTTACAGGTCCTTTTATGTATTAGGTTTTCCTTTGTCAGACCATGTTAGCATTTTACAGGACGTATTGTGGCTTTACAGGTCATTTTTATGTACTAGGTTTTCCTCGAGCAAATGAGTATGTCAGGACATATACGTTGTTTTACATGGTGTTATAGAGTCTTATGGTTTCTCCTTGTGAGGAGTTTAACACTGACTGATGCTGAGAAGTAATCAACTCTTAAGCAAAGATGATGATAGGACAAAATGCAACGTTTACAGAGAACCTGAGAACTTTGTCAGTACAACTTCGCACCTGATTCTAGGGTTGCTGAAGGTTCAAGATGACAAGTAAATCTTAAGCAAAAGCTTTAATTTATCTAGTTTGTATATCATCCAAAAGGGAGCCCCCACAAAAAAGAGGTGTGGTTTACGACTATATAGACTTAAACCATACATCTTTTCACTGAAACACCCAACAACAACATTTACTAGCATAAACACCCAAAAACACCAACATGGTGACAATTCTAAACATACCTAAACTAACCCATTCTCTTCCTATAATCCTTCGTCAGTCCTTCTCCTCCTACAGTACTGCTTGTTGTGGCCTTGGTTGCCGCAATACGAACACCGCCTCTTCCTAGTATAGTTCCCCTCCCACGTCGCCCTGTATCGGTTAATTCGTGGCCTTCTAGGAGGACGTTTTACATTTGGTGGACAGCATGGAATGGATGACACGGCTTCAGGAATTGACCATCGGCCTGTGGGAGGAACAAGATGCACAGTTTCCTTGTACACTTCTCTCACGCACTCGTTCTTGAACATGGGATGGACGAGATCAGTGAGTCGCACTCCCCTATCACTTGCAACCGCTATGGCATGAGCACAAGGAACTTTATCAATCTGGAACATGTTACAATCACATGTACGAGCATTAAGGTTCACCGAGTATCTACAAGTTCCTACCATGACCTCCGCTTCAAACTGGCTTAGTCTTCGAACACTCATCTTTGCTGCCCTTCTGTAGTTCACCTCTACCAGCGTGTACACAGAGGGTGACAAGTATTGGTCCCAGTTTGAGGCCGCTTCCCTTCTTTGACAAAACCATTTAGAAATGGTCTCAACAATCGCATCAAACAGAGCAAGAATAGGCCACTGACGCTGTGTTTTCCACAAGCCATTAAGACACTCGGCGTTGTTGCTTGTCATGATGTTAAACCTGTTCCCATGAAAATGCGCTCTCGCCCAGTTTTCAACTCCAGCTTCTTTTAGATATTGACCAATCTTTGGAGATGCAGCTGTTATTTGAGCAAACTGATGATTGAACTCAGCTACTGTGTAAGCATGAGCAGCTTTTTTGAATATGCCGAAGAGGTCTTGCCTACCAAACTTCCTCTTGAAGTTTTGGTATATGTGATATATGCAATATCCATGCTTGGCAAAACGATAGCTATTTCTCAGACCCTTCCCAATGCTAAGATGACGATCAGACACGAAATACAACTCGGGATGATCAGGAACAACAAGCCTCAATTCACTGAAGAAAAATGACCATGCATCATCGTTCTCACTATTAACAACGGCAACAACAAGTGGATATATTTGGCCGTTTCCATCTTGTGCCGTTGCCAAAAGAAGTATCCCCTTGAACTTGGCTGTGAGGTGAGTGCCATCAACTGATATTACCTACACACGTAGAACTATTTTCTCAGATGTTGCCCTGACAAGATATGTATAAGCTTTGAAACTACGTTATATAGCCTGACAAATGATGCATGTTCTGTTTGTCACATATGCAGTCATATAGTAGATTTACCTGACAAAATGACTATATTTCCTGACGTAACAACATCACGACTGAATACTTACCTTTTTCAGATGTGGCGCTGCCCTTATCCATGGACCTAAAGTCCAGAAGACATACTTGAAGCGTTGATCAGCATCTCTGACTATTCTCGTGTATGTTCCCGGATTACATTTCTGTAACATGTGCATGTAAGAGTACATTGCCTTGTAGCTATCCACAGCTGTACCATGTGCCATGTCCTGGGCGAAGACCCGCGATCGATTGGCTTTGTAGTAGCTTGTCCTTATTCCATGCTGTAACATGAAATCTGAATTTCTGAAGCAAGTAGGCCTTTACGGCCGTTTAAAAACTTGAGATGTAACGAAGTGAATCTATAGATGCATTCATATTGGCCTTTGATCACAAAAAATGTTCAAATGCAAGAAAAACATACTTGTGAAGTACTTTATCGACAATCAGCCGAGAAGTTGCTCCTTTGTGATGATTGTGGTTTACTCTCATACCACAGGTATGATCCGCAACATATTGTCGCACCATAAACAACGACGTTTTTCGATACAATGAGCCACGACACAAAAAGGTGCATTTGTCGTCAACGCACTCAACATCATAATTGGACTTATCAGACCTCTTCACACGCATCTCATAGAAGTTTTCCATTGCCAGGGAGAAGAGTGCAGCTTTGAACTCTTCCTTAGAATTGAAGAGCTGAGCAACCTTCATTGTTGGATATGAGGACTTGTTTTCACTTGTTTCATCATCTTCAACTAACATTTCCATCTCCGCTGGATAGTACCTCTTTTCAATCTCTCTAAGCATGTCTTCATCAACATCAATCTCTTCTTCTTTATCCGCCTCTATTTGCTCCTCGTTCTGTGTTCCCTCAATGCCATTTATTTCTTCCCACACATCATCTAGACCAACAGTATTCACATCATCACCTGAAGCATACCCTAACCCATCCCCACCATCAACACGATCATCATCACCTGATTGATAATTGCCCCCGTAGTCAAAGCCATCTTATATTTCATCCTCCAAATAATCTCCACTGTTGGCATAATCAGTCATTTTCTCCTTTCCTTTGTTTCTTGATGTAGCAGCTTCAATGTCCTCATCATCGCTACTCAATGATATAATGTCTTCCAGTATCATGGGACAATTTCTCTTGTCTTTCCCCCTCACTTCATCCCTTTTTAATCTCCTTAACTCTGCTTCGTTGTCAGCTTCAATAATTTCATCAATCGACCTGACATCAATGTATAGTGCTCTGTCTTTTTGAAAAAACGACCTGAAAAAGTCTCTATTATCTTCGCTCTGAGTTGGTGGTGGAGCTGTTGGAGAAGGAAGAGTACGATGTTCAGCCCTTTCACTTCGAATCTCTTCCTTCTTTAAAAGGTTGGTGTACAACTCAATATTCCACTCTGATGAATTTTCTCCACAGTTGTTCAAGAACTTGAACGCATCAAGATCGTCGTCATCATTTATAAAGATGGGTGGAAGTTCTGGTTTATTTTCATAAGCGTATTGCACAAACAATTTTTCTTCATCAAATGGATTCTTCTCAGTCCACTTGTTGCGTAGTGTAGCCAAGTCCATGTCAGGGGAAAGCAACATGACTTTCACTGTTCTATCACCCTCATACAACCACCTTTTCCCTTGTTGTTTCCATTCTCCACCACTGATGAACTTCACATACACTAGTTTCATACCTACAAATAAAGAAGGTTTTTGAACTTCACGTATACAGACGGGGAAAAACGATTGTTTTTCAGGAGAGTTTACTCACCCATTCAAGCTGTAATTGCATGCGTCAGGTGTTAAATAGCAAGTGTGTAATATCTCACGTGGAATAAGTCCTACAGTCAGGCTGCTTTGAAGCTCTCCAGGAATATTCAGGGATACTTTTCAGAAGAGCTATGCTGGAGGGATTAAAGGTTGCAGGAGGCCAGTTTTCTTTTGGAGGGAAACTTGCCCGCCAATTTTAATGAGGAGGAATTTAGTCACACTTCAAAGAAGCAGAAAATAGCTAGGTTGATGTGATGGGTCTGTCACCGACCGGCGGCTTCAAAGTCATTAAGGAGAGATTAACCCTTTCTTTTATAATTTTTTGAGAAAATATTAGCCAACTTTTATGGATTTTCTATTTAAAAGAAAAGATAAATTTGACCCTTAAAAATAGCAAAAGTATCACAATCCGTACAAAATTCTGATATTCTTGCAATACTTTTCAAAATCTTGGTTTTTTACAAGTTGGCTTTCCAAATCTGGTATATTTGCTAATGCGCCTAGAAAGAATGAGACCAATCAAAAGAAGTAGTGACATGAAAGTGACATTTATGTAGCTAACTTATAAAGACAGATGAAATATTTGTGATGATGATTAATGTAGATCAATCATACAAATTTAATGAAAATAACATAACACAATGCCAATAAATCTAAATTTAATATAAAAACAAATTAAACATAATTCACCCTTGAAAGGGATTCCTCACGACTTCCCCTAATGAAGATGTCCTCATCCCCATTTAAAATCTTTGTCCCTATTTCCCATGCATAATCCTCACGAGGAATCCCCTCCCCATTGTCATCCCTATTGAGGACGAGAAAAAGAAGGATTAGAAGGTGTGGTTGAATCATGGTCATCTGTATAAAGTTGAAGAGGATATAGTGTTTGAGTAGTTGGTTTTTGGTAAGGGAAAATGTGCTGATGAAACCAATGTCATGAGAATACTGAATTTTGTGAATACACAGATTGAGAGGCCTTCTTCCCAAGTGGATAACCAAGGAATAAGCAAGAAGATGCACGTGCTTGAAACTTATTTCTATTTTTCTTGAGTGTGGAGAAAAAACACAAGCAACCAAATGTATGGAGAAGTTCATAAACCAATTCTCTATCATGAACAACCTCAAGAGGAATCTTTCCTTGAAGAATAGTAGAAGGAATTTGATTGATAATGTGCACTACAATGAGAGCACACTGAATTGGAAGTTTAGATTGAAATAGGAGTGCTCTTGCAACCTCTAAGATGTGTATATGCTTCCTTTCAACCACTCCATTAATTATTTGGGGAGTAGCCAGACGAGATGTATGATGAACAGTTCCCTTAGAAGCAAAAATAACTAGAGAACTCAATGTTATGTCCCTACTCCTTAGCATTATCTATGCAGACAATCTCAACCTTCTCATGATATTGCTTTCCTACAAGTGCAATAAAATCTTTAATAACAGAGAAAGCATTAAGATATAACCAAGTAGATCTACTAAAGTCATCAACAATGGTCACAAATATATATAGCCATTATATGTGGGAGTATGGAAAAGTCCCCACATCAATGTGCAACATTTGAATTGACTTAATAGTAGAAATACAACTACATGTAAATGGAAAACAGTGCTACCTAGCATGAGCATGAAGTTCACAAGAAGACATATCATGTTTGTCAGTAAATTTCTAAGTGATAATGACTTAAGCTTATACAAAGGCAGGTGTCCTAAGCGCTTATGCCATATGTACGTCAACATTGATAGTTCTAGAGACAAACCTAGGCACACCATGAGATGCCTTATTGCTGGATGAAACTGTTTTGGGCGAAAAAGATCAAACCGATCTGAATCGCTTAAAGAAGGGCAACTAGACAATAATAAGATCAGTAATATCTAAATAATCCAAATCAACTAATCAGTTAGACAAATGAAGCTAAACAAACGTAAAGATAAGCTTATCTCCTCCAAGTGGGAGACTGGTTGAATCAAGAGATTTACTCGTCGGTCGCTTCAATACTGAAATGAAGAACTGAGCTAGGGAATGATTGTAAAAATGAGTAAGAGAGTAGCGAATTGTAGCTTGTATCCAGTAGAAATGATAATGTGTCGTTACAAGATAGTTTTCTCTATATTTATACTAGTTTTTGGCTTGAATTGGTTGGCAGATCCACCCGAGATTCATGGAAGACGTTATCCTGCACGTGAGTCAGTTAAAATCGTTCGAGATCTACGGGAGTCGTCAAGCTGTATACCGGTCGCTCCGAGATCCGCGGGAGTTGTACTGGTCGCTCCGAAATCTCTGGAGGTCGTCTCCTGGATACTGACCGGACCGAGATCTCTGGAGGTCGTTTTACTTTGTCAGTACCTTCTAGAAGACAGTCTGGTTCAAGCTACTGGACCGATCCAATGGGCCGATCTAATGGGCCGAAAAAATGAGGCCCAACAGAAACTATAATTTTGTGTAAGAAGTAGAGACCCCGAACACTTCTACCAAAGATTAAAGCCTTCTCCTGCATCAATGCAACATGCATCACACCAGAGGAGTAAATATCACAGAATAATGAACATCTCTGACTAGTTTCCCGATGGAGAGAAGATTGCACTTGAAAGATGGAACATACACAACATCCTTCAAGGTAAAAAATGTAGAAAGTTTGACATCTTCAATAGTGTTCACCAAGTTTAATCAATTGAGTGTATTGAGAATCAATTTGTGAGTCCATGACTAGAACTTTTTGATCCAAAGGACGACTTCGCGTCCATCTCTAGAAGGATGAGCTCTAAACTTCTTGTTCTTCGATCCCCTTAGGAAATCCGATGATGAATTAGCACATGTCTATTATGTGGTTAGTTTTCTTACAATTTGTACATATATAATAGATTCGACTTCTTCCCTTGAGTTTGAGAAGAAGAGGATTCTTTCTTATGATGTGGTGTGAAACGAAACTAGGTCGCTACAAATAATCGAAGTAGCCTGGCTCTCCGTTTGCTTATTCTCTTCAAGCAGAATGAGTAAGCTTGACTTACTGATGACAAGGGCTCCATCATCAGAGTGTTGTCTCTAGTATATAACTTTAAATCTCTCATTTATCTACATGAGAAATTGTGTTAATGTAGATCACACTACTTCAGATTTATGCGTTGAGGCCTCCAATAATTCAGGAATTTATCATATCATCGACTCTCTTAAACATCTAGTATTTGGAGTCATCTTTGGTTAGTTTCTGATAAATAGCATTGATGAAATTAAATGTGTTCTTCACTGACAAAGCGGTGCACATCAAACGCCTCACATCGAATTGTTGTGAGACCAGAATTAGGAGTGCATGATCAGTTGGATGCGGATACAAGGGATCATTAAGATCAATCTTATTGTTCACATCAGTTTCAAGGAGAATAATGAAAACTACTGTAATACCCGTGCCATGCACGAGGTGTTTAAAACAGATAGTATATAATATACAATTATGAAAAAAACTTTTAACTTGATGACAATTAAATAAAAAATAAATAAATATTGCCAATAAATAAACTTAATGAATACTAAATTTATTGAAGACTACTTATGCAACATATTATGAAGACCTCTTTATATACGATATTTGTTATGACATTTGATATAAAATTATTTTTTCATAAATCAAAATCATCAATTAATCTATGATGGTAATGCAGCTTCAGTTCTGAAGACCAATTCAGTACATGTGTTAATTACATGATTAGATATGATAATTGTTTTATATAATTTATATTAAACATTATAAAATACCATAAACTTTAAAATATTTAAATATATGATGCGGATCTAGTGAGAACACTTCTTAAAATGAGAACTCTCTTAAAATGTGAACTAGTGCACAAACTGTACAACAAGGTGCACAAGAGAGAGAAAGTGCACAATGCACTTGCAATCTCATGCACACATATTTGGGTGCACAATTGTGCACTACGTTGATGCATAACTGGTCTCCCTCATTCACCCACCGGAGCTCCGGCGTCAACCACCGTTGACCGGCATTGACCGATGTTGATCGATCGTTGACCGGCATTGACCGACCATTGACCGGTGTTGACCGACCTTTGACCGGTCAATGCACTTGCTTGTGCATCATTTTGGATGTGCATCATGTTATGAATAATTGTGTACCATTTAAATAAAATACAAGTGTACAATTAAATAAGATACAAGTGCACAATGTCATAACTAAATGTGCACCACGTTATAAGTAATTATGTACCACAGTTCATGTGTTTGTGCATTGAGAAGGTTCACGTGTTTGTGCACTACATTGTATTAAAAAAAATACAAGTGCACTACTCAATAAAAATCGGGTGCACAATTCAACATATTATGGTGCACTTTTCAACAGACTTTGGTGCACAAACTTGTACAACTTGGTGCACAAACATTGTGCACTGCTATTGTACTTAGAATAAAAACAAGTTCATTACTCAATAAAATTCTTGTGAACAACTTCACATATTTTGGTGCACTTTTCAACAGACTTTGATGCACAAATTCGTACAACTTGGTGCACAAGACTAGTTCACATTTTAAGAGAAGTTCTCATTTTAAGAATAGTTCTCACCACATCTGTTTACTTTAAATGTATATGTTGTACTTTTATATCATGTTATTGTTACAATATATCATATGGTAAACGTCTTACATAATTGTATGTTAATAAAAAAATTAATATACATTATCAAGTAAATAAAATATAATTGTAAAATATTATAAAGAATAACTTATATATATAATGTGCTTATAATACAAACATCATAATGTGTAAACATATATGTATATATAGGATCAAGGATATTAACTGAACTCTTAGTACGATTCCCCTAACATGCTTTTCATAAAAAAACATTATATGAAGTTTCGTATACATCTCATATTGCTTAAACAATTGTATATACGTAAAATTGTTAAGAGAATGACATTTTGATTAACTCATATAAAAGATTGGGCAATTATGGATTATATAATGTTTTGTTTGTCCTAAATTATGTGTTAAAAATAGCTTTAAGTTTATGTCAAATCGAAGGGAACAATTCTATGACAAATTATAGAGAAAATTATCTTAAAATGTGGTTCTTGTGATTGTGATAAACAACTATATTAATTGTTTGGTTCAACATTTTTCTAATCACAACAACATGTGACAAAATACACAAATTAATTTTTGATACTAAAATAATCAAATTAGTTCACACGGGGAGAGAATGAAATAAATTGCTCAGTAATTGATGAAACAAAATGCAAAAAATTTAGATTGTAAAAATAGAAAATTCAAAGTTAGCCTAATTTTAATACTATTTTTTACAAATTATATTTTTCAAAATTAGTCTTATACTTTCGTTATTGTGATAAAAATAAATTGAACTAATAGATTTGACTAAATCAAATAGATTTTTAAACGGTAAGGAGATTACACTCTAATATAATATACCAACCTAAGTACTTGATAATGATTGTTATTCTCAAGGATTGGATTCTTGAGAATGATCTCTCTGGTGTGAAAATTGAACGATACACACTATATAAAATTTATGTATAAATAATTTTAGACAAAAATTTATGCATTTTAGAATTTTAATGTGCATAAATTTATTGAATAAATATGCATATATATATATATATATATTAAATTGTATGTACATGACTTATAAATTGCATAATTTTTTACCTAAATATACCTATACTTTATAGTATATGTATGTTACTTATATTTTTTTATCACGAGAGGAACAATTTTCATATAATCCTATCCTATTTTTATACTTGTAAATAGATTGAAAAGATTTTAAAAATCAATAATAACTCAAACTAGTTGTTAATTTTTTAAACTTACCTAAATAATAGATGGATTTTTCATAATATACGATATCAAAGTTAGAATACTTTTAGGATTAAAAAGCCTCACATCTCTTAAAAATGTTGAATATATTAAGTTTGAATGGACATCAATGCTAGAAAGAAGAAAATGATGGGTACGATGAAAGAATCAAATCTGTTTATATATTAATAAATGGAGGCTATATATGGTTAAAATATAAAAACTATTACATTTTTCATATTAAATCATTTGATACAAAATATTATGTAAATATTAGAATATATATTATAGTTTTAGATTAATTTACGTAAAATTAGCTAGATTTTTTATTAGTGTATCAAAGTTTTTGAATAAATATAAAGGAAGTAAAAAATAAAAAATACAGGAGAGAAAGTCGTGAAAATTGACAAAATGGCTAATCGTTCTTTCCGCAAAGCTTCATGAAATTCATATTTTAAAATCCACATATTTTAAACATGTATTATATAATCCGTATATAAGTTGAGCATAATGTATCAATTAGTGTATGGATGAATGGAATAACAATAGTAATTAATAGCCAATCAAAGATAGGAAATTCTGTTGAAAGATTTTATTAATAACTACATTAAATAAGTTGGAAATAAGCTCAAAAGAAGAGTACAAAGATTTAATTACAATATATACTAAATGAAAAAGAGAAGAAGTTGATCTTAATCGGTGGTGTAAAGCAAAATAGATATGTATAATTATTGTAGGTTGTTTAAAATCTAAATACTTTGAAAGGAACAATTCTATGAAAAGTTAAATTTATATTCATTTACTCATTAATAGAATAACCTAAGCTATATAAGAGGCTTGAAAATGGAGAGCTTTAAGATTTCTTTATCAATTTATAATACTAATTATTTAATATAATAATAAATAAAAAAATAAAAAATAAAACCTCAACAACTTGGACCTAAAATCACTGTCATGGCTAAAAAAGAGTGAGCTTTAAAATATATATACTAGTGTATTACCCGTGCCCATGCACGAGTATAGTGATAAATACAAAATTTAAAGGCCGTTGTTATTTACCGCCTGGGGCCGTCCGTCACGGACGAAACTCACCCGTCCGTGACGGATGAAACATATTCATCCGTCACGGATGAATATATTTCATCCGTGACGGACGGAGTTGTTGTACATAAATACAACAACTCCGCACCAATTACCATATTTCACAAATCTCCATTCGTCCGAAGCTCTCGTGCTCTCTTCCCACCATTCCAATCCATCACGTATTAATCGAATTCATCCGTCACGATCCGTCAGGTTAGTTAAATCTTTACTTGTTCTTGGCTTAGTTTAATGGTTTGTTGAAATTATTGAATTTGTTTGCAATTTTTTGATGATTTAGGTTTTAGGGTTTACATGATTAAGTGTTTAATGTTGGATTTGAACATGTTTGAATGGAAAAAAGTCTGATTTTGAATCTGGATTCGCGCATGGAAATTGGATCTCGCCATTGTTGTTGCATTCGCGCAGGAAAAATCTGGATTGGGCTTCAACCCGTCTGTGACTGACAGATTTGCTTGATCCGTCACGGACGGATCTGCTCGATCCGTCACGGATGGATCTGCTCGATCAGTCACAGACGGATCTGCTCGATCAGTCACAGACGGATCAAGCAGTATAATGCGCGAGGCTGGTTTTTCTGCTTGATCTGCTGATTGTTCTGTGATGACTTCTATCAGTATAATGCCAAAGAATGCTAATGTTAAGTGTCTTGCTGTTACAGATGGATAACGAAACAAGATCTGCCCATCATCGAAGGTGGAACGCCGTTCGTGATGGACAAGGACAACAACAGAAGGACCGAGTATACCAAAGAAGGCAACCTTTGAAGAAAAAAAATCAAAAAAGGGAACGAAGCGGGATCGAGTACGGTAAATGAACCGGTGAAGGAATCGATATATGTAGACCCACCATTGAACAACATGCCGATTAACGATCCACCGATATACCATACAGTTAACCCGGATGTGGTAAGTAATTATATATATGCTTAGTTAATTAAACTATTACATTATTTAATATTGTTTGTAATAATTTGTTTTATAGGATCCTACATGGTATGTACCTCATGTACTTGAACAACCTAGTGGTTGGCCCGTTCCTATGTGGTCGGGAGATATGATAGGCCAAGGTGTTTGGCCTATGAGTGGGCAAGGTGTTTGGCCCGTTCAGTAGCCTAGCGTTGAGGAACCGGCAGAGGAACCGACTACTTCTACGCAAGCTAGACAGCGTAGACAGGCTGAAGGCCGTGGAGGGGATGCTATCGATCCGAAGTTGGTAGGACTTGTAGCTGGAGGTCCAGAGATCCCATACCTCCCTTTTAGCTTCATAGCCCATACATCATACTTTATTTATCAGGGCATCGTATGTTATCAAAACTTGATGTTGTTATTAAATTATTTTCCTATTTATTTATCAAAACTTGTATCTAACATTTTCTTTTATAAGAGCGAGAAACTCTCACGTTTCAGCACAAGCATGAGCAACTAAAGAAATGGAGGCTAGACGATGACTCTCCATAGTGCAATCTGGCCCGAAACAACGGCATCACACATATGCAGGACTTGATCTACACTTATGTAGATCAACCTTTGATTTCTGCTTTTTGTGGAGCGGTGGCAGTTGGAGACAAATTCATTTCATATGCCATTTGGAGAGATGACTATAACTCTCCTCAATGTCTACATGATTTTGGGCCTCAACATTGATGGGGATGGAATGGGACTTCCCCTCCAGGATCGTATCAAAGGAGCTAGGGATTTGTTCAATCAACAAGTACAGAGGACAATGCAGTTCTTTGAGTTGACACCGCAAATGGCAGAACGTGGACTCACTGCAGATAACCTAAGAAGTCATTGCTTGGGCACAAAGTTGGATGATAAGACTATCGCTTCAGGTTATCTGCTCTACCTGATGGGCTCGACCCTGTTTCCTGACAAGTCCCAACACTTATTGCCCATGCTATATCTGACCTACGTGAGTAACGTTCATGCTACTCGCGATCTTTCTTGGGGTTCCAATGCTTTGGCATTCATGTCGTTCATTGGGCGAGTGTTCCCTCCATGAATGTCGTCAGATGTCGACCTGCTACACCTTGTTGTTGGTAAGAATTGTGATGCATATTGTTTTTATATTATTTATATTAAATTTAATTTTTAGGTTGATATGTTTGTAAAATCATATTTATGTACAAGCTTGGATCTATATGTACTTCCCTAGCTTTCGTCCTCCACAGAATGAGTTCTTCGACGATAATGTGCCATATGCAAGGCGATGGAACCCCGTGTAGAGCCGTAGCAGACAGAGAAGAAACTACAGGGAGGAGCTAGATTTAATGCAATTTTGGCATGTAAGTATCATATTATGGGGTTTATGTCTCATATTACAATATTACAATTGTTTGAAGGTACTTATGGCTATGTTGATTGCATCTAATTTTGTATAGGTTGATTGGAAGCCCTATGGATATGTTAATTACAGTATGCCAGAGTTAGCTATTGCCTTTTTTCATGGGGTCATCTCATTTCTGAGAATTACAGAGCCATATATGCCTGATCGCGTAGCGAGGCAGTTTGGGCGTGAACAACAGATTCCCCGACCGGTTATACAGCCCATCAAAGTTGCTAGACATCCTGCCATCAAGAGTTATATAGTATAGTATGACCCTGCTTCAAACTAGAGTTGGGATGCAAGAACTGAGCACTCCATCAGGATCGAACATGTAACACCCCGGGCCAGAGGTGCTACAGTGCCATAGTTCCGAAGGACTATAAGGCGGTTTTTTTAAAAGAAAAGAAATCCAAAACTCTTCCTAATACATAAAGTTAACAACATTAAAATCCCTGCTCAAGATTGAAACAACACTTAAACTTGTCATCCAGTTTAATGCATCAATTTATATCCAAAACAACGGAAGCGAATACAATATTTTCAAATCTGATGCAAACTAAATCTTTAACTGTGAAGACACATCTGTGATCCAGAACCCGCTTGTTGCTGCAAACCTGCAAAGCCTGATTGACTGAGGGATCCGATACCCCAGCCAACTGCGGCACGTAAACCGAAGTTGGTCAGTCTTCCATCAAGACTGGCAAGACTCCTCAAGCCAAAACAGTTTCAAAACACATATATTTATCACCAATCAACTCATAACAAAAGACAACACACACACAATATATATATAATATAATAACTACACTTAATCATTTTCACACCACCAACCAACCAACATCAAAACTCATGCACATTATCACATAATCATCCTTTCCCATCTTTCTCTCCATTTCTAATACCTCCATTATCAACTATACGAAACATATACACATATCTTACTACTGACTTACAACCAAGGCTAACCAATTATACTGAACTCACTACTGTACTAACACATCCAACTAATCTTCGAATCAACAACCACTTAAGCATAAGCAAGACAATCATCATATAATATAAACATGACAAAATAACGACCCAGGCCAGCCACCCTTCCGGTGCCGCATGTTCGTTAACATGGGCCGCAACCCATACACCTCAACCCAACCCATATTGACCCACACCCTCAAGATGGGAAACCAACCTTCCTAATCAATCAACATAACCAACCTTCTCAAACAATTCACACCAAGATCCAACAACCACTACCAATGGACAACTATAGCCCACAACCACCACTAACAACAATCAACAAACGACTACTATCTACAACCAACCGACAACCAAAGTCTATCACAAAACCAATAATCAAACACCCCACCAATATCCGCAAACAAAACCATTAGCTAAGCACACAACCAATAATCAAACACACAACCCATAACCGAGCACACAACCACCCACACACACAATCCAACACATAACTGCCAACACACACAAGTGTCAACACACACACATGTCCACACACACAATCCAACACACAACTACCAACACACACAATTGTCAACACACACACACATACACACATACATGTCAACACCCACAGTCTAACACACACAACTGTCAACACACACAGATGTCAATTCACACACAATCCAACACACACAACTGTCAATACACACAATTGGCAACACACACAATCCAATACCCGATCCAAACTCCGATCCTACCTCCAATCCAACCCACCACCGAATGGGACTTTCAACCATCCAACCTAGCCTTAACCAACGGAGGTCACACCCTCACGCGGTCGGATGAGGTCACATCCTCACCCCGGCTCCATAACCAACCATCACCAATCCACCAACCACCCACCACCGGATGGGACTTTCAACCATCCAACCTACCCTTAACCAACGGAGGTCACACCCTCACGCGGTCGGATGAGGTCACACCCTCACCCCGGCTCCATAACCAACCATCACCAATCCACCAACAACCCACCACCTATCACGATCAACCTGCAATCAAACACAATACACGATAACTAATATCATATAACGGAATTTCACCATCAAGTTAATCAACAATCAATCACAATTAGTCACAATTGACTACCACGTCAACATTTAATCAAACACAATACGAGACAAATACTAACACACGCACACACACATATTCAACCAAGCAACTCTACAGGCAATAATCCGAATTCACATACTCAAACAAGAGTAAAATTAATTACTGAATCAAGATAGGAACAAAAGTACTTTTATAAAAATATACAAAGGGTTAGCAAGAATCATCTTGCCTCAAACTCGACAACCACGACCTCAGAAACCTCCAACCAACTCGAATGAACCTGCGAAATCAATCCGAGCAAAAACCTTGGCGTTAATTCATACCAATCCACAACTAGAAAACCCCCAAATCAAACCCTAGAATCATACCTAAATAATTAGGCCAAATCACATCCAAATTCAACCCTAAATTAATCAAGTAGTTGACGACTAATTCACCCAAATTGTCCATAGTCCAAATCTGACCAAACCCCTGCAAATCCAAACCAAATCCGTTCAAGTTCAAATCTATAAATAATTTCCTTCAATTCCTGAACCAAATCTGCCCAAAACTTTGATCAAACAACAAGTACTAATTAAACCCCCAAAATTTTAGATTTTGATCGTCCAAATAAACCACGCAACAACACACTGCGGTACCTCGTCGTCCACCAAGTTGTCATCGCCGGAACTGGGGCCTCTCGTCGCCGACGATTGCAACGAGCAACATCTGCAGCACAACAACAGCACATCAGCCACGCAACAACAGTAGCCACGAACTGAGCACAGCAACATGCAGTAACAGTGGACAAAACACAGTCACGAACAGGGAAGGAGAAGGCCGAGCACTTGCCGGAGGGGACGACCAAGCTGGTGGCTTGCCGGAGGAAGAAAGAAGAAGCGGTTGGGCAGCTGAGTTAGACTCGTCGGAGGAGAAGACCGAGCACTCGCCGGGTAGGAGGAGGAGGTCTCTGCGGGGTGCTCAATGAAGAAGAAGACAAAGCTCCTTTATCCCCTCCATGAGCAGCTGTTCCCTATCATGCCCCGCTGGCCCAACGAAGACCACAAGTCCCTTTCCAGATTTTCCCTAAGTCCCAAATTCTGATTTTTTTAAAGTCTCAAAAAATTTATTTACCAATTTGCCATATTTATAACCTTTGGGGTATTTCAGAACATATGGGCCCTCCTGCATGCACTGGATATGAGTGCAGTGCCGCTTACATGGAATGGTACATACCTCGTACACACCTATGTGTCAAGCCTCAGGATGCAGGCATCAGAGATCATGTCCAGGTGAACATATGTGTTATATGTTTGGTTTTAATTTACATATACAATTCAAGCTTTACCTTACTTAATTTTTCCGTATTTTTGTAGTGCATTGGACAAGCTTTTCATCGTCTCAGTCCATTCCATGATGCGGAGGAAGATCAATTCTACAACATGCGCGAGGCTGTCCAACACTACATTCAAGACTTTAGACCATTTGCACATGACAATGATGAGGAGGACGATGAAGATGAATAGGTTGCCTCGCTTAGTTTGGACGTATTTGTTTCTTTGATGTTTTCATTTGGTACTTTGTTGGTAATTGTGGATCCTTGTAAGTTTGTTGGTTCTTTGTTGATAGTTTGGATCGTACCTTTATATGTTCTCTTGTTTGGTATTTTGGATTTGTTTGGTAGTTTGTTACAAATACTTGTACTCACCTTGGCGCGTAAGAGATCTCTGTTTTCAGTCCCGTGTTTGGAGAAGTATAACTTTTTCTACGTAACCCCAAATTGAGTGATTCCAACGCCAGATTAAAAATCAAGATGTTAACTATAACCCCTCCAAATTTTAGAGCGTTTGGACTAGGAATTAGCTTATGTAAAGTGGCACGGTTTGTGACAAACCGTGCCACTTCACAGAAGCTAATTCTGTAAAGTGGCATGATTCATTCGTGACGGATGATCATGATTCATCCGTCATAGACGACTGTGTTTCATCCGTGATGGATGGACACATTTCGTCTGTCACGGGTGAGTCCTCTTTGCCCGTGACGGATGAGTCATGTAAATAAGTAAGCTTTTGTAAAGTGGCACGATTTGTGAGAAACCGTGCCACTTTACATAAGCTAATTCCTGGTCCAAACGCACTGAAATTTGGAGGGGTTATAGTTGACATCTTGATCTTTAATCTGGCATTCGAATCACTCAATTCGGGGTTACGTAGAAAACGTTATACTTCTCCAAAGATGGGACCTAAAATGGAGATGCATTTAAGTCGACTTACAATACATTACAATCATGGATCACAATAGCATTACAAACGCGAGTACAATTGCATTTAAGTCAGCTTGCAACCTCGTCTCTTTCTTCTAGAAGAAGGTCCGAATGCCATCAGCTGAGGAACGAATGGAACATACAGACAAGCAGCAGAGGCATCATGTGCATGCTCCCACATGACAAATACTGGAGACAATGGTGACGCCTCTAATAGGGCCATCTACAAAAGAATGGAGAACGTACTCAGTTGCCTAGTTCATGGGTTCAAATAATAAATATAAAATAATTAAATGATTAGTACCATACCGAAATGAAATGTCTCTCCTTCTCAACATGGCAGATGCAAATCGTTTTAAGCTTAGCACCTCTGGGATGATGTAAATCCGCTTGCAAAGGCAAGAAAGTAGCGTTTACACCACCTACCACGATTATTGCACAATTGAATGCAGAAGCGACTAGACAACCCATATCTGGAAGCACCATCCAAGTCTTCTTTGGAGCCATCCCAGAGTCAAACCATGTAAGCTGTTGTAGTACTTTTTCCAGCTTCGTCTCAAAGAGGCAAGTCTGAGCATACAATTCCCAAATTTCTTTCACCTTATCAATCATGGCTCGCCGGACGATCCTCCATTGTTCCTGCCCGAGGCCTAGTTGATCTGCAATGGCTCTTCCATCACCAACAATATCAAAGTAACCGTTCAAGTGTTCGTGCATACACGACGGAACTATACCTTTATACGGCTCAAAGTCTTTAATGAAGGAGTGTGGAGACAGATAAGGTGGTGGAAACATTTGACCCACTGGATTCTTGGAAGCTCTAACCTGAGATGGCCTCAAAGGAGTGGTAGAAGCTTTAGGATTTGATGAAGGTGTACTAGTGGGCTTTGGTGGCCTACCTCGTTGCTTCTTGGGAGGTGTCCCTTCCATATCTTTGTCCGTGTACTCCCATGAAGAAGGATGTCTTTTAGTGGTATCTTTCTTTGGAGCTCCCATTGGTCGTCCCTTATGCCTCACAATAGCCAGCTCTTGCAGATTAGTCCCCTCGGGGTGAGCTATGTCGTAAAGTCGCGAGACACATTTTTCTTGATCATTTGCTGACAGATTGGGGAGCTGATCCGTATAAATTGATCCATCAAAGATCTCGCGACTTTGCGCTTCACCTCAACCTCACCTTCGTCTTGCACTTTTGACAAACTCAATCATCTCCAAAATGGGTGCAACACTGAAGGCTTAATAGGGATTGAACTCGTCACATATTGTGATACCCCGTATTTCTATAAGGATATTTTGGAGTTTTGGGATTATTCCCGAAAGCCTGTTTTATACGTCGGATTTATTTCGAAGAGTTTAAGACATTCTGTAATGTTCTCAATCTCTGTAATATTTTTCTCAGTGAAATAATATACAGTCGACGTATTTTGGGACTTAATACTCGTTCGTGTATGATTATTTTTATCACGGACTAAGGCCAAGTTTATCCAAAGCTAAACGGATAAGAGTTGACTTGGCGGCGACCGTTGTGGGTTTGGCGGCGACCGCCGCCCATCTGACACCATTGTCAGGTGGCCTAGGAAAGCAACGACCGCTGCCCAAAAACGGCGACCGCCGCTTCAGGAAGTCAACGGCGGCGACCAAGGGCCATCGGCGGCGACCGCTGCCTCTGTGCAGAGCTAGCTTCGCCAGCTGCTGGCGATCGGACGACGCTTCGATCTTGGCCCTCCACGTCGCTCGGCTTGCCAATTCTTATCCCCTTGAACTGGGCTATAAATGGGGATGGAATGGGATCAAATTGAGGCACAAATCAAAGCCTCAAATCTCCCACCTTGTCTCCGAGCTCCGCCTCAGCTCCATTCGTGCGACCCACGATGAGCCAGCCCAGCAGCGCCGTCTTCCTCCTCGCGTCCCTCTCCGGCGAAGCGCACGGCTGACAGCATCCCGGCGAGCCACCGCTCCTGGCCGAGCTGCTGTGCGTGCGAGCTCCTGCTACTGTTGTGCTCGCCGTCATCGAGCAGACACTCCTGGCGCCGAGAAGACCTTCGAGCCTCTGCTTGTGCTCCCCGGCGTCGTCGTCCCTCCTTCCCGGCGTGTCCATGGTGGAAGCCGAGCTCCCTGTTGCTGTGTGTTGTTGTTTGAATTGTTGAAGACGAAGGAATAGTAGTGTGGGCCCCTGTTATATTGTAATGGGCCGAAAGCCCATTAAGCCTCTCAGTCCAGTTTTGACCCGAAATCATTCGAGCGTTAGAACGTGATTTGCTGGATCGCGTGTGGACTCGTTTTCTGCTAGGACTATTCTGAAGCTTGAACCATATCCTTGGAAATGATATTTTCCATAGTCTTCTCGTCTAGATTCATCGCCGAATCTACTCCAGGCAAGTGGCGGTTCGCTCTTGCTCATCGTTCCATATTTACATTAATTATCAGTTGTTTATCTGAGTAATTAATTTGGAATGATTATTGTGTTTATCTGGAAATGGTTTTATAAACTGTTTTGGAAAATCATATAATAGGTTGTATATCTGTTAGAACGACGCTATTATTTATGATCGCCTTGCGGGCATTTATGTGGATTTATCCGTACTATTGTTGTGCTCGAACTGTTAGTTAGCACGAGTATTCGTAGGAACGCCTGGACTCCGAGAGGTCCATTCGTTTCTTTATAACTTGGGGAAAAGGGCGATCAAGACCGTACGATAGTAGAGGCTTGGACTCTGCGAGGTTCATTCCTTCGATATAGGTCCAGAGGTTTGGATTCTACGAGGTCCATTCCTTAGTTGTATGTCCTGTGTGACAGAGCATATGTTTAAAAGCTTATAACATAATGTGGGTTTTGGAATTAAATAAGATAAAGTGTCCGAGTGCACATAATTAATATACCTTTGGCGAGTAGTGCAGCTAAGTAAATAGTACAGCTAGGAAAGCTCGTCTCGACTTTTGATCAGAGTACGTTCTCTTTCCAATCTGGATTCGCTGTAAGCGGTAAGGTTGGTCGTGAACCGAAACATCTAAGTCAGCTTTTAAATCACTGATGTCTGATTCTTTAAACGTTCCAGATTTGTCATATTTCCTTAAGACTCACTTCCGTTGGAGTCTTCTTTCGGGTCGATTTCTATGAAGATTCAGTCTTCCAGAATCTTCTCTTGTGCATGCCTTTTGTCATATTCAAGTATAGTATGGTGGTTGACTAACGTACTCGACTTTTATTCGAGAGACGTGGAGTCTAACCTAATACGACTACTTTGAACCTTCTGCTTTGTACCCTTGCATAGTCTATTCAGTAGACTAACCAACCGCAATTGTTCTCTGCATGGTTGGTTGGTGTCATCCGTTCGATTCGGCGCATCAGATAGAGCAAAGATATGAGGAGACTAGATTGACTATGAAGACGACGGTTGTTTTTTGGATGTTTTAATAATTATCTTTTAATCAGGTTGAGATCCTTGGGCAGGTGATCATTTCGATCACAACCCTTTTTGTAATATTTCAAGAAAGACTTCCGCTGTAACTTATTTACTCTGTTATATATTTAAAAGACTTCCGCTATACTTTGTTTAAACTCTGTGTTTGTCCTATTCGGGATTGGGATGTAATCCCGGGACTCATGTTTTATATGAATAAAGTTATCATTTTGTATCATTGTATTTCATGATTTGTATTCAAACGGTAAAGCCTGGGGTGACTTTGGTGAGGAATATCGGAGTCACTGGCGGTAATACCTTTCCATTTGGGTTCAGATTTGAGGGTGTTACAATTGTGGTATCAGAGCTAAAGTTTTTAAAATGGGTTGGGTATTTGAAAACCATTTACTCGTTTTCGATTGA
This sequence comes from Rheum nobile, assembly GCA_027886185.1. Taxonomy (NCBI): domain Eukaryota; kingdom Viridiplantae; phylum Streptophyta; class Magnoliopsida; order Caryophyllales; family Polygonaceae; genus Rheum; species Rheum nobile. Next base: position 1,996,310 of record WOAB01000127.1, read on the forward strand.
AAGGTATTTTCAAAAGGATCTGAGTTTAAAAATAAAAACGGTGTTTTCATTTTCAACCGTTCATAGTCATGTCTTCTATACAGTCTGATATAGTAAGCTTGCTTCTATATCTAGAAAGACTAATTCCTTCCCCGTTGCCCCGTTAGATATGAGTGCATTCCTTTCTCTTCAGAGGGACTCGGAAGAAGTCGAGATGGCTCCGCCATCTCTAGATAGGCTTGAGTTCCCGGTTCCCTCGTCGTGTTTTGTGGTCGGTGAACCTAGTAGTCCACCCGAGGAGGTGAAGACTGTATTCCCTGAGTCGGTAGTGCTAGTGTCCGACGAGGCCGTGGTTCCTGTGGAAGAACCTACAGAGGAGCCAGGTGAGGACACTGAGGATGAAGAAGAGTTGTCAAGGTACGCTAGATGGTACTATAACGACGACTTCATGATCAAGATGGTTTCCGAAGAGGACCTTGAGGAAGAGGATTCTGAGGAAAATCTAGAGGAGGATCTTGAGGAAGATCCTGAGAAGAAGGACCCCGAGGAAGACCTCGAGGGGCAGGGCCACAAGTCTGATGACTTAGAGCGCTTATTGGTGGGCATCGAGGACCCGGTAGTGGAGTTTATCTATCCAAGTCCGGTGTTGTCACCTGAGCGGGAATACTCGCCATTGTCTCCTGCCACTTAGAAGACGATTAGTGCTGAAGCGCATCGCCAGGTGGATGAGACGGTTGAGCGTGCTCGTTGGAGGGCAAGGCCGTGAGAGTCAATGGATACACCAGTTGTGGTCCCGACTCAACCAGTCAGGCCAAGGCCCCAAGTACTAGAGGAACGATTGGAGGTCAAGGTCAACGCCTTTACAAGATGTGTAAGGCTGAAGGACCAAATGCTCCAATTGCTCAAAGTACTCTATACCTTTGGTTTATACCAAGTTAGTGTTTTGTTGCTTGGTATGAGGTGAGGTCTCGTGTTCGAGACTCACCAACAACCTCTTGGAGATGGCTGTCTATTAATTAGGTGGAGCCACCAAGGATGGGTTGAGATGGATGGACAACGGCTCATGGCAACAGTGGACATTGGAAATGGCTGGGCCTGGGCTCGGAGCCACTAGTCGGCCGTCTGTGAACCATGTAATGGGTTGGTCCAAAATGGTGACCATTTAGTTAGAACCAAGCGTCTGTCAGACTTCCTGATTACCATTCAGGGTAAGGAGTTCGAGGCAGATTTAATTTGATTAGCCATGGCTCCATACGATAATTTCTCGGTATGGATTAGCTGACGCGTCATGGGGCGGTCATCGATTTAGTTCAAGAACTGTGACGGTGTCATCTGGGGGCCAGTGTGTGCAAATTCAAGGGTAAGGAATTCAAAGCGATTTGACCTAAATAACCATGGTTCCATACGATAATTATTCTCGGTATGGATTGACGGACGTGTCATAAGGCGACTTCAGTTCTTGATATTCCTGTGGTTAGAGAAGTTCCGGATGTCTTTCCATAAGATATTCCTGGTTACCCCGAATCGTGACGTGGAGTTTGCAATTGATCTCGAGCCGGGTACCGTGCCGATCTCAGAGGCACCGTACCGGATGGCTCCTGTTGAGATGCAGGGGTTGAAGAAGCAACTCGATGGTCTTCTTGACAAGAGTTATAAAGCTGAGTGCATCACCCTGAGTAGGAGTGCCCTGGTTTTATTTGTCAAAAAGAAAGATAGACCGTTTCGACTTTCGAGAGTTGAATAAAGTCACGATCAAGATGATTCCGTTCGAAGCTTTGTATGGTCACAGATGCAGATCTCCGATTTGTTGGGATGAGAATGTCGACAGGATTCTGCTTGGACCAGAGTGGTCGGAAGGACCGCTTCAGATATTGCTTTGATTAAACAGAGGATGTTGACAGCCCAGAGTCGACAGAAATCTTGCGCAGATCGTAAGCGTAGAAATGTCGAGTTCGAGGTTGGTGACAAAGTACTTGTCAAAGTATCACCATCCAAGGGAGTTTTCAGGTTTGGTAAGCGTGGGAAGCTTAACCCTCGCTATGTGGGACCATTCAAGGTTCTGGGTAGAGTGGGATCTCTAGAGTACCGTTTGGCATTGCCGCCATCGGCACACCCAGTGCATAATATGTTCCACATATCATTGCTCAGAAAATACGTGCCAGATGAGTCTCATGTGTTGAGCTATAAGGACATCGAGATTCAGGCAAATGGTACTTGAGAGGAGATGCCAGTGCGCATTCTCGAGCGCTGTGTGAAGCAACTATGCAACAAGATCGTACTGTTGGTACGAATTCTGTGGTCCAAAGACTGGGACAGAAGAAGTTACTTGGAGAAAACGAAGCAGATATGCTCAGACGTCTTCCCAAGCTATTTGCGACCTAAGTTTCAGGGTCGAAACTTCTTTTAAGGGGGAGGTGATGTGATACCCCGTATTTCTATAGGGATATTTTGGAGTTTTGGGATTATTCCCGAAAGCCTGTTTTGTACGTCGGGTTTATTTCGAAGAGTTTAAGACATTCTGTAATGTTCTCAATCTCTGTAATATTTTTCTCAGTGAAATAATATACAGTCGACATATTTTGGGACTTAATACTCGTTCGTGTACGATTATTTTTATCCCGGACTAAGGCCAAGTTTATCCAAAGCTAAACGGATAAGAGTTGACTTGGCGGCGACCGTTGTGGGTTTGGCGGCGACCGCCGCCCATCTGACACCATCGTCAGGTGGCCTAGGAAAGCAGCGACCGCTGCCCAAAAATGGCGACCGCCGCTTCAGGAAGTCAACGGCGGCGACCAAGGGCCATCGGCGACGACCGCTGCCTCTGTGCAGAGCTAGCTTCGCCAGCTATTGGCGATCGGACGGCGCTTCGATCTTGGCCCTCCACGTCGCTCGGCTTGCCAATTCTTATCCCCTTGAGCTGGGCTATAAATGGGGATGTAATGGGATCAGATTGAGGCACAAATCAAAGCCTCAAATCTCCCACCTTGTCTCCGAGCTCCGCCTCAGCTCCATTCGTGCGACCCACGACGAGCCAGCCCAGCAGCGCCGTCTTCCTCCTCGCATCCCTCTCCGGCGAAGCGCGCAACTGACAGCATCCCGGCTAGCCACCGCTCCTAGCCGAGCTACTGTGCGTGCGAGCTCCTGGTGCCGTTGTGCTCGCCGTCACCGAGCAGACACTCCCGGTGCCGAGAAGACCTTCGAGCCGCTGCTTGTGCTCCCCGGCGTCGTCGTCCCTCCTTCCCGGCGTGTCCATGGTGGAAGCCGAGCTCCCTGTTGCTGTGTGTTGTTGTTTGAATTGTTGAAGACGAAGGAATAGTAGTGTAGGCCCCTGTTATATTGTAATGGGCCGAAAGCCCATTAAGCCTCTCAGTCGAGTTTTGACCCGAAACCATTCGAGCGTTAGAACGTGATTTGCTGGATCGCGTGTGGACTCGTTTTCTGCTAGGACTATTCTGAAGCTTGAACCATATCCTTGGAAAGGATATTTTCCGTAGTCGTCTCGTCTAGATTCATCGCCGAATCTACTCCAAGCAAGTGGCGGTTCGCTCTTGCTCATCGTTCCATATTTACATTAATTATCAGTTGTTTATCTGAGTAATTACTTTGGAATGATTATTGTGTTTATCTGGAAATGGTTTTATAAACTATTTTGGAAAATCATATAATAGGTTGTATATCTGTTAGAACGACGCTATTATTTATGATCGCCTTGCGGGCATTTATGCGGATTTATCCGTACTATTGTTGTGCTCGAACTGTTAGTTAGCACGAGTATTCGTAGGAACGCCTAGACTCCGAGAGGTCCATTCGTTTCTTTATAACTTGGGGAAAAGGGCGATCAAGACCCTACAATAGTAGAGGCTTGGACTCTGCGAGGTTCATTCCTTCGATATAGGTCCAGAGGCTTGGATTCTGCGAGGTCCATTCCTTAGTTGTATGTCCTGCGTGACAGAGCATATGTTTAAAAGCTTATAACATAATGTGGGTTTTGGAATTAAATAAGATAAAGTGCCCGAGTGTACATAATTAATATACCTTTGGCGAGTAGTGCAGCTAAGTAAATAGTGCAGGTAGGAAAGATCTTTTCGACTTTTGATCAGAATACGTTCTCTTTCCAATCTGGATTCGCTGTAAGCGGTAAGGTTGGTCGTGAACCGAAACATCTAAGTCAGCTTTTAAATCACTGATGTCTGATTCTTTAAATGTTCCAGATTTGTCATATTTCCTTAAGACTCACTTCCGTTGGAGTCTTCTTTCGGGTCAATTTTTGTGAAGATTCAGTCTTCCAGAATCTTCTCTTGTGCATGCCTTTTGTCATATTCAAGTATAGTATGGTGGTTGACTAACGTACACGACTTTTATTCGAGAGACGTGGAGTCTAACCTAATACGACTACTTTGAACCTTCTGCTTTGTACCCTTGCATAGTCTATTCAGTAGACTAACCAACCGCAATTGTTCTCTGCATGGTTGGTTGGTGTCATCCGTTCGATTCGGCACATCAGATAGAGCAAAGATATGAGGAGACTAGATTGACTATGAAGACAACAGTTGTTTTTTGGATGTTTTAATAATTATCTTTTAATCAGGTTGAGATCCTTGGGCAGGTGATCATTTCGATCACAACCCTTTTTGTAATATTTCAAGAAAGACTTCCGCTGTAACTTATTTACTATGTTATATATTTAAAAGACTTCCGCTGTACTTTGTTTACACTCTGTGTTTGTCCTATTCGGGATTGGGATGTAATCCCGGGACTCATGTTTTATATGAATAAAGTTATCATTTTGTATCATTGTATTTCATGATTTGTATTCAAACGGTAAAGCCTGGGGTGAATTTGGTGAGGAATATCGGAGTCACTGGCGGTAATACCTTTCCATTTGGGTTCAGATTTGGGGGTGTTACACATATCTAGCGATGTCATGCACACACGACAATCCATCTCTCACCCTCATCTGGCATCTGCAGGTATTGTCACAAAATGGATTTTCCCCTTTTTTGTATTCCTACGTCAAGCGGTCAAGTGCAACCTTAGATACTTTGTACTTCAACCGCTTGAAAACATCAGCTTCTGTCACAAGAGTCATCATGTTTTGTACACTCTCGTTGAAGGTCCCCTTAATGTCGTTCACTTGGTTACCCATCTTTGAACTATATTGACCGAATATCGTGTCTAGACTGCCATGTGGAGTAGTCAAGAAGTCTTTCAAACTAGAGTGTGCTCCTTCAATCCTATAGTTAGTACAAAAGAGTTTATGCGGAGAACAAAATGCAGTGAAAATTTAGCAAATGCAGTGAATAAAGAATGCAGTGAATACAGATTGGACAATGCACTAACCTGTTTGTCGTGGAAATTCCAAGCGTGAAAACAGTATCTGTCCAAGCTGACACGAGTCTTTTCCTATAAGGGATCAGTCAACTGTTTCTTACATATTGAGTCAGACGTGGCCGAGCTCTCCATTCCGACTCCGTTCTGCGCAACTCCCTCTCGTACTCGGGTACAGTTGTTTGCTTGAATAAATTATAGTATGTATTTGCAAACCTTGTACCCAAGCTTTTATCCTTCATCTCCTTCTTAGCATGGTCCTCTATGTTCTTCTTCACATGACGCCTACAGAGGATAAACTTTGCACTTGAAAATAGTCTATCTAACGCATTCATAAAGGCCTTTTCACGATCTGTCACTAGGCATATAGGTGTTACTTGACACTTTTTACACATTTCAAAAAGTTGTTGTGCAGCCCACACGTAGTTGTCTTCTTGCTTACGCTGTAGAAATGCCACTGCCACATTGTAGTTCTTCCATGTAGACGCGACTCCTATAATTTCGAGAAAAGGCAAGTCATACATGCACAAGTAGATGTGTCATTGCATAATTAATAAACATATCAACAAGTAGATATAGCATGTAGATGTGTTATACTAACATGTTTGTGCTGTATGTGGAGTCTAACAAAAGGAGGTACGGAAATGCCTTTAGGAGTTTCATGGAGTCTAGACTGGCAAAGAAAATGTCGACGATCTTATTCGTCGTTGGATCCGACCTATACTCCATAAAGTAGTTGTTCTTCTTACACTTATGGAAGAACTCTTGGACCACGGTTCTTTCTTCCATCCCACTATATCAGACCTTGTACACTTTAATGTACACTTGCTTCATTTTAGTGCAGTTGTTTGGGTCCTGGTTAAGTGTTGTTGCAATCTTGGCTGGTTTATTATGATTTTCTGTCATGGACTTACACAACTTCTTCTGCTCAAGTGTCATCCTGTCAGCGAATGCATGCTCATACAAGTCATCACCAATGACATGACATGGTTGTGGGTTCCAACAACTACCTTGATCTTCCATGCGTCTCTCAGTTGTTCTTGACACAACAATCTGAATGAGCACCCATAATTTTTACTCTTTGTTCTTTGCCTTACTCTGTTTTCATCTTTAGGAATGTAAGTTCCCACTTTTTCGCACAACAGTTGTGTCTTCCAAAGGCTTCCTCCACCAAGGTTTCTATCCCGACCAATAGTGATGCAGAAGTGATTATCAAACCCAATTTGTCTAGCCCATTTAATTGCATCTTCTCTGGAGCCGAATACTTCACCCGTGGTAAACTTCTCTGAATAATCTTCCGAAACAATCACTTCTTCAGGTGTAGGAAAATCAAATTGCAGTTGTGTGTGTAATGTCGGGAACCCAAATTGAGGTGGAGTCTGCCACCTTACGGACAAAATTCCACTACGAGCTAAACTATCTAATAAAGGTATATAAGGTTGTTGAGGCACACAATTGTCGCCGAACAACCCGAGTGAAAAGGACGGTGGTGCCATGTCCCATTCATTCAGGGATAAATTGTTAATACCATCGTTCACAAAATTGTTCTCCTGTTGAAGTAAATAAACAAGTGAGTATGCAGCTTCTGTGAAACTAATTTGTCCGTCACGGATGGATATGTTCCATTCGTCATGAATGGAAGCATTCCATTCGTGACGCATGGAGGCAATCCATTCGTGACGAATGGAGTCAATCCATTCGTGACGGACGAATTTCTTTCAAAAAACAGTCGACGAACAAAGTTCTTAAACTTGCAAAGATCTAGTAAAAATTCAATAGAACAATGCCAAACACTCAAACATGCCATTTTGCACACAGAATCTACAACTTTTTAGTACAACATAATCAAAGATGAAGTTTTTATGAATATATAGTAACAACTATTGAGAATTACCTTAAGAAAGTGTTTGTTTTTCCAAAGAACAACTCAAACATATAGACATTTACAACAAAAATCATAAAATTCTTAACTTCCACTAACATGTAAAGTAAACACTTAAAGAACACACCTCATTGTGATGATAATCTCTTGAAACATCTTCTCCACCATTGAAGTTGAAAAAATCATCTTCATTTGCCATGGAAAAGAATCAAACTAATGGAAGAGAATGGAAGAGGATGGAAGAGGTGTTGTGGATTGAAAGGGAATGAATATGTTTGAGGTTTAGGGTTTAATTGGCCGTAATATGTTAAAATATGACGATATTTAATGTTGTTAGGTGGGGACAAGTAACATTTATTGTTTATGGTTGTTAACCTCATCCGTGACGGATGAACATGTTTTGTTCGTGACGGATGAACATGTTCCGTCTGTCACGGATGAACATGTTTCGTCCATCACGGATGAACATGATTCGTCTGTCACAGATGGACATGATTCGTCCATCACGGATGAACCAGGGGGTTAAATAGAAATTTTTTCGGGGCGCTAAATAGAAATCTTGAATTTAAAATATCTCACAAAGTGTGTAGTGAACATTTAATTAATTTAAATTTTACATTGTTAGAACATTATATTTATTCCGTTAAAAAAGTTATTGTATATTTGTATGTAAAAGACTTTTCTTAACCCAAAATAAAAATGTACGTAAAACAAACACACATTTAACCTGAATAATATCATAACCTAATAAGTTTGAAAGTTTATATAATGGTGGAGGTGTGTGTACCATTAAAAGAGAGTCATGTGCTTGTTGGGAAAACTGACAATATTGTTATATGTGATAAACAAAATAAATATATGTTAAAAATTAGTCAAATAAAATAAGATAATAATTATAAGTACAGATAAATAACACATATGAAAACAACTTTTTAGTGTTCTTATGAAAATATTTGCACAACAATTATTCATATTTTTTTGAAAAAATATAACTAATTTATTAATTAATGTATCGTCACATATAAAATTAGGCTAAATAGTTGTAAGTGACTTATTATACATATTAGGCACCTTTTCATCCATATAGTAATATTCTTAAGCTTATAAATGCCCAAATCTAAATTTAAATGGGAATGATCATAATGTTGCATGTATGACATTTTCTAACGCTTCATGATTGTAGGATCGTAGATTAAACAATATTTGATGTTCTTCATAATGCTCATTGATTACCAAGCGGGGTTTAAAAATATTCAATGATTATCACATGAAATTGCCGAAGATGTTGTGTATCACACAAAATTCATAAGACCTTGTGGCTACTATGCATAATTTCTAAAAAACAAATTTATAGATTTTTTGTTTTAATAAAATGACTTTTAGATATGTAGTTGTAGGAGTGTAGGTTGAACAATACTATGTATATTAAAAGAAAATATGTTTAAAATGCATTATATTAAAATTAAATAAATAAATATCTAATTATCTAGATTGGTCGCAAAATATCTAGTTTGAGTTTTGGTAGTATGCACCTTTTTGAATAAGGTTAAGAATTAAAAGATTGATAATATTAAGTTTCAAAATATGCAGAATATTTTCTTTTGTTAGTTCATGAAATATTATGTAGATCTATCATGTGATTATTATTGAATAAAGTTAACATATTTAATATTTATTTCATTTAGATTGGTTTTTTACATATATTTTCATATTACTTTGGTATATCTAGCTTGTTTACTAAATGTAAAAAAAAAATTAATTTTGAAAATCTAAAATCTAGTTGAAGTAAATGTAAGTATCAAAAGGAATAATATAGAAAAAATTTAAATATATTTGCACATGATCGAAGAATCAAATATTGTAAGGATTTATGGTCAAAAAATATTGTTAAGATTTATTAATTTAAACTTGATTTAATTATTAATATAATGATATATTAAGAAAACTAAAAAAATGAAACATGGGTCTAGAATTGTTCATGTGGCTCAAAAGATAAAATATTTAATATATATACACGATTTCTATTTCACGCACGAGTGAAATTGCTATTTCACGCACGGGTGAAATTGCTATTTCACGTACCGTTTCGTCCGTAATGAACCATGTGCATCCGTGCGTGACAGACCAAAGTGATTCGTACGTGATAGATGAATCACTTTGGTCCGTCACGGACGGATGCACATGATTCGTCACAGACGAAGTAAACAACCAGAAAATTGAATGTTACTTGTCCCCACCTAACAACATTAACTACCCCGTCATATCTCATCAATATTACTGCCAAAATTAAATACTAAACCTCTCAATCACTCTTCTCTTTCCCTCCCGCAACACTTCTTTCATTCTCTTCCATTACTTTGATTCTTTTTCATGGCAAATGAAGATGATTTTTCCAACTTCAATGGTGGAGAAGATGTTTCAAAGGGTTATTATTATAATGAGGTATGTTTTTTAAGCTTTTACTTTACATGTTAGTAAAATTTAAGAATTTTATGGTTCTTTCTTGTGAATGTATATGTTTGAGTTGTTCTTTGGGAAAAACAAATACTTTCTTAAGGTAATTTCAATAGTTGTTATTATATGTTCATAAAAACTTCATCTTTGATTAAGTTGTACTAAAAAGTTGTAGATTTTGTGTGCAAAACTGCATGTTTGATTGTTTGGGCTTGTTATATTGAATTTTGACTAGATCATTGCAAGTGCAAGAACTTTGTTCAGCGACTGTTTTTTTAAAGAAAAACAGTCTGTGACGAATGGACTTGTTTCATCCGTCAGAAATGGAGGTCATTCATCCGTCACGTATGGAAAGGGTTCATACGTGACGGATGGGGTGCTACCATCCGTGACGGATGGAATGTGTCTATTCATCACGGATGGATTTGTTTGACAGAAACTGGATTCTTACATGCTTCTATGCTAACTTGTTTTTTTACTTCAATAGGAGAACAATATCGTGAACAGCGGTATTAACAATCTGTCCCTGAATGATGCGTGGGACATGGCACCACCGCCCTTCTCACTTGGGTTGTTCGGCGAACCTATGATGCCGCAACAACCTCATATGTCGGGATTAGATTGTTTTGCTCGTAGTGGAATTTCATGAGTGCAGATCCATGTTCCTAAAACAATCCATAAGTGCAGATCCATGTTCAAAAACCGACATAAATTCAATTCAAACAACATTCAAACATGTTTAAATCCAACACTAAAATCCCTAAACCTAACTCATCTAAAATTTGTTAACAAATTCAATACTTTCAACATCATTAAACTAAGTGAAGAACAAGTGAAGATTTAACTAACCTCACGGATCGTGACAAACGGATTTGATCAAAACGTGACGGATCGAAATGCTTGAGATTTTTCAAAGTGAAATTACGATAGAGGGGTGAAATGGGAGGTATGGGTCGGGGGAGACGAAGTTGCTGCTTCTATATGTAGCAACTTCATCCATGACGGACGACGACCATCTGTCTATCACGGACGAAAGGCCTTCGCTCGTCACGGGTGGCCACAGACGAAATAGGGCGTGAAATAGAAATTTCACCCGTGCATGAAATAGCAATGGCCTATATATATTCATAAACCAATTTAGTTTAATATATCTATTTTAATGGAGTGATAAGAAAATGAAAACCAATGAGAATTTAATAGTGTGCTGATTTACTAAGTTTATAGCTTAATGTACATAAGCTTTCTACATATAGTATGCTAACAATCTGAACTCAAGAGTGCTTCAGAACTATAGTAAAATTTCATTCTAAAACAATGACAAATGCAAAGCAAGTATGAGATTGTAAAGACCACCTAATAAATGAAATTCTTATAATCAAAACCCATTTCTCCTAATACTCGAGAAAAAAATAGTATTTATCAACATAATATATTAAAATATATATTGTAAATGAAATAAATATATTAAAGAATATTGTTGATGGCAGAATAGATTGATTGAAGAAGAAATAATATAACACCTAAGGCGGTCTATGTTACAATTTGTTTCACTTTATCTTTAAATAAATCACCCATTTAATATAAAAAATCTCACAAATTAATGACATGTATATTAATTTGTATATATGAACTTTCTACTAAAATAATCAGTGGATTAGATGTTAACATATATGTAAGTTTTAGTGAAAATTCATAGTTGACAATCTCAAAAAAAATGTTATTATGATTTGTTGGTTAGAACTTGACAGTTCTTACTAATAGGTTAGCAAAAGTTAATTAATATTATGAAAGCCAGTTATCTTAAGTTCAATCATAAAATATCTATATATGACATCAACCGTGAATGTCAAGTTTAATTTTTAAATTATATATGCAAAAATTACGTAAGTTTGGTTGCGTCAGCAAAAAAAAAATTATATAAGTTTGAATTTTGAATTAGAAATAATAATTGAAATCCACAATATTTATGTTTTGAGACTTGATTAAGAATTATGATGTATATTTTGTTAAATTATTAATATAATAACAAACTAAAAATGAAAAAAAAATACCTTAACAATATGGGCCTAAAATCACTCTCATGGCTCAAAAAGAGTGAGCTTTAATATACATATAAATAGATTTAGGCTCTAGTGAAATAGTCTATTAGGGTAAAACGAGTGTATTAATTTAGGATGTTGGATAAGAGGAGGATAGATGACTCTGATTTAATGATGGGTTCTCCAATTTTATATAGTGGATGTGACCACACCAGATCCCCTCAAACCCTAAAATCAAGGGATTACAATATTCACCAAATCCCCTCAACTTCCTCTTTTAATCTCTCTTTCTCTTGTTTCTCTCAGCCGCTCGTCTTCCTCTTCCACTCCCTCTCTCTCTTTCGTATTACTCTCTGGGGCTGCAGGGAACCACCATTGACGACCTCACCGAGTTTCGTTTCTCCTTGTCGATCGTGCCTCCTCATCATCGTCCTCTCTCGTGTTCCTCTCTGCCGCAGGAATTGGAAACCTCCATTGTCGACTTCGCCAAATCTTCGCTTCTCCTCGTCGCCTCCTTGCTTTATCATCGTCGGCGCCGTCTCGAATTCGATTATCCTCGTCCCTCGCTTCTCCATAGGTATCTTACTCTAATTTTTTGAATCATATTTTTTTGAACCCTAAATCCTTTCGGTTTCTCAATCTTTTCAATTCTTAAATGGAAAGGATACATGCTTGCCGGAGGAATCCGATGGGGCAGGCAAGGAGCGCGGCGACGACGTGGAGAGGGGTGGTGTGGACATGGAAATGTCAGTCGGCGACGGACTGCTTGAGAACTCATGCGGTGGCGACGTTGGGCGTTATGATATTCATGTTAACAGTATTGTTATTCAGATATACTTGTATGATATGTAATTTGTAATTATAGATTATTTCTTTGGCCGTGAATGTAATATTCATTTGTGTGGATGAAATATGCATTTTCCATACAGTGATATGCAGAATATACTTGTATGATATGCAATTTATAATTATGGATTATTTCCTTGGTCATGAATATGATATTCATTTGTGTGGATGGGATATGTATTTTTCATACATTGATATGTATACGACTGAACATGATAACGAATAACAGATATTCAAAAATACTTGAACGATATTCAAATAATGTGTTTTGATATGCACAATTTTTTTTCAATTCAGTGGATATCATCATGAATTCGATGGAACATGAACAAAATTAACAGATATGCAAAGCACATTTAACGATATTCACAATTTTTGTGTCGATATGCATAATGTTAATTTTCAACTAATTAAATAATTTGATATGCACGAACTTCCACTAAATATGCGTATTAACTAAAAACACAGTGGATATTGGATCTCGGTGGAGGCTTGAGGAATAACGCTGATGGGAATTTGCAGTATCTTTCTCTCTCCAAATCTATATTTAACTTCCTATTTTGGAGGTGGTTAATTAATAAAATTCAAAAAAGCGATTTGTGATATTTATTCCATGATTCACGCCCCCACTACACCCTATTTTCTCTCTTCTAATCTAGTCATTTATCACCCTCAATCCAACGCTCCAAAATTATCCACTCGTTTTACCGTAAGAGTCGTTTTACTAAAACGTCCCTCTATATATATATATAGAATATATAGATAGATGCTATGATACCATATCAATTTGGAATGGAAGCGGAAAATTGAGAGAAGTGTTTTATACTTTCTGACTAGCTGACTTAGAGGAGCGATATTTTATACGCTAATGGAGCGATACTATCTTGACTCATTTACTACCTAAATTATATATCTATTATTTCTCCTATTTAAGTGTAGTTTTTTAATTGGGGGTTTTGCGTCAAATCACCTGTTTTATGACCGATTTTGCACCAAATCACCCGTTATATCGATAATTATTTTAAACCACCCATAAATGACCCTCCGTTAACAACGAGCCACCCACAAGCTTCTTCCGTTAGTTTTTTCATTAAAAAGTATAAAAGACCAAAATACCCTAAATATATCAAATTTTCACAAACAAATGCCGTTCTTCCTCCACCCAATTATAGAAAAAACTTAAAAAATCCCAAAAAAAATTGAGGATTTGAACTTGACGGAGGAGTTGCTAAAAGGGTTATATGTGTCTAAAAATTACCTCAAATGTGCCATGGTTTGAGGGATTTGAGAATCATGGATGCTTTAGAATGGATGAGAGGGTGGAGCTAATTGAACCCGAGAGGATTTGAACTTTGTCCACCAAAGCTTAGGGATGTCGTCGATGACGACCAGGTCGGAGTCGAGGTAGATCACTCGCCGGACGACGGGGATCGAGGAGATCGGCGATGTAGTTTCGGGTGTATTTGAGCGGCTATTCGAGCGCTTGGAGAACATAAGTTGAAATTAGGGATCAGACGATCTTTGGCTCGAAGTGGGAGTAGGATCGGATGACCTCGGCCGGCGGGAAGGATTGGCGCGAGGGGCAGAAGAGGATCATGACCATGGCTAAGGAGAAGAAGCTGGAGAGGTCGGTGAAAGGGTCGCCGACAGATGGGCTGTGGTGGTGGCCGACGGGAAGGACTGACTCAATTTTTTTTGGGGAGTTTTTGTTATTTTATATTTTTTGTAATTAGTTGGAGGAAGAATGACATTTTTGTGAAAATTTGATATATTTATATCATCTGATCTTTTTACACTTTTTAACGGAGAAACTAACAGAAGAAGCTCATGGGTAACTCGTTGTTAACGGAGGGCCATTTATGGGTGGTATAAAATAATTATCGATATAACGGGTGATTTTGTGCAAAATCGGCTATATAACGAATGGTTTGACGCAAAAATCCTTTTTTTAATAAATCGTCCCATTAACATATAAACTAGTGACATGTTACAAGATAAATTAAGAATAAGAAGAAGAAAGCACAATAGATTTTATATATTCATACTTTCACTTTTCTGCCTATCTTAAATTTATACTTTTAATTTTTTTATATCGAAATCTCACCAACATTATAGCACAATATCAACATGAATTATGATCAATGGTTAGCTCATTAATTTTAACTCAAGAGTAAGATTTTTATTAATTTCTAATTTGTTTTAAGTGTGTAGTTTTCAACTTGTCTAAATTTGTTTTTATGTACTTGTTTCAAGAAAAATATAGATATAATTCGTTGGAGTGGATGCACATACAAAAATCTATCGGCCACGAAGTGACTAGCACGATGCATAAATGAAAGAAAAGACAGTTTTGAAATAACAAGAGTCATTCATTAAAATGAATGCACTTTTCATATTAATATTGTTTTCGTAAAGTTAAGCATCATCACCGAAATGGATTTCTTAGTGACAAATTTAACCCGTTAAATTGGGTGTACAAATATAGCATATTGTCCGGCCGTTGAAGTGGGATAATAAGAAATCATCATCTCCCGATAGTAGATGGTAAAATGTGCTTAACGGTTAATTTCAAATTTATATCATATATTAAATTCATATATATATGTCTCTTCGCTTGATATCTTATGCTCTACAATTTATATTTATATTATGAATCAGTGTTTTTAATTTATTTATTCTTGTGTCACTACGCATCAGTCAAAGATATTGCTAGTACTGAATTTTTTCATTGAATTTTTGTTACAATTGAACTTATTTTTTAGTGTTGATTTTTTGTTGGAAAGTTGTCGTCCATCTAGTTTTGATCATAATAAATACAATTTAGGTTTTATGTTTTACTTATTTCTACAAATTTTAGGTTGTTTGAATGAGTTTGGAAAGAGTGGAAACCAATAGAAGCAAAACAGAGAATTAGAGAAACAATGAGTCAACAAGGAAACATAGGAACAAAGTTTACATTCCAAGCCATGGAGGAGTGGATAATTATTATCCTTTATACAATTTTCTTTTCAATGGATTATTATTATCCTTAATCATTTTTTATCCTTTTCTTGCTTCAAGTTTACCTTGCAAGCTATGGAGGAGTGGATAATTACAGATCCGGTGTGGTCCGAGATCGGATATGAGAGTATGAATTAACATGGCTTGGATCTGAGACTTGGGAGTTGAGACTTGAGAGAGGCTTGAATTTGAGAAGTATAGGTTTAGCCCGACACAAACAAAGGCCGGTCAAAATCGACAAGGTGGTCCGTGTTGTGGCTCAAGCAACCTGTAAGTGTAGCAATCAAAGCTATCGACAGAGCAATGCAGCTCTATCTGTCGGTATGCAGACGACCAAAACTCAAAATCTTATAACAAGATAATCGGCAAGGTGTTCTCTTTGTTGGAGGGGGATTAATCCCTTTGATTGGGTGGGGTTTTCCCGTTGGGTTTGTTTTTTCGTTGTTTTTCATGAAGATGATGATGATGGTGGTTTGCCCCAATGGTGTTGATGGTGGGGTGTTGCCCCTAAGAATTTTATTGGGTAATTTTTTTCTAATTGCCATATTTTTCTAATCGGTTTTCTTCTCAAAGTTGATTCACCTACTGAATTTACATTGTAAGTTAAATATTTCATTTGATAATTAATAGTTTATGTTTAGATTAATCCAAAAGAGAGAATAATAATTAAATTGGAGAATAGATACATATTACATGTGAATTAGGAGTTAATTAAGAATCAATAAATAATTATATATTTTTGTTAAAAAAGCAAGTGTTTGGTAAATTTTTGGAATCTTGGTTAACCGATTAACCATATTGTACCGTACCGAAATGTTGGTTAACTGATATCCGATTAACTGGACTCTATAGTACGGTTACAATATTGAAGATTAAGTAAGTGAAATATCGGTTGACCGCACTTCAATTAACCGAAACTATGGTTAACCGGTTAACCGTCCACGCCCACCCCTGTCATGCATACATTTTATTGCATGGGTAGGCTAATTAGGGACAAAAATGTCCAAATCAATTGCATGGATGCCCAAATTTCCTAAATTTTTATGATTGTGTTAATTGTAATGTGATTTCCAATATCGCCATTAAAACAAACAACATTAAATATCTTGTCACCAAATGATCAATTTCGTGTCACCTTAAATATATTATTAAACAATATTTTTTAAGTTTGGAATTTTAAGGTCACAAGTAAATTTACTTTGGAATTCCAAGTTTAAAATTAGTTTCACCAATGAGCAGAGGCGGAACTGAGGGGGGGGCAGGGGGGCCCGTGCCCCTCCTTCCCCCACTGTATTATATATATATATATATATTTAGTGTAACATGTATAGAGCATAAAACAAATTTAGTTCAGTTGTCTGATGCCTGCATTCCTATACGTTTACCTGTGTTCGATCCTTGCCACCAACATTCTTTTTTCTTCCCACTGCCCAACATTACTTTTTCTTTCCTCTTCACACGCATCATTTTATTAACTATTAAAAGAGCTACTCTTTATTAAGGGATTTATAAAATTAGAAATTTGAAAATAATGTTATTTTTCATATTAAAAATTAGATAAATATCACATAAAATATGTATTAATTATTTAAGTATTTGTAGCTATAATTTGGTGTGACCCCCTTTTAAAATATTTTGATTCTGCCATTGTCAATGAGCATTGGTGACATGATTGTCAGCCTAAAAGATCCTGGAGTGAAGATTTTCTTGTCACCTTAAACACAAGAGGTCCGTAACATAAAAAGGAGCACTAAGTTAAGTATGAAGTATTAAAAAAATTGGTTGATTTATCAAACAATGTTAATTGAACTATGAAGCAGAGAACGCGAAACCGAGAGACAAAATCGATATAGATTCCTATCAAAATTATCAGCATGAAACAGATTTTTTCTACAATGAGATGACTAATCACTAAGTTTTCACTTTTATAATTGGTTCAAATAAATAATTCGAAGAAAATCCTTTTAACTACGAACTCTTAAAAATAATATCATCAAATTTGCAAATCTTACTACTCATGTCACCAATTAATAATTTTTCTATCAACCTTACCATTGAAATTCTTTCTAATTTCATTTATGTTAATATATAAACAATTAACCTTGTTTATCCACCTTTGGAAACAATTAGTGAGTTCCGAGTATTATACACACATTGTATAAACTTTTGTTTATCAACAAGAAAATTATTAGTCGGTGGCAGAAATTCTGAGACTGACCATTAACATAATCAAAGATATTTAAGTTTCACATAGACCAAGAATTATTCAGTCACAAACTAGGAATTATCTAGTCAACCCTTATGATATTATTTGAAACCTTACAATTTTTCTCACCGACTGATAATTTTCATGTCGACCTAAGTAAAAAAAAAAAAAATTACCATTGACGGGATAGTTCTCACTCTAGTATGACTTAGTGGACTCTTATGTCTGTGTCGGTGGGAGAAGAACATTATGTTCTTATTTTTCCTGTCATTGAGTGAGTTTTTTTCCATTACAAATAAATGACACAAAACGTAATTCTTTCTACATTGAAATTTTATTATCACATTTGAAAATAATTTGAAATGAACTAAGAAGTAGAAAATGGGTTGACATGATAATTCGATTTCTATGACAAGAAGATTAACTTCCAAAATAATCTTTTTTTATGAAAATAGTGCTGAAGCTCTATATTTTTACATTTATATCATTTTTCTACATCAAAATATTACATATATGTCCAGAAATTTGGAGCACCAAAAACAAACATTTACAGTTTTTAAGAATAGTGCCACACTCTTTAGAGGCTCCCAACCCTCGCGGCCCCAGCCCGGGGGAAGAGCTCCAGCTTTACATATTCGCGGGAGACGCGGCTATTAGTGAAGTTGTTGGATCGTTAGCGTTACATCTGAGGGAACAAATGCTTTGTTCCCACAGAAGGTGCAGCAGAATAATATAGCAAGAAAGAAAGTAACTAGAACTCATGATGTATAGTGGAAACCCCCATCAGTCAAATAACTAATCAGGGAAAAACCACTACCTTCAAGCTTCTCGCTTGAGAGGATTTTTAAGTGTCTACTTGTCTTATTGATTTCTTGATCGGTTATACTTGTAGCCTGGACTTCAAACCCTAGACTTCCCACCTAGATTTGAATCTCTTCTACAACGATGAATACGAACTCACTCCTCTAAGACTCACAGACGCTTCACTTTTCTTTTCTCTCAATGAAATGCTCGGAATTCGTACTCAAGAAATAAATCCCTCACTTCTATTTATACAATCCGAAAATCCTACTAACAAAAATATCTAACTCACTATTATCAGCAACAAGAAGATATCATATCAATATGATTTAATAAGATAAAATCCCAACCGAATATATTACCTAAGGAAAGATTTCCTAAGATAATATAATCGGAATAAGATAAAATCTTTCTCTCTCCAAATCTTCTAGTTGGCGTGATCAACCCAACTTCTTTCTTCTAACCGCATGATCTTCTAAGATAATCTTCATAATCTTTATGCTCGACTTCCTCATGATTTCCACAACTTGATGTTTGTCACGACACTGATGTTTCTTGAGAGGTAACAAAATGTATGGAGGACTCTGTGTTCCCTCTGCATTCCTGTACTGTTAATGATTCCATGTGACAACTTTGTTTTGTTCCTGAAACACTTGGAAACTAGATTAGTTGAATGTTTGTTACCATCAAAACCTAAAGAATTCAACAAATTCCCCCTTTTTGATGGTAACAAACATCCTTGACAAAATAACACATATATGAGATAATGACAGTAGTATGAAGAAAGTTTTTCCCTTTAAGACATAATAGTTCCCCCAAAGAGATAGTAAAGAATAAAGCATCATTAGTTCCCCCTCAGCTAGACTACCTGTCATGTTCCCCCTTTTAGCATCATCAAAAACTTGAAAAAAATTATAGAAGGAAAAAGAACACATCAGAATAAGCAACCAACCCCTTTTTCATTAGTATAAAAAACAAGCAAATACAACTACAAGGACAACATCAAAATAACCAAAAAGAACAAACATGATCAACATGCCTAACCATGCAAACACATGGAGTAGAAGCAAAGAAAAACAAAGCAACTACGGATTAGATGTGATGGGAACAAAAGCGGGATTGGTTAGCCGGAGAAAGACGAATCAAGCACCAACAATGCATGTGGAGGGAGCAGAAGGATGAGTAGAAATCGACGCACGCACTTCCTCCATAAGATGCCTTTGCTGTTTTGCCAAAACAGCAATGGCGCAGGACAACTTCCTCACAACCTTAACACTTCAGAATCCATATTGGGCACATCCTCACCATGCAGAGAAATCCTTGACTATGCCCTAGTTCTAGAGTTCAAAGCCATCAACAACAGGGTGAAATATGAAGGGCTCCTTGATGGGATTGAGCTCGCTTTGGTGAACGGGGCACAAACCTTGACCTGTTACAATGACTCTAAGGTCGTGGTGAATCAAGTGCAAGGGAGCTACAAAGCAAAGACCGAGAATCTGCTGGAGTACTACGAAAGGGTGAAGACCCTTACCAAGGCCCTAAACCACTTCGAGATACATGTCATGCCACGAGTGGAGAATGCAGCGGTCGATGCATTGGCCAAGTTAGGATCCAAGTCCGGGCAGCATAACCCAGCAAGTTCAAGTCAAAGGAAGAGGTTGGCGGGCCATCCACAAAGAAGTCATGACATTAAGGATGCCCCCGACTAGTGGACTGCGCAGAAAGAATACATTGAAAATGGGGCTTCCCCCTCAGAGAGGGTGGAGAGGAGGCGACTGCAAGTGCAAGCCTCTCATTTTGACATGAAAGGCAGGGAACTGTACAAGAAATGGTGTAACTCCTCGGGCTTTAGATGTGTACTCGTAGACGAGGTTCGTCGCCTCACGGAAGAGATCCACTAGGGTATTTGCGATAGTCACTCCGGGTGGAGAACTCTCGCCTACAAGTCCCTCCAAGCATGGTATTTATGGCCTACATTGAAGAGGGACGCTGTCGAGGTATCTCATTCATGCACCCCCTGCCAGGTCCATGCCCCCGTCGTACTACAACCTTGACAGGAAATGGAAATTTTGAGCGCACCCTTCCCATTCGTCATGTGGGGAATGGACATATTGGGTCCCTTCCCGTGAGCCCACGGACAGCTCCAATACATCTTAGTTTCCATCGATTATTACACCAAATGGATTAAAGTAGAAGCGCTGGCATCCATAACAGTCGAGAAGGTGAAGAAGTTCATGTGGCAAAACTTCATATGCCATTTCAGACTTCCCCAAGACATTTTCACTGAACACGGACCTCTGTTCAACACGAATAAACTAAAAACTTTATGCAACGATCTAGGAGTACGGTTGTGCTTTGCCTCTGTGGCACATCCGCGAACCAATGGGAAGGTCGAGAACGCCAATGGCCAGATCCTAACAGGCCTCAAGAAAAGACTCGACAAAGCACAAGGACGTTGGGCCAAAGTGCTACCCCTTGTCCTCTAGGCCAACCGGACCACTCCGAAGAAGGGGACGGGGGAAATCCCCTTCAGCCTGACGTACGGGGTAGAAGTGGTTGTCCCAGTCAAACATCTCTTCCCAAACGAAAGGCTGCTCCACTTCAGCGAAGAAGAGAATGGAGATAAAATGTCCGCGAAGCTTCACATGGAGGAGGAGGTAAGATAAATGTCAGAGGTCCGTGAAGCCGAGTACAAGAGATGAATAGCCGCACACTAGAAGAAGATTCGTTTACGGCTGTTCGTCAAGGGAGACCTCAACCAAAAAAGGGTAGAAGGCATGAAACTCGATCCCATATGTGAAGGGCCCTATATCATTGCCTACACGGTGGCCAATGGCGCCTACAAGCTCAAGGATGCGGACGACAACCTCGTCCCAAACACCTGGAACGTTCTACGGTTGAAAAAGTACTTCCCTTGAAAAAGTGTAAATCAAAAGCTAACATAGTGACATGTTTTATAATAGCGACTAGTATAGACTTGTATGTCATGAATGGTGTACGAGCCCCACGAGCCTTTTCGTGCAAACCCCACAATTTAGTTGACCCGCGAGAGTTCGAAGCTAGCAACATATGTTTTCCGAAGCAACAAACAACGAGCAATTAAGAGAAAGCAATTCCTTAAGGGCTATACCCACGGAAGCGGAAAGCAAGTTTGTTAAAAGGAACACAAGAAAGTAAAGCAAGAATGAAATGTCCGTGGAGACGGAAATCAAGTTTGTTTTTTTATTGAGAAAACAAGCATGTTAAAAGCAACACAAGAGAGAAAAGCAAGAATAAAATGTCCGCGGAGACGGAAAGCAAGTTTGTTAAAAGCAACAAAAGAGAGAAAAGCAAGAATGAAACGTCCGTAGAGGCGGAAGGCAAGTTTGTTAAAAGCAACACGAGGGATAAACAATATAGTAAAAAGCCCGTATAGGCTGAGGTAAAGTTTATTAAATGCAACACGAGAAAAAATCAAGGGTAAAAGGTCCACAGCGACGGAAGGCAAGCCCGCTAAAGGCAATATATGAAGAAGAAACAATGAAACAAGTCCACAAGGACAGAAAGCCAATTCACTAAAGCAATACATGCAAGAAGTAATGATAAAAGAGGCATGTGAGGGACAAAGTATCGGTTTAGGGAAGCAACAAAGAAATAATTCATTGGAAGTCGGAGGGTAATCTATTCTTGGAAACACAAAAATTAAGGCAATATAGACGACAAATGAGCCCACGCCTTCCCTCACGGTCATAATGAGGCCGAGGGGCTCATACACGTTTATCTCACCCCGCGAATGCACACTCGGCCATTCACCCTCCTCTCCGTCCGCGGGCCGAGGGAGGGGAAAAAAAGTAGGAAAAACAAGAGTAATTAATAACGCATAACGACAAAAACGATCAAACCAAAGTGAAATGAAACAATCTCATAAACTCCATACCATTTCATTTAAGAAAATATAACAATTACATCACCGAGCAATTCGATAACCATAAACCCTAAACTGCCATAGGAAGAAGAAGAAATGGAAAATCGGGCCCAATACGCATGTCAAGCAACATAACCTGACATCGTAATTCATAAGTCCAACATAACCTGACAACGTAATTCACAAGCTAACCCTTACGAACGTGAACCAATACAATCCCCGACCACGTACAACGACACCATCTCGCGATGACTAAGGGAGTAGATGGCACCGACATCGGATTGGTTCTCCATCCGGCTGAGGGTACGAGGAAGCATGGGCGAATAAGGAAAATAGTGAACCTCTTGAGCACGTACTCTTCTAATGGACGAAACTAGACCTATGAATACTTCATAAGAAAATCCCTCGCTAGACACTTCAAAGGTAGTTCGTATCCCATCCACTTAATGATGAGAATAAGAAAGGGCCCAATCGGCCGGTCGTCGTGCCAAACGCACTCCCCAATGGACCCTCAACACTGCCAGAGTAGGGGCATGAACGACAAAAGGACAATCTGGGTGGTTGGACACCATGATCACAATCGGTAAAATCACATGAAAAGGAAATGGAGATAGCAAAAACACATCAAGAAACAACCCATAAATAGCAAAATATTCACCACAATCGAGCAAAATAGATATGCAACAACTACAACATTCATTGCCAAAGAGAACAGTGCCTGAACAGTTTCACCTACGAAAAGCCCAGGGAATCAACGAAATAAAGAAAACTCTAAGCACATGGAAGAGTCCGCGAGCAAGCCGAGAGCTGCGTGGATCTAGCATCAAGCACTGAAACCCGTAGCCCCTCAGGCGTAGACGTGGGCATCGACACCTCATTCTCCACAGACAAGGGAACAAAACCACTGGTAAGTGCGAAACTCCTTTTGACCAAAGTAGCTGCAAAGATTAGCCCCTCAAACACCTCATTATTCTGGGCATGGTAGGATGGCAGGTCAACGAACACTAAGTGCGGAGCATCTGACGAGAAAATTCCTGTCGAGAAGGAGGCATCTTGGCATGTGCATGAACTTCCCTCCAAGCCAGCCCCATCCTGCGGAGGGAGATCATTACCCATTCGCTTTCGGCCCCTTCTCTCCTTAGACTTTTTCATGAGAGTCGGCCCCTTGAAAATATCCATGTCCCAAGCCTCCAAAACATTTGGGTGGTCCTCGACCACTTTGCCAATCGCCTTAGGCTGAAAAAGAGGAGGTTTCTTAGGCTCTTCCCCAATGTTTTCGTTAGGATCAAACTTGATAGACTCCATACCAGCCACTCGGGCCATCTGCTTCACCCCGGCCTGGCTTGCGGAGAAGTAACAAGGCCGCACAAAATGAATAAGCCTCCTCTTGAAATGGCTCCTGGTCGCGAACTCATTGACCGCCTCGTTGTGAATGGCATTCCTCTTGCGGTCGAAACCAGCCACCTCATTCTTTAAATTCCCTATCTTTGAGATATGCTCGATTTTCTCTTGGACCACGCAGGAGTGCTCCCGATCGAGCTCTTCACCCTGCAAGCGAACAGTTTCAACCTCCTTGTACAAGGCCCTGAGCTTCTGCTCGGCTCAGCTTGATCCAGCTTCTGCTCGGCTTGAGCCACCTTCTTCTCGGCTTGAGCTGCCCTCTGCCCAGCTTGAGCACCTACTTATCAGCTTGAACCACTTTTTGCTTCGCTTGGCATGCCTCCGTTTTGCCTAAGTAGCCCTTTTCTCTGCCTCCCCCATGGCATGCTCCATCATCCCGTAGCGCACACGCATAGAACCAAAGAGGAGAGTCGCCTACAAAAAGAGTTAACAAGTACGTTATTCCGACAACAACAAAGGGGTCCGCATGAGGAATTCAAAGTGGGAAATAAAGATAGAGCGCGAGATATACTGTCATCCATGAGGCACCAGCCATCGACGAAAGACCCTCCGAAGGAGATACCAGCTCCATGACGTACTGCGACCTTACGGAGCTAGCGAGAAGGGCGTTGAACATGGAAAACCTTACCATCACGCAACACTAGAGTGTAGTCAATCCCTCCACGAATGTAAACTGAGGCCATGGACTGGAGGAGTCAACTTCTCCCTCCCCCGACGGCGAGTCCTCCATGGACACATACAAATGGGGATGACTAGAAGGCCATGCCTCCCTTTCGCTCGGCGGTACCTAGTTGGTTGCTCCGCCCGCCAGAGCGACCCGAAGAGTACAAGGATCTTGTACGTCCACCCAATCCGCCCCTGAAAATTTATCTTCCCCTCCCTTCGGACACTCAAACTCACGAACACTTCTCGCCTTCGAGCTGACCCACACGGCTGGTTTTTCCCCAAACCCTTCACTAGAATCATTGTCGCTCTCGTCATGCAAATCATGAGGATCCATATCAGCTTCTGCAAAGAAAGAAAACATGGAAGGCACAAAAGTCAAAATCTATTTGAAAGAAGAAAGGGAGGGTACTACAACCATCGCCAGAGTCACGAAGCTTCAAGGGGCTCCTACCCCTAGGGTGGTCGCCTAGACCTGGCCGCGGAGCACATAACCCCGCCGAGGCCAATCTCACCAGTGTAAAAAGATCGAGGCACTTCACCAACTCTTGCTTCTCCCATTTAAACTTGTGCAAGAAATTCTCTCGTAGACCTGCTGGAAGAGAGTCCCCTCGACTGAGCTTTGTTCCCTCTACGGGTAAGTTAAAATACCAATGTTCTCAGCACTTGAACTCACCACCAAAAACCACCTTGACTCTCAACCTTTGACCTTGGAAGGAAGGACCATCCACTTTGAGGCTTCGATTTTTAATGTATAGTAGCCCGAGTTAAACGACTGAGCAGAGAACAATGTGAGAACCTGCATGAAATTGGGACAGATCTTGGCCTAGTCACACCTCAACAAATAAGAACACAACCACCTCTACCCCTTTGGATGCATATAGATGGGCGAGATCCCCAAACCCCTCAACAACTCTCGTGTTACCCCATGAATAGGAACTCCAAGGCCACCTCGCATCGCCTCCTAGTTAATCGCAAGAGCATTAGGGTAAGCGTACAAGGAGTGTCCCTTCACTGAAGGAAGTGCCAGAGAGAAGCCTGACGGGAAATAGAACTCCGCACGGATCTTATCTAGATCCCCCAAGGTCAAGCTAGAACAATGATCGTGTTGCCCTGTGAACTTCCTGAAAGCTTCATCCTGAGCCGACTTGGCAGACATAACCCTACCCTCTAGGATTGGTGTTTCAAAATTCCACGGACTTGCTCCACCCCCGGATCCCCATACACGGATCCACCAATTTGCGACCTGGAAGGAGCATCCCTGGGGGCTTCTTCAGCAACACCTTGGGGCTCGTCTTCCACTTGTTTCATTACAACCATCCTTCCCCCCATACCCTATTGAGGAGTGTCCCTCTCAACCGTCTCAAAAGACATCCCCAAAATTGGCGATTACCAGTAGATCGATGATTATCAGTGAACTGCACCCAAAGGAAAAAACAAGCCCGACTAAGGACGAAATCAAGCTTCGACTGCAAAAAGAGAATAAGTGCCCAACCACGAAGAAGAAGGCAAGCGAAGAGAAGAAATTAGAGGCGGTCGAATCAACGAGAGTCGGCGACCAACGAGAAACCCGGTCAACCTCGGAGAGTGCGTCTCAAATAAGAAAGGAAGAAGAAGAAAGGAAAAACATAGACAATGAACTTACCCAACAAGGAAAAAGAAGGCAAGAGTTCGACTTCTGATCCACCCGACACTCAAAATCAACTATTCATAAAAGTAATTGGAAGAAGAAGAGGCAACGACGCCCTAGGGTAGAAGATGCTAAGTGCCAAAAACCCCCCAAAAAATCCGCCTTTTATACCCCCACTTTAAAAGGCATGCATAACCATTTAAAATAAACACCCAAACCCAAGAAGTTGAAACAACCCATCATTAATTGGGATTTTGAAAAAGGAAGAGAGATCGGTGTCTCTCACACGACTTGGCAACTTCCACGAACAGTCTTCTCTGCGGGAAATTAGCCTCGTGAACTACCTCTGCGATCGTTCGCTACACGGAGCATAATCTACCATCTAGACAATTGAAATATTTTACAAGAAGCCATGCTAGTTATAAAAATTGAACAATAACCTCTATGATTTTATTTTATTTTGAATCTAATGAAATACCAGATTACAAGGTGTGAGCTACAAAAGGCCCAAAAACTAAGAGAGTTCATCATGAGAAGGAACGAGAAAGGGAGGCGGGCCGTGTGCTCCACTAGGTTTGCAAGCGCAGACAAAATACGCGGGGAGGAAAGTAAAAAGGGGGCCATTCTGGTAAAGTAGGAGAGAGTTACACTCCCCAACCGCCACCGCCTCCGGCAAACCCAATCGAGGGAGAAATTCCTACTCGCCAACCAGAATAGCATGGCCAGCCATCGCCCTCATCTTCGGTATCAGGCACGATGGCTATGTGTTGGCCAAGTGGTCAACGGAGAGGTAAAGGGCCCTTCCAACAAGCAGGGAACTGAACGGCATGTCCCTCTCCTTCCTTGGATCCTTCCAAGCGGGAAAGTGATTTCTCATTCGCATCCGGCGGGTACGGCTTGACGAGCCGAGTACAGGCCCAAAGAGCCAATACCCACCTAACTCCTTCTCAAGGACCCCCACTGATGTGACCCTGCCCGTCATGTCAGCTAGAGAGGAGGTAGACGCCATGAGACATCCGCCTTGAGACTCCTCTACAGCTACATCTATCCCGAGCTAGATTTAGGAGACTTTCTATTTCTAGTTCTTTCTAATTTTATACATTACTTGTTTAGTACTTTCTGTTTCCAGTATTTCCATTTTTAGTAGCTGCTAGTTCTGAAGTGGATTCCATTTATGTTAAATGGGCCGCCAGATTTAGTAACTAGAGAGTCTGTCCCATTAGGTCAACTCTCTAGTATAAGTAGGAATTCTTGTCTTCATTTCTAGTTACGTCGAAATAGAGCTTTTGTTTACAGTCGAGTAATCTCCTGAAACCTAGGCCCTGACGTCAACAATTAACGCATTTCTAGTTGAATTATCCTGGCACGTTAATTCGGTTACCCATCAATTATCCGCAACCAAACACAAACCCTAACCTCCCTACACCTCACGGCTGCCCTCATCTCCTCCACCCTAGTGCAGCCGCCGAACACCACCTCTCACCAATCCTCCACCGCCCTCACTGCCTTCACGCCACAACCTCCGCCGCATTTCCTTGCCACCACCGCGCCACCAGTCCGCCGGCTTCCAAGGGTTTTCCGAAGCCCTACAACCCAGCCGTCCCCTCCATGCTTGTTCCGAAGAGTTGCTACGCCCCACTATGCGTTCATCGGATCCTTTGACAACAACTTGTAGTCTTCCGTCGGGCAAGGTTACATCAACTGGCATCAGAGCCTACGAATCGCGTAAGTCGTTCCAACTCTTCTTTTAATCACTCCTTCGCTTCCGTAAATCAATTCCTGCATAAAAAAAAAACCTAGATCGTGTTCTAGGAACCCAAAAAAAAAAATTTCCTTGCAATCTGAATCTGAAAAATGCAACAAAACCCTAGGTTTGGTGGCTGAGAAATTCGACCATCATCAAAAACCAAAAAATAATTTTTTTTTTCTGCCCAAAACCGAACCATTCACACAGATTTTCAGCAAACTCTTGTGTTTTTGCTTGGTTGTTGATTGTGTTTATTGTAGATCCGCTTGCATATAGGCTTAGATAGTTTGCTTGCAACTGTGTTTGCCTTGTTTGCGCCAACAATCTACATCTTCTTACTCTCCTTCTTTTCCCACTTGAATCACGGCATTGGTGAATTTTCTGTGCATAAATTTCTGGTTGTGTTGTCCGTACATTTGCTGAAGTTTGCCCCTGCTACGTTGTTGTGCTGTTGATTGCTAGTTGTTCTGTTGTTCGTTTATGTGTTGCGCAGATTGCTGGCTGTTATGTTGTTCATTTCTGTGTTGCACAGATTGATGTGTTTGTTCGTTTCTGTGTTACAGCAAATGTAACTGTTCGCAGATTACAACAACAACAAAATCGAGACCACACAAGCCAAAATAAGGCAAGTGCGTTTCTTTGCAGTGCAAGAAGGGAGATCCTGGTCTTGAATCCGACACCTTCGATTCAAAATAAAAATAAAAATCGAGGCCACACAAGCCAAAATAAGGCAAGTGCGTCTCTTCGCAAGTGATTCATTTACCGTCTTCTATCTCTTTCACTGTCTGGGCTGCATATCTTGGTTGATTGTGTTGTGCTTGCTTCTATGCTTATCTCCTTGCATATCTACTTTCGACATTTTCTTTGCTGAGCATTGCCTTGATTTTGTTGATTGTTGTGTGACTTGCCTTAGCCAGCTCGTAACCGCCCACACGGTCAGCCAGATTAGTTTCCCGAGTGATTGCTTGTTGAGTTCGGTTCTGCTTACCTATTTGTTGTTTCTCTTTTGCCGTTGTTGTTCACTTTGATCCTGTCGTTTGCTACATCTTGATGTCAGGTACCATGTCAGAAGGTCATATACCACGTGATACAGGCTCAGAGACTGCTGAACAGCAGATGCTACGTGAGTTGCTTGCTGCCAACAAAGTAAGAGATGCGCAAATAGCCGAGCTTCTGTGTCAGAATGCAGAGCTCTTAGCTCGACAGCAACCGTCTTCCATTGATCAGGGTTAGTTACAGGCCGATGAGTTGAGCGCCCTAGCCCTGGAAAAGGCGAATGGTAAATCTGTGATGCCTCCCTCCACATCGACTCCATGCCAACTGAGATGCCTCGAGTCGCAGAAAGAAAGCATTGTAGTCCCGCAGCGTCGTCGACAATGGAGGTCTGCGCAGATAGTGATCCAGGAGGAAGACCCTGCAGTTGCAGAGGCAGATGATGAGAGTTCCCAGGAGGAACATGATGACGATCAGGTTCATTCCAGTGGTCGACATAGGCGAGGCCGTTCTCCTACTTTTCAGCCTCCTACAGGTCGACCACACCGCAGGCAATCGGGTTCGCATCTTCAGCAGCCTCCACGTCAGCATCGGCAACGGCAGACTACTGCTTTGGCTTTTGATGTTGATGCATTTCAGGATCATCAGAGTGAACGCTCGCCTATCTATTTTGATGAGGAGGATCAGTTTAATGAGTACGACCTTGAGAAGGATGAGGGTCAGTTAGGGTATGCTGATGGGTTTCACCCGCCACTACAAGACCCCCCTAAGTTACAGCAGCACCCTACCAGCTATGTCCCACCTCCTCGCCTGCCTCAGAATCAGGCAGCGTATTGGAATGTTGTCCAGCCCGGCAACCGCCAGCAGGCTCGCCAGCATCAGCGCCCAGCTGCCGCACATCAGCGTCAGCAACAACATGCTCGCATCCCGCAGCCGTATGCTGCGCCTCCTCACGGTCAGTATGGAGCTCCTCCTCCGCCTGCAGCTCGTCACTTCGAGAAATTTGCGGACCTTGCAGCTCCATTTCTTGGCCGTCGAGCCCAGCCACCTGTCCATCGCCGAGATGTAACGGTAAAGATCAAACACTTCTTTGGTTTATATGACCCTTCTGTTTTCATTGAGTGGTTGCAGAACACAGAGCATGTATTGCGACACTTGACTATCTCGGAGTATGAGAAGGTAGAGCTCGTTACCTTACATTTTTGAGGGAGTTGCTCAGACCTGGTGGCATCGTGTTAAGCAGCAACATTACTGCATGGGTTGGCCACCCACTACTGAATGGCATCAGCTAGTGCATATCATGACTAGGAAGTATGTGCCTTCGACCTACAAGGAGCAGATGCGGTCGGAGATAGCACGTGCTAGACAGGGTACCGATTCCCCATAGGAGTTTTTCGCTCGCCTGGAAGACATGTACTTCAAGGCTGGCGTCAGTGTTGCTCCGGGAATCTTGCGTACGAGGTTCATCATTGGGTTTAACCAGCCTATTCAGGACCAGGTCAACGTGCTGCCGATCAAGGACCTCAACAATGTCGTACACACTGCCCAGAAGTTCTATCTTCAACATCTGCGTCAGAAGCAGCAACCATGGCAGTCCTCGCACTCCTCCAGGTATGGTCCTAGACCCTTCCATTCGGGTTATGACACTAACTCTATTGCTTCTTCTAGTGTGCCTAGACAGGACCACAGCAGCACAGGTACTGCGTCTGGCTCGACCCCGTAACGACCAACCCCGTTTGCTCTTGCTCGCCGGCCGCAGCCTCCAGCTTCAGAGACCGCTTATTCTGACCGAGCCCGAGATCTAGAGTGCTTCAAGTGTGGCGGAAGAGGACACTATAAGAGAGACTATCCTAATGCCAAGAAGGTCCTCTTCTCGACCCAGTCTGCAGGTTATGAGAGTTATGACGACGTCGATACCGACGTCGAGCCTATTCCTGTAGCTGTCTATACAGCCGATGCTGATGGCTGTGTGGTCAGCACTGCCGACCACCATGATGACCAGGCATATCGCCTTGCCTTGCTCTCTAGACGCGTGCTGAGCGTCAAGGAGGGAGCCCTTACTGAGCAACGGGAGAACTTGTTTCATGCTCGGTGCAGACTTCAGGATGCATCATTGAGTGTGATCATTGATGGGGGGTCGTGCTGCAACATCATCAATGCGAAGGTTGTGCAACATTTCAACCTTCCGACTACACCGCACCCCACTCCATATGGCCTTCAGTGGATCTCTGACGGATCAGGTAACAAAGTATTGTAACATTGTCTTATTTCTTTTTCCATTGGTCCATATAGCGACACTGTGCTTTGTGATGTTACCGCCATGGATGCTACCCATTTGCTTTTGGGACGTCCGTGGCAATATGATCGTCGCGTGCTTCACGACGGGTATTTGAACACTTACATGTTCACTTACCACGAGAAGCGCGTGACACTCTCACCGATGACTCCGCATGAGATTTTGCAGGATATAGCTGACCGACAGCGCCAGAAGGCGATCCTTCTAGGTCTACAGCGCACACGACAGGAAAGCGAGCTCCCGGTCCACGCGGCAATGTGCCTCCTGCTTCGCCTCTGCGTGGCACCTGTGAGCGCAAATCGCTACTCTGCGTACCTCCTCCAGGCAAGTTTCCTTGTGTCCTTGATAGTTCTATTCCTTGTCCCACTACTATGTCAGAGCTTGCCCTCTCGCCGAGTTTTTTGTCTTTTTTGCAGGACTTGCAGGTGGACAGGCATCCTCATGAGCTGCAAGGACGGAGGAAAAATGAGCTCCGCCTGCACCAAGCATCTCCGGTGAAAGCTTACAACATTACGGATTCATAGACACTAGCCTCGCTCCATTTGGACTATGATTGAGTCCGTACGAGTCGTCCGGACTGAGCTCGTTTGAAGGTGCAGACAGGGGAAAAACCGGGCTGTGCGTGTTCAACTCCACTACCCCAGTTGCTGTCGTCCCACCACCGCCGTAGGTAGTCCTGTCTCCCGGCGCCGCCCCCACTCCAAGGGTAAGCTACTGTCACGCGCGAACATCCACCTTTGCCATCGCGAGCCGTCGAGTCGAGGCTTGTCTACGTGTGCTACGTTCCAGTCATCCAATTCTGCCAGCGCCTTGTTGCTTGTTTGGGGAAAATTCTGTGGCGGAGGATGACGAGGGTGCCCACCGTGTTGGAGCTTCAATTGTGCAGAACAGCCGTGTTGAAGTTGGTGGGCAAAGGTGACTCTAATTTTCAAATCAATTAGGCCGACATTGTGGGTGATGTGGGTAGCTTTAATCAAGGTTATCAAGCAGCCCAATTTTAACGCCATCGGTAAGTTTCGATTCCTAGCCTTTTTCAATTTTAAGTCAAATTAATTATATGCTTTTTACTGCTACAAAAAAGATATTTAAAAAATATATATATATGCACCATTGTTTAATTAAATTATGATTACATGATCACGCCATATCCGAACAAATTCGGGAGCAAATCGCTACTTGAAGCAAGATATCAGATCTCGATGACAAAGATTGTCAAGCCCATGAATGTGGGATCCGAGTGTTGGACATCAAGGGCTGAAATTCACGATGTTGAAGCTAATGTTCGGGGGTACTAGGGTCCTCGTATGATATTTAATAACGACAATGGCCGACAAAAGAGAACTCAACAACTAAGTTTTCAGCTCTTTCTCTTAAATCCATATTAAAGTATCAAATCAATTGAGAGCTTGTCTTATTTATGTTAGAGTAATTTGGATGTCTAAGTCGAGCATGAAATACTAGATTCAATTTTTTTTAAATGAATTCAAAATTTACAAGTTGAATCATAAACTAGAAAGTTGCTAGTTTGGTGTTAGCTTCTATGTAGCTCTCTTAAAGCCACATGGATACGAGCCGCCATCAATCTTATTAGCCTACGGATCGCATGGGTACGAGTTGTCATCTTATTCTATTAGCCTATGGGCTGCAAGGGCACGAGCTGCCATCTTATTAGCCTACAGATCGCACGGGCACGAGCTGCCATCTTATTAGCCTACAGGTCGCAGGAGCACGAACTTCCATCTTATTCTATTAGCCTATGGGTTGCAGGGGCCCGAGCTGCCATCTTATTAGTCTACGGGTCGCATGGGCACGAGCTGTCATCATATTCTATTAGCCTACGGGATGCAGGGACACGAGCTGTCTTCTTATTAGCCTACAGATCACAGGGGCACAAGCTGCATCTTATTAGCCTACAGGTCGTAGGGGCACGAGCTTCCATCTTATTCTATTACGCTACGACAACAGAGATACGAGTTGCCATCTTGTTATATTAGCCTATGGGCAGCAGGGCACATACGCCATCAATCTTTATTTCATTAGCCTTGGGCTACAAGGGCACGAGCTGCTGCGCAAGACCAGCTCAGAAACAAAAGTTGTACTAGCTTTCACGTTGGCTGCAACACTATGAGAAATTGCACTAGCTTCTACGCTAGATGCAACGCTACAAAAGCATAGAGCGGAACTCCTAAGTACAAGAAGCGAAGTTTAGCAAGATGCAAGGGGCAAAGAGTCGTAACCGAGTTTGCAAGTTGCAACTCACCTAGGCCGAGTCACGGGCTATAGCGAGTCAGTAAGTTGTTGCTCTCTTGTAACCGTCTCGAATTACAACTAAGCCCGAGTCGGCAAGTGCCGCTCAAATAGGCCGCGACGTGGGCCATGGCGGGTCAGTAAGTGCCGCATCCCCATGACCACTCCGGATTACATCCAAGCCCGAGCCGGCAAGTGCTGCTCAAATAGGCCGCGACATGGGTCATAGCGGGTCGGTAAGTGCCGCATCCCCATGACCACTCCGGATTACAACCAAGCCCGAGCCAGAAAGTGTCGCTCAAATAGGCCGCGACATGGGCCATGGCGGGTCGGTAAGTGCCACATCCCCATGACCACTCCAGATTACAACCAAGCCTGAGTCGGCAAGTGCCGCTCAAATAGGCCGCAACGTGGGCCATGATGGGTCGGTAAGTTCCGCATCCCTATGACCACTCCGGATTACAACCAAGTCCGAGCTGGCGAGTGTCGCACAATAGGCCGCGACGTGGGCCATGGCGGGTCAGTAAGTGTCGCATCCCCATGACCACTCTGGATTGCAACTCAGTGTTCAAGTGGACGTCGAGCAAACAACACGAACGAGCAAAACAGTGACCACACGGACCGTGCGGTGCCCACGGCTTTTCAGCCAGTAATATAAACAACGACCGCACGGCCGTGCATTTTTACTACACGGGCCGTGCGGTGCTCTTGGTATCTTGGTCAAAAAATAATAGCGAAAACCGCACGGGCCGTTCGGTGCCCTCGGCTTTTCAACCAGAAAATACCTGCGAAGACCGCACGGTCGTGCATTTTCACCACACGGGCCGTGTGGTGCTCTCGACTTGCCATTTAAAAATAAGGTCCGTTCGGCTTTTCAGACCCGGTACCTCCGAAGACTCGAGGGGCAAAATGATGAGGGGAATTCCATCTTCCCTAATTTATTTTTAATTAGCTATTTTCCCAATAAAAGAGTAATTGATTGTGGATAAAAAGTAAAAGATATTGGAAGCCTTTTGTTAATTAAAGGCATTTAATGTGCATATTAAATAATAGGCCCATAATGAAGCAAGCAAGGGAGAGGCCCATGAAGTAAGTATTCTAATGACCTAGCTCCCACTTTCTCTAAGGTACATTCTTCTTCTTCTTTGGCTACCATCATGGATGATTGAGAGCTTTTTGCCTGACTTGAGCATCGGAGGGGCTTTAGGGGAGATCCGGTCATCCCGTTGACTCGTTTTTTGGGTGTAGATCTTGTTCGTTGATCGGGCTCTTGGAAGATCTATCATTTCCAGGTGTCGTTGATTTAATGGTACAAATTCATGCTACCACAGTTTGATTCTCTCGTTTTGTATCTTCCTTAAGCGAAGTCTTAGCCCCCACGTGGAGGGTTTGATTCTAATCAAATTCTAACAAACAAATTGTGCTCAATATGCATCTAACATGAAGGTATGATAAATTATTATATTCATAGATTTCATATTATGAAAATAAAATATGATATTCCATGAAGAGGATGTATGTAAACATAGTATAATCCCTTGAAGTGGATGTTTGCTAATAAAGCTTATTAGTCCCCGAAGAGACAAACTAAAATCATCCGTAGAAAAGGATATATTTACATGAAATATCATTCTAGTAGTGATGTTTATTCCCTTTAAGAGGATGTACATTTCAACCAAGTGACGTCTTTGTGGTGACAAATACTATTCTCGGAGTAATGAGTGTCATCCCTCGAAGAGGATGTACATATGAGACAACTTGTGTCTCCGTAGCCTCAAGTTGTATTCTCATAAGTGGTGAATATCGTCTTGTAATGGTGAAAGTCGTTCCTTGAAGTGAATGAAAACAAAATTGTATTTTCTAATAGAGACGAGCATTAATTATAATGTAAAGTGATATATATATCCCGAAGTAGACATGTATACAAATTTAAGACAAATATAAACCTCTGAAGTGGTTATATGTATCAGTTGTATAAATTATATTACATTCCTGAAGTAGATGTTATAATATGTGGATCATCTCTCGAAATAGATGATGAAACACATTTGAGAAATCACTTCCCATAGCTAGTGGTAAGAAGACAAAGAAATTTCATTTTGATAAAGTTTATTCCAGTTTGTATATTGTTGATTTGAATTTGATATATACTATATTTTTTTATGTATTACATGCTCATATATCTAACTAGCTAATTGCTAATTTGATATATTCCTCATTGATGCTTGTTATTATTTATTGTGTTTTATTACATGATTAATTATGGATAATGCATTTATTATAGGATGTTGGTCAATTTTTCATAACTTACTATATTTATGAGCTTTGACTATAACTTTTTTATGGATGTTTAATGTGTGAAGCTTCATGGATTTAATCCCCCAAAGTAGATAAAACTTACACATATATAAATAACTATTACCTCCAGTAGAAGGTGATAAAAGTTTAAGAGTTTTTTTGTGGTTGGACTCTTGTCATATAATATTATATGGTTGAGCTCTTGTCACCCGAAGTTGACAATGAAAATTATTATTCTCAAAATATAATTCATGAAGAGGTTGCTATGAGTTATATGAATTTTATTCCTCAAAGTGGATTTATATATAGATTTTCATATATTTCCGAAGTAAGTGATAAGAAATATATCATCTCTTGAAGAAGGTGAATATTTTCTATGAAAAAATAATCTCTCGTAGTAGATTATGAAATACATATGAATATATCGACTCCCGTATTAGATGATAAAAGTTATTGAAAGAAATGATATACTTATCTAGTTGCCATCCGAAGTTGATAATTGAGATTTTATGATATTTTATTCTTGAAGAATATGACAAAACATCTAGTATTTGGCACCTGAAGTGTACAAATAAAATTTATTGTGTTTATCGTTTATTTACATTTTCTTATATAATTTTATATATATATTTCATATATTGTACTTCATTCTTATTTATTTCTTGTTCATCTTATTTGTGATGATTGTTATATTTTAATTTGTATAGTCTTAAGTGATTCTGGAAGAAACTTGTTATGAGTTTCTAATGCCAAACTTATTGGCTAGTAAAAATTTGGGGAAACCATGTGGCACTTGAATTCCCGTAGAATTGTGCTATGCATGATCTTAATTATCATCAACTACACGAGATCCTGAAGACTCAAATTTGGAATATTAGGGATTATTATAAGCTCTAGAAGAGTTAGATGATCTCATACCAAATCAAGTACTCTAGTAGTAGTACAAGAATAATGGGTCTATGTCATATTCAGAACAATTTTTAAATAACCACCAAGCACGATTTAGTTTTTGAAGACCATATGATGACAACTTCTAGCATGCTTGAAGCATGCCACCTCCAATAGAGGGTGTGAAAGGAGATACGATTAAGAGCGCAACCGTAGTTATGGTTTATAGCTAGAGTCTAGTTGTGTGTGGTTGAATTATAAGGTCTTGAAGACATTAAGGTAGTTGGTCATTAGTCTAGTACCAGATGTACGATACCACGTCTTATGTGTGGAGACTAATCTTATCTAAATTTAAGATCTGAATGTACCCATATTAAGGCATCATTTTTCTAGAAATCAAGATAATGATTTATTTGATTTTGAGTTGATGATCTTCCAAATTATGAATGGATCACCCATGTGAAAATTTTCAATGGTGGAAAATTATATATATTAATGATGATGTCATCAAAACATATCATTTGAAAAACCAGAAGTTTTTCACAATTATATGAATGACAAATTTGGTATGAATATTATGTTCGAAATGAACAATCCGATAAATGACTATAGAAGAGTGTTTATCTTGTTACTTGAAGAAACAAGAATTTATTCGAGAGATATATTTTGACAAAATGGTTGTCATATTGACACCAGTTAAGTAAGATTGAGGATGATGTCAGATATATAAGTATTCATCTCATAGACTAGCCTGAAGCAAGTCTAAAAAGAAGATGATAACTTACACATCTAGATTAATGACACTCTATATAACCATTGAAGTATATAATATCACTAACTAGAAGTTAGTAGATTTAAATAAATACGTGGCATGATAAAATCGGTCACCCAAGTGAAATATGATTCACATGATCATTGAAAATTCACATGGACACTATAGGACCAGAAGATCCTGAGACCTGATGTTCTTTTCCTAAGGGATAAGGGTGACCTAGTATGTGAAGTTTCCTATGGTCCTTGACTAAGTTCGAGAGCATATGAGGATCGAGTACACCGGCATGTGAACCAATGTGAATTATCATATATTTTATGATGTTGATAGATGCCTCAACATATTAGCTACACAAATTAAGTGGGAGAATGAGATTAATTAATTAGTGCAACAGTTGAGCATTTTGTAGCTCCTACACACTCACAAAACGGCCTAGTAGTGTCGTTAATAATATAGTCAAAATGGTTATAAAATGGCCCAATAGTGTCGTTAATAATATGATCATAATGATTGCATTGACAAATGCCAATACATGACGTATATGACCTGGTAGATTCGCTGATCATATCAAATCATAAATTTGGATGTCGAGAATTTAATTCGACTAAGACCGACTGCTTATGATTCTCCTATTTGAAACTTGTCTCCGGAAGAGATTAAAAGTTTTTGGATATGCGGTATACGTCCTCTTACCTCCCTTAATATATTAAAGGAATGCCAAAGAAATGTTAGAATTACACGATGGGTTTGATTCCCTATCGTTTACCAAATAACTAGAGCTTATGAGCGGGTGATCAATAAATTGTTCCGTATTGATATTATCACTTTGATAAGGTAAATGTCCCAACTTTAGGGGGAGAAGGAAACAAGACTAGTATGTAAGAAATTGTAGGGAACACAATTTTTACATTTTAGATCTGAGGGTAATTGAACCTGCAGTTCAAAGGAAAGAACCCGAAGTTTAAGTGAATGAACACGAAGTCCAAAAACATGAACTAGAAGTTCGATGGATCGTATAGCTAATATGCTATCAAATGTAATTACTAGTGCTAAGATATTGTGACAAAGTCACGTATACAAGAGCCATTTACGGATGATAAGGATAAGAAAGCTCTTTATAGACTCTTAGTTATTACACAGACACTAGAAGGTTTGAGTGAGGATGTTGATCCTCAAACAAGAGCATCGACATTGCAATGATTGCTTGTGTTGCAATGAAGTAATTTGAGTAAGCTAGATTGTTTGAATAAACATGATGATTTTTGGACTAGTAGTTCCAAAACTGGAAAACATGAAATTTTTCAGCTATATAAAAATGTCATGAGTTTGTGATCTAAAGATATAATGGTCACATAAGGCTTTATAGAAAAGTCTGTACTAGAGTATATGGAACTCTATTCAGTCGTAATGAATTTTGTCAATAGATTTTTAGCTAATGAGGATGTATTCACCTGTAGTGAAATTTATTACTCATCAGGTGTAACACCCCCGACTTATATCGGTAGTGCCACACGCCAATGACCTCAAACGTTAAAGTCCAAAGTCAGCATATGCTTTAATCGGAACAATTAAGCTTAAATAAATAAATAAATGTTAAATAATGACATAGTGAATAGCGGAAGACTTTTATATAGGAACTCGATCATTTATTAAAATTCCTCTCGTAAAATGAGAAGGACAGTAATACAACATAGTTAAATCACCACAGAAGACTTTTGAAATTACAGCGGAAGACTTTTACAATAAACCCTAATACATGACTAGTAATACACCTTATTAATAATATTAGATTGATACTAAACTCTTTCAAATAATATAACTTTAGGTCACAACCTTCAACTGCAAGCCTTCTCTTCGATTGGTTACTTCAAATCGTCGGGGATCAACCTCTGATGTGCCGTATAGAACGGATGACACCAGCCAACCATGCAAGGAATAAAACCGGTTGGTTAGTCAAATGAAAGACTATGCAAGAGTGAAAACAGATTGGTTCTCGTAGTCGTATATAATCACTATCCTTGTTTCCCGAATAAAACTTGGTAAACGGTATATGACTATAGACTTCTATCGAAAAGAATGAATAATAATGATTAAAGAGAAGACTCCAATGAATTGGGTCTTATGGGAAATCACATGAACTTGTTTGGGAACATTATATTATCACACACAAAGTTTTAAAAACATCTCGTTGCATATTTGGGTCCTCGACCAACCTCACCACGTAATGCGAATCCAGATTGGAAATGGGACTTACTTTAAACAAGAGACCGAGCGGGTTCCACGTTGTACTTCTCACCCGAGTGTATATTACTTATGTGCAAAAGGGCACTTATCTTATTTAATTCCAAAATGCATATTTACGTTAAAGCTTTTAATCCACACCAATCTCGCAATGAGATATAGAACATGGGACGAATATCGAATTTCGACACTAGCTAAGTGCACCACCACTTATATAAAATAAGGGTAGGTCCTGACCAAAAGTATTAGGGAATTTATCCTCCTCATACCAAGTTATAAAGAAACAGGTAAACCTTGCAAGATAATAGCGTTCCTACGAATACTCGTGCTAACTAGCAATTTTTATCCACACCAAAGCACAACAATCCACGCCAATTATCATCTAGCACCCTATAATAATATATATAAGGGTTATAGCTAGCATATATACAACCTAATAATAAGGTTCACTTTACACAACACTTTAACACACAAGTTCTCAACGAGAAATTAAGAATATTTTCTCCAACTTAATTAAGACAATAGATTAATTGTCAATTAAGAAAAGTATGGAATAAATTAGTAAGAGCGAACCTTCACTTGCCTTGAATCACGAAGAATATCGAACGGCGTTTCAGAGATGATTGCTTTCGAAAAGTAAATCGGCTCCATGCTTTATTCCCGTTCCAAATGCCAATCCGAGATGTACCCAAATCATACACAATGATTAAATCATATTAGATAATTTATTCAATATCAATATTTGAATAAAACAATGTCTCGGTTTCTAATTTATTTTATTTAACTCATAAATAAATCAAGTTCAAGGTTTTTCAATTAAACGATTATTTATACGATTAAAAATTAATTAGTCGTATATTCTAAATAATCATGACATAAATAAATTAATAAAATAATTTATTTATAATTCCAAAATTTTCTAAGTTAAAATATTATCTAAATGAATAGTCATAATTTACCCATTCATAATATAAGATAATATTATAACAAAAACTTTTAATTTAATTTTAATTTTCATAAAATCCAATTAATCCTAAAATATTAATCTAGATTAAATAAATTAATCAAGATTAGGCCAAATAAATTTAAATCAACCAAAATACCCAAAATTAACACAAATGGCAAATATTACGAAATTGCCATTGTCTTCAACCTTGGGCTGGCGCTATTCACTCCGGGTGCGGAACTATGGGGCTTTCGAAGAGGACGACACGGCGGTTCCAATGGTGGCTTCAATTTCGGCGGTGGAGCACGGTGGTGGCCGGAAAAAGCAATGAACAACCGCGGTCGGGTTAAGTTAGGGTTTGTGAATTTGGATTGGAAAATTGGATGAATTTGGGCAACGATTGAAGGGCCTTTTATAGGCATTTTCGAATTT
Source organism: Rheum nobile (assembly GCA_027886185.1). Lineage (NCBI taxonomy): Eukaryota > Viridiplantae > Streptophyta > Magnoliopsida > Caryophyllales > Polygonaceae > Rheum > Rheum nobile. The sequence goes on from WOAB01000127.1 coordinate 2,037,303, forward strand.
CCTCCATTGAAGCTTATAAAGCTTCACGTGAAATGATTGCTGGAAATTAGGGAAGATGACCACTTTTGGGCTTATTACACACGGCCCCCTATTTTTGGTATAATTGCACATTTTTGCCCAACTTTCTTAAGTCGTTGCAAATATGCCCTCATTTTAACTTTTAAAAATTATAAAATCTACCCAAACTTATTTATTTTAATATTCTAAGTGTAGAAAAAATTAACTTAGGTTAAAATAAACTTAAGCTACTTTTCTTATGAATTTGACCATACTTAAATCCTTAACAAAAAAAAATTAGACTTGATTTAATATTCTTGGTCAAATTTGATAAGTTTTATTTAAATTATAATTACCATAAAGTTAATCATAATTTATACCCTCCTTAGCTTAAAGAAATAACTTACTTAGAATAATTATTACTTTATCCCTTTATGGATAACATAATAACTCTTATCACCTTTATTATTAATTTAAAATTCTAAAATTACATTCTTTATTATACTTATTTATTTATTTTAACACCATACTATTATAACCCAATTGATAATTTGTACAAAATTATCCTAACCCAACCTTTGGATTTAAGTTAATGAAAATTTATATTACTCATCTAAAAGAAATAAAATAAATTTCATAACTCTTATTTTATCAAATTAAAATTACTATTTTACCATTCCCATTTAAGTGGGATATTACATCTGGTTTTGGATATTTTACTTTAAGTTTATATGAGACATTTGATTCATGTATATACATAAAGTCCCTAAAGGACTGAAAATGCATGAAGCATAAAAGAGAAAACACATTATATGTATTTCATTAAATAACGAAGGCTTCTGTATGAAGTAAAAATGATTAAAGCATACGAGGATATAATCGTATGCGTGTATTCAATAAGAAAAAGGGATTTATAAACAATCCTATCATTGTTATATATTTATAGAAAGCGAACAAGTTGATCTATAATATCGGAGCTCTAGAAGAGATCCAAAAAGCAACAAATATTTTAACTTATCATTTCATGCAAAAGATTGACATTTTCCATCATCGAAAAATAAAGTTAATAAGGTCATTTGATGTGACAAAGTGTTATTTTTGTCATTAAGTAAATAATAAAAGATAGTTGGTCCAGAGGTACCATATCTTATGCAAAAGTCCTATGATTATATATATATATACCGCATGAAGAGGATATGTTCAACTGATGGGGAGTATTATTTCTACGACTGCACTCTTTTTCCCTTAGCTTTGGTTTTTTATTCCATTGGGTTTTTCCAAGCAAGGGTTTTAACGAGACAGTTCGTGAAATCAACAAGTTAGAACTCCAGAAGAGATGCGGCATGCACTCATTTGATAACATATATGTGATAGACGATTTAAAGTATTAAATACAGTCTCAACCTGTAGTTTGAACATTTAATTGTACTCTTTTCCCTAGCATTGGTTTTTGTCCCACGAGGTTTATCCACACAAGGGTTTTTAACGAGGCAATATGTATACTACAAAGTGTACATCCAAAGGGGGGGGGGGGGGGTGTTGTAAATACCTTACTTAAAGGTATTGGATGTTCACTACTCTTAAAGGTTCTCAAGTTACTATTTTAACCCATTTACTAGATACTAGCATGTGTCCCCGTGCCTTGCACGGGTATAGCCATATATTTTAAGAATGAATTTAAATTTATTTATAGTATGTAAAATATAAAAAAGAATTATGTAAGAAAATTAACATAATGTATTTGAACGATAATTTCTTCATTAGAATAATTTATAAGGTGTAAGATATGATAAAAATTAAAGATAGATGTGTGAATTTATATTAATAGAAGAAAATATAAATTAGGAATTTTATATAATTATTAAAAATAAAACTGCATATTGTATTCTTTATAATGGAGTTTACGGACAATCTATTCACCATTATTAAAACATGAACACTAATTAAGTATGATAATAATGTTTTTGGTAAGTGCATATTATATGTATGTTGGTGGATGAACCGTATAACGTTAACTATTTACGGATCATCTATCTATATACATATCTTTATAATGGAGTTTACGGACCATTAACGTACATATTATATTATGGACACTAATTAAGTATGATAATTATGTTTTTGGTAAGTGTAGAATTATCATGTATAATGGGGAATATTTTGGGTGGTAATTTAGGAAATTTGTATAAATAAAAGATAAAATAAATGGTAAATAGAATAAGTGTGAATAGGTAAATGTATATAATTATTTGATGACATGACATACTTAGATGAGCGACACGTAAGAGAGATAATTGCGGCTTTAGTATTAGTATATAGATAAGTTATCTAGCTATTTATTCTTTTTATTCAATTGTAACCTTATAACATTTTGTCTCGAGTCTGATATAAAGAACAAAGATAACAAGGATAAGAAAGAATACTTGGTGTGCATATACCATTTTCTCTTGTCTCTTTATACTCTCTTAACAAATTATCAATCTCTATATTTTTTCATTCATTTTATAACACTTAACAATATGTTAAATTTTCTGTTATAACAATCAAGTGAAGCTCCTATATAGTATATATATTACAATTCTTATATTAGATATTAGAAAGTGTGTAGATCTGAAATCAATAATATTAAGTAAATTGACCAGGCATTTGTTCCCCAATCGATATGTTCGTTGAATTCTTAACATAATGAAGTTATCCATTACATTTGTTTTATTAATTTTGGATGATATCCTTAGTTTGTGTTGACTTCCTTGGTTTTAATAGTAACAAACATTTAACTAATGTGGTTGCTAAATATTTCAGTAATAAACAAGTATGTCATAGGGAGCAAACGACAATGTGGTTACAAGGAGGGAACACTTAGTCCTCAGACGATTTGTTACCTCTGAAGGAACAACATAACTCACACAATGACGACTACAATTATCAAAAAGGAAATGTGTGATACAAAGAAGATTTCATCATGGATATACCGCGGTTGTAATCTGAAGACTTGGAAGATCACGTCTCTAGGTTTAACAGAAAGATATGGAAAGAGAAAGTTGTATTTTATCCTTTAAGAGTTAGTCTAGGATAGTTTTCTCTAGGTGATTCTTTTTGTTGAGATATTATCTTTTACGGTCAAAGAATATCTTCTTAATACCGGAAAGTAGGTAGAAGATTTCAAAAAAGTATATTTTGGAGTGATTGTATAATTTCCAATTTACAGACATTAAGCATTTCATTCCAGAGCAAGCAATTGAAGGTGTTTACGCAGTCTTTAAAGTTGAGTTTGTGTTCATCGTTGTAGAAGAGATTCAAGAGTAGGTGGAAAGTCTAGGGTTTGAAGTCCGAGCTACAAGTGTAACCGAACAAGAGATTAATAAGACAAGTAGACCTTTTCAAAATCCTCTCAAGCGGGAAGTTTGAAGGTAGTGGTTTTTCCTTGATTAGTTATTTGACTGATCGGGGTTTTTCACTGTAAGTCGTGAGTTCTATATTCCAGCCTTCTTGTGTTCATATTTCGCTGCATATTTTGTATGAACAAAGCATTTGTTCCCTCAGACGTAACACTAACGATCCAACAATTTGTTTTAGAAATTAATATCTTATTCAAATAAAGACTTGGTTTAGAATATTTGTTTTTAACTATTCACTAAACTTACTTATTTCAGGTTTATTAAGGGATACATTTTATAAAAATTAATCTTAAACAATTAAAATCATGGATTAGCAAAACTTATTTATAGTATATATTTAAGGTACAATAAATTTACATACATTACCTAATTAATATTTTCATGTAATTATATTATGGTAATAAAGGGATATCAAATCCGAATCAAACTAACACAATTAGGCACATGTTTAAATATCGGCACAAAATTAAAATATTAATATAACTATATTTTGATACAAAAAATGTGTACTCCAAATCTTTGTAAGCTATAAAACAAACATGTTCAGATATGACCAAATATTAAGAGATATTAAATCAAGTGCCAATGAAAAGATCTTTTCATTAGCACGGTTATTTTAGATCTACCATATGTTGTTAAATAAATTTCCAAATTAAATTAATGTTTCACCAAGAAGATATGAATATGATTATAACTTAAATTATTATATTTACCATATTACCAAAATAAATTATTTGCGTAATTTAATATCATATGATATTAAATAAAGGGTTGAGATCCGGTGAGGATGGGAAGGGATGAGAGGAATGAGGACGCATGAGAGCCATCGGATGAGAAGCAAACGGAGTGTCCAGATCGCTTTTCAAAATTTCGGCAAAAAATTGGCACAGACGAATTATTCGCAAAAAAGACGACTTCGCGTGCACGCGAAGTGCAAATTTGTGTGCATGCCAAATACACTGTAGTGTGCATGCCAAACACACTACGGTGTGCACGTGAAACTCATTTATGTGTGCATGCATAAAACGTGTATGTTCATATGGAATGAACAAAATGAGTGCACATGAAAACACGACTGTGTGCATGCGAAGTATACTACCGTTTGTATGCGAAGTATACATTATTGTGTGCATGTGAAAATGACATGTTTGTTCATACGAAATGCACTATGTGCTATGTGTGCATGTGAAACAACATAGGTGTGCATGTTTGCACATGAAAATAACATATGTATGCATGCGAAAATGACTCAAAGCGCATACGAAATAACATGTGTGTATACGTATGAAAACCAACGAAAATAACCTACGTGTGCATACGGAAATGACATGTGTGTGCACATGAAAACAACGTATGTGTGCATACGAACTAAAATGCGTGTGCACGCAGGACGCGTTTTTTTCGCGAAAAATTCGACTGAGCCGAATTGTATCCGAATTTTTTACTTGGCTGATCTGGACGCTTTTTTTCTTGATCCGACGATCTTGGAGCGTCCTCACTCCTATCCTAAGACCCCATCTTCACCTTATCTTTTCCCTTAAATAAATTCTTTATGTTATATAATATGTGATTTTTCGTAAATATGGAGTTGATATTGGAAGGAGGTAATATAAATTCTAAAAGGAAGGAAGGGTAAAGTGGGTAAAGGACATTTAGATTTTTTTACGTGGCATAACGTATTAGGATCAAGTAAAACAAGTTATTAGGGTGAAACGAAGGTATTGTTTTAAACCATTAGATTATATAGATTTAACGATTCAGATTTGATACAAAATGGATACACGATTACAATCAAAATGCGGACCACCAAATCATTTATCCAAAGAGATTTTTATGGAATCTTTGATATGAAAGTTTAAATCTCTCTCCATAAACACCTTCTCCCAAATTATTTCTACCCAAAATTTTCATTGAAGAACGCCCACAAAAACTCTAGCAATAGTTACGTACCTGCTTTGTCTTCTTGGTACATTCATTCCATATGTTTGATTACTAATTCTAAACTATTTCTTAATTCGTAATTTTCTCTTCTTTTTTATGTTATCCTCTTATTGTGTCTTATGATTGTTGCTTGTTTCAATGGATTTCATCATCGTTTTGGGTATCTTTCAGAAATCGTTTTCACTAGCAAGATTAAACATATGTGTAGCTTCGTCGTCTTCCCTGAACATGTATGCTCATCTATATCTATATATAATATAAAGTAGAGTTCTGACAATTAATGTCCAACTCATTTATTATAGTTTAGGATAATTTTATTAGCAAAACTCCATTATTTGTTATCTATCTACTTCTACATGCAAATGAATTAGTTTTTTTTTTCAATTCATGCGTTATTTATATAGCCCTCAATTTAAACAATTTCTCAAATTCAAAAAGTACTAAAATGACAATTTCATATATTAACAGTTATATTAATAAATCTATAATCTTCTATATAATATAAACAATTTTTGATTCACAATTATATTTAATTACTACATATTAACCAATTAAAAAGTCCTCGGTTGTATAATTCTTATATTCTCACATTAAATTTTCAACATAGTTTAATTTATATTTCTATTATGCATGAAAAACAACCAAAATACCATCACTAAAAGACCTTCGTATCTTTTTTAAAAATTGAAAAATTTTAAATAAAAAAGTTAATTGGCCAAATCAATATTAGTGATTAGAAATTGTGATATTATATAACCAATTATTAATTGAATTTATAGTCAGAACGTCTCTTTTAAAACTATAAAGTGCTATATGCATGATATGATTTTTTTTCCTTTTTTAATTTCAATTAATATTAATTATATATTGTTATTGCGTGAAATAAGTTTATATCTCCCAAAAACTGAAAAAGTTGACATAAATCCGTTTTTTTTTTTGTATCACCTAATTAATCTTTTATATTAAGGATATTTATTGTCACCCACCACTTGAACCCTAAATACTTAAAATTAGGAGTTAGACAACCTATACACTTAATAATTTTACCATTATTATCGTGATTATGGCAAAATAAGTGCATGAATGGAGAAAAACTCTTCATTACATTTATCACCTAGAATTGTGTAATTTGCACGAGACTTTTCAAATGTCATTTGATTTTCATGCCAATGGGCAATGTATTAATAACAATATTTTAATTTTATCGTATTTAAATTTCATCATTCAAGTATATTTATTCATAATAATAAAAAGAAATGACAAAATTGTAACCTTCGTGACTCTTCATTCGTCATTCGAGGTTCATGCCTATGGGTAACTACACCAATTTAGACAATGAATAAATGTATTCATAACATGTTAATTATATACACATTAAATTAACAATTTAAATATATTTATTCTATTTAAGTAGTTGATGGAAGATGAATTGATCTTCTGAAAACCCGACCACGTACATTACCAATGATGAAAGGATGTAGCTCACGATGAAGGTGGTCATTTTCTATTTTTATGGTTATGCTACAGTAGTTGTTGCAAGTATGAATTTTTTTAGGAATTTTTTTATTGATATAAGCTTATGATAATCGATTAAATAGGATTTATTGTATTCTTGAAATGTGATGTTTTTTTTTGCTATATATGGCATGTTTAAGTGTTTGTCATTGTATGAATATATGATGGCCAAGCTCCTCACAAAGATTGGCAATTTAGGAAGAATACATTTCCACACCAAATTGACTGGACAACTGTGGAGGCAAGTAAGCCAGATAAAATCTCAATTGAAATCAAGTTGTGTAGATTTGTGATTTGTGAATGATCATGCCAAGAGTTTCTCAAAGTTGGGCACCATTAAATGGTAAAACATATATTCTTGAAATAATTAAATCATTCATTTATCTATATATGTATCCAATATATTATATTGTTGGTTAAAAATTTACAGTATTTTCAATTAAATATTTATTTATTTCTAAATAATTAGACTTTCTAATATATTTATATTTTTTATCATGCAGACTTTTTTGGATTTATTTCTTCACAAAAATACAAGTATCATATCAAATGAAACGTACGTATATGTTGGTATCACTTCTTTATACCAATTAAAGATTCATGATTCTGTATTCTTAAGCTATTTTAATTACATTTGTAGTTTATTTATATACTTATAAGAACTATTTATGATATTATAGTTTTTGGGGTGTTTTTTTTACTATAAACAAAATTGTATATGTAATCCAAGTAAGAGAGCGACAAAAAAAAAAAACACACACATGACGATGCCAAAATCTAGATATTTTGGAAAAGAAATAGATCGATGCTATAGAGAAATGTCGTTAGAAACAAACCAATTACCACTCAAATTACTTGACCTTTATATACAATTGATTCAAATTAAACCATAATTTAATTATACATTTCAATCAATAGAATATAATTAATGTAGAAATAATACCATAAAAAATATTTCGGGTTCCTTTTAATTCAAAATGTTAGTTTTTAATTTAAATATACATAAATTAATAATCTATCTATAATATCATATATATTTATCTATGTATTCTTTGGGAAAAAAATATCAAATTTATTTATAATGATTCTTATTAATCTCTCTCTAACAATGTTATTTATATAAATCTATTAATATAATAATGATTCTAATTTTAATTATAATGGAATCATATAATGTAACTTACTTCTAACAATATATTTATGTAAATCCTATCTATATTATTAGTGAGTTCCAATTAAACTGCAAGTGAAGGATAATTTTGAGCATAAATAATATATTACTTTGGAAATTTGCAAGAAATTCTCCTCCTACTTGAATGGTATATCATCACATATTGATTCTAATAAAAATCATATTTTTATCCATTGTAGCAACCCTTAGATTTTCTTTTAAATACTCATATTATAAATAAAGATTAATTTGAATTATTAAATAAGAAAATTGACTATGTTGTAATTAAATCCCACAATTCAAGTCATTAACTAGAAGAGTTCAAAATATAGTGCTTTCCTTTTCATACGGAAAAATATTATCATACAAAGTTATTAATAAATAAGGCTTTAAGAGTCTAATCCGCAACATACAAACTAAACTTTAAAATAACCAATGTCAAGTTGGTAACATGCGCATCCGTTACAAGGACTATGCATACATGTATAAGATTGCAGATAATGATTTTGATATTCATAAAAACCATATTTATAACACATTATTATGCTAATATTAAGCATATTTATATATTTCTACTAATCTATAATTGATAAGAGATGAAAAATCTTAATTCTTTATTGTATAGCACTTTATATTATCGTAACTACAAATATAGTAAATATTATTGGCACTAAGGAAATCAATACAATTTTTATGACTGTGTCATTGACTATATATTTGATATTGATTAGTTCCGTAAAAGAATATCATTCATGTACTAAGACTATTAACAAACAATATTATTTATTTTTAGTTCCATAATATACACTATATCATTACAACAAGAGAGTATTAAACACTCTTTAGTGTAAAAAAGAGAGCCTAAGAAATAGTCATTTTTATGATTATATTTTCTTTTAAAAACAAATAAATACTTTTTTGAATAATAATGACGCACGGCATAAACACTAGTTGAACATTAAATCTTTACCATTCAAGAATAGGGTTTTATTAAATGTTTGGTTAAATCTCTATATGTTTGAAATTTATGGGATTTTGATTACGGGTGATGGTTTCTGCAGTTTCAGTTTGTTCCTGGAGGTGATGTGTTTGGTATTGAGTTCCACCGTCGTTGGCCGTTGCACATCGTCACCTCCATCCCCGGTCGACCACCAATCGCCTCGCCGTCGCTTGTCTCTATGCTGCCCCACCGTCGTCGACGTGCCTACGCCTCACCGCCGCCCCTCATTGCCTCGAATGACTGATGACACATGATGGACCATCACCTCTGACGTCGTCTTCAAAACTCTAACTTCTGCACCAATCATTGTTAACCGTCAGGAATTGAAGAATCGGAAAAAGTCGCATAAAATAAGATACTCACGATATTAGACGTGATATTCACGATATTGGGTGGTGATATTCATGTAATTAGATGATGATATTCATGTGATTAGGTGACAATATTAATGTAATTGTGTGGTGATCGATATTCAAGAATTGGGTTATGATATTCATGTAATTGGGTGGTGAAATTCATGTAACCGAGTGTAATATTCATGTAACTGAGTGTGATATTCATGCAACTATCTTCGATTTTCATGTACCTAAGTTCGATATTCATGTATCTAAGTGTGATATTCATTTAATTGAGTGTGATATTCATATACATATTCAGGAGTGTGATGTTCATGTAGCTAAGTGTGATATTCATATTATCAAGTGATGATATTCATGTTTTAAGTGGTGATATTCATGTATTTCAGAAATTAAATATTCATATATTAAATAGAGATATTCATACAATCTTAGACGATATTCAAGAAAAAACGGCCGGAGAAACACTAACGAAATTATAAATCTACGAATTTGAAAAGATTTGGTTTGATCTGCTTAAAACGAGTGATTTGGTTTGATTTGGATAAGAGATTTGCATAGATCTCAGCTTCTCTCTCCAAATCTCGATTTAAAATATCCTTTTTTAGTTATTATTAATTAAGAAAAATTCATCCAACTGCCAATTACAAGTTCAATCCCATGTATTCATGCACCCACTACACCCCTTTTTTCTATCCTAACCCATCCGTCCATCACATTCAATTTGACGCTCTAAAATTGTTCACTCGTTTTACCAAAGCGTGCCTCTATATAGGTCTTCCGTCTTCATGCGAGAATAGCCCCTAATGTGAGAATGAAGTGTATATGCCACACAATGGTATTTTTGTAATTCTGGACAACTTTTAATAAAAGACTCAATAAGTAAATGGGTCATGTTTTAAACACAAGGTGAAATTGGTGTACTGGTATATGTGTGTGAAGGAGGTTATTTTAACCCGAGTTTGAATCCCCCCCACTCCTACCCCGTTATTATTTTAATTTTCCATTTATCTTTTCCTTAATCATCCAAGTGCACACAATTTTGCATTAATCGCAATATCAACCCAAATATTTTATTTCACCCAAACTACTTACGAATTAGGTTATAAATTTCAAATATAATTGTTTTGACAATAAATTATGTATTAATTCATAAATAAACACAATAAATTCAAAATGTACATAGTGTACACTTGAAATGCACATAGTATACTCTTCAAATTAACATATTGCTCAATCGAGACATTTTTCCCCGTCCAAATGCACATAGTGTATACTCGAAATGTACATAGTATACAATACGAAAGCACAAATAGTTCAACCGATACTTTTAACCTCGACCAACTTATGTTTGTCTTAGAATGCACATATGTACGCTCTAAATGCACATTGTGTACAATTCAAAATCACATATAGTTCAACCAAGACTTTTACCTTCAACAAACTCGTGCTTGTCTTTGAAATGCATATATGGTACTTTACAAATGCGCATGGTGTACACTTCGACTGTACATAATGTACATTACAAAAGCACATTTCGGTTATACGTGCATTTGGGTTATGCTAGATGTGCATTTTTAACTATATATGCATTTGGTTTTTGTGTATGTGCATTTGATTATAATGTGATGTAAATTTGGATTTTATTGGGTCTGCAAGTGGATATAATTGATGCGCATTTGTATATAACAATACGTGTAGTTAGATTTAACTGGATGTGCATTTGGATATAACCTTATGTATTTTTATGAATTATATATGCATTTGAGTTATACTATATATGCATGTGAACTGTATGTGCATTTGTAAATGATTGTTTATGCTTTTTTGCATTTTGAATGTGCATTTAAGAATGTATTGTATGTACATTTCGAAAATATAAGATAAACTAAAGTCGGTCAGTAAAAAAGCCGCATATGAAACAAAAAATACCACGTGTCAGCACAAGAATAGTTCCCACCATTCTCACATCCGAAAAATATATAATAACAAGTTCGAGAACGTTGAAGGGAAGGAGGGACGATCAATATTACTCAGATTCTGAAAATTCTCATCACATCTCAGACGCTTTATTTTGAGATTGTGAACCACTTGCATTATAGGATTATTCTCCCCGTGACAAGCTTTCAGTTCTCATCATTTCTCTTTGTACATGATTTTATTATTATTTATTTTCAATCAATTATTCCAAAACTTATGGTTGTTGTATTTAGATTGAAAATAATTTTATTATTTTATCGTTTTCTAGTTTTCTAGTTTTTTTTTAAATAGTTAAAAACTAGGTTGTCTTTTTAAGAAAGGGTCAGCCTAAATTATCCTTTCGAATAATCATAAGAAAAGCCTTTAACATAGGGTGAAGGGTCTGATAACAGGTTTTTGTCGTTCTAAAAACTGCTATGCAAAATATCCAAACAAACCTTAAACCGTAGTCCTAGGTAAGTAAATGTCGAATCCACAGGGAGACGGATCTATCTTAATATGCAATTCGTATGTCAATTTAAAGTAACCAAAGGGGGGTTTTGTGAGTTTTAATTAATCTAAGCATGCAAAGGCAAGAATAAACTAAAGATGAATGAATTCAGTAATGGGAAAAAAGCACTTAGTCAAACAACATCCACTATTCGTTTGACAAGTTGATCATAGATACTCATTCAAATCTCATGCAATGGTAATTCCAATTCCTTTTCAGATATAACTAATAGCACAACCAGATACTATTAGCACTAACTAATTAAACAACCCTGAAACTATCAAGATTCAGTTTAACAGCAGCTTTACGGATATGAATATAGTTGGATACAATTCTAGCATAAAACAACCAGCTTTTATCCTAGAATGTAAATCAATTCTCTTCTGCATAAGATTAGCACAACCAGTTACTAATACGATGTAGTTGCTACCCTGAAATAGATATGCTCAACCAGTAACAATCTAAATCTAGCAATCAATCAATAACAATAAACCCTAGTTGCGTCCAAATAGAGATTATCAATATCAATCATAAACAACTTAAGCAAGAGAAAGATAAAAATCATGCAATAGATTAAGAACAAGAATCTCACAACTTTATCAAAACGAAAGCTTCAGCGTTTGACTAAGCCAGGGAGGCTTAGTTCTTCATAACGTAGAAAGGGAATTAGGGTTCAAGAGCAAAACCAAGATAGATTGGCCAACAAGCCTTCTTCAACCCTCAAATACTAAAGGAAAATAAAATCTGAAATTAACCTAAAACGAAAGTAATAAAATAATAAATAAAAATAATTAAAGGAAATTGGGAATTAATCCCGTCTTCGGCAAAGCCTCTCCGGCTGGCACTTCGCTCCAGCAACAACACGGCCCAACAGCTCTCGGCCCAATTCCAAATTGCAATTCACCTGCACGCTGACGTCGTGGTGACATCACCCCATCTCTTCATTCCAGCTTCACGTGGGCTCCAGCTCCAATTCTTCGGCATTTCACGTGGGCTTTTCTTCCTGTTCACGTGGGCTTCTCCCTCCAATTGGGCCTTCCTCATCCAATTCGGCCCCGGCAATCACGTGGCTTTTAATTAATTATCAAACTTCGCCCCCACACGCCATGCACATGAATGTGTCTAAATCTACCCGAATGGCACCAATAAAACCTCTAATGACTCTTACTTAAGCCCTATAAAGTAGTGCTTATCAAACCACCCCATGCTTAGACCTTTGCTCGTCCTCGAGTAAACTAATAAAGAGTCTACTCCCCCAATGTAGCATCCAAGGTCTCAGGAAGCATATCCTCCAACTAAGAGTCACCTAACCCATGCCAAGCTCCTGGCACCAATCTCATTCACAACACATCCACAACTCAACAAGCTTAAGAGGCAATCAGAGTACTTCCCCTAAGCTAAACCCGGACATCCAATAGCGTAAGTAACCTCTAATCCTAGCCTCCATCTATTGCTCCTTATGTCTCCCAGAGTGACCTACCCGACAATCCTTCTTTGACTCCTCTTCTTATGATGCCTCGCCAAGAATAGTGAGAAATCCTAAAATCACTCTTCTTCTTTTCGCTCATTTTGCCAAGGCGCCCTTTCGGGTTTTCACCAAGCCACTCATTTCATTTTCCAATAGATGTGCTCACATAAGCTCACGTCACTCTTGACCTCATATTACCCCAGCCTAATGCCGGTCCAAGTCACCTGCTTATTGCCTAGGCCGCCCTTTCGGGTTTTCGACCTATCCCAGGATTTCAATGATAGCCTTTTTTCAAAATTTTGGCTCTTTTCATTTTTTCATTTTTCTCCTCAGCAGCGTAGCAAGTATAAAACCCCACCCCATGCTTAAACATTGCATTGTCCTCAATGTAATGAAAGACAAAAGAATAAAGCACAGAGAAAAGCAAAAAAAATAACTCACAACGTTGCCGAGTTGGCTTGGACACTTCCTTGTTGCTGGCGGTGTAGTCATAAAAGCTCATGTCCTGGATGTCTGGCATCAACGCCATTATCTTTATCTACCGTGCAACCATAAGAAACCACTGTAGGGTGTGGTAGTGATGTAGGAAATCAGGGTTGCATGGCCTTCAAAAATGGGCCCAGATGTCATCGTGGTCGGGCCCTGGTGTACCTTCTCTCCAACTGTCGACTGCAGGGCCATCATCGTTGCCAAATAAATATAGAGTGAATGTATTCTTCCGTTTAGCAACATGATGCGCACCTCTTCGTGGGAAACTCTGGACAGCTGGGTAATTTTTTTTATTTTTTTTGGACTTTTTCTCCCCGTTTAAGGTCTTTTCGGGGTATCTTATTTTCGTCTTTTGCTCCCCGTTTAAGGTTTTTTCGGGGCCCATTTTTTCGAATTTTTTTTTTTTTAATTTTTTAAAATTTTTTTTTTTTACCTGCGAAAATGCGGCGGTCGCCGTGAGGGGTGCGGCGGTCGCCGTAATTGCGGCGGTCGCCGTTTTTAGGTCGTAGCCAACTTGCTTGGCGAGGCATTTGCGGCGGTCGCCGTAAGGGGTGCGGCGGTCGCCGTGAACTCCATCTTCGTTTTTTTCGCGCTTCCTGCAGGTTAGTTCAACACAGAAAGGAAAAAGAAAAAGAAAAACAACTGAATTTGATTAAGGGAAAGAAAATAAACTACCAAATCTCGGGTTGCCTCCCGAGCAGCGCCTTGGTTAATGTCGTGGCTCGACATCCTACTCAATCATCTTCAACTCGGGTTTGTCCTAGCACTTGAACTCCTGAGGTCTATATCAGGGGGATGCCGCTTTGTGTGCTCCATGTTGAGCCTTTCCCCCGTGCTTGTGTAATTCATGATGGTTGGACCGCTGTTCATATCTATGAATACACTTGACATCTTCAGGAATGGCCTACCCAACATCTCAGGGGCTACATGTATGTCCTGCCCCGTATCCAGCATGTAAAAATCTGTCACCTGAATTAAGGCCTCCTTCTTGTGCTTCCCCTTTGGTTTCTTCTTTATATTGCCCAACGCCCTTAAAAACTCTGTGCGGCGAGGGATACCGTTTGTCAATGTGACCAAAGGAACGGTTTCTACGCAGTTACGGAAGGCCTCATAGATTTCATTGTTGTTCTTCAGCCTTCGAGTATCTTGTAATGCCTCAGGGAAGGGTGCAACGGGTTGCAGTGCAACGAGCGGGGAGGAGTTTAGACGCACATACTCATCATAGGCAGCCTCAAGAGGGTCGGGGGCTGTCGGGGCATTTTCGAGAGGAACGAGGGTCGCATGATCGTTTTCGCGATCGCGACTCTCCTCCTCTTGATCGTTGAATTCCTCCAGTCCCATAAAATACTCTTCTTCAGAAAGCACAACGCGGTCCAAAATATCGTCTGGAATACCCATCTCCTCAGTGGGTGAACCGAGGTATACCTCCCGCAGTCTTGGGTTCTCTTCTTCTGCAGATATCTCGCTGTATTCTGCACCCGTCTCACAAATTTGTTCCTCCCTTTCAGCTAAGGGGGCGACATGCAGCTGCTCAGTACTTTGTAGGGTCATTGAGAAGACATTCTCTTCCCGGTGCACCACTGGGTGAGATAGTGGTTCTGCCAACTTCATGGTCTCCATTCTGCTCACTGCTTGCACCATTTGCTCCGTCTGCCTCTCAATGATCTAGATATTGGACTTTATTTGTTGTTCAAGTTGGATCGTGTTCTGTTTGAAAGATCGAAACATGTCCTCCAATGACATGGAGGGACTTGGATTGTGCCCATAACTCGAATTAGGGTGATCTCTCCACCCTGGAGTGTATGCGTATGAGTATGGGTCATATTGCGGCTCCTGATGGAAGTGGAGAAATCTATCCATCTCTGTAACAAAATCAAAAAGGAAAAAACAAAAATCAATAGCACGGGTGTGGACCGTAAGATAGGTCCACACAATAGTTGACACACAAATCACACACAAAATAGATTATTGCCTCCCCGGCAACGGCGCCAATTTGATAACAGGTTTTTGTCGTTCTAAAAACTGCTATGCAAAATATCCAAACAAACCTTAAACCGTAGTCCTAGGTAAGTAAAGGTCGAATCCACAGGGAGACGGATCTATCTTAATATGCAATTCGTATGTCAATTTAAAGTAACCAAAGGGGGGTTTTGTGAGTTTTAATTAATCTAAGCATGCAAAGGCAAGAATAAACTAAAGATGAATGAATTCAGTAATGGGAAAAAAGCACTTAGTCAAACAACATCCACTATTCGTATGACAAGTTGATCATATATACTCATTCAAATCTCATGCAATGGTAATTCCAATTCCTTTTCAGATATAACTAATAGCACAACCAGA
This sequence comes from Rheum nobile, assembly GCA_027886185.1. Taxonomy (NCBI): domain Eukaryota; kingdom Viridiplantae; phylum Streptophyta; class Magnoliopsida; order Caryophyllales; family Polygonaceae; genus Rheum; species Rheum nobile. Next base: position 2,053,451 of record WOAB01000127.1, read on the forward strand.
TACTATTAGCACTAACTAATTAAACAACCCTGAAACTATCAAGATTCAGTTTAACAGCAGCTTTACGGATAGGAATATAGTTGGATACAATTCTAGCATAAAACAACCAGCTTTTATCCTAGAATGTAAATCAATTCTCTTCTGTATAAGATTAGCACAACCAGTTACTAATACGATGCAGTTGCTACCCTGAAATAGATATGCTCAACCAGTAACAATCTAAATCTAGCAAGCAATCAATAACAATAAACCCTAGTTGCGTCCAAATAGAGATTATCAATATCAATCATAAACAACTTAAGCAAGAGAAAGATAAAAACCATGCAATAGATTAAGAACAAGAATCTCACAACTTTATCAAAACGAAAGCTTCAGCGTCTGACTAAGCCAGGGAGGCTTAGTTCTTCATAACGTAGAAAGGGAATTAGGGTTCAAGAGCAAAACCAAGATAGATTGGCCAACAAGCCTTCTTCAACCCTCAAATACTAAAGGAAAATAAAATCTGAAATTAACCTAAAATGAAAGTAATAAAATAATAAATAAAAATAATTAAAGGAAATTAGGAATTAATCCCGTCTTCGGCAAAGCCTCTCCGGCTGGCACTTCGCTCCAGCAACAACACGGCCCAACAGCTCTCGGCCCAATTCCAAATTGCAATTCACCTGCACGCTGACGTCGTGGTGACATCACCCCATCTCTTCATTCCAGCTTCACATGGGCTCCAGCTCCAATTCTTCGGCATTTCATGTGGGCTTTTCTTCCTGTTCACGTGGGCTTCTCCCTCCAATTGGGCCTTCCTCATCCAATTCGGCCCCGGCAATCACGTGGCTTTTAATTAATTATCAAACTTCGCCCCCACACGCCATGCACATGAATGTGTCTAAATCTACCCGAATGGTACCAATAAAACCTCTAATGACTCTTACTTAAGCCCTATAAAGTAGTGCTTATCAGGGTCCCATTGATGTTAAGGCTACTTACATGACCTAGGAGACATAAAGTCTCAATTTCACATTTTTGATAAGCTAGAAAGTCTGCATCCTAGTTAGCTTAACGGTAGCAGTGTCGCATTTTAACATCCTCAAAGTATGCAAATAATCTTCTTGTATCTCTGATTATCATGTCGATATCCCATGGGGTGTCCCAGATACCTTGTACTGCATTTATGACTTCGAGGTTGTCTCCTTCAATTGTAATCTTCTTGATGCCCAACCGATGGGCATGAGCCACTCCTACCCACATCAAAATTGCTTATGTCTGTAAAATAGAAGTTGACATGATCTTTATACTGTCCATAAAGACTATATTGCTGTCCTTGTCCCTAATAATATAACCTACTTTCGATTCACCATATTTAGTTTTTGATCCATCAAATTCAGTTTTAAATGATCTCTTGTCGGTTTAGACAAGGAAATATGTTTAGTCCTGTTTCCCTTATTGATTCCCTTGTTTTCTATTTCAATATTTTTATAGCTTCTATATGAATGTACAATAGGATCGCAACTAGGAAGATCTTGTGTTGCGTTTTGAAACATTATCGCATTCCTGTAGTTCCAGATATGCCACCAGACAAAACTCGCTAGTTCGAAGTTAGAGCTGGCTCCTCTGTTATAAGATAGATTATCATTAAAATTAACACCTATTGTTATAGTATTTATACTTTCATTTAGTATTTTTCATGTTTCTCTTAGGATCTTGTTAGTGTATGAGCACTTAAAGAAGATATGGTTTGTATCTTCATTCAAGATTTTACAAAGGGTGCATTGTGTTGGGACTCTATTATAATATCTATTAAGTCTTTCATTGATTGGTAGAGAGTCAGAGCAGGGTTTCTAGGGGAAACGCTTGATCTTAGGAGGGATGTTTAATTTCCAGATCCATTCAATTTTTTTGTTATTATTTTCATTACTATGTGTTTGGAGTGGCCACACTACTGATTTGACTGAGTATTTCCCATTTGGTGAAGATTCCTAAACTAATTGATCTTCAAAGTTATGGTTCAGAATCTGAACTTTTTTTATTTTCTCTACTATGTGTCTCTGCACTAAATTTTAGAGTCTAATCTCATTCCATTCCTTATTTCCAGATATAAGCTCAGATACTTTCAACAGAGGGTTAGTTGTTGTCACAATCTGGTTTATAATAGTGTTGTTTTTTATCGTTTTCTAGTTAATGTGTATTTTTCCTAAAAGATGAAATTTCTAGTTAGTTTTGAACTTTCTCTCTCACCTCTTTACTTTTCTCCATCTCGGTCTATTGATTTGTTTTTCTATTTTTTTTTTAAGTTTTCTCATGCTGCTTTTTACCCCCGATCAACTTGTGTTTGCCATAAAAATGCACATACGGTATACTTCATATGCACATAGTGTACATTACAAAAGCACATACGATATACTTCATATCGTTCAACCAAGACTTTACCCTAGACCAACTTGTGCTTCTATTAGAAATGCACATACAGTACATTTTAAATGCACACAGTGTACATTATAAAAGCATATATAGTTCAACCAAGACATTTATCCCCGACCAACTTGTGTTTTTCTTAGTAATGTACATATGGTATACTCGAAATGCACAGTGTACACTCGAAATGCACACAGTATACAATACAAAAGCACATATAGTTCGAACACTTTTTACCACGGACCAACTTGTGTTTGTTATAGAAACTTAAATGCACAAACGGTACACTCCAAATGCACATAGTGTACAATAGAAAAGCACATATAATTCAACCAAGACTTTTATCCATCGATCAACTTGGGTATGTCTTAGAAATTCAAAACGCACATAAAATACATTCCAAATGCACATAGTTTAAACTCCAAATGCACATATAGTTCAAACGAAACTTTTACCCCCAACCAATTTGTGTTTATTTTGAAGTGCACATACGGTATACTCCAAATACACATAGTGTACAATAGAAAAGAACATATAGTTCAACCGAGACATTTACCCCGACCAACTTGTGTTTGTCTTAGAAATTCATAATGCAGATACGGTACACTCCAAATGTACAATGTACATTCCAAATGCACATAGTGTACAATACAAAACACATATAGTTTAACCGAGACTTTTACTCCGACCAACTTATGTTTGTCTTAGAAATTCATATTGCACATACGGTACACACCAAATGTACAATGTACAATCGAAATGCACATAGTGTATAATATAAAAGAACATATAGTTCAACATAGACCTTTACCCCTCGATCAACTTGTGTTTGTCTTAGATATTAAAAATGCACATAGTGTACACTCCAAATGCACATAATGTGCAATATAAATGCACAATTTGGGTTATATGTGCATGTGAGTTATATTAGATGTGCATTTTCAACTATATGTGCATTTAGATTTATTGTGTATGTATTAGTTATAACGTGATGTGCATTTGAATATAATGTGATGTGGATTTGAATTTTGTGAGATGTTCACTTAAATTTAATGAATGTGCATTTTGAATTGTATGACCCATGTGTGTTTTTATTATATTGGATTATTCAAAATCCTTATTTAACAAAAAAATGGATAGTTTGCATTTTTTGTTTAGAGGGGCGGCATGTTTTGTTTTTTTTAGAGGGAGGGAAACAAATTATACGTATAACATAAACATAACTTTACATATCTTACCTCCTCATCACATCATATAACATGAAGATCGGGTTTTGGAATTGTCGGGGGGTTCGCCGCCCACATTTCTAGACAGAAATCGCCTTTATGAAAAGATACAATCGCCTAGATATGTTATGTCTAGCTGAAACAAATAACTAATAACTTGTCGAGTCCAACTTTCTTTGAAAAAATTGGCTTCAAATCTATCATCATATCTCTTGTTGATGGCTCTAAAGGTGGACTATGGCTTCTTCTTAACAACTCACCAATCTTACAAACCCTTCAGTTACTGTTTCACGAGTCCAACATTATATTATTACAAGTTCATCATAAAGATCTCTCTTTTCTTTTATTTTTTCTATATGCTCCTAGTCGTGAACCGCTGAAAAATGATTACTGGGAACAGATTGGAAATCTTATTACTTCATTTAACCTTCCAATAATGTTAATGGGTGATCTTAACGATATTCTTCTCCCCACATATAAGCTTGGTGGAATAATACCTTCTCATTACAGATTCAACAGATTAAATAATTTTATATCTGATTTCGGTCTTATTGACACTAACTATACAGGGTTTCCCTATACTTGGAGAAAATATGCTTCTACATCTAATACAACTTATGAACGCCTGGACCGTGTACTCTTACATCTTGTCTTCACCTCCATTTTTTCCTCCATCATGGTTCAACATCATCCTTTCACTACATCTGACCACTTCCTCATTACTACTTCTTTAGGACATTTACAACCGTTCAGAAAGTCCCCCTTTCATTTTGAAATAGCGTGGACCATAGATCCAACATATAAATCGCTTGTCCACCGTGTCTGAAAATATCAACATGTAGGTTCTTTTATGTTCAAACTTTACATGAAACAAAAACTTTTGAAATCATACTCCAAATCATGGTCTAAATAAAAAATTCACAATAACTTTGAACAACTTAAGACTACAGAACAAAAATTAGCAGATATTCAAATTCAGGTTCTGCAATCTAATGGCAACCCACATATACTTGCTCTTTACAAATGACATCTCTTAAAATATAACAAACTTCTAGAATTTCAGCACCTTTTCTAGAAACATAGAGCTAAAACTGACCATCTCATCAACACGGATAGAAACACAAAATATTTTCACTCTCTGGCAAAAATACGAACTTATAAACAACGAATTTCGTCCTTCCAATCTCATAACGGATGCATTTTCCATGATCACTATCTTATCCAGAAAATGATTACTCAAGAACTTGAATCTCGATTCAAACCATCTCCGTCACATCAAATAAATCCTATAAACTTAGATGTTATTCCTTCCCTAATTACTTCTGATGACAACTTAAGACTACTTTCTCCACCCACTTATACTGAGATCAAACATGTTGTTTTTAAGCTACCTCCCAATAAAACTCCTGGCCCATACGGATTTTCTGCAAAATTCTATCAAACCTACTGGCCCTTTGTTGGTAAATCTTTAACCAATGCTATTCAGGCGTTTTTCCATTCCGAACAGCTTCTCAAAGGATGAGCTCACTCATTTATTGCCCTCATTCCTAAAAATGATAATCCTCTCAATATTAATCATTACCGGCCGATCAGTTTATGTAATACAACATATAAAATTATCACTAAGATAATGGGAAACAAACTCAAATCCATCTTGCCTAAAATTATTAGTCTTTCTCAAGGGGCCTTTATGGAAGGACGATCTATTCAAGTAAATATTCTAATTGCTCATGAAATCTTCCATTCATTTCATTCTAAAATAAAAGGTAAGAAAGGCTGGATGACCTTAAAATTAGATATGGAAAAGGCATATGATAAACTCAATTGGAATTTCGTTCGGATGGTTCTCCTCAAATTCGGTTTCTCTCATGACTGGGTTACACTTCTTATGACTTGTATCCAGTCTACTTCATTCTCTGTCCTCGTCAACAATGAACATGGTCCTCTTTTCCATCCCTCTTGTAGGCTGCGTCAGGGGGACCCTATTGCTCCATTCATATTCATCATTGCTATGGAATTTCTTTCACGAACCCTTTCCCTTTAATCACAAGAACGCAACCCTAAAGTCGGTATTCAACTTACTCAGAATGGTACTTGTATTCACTCGCTTACTTTTGCGGATGACACTCTTATTTTTGCCAATGCATCACAAACAAACATGCTTTACATTAAACAACTCCTTTGTGATTTTAGTACTACCTCGGGTTTATTCATTAACTTTCATAAAAGTTCCTTCCAGACTTCTTATAATATCTCTTCATCTCAACAACAATCACTGGCGGCTATCCTCAATATTTAGGCAACTACTTCGATGGAAAAATATCTTGGGATTCCGATAGTGCGAGGACGAGTCAAGAAGGAAAATTTCGATTACTCAATCAACAGTCTCAAAAGACAACTATCTCGATGGAAAGCCAATACACTTTCTCAAGCTGGACGACTTATACTCATTCAATCCAGTTTGGTATCTAAGGTCAATTACTTAATGCAAAGTTTCCTACTACCACAATCTGTGTGTAATGACATTGACAAAATTACCAAAAACTTCTTCTGGAATAAATCTCAACCAAACTTCCGACCTCTGATTAGTTGGGATTATATCTGCAGACTTAGGTCAGCAGGTGGCCTTGGTCTATCTAAAGCCTCCGATATGAACAAAGCATTACAATTCAAATTATTATTGACACTTTTATCTAATCAAGCATCGTTATGGCGTCGCATCATTATGGAAAAATATCTCCGTACCAATGACCTTTTCTCTTACAAGACGAAACCTAAGCAGTCCTAGCAATTTTCTCGGCTTCTTCATTTGCGTAATGAGTTCCAGCATGGTCTTTCTTGGGAACTTGGAAATGGATACACGATTAAATTCTAGACTGACTGATGGCTCCCTCAAGGTAATCTCCTCTCTCATTTTAGACACTCAACTCCTGTTAACATAATTGTTTCCTCTTTCATCACATCCTCTAATCACTAGAATGTGCCACTACTTCAACAATTACTGCCCAGTAACATTATTGACCAAATTATTCAGGTTCACATTCCGTCCTCACCTTCAGAAGACCATCTGATTTGGAACCTCACGTCAGATGGTAACTTCACTGTTAAATCAAGTCGATCTCTGTTTCACTCCCATTCACATCCTCTGACTTCAAATTCATTCTCCTGGATTTGGAAACTTCGTATTCTGCCAAAAATACAGAACTTTATCTGGAAAGCTATGATTGACGCTTTACCTACTACTGAACGTCTTAACCGTCATTTTTCCAGAGTTCCTACCTCATGTAGCCTTTGTCAAACCAACGATGAGGAATTGAATCACCTCTTTTTCACTTGTCCCTTCACACAACGCATGATCTCTACATTGGAAAATAAATTACAAACTTCATTTTCATTATAATTCACTTCTGACTTTCTTTTTAATTTACATTATTTCAGACATTTGAACTAATCAGAGGTCGGAAGGCGTTCTTACATCTCCTTTTTTCACTTGAATCACCTCTTTTTCACTTGTCCCTTCACTCCGTTACTTTTTCTCTGGTGGTCTATTTGGAATTACAGAAACAACCTCATTTTTAGACATGACAGTCTTGCCTCTATCCACTGCCCAACGCAACAGGCGTTCTTACATCTCTAAGACTGGACTACTTCAACCAAAGTTGTTACCCAAGCATCTACTAAATGTAATCGTTTGCGCACAACGAACCATATATGGAAGAAACCCCCCGCCGACTGGGTCAAATTAAATTTTGATGGTTCCAAGAAACACGACATTCTTCTCATCTGGGTTACCTTCTGTGTGACCATCACGGTAAAGTTCTGTCCTTTCATTGTCAAACAGTCCCATCCACTTTTGTCATCAAAGTTGAAGCTCTTGCTGCTTTTTTCGGTATTCAGAGTGTTATTAATCATCAAGTTCGACACCTTGTCATTGAGGGTGATAATCTTGTAGTCATTAACTCTATCAGGGCCACTTGGAAAGTTCCCTGGGAAATTCGTAGCATTATCACGGTAAAGTTATATTTTCATCACTGCTTTCGTGAGGCCAATCGTGCGGCTGACTTTCTTGCCACTCACCCCATTCTAGTTTCTGCTCTTCATGCTTTTCAGCGTCTCCTCTCTCCACTGCATTCTTCCTCTACTATGGACTACCTTCGTGACAGCAGATATGAGTTCTCCAGTTTGAACTCTACCGTTGATAATTTTGGTTACCATTTTGTAAAGATCATCCATTCGGATGATTTAGGATAGCCTTTCTTTTTGAAATGGTCCTAGTGTTTGCCTTTTTCAAAAATAAAAATAAAAATAATTATACGTCTTCAAAAAAGATTAAGAATTATTTAAAAAAAAAAATAGAGAGGCGAAGGTGGACGGCAAGTAATACTCTTCAATTAGAAGGGGAGTATAACGTTTGACTCAAAGTCAAAAATAAGAAAGGGGACCATACATAAAAAGCATATTTTTTAAAAAAAATCCCTACAGAGACGCTCGAGGACCACATGTGATTTTTTACCATGTGCGAGGATGAGAATCACCACTCTCTCTAGAGGGGAATTCTCACCAAAACACCCGTATATATAGGAGTTACTTCATGTGAGAACCCGTCCCCGCGCAAGAGCATTGTTCCTCTGAAAACCAAGGGAGAGAAGCCACACGGTGGCAATTCTATAAATATGGTAAACTTTTAAAAAAAAAGTTCCAACAAGTAAATAAAATTAAAATACAAAATTGAAATAGTGCAGATGGTACAAGGGGGAAGGGAGAGCATTTCAACTCGTGTTCGAATCCCTCCACTCCCCACTCCTCTATTCCTATTTTTATTTTAATTCCACATTTCACTTTTCTTTAAATATCTAAGTGCGCGCAATTGTGGATTAATCACAATTCCAAACCAAATATTTGTATTTTCACCCAAAATGGTTATGAATTAGGTTATAAATTTCAAATATAATTGTTTTAATCTTAAATTATGTGATAGTTTATTCACATGCATAATAAATTTAAAATGCACATACGATACACTCCAAATACACATACGACACTAAACAAAAGCACATAACTACATGTGCATTTGTATATAACTAGATGTGCATTTGGATATAACTAGATGTGAATTTTTGAACTATATGTGCATTTGGATTATGCTACATGTGCATTTTGAACTATATGTGCATTTGGTTATAATGTGATATGCATTTGTATATAACCATATGTGCAATTGGATATAAATGAAAGTGCACTTGGTTATAACATGATGTGCATTTGTATTTTGTAGGATGTGCAATTGGATATAATGAAATATGCATGTGTATATAACATGATGTGCATTGATTATACGTGCATTTGAGTTATACTACATGTGTATTTTTAAGTATATGTGCATTTGCTTTGAACGTGATGTGCATTTGATTATAATGTGGCGTGCATTTGGATTTTCTAGGATATGCAATTAGATATGACTGAATATGCATATGTATATACTAGATGTAAAATTTTGAACTATATGTGCATTTGGGTTATGCTAGCTATGCATTTATAACCAATATGTGCATTTGGTTATAACGTGACGTTGCTGTGGATTTTGTAGGATGTTCAACTGTATATAAATGAATGTGCATTTGTGAATAACTAGACGTGCAATTGGATATACCCAAAAGAGCATTTGTAAATAACTAGATGTTCATTTGAATTTATTGTGTATGTGCAATTGGTTATTACGTGATGTGCATTTGGATTTTGTAGGATGTGCAATTGGATATAACTGAATATGCATCTATACATAACTAGATGTGCATTTGGATTATACATGTGAGTTCTAGATGTGTATTTTTATCTATCACTAGTACATAAATACATTGGCATAGCGCTTTTTTTATGAAGCGGATAGCGCTAATCCAAAAGCTAGCTAAGCGCGTGTGTTAATAGTTATTAGCATAGTTATTCATTAAGCGCTATAAAAAAATACACACATAGCGGTTTTTTGAAAAGAGCGCTATAATTTTGCTTTTTATTTTTTTTTAAATCTGAAACACGCATAGCACGCTATGATAAATTATAGCGTTTGTTTGTAGAAAGAGCTATTATTTATTTATTTATTTAAAAAAAAATGGGGCCTGATTTGCCCAGCCTTCTTTCTGTATAAGGTTCCTTAAACAACCACAATTCCAATTTATAACTTAGACAGTATAGGAAGACAATAAAATAAAGGACGACAGTCGATGTGAAGTTAATTACTAGTCCAAGGCCTCTCCATTAAAGGGAACCTAACCTGAACAAAATTTCCAAAACCTCTCCCAAGAGGCGATCCATGATAAAGAGCTAAAGCTGAACCAGTAAGAAAACTCGAGTATTGTATAGTTGGTCCCATCACCCATCCTAAGTTTGTGGGCCAACAATACACTTAATTGTCCAGCCTGTTGATCAATGTGTGCCCACCCCTCAGCAGCAGATCAAATTGGAGAAATATGGGTCCATGGTATAGCTTTTGGCTCCCCTATTTCAATAATAAAATGAACGAGACATAAGGGTAAATCCATCGGCTATCTATTGCTAATCAAACAAAAAGAAAATTTTGCAAAGGGTAATTACCTGGTGTGCTTGAGGAGAAGAGTATATTGGTAACAAAGTTTGTTGGTTGGTAGAGAGGACAATAATAGCATGGTTTGTCAATAGTGTAAGTGTATTAACATAGTTAGAATGTCTTTCATTGATTTTTCTTATGATGGAAATGACTGGCAACAAGGTCACAAAATTATAATCAATAGCTCTAAAGAGCATTTACAATGTTAATTAATTGGATCAATAAACAAAAACTTCTAATAACCATACTAGAAATAATAATTTCAGGTAGATTCATGGATTTAAAACTTCAAATCAACAAATCAATGGTCAACATAATCGAAACCAAATCAATGATCCGATCAATTTGGCAAAGAAAGATAATAGTCGTCGATTCTAAGTCAATTCAAAATTCACTCATTTATAACAAAAACCCTAGAATTGAATATCAGAAATATCCAATTCAAATCAAAACGCAAAGAGGGAAAGAAAAGGGAAGCACGTACCAGCGTTGCCACATCCAACCATGAGAACACGGGAAGGTAGGAATTAGGAAACGCATAACAAGTGAGGCATGGCAGAAAGAGGGATTTTACCGTGCGAAGCCGAAGATGATGGACTACGAAGACGCCGCTGGGAGAATACGTCTGGTGAAGACGCCACCGAGAGAGAGCCGCCGCAGGAGACCACATTTGATAGGGCAATGGACGCCGGGAGAGAGCAGATGAAGATGAAGCTAGGGCGAGGGCAAGTCGAAAGACGCCGCCGCTGGGAGATACAAGTCCAAAGAGCGAGGGCACATAGAGGAGATGAAGCTAGGGCGCGAGAGATAAAAGGCAAATTTTTTATAGCGCTAATAAGGAAAAAGCGCGAAGAGTGGTAAGAAAACATGGCGCTTCTTCATAAAAACCGCTAATAAAATTATGAACAAGTTAAAAATAAATAGCATAATAACTTACAACGCTCTTTATAAAAAAGCGCTAAGAGTAGTTTATAACTCTTATCGTTTTTTTTCTTTCAAAAGAGCGATAAGAGATATAAGGGATTCGCGCCGTAAAAGGGTGAAATTTTTATTGCGCTAATAAGATAAAAGCGCTATGAGAGATGAAAAAACATAGCGCTTCTTAATAAAAACCGCTAACAAAATTATTAACATTTTGAAAACAAAAAAAGCAGAATAACTTATAGCGCTCTTTATAAAAAAGCGCTAAGAATGTTTTATAACTCTTAGCGTTTTTTTTTTTCAAAAGAGCGCTAAGAAATTGAAAATTCTAAATAAATAAAAAAACTAATATGTCTTAGCGTTTTTTTTTTTAAACGCTAAGCATTTTTCTTTTTTATTGCGTTTTTTAATAGCGCCCTAATTTTAGTGCTATCTATGGGAAATTCTATAATAGTATATATGTGCATTTGGTTATATCTTGATGTGCATTTTGTTATGACGTGACGTGCATTTGGTTATAACGTGATGTGAATTTGGATTTTGTAGGATGTGCAATTGGATATAACTGAATGTGCATTTGTATATAACTAGACGTGCAAGTGGATATAACTGAATATGCATTTATATATAACTAGATGTGCATTTGGGCTATAATAGGTGTACATTTTTAACTACGTGTTCATTTGGTTATAACATGGTGTGCATTTGAATTATACTGTATGTGCATTTTGAATTATACTCTGTGCATTTCGAGATACTAGAATAAACATAAATTGACCCAAAATATGCATATCTAGCAATGAATTGCATTGTATGTGTATTTCGAAATTCTAAGATATACAAAAGTTTGGCTCAAGAAAAAAAGATTGGCCCGAAAAAAGGAAGAAAAAAAATTGGACGGTCAACGGCCGGAGACCGGACAGTGAACGCCGAAGACCATCAATTGACCACCCATGTTGACCGATCAACTCATTTAAATGATCATTGTGCTTGACACATATTCGTGTAAACGAATTATAAAACTTGGAATTTTGGGCTATTAAAAGACATTAGAACAAATAAGCTTTGCTTAAAATTTTGTCAGAATTTACAAAAATATCACTGTATAAAATTATACTCTTATTTGAAGCGGATCACACAGATCGAATGGCTCAAAACCGTTCCAGCGCCTCCTATATATATAAATACATGATATTGGGCATATAATATTTCAGTTATCTCCTAGGTTTAATATTTTCACGTACAGACATGAGGTTTGATATTTATTTTTACTGAGGTGATTTCGTGAACATAAATATCCGTTTAAGCCTTAATACGATCCAAAATATTAAGGAAATGTGAAATGTGATCCATTTGGTCCATACTTGCAGAAGGTTTGTGTCAAGTACGAGTTTGAAATATTAAAAACATTTTTACTATAATTATTATTTTTTTACAATTAAACTTACAAAAACACTTTATTAATTAAAATAATAAAATATATATAATATAAATATTCATTATGATATTTTTTATCATGTATAGTTAGGTGGTGGTTACTTAATTGCATATTTATCTATGAATTTTAACATTAGTAATTAAGATGTATATAAAAAAAGGAAAAATAATATTAAGACGTTAGAATATTTTTGACTATTATTCTCGATAAAATTATTCTAGAAACTCAAGACGACATTACACTCTTAATATTATCTCTAGTATGTCATTAACATCAAATAATCCAATCACGACAAAATGATACATGGCTTGAACAACTAACTCACATGTGGCCACGATAAATATCATGTCAAACATGTGGTCTCAAAGACTGCATGACATATGACTGACCTTATGATAATTTGACATGTCATGACTTCCCAACACATCACCATCTGAATTGTGATATCAATAACTCTTTGAAACTATAAATATACATACCAAAGAAAGATAATTTAGGATTTTATAATAAAAAATAATGATTTGGTTAGTTGAATATTAAAAAAATTATAATTCAAAATGAGGTAAATTTAGAATTTACAAATTTGTATTCAGGTTATCTATTAATCTTTTTATATTTCAATATCTATTTTACAAATTTGGTAAAGTACAGAAAATACACAACATAAGTATATCAATTAGGTAAATATGGATTCTCGGAATTTATTTAGAGTAAAATTTAGAATAATTATGATTAACTTTTTGAAATTCAAAGTTTAGTTTAAATTGTTAACCCAAGTGTATATATATATATGGTCGGGCTCTGGTGAGGAGACTTCCAATAATAAATAGTAGTGAGCTTTATGGAGCGTTGATCTTTTTAATCTTAAGGATAATATAGCAGCGATCATGTACATTACAATAGAACTTGTGCCCACAATAATCTGTAACAAAATATAAAAACTCTTATTAAGGAAGTTAATATTTGATTTTCTAAAATCACTCCCCCAATTTACTACTCATTTTTTTCCCAAAAAAACCTTTATGCTCCTCTTGGTCCGGCTTCCGTCTTCCCGTCTTCCAACCGCCATTTTGGTGCTTCAATCCGCCTTTGTTGCTACTTCTAAAGTTGTTCAAGGTAAGATTTGTGTAAATTAATCTTCCAATTTGAATAAATGAATTAACTTTATGAATAATGCAGATAAGCGTAATGAACAAGATATAGATGCAATGAACAAGATGCACTAGATGGAAACATTATACGTATTTCTACATTGTTCATATAAACACTATCCTAATTGTTCATACACCCAGATACCTAATGAACAATATTAAAATATTTAATGAACAAGCTAAAGTACAACGAAATATTACACACTTTTCATTCATATAACCACTGACCTAATGAACAATTTCAAAATTCGAAATGAACAAGACACATACACCCAGATACCTAATGAACAATGTTGATATATGTAATGAAAAAGATGAAGTAGGGAGCAAATATTACATGTCTTTCGTTCATATAACTACTGACCTAATGAATAACTTCAAAATCCAAAATGAACAAGACGAACAACAAAGAAAAATTTGCATTGTACTGAACAATTACCCTTAAACATTAAACGAAAACATAAAGAAAATGAGCTATTTTTCATGTAGTGTAATTGGAGGCGTTGAAAAATCAACATTATCATGTTCTTCATTGTGGTAAAGTCCATTGTTGGTCGATTGTTCTGAAACAATTTCAAAGTCTGAAATGAACAAGATGAGCAACAATGGGATCGGTGAAAGATACAGGTTAAATTTTTTTTAAAAAAAAGTAAACTGTCGTTAATCAAGGAATTTGGGTGTTGTATGAGATGCGATTCACTACTTTACAATACATTTAAATTTATGTAGTTAAATCCTAATTGTTAGATTATTTTAATGTAACTCTCAATAGCTCTATAAAAAAAAAAAACTCAATAGCAATCCACATTATTTATTCTATCATCAATACGCACTTGAAATTAAGTAGATTACATTTATCCTCTATTTTGTTTTTCCAATTAATATTTTGATTAGAGTTTAAGATCGAAATACAAATATTTATCCTATCATCAATACGCACTTGAAATTAAGTAGATTACGTCTGTAATTAGAAAATATTAATAACAGATAATAAATGCTTATATTTTTAGGAATCAGTACAAATGAATCACGTGAATGTTTGTAGATATGTCAACATTATTAAGATATATATATACATAGGAAAAGTGTCAGGTGCGAAAGCGGCTTAACGTACAAAATACGAAAGTTTTTCAACCGTTCGATTTGCTTTAGTTTTTTGCATTGTTACACGCGCTTTCTAATTATTATTTTTTTCGCTCCAGTTTTTCTCTCCAGCCTTCTTTTTTTCGCTCCAGCTTTTCTAATTCTTTTTTTGCACTTTTTTTTAATTCATTTGCACTTCCTCTTTAACCACTTGCACATCTGCTTAACAGCACTTTCATCCTATTGGCTTGCACTTTCGTCATTTCGATTGCACTTATTCATTATTCTGATGCACTTTCTGTTCACTTGCTTGCACTTTACTTCGTATTCTCATGCACTTTCTTCCTATTGGCTTGCATTTCTGTTTAACAGCTTGCACTTTCGTTCTATTCGCTTGCACTTATTCATTATTCTGATGCACTTTCTGTTCGCTTGCTTGCATTTTAAATATTTTTTAATCTCATATTTGCTTGCACTTTCTGTTCACTTGCTTACACTTTACTCTGTATTTACATGCATTTTCTTCCGATGGGCTTGCACTTTCGTCATTTCGCTTGCACTTATTCCTTATTCTGATGCACTTTCTGTTCACTTGTTTGCACTTTACTTCGTATTCTCATGCACTTTCTTTCTATTGGCTTGCACTTTCTGTTATTTAATCTCTTGAACCTAAAGTTCAAGCATATAAGAAAAAAGTGCAATCAGAAAACATAAAGTGCAAGCATATAAGAAAAAAGTGCAAGCAAATCAACACAAAATGCAAGAAAATAAATGAATAAAAAAAGTGCAAGGGAATAAACAATAGAAAAGTACAAGCCAATAGGTAGAAAGTGCATGGAAATACAGAGTAAAGTGCAAGCAAGTGAACAGAAAGTGAAAGCAAATATGAGATTAAAAAATATTTAAAATGCAAGCAAGCGAACATAAAGTGCATCAGAATAATGAATAAGTGCAAGCGAATAGAATGAAAGTGCAAGTTGTTAAAGAGAAAGTGCAAATGAATTAAAAAAAAGTACAAAGGATTAAACAACAGAAAAGTGCAAGCCATTAGAAAGAAAGTGCATGGAAATACAGAGTAAAGTGCAAGCAAGTGAACAGAAAGTGCAAGTACATATGAGATTAAAAAATATTTAAAATGCAAGCAAATAAACAAAAGTGCAAGCAGGAAAACATAAAGTGCAAGCATATAAGAATAAGTGCAGGTAAAAAAATATAAAGTGCAAGCATATAAGTGAAATACCCCAAAGGTTATAGAAATGGCAAAATGGTAAATAAATTTTTGGACTTCTTAAAATCAGAGAAAGGGGGAAAGTGGATTTGGAATTTGGGGCAAAAGTCCCCTTCGATCTCCTCAAAAATTTAGGGAAGCCTTCTCTTCTCCTCTGTGAGCAACCCCGCTGAGAAGCTCCTCCGTGTTCAGCCTTTAAGTCCGCCGGCGAGCTAGAACCGGCCACCTCCGTTCGCCTCCTCCTCCTTCCCGCCTTCGATTTCCCTCATCAGCTACTCAGCCATCCCTTCCGCCGGTGAGAGAGATCGGGAGCTGAGCTGAGCTGCTGTCGATTGAGCGACCAGTTGCTGGGCGAAGTTGTTGTTGTGGGTTCACCGCTGCTACTTGCCGGAGCTGTTGTCGCCGCATTCTGTGGCTGCTGCTGCTGTACTCTGCGTTGGTTGCTGCTGTGGTTCCAAGCGGCAACAGCTAGGGTATTAACAAGGTAAGAAGTGGGTCTTAAATCTGAATATTTTAGGGCTCTAATTTCTTCTGAAATGGGTGGACCGAATTGTTGAATTTCTGGAGTTTTGGTCAGTTATTTCAATTGTTTACCTGGTTTTGTTAAATTGTGCAGCCACGATCTGTTGTTGGATCTATGGGTTGATTTTGTGTGTGGTTTGCAGAGATTGGGAACTTGAGGTATGATGATTTTAGGGTTTGAATTTGGGGGTTTTGTTAGTAGTGGATAGTATGAGTAATTAATGGCAGGGATTTGTTTGGATTGTTGTCTCAGGTTCGTTCGAGTTGATTGGAGGTCTCTGAGGTCGTGGTGGTTGAGTTTAAGGCAAGATGATTCTTGCTAACCCTCCATATATTTTTATAAAAGTACTTTTGTTCCTACCTTGATTCAGTAATTGATATTATCCTTGTCTGATTATGTTAATTTGGATTATCGATTGTGGAGTTACTTGATTGAATGTGTATTAAATTGATTAAATGGTGTTGTGTGGATACTGATTGTTGGCTTGTTTGATGGTCGTGGGTATATTTTGGTTATGTGCTTGGTTATTGGTTTTGTTATTTGAAATGGTTGAATGTATGAATATTGGTTTAGTTGTTTGACATTGGTTGTTTGCTTGGATATTGGGTTCGTGTTGAATGTTGATTGTGTGAATAATTATTGGTCGTGCATTGGATATTGGTTGTGTGCTTTGCCATTGGTTCTGTGTTGGATATTTATTGTTTGTTTGGTTGCTGGTTTGTTGGCGGATATCGATTGTGTGTTTTGTTATTGGTTATGTGCTGGGTTATTGGTTTTGTGTTGAACCTGGTTGAATGTGTTGGTTGTTATTGCCTTGTATTATGATTGATTGTTGATTGATTGAGTACGGGTGTGATGGTGGATTGTTGTTGGTTAAATTGGATTATTTGACTGTAGAGTTGCTTGGTTGAATATATGTGAGTATGTGATATAGTTGTCATGTGTAGTGTCTGATTGTTGTTGGTTGATGGTGGAGCCGGGGTGAGGGTGAGGGTGTGACCTCATCCGACCACGTGAGGGTATGACCCCGCGTTGGTAAAGGCTATGGTTGGATGGTGAAAGTCCCATCCGGAAGAGTGTTGATTCAGGGCCTCGGAGGGTGTGACCTCCGGTGGTCGGTGGGCCAGAGTGATGAAAGCCTCACTCAATCACGTAGGGGGAATGCCTATGATGGTTAGGGCCAGGAACTCGGATGGTATGCGACCCATCCGCCTATCCGGATAGAGAGGAAGAATTGTCTCACCCGGTGATGTGGTGGTGAGACGGAGGAGATATTATGTGTTAAATGTTGGTTGCGTACCTGATTAAGTGGTTTGGTGTTGAATGTTGGTTGCGTAACTGATTAAGTGGTTTTGTGTTGGATGTTGGTTGTGTATATGATTAAGTGGTTTTGGTGTTGGATGTTGGTTGCGTATTTGATTAAAGTGGTTATGTGATGAATATTAATTATGTACTTGATTAAGTGGTTGTGTTGGTAATTTTGGTTGTGTGCTTGATAATTGGTTTTTGTTGGATGTTGATTGTTATTAGTGGTGGTTGTGGGTCATTGTTGGCCATTGGTTATGGTTGTGAAATTACGTGTGTTACAATTGTTATTTGTAACTAGGAAAAGTTGTGAATCTCTGTTGATGTGGATGCTGGTATTAGCTAGTTACGGGTAGAAGGGTATATTGAATGATTATGAGGTTGGTTATATGGATGTTTGTGAAGGTTGGTTTCCCATCTTGAGGGTGTGGGCCAATATAAGTTAGGTTGAGGTGTATGGGTTACGACCCATGTTAACGAATAGGCGGCACCGGAAGGGTGGCTGGCCTGGGTCGTTATTTTGTCATGTTTATATATTGTGATGATTGTCTTGCTTATGCTTAAGTGGTTGTTGATGCGAAGATTAGTTGGACGTGTTCGTACAATAGTGAGTTTTGTAAGTGGTTAGTCGTGGTTATACGTGTTAGTAGTAATATATGTGTATAGGTTCGTAGGGTTGATAATTGAGGTATTAGTAATAGAGAAAAGTTGGATTGGATCATTTTAATTGTCTACTTATGGTGAGGTTGAGGTTGGATTAAGTGATGTTAGTATATTGAAGAGTTGGATAAGAGGGGTAATGAATGGTTATGTGATAGTGTGTGTTTATGTTTTGATGTGTGGTCGCTATTGGTTGGTTGATATGATAGTGATATAATAATGATATATATTTATATATATGGTGTGGCATGTTGTTGTTTGGTATTATTTGATTGTTGTGATAATTCTCTGGTTTTAAACTATTTTGGCTTGAGGAGTCTTGCCAGTCTTGATGGAAGACTGACCAACTTCGGTTTACGTGCCGTGGTTGGCTGGGGTATCGGGTCCCCCAGTCAACCAAGCTTTGCAGGTTTGCAGCAACAAGCGGGTTCTGGATCACAGATGTGTCTTCACAGTTAAAGATTTAGTTTGCATCAGATTTGAAAATGTTGTATTCGCTTCCGTTGTTTTGGATATAAATTGATGCATTAAACTGATGACAGGTTTAAGTGTTGTTTCAAACTTGAACAGGAATTTTCAGGTTGATAACTTTTGTGTATTTGGAATAGTTTTGGATTTCTTTTCTTTTAAAACCGTCTTATAGTCCTTCGGGACTATGGCACTGTAGCACCTCTGGCCCGGGGTGTTACAGGAATTGGTATCAGAGCATTTACGTTCAAAAATGTTTTCAAAAGTTTGACGTGGAAAAAGATTATTCGCCAAAAATGTGAAGCAATCGTGTGATCAGAAGACCCTTGTTGTTACGTATAGGTAAGTTTGTATTTGATATATTTTATATGTGATGTTTAGTGTTGTTGAGTAATTTTATGATGTGTTCCCTGGTAAATGGGACGTGTTGGAAGATTAATAAGGTAAGTGTGGGTGTGATAGAGGATGAAGTCGTTGGGCTTATCGTCAAGAGGTTGAGGCTGCTAGTCTAGTAGTTGACGATTCGGTATGAAGTTGTTGTGTGCTGCTGTTACTGTCAAGAATGAGAAAGACAGATTGAGCACTTTCAGAGATGATTGTATTTAGAGATGAAATCCGGATGGTGATGCATAGCTGTGAATTCTTGAGTATACTGATGAGTGCTGATCAGGGAGACTGTTATAGATGATTTTGATCAGACTGTTGATGTTGGAAGTAGTAAGAAACAGAGAACTCGGTTTGCATCTGAAAGTGGGATTTTACGACTATGGGTTCGGCGGAGTTGAGAAGTAGAATGCGCAGGTTACTACAGGCGGAGTGTGGCAAATTACGTATGACTAAGAATTTTGGATGGAACAGGAGATGTCAGGAGCGAGTTCGAAGAACTCAGGAAGTGTTTGATTAGTGCGCCAGTATTGGTTTTACCGCAGGGAACAAAAGAATTTGTTAATTACAGTGATGTGTCTAAGCAGGATCTGGGTTGTATTCTAATGCTGAATGGGAAGGTTATTGCATATGTTTTTTTTGTCAGTTCAAATTGTATAAGAGAGAGTTGAACATGAGATACAGATGGTTGCTAGAATTGATTAAGGATTATGAAAAGGTATTGTTTATCAATCAGAAAAGGGCTATCGAGGTTGCTGATGCTTTGTGTAGGAAGTCGACTCTCGAGCTTGTGGTTGCTTGTCTGACAGTTCGGTCGGGATTGCAACAAGAGTTGGTGAAGGGTGAAAGTGAAATTTGTTAGGGAAAGAGCGGATATAGCTGAATGCGATGGAATGTTGAGTGAGATATGCAGTGAGATTGCTCAGGGAAGAGTGTTCAGATTTTTGTTCAGGAAGATAGAGCATTGTGATTTCAGATCGGTTATGTGTGCCAGTTGATAAAGATATTAGAGAATGGATTCTAAAGGAAGGTCATTCTTCGGCAAGTCATGTACATTCTGGAGTCAGTCATGCGAGACAGATATCCGAACCTGTTTTGATCCTAGTTTCGAGGACGAAACTCTTATAAGGGAGGGAGAATGAAATACCCCAAAGGTTATAGAAATGGCAAAATGGTAAATAAATTTTTGGACTTCTTAAAATCAGAGAAAGGGGGAAAGTGGATCTGGAATTTGAGGCAAAAGTCCCCTTCGATCTCCTCAAAAATTTAGGGAAGCCTTCTCTTCTCCTCCGTGAGCAACCCCGCTGAGAAGCTCCTCCGTGTTCAGCCTTTAAGTCCGCCGGCGAGCTAGAACCGGCCACCTCCGTTCGCCTCCTCCTCCTTCCCGCCTTCGATTTCCCTCGTCAGTTACTCAGCCATCCCTTCCGCCGGTGAGACAGATCGGGAGCTGAGCTGAGTTGCTGACGATTGAGCGACCAGTTGCTGGGCGAAGTTGATGTTGTGGGTTCGCCGCTACTACTTGCCGGAGCTGCTGTCGCCGCGTTCTGTGGTTGCTGCTGCTGTACTCTGCGCTGGTTGTTGCTGTGGTTCCAAGCGGCAACAGCTAGGGTATTAACAAGGTAAGAAGTGGGTCTTAAATCTGAATATTTTAGGGCTCCAATTTCTGCTGAAATGGGTGGACCGAATCGCTGAATTTCTGGAGTTTTGGTCAGTTATTTCAATTGTTTACCTGGTTTTGTTAAATTGTGCAGCCACGATCTGTTGTTGAATCTATGGGTTGATTTTGTGTGTGGTTTGCAGAGATTGGGAACTTGAGGTATGATGATTTTAGGGTTTGAATTTAGGGGTTTTGTTAGTAGTGGATAGTATGAGTAATTAATGCCAGGGATTTGTTTGGATTGTTGTCTCAGGTTCGTTCGAGTTGATTGGAGGTCTCTGAGGTCGTGGTGGTTGAGTTTAAGGCAAGATGATTCTTGCTAACCCTCCATATATTTTTATAAAAGTACTTTTGTTCCTACCTTGATTCAGTAATTGATATTATCCTTGTCTGATTATGTTAATTTGGATTATCGATTGTGGAGTTACTTGATTGAATGTGTATTAAATTGATTAAATGGTGTTGTGTGGATACTAATTGTTGGCTTGTTTGATGGTCGTGGGTATATTTTGGTTATGTGCTTGGTTATTGGTTTTGTTATTTGAAATGGTTGAATGTATGAATATTGGTTTAGTTGTTTGACATTGGTTGTTTGCTTGGATATTGGGTTCGTGTTGAATGTTGATTGTGTGAATAATTATTGGTCGCGCATTGGATATTGGTTGTGTGCTTTGCCATTGGTTCTGTGTTGGATATTTATTGTTTGTTTGGTTGCTGGTTTGTTGGCGGATATCGATTGTGTGTTTTGTTATTGGTTATGTGCTGGGTTATTGGTTTTGTGTTGAACCTGGTTGAATGTGTTGGTTGTTGTTGCCTTGTATTATGATTGATTGTTGATTGATTGAGTACGGGTGTGATGGTGGATTGTTGTTGGTTAAATTGGATTATTTGACTGTAGAGTTGCTTGGTTGAATATATGTGAGTATGTGATATAGTTGTCGTGTGTAGTGTTTGATTGTTGTTGGTTGATGGTGGAGCCGGGGTGAGGGTGAGGGTGTGACCTCATCCGACCACGTGAGGGTATGACCCCGCGTTGGTAAAGGCTATGGTTGGATGGTGAAAGTCTCATCCGGAAGAGTGTTGATTCAGGGCCTCGGAGGGTGTGACCTCCGGTGTCGGTGGGCCAGAGTGATGAAAGCCTCACTCAATCACGTAGGGGGAATGCCTATGATGGTTAGGGCCAGGAACTCGGATGGTATGCGACCCATCCGCCTATCCGGATAGAGAGGAAGAATTGTCTCACCCGGTGATGTTGTGGTGAGACGGAGGAGATATTATGTGTTAAATGTTGGTTGCGTACCTGATTAAGTGGTTTGGTGTTGAATGTTGGTTGCGTAACTGATTAAGTGGTTTTGTGTTGGATGTTGGTTGTGTATATGATTAAGTGGTTTTGGTGTTGGATGTTGGTTGCGTATTTGATTGAAGTGGTTATGTGATGAATATTAATTATGTACTTGATTAAGTGGTTGTGTTGGTAATTTTGGTTGTGTGCTTGATAATTGGTTTTTGTTGGATGTTGATTGTTATTAGTGGTGGTTGTGGGTCATTGTTGGCCATTGGTTATGGTTGTGAAATTACGTGTGTTATAATTGTTATTTGTAACTAGTAAAAGTTGTGAATCTCTGTTGATGTGGATGCTGGTATTAGCTAGTTACGGATAGAAGGATATATTGAATGATTATGAGGTTGGTTATGTGGATGTTTGTGAAGGTTGGTTTCCCATCTTGAGGGTGTGGGCCAATATGAGTTAGGTTGAGGTGTTTGGGTTATGACCCATGTTAACGAACAGGCGGCACCGGAAGGGTGGCTGGCCTGGGTCGTTATTTTGTCATGTTTATATATTGTGATGATTGTCTTGCTTATGCTTAAGTGGTTGTTGATGCGAAGATTAGTTGGACGTGTTCGTACAGTAGTTATACGTGTTAGTAGTAATATATGTGTATAGGTTTGTAGGGTTGATAATTGAGGTATTAGTAATAGAGAAAAGTTGGATTGGATCATTTTAGTCGTCTACTTGTGGTGAGGTTGAGGTTGGATTAAGTGATGTTAGTATATTGAAGAGTTGGATAAGAGGGGTAATGAATGGTTATGTGATAGTGTGTGTTTATGTTTTGATGTGTGGTCGCTATTGGTTGGTTGATATGATAGTGATATAATAATGATATATATTTATATATATGGTGTGGCATGTTGTTGTTTGGTATTATTTGATTGTTGTGATAATTCTCTGGTTTTAAACTGTTTTGGCTTGAGGAGTCTTGTCAGTCTTGATAGAAGACTGACCAACTTCGGTTTACGTGCCGCGGTTGGCTGGGATATCGGGTCCCCCAGTCAACCAAGCTTTGCAGGTTTGCAGCAACAAGCGGGTTCTGGATCACAGATGTGTCTTCACAGTTAAAGATTTAGTTTGCATCAGATTTGAAAATGTTGTATTCGCTTCCGTTGTTTTGGATATAAATTGATGCATTAAACTGATGACAGGTTTAAGTGTTGTTTCAAACTTGAACAGGAATTTTCAGGTTGATAACTTTTGTGTATTTGGAATAGTTTTGGATTTCTTTTCTTTTAAAACCGCCTTATAGTCCTTCGGGACTATGGCACTGTAGCACCTCTGGCCCGGGGTGTTACAATAAGAATAAGTGCAAGTAAAAAAATATAAAGTGCAAGCAAATAAACACTAAGTGCAAGCGAATAAAAATAAAGTGTAAGAAAATAAACGAGGAAGTGCAAGCATATAAACATAAGGTGTATTTGAAGGCAAGGGAATAACACTGAGCGAATAAAGCGCGTGTAAATAAATAAAGGTTTTTTTCCTATTCTCTCCTGCCGTGGATCTCGCCACCGTGAACGGCTAATATTCTTTCGTATTTTGTATCTTAAGCGGCTTTCGCACCCGAACCGCGTCCATATATATATATATTCAATCATTATCACATTGCTAAGGTATAAATCTTGAAATATAACTGTATAAAAAAGCGTACATGGTTTAGTTAGATATTACGTAAAATGTTCAATATGATAAGTTTGGTACTGAAAAGTTATCAAAATAGCGTAAGCCACAAAACTCAAATCAATTATCACAATACTAAGTGTGGTAGTATAAATCTGTACCATAATAAATTGATGATGACGACGAGTGTAATATCCCACTTAAATTAAAAGGATAATATGATAATTTTAATTTAATAAAGATAAAGTTATGAAATTTATTTTATTTCTTAGATAGGAGTAATTTGAATTTTCGTTAACTTAAGTTCAAAAGTTAGGTTAAAATAATTTTATACAATTTATAAAATGAGTTATAATAGTTTGGTGTGGAAATAAAAAATAAGTATAATAATAAATGAAGTTTTAGAATTTTAAATATAATAATAGAGGGTATAAGAATTATTATGTTTATCCATGGGATTAAAATAATAAATACCTTAAGTTTGTTATCTCTTTAAGTTATGAATGGTCTAAATTATGATAAACCTTATATTAATTATAATTTAAATCAACTTTTCAATTTTAACTTAGAATACTTGAACCAAGTTTAACAATGTGTTAAAAAGGGTTAAGTATGGTTAAAATTATAAGAAAAGGATAACTTAAGCATCATTTTAACCTAAATTAATTTTCCTACATTTAAATTTTGGGATAAAATAATATTAAAAACTTAGAATAATAAAATAAATAACTTTGGATAATTTTTGTAATTTTTGAAAAATTATTCAAGTGTATTTTTGCCACAACATTAAACGTTTGGCAAAATATTGCAAATAGCCCAAAAGTGAGGGGGCCCGACCATGTACTGTTCATTTTCCTCCCCCAAATAGCCCAAGCTCAGCCGAGCTCCGGCCAAATTCGACCCCGTTTTCGCTCGTTTCGTCTAATCAATCCATGGGCCTTGTAGATAGGATCAAAACACGTAAACTCTTTGTGGAATCGGAAGGTTTAAACCGTGGATAAGATCTAATTTATTCATGAAAGACAAGAAAAATATCTGAAACGCGTCAATGGTAATTCGATGAAATCGGGGCCAATTCGAGATCCTTTAAACCCAAATATCTGAAACGCGTCAATGGTATAAGATATAATCATAGTAGATAACTATATGATATAACCATAGTAGATAACTATATGAAATAACCATAGTATATAACTATAGAATGTAATATAGGATATAACCATAGTATATAACTATATGATATAACCATAGTATATAACTATATGATGTAACCATAAGATATAACCAAATTGGATATAACTATAATTTGGTTATATCCAATTTGGTTATATCTTATGGTTACATCTTATATTTATATACTATGGTTATATCATATAGTTATATACTATGGTTATATCCTATATTATATCCTATAGTTATATACTATGGTTATATCATATAGTTATATACTTTGTTTGTATCTTATAGTTATATCCAATTTGGTTATATCATATATTATAATTTATAGTTATATATTATGGTTATAACCATAGTATATAACTATATGATATAACCATAGTATATAACTATAGGATGTAACCATAAGATATAACCAAATTAGATATAACTATAAGATATAACCATAGTATATATAGTTATATACTATGGTTATATCCTATATTACATCATATAGTTATATATTATGGTTATATCGTATAGTTATACTATGGTTATATAGTATATATACTATAAGATATAACCATATTATATAACTATAGAATATAATATAGGATATAACCATTATACAACTATATGTTATAACGATATGATATAACCAAATTGGATATAACCATAGTATATAACTATAGGATATAACAATAGTATATAACTATAAAATATAATATATGATATAACTATAGTATATAACTATAGAATATAACCATAAGATATAACATAATTGGTTATATCCTTATAGTTATATCCAATTTGATTATATTATATAGTTGTACTGCTAATGTTAACGCAAAAAAAAAAAAAAAAACTTTTGCGCGATTAAGTTAAGCGCACAGCTCTTATGCGCTTATTTTAAACGCATAGATCTGATATTTCTTTTTTTATTGCCGATTATGCCTTTATGCGCTTATTGTAAGCGCACAGAACCTGTACGCTTACAATAAGCGCATAATTTCGTATGCATTTAGACGAAAAAACGTGTGCATATAGGATTTTTCTAAATCTAAGATAAGTGTCGTCTTTTGACCACCCTTAATTTTTTTTCCTTTTGGAATGGTTCTGGATTGCCAAAATAATCAAATCGGCTTAAGAAGGAAATCAATCATCAATTTGCACGGCCAACCTAGATTTTTTTGTTAAATGAACACATTCACAAACGCATATTTCGTCATCATGAATGTAATATAATTGTACTTAACTAAATCGGCATTTTTTTTTAATATCATCATCTTGAGTTTGGATCATATGCGGAGCACTCTTTCCGTACGGACGTGCGGAGCATGCACTTTAGGGCCTTATTTGTGCACTTTAATGTCTTATTTGTGCACTTTTTCAAAAAAAAAATCATTTACAAATTGTTTTCCAAGCATTTTTCAATTTTTTTTGCAAAAGTGCACAAATAAGGCTCTAAAGTGCACAAATAAGGCCCTATAATGCATGTCCGTACGTCCGCACAGGAAGAGTGCTCCGCACCGGAACCGCACTCATCTCATAATCTTTTTAGCGTGTAGTTTTACAACATTTATTTGAATTGAAGGGGCCATAGCTTAATATATATATATACGAGCTGATGACCACAGATCCCGATTTTAAGGGTTATATATATACATCAACATACATTAATACAATACATGTATACAGAGTAAGGACCATATGGATCATATGAGAGAATTGTTTAGGATGTAAAATGAGGATAAATTTAATCATTAAATTGTAAGAACGAAGAGTTAAGATTAAACACATGAAGTAACAAACTTGTAAATATAACTAATTTTTTTAATTTTATATTTAATTTTTAAAAATATTTTTCTTCCCAAAAAACTTTTTTTTCCATAAAATATTCCCCCCTCCAAAATTAATTTTTTTCCCCAAACTTTTTTATTATTTTTTTCATGAACATTTTCCTGAAAAAAATAGTATCATGCACTTTAGCATTTTAATCATGCACTTTAACATACTACTCATGCATTTTATTATATTTACATATATACTTAATTTTAGATTACTAATCATGCACTTTAATATACTTACACATGCATGCACTTAACTTGGAATATTGAGCATCCACTTTAACATAATTACATATGTACTTTTTAACATATTAATGATGCACTTTAACATGATAAATATGTACTTTAATATACTAACATATGCACTTTTAATATAATAAACATACACTAGCTAAAATGTACACTTCTAATATATATATATATATATATATATATATATGTTAAACATGCACATTTACATACTACAGCATGCACTTTATCATATTAAAGATACACTCTATGTAGAGTTGTCAAAAAGTGACCGAACCCGTTTTACCGACCTGACCGACACGCTTTTGGACCCGACCCGACCTGACCGAAATTTTTGGTAACCCGAAGTTACCGAAACCGAACCCGACCAACCCGAACCCGACCAAGTTAACGAATAAATGTGGAGTATTCATAAAATATATAGGAATAATGACATATAAATAATGGTAATATGCTCAATTATCCTAAAAAAAGAACAATGTTGTACTTATATAATTTTTATAATTAGAAATTTATAAATAATATATAATATAAATTAAAAATAAAAATAAAATATGATTTTGATCTACTAATATAATATTATTAAAATAATGAATAGTATTATTATTTTTTTATTTCGTTTCAACTTATTTTGAAGACAAATTTAAATTAGTTTTGAACTATTTAATAATATTTAAATAGTGAAAAAATATTTATAAAATGACGCTCTTGACCCATTGGTCAACCCGAACCGCCCGCTGACCTGTAATGTCCCGACCCGACTTGACCTGTTATCCGAAATGACCCGACCCGTTCTCAACCCGAACCTGACTTGACCGACCCGATTAACAGGTCTAACTCTATGTGAGCATTAAAAATGTGCTTATATATGCACTTTAAATTCATTATAGATGCACTTTTGGTGCTTATTTATTCACTTGATATACAATACAATTAAATAAAATATTTTTTGAAAAAAATTACGAAAAATAAATAAATTTTGAAAAATAATAATTTTTGGAATAATAATTTTGGGGAAAAAAAATTCGAAAAAATAAATAAATTTCATAAAAAAATAATTTCAAAAAAAAATAATTCAAAAAAAAATAATTTTTGGAAAAAAATAATTTCAAAAAAAATATTTTTATATAAAAAATATTAAAAAAATAATAATATTTATAATTTTGTCACTCCAATCTTATCTATCAATCTCTTAAATCTTATGGTCCTAATTACTCCTCACTTTACATCCTAAGATCATTATGCACTTGAACCTACTCCATGTATACATCTTATTGGATTGATCGATCCATAGATATTTCGAACAGTGGTAGCATAAATCTGTACATTAATAAATTGATGATGACAATGACGATAACCCTCAATTTTGGCAAACGTCGATCATTCACATCCTTGTTCTAGTGCCATACGAACATAGAAAAATGCCAAATGTGAAGCTTTGTCCCCCATTTTATCTCTGATGCTCAAATCAGATCTCACCAAATGTCAATAGTGGATAGGGTTTCAAATTATGAGAATTGAAAGAATCTTTATTTTTAGTGTTGGTGTGATTCATAGCACTAACTTGTCTACCAATAAATTCCTGTTATTCAAAGATAAAGGTAAGAAAACACTAACCAAGAGTATTCATACTTTGGCATCACAAACCAAATTTAGTACGGGAATCCCACACAAACTAATTACCAATGGCCACATTGAAGCTTCAGAAGCCAATTTCAATGTTAGGATCTCTTATAAACCAATTGTTAATGACCAGTCTTCACAAGTCAATCTCATTGTTGGAAAGTGTTCTCCACCAACTAGTTATGATTTTTTTCCTTCCATGGGAGGGGAGACAAGTTCTAATTGTGAGAAGGTAAATGGAAAATACCCTCATGGGTATCCTGATATTATTCATGAGTATATATAGAAGGTTACAACAGAATCTCAACAATAAATAATAAATACATTCCTAATATATCTAACAGCCCCCCCGCAGTCGAATCGGAAGGTGCTCAGACGCAGAGACTGGAGCAGAAATCTTAGAATAGAGGATAAGGCAACCCCTTTGTGAGGATGTCAGCGAACTGGCTGGTTGGTGGAACGTGTAGGACTCGGACAGAACCTGGGCAACCTTTTCATGCACAAAGTGAATATCCATCTCGGTGCGCTGATGTTGAACCAAATTATAGGAGAGGAACACTACACTGGCATTGTCACAAAAGACCACTGTAGCTCGATGAATATGCGAGTGGAGTTCGTGCAACAGAGAACGAACCCAGCATAATTCGGCCACAACATTTTCAACTGCCCTATATTCAGCTTCGGACTAGAGCGAGAGACTGTCAATTGGCGTTTAGAAGACCATGATATCATCTTTGGCCCCAAATACATACAATAACCTGATGTGGATTGACGCGAATCAGGGAAGCCCGCCCAATCACTTTCAGAATAGGCAGTTAACTGATCAGTAACACCCCAAACAATACTTAGGCCAAGAGAAATTGTACCTTGTACATATCTGAGAATGCGTTTCTTGGCCTGCAGATGTTCTTCCCTGGGATCATGCATATATAAGCAGCATTGTTGAAATACATAACTAATGTCGGGCCTGGTGAAGGTAATGTATTATAATGCACCTGGAAGAGACCTATAGCCAGTTGGATCGGCAACTGGGGACCCGATTGCTGAGCCGAGTTTGGATTTGGTGTCGATTGGGGTTTTGCATGGGTTATAGGTACTCATGCCAACCTTGTCCAGAATTCCACGAGCATATTTCTCTTGACTCAAAAGTATCCCGGATGTCTGCTTGGTGACCAAACTCCCAAAAAATAGTGGAGGTCACCCAAATAGGTCATGGCAAATTCTCGATTGAGGGCAATAATAATCTTCATCAAGAAGATAGTGGAGGAGGTCGTTAGAATGATGTTGTCGACGTACACCAATAGATGGAGGAGGTCGTTAGAATGATGTTGTCGACGTACACCAATAGATGGGCTTGATGGGTGTCGGACTGATATACGAAAAGAGAGGAATCGACTTTGCTGCCTCTGAACCGGAGACATTGCACATAGGAAGCAAAGCGTTGGTACCATGCTCTTGGTGCCTGTTTCAACCCATTAAGTGCTTTGTTAAGACGACATACATAATCAGGGAATTGAGGACTTACAAATCCTAGCGGTTGTTGGCAATATACAGTCTCATTGATAGACTCGTGCAAGAAAGCGTTCTTGACATCAAGTTGGTGTATCGGCCATTGACAAGCAACAACAAGACTCAAAACAGTACGAACAGTTGAGGGCTTGACTACTGGGGAAAAGGTTTCGTCGTAGTTGATGCCATGTTGCTGAGAATAGCCTCAGACCACCCACCGAGATTTGTTCTTGCAAAGGCTGCCATTTGTGCCAAATTTGTGTCTGAATAGCCATTTGCATGTAACAACATTAGCATCACATGGTCTTGGTACAAGATCCCAAGTCCTATTTTTAATCAATGCATCGTATTCCTCTTTCATTGAATTAAACCATTGTGGGTTTTGGATGGCTGTTTTGTAGCTTTTGGGAACAAGAGAGATGGTGGTATGTAGGATGAATATAGGTTTAGGCTTGTTGATGCTTGCTTTCCCACGAGTACACATATTGTGTACGTTTTGTGTTGTTGCGGTGGGAGGGGCAGATGTGGGTTGTGGAGTTGGGCTTGTTGTTTGTGGGCCGTGTAGGCTGGCTGTTTGTGTGGGGGAGATTTGAGGAGGGGTAAGGTCAAAAGTTGTTGGCAGGGATAAGGAAAGTGGAGCAGGTTGGGTGGGATTTTTTATGGCTTGGGGAACAAGAAAATCCTTTAAAAAATGATATTCTTGCTGGGTGGTTACAGGAGATAGGAGAGTATTGCTAGGATAGATTTGTGGGGGAATATTTTGTGGCGCTTGAGGGCCGGCTGATGTGGGAAAGGTGTGGGTCCGATTTGGGTGGGAAAAAGTGGTGGTCTGGTTCGGGTTTTACATGGTGAACCGGACGAGGTCATTAGCAGGTTCCTTTGTGGGCGTGAACCTATAGGGGAAAAATTGCTCATTGAAAATGACACGACGAGAAATAATGATCTTGCTATTTGAGAGATCAAGACATCGATAACCCTTGTGGTGCGGTGCATAGCCGAGGAAGACACACAGGGTGGAACGGAAAGACAATTTGTGGGGCATAGTGGCGGAGATGTTCGGGTAACATAAGCAACCGAACACGCGGAGATGGGAATAGTCAGGCTTTTTGTGGAGGAGAGACTCGAAGGGTGTGTTCATGGACTGTTTTTGGTGAGGGTTCGGTTGAGCATGTAGGTGGAGGTATGAAGAGCTTCGACCCAAATTTTTT
The DNA here is from genome assembly GCA_027886185.1 of Rheum nobile. Lineage (NCBI taxonomy): Eukaryota > Viridiplantae > Streptophyta > Magnoliopsida > Caryophyllales > Polygonaceae > Rheum > Rheum nobile. Next base: position 2,085,022 of record WOAB01000127.1, read on the forward strand.
TGGTAGTTGGGCGTGGAAGAGGAGGGACCGAATGGATTTGTTGATGGTACGCATCATCCGCTTGGCTTTGCCATTTTGTTGGGAGGTGTGAGGGCAGGAGAAACGAAATTGGATACCATTTTGAGTGAAAAAGGATTGAATTTCCTTGTTATCAAATTCTTTCCTATGATCACATTGGAAATTTTTTAGAGGAAGATTGAATTGTGTTTTGACATAGACATGGAATTGTTTGATTTGTGTGGTTGTTTCGGATTTGTACCTAAGAGGAAATGTCCAAATATATTGAGTGAAAACATCAAAAATAACCAGATAGTATTTAAAACCACTAACACTTAGAATGGGAGAGGTCTAGAGATCACAATGAACAATTTCCAATGGTGTGGTGGAATTTGAATTGGAAGAAACAAATGGTAATCTAGAATGTTTCCCGAGCTGACAAGCATGACAAAGACTAGAGTTGTATTTATTACATAGAATGAATTTGTTTAAAGCTAAGCTACTGATGACATGTCTTCCTGGGACCAAGTCTGCATTGCTAGGTTGTGGTGGGGATTATTTGACTCGTCGAAAGGGCCGACGCTAGAGATAGGAGGAATGGGTAGAGGTTGCCTCGACTATTGCACTGATGGATCACGTTCTTGGTGGTAAGATCCTTCACGGATAAACCAAACGGGTCAAATTCAATAGAGCAGTTATTGTCATTAGTAAACTTGCGGACAAATATAAGATTTTTTATGAGGTTAGGGGTTACCAGAACATTGTTCACGCGCAGGTCAGGTGTACGAGAGAATATTTTGTGGCCAATTTTCGTGATGGGTAAGGTTTGTCCATTGCCCACAATAATTTTGGAAGAGGAAAATATACCTGGATTAAAATCGGGAGAGTGATTACCTACACTAGACGACATATGGGAAGATGCCCCCATATCCATATACCAATTGTCGTTGTTCTGATTGACGGGCATCTGGTTGAGAGCATTAATCAAAGCCTGTTGGTCCCAACCTTGGTTCGTCTGTTGCGAATACAGGGCTTGTTGGTTTGGGAAGTTGGAGGAGGGACGCGGGCCGAATCCGAGTAGACCAGGAGTGTTCCAGTTTTGGTTCCAATTCTGCTTGGAGAGAAGCTGCATTAGCTGTTGATGAATGGAGTTATGGCCACCTCCCCTTCACCGACACCGATCGCGCCAACGACCACTGTCGCGGTTTTGGCCAGAGTTTTGTTGCAGTGGCTGGGAGTTTTGGGGTGTCATGGACGGCGGTGGTGGAGTGGGTGCCGTTGTAGGAGGCATCGAAGTTGGGGTCGTGACGCTGACCGTGAGAGCGGTGGTAGGGGCTGATGTGTGTGCACGTCTTTTTTCCTCCAGGGAGAGGATGATGCGAGTCTCCTGAAATGTCGGGAAATGTTTCTAGAGAGATAAGATGTCAACCATGGTGGAGAAATTCTTGTTGAGGCCGCGAATGGTCTGAAGCACCAGGGTCTCATTAGAGATGGGGAAATCAACATCAGATAGACCATCAGCAAGGGATTTCAACTTCTGACAATATTCAGTAACTGTCATAGATCCTTGTGTAAGGCTGCGAAATTCGGACTCAATTTGAATGGCCCGGGTCTTCTTGTTGTCACGAAAGAGGTTTTCAATGGCACTCCAGACTTCATAGACAGTGACATCATTATTGTTGACAACATCGAAGACGTCATGATGAACGGACCCATAAATCCAAGACATAACGGTAAAGTCAAGGATTGGCCATTGCTCATCGGTCAAGGGGGGGGGGGGCATCAACATGTTATTTGAGATTGAATTTGCCAAGGGTGACAAGGAAGAGTTGTCGCCATTTGTTGTAGTTGGGGGGAGCTTGCCCAAGCAGGAAGTGATAGATCCATGACACCCTCGATGACGGCGAAGGACGAAGAGGGAACAATGGGAGTGCACTCGAAGAGAGCTCGACGCAGGATAGTAGCACAGGAGCGCTTCCGCGACCGTGAAGAACACGGCCGCGACCGCGGAAGCTTGGGCCGCCACCGCGGATGCTTGGGCCGCGACCGCGGGCGCTATTTTGAAGACGACCTGTTACAAACACTTTTCCGCGATCGCGAAAGTATTTCCGCGATCACGGATTTGCCACGGCTTTTTAATTCAAACAATTTTCCGCAACCGCAGAAGTAATTCCGCGATCGCGGAAACGAGCCCGAGCGCTCGTCTTCTTGTCTTTATTTTCGAAACTTAGTATTATTTTATTATTATTTGTTAGCGACTATTTAAACTAGCAAACCCTAGTTTTAATGTTATGTCGAATTTGAGTAGTAAAGTTGAGTACGCTCCTTCCTTGAATTTCCAACATCAAACCCTTCGATCCCACGGATCAACTATCCCGTAGCTCGTCGCTTCGAGCAATCAAACATCGTCTCTTCGGTGTCTCACGTTCATCACTTTGATCTCTCCGTTCATCTCTTTGGACGCGTTTGAAGACTATCTCTTTAGCCCTAGGAAAGCCATCACTTTGGCTACGGAAGAGAAGGATTCGACTACAAGCTTGAGGAATCAAAGATCCTTCGTTGCTAACAACACTTCAGGGGTTGTTCGCATCAACTGGCATCAAAGCCTATCCAAGCTAAGTTTGTTTCTTCTCTCTTATTGTGATTCTTTGAAATTTTCCGCTCGCAAACCCAGATTTTTTTTTCCCACCACCACTCACCGGAACCCATTACCGCCGTGCACCACCACCATTGTTCCGCCACCACCACCCTTGTCCGCCACCCTCTCCCTCACGACGGCACAACCCTAATTTCCTTAGGTTTTGGTTACTTTTCCAACAGCCCTAATCTCTATCCTTCTAGCACTATCTTGTTTCCTTAATTGCATACTTGATTTCCTTGTTTCTTGTTGCTTAAGTCTTGCTTTTTCTTTGGATTAATTGCTAGATTAGTTGTTCGATTTAATTCCCTCATAGTTGCTTTGTCTCTTCTTTTATCTCATACACTTGCTTGTGTGGTTCTTTCTTGCTTGATTCGCCATCATATCAAAAAAAAAAAGACAGTGTGACTGTATAAACAAAAACATACATACTATTCTCACCTTCCATCAAACAATACAAAAGGTTTGGGAAGACGAAAGCCTCAAAAAACAAAAAGACACATAAGAAAAGGCAGAGAACGCACCATATGGTCATACTCCATCTTCTCTTCTTTCATGTCTCTATGCAACTCTCTCTGAAAAGGGCAAAATTTTCAACTCTCTTGTGATTAATTCTGAGAAACTTGATTTGATCTGCTTGCACTTGGAAATTTGTGTGTTGTTTGGGACTTGATTTGCTAGTTTTTGCTTTGTTGCCTTCCGTTCAAGCCTCTCCCTCCTCATGAGCAACCAAAATTAGTACGCCCAGCGAAAAATTTCTTGGTTCACTTTTGAGACAAGGACTTGGCTTGGACTTGTTCTTTTGCTTGGTGTAACTTACTTCTTGTGTCGTATGCTTCGTATAGGTACTATGGAGTTTCCTACGACAAGCTACTCTCCTTCTACGGGCCACCGCAGCCCCGGACACATGGACTCCGCTTATGAACAAATTGACACACTTCACCGCCAACTGGCCGAGCAGACTTTCGAAAATGAGCACTTTCGTCGGGCCATGAGTGGCATGAAGTTGCACACGACCGACCCCATGTTGAACCCGACGGCCACAACCAGCCAACCACTGGACCGAAACGGTAAAGGCGCCGTGTCTACCCTACATGATCGCCTACGCTCTCAAATCGAAGGCTACCCTCCTAAGCATGATGTGTCCCGCGTACGGTACAATCCCACCTTTGCTCCTAGAGATGAGGATTACTCCTCGGGTCCCTCCCGTCGTCGTGTTCGCATTTCCAAGGACCCTTTTCCTTATGTCAACACCAATGATCGTCGGGAAAGAGGCCGCCAACATACACGGTATGACGATTCCGAGTCCGAGATTGATGACGACGTTGACCGTGCCTCAGACCACTCCCAGGACAGATTTGAAGACGATGAGGCATATGAGTTGGAACGCCATGCAGAGCTGCGTCTCGCACGCCATGGCTACCGTCGCCACACACCAGAATGGCACCGACCGAGCCCAGGGCGCTATGGACCGCATCGCCCCGACATTAAGGTAAAACTCCCAAACTTTTTTGGTGAATTTGATCCCCTTAAGTTTCTTGATTGGCCGCAGTCCATGGAGTATGTTTTGAATCATTATCGCTACCCGGAAGAAGAACGGGTTGCAACTGCCGCTTTGCACTTTGACGGCGCCGCCAATGCTTGGTGGCATCGTTTCTACGCTGACCGTGAGCGTCACTGTGAGCGTTCAGTCATGTCCTGGCGCCATCTTATGCGGATCATGAGGAAGAAGTATGTCCCCGAGGACTTTACTTCTGAAATGCGCCTCAAGATACAACTCGTGGCCCAAGGTAACCGTTCTCCCCTTGATTTTTATGCTGAACTTGAAGAATTGTCCCATAAGGCAGGTATCCATCACACTGACGAGGACTTTCAGAGTATGTTCCTTCGTGGCCTGCATGAGCCTATTCGAAACCAACTTCGAGTGCTCAACATACGAGACCTCCAAAAGTGCGCACATACGACACAAGAGATATGGTCGCAAGCTCAAGCGGCTAGGAGAGCGTCTTGGTCTCAGCCTCACACAAGGTATGGCTCTAACCCTATGTCAAGTTCCCCTTCTACTGATGTGCGTTCCTCGTTGCAGCCCGCTCCCGCGACTACAACGCCGGCCACTCGGCTGAGCAACACACCGGCGCGCGTCAACGAGCCACAGCAGCGTCGAGCGCCTCTTACCGATGATAAGGCACGGGACAAGGTCTGTTTTAAGTGCCAAGGGCGTGGCCACATACAGCGGGACTGCCCCAACAACAAGCGTGTCCTCTTCTCGACCACCTCCGGCTACGAGTCTTTTGACGAGGACACCCCCGACGCCGGGCCGGTTTTTGACACCTACGGCCATGAGGAGGAGGAGGAATTGGATGGATACATATGCAGCCATATGGATGAGCCAGGCACCGTACCTCTTAGCTTGGTTACACGTCGCATTCTTACCGCCAAAGAAGGTACCTTACTTGACCAACGTGAAAATTTGTTTCATACTAAGTGTGCGGCCCAGGGTGCTTCTTTGAGTGTTATTATAGATGGTGGAAGTTGGTGCAATATCATCAATGAAAAGGTGATCAAGCACTTCAAGTTCGATACAACTCCACACCCACAACCCTATAGTCTACAATGGATCTCCGAGGGTGATGATTCCAATGTTGTGAAGCAACAATGCACCATAAATTTCAGCATTGGTCATTACGCGGATTCGGTGCTTTGTGACGTCGTGCCCATCGATGCAACTCATCTTCTTTTAGGGCGACCTTGGCAATATGACAAGAGAGCTCTTCATGATGGATTCCTCAACAACTACGTCTTCATGCACAATGGAAGAAAGGTAACATTGCTTCCTATGAGCCCTAAGGAGATTTTGCAAGCTCAAGTTGAGAGGAACCAAGTCAAGGCACTTAAACAAGCCAAGGGACATCCACTGGCCTCAGCTGACCGTGGGACGCAACCGAAGTCAGCCCCAAAACAGCCCCCTAAGCCAGTCCACCACGGCATTCAAGGATCTTGTGAAGACCGGCTTCTATTGGCTAGGTCTCTGGATGTCTCTCCAATCATTCAGGGACGTCGTCCTTGCTTTCTACTTGCTCCTTTCGCATGTCTTTTAACTGTTAAAGATCTTGTTGATTTACCCCCTACCGTGACTTCTTCTTTGCAGGACCTTGGGGATGGGATGCCCGAGGTGATGCCCGAGGAGCTGACCCCTATACCCGATGACTATGGTGCGCTTCCTACATTTAACGTCGCTGCTCTTTCTCCTTATACGCCTCATGCTTTTGACGACGAGGACGAAGCAGGGACGCTTCGCAGCCAAGAAGGGGAGATTGATAGCTCCATGACCCCCTCGATGATGACGAAGGATGAAGAGGGAACAATGGGAGTGCACTCGAAGAGAGCCCGACGCAGGATAGCAGCACAAGAGCGCTTCTACGACCGCGGAGGACACGGCCGCGACCGCGGAAGATTGGGCCGCGACCGTGGATGCTTGGGCCGCGACCGCGGGCGCTATTCTGACGACAACCTGTTACAGACACTTTTCCGCGATTGCGGAAGTATTTCCGCGATCGCGGATTTGCCACGGCTTTTTAATTCAAACAATTTTCCGCGATCGCGGAAACGAGCCCGAGCGCTCGTCTTCTCGTCTTTATTTACGAAACTTAGTATTATTTTATTATTATTTGTTAGCGACTATTTAAACTAGCAAACCCTAGTTTTAATGTTATGTTGAATTTGAGTAGTAAAGTTGAGTACGCTCCTTCCTTGAATTTCCAACATCAAACCCTTCGATCCCACAGATCAACTATCCCGTAGCTCGTCGCTTCGAGCAATCAAACATCGTCTCTTCGGTGTCTCACGATCATCACTTTGATCTCTCCGTTCATCTCTTTGGACGCGTTTGAAGGCTATCTCTTTAGCCCTAGGAAAGCCATCACTTTGTCTATGGAAGAGAAGGATTCGACTACAAGCTTGAGGAATCAAAGATCCTTCGTTGCTAACAACACTTCAGGGGTTGTTCGTATCAGGAAGGGAACATGGGTCTTTGTACTTGCCACATTGATGCGATCCTGCATCAACCCAAGCCGGGCTTAAGCGAGCCGCACGCGTCCAAGACCTTGGAGACCACCTTGGTTCAAGACTTAGTCTAGTTTAGCTTCATATTTCTTATTTTAGCAACTTTCATGTTTTAACAGCTTTCTATTTATAGCAGTTTCTATTTCGGGCGTTGCTCTACTATTGCATAGTGGGCTAGCCCATAGGCTCGTTTCGGCCCAAGCCCATTAGGGTCTTGGCCGAGTTTCATTGGCTATTTAAAGCCCCCTTTGTTGTTCTTGTTTCCTACGTTCAAACCAGTAATCTAAGTCTTAAAGTTGAGAGTGAATCCTCCTTATTCTTAGATCGAGCGTCAAACACAAGTCTGCTTCGCATCCCCTTCATTGTCTGCTTCGCATCTCCTTCACCGTCTCGCCCCACCCTCGCCCAAAGCGAGCATAAGAGACCCGTGAGCCATCCTCTAGGTGGTTCGTATCTATCCCGGTTACCAAGAGAAGAAACATTCAGCCGTTGCCTGCCTAGATCGGGCAAATCGTGAGTCGACCCTAGTCGGATCACATCAACTGGTATCAGAGCAGCCAGGGGCACGCAGCGCGCCTTCTTCTCCGACGACACCACCACCACCACAAAACCGACGAGCCTTCTGCCCAGATTTCGTCCAAAAAAATTTCGTACTTTCCGCAATTTTCTTCCATATTCCTGTAGATAATCTCGATACGAGTCCGGACATATAAAATTCGCCCAAAACGGACATCGTTTGACCACTCAAAAGGCCAAAATACGAATCGTGTACCGCCGAAACCCTAGCCTCCGCGACCGCGGTTTACAAATCCGCGACCGCGGTTTTCTACACTGCCGTTTCCGATTCCCTTTTTATTTATCCCAAACCCTAGCCTCCGTCTCCCCTCATAACCCTAGTTTGACCTTTCCTTAACCAACCCGTCCTTAGCTCCACCCGGTTCCATGACCGACCGTTAGCCTCCCTACTCCATGGCCCATTTGTACCCTTACTTCGAGTCCGACGAGTGGGATGACGAACCTTGGTTCGGTGGCGTGAACCCGTACGCGCACCCGGATTGGTTTCCGCCGCCTAGACTCCATGCACCACCGCCACCGCGCCCATGCACCCATGCGTCCCAGCCGCGACGCTGCGCCCACTACCGCGACGTTGACCCGGACTGGATTCCCCCTCCTCGGCTCCAACCACAGGTCCGCACGCACGACCGCGAATGGACCCAGTATAGCACCCACATCGACGTGCGACCCGCTTCCACCGTCCCTGCACTCACACCCGCGCAACGCGAAATCCGGAAGCTACGGCGACAGAATGCTCGCCTCCGAGCCGCGTTGGCCGCGTCACCCACACCCATCGAGCCGACATCCGATGTGTTCCATGACGAACCCATCGTGGAGCCCGCTGCCGCGTAACCGGGTCCGATCTTCAGCGAACCCCTACCGGAGCCTGTTTCCGTGCCGACATCGACTGCAGACGCCCCGACTACAACCGTTGCCGTGCTATCATGTCCGACCCGGACTGAGAAGCCCGTAGCCGCACCACTGAGTTCGACGACGACTGCACATGTGCCCTTGGTTGCAGGTCCGTGCCCCGCCGCACATGCCGTCGCACACATGGTTGTGATTTTCTGCCTTGGCGCGCCAGCGCCAGCCATCGAGCCCGCTCCTGAACCCGATTCTTCCTTGGTCCACATCGAGGTTGCACGAACCAGACTCAAGACCGACTTTGTCTTCCTGCTGCCCGACGAGCGTGTCTTCTCCTTGGCCCCACCCAGCTCGAAGCGAGGATGCTTCGATTCTAAGGGGAGGAGAATGATGCGATCCTGCATCGACCCAAGCCGGGCTCAAGCGAGCTCCACGCGTCCAAGACCATGGAGACCACCTTGGTTCAAGACTTAGTCTCGTTTAGCTTCATATTTCTTATTTTAGCAACTTTCATGTTTTAGCAACTTTCTATTTATAGCAGTTTCTATTTCGGGCGTTGCTCCACTATTGCATAGTGGGCTAGCCCATAGGCTCGTTTCAGCCCAAGCCCATTAGGGTCTTGGCCGAGTTTCATTGGCTATTTAAAGACGCCTTTGCTGTTCTTGTTTCCTACGTTCAAACCAGTAATCTAAGTCTTAAAGTTGAGAGTGAATCCTCCTTATTCTTAGATCGAGCGTCAAACACAAGTCTGCTTCGCATCCCCTTCATTGTCTGCTTCGCATCTCCTTCACCGTCTCGCCCCACCCTCGCCCAAAGCGAGAATAAGAGACCCGCGAGCCATCCTCTAGGTGGTTCGTATTTATCCCGGTTACCAAGAGAAGAAACATCCAGCCGTTGTCTGCCTAGATCGGGCAAATCGTGAGTCAACCCCAGTCGGATCACATCACACATGAAAGGCCTGCTGGACAGCAAGAGAGATGAGGAGTCGTGGTGGTGGGGGAGGTGGGAGGAAGTTCATGGTTGTCGGCGTCACCAATGGGAGGGACGTTCGACATTTTTGGTAGTGGAGGAGAGAATCGGTTCTTTTTTTAGCTTGATACCATGTCAAATTAGACAATGGGCCGTGGGCCTACCTAGGGGAATGAGCGTAAGTATGGTGCAACTGCGCGTATGGGCCTAACACATAAGCTCAGTGGGGTTCCAGCCTAAAACCAATTGACAATATGAGAAGTAGTTCATCAAGATTATATACTAGACAAGTTATGTCCAAACTTTAGATGTGAAATGGGTATTCTAACACTCCCGCTCAAGTGTGACGGGCCTACCTGACCCGTGACACTTGAACCCAGGACCGAAACAGGCTATGATCACCACTTACCACATCATAATATATGCCTTCTCAATCAACTGTTCCTTTTTTTTATCAAAGGCTATTATGATCTTATGATCTATTTAGGTTGTAAATTATGTAATAGTGACTTTCAAGCTATTCCCATGAACAATGATCTCTGTTATAGGAAACAATATCTCATGAATTATACTTGGTTCATTGAGAACTATAACTACCCTATGATCGATCTATGTTTCGACATCGCTAAACCGCCTCTCTAGAGCATGTACGCTTGTCTTAAATATCCTGCAAATACAACCTTTGAAGTGGTAAAACCTGCCGGGATTTATAAGTTTGATCTAAATGTAACCACAAAGGAAAAAAATCAATGATGACCAAAAAAAAAAAAGGAAAAAAATCAATGGCTCTAATCGAGTGCACTCTTGGTTTATAAATTCTAAAAATAATTATTCAAAACCATACCCCACACAAAAACAAAATCACAAATCCTACTTAATAGTAGAAACCAAAACACTAATCACAGCAAGACCAAAGTTACTTGCTAAAAACGAGACTAGGCAAAGCTTACATATAGACAAGCCGACACATTCTACCTTAACTCAGTTTGGAAGAATGAAATCCTTCTGGACAAATAAATTTGATAAAAGCAATAACTCTGAGGCTATAATAATCAACTGTACCTTTGTTTATATGGGACCTCAAAACACCATGGAATCCTTTACAGATTCAGAGTTCAATAAAAAATCAAAACACCAGTTCTTCATAATAATAAGAAACCATTACCCCATTACAATAAGACCAAAATTACTTGCAAAAATACAACATATGTTTTTATGAAAGATAAGCATTTGAAACTGTCGTGGTATTAGTCGTAAAAACTTTTGGACTGATATCGAATCCCTATGCATAATCGAAAAGATTCAAATGATGGCCCTTGTTGAAACAAGGACCAATCAAGAACCAAAAAAAATTCATTTGACAGAAAGCTGGATTTGATACTTTCCACTTTTCACATGCAATAGGATTCTCTGGCGGTATTTGCGTCATGTGAAAATCTTACCAACTACAAAACGAAATATGCGAACTTGAACACATTGATAATAGATTTATTGCTCTCAAATATAAAATTATTGACAAAGCATTGCATGATGCTCATTTTTACATTTGCTCCACCAAAAGAAAATAAAAAAAAATGAATCTTGAATCTCCTAATAGATTTTGTTATACAAACATAAATACCTTGCATCGTTATCGGTGACCTAAACGAAATTGAATCATATGCGGAGAAAAAAGGTGGTAACCCCATCACCCCATCTAGATTTCTAAGACTATATTATCTCAAAAATAATTGTGACTTGCTAGACATCCTAACCCAATGGGGGGGGGGGGGGGGGGTGAATTTCACTTGGCAAAAAAACAGAACAGAAATTAATAATATATATGAAAAACTAGATTGAATTCTCATCCATGATCAAATATTCTACAATGGTTCTCGGGAATTTTCACCAAAAACCACGCTTTTACCTCTTCCAATCATTGTCCAATATCTGTGGAACTAGAAAATCCAAATCCTATCAAAGCACAACCTTTTAGGTTTGAAAAAATGTGGATATCAAGGAAAGACATTGAAAATCTAGTCAAACAAGCATGGCAAGGATCCCATATGTACAACCTCGTCAAAAAAGCACTAGCACTTAAAATTCGTGTGAAAAAATGCAATAAAACAACATTCAGTAATATCTTCAAACAAATCAAAGAGATTGAAAAAGAACTGACTAGGATTCAAACAGATATCATTCTTAGTCCAAATCAAATACTAGTTGATTAACAAAATAGACTCATAAACAAAAACAAATGCTTAATCTCCTTTCACAAAAAATATTGGAGTCAAAGAGCAAAACCAAACACTTCAAGGCAATATATTCTAACACCAACTAGTTCCACAAAATTGATAACGGGAGAAGAAGTCGGAAAACTATTCGGGGAATTAGAACACAAGAAGGGACAATCATTATAGGTCTTGAAAATATTTGAAATGAAATTAAGACTGATTTTGAAAACGATTCATAAAAGGATCAATCAACAACAATAATCTTCAAACCTTCCTTGATAATGTAACAAAAGAAGATTCTGACCAAGATAACACAAACCTAACCAAAAATATCACCAATGACGAAATCAAAAAAGTTGTGTTTACCATTGGAAGTGATAAATCCCCCGGACCTGACGGGATGTCTGCTCTCTTTTACCAAAAGTATTGGCACATTGTTGGACCTTTAGTTATCAAAGCAGTTAAGAGCTTCTTCCACTTTGGCAAACTCCTTAAACAAATTAACCAAACTGTCATCACTCTTATACCTAAATGCGATAACCCAAACTCTACCAATCACTCTCGACCAATTAGCTTTTGCTCCACAATTTATAAAGTCATCTCTAAAATACTCACAGAAAGGTTAAAACTAGACCTGGGCAAACTCGGGCTGGCCCGCCTGGCACGTCCCGCCCGCCCGCATAAATGGACGGATATGGACAAGCTCGCAGGTCCTAAAGGGCCAAAAATACCCGGTCCGGATACCGGGAGGGTCGGGTATAGACAAGGAATTAAGCCATGTAGGGCCAGTTAGCCCGGCCCGGATATAATACATAAATAATTATATATAATATTAAATTAATAAATTATTATTTATCTTAAAAAAACAATTTAAGTGGGCGTCTTCAAGACATTGGGATCGGGAATTTCAATACTTCCTTGCAAATATTAGTTTTAAGTTTCAATCATTTGCAGGGGAGTATACCAAATGATATTGGAAGACTCAAACTCCTTGTTGCACTTGGTCTCAGCTTCAACATGCTAACTACCACCATCCCACCATCCATTTTCAATCTTTCCAGCTTGGATATACTCGATTTGAGTGGAAACAAAATCCATGGACATCTATCGCAAGATCTTGGCCTTCGCCTTCCCCGTCTTTCCCATCTGTATAACTGTTCTCTGATTGTAACGAAGAGAAAGACTGAAGCTCTTTCATGTTTTTATTGTAAGATTAAAATACATTAAACAGTATGTTTGAGTGTGTTGTTACTTTTATTAAATATTTGTAGAATTTGATATCGAAGCTCTTTCACAGGAATTAGGAGAATATAACTTAAACCGGGTGCCGGCGGGCTACCCGAGTCCGGAAATGCGGACGGGCTTGGACAGTTGTCCAAGCCCGAATCCCGGGCTAAGCCCGGCCCGGGTCCGGATAAACGGACAAAAAATTAATTTAGGCCCGGACCATATCCGGCCCGAGTCCGGATATACCCAGGTCTAGTTAAAACGTATCCTGAATAATCTCATCCACCCTTTACAAGGTTCTTGCATTGTTGATCGAGCCATCAAAGACAACATCTTAATAGCTCGTGAAATTTTCCACTCCTTTCGCGCCAAAAAGGGCAAAGAAGGTTGGATCGCCATCAATCTAGATATGGAAAAAGCCTACGACACGATTGAATGAGAATTCATTCTAGTTGTCCTTGATAAGTTTAATTTCTCGCATAGATTCATCGAATGGATCAAAGAATGTATTGAAATAGTATCTTTCTTGGTCTTAGTTAACAATGGCCCTACTGATGTATTCTACCCTAAACGAGGACTTCGTTAAGGTGACCTCTTATCTGCCTTTCTTTTCATACTAGGAGCAGAAGTCCATGCCATAAAATTACAGCATAAAGCACATATTAACAACAAACAAATTGGCTTCAAAATCAGTCAAATGGGCACAAATATCCCTTTTTAGCTTTTGTAGATGATATCCTTATCTTTGCAAAAGCAAATCAATCAACATGCTCCAAAATCAAATCCATTATTCAAGACTATTGTTCCATCTTGGGATAATGTGTTAACTATCACAAATCTGCTTTCCAAACAACCTTAAACACCCCAAACAATATGAAAAACTTGATTCAATCAGTTCTTAATATTCCAAGCTTATTGTCAACCAAAATGCTTTCCAAGACACTATCCAATCAACAACTAAAAAATTAGCCAAATGGAAAGCAAGCTCCCTCTCTCTTGAAGGCAGAGCAACACTTATCAAATCAAATCTTGCTACAAAACCAAATTAGATTATGCAATGTTTCATGTTACCAACATCTATACATAAGAAGCTTGACAAAGTGAATAAAACTTTCCTATGGAACAAATATCAAACATACAAAACCTTAATAGGGTGTGACAAAATATGCAAGAATAAATCAAATAGAGGTATTGGTATCCGGAAAACATTGGATATGAACAAAGAGCTACAAATGAAACTTATCTGGAAAATCTTCGCAAAACCAAAATAACATTTGGGTCAAGATTATTAATGAGAAAAACCTAAAAAACAAAAATATATTCCAATATATTAAAAAACAAATCATTCCAAGCAATGGTCACAATTACTAAAACTCCGGACATAATTCCAATCTGATCTTCAATGGCTCATCGAAGATGGTCATTCGATTAACTTTTGGAAAGACAATTGGGCTGCCAATCTAAATCTAGCAGACATCACCCTTCCAAATACTATCATTAATCCATCAACAAAAGTAAGCGATTTTATTTCTAACAAACATTGGAATACAACCAAACATAATAATGGTTGATTTTCCACCAAAATAACATTCGAACTAATTACAAAACAATCACTTTCTCTACTAAATGATTACACATGGATTTGGAAACTAGATGGGTTACCAACCAAGGCTAGATTATTCCAAAAACATGTTATTGTTCCACTTGCTTGTGACTCAGACAATAACCCACATGAGGACCTAACTCATTTTATTTTCAAATGTCGAGCCACCCTTGCACAAGTCAAATAACAAAACCCATCAATTGTCAACATTATTGGAAGTATGAATACAAACAACAAAAAAACTAGTTGAGTTGCTCTTTGAAATCCAAATACTACTAACTAAAAACGAACAGGTTTGCCTCGCCACTACTTGGTGGGGAACTTGGATCAACATAAATCAAATTATATTTAATACACCAAATTTAGAAAAAATAAAAGACCTCACTATATATATCAAAACACTAATCGAAAACTGGTATAAAACGAAAAAACGTGAAAAAGAGGATGTCATTCAAGCGAAACAAAATCCTGCTCAAAGAAGAAAAATCAGGAGAATTAAGTGGGAGAGACCAAAAAATAATTTCGTCAAAATCAATTTTGACGAAACAAAACTACCCAATGGTGAAACATGTACTGGATTTATTATCAGAAATGAGAATGCATATACTATTCATATGAAATGCTAGAAATATGGAATCAAGATGATTTTAATGGCGGAAACCATGACACTAAGAAATAGCCTCATTAAAGCAAAATCCCGTAACCTTACAAAAATTGAAATCGAAGGAGATAATTTATGCCTTATTAACTCTATTCTATGCATTTGGACTTGCCCTTGGTAAATTAAAATGGTTGTCGCTCATATTCTTATCGATCTCCATTCCTTCTAGTAAGTCCTTATTAGGCACGTTTTTTTAGAGGTGAACCGTTTCGCTAATAAATTTGCAAAACTTAGATTCTCACCCTTAGTGTTTGACCTTAATTCTGACCCAGAACTTCGCGTTCTCATCCGCAAGGATCCTCTAGGCCGGAGCTTGCATAGACACTAGCTCTTGCCTAATTCTTTCCTTATAAAAAAAACGGCATTAAATAGCATACTTTTTTTTGGGAGCAATTAAATATCCCTGATGGGCCTTTGTCTATTATGAAAATTTGAACAAGTAATTAATGATGATATACAATAAAACAAATGTATTAATTTTACATCCACAAATGTCCCTCAAGTTCCTTAAACATCAATCGTTATTGAGGAAGCTAATTGTTATAATATCTCATTTGGATTGAACTTAGATGTAGCCTATCGTTACTTTGCATACGACTCACAAGCTCCATGCTTTCTTGGATCGTTTTGTCCTGCCCCGAAGTTTATGTATCGGGTCAGATTACGCTTTAAATCTCTTCTGATTGACAACCAGTGTATGTTTGATTTTATATCACTTGGGGATTATCAACTTGTGCTTTTTGTCCCTCAATCTAATTTAGAAGTCAACAACTTATGCTTTTCGTAGCATCACAACTAGCGTGATAGCTAGTGCAACCTTTGTTTCTTAGCAGCTTGTTCTTCTCATAGCGTGGCAACTAATGTGATAGCTAGTGCAACCTTTGTTTTATAACATCTTGTGCTTCTCATAACGTAGTAGCTAGCGTGGAAGCTTTTTGTTTCTAAGCAGCTTATGTTCCTCATATCGTTGTAGCTAGCGTATAAGCTAGTGTAATTTTTGTTTCTAAGCAGCTTGTGCTTCTCATAGTGTTTCAGCATGCGTGGAAGCTAGTGCAATTTTTGTTTCTAAGCAGCTTACTTGTGCTTCTCATAACGTTGCAGCTAGTGGGAAAGCTAGTGCAATTTCTGTTTCTGGGATAGTCTTGTGCAACCTAAGTGTGTAAGATCAATATCAATTGCAAAGGAATAGACATTGTCCAATTGACAATACTAAATATCTGTAAAGTTGTCAATAATCAAAAGAGAAAAAATGGGGGTTGTTGGCAGCTCGTTAGGGATGAGCTTCGGTCTAAAACCGGATCAGACCGAAAACCGAATTCGGAAAAAGTATAGACCGAAGACCGGACTGGAAAATACCGGTCCGGTCCACCTAGGACCGGTTTCAGACCCAATTTGATAATTTTTTTAAAAATAAATTGAAAAAAGCTTTAAAATTATATTTTATAATTTATTTACTATAAATAGTATTAGTACTATATTCATATAGAAATATATAATTATATTAAAATATATTTATACAATACATATAATTTAAATTATATAAGTATTTTATAAAAAAAGTTATTTTAAAAAAAAATCGGTCTGGACCGGACATGACTGGTTTTTGGACCGAGCCGGACTGGAACCAAAATTTCAAAAAGCTTGGACCGAAGACTGGATCAGTTTTCATCCGGTCCGGTCTAGACCAAATTATGCTCATCCCTACAACTCTTGCCCGTGAGGCCCAAAGGCTAATGAAATAAAGATTGATGGCTCTGCTACCCGTAAGAAAATAGAATGAAGATGATGACAAATCGTTCCCCTACGGTTTAAAGGCTTGTTGTTTCAAACAATATGTGATATGTTTTCAAATAATATGATGATTTATCATAATTTAAGAGAAAGAGCTAAAAATAGCTGGTGAGTTCGTTGACCATTGTCATTGTCACATCGATTGATGAGAACTTTGATTGCCTCGGACTTTAATTCCAAGGTCGTGATTATTATCCTTTTCTATCAAGTGTTTGAATCCTACTTCCAAGGGCTTGATAATCTTTGCCAACATGAGCCAATGTCTCGCTTTAATGAGCGATTAGTACCCAAATTTGTACCGATACTACTAGAAAACATGTCCTTTTCCGACATTTGTTTAACACTCCTCGACGCCTAAAAGTGTCGCTTGTTTTCATCTCGACGCTTTTCTAAAGCGTTGAGAATTTCAATGTCGAGATTGGTCGACGCTTTTTTTTGTCGATGCATCCCCGACGCTTGTTTGTGGGTGAGAAATCACGTGTTCTAATCCTTTAACGACACCTAAAAGCGTCGAGTATTTGACGCTAAATCTGGACGCTTAAGCGTCGAGATTGGTCTCTCAAATCCATGCGGGTTCCCTTTACACTATAAAGCGTCAAGATATTAATTGGCCCAAAAACCTATATGACTTCATTGACACCAGAAAGCGTAGAGAATAATTGGCGCCAAGACCATACTAGTAATTTCTAAATGGAAATCACAATGTCTAGTATATGCTTATACAAGAAATCACAATGTCTAACCTTTCAATTGTAGAATTTTTATTCTTTTGAACCACCCAAAAGCTAGAGAATTTACAATCTGGTTGCCAATAAAACCTAATAGTGAACAAAATTACGAATTGAATCTAGGACTGAACAAAATCAAGCAATATAAAAATAAGAATTGACATTTTTACTATTTGCAAATCAACAACACGATAAAACAACTTCCTGATTCATTTTACACCGTCCATTCATTCATTTACTATATAAATATATATTATTTGACAAGATCTTGACAAGGATTTTTAAGGACTTAAAGCATCCTTGCCAATATCACAACACCTTCACATTACTACAACAAGCTCAAGAAACCAATTAATCAAAAGGGTCCGCAGAATGAAGTGGAACAAAACTAACCATCACTCATCCTTCCTCAATTTCTTAATATCTAAACCATCTACTATAGACATTAAAGTCAAAACAAAGTTATATAATCCTATAAATAATGAAGTATAAACCGAAGAACAAATAACTAAAATAGTGACTAGTAGTATTCGTGCGAATTAATGAAACACAAGAACGAGAAAAGAAGGCATATGAAGCATTTACTATCTAATTTTTTAGGTTTATTAGTTCCCATTTGCATTTCATCTATACATATATGACCTAATTTTTGCTTCCTTTAATCCCATCAATAATGTATGGAAGCTGAAGATGTAATGTATAACTTTCAGTATTAGTATATCTCTACTCTACTTAATAGTCGATGATTCAATGTAAGGTAATCCTCCATAGAAGAAAAGGATAAGGCCACCCCTTACATTTAGCTTTCTCATAGCTTGCAAAGGTTACGTTACTGATTGTATAATGAACGAACATCTTGCAACTCTTTACAAGAATTAAGGGTTAGCTCATGATAGATTAAATATGAACACAAGGCTAAAGTGGAAAAATAGTGACAATACCTAGAAACAAATAGCAAGCATTTGCTATATGAAACAACAATCAATCACAAAACATATTAAGCTAGGGGTTATAAGGTATTGCCACTAGTACATAACAAGGACTCGGACCCCGGTATTTTTCCACTCCGGACCGCGGTTCAAAAAACGGGATTGTTCTCGGCGAGGTCCGAGATTCAGACCCCGGTTTTTTGTAACCGGGGTCTAGATTTCGGACCCCGGTTTTTACAACTGGGGTCTGGATTTCGGACCCCGGTTTTCCGTGAAAACCGGGGTAAAACATCTTTTTTTTAAAATAAATAAATTGGGACCCCGGTTTTTTTTTAAAACGGGACCCCGATTTTTACAAAAAACCGGGGTAAAACTCCTTTTTTATTTAAAAAAAAAGGAGACCCCGGATTTTTGAAAAAACCGGGGTAAAACTTCTTTTTAATATATATATATATAAACTAAGATCTTACTACAACAATCTCTTCCACCTGAAGTTTGTGTGGGCAAGATCAACATAAAATCAACCCCCAGAAATAAAGAAAATACATATTAAAATCGTGTTACATGATTGAAGTCTAACCTTGTTGTCTCCTTTCTAATCTATTCCTTTGTTCATAGAATCTCAACTATATTATCTTACAGTAATTACAAAAGAAATTCTTAATCTACAAGGGCAAACTCACTTCAGCTATAAGCTGAGTTCACAAACATGGCTAAGAAACAGCAAAAATGAAGAGTATAAAAATAATGATATAAATTTCCTACATCAACAAATACTTTTTGTTATAAAAAATGCAAATCGATTAAGAAAGGAAAATCTCATATACTCAAATAAGAACTACTGTCCATCACAGGAAGCACCCAAAATCTTAACTCAAAGTACTAGGGCATTTTACAATAGAGCTATTAACAGAAGATTTGTTAAATGTACTGATATGTAAGTTTATAGATGATGTGATGAAATAAGTCACTTAGCCCCAAGAAGAAGACTAAGACACATGCCTCAGAGAAAGAAATACAAGATGAGATAATCAAAGAAACTGAAAAGAAAATAACAGAAACATACCCAAACATCTTTCTAATCTCCAAAATTGCCTGTTGCCCATCATCTTCCTCATCAGGGAACCGTCTAAGTGGCTTTGGCTTTGGCTTTGGTTGTGGCTTCTGCAGCAGTGTTTTGCTCCTATATGAGGAGTCTTCCCTACTATACCGGGGTGGTTGGATTTGCTTGGGTGCCTTCATCTGCAACACATTTTTATACATTCAAAAGACAGAGAAGACATAGGTAGCAAATAAAATCCCAAAGTCTATAACTAATATCTTAGCAAGGCACAGACTAAAAGTGCAGTGAAGCTCAGATCACCTGAGGCTTCAAAGATGAAGAAGTTTGCTTGGGCAAAATTTTCAATAAAACAATTCTTCATCTACCGACACACTTGTTATCTCCAAAGATTAGCCATCAGAACACGCCCTTTTGAAGGTCGAGGTTGTCGCTGCAGAATCTGGATGGCACCACGAAAAGTTCAAGGCGGCCCGTCCACTCCTTCCCGGGCTTCAGTGTGATGGGCTTCTCCACTGCCACCCCGTCCACGCACACCATCTGCTTGTACTCCTCGTCCCCAAAATCCGTCATCGTCTTTGCTTTCTTGTCCCATGGGTTCCACACCACTGCAATTGCATCATCACACAAACCCCAATTTGGAAATTCTTAGCAAAACCCATAAATTTTGGATCTAAATCAGTTCAATTTATAAGATTCTAAGGAAGTTCAGGAAATCATCAGCTTGAATCCCTAGTGCACCAATGCCTAGTTTTGAAAACCTCACCAAGAAACTTCATGAGAGAATAACAAAGCAGGCAACATATTACAGCGTCTGGGAGAAGTTATGATGTCAATCTTACCCACGTCTGGCAAGCCTTCTTTGCGCATTACGTAAGTCCTCTTCTTTTCGTGGTCAATAATTGCCACATCGTTTGGGCAACTTAGATAGACACAATCAATCTGAAAAACCACTAAATATTTAAACTTCTCTTTTGAAAAAGCTTCATGAATTCTTTTGCAAGATAGGATTACAGATGTTACCTCAGATTCGAATGTTAAGGCATCTCCCTGCTCTGTAAACCTTTCTTTTTTGCACAAGTTGTTTATGTAGTCAGGCGTTTCCAGCCCTTCCACTCTCACTTCACTGCAGTTTCCATTAAAGTTTACGAAACCAGTTGAGCATTGTAAAATTTGTTCTAGCAAGTTTAAAAGCATCCACAATAAATTCATAAAAAAAAGAATGCTACTATCTAAATACATGAAACCCAAACCTGATATCGGAAACTGACAAGTAAGTGTGGTAAGCAAATGAGAAACTAAACGGCTTCCCATTCACATTTCTTATTCGAGATATCAGAATCAGACTTCCATCAGATGCAAGAGCAACCCTCTGGCGGAACTCAAAACTGTAAAATCAGTTCAGAAATATGATCACCTTTGCAGATACAAGCATCATAACATGAACATGAGAAAAAAAACATAGCACATTGTATAATTTTCAATAGCAGGAGTGACCTTACCTGTGAGGCTAGCACTTGAGGTCTTCAGCAGTGGGTTTGAGTATCAAGTCAACAAACAACTTGGAATTGGAATCGTTTGTGATACCAGCATGGCCAGATTCTTTGCTTTTTGATGGCACCTGAACTGATACAGCTGCTTCAAGATCAGGAAAAAACATGTATCAGCTTATATAACAAGAACTACCATGTAACGACACGATAAAGTAGATGCAACCAAAAGTCTGAGCCTGAATTACTCGGTGCTGGGGGTACATTTGCTGCCCTAGGAACATCAGCATCATCCAATAGAAGGAAAGAATAATCTCTAGTGTCTTTAAGTTTCTGTACTTTTGTTTTTACCTACAAAAGTACTATAAATCAAATGAAAATACCACAGTATTCGCAATTTGATAACTTAAGTATTTACAAATGTTAGATTATATGGAGATAGTTCTATGACATTACTGGATTATGAGGACACCACTCACTCATTCCATTTTTGGGAGCAGATGTACCAGATACCGGGCCCTTTCTACTCTGCAAAAAATAAAAGGATGTAAACCAATGAATTGCTTCCTTCCAAATTACCAAATCATGTATAAAGAGAATATCGAAGGAAGATTCATATAGGTGCATGGTGAATGAAATTGCCAATGTAGATGAATGTAATAGTGGTTAACCGTTCTACTATTAGATGCTAATTCAGTCATAAATGTTAGACACAACTTAGTACAATAAGGTGTTATATATAATCAAGCTTAGAGGTTTATTTGAACAAATAATTAGACATACCACTACAGAGTAATATATGCCAAACAGATTATGAATGATGTAAACGTAGAGGTTTATTTGAACAACATGAGTGACAGTGTTTATATTGGTTGCCTATGAGCAAAAAATGAAGGCCAAAATATGAACTTGCTTCTACATGCTAGCCACACAATCATGATCTCTCACCTGGAATTCGCTCGCCTCTCTCTTTCTCTCTTCCCGCAATTCCTCTCACACTCGGCCCCTGCACATGATAAGCACACCTCTTTCTCACACACGCATACGAACCAAATCAAAACCACCATTTACTCTTTACCTCTCAGAAATCAGAAAGCTTTCCCTTAACAATACCTATCTAGGCTCAATTAAACCTCCGATCAGAGGGATCATAACGCAATGAACAACAGGCTCTAAGTTAATTACAACAAGAGTTAGGGTTTGCACGCTCGAAGACATT
The DNA here is from genome assembly GCA_027886185.1 of Rheum nobile. Lineage (NCBI taxonomy): Eukaryota > Viridiplantae > Streptophyta > Magnoliopsida > Caryophyllales > Polygonaceae > Rheum > Rheum nobile. Next base: position 2,107,028 of record WOAB01000127.1, read on the forward strand.
ACCTTTAACCGAAATTTCTCAGATCCTGACAAAAAATAAAACCTAACAGATGGTTTCTCTCTTTCCCCTCTTCTCCCGCACTATCTCTCTCCTCTCATTCGCTCCCTCGTGCCGCTCATCACCGCTAGCATCAGTCACAATTACCTGCAAAGCGCGACCTTCGTCCGTGTTTGTGGTTGGACTGGTGGAGCTCCTAGTGGTTGGACGGGCGGAAGCGAGCTTGCGCGGTGCGGAGGCTAGGCTGACTTCCAGGAGCGGCAAACAGAGAAGGAGGAAGATGGAGGATGGAGGCGAGCCTGTGAGCTCCTGGTGGTTGGACCGACGGAAGCGAGTGGGGCGTGCAACGAGTTGGCCAAGAAGGGGAGGCGAGACTGCGCGGCGCGGAGGCTAGGGTAAAAGTTACAGGAGCGGCGCAGAGAATTAAGAGGATGGAGACAAGCCTGCCAGCCGCGGTTTTTTTCTTTTGCAAAATAAAAAAAGGGACCCCATTTATACGAAACAACCGTGGTCCGAAATATTTTTTTCGGAAATTTCGTATAATACCCTTAAGATTATGCAAATTTCGTCAAATATCCAAGGGTTTGATTAATTTCGCGTGGTACCCTCAAAGTTTTACCCTATTTCCTGAAATGCCCATCCGTCAATGGCTCCGTTAATTGATCGTTAACTCTAATAATAAAAACAAAACAAAGGCATAAAACAAACGCTTACCTGCGTGGAGGAGGAGACCCGACTTCGTTTGGAGGAGGAGTCCCGACCAAGGTGGTGGCTGGAGGAGGAGACCAGACGACGGTGGCTGCTGTCTGGAACTAGAAGTAGGCGATTGGTTGTTTGGAGGATGACGACCAAGTCGCGCGACTGTGTGGAGGAGACGTTACGAAGTCTGTGACTAACGACGTCGACAGTCCTGGTGGCGAAGAGAACAATGCGAGACAATGGTGTCGAGGTGACGAGGTCAGACGACGCTACTAGACTGGTGTCCGATGACGGGCTGATTAGTGGTCCAATGATTTTACAATTCCAAGTACGAAATTTAGGGTTTTCTACTTGCATTTGGAGGTTATGAAATATAAGTTATTTGATTCTTTGATTTAAGTTTAAATTAGCTTTGATAATTAAGATGTTACTGGATTTGCATATAAGGGATAAGACCAGCTTGATTTAGTTTCAATTGAGATATTTTGGGATTTTTGGTTTGTTTGTCAATTACGAATTTTAGGGATGAAGTAAATTTTCATAATATAACATTTCTCTGAGATTGTGTGATATGGGGACTTAAATTTGCTATGTACAACCCCTTGTTTGAGCAATTTGCAGTACTGAGTGAATGCTGAGAGCTCTGCTAGCTGTAATAAGCAAGGAGTGTCCTCTATGCTTATGTTTGTGTAAATTTACAGCCTCCTCTGTACTATTTATCCATGTCACCTCTGCTTTACACCAGCTGAATCATATTCACTTCAAGTCTCTTTGTCCTATTCCCTGTCTCATTACTGGAGGTTATCTTGTTTTGCTTCAATTATTTTAACTGCCTTTGTTCCATATTATCTATTCAACAATTCCCATGTTATTTTCTGTCTATGTCTTAGCAACATATATATGTTCATGATGCAATTTATTAAAAGACAAATTCTTATAGTTTGAGATGAATTAATAGTGTTGAGTGAGTGACATGCTGTCCATAAACAAAAGCTTGGTATATTAGTAACTTGGGTATGTGCTTACAAGAAAATAATTGGATTAATTCAGTTATTGGCATGGCTTAATGCCATAAGCTGCTACTCCTGCAGTCCTGCAAGTCTTTACTCTTCTTTGAATTATGTTAGTTGGTATGAAGGTGGTTTATTTTACCACTATTGATGTATTGTTGAAGATGATGGGTTATAAATGACTTTTGAAGCCTATTAGCTCAAATGGTAGAGCAACGTGCTTACGCACGTGGATGTGGGTTCGAGTCCCACATAGGCTATCCAATTTGTACCGCAATATTATACTAGTACATCAACCTGGTCTGTTTTCACATGATTTAGAGATTGTCAAGAGCCAAAATGTACGATGAACGAGTCCACTGATGCAAAACAAAAGTTTTGTTCAAGTTATAAATTTGTTATCATATCAGATTTTACATTTTCTAGATGCAACAAGTGAAATAAATAGATAAAAGCATCAACATAGTGGAAGGATAGAACCTGGACGTATCAGGTGGTTCGAAGAGCCTATAACCACTTATTTCTTTATTCTATATGAAAAAAGGAATAAGATCATTCATCAACATGACTCCTTTCAAAATAGCAATTAGGAAAGATCAGTAAATGTGCAATTATTCTTCTAGTGCTAAGCTAATAGGGTCAAATAAGCACTAAGCAATTGGAACTTCTTACAGATGCACAGTGAAATATGATAATAAGTTGATTGATATAGTACTCTGTTGCATCGCAACACACATGGATCCCTGAATCATAGAGGCAAACCCAAACCACACATAGAACAATGTAATTTTAGTAAGCTATTTACATTAAGTTAGGAAAAGTAACAATAACATACAAATCATTTTATTAGCCTATGCGGGAGTCGAACCCACATCTTGTGCATAAAGCACAAGCTCTACCATTTGAGCCAATAGGCTTTGAAACAAACTTGAAGATCATGTTTAAGATCCTATTATCCAACCTACAGAAGCCTAGAATAAGTTAGAAGCTTTATTGTCTTAGTATTCTCTATAAAATGAACAAGAAGGACAAAGGAAAAAAAATCATATACAACAATACTAGCACCTAATACGGTTGTTTAAAAGAACAATCGAAAAAAACATGTAAAGCATTGAAAAAGTGAAAGAATTCATAATTGTGTATTGTCTCACTACAATTTATAAAAATAAAAAGGCTCTCGTGTATCTGTTCTAGAGGTAGGAAAAGAAGCAACAAAAGGTGGAGAACTTTTTACAACATTCCAAAAGATATGAAAAACACTAGTACTCAATCAAGAATGAACGAACAAAAGCAAAAAGAGATAAATGGAATCATAAGATAAACCCACAAATCCATAGCCAAAACCACCAGCCAAATTCAATCAGAAACTCAAAAATGCTTGTCTAAGCATAATACACAAACTACACACGAAAGAGAAAGAGCACAAGAATCATGCCTCAGTTTCTCCTTCTTTTGTTTATATGAAAAACTAGCCTAACAAATTAAAGATAGAGTATTTCTTAATTAACAGAGCACAAGAATCCTCAAATCACCCCACCTTTGCTTGATTTCAAAAATTGAGAGTTGGGGTTCAATTCTTTTGATTGAATCATTTATGGGTTTATAGAATCATCCAATACATGCCTTGACATTTGCAAAAAAAAAATGCATACAAAGGTTTTTAAATCTATGAAATATGTTTGTTGCTATGTTGTGGGTACTGCCACCCACATCAGATCTTATGCATTCTTTACCACAGGCTTTGCAAGTTCGCATTAGGCTTCGCAAGTTGGCATTGTATCATCAAAATCCACAAATTAATTATACGCATTTTCAATTTAAATAAAACCCGACATAATCCATTAATAAAATTCAAACCCCCCAAATTCATTTTCAATTAGAACCCTAAAATTGAAAACCTAAATCCGAAATTGAAATTTCGCATACCTAATTCCTCGTTTGTCTCTCATCATCGCCTTCTCCAGGCATCTCCTTCACCGGCGTCTCGTTCACCGGCATCTCTTTCTCCCGGCGTCTGCTTCACCAGAGTCGGCTTCTCTTTCTCTAGGCGCCTGCTTCACCAGAGTCGTCATCTCCTTCACCGACGTCTCTTTTCCAGCGTCTCCTCCATCGGCGTATGCTCCACCCCAGTCTCCTCCTTGCTCGCATCGGGTTTGGACCCCGACTCTCCAACACAGAGACGCGTTCAAGTTTTCTGATTTTTTTTCAAACTTAACGATTAGTTGACGGATATCTCCCCTCGGGCATTTGACGAAATATTATAAAAAGCTGAGGGTACCGCGTGAAATTTACCATACTTCTGGGTATCTTGCAAAATTTGCTTAAACTGAAGGGTACCACACGAAATTTCTGTATTTTTTAAAAAAACAATTACACCCAGACCACGGTTATTTGTGACTAACCGCGGTCCGAGATATTCACGGTACCTCGGTTGTCCAGGAAACCGCAGTCCGGGATTTTAAAAATAAGATATTAAAAAAAAAAATTTGGACCGCGGTTTTTCGTTATAAACCGCGGTCCGATATCTTTGTTACCCCGATTTTACTAGTAACCGGGGACCAGATATCTTTGTTACCCAGGTTTTTTTAAACCGGGGTAAAAATAGCGAGGTCTATGTCCCTTTTTGTACTAGTATGCATAGCCACACCTGAGTTAAGCTTTCTTACTGGCAGGGAACATAAAACAAGGATAGGTAACTATGTTTTAACTATACAGTTATACAACTCAAAAACTCATGTGGAGTTACTTTAATGTGAATAAAAAAATGTCAAACAAGTAATTTTACTGAAATTGAGGGAGTTTAAGTCTTGGGCAATCAAGTGTACATGATAAATGATCACGGACAAGCTCAGAGAAGAAAAATATAATTAAATGTGATGTTCATGAAAATGCTTACGACCTTTGACGATCTCTCTCACTATGCCATCTTTTTGGTAGCTTATGAACATCAAGATAAACCACCCCATTCATTTTATGCACCCCCATTTCCCATGGTTTGTTTATGATGTATGCAATGTGTAAGTAAAAGGGGTGCTACCCTATGTTGCATACATATCCAAATATATCCAAAAAAAACATTCAGATGACCAGTCAAATCAAGAAATTTATACAAACTTCCTCGTGACTATATACGTTGAGAGTTACTACTTACTACTTAGTTGGACCAAATCTTAGTCAGGTATCCGATGCAAATTCCAAACAAATAGATATTTTACAAGCTGCTTGTTTAAAATTACTGTTGGGCCTCGTTTTTTCGGCCCATTGGATCGGTCCAGTAGCTTGAACCAGACTGTCTTCTAGAAGGTCTTGACAAAGTAAAACGACCTCCAGAGATCTCGGTCCGGTCAGTATCCAGGAGACGACCTCCAGAGATTTTGGGGAGACCAGTACGTAGCTTGACGACTCCCGTGGATCTCGGAGCGACCAGTATGCAACTTGACGACTCCCGCATATCTCAGACGATTTTAACTGACCCACATGCAGGATAACGTCTTCCATGAATCTCGGGCGGATCTACCAACCAATTCAAGCCAAAAACTAGTATAAATATAGAGAAAACTATCTTGTAGTGACACATGATCATTCTTACTCAATTCAAGCAACTTTCTATCATTGTTCTACTATTATTTTACTCAAAACAAGAGATCATTATTTTGCTTAGTCCGTTACTCTAACATTGAAGCGACCGACGGCTAAATTTATGTATTTGATTAGTCTCTCATTCCAGGGAGATAAGTTTATATTACATCCGTTTAATCTCATTCACTTGATTGTTAAGTTGATTTGGATTATTTAGATACTATTTATCTTATTGTTTTCTAGTTGCCCCCTCTTTAATCGATTCAGGTCGGTTTGATCTTTTTCGCCCAAAACAATTACCATATTAAGATTGTTTGCCAAAAACAAAAGTGAACGAAAGCATGTCAGAAATGTTCAGATAAATAGCATCAATGTTCAAAGACCAAAGAAACAATCAAATTCTTACCACGAAATGAATATTATTCTGCAGAGGAATTGATTTATCTCGTATACATGCAAGAAGATCACCAAAACCTTGAGATCCCAAATCCGGTTATAAAAATGTCAACAAAGAAAGGAAAATCAGAGATGAGTAAAGATAGAGACATTAAGCTGGATGAAAATCAGAAATGTTAAAAACCTTAATTTAGATATGTTCCAATATCTTCTGAAGTAAGGTCGGAATTGCAGGCCTCACCGCCACGCAAGTCGAACGTCGGTCGAAGGTTGGTCGATATTGCAGGCCTCACACCAAAAATGTTTTCTCGTCGGCATGAGGAATGGTCGAAATTGCAGAGCAAGAATGGAAGATGAGGAGAATAGAAGGAAGGCGTCGGAGAATCGAAGGGACACATTGGAGAACCGAACAAAAGAGAGGTCGGAGGTTCGAAGGCGAGGAGATTAGAATTTGAAGAAGAGGTCGGAGATTCGAAGGGCGGCGTTGTGCGTGAGGGTTTCTGTCACAAGGAGAGGTCGGAGATTCGAAATTGCGACGCTTGTCTAAACCCTATGCGATGCCTAAAAGCATCAAAATTGTTAGACGCTGAAAAGCGACCGAAAAGCGTATTGTTTTCCACTTCGGGTCCATTTTCCTTCGACACTTTATCAATGTGTCAATCGCAAAGCGTCTATAAATGTAGTCTTTTCTAGTAGTGTGACATGGCATAAGCATATAATAATCATGAGATAATTAAATGAAACTATTATGAATATATTTTTTGCAAAAAATAATCAACTTGATTTAAATGAATTAGTGTTTGGGGTCAAATTTTACCGACCGGGTTCTAAACACGGAACGAATATGTAAATTATGATTTTAGGTCCAATGTGTATGTTACCCATAGGGGTCCCGTCTTCATCCTCGAATTTTTGCCTTTCCCAATTTCCACATTTTGCAGACGTGCAAATCGGCGGGGAAGAGGATCGTTGCGGCGACACTGAACCGGTCCTCGATATGTTGCGCCCCTGCCTCCTTCACCGTTAATGGTGGCTCCCTCTACATCTGTTGGTTGCTTGCTGTGAGGACTATTGAACATTGTGATGCCCGAAATTTGCGGCGGATATATCTGAATCCCCCAACGACGATTTCATCGACCACTATCTCTCTCAATCTCTATTTCAATAATGCGTACAATTAAATTGTTGATTCTTCCCTTTGACTTATAAGTCGTGAGCACTATGAAGGTTCGACTCAGGTTCACCTTCCTCAAACAAGCCTTTTTCGATGCCTCAGATCTGCTCACATATGGATCCGAATGCTCCTCTTCAGTTCCCAAATATGAAATTTCTCAAACCATGTCGAGAGCCACTGCCTAAGAACAATAGCGAGACAAAGAACGCGGGTTCCTGACGCCGGCCTCTGCTATGAACAAATCATCTTGACATCATCCAAATTACCAACCTCGTCATCATCCATTATCTCATCATCCATCATCATCATCAATGATAGGCAAGAAAAAGGCATATGTCCGTAGCTATTTTAGTAATTGACGAATTCCTATACGAATAAAGTTGCCCACTTGAAACGGCTTGAGTAGACCCGAGCACACATGAGCTAGAACTAAGCAGTGTACAAGATGATGGGATCGAGTTCCGCCGAAAGTGGCTTGAAAAGGTTTGTCAGGAATGAGTCGAGGCCACTACTAGAGTTCTCGTCTTTGGCTTCAATCCCCACGGTCGGCACCAATTTGGTAGCATTAATCTATACCGCAATAAATTAATGATGACGACGACGAGAACCCTCAACTTCGGCAGACGTTGATCCTTCACATCCTCGTTCTAGTTCCCTGTGAACATAGAGAAAACCCTAGGAACTCATAAAGCTAAAGTTGATTGCACTTTCACTCAAAACTACTAGTCAAAATTTGACTTGTCTTTTAAACCGATCTTGTATTCCATTTCAAACCCTTTTATAAGAAAGTATAATATTATACTTTTGAAATAATCTTCACCAAATAATCTTCACCAATAAGTTGTGGTTGAAAACCACTTAAAGAAATTTTTATTTTATGCCTTACTTAGGGCCTATAGTAAAGAAAATCTTTCACACCAAGTCTTTGTTTTATAAAACTCAAATAAACGCAAAATAGTTTAAAAGTTTTGAGTTTTAAAAACCTTTGGCTCTGATACCATAACTATAATATCCCTAAATTACCTTAAGAATATTACCGTCAGTGACCTCGGATCACATATCCAAAATCACTCAATGCTTTACAGTATTGATTGCAAATACAAAAAAATACGAATAATAATATATTAAATCCAAAATTGTCTCACAAATGACGTTTCTAAAGATGGCAACTCAATAGTTTATCAAAGTATCAGCGAAAGACATAAAATAACAAACTCCAAAACAGAATCTCAACTTTGTTCAAAGCAAATGTAACAATAACAAAAAGAAAGCACAGTTGCCTTCAACATCGTCTTCCCGCGTCTTTAAGTTAGGAAGCTTTACCTGATGTGCCGTATAGGCCGTATGACACCAGCCAACCATGCAAGAAAAGAGAAAGGTTGGTTAGTCTAATAAAAGACTAAACAAGAGCTCAAACAGAGTGATTCTTGTGATTGTACTATCATTGTCTCTCAAATAATAGTCGGTAGACGATATAAAACTCGGATACTCTCACTGAAGCAATATAAAGAGATATGCACCAAGAGAAGACTCCAAAAGAATTGAGTCTTATAGGAATATGTATGTTTGTTTGGGAACATTATCGTTATCACACAAAGTTTGAAAAACGACTACTTGAATATTTGGGTCCTCGACCAACCTTACCGCATAATGCGAATCCATATTGGAAAGGGGACTTACTTTAAACAAGAGTCAGGGCAGATTTCACGTTATACTTCTCGCCCGAGGGTATATTAAGTATGTGCAAAACGACACTTATCTTATTTAATTTCAAAACGTGCATTAACGTTAAGGATTTTAATTCCACAACCGATCTCGCAATGAGATATAGAATGAGACGAATCTCGAATATGGGCACTAGATAAGTGCACCACCACTTATATTCGAATAAAGGTAGGTCATGACCAAAAGTATTAGGGCAATAATCCTCCTAATACCAAGTTATAACGAAATAGCTAAACCTCGTAAGGTAAATAGTGTTCCTACAAATACTCGTGCTAACTAACATATAAGTCCACACCAAAGTTCATCTAGCACCCTACAATAGTAATATATATATATATAAGGGTCGTTGCTAGAAAATATACAACATAATAATAAGGTTCATTTACACAACAATTTAACACACGAGTTTCCAAACAAAAATTAAGAATATTTATCCCATCTTAATAGCACAATCAATTCATTTTCAATTAAGATGAATATGAAATAAATTTCAAGAACGAACCACCACTTGCCTTGGATTACGAAGACCTTGAATGACGTGATGGAGATGGTTGCTTTCGAAAAGCAAATTGAATCCTTGCTTTATTTTCGTTCCATAAGCGATTCCGAGATGTACACAAGTAACTTAACATAATTAAATTATGATTAGATAATTTATTCAATAACGACATTTGAAGGATACAAGTCTCGATTTTTAATTAAATTTATTTACCTCTAAATAAATCAATTACAAGGTTTTTCAACATAACGATTATCTATACGATACTAATAATCAATTAGTCGTATATTCTAAATAATCATAGCATAAATAAATAAACTACTCAATTTATTTATCAACTCAAACAACCCAACACATTATCCAGTTGTAGTGTTATTCCTTAACAACTTACAGTTTAAGATAATATCATAATATATAATTTAATTTTAATACTTTTAAAATTAATTTAACCCAATATGTATCTAAATAACCTCATTTAGCATACATAATCATGATTAATTGGACAAAAACCGAATAGGTGTACGATTTAGCCATTACCGAATTCGTTCGGTTGGTTCTTGTAGACACCCTCTCGTTGTTTGCTTCATATCTCCCTCGTCCGAACTCCAAATAATGCATGGTTGGTTTCTTTGGAAACTAGACTTCAAGACGAATATTTTCGTACCTAACTCGTAACTAGAGGTGCCCAGTTGAAGGAGTAATTCCTTCAGGAAGTGCACGAACGTTTTGTGGACTACCGAAAACCTAAGGCTTGAAATTGGGTAAAATCCTTCAAATGGATGAGGGGATATTTAGCTTTCCAACCCCACCAATTTCGGTCAAATCCGATCTCAAACGATATCAAATTTTAGATTTTACCAAACTGTTGGAGTTACCAGACTATTTAACTTAGAAGAAAAAATTCTATCAATCTATGCGGTTATAAATCCTGATTTTGATATAATTCGGTTAAGGATAAGTATACCTTCAAAGTCCATGGGCCAATTGAAGAAAACGAGGCTAAAAACCGAGCCAAAACTTCCATGGATGGAAGCTTGAAGCTCACGTGTTCCATGGGGAATAAGGCAGCCACGGCCCACCCAAACTTATATATAATATTACCCATTATATATATATATATAGAGAGAGAGGGAGAGATAGCTTCATGTGAGAAGCTAGCTTAGGGTGAGAAATGAGGAGGAGTGTGGAGCGTTGGATGAATTGGATCAGACGATGGAGAGGCGACACGCTGGAGGCTGTTAACGGCCGTTTCATTAATGGCAATTTTGTAATATCGTTGGCACCGTTTCATTAATGGCATTTTTGTAATTGTTTGAAGGATAGGGTTGTTATTTTTGGGAACGCGCCTTCCGTTCAGAGATTTTGTTCTTATTCTCTTCGCTCTCTGAATGGATTTCGCGATTCGCTCCCTTCGATTGTAAATCGGTGCTTCGATGTCTGATTTTGAAGAATCTCGCTCAATTGATTTGCTATTATTGTGTAAGTTATCGCTTATCTGATGCATTGTTTCTACTATTTCGCACTTCGTATAATGTTCTGATATTCTTCTCTTCGTTCTCGATTTAGGTGTTTGAAGATCTTTGTTTTGTCGTAGATTTTGGTCTGTCAAGACTTATACCACTGCGAAATTGCAATGGAAATTGGTTTGGCTATAGTTCTTTCGTTTCTCGTTAGTTTTTATATGCTTTTGTTGATTTATGTTAGTGTTCCGAGGTTGGATTTGTGTTCGTTGATGCGTTTGAAGTTGTTTGCTTTCGTGCTTTGCTTAGTCGTGTCTTATTGGTGTACAATGAGCATACGTATTTGAACTATTTCAGTTTTTATTTGAATTTCACGCGCTGCGTATGTTTCTTTTGAAGTTGTTTGAATTCTAACACAATTGAACAATATGTAGTTATATTTGAACTATATATTAATATTGTTGCACAATTTACGTCACTGAACAATTAACTCTTGTTGTTGAACAATTCTTCTATACAGTTGAACAATTTAAACAGATAAGTTGTTAAGTGACATGTTGTTAAGGTGATTGAAGTTTTACTATATTTTTATTACGTGTAATTTGTTTTGTAGGTGGTAACGGTGTTTCAAGTGATAATGCTTCAAGCTCTATGGGATATAATGATGTTGATGTTGATGATGCCGTTGTATAGTACTCTCCTAATAACAGTACTGTATATTGGATCCCAAACTGTTCTGCTGAATTGAAGCCTTTTGTTGGCTAATAGTTTGGGACTCTAGATGATGCGGTTTGTTTTTACAAAAGTTATGCTGATTCATCTGGCTTTGAGGTTCGTCACAGCACCATCCACAAGTCTCGGGATGGTGTTGTAGTTTTAAAGTACATGTTATGCAGTAGGGCTGGGTACAAAGTTGGTAAGAACAACACCGGTAAGCGTAGGCGTGTTACTAATCGTGTTGGTTGCACTGCGAAAATAATATTGAAGTTTATTGGTAATGGTCGGTATGTTGTTAAAACGTTTGTTGATCGTCACACACATTCATTTGTGAAGAAGATTTATAGGCACTTTATGAGATCGAACCGGGTTGTGAATGTTGCGCATCAAAAATTTGTGATGAGTTGTGCCAAGGCAAATATGGGTTCTGTTAAGAGTTATCGACTTTACAAACATTTGGTCGGAGGCTATCCAAATATTGGTGCTCTGTCGTCAGACTTCAAAAACGTGAAGAGGGACTTGTTGGCTTTTATTGGAGGTGCTGATGCTCAAATGGTTATTGACAAATTCTTCCAGAAAAAAGAGATATGTTCAGCATTCTACTTTGACTATGATGTTGGCAGAGCAGATCAGTTGACACGTTTGTTTTGGGCCGACCCAGTCGCGATTAAGAATTATTCTATATTTGGAGACGTCGTTTCATTCGACTCAACGTATAGAACAAATAGGTGATTTTTTTGTAAAACAACGTCCTTGTATAATTGAAAGTTATATAATCTTGATTGACATAGCATGTTTCTTTACCTTTTGAACAAACCATGAATATTGTTGAACAATACGTGACAATTTGTGAACACATGTTTTATGTGTTTACTTTCTTCTTGTAATTTAACTTATTACAGGTATAACATGGTGTTTGCACCGTTTACTGGGTTTGATAGTCACCAAAAGTGTGTGACTTTCGGTGCTGCATTGTTATTGAAAGAAGATATCCCTTCTTACACTTGGTTGTTTGATACATTTTTGAAAGCTATGGGTGGCAAAGAACCGAGAATTTTAGTAACTGATCAAGACCCGACAATGAAAGTTGCGATTCAAACGGTGTTTAATCAGACTCGCCATAGGTTATGTATGTGGCATATCATGAGCAAAGCATCTGAGAAGATTGACCCTTCAATGAAGAAGTCAGGTGATTTTTTAACAAAGTTGAATGGTCTAGTTTGGAGCCATATGATTGAACCTGAAGTGTTTGAGGAGAGGTGGAATGCATTAATGTTGGAATTCAATATGCAAGATCACAGTTGGTTTAGACAAATCTTTGAAATTCGCAGCAATTGGATCCCGGCCTTTTTCCGTGATGTGCTTCTATCTTGGTACTCTCGCACCACATCAATGTCTGAGTCCCAGAACCGCTTTTTTGGAAATTATAACAACCGTGCTTTTAGCCTTGTGGAGCTTGTAATGCTTTTCGATGGCACTATGGGTTCACAAAGGTAGTATAACATATCATTTTATCTTTTTAGTGGTTCTGTATGTTTGAACAAACCGTCAAGATATTTGAACATTATACTAGAGTTGTTGAACAAAAAATTTGCAAAAATTAGAAGTTTGAACTATGTGCTAAACAGATGAACAACTTCAATATTTTTTTGAACAAACAACACATATATTTGAACATTTTCAGTAAAATTGAAAGTATGGACTATCTCATATAAACATGGATGAACGACAAATTACTTACCTCGAAAAAGTCAGCTTTCGATAGACGCTTTGTTCCAATCCCTTGCGCCCGCTGACTGCTTCTTGAACCCTCAGCAAAAACTAGCTCTGATGTTGACGGAATTGTTTGTCTGACATCCACATACCCCAGCCCAAACCCTCCACTGTTCATCTCGTATAGCTCTCTTTTTGTAATCTCTTTCCTAATCCAATTCACAAATGTTGGGAAGGCTTGTGGTACAGTACGTCTCCCATTTACTACTCGGTCAACATAGAACAACTGTAATGAAAAAGAAGTGTTAAAGTTGAACAAATTAGATATAAAGTTGAACAAACATATATTTAGGATATTTTTTTTTGCCAAATGGTAAGATTTTATTAATGGTTGGGAAAAAGGCCCAACGTCCTATTTACACACACCAATACGAGACAAACAAAACAACAAAAGAAAACAAGAACAAACAACCTAATACAAGGAACTAGAGCAAGGAACAACAAAAAACAGCAAACACCAAAACAAAGACAGAAACAAGAGACTACAAACAGAACAAAAACACAGTCAAGAGAACACAAAAAACAATAGGGCAATCATAAACAGAACAACCTTACTAGAGACAGAAACAGCTTCAAACAAAAAGACAACAAAGCAAGCTGCCAGACTCAACCAAAAACCAGATGAAGAGCAAACAACACAACCATCACAAACAGGCATCCAAATGCCAACATCAGACAAACATGCTATCAGATTCTAAGCCTTCTTCTCATAGCATCCCCTCTTCTCCCTCTAATTGGCATAAGGTGAAGAATTCTGAATTTGCAAGCTTGTATGATCTTCTTCACTTCTTCATCCTCCTTCACAGTAGCCCCTTTGAGTATTACTGCATTTCTAAGTTGCCAAATGAAGTACACAATCGCCATGACAGTGAGCAGTTTAGAGAGATAGATATTATTGTTTTTCTTATCACAGACAGCAAACCATTCCCACCAAGCAACAAGACTCCTCTTCCGAATATGAATGCCTTGCCACTTTAAAACTTTATCTGTTATATTATTCACTACAGGGCAATTAAACCAGATATGATTCTCATCCTCATCATCTCTTAAGCACAGAGAACATCTTGGGTTGTCAATAATGCCCCACCTGTACAGCTTAGCAGCTGTTGGAAGTCTACCAAGAGTAGCTAACCAACATATAAAGCTCCACTTCCTAGCTTGAAGACCTTTCCAAATCACTGCACACTAAGGAATCTTATGTTCTCTAGGCCTAAGTAGAGAGTAAAGACCAGTTGTGTTCAGTTTACCATCACTTCTTGTTATGAGGGGGTTAGTCATAGAATGATGTAGATGTTGGACACAATCCCTGACCTTCAATAAATTTCTCCACAACCAAGAGCAAGAGGAATTTAACTGAGCATGCCAGATATCTCTTCTCTTAGTAATATTCTGTCTAACCCAAAGAGTCCACAAGTTGTTCTTTTCCCAGTGTAGATCAAAAATGAATCTGAATAGTAGGGTCTTGTTCCAAGAGAGAAGCTCTTTAAAGTTCAATCCTCCATTGCCAAATTCCTGGCAGACTCTACTCCAAGCAACAAGATTCCTACCACTGCCAAGCTCACCAGACCAGAGATAAGATCTATAAAGGCTCTCAACTCTTCTAATCACCTTCTTGGGGAAAGGTATAATCTGCATCCAGAAGGAAAGCACACCTTCCAACACTGCTCTAACTACCTGTGCTCTACCTGAATAAGATATTTTTCTTGCACTTCTATAGTGTAAAACATGCTTCAGCCTGTCATATAGTGGACCATATTCATCAACTTTTAGCTTCTTAGAGTGAAGAGGAATGCCAAGATATTTAACTGGAAAGACCCCCTGAGCAAAACCAAGGAGGTTGGCATATTCCTCTCTTCTGGCAGGACTAAGGCCTCCAAAGAACACCTTAGATTTAGAGCAATTAGCCACCAAACCAGACTCCCAGGCAAAATCACTAAGGCATTCTTTGATGATCTTTAAAGTAAAAAGGGAAGGCTTACAAAAGATCATAAGATCATCAGCAAAAGCAATACTCACCAACTGAAGCTGCTTACACTTTGGATGATAGCCAAATCCCTTCTGCCTACTTGCTTTGTTTAATTTCCTGGCAAACATTTCCATAACAATGACAAAAAGAAAAGGGGAAAGAGGGTCACCTTGTCTCAATCCTCTTCTACCTTTAAAGAATCTTTTGGCTTCTCCATTGATCATGATAGAGTATGAAGGTGTAGAAACACACTCCATAATCCAGCCAATAAACTGCTCAGGGAAGTTAAGGTATAAAAGAGCTTTATGAAGGTAATCCCAACTAACACAATCATAAGCTTTTTGAAGATCAATTTGGAGAAGGCATCTAGGAGAAATATTTTTGCTGTCATAACCCCTAATGATCTTCTGAGCCAAAGCAATGTTATGAGCAATAGATCGGCCAGGAACAAATGCTCCTTGATTAATGGACACAATCTCATCAAGTCAAGGTCTCATTCTCTTCACAAGGACTTTTGAGATGATCTTCAGCACTGTATTACAACAAGAGATAGGTCTGAAGTCCTTGACAAGGAAGGGATTATCTACCTTTGGAATGAGGCTCACAAAGGTAGCATTAGACTCTCTCAGAATTTTGCCTCTCCTGAAAAAATCTTGAACAACAGCAATAACATCTTGTCTCACAATCTCCCAACCATTTTTAAAGAAATGACTACCAAAACCATCAGGCCCCGGGGATTTCAAGTTACCTATATTGAAAGTTGCATCTTTAATCTCAGCTTCACTAGGCAAGGAACAAATAGATGTATGATGAACATTATCAATTTTATTGCCTCCATAACTGTCAAAGTTTACATTAGCAGTCAAGCCTTGAGTACCAAAGAGATTGATGTAGAATAACAAGATTTCTGCTTCAATATCAGCTTCAGAATCAATCACTTGGCCATGAGCATTTTTCAGAGCAAAGATGCTAGACTTAGCCTTCCTGGTTTTTATCCCATTGTAGAAAATTGGAGAGGTATCTTCCCTAAGTTTTATCCAATCCACCTTGGCTCTTTGAGCAATAAAACTTTGCAATTGGCTCATTCTCAGGTTAAGCTCTTCCTTAGCATTCACAACCTCATGTTGCTTAGCCACACAGGAAAAGTCATGTTGAAGTACATCATTAGACTTCTTTAATCTTTCAACACATTCTTCCACCATAATTTCCAACTGCCTGAATCTGCCTTTCTGCCATCTCTTCAATACTGCCTTAGTTTTCTTCAATTTAGAGGTCAAAACATACTAAGCATTCCCATTCAGAGTGTCCTGCCAAGCACTGGAAATCAGATCAAGATAGTCAGGCTCCTCAGTCCAGTAATTTCGAAATTTGAAAGGAATCCTTTTGAAGCCAGGATTAGGATTAATATGAACAATAGCTGGAGAGTGATCTGAAATGTTGGGATCTACAAAAAACACTCTAGAAGTAGGAAAACTGCCATCCCAAGTCTGATTAATAAGAACTCTATCAAGCTTACAAGCAATTCTATCTCTCCCCTCTTGTTGGTTACTCCATGTATAGTAAGCCCCCGAAAAAATATGATCACTAAGATGAGTCTGATCAAGAACCTGCACCAGCTCTTCTGAACAATGAAACAAATTATTCCTAAAAGAGATCTTCTCAGCTGACTGAAGCAAACAATTAAAATCTCCCAAGATAACCCAAGGTTGAGTGATACCATTAGCTAAATTCAGTAAGTCATTCCACAGAGATCTCCTCTCAAGCTTAGCATTGAAAGCATAAACAAATGTAGCATAGAAACAAGTCAAATTATCTCTGCTAACCACCTTGCAATGTATCATCTGAGGAGAGATTACAAGAGGAACAATATTTAGCACCATAGGATTCCAAGTGACCCAAATCCTGCCTCTATGATTAGGCAAACTATTAGTAACAAATTGCCACTGATTCATCAGCATCTTAGAGAGAATAACTTCCTTGTCATGAGGTATTTTAGTCTCAAGAAGACCAACAAGACTCATCTTATTTTTGTTCACAAACTCCCTCACAAAGTGAGGTCTAGGGGAATTACAGCATCCCCTAGTATTCCAACTTCCAATAATGACTTCAATCATTATCTTGCATAAGAGAGCTGCTACAACTCATGTGAGAAGTCATGTTAGCATTCACAAAGGAGCAGGTTTTCCCCTTCTTGGTAGGAGTAGGCCAAGTTCTGTTTAACTGGCCCTTTGATAAGCCATCTACTGGATCAATATTATCTTCCAACACAACAACATTAGGGGAAATTAGCTCAGTTCTGCAATTATTCTCAACTGGCTTACTCTGCTTACTCTTAGACATCTCTAAAATAATATTTGGATCAGCAACTATAGAAGATTGAGGCTCATTTCTGTAATTATTATCAACAAGCTTACTTTGCTGATCTTGAGCAATATCTCCCTCAGACAAATGTTGCTTGGCAACCCAGACATATTTCTTATCCTTAGCAACCTCTTTCTCAGGTAGATTCTTCTTAGTCCTCTTATGAATTTTTTGCTTATTAGTTGCATATACCTCCGTGGAATGGCCAAACACACCACAAACAGAGCAAGTCCAAGGCAACCATTCATACCAAATGCGGATCTTATAGATTGTTCCATCTGGTCCAATTAACTTCACCTCAGGTTTCATAGTATCCTCCACACTAACCATAACCAGAAGTCGAGCATAGGAAATATGATTCCGAGTTGCAGTAAATTGATCCATACAAATTGGAGTCTCAATCATACTGCCAATGATGCTTAACATCCTCTCTGAGCAAAAGATTGGATCAATATTACGCAATTGAATCCAGGCCGGAACCTTGTCAAAGCAAGACCATGCCATAGGAGTTCCCGACTTCCATTCCTTCAACACCAGTGGTCTCGAATCCAGAATAAGCCAAGGCCCCTGCTCCATAACCCAATTCATATGCTCACGGCTTTGGAAACGAAAAATCCAAATGCCATTCTCTCGCAGATCGATCTCTGGGGGTTCAACTTCCCAATTCTGATTAACAAATTCCTTCATAATCTCAGATGTAACATTCAAGCCAATAACCCCTCCTATTAGAGTGAATTGCCATTTTATCATCTCCAATTTCACATCACTTAGTTGAAATTCATAAGTATCTCTGTTTGAAAGTTCAATTATGTCCAGTTTAAATCCTAGATGCTTAGATCTAGGTTTAGGACCTTCAACATCAGGAATCACAGGAGATCTAGCACGTGGAGGAGAAGATTTCGATACCGTCATGACCGATTCATCCTGAGAATTCTCACTTCTGATCTCCACAATTGGAATCTGATTATCACAAATCGGACTCGCTATCTGACTCTCACTTCTGATCTCCATGGTCAAAATCGTAATCGGAACTTGTTTGGATTTGGTCGGAACTTTCTTCGCCGGAAGAACAGCTCCGATCTGGACTCTCATATCTTTCTTCGTAACAGAGAATCCAGCTTTTCCTTGCTTCTTAGCTTGCCTGGTTGTCACACCCCCTTCCGGACAAGCCAGAGAAGCCATCGGCGACGAGATCAACCTTGGTCGGTAAAGACTTGGGGCATAAGATATATATTTAGGATATGTTGCAGCAGTAAAGCATCATTTTGAAGAACCCCTGCTTGAAGTTGAACACATGTTTCTTGAAGTTGAACAAATTGCCCTTGAATTTGAACAAAGCTTCAAAAAACCCAGTAAAATAGTGTATAGTTAAATTTGAACAATAAATATTTAAAATTGAACAATTACTTACAACAAGGAAGGGGAGCGATCCCTTGAACATTCCTTTAGGGTTTTTCTTCCAACTGTTTGTGGTTTTGACGAGGCTGTCCAGCAGGTAACCATACCAATTCATGTCCTTGATTCTGTCAACATCTTCCAAGCTTCTCAACAGCGATAGATTCGCTGTGCTATTCGAGTTTCCCTCAACCAACAATGTGACAAACAACACAATAAACGTCCGTTTGAAGAATGGACCTCTTTTCCTGCACTTTTTTAGCATGCTGTAGACATGGCGTGGTAAGATGCGGTGTTCATTTTCTGTGAATCATTTCACCCAATTGTCATGGACTTCATCAGCCTTTGTTCTCTTCTTGTTTGACTTTCTCCTTATTTCTATTTTCCGACTTCCTTTAGGCAATCCCATTGCAATAAGTACATCATCTTCTTCGATGTGCACTAGGGTTCCATCATCCATCTTCAGGCTGCACTTGTTAGCATCAAAATTCTCGACAATCCAATAACCTAAAAACCTCGGTATTCCACTGAGGTTGAAGTTGAGAAGAGATCCCAAACCCATGTCCACCACATCCTTCTTTTGGTCACTGCTCAATTTCTGAACAGCTTTGACAAACTTACTCGGGTTTGTTCAGTATTGAATGCATGAAAACCCTCTTTTGCCCCTTGTGTTGTTGAGTCTCACTTCATCCTCACTTGTAGTTTGTGGATGTTTGGATGTTCCCTTGACATTTTTTCTTTTAACTGGAAGTTGTTCATGATCATCTCCCGAGTGCTCTTGTTCATCCTCCCCTATAAACTGACTCTCTTCTGAATTATCAGAGCTTGATTCAGACTCATCATTCGTTGTGTTATTTTCAACCTGATATTCAGATTCTTCTTGTTCTATTTCGTCTGAGCTCTGTTGATGTTCATCTCCCGAGTGTTCTTCTTGTTGCTGACTTAATTTTTGCTTATTGTTGTCTGCAGGGTCATGTTCTTCTGCAACCTATTTTCTCTTTTTCTTTTCGACATAGACCGCAAGTGTTTCTATGTCTGCATATAATATAAAACAAAATAATTAGTTTTTATGTTACACACTGTTTTGAAGGTTTAACAAATTAAACAGAGTAGACATATGCTTGTTATGCAGCGCCGCAGGCGCTGCATAACAAGAAGAGAATATAGTGTGAACAAATATAGTGTCTGAACAAATAAACATTATATTTTATCAAAAGAAATATAATATTTGAACAAACTAACATTAAATTTGAACAAATAAATATAATGTTTGAACAAGAAATTTGAACAAACAAATGTAACATATTATTAACACAACAGTTCAAACTCCAAAAATAATTCATATCTTACATTGTGTTTGTTCAAATATATTTCGTATCTTCTTATGCAGCGCCAGAGTATTTTTTAAACTCCAAATAGGATCAAAGTATTTTTTAATTCGTTACCATGTTTGGTTGAGGTTGTGTGAGTCCTCTTATGTTGAATGCCCCCGTTGTTCTTTTGTTTGCTTCTAATCTCTATTTGAGAGGTATAATCCTCCCTCACTATCATGGTTGCATCTCTAAACTCTATAATCTTTTGCAGTTCATTCACGCTTGAAAGACGTTTTTCATTTTGATCTAGATTCGGAAGAAATCATTTTAATATTTTGTCCCACAACAAGTAATCTTCAAGTTAAAATTATGTGAATACATAAAAAAAAACTGAACAACCAACACATATAATTTAACTAGATATATGTCTTGGACATTTTTGAAAATTGACAATTTGAACTATCTACTGACAAGAAGAACAACATCACAATATTCTTGAACAAATAGAACATGAATTTGAACATTTTCTGGAAAACTGAAAGTTGGAAACTATTTGATAAAAGTATGAACTATAACACATTATTCTTGAACAACTATCACATATATTTAAACATTTTCTGGAAAATTAAAAGTTGGTACTATGTGATAAGAACAGGAACATTATCAAATATTTCTTGAACAAATAACACATATATTTGAACAAATTATTGTTTGCCCTATCTGATGAAAACTCGAATTTTACCTTTAAGCACTCTTCTCGCTACTGTCTTCGATCTGACCATTTTCGGTTCCTGATGTGGAAAGATAACATGAAGCAACAGTTAGTATTAAATACAACTTATCTTAACTGCATTTTTTAGTTTTAGCAACGAAAATCAAAGTTTTAAGCGTCAATCGTAGTTGAAAGTCGGTTAGGTTAAGATAAACATGCAGATTTTAACAACGAAAGTACGCAGATTTTTAGGTTAAAACTCGTTACCTTTGCTATGGATTAGAAGCTACTTCAAATCGAAGAACCTTTTGTGTTCGTTTCGAGTAAATGTCTTCGTTTCGAGTAAAAATGAAGAGATTCGTGTGATTTCCAGGGGGAGAGAGAGAGAGAGAGAGAGAGAGAGAGAGAGAGAGAGAGAGAGAGAGAGAGAGAGAGAGAGAGAGAGAGAGAGGGAGAGAGAGAGAGAGAGAGATAGCGTGGGCGAGGCAGAGAGAATATGAAGCGTCTGGAGACGGTTGGAATTTTTATTTTTTTTTGAATTTTAAAAGCCTGACGGTGTTATTAACGCCGTTAACAATATTAGTTTCTCCCATCAGAGGCGTGCTCCCTTGATCACTTTGATCCGGCGCTCCACAACGCTCCTCATGTTTCACCGGAAGGCTCCATTTCACCGGAGCCTGACTCTATATATATATATATTCTAAACCACATTTATGAAGAGTGAAAATTTTATTTTGAATTAATTCTTACAATTTGAGTTAATTCAAGCATAAGTTGCATATCCTTATAACTTAATCTTATTTAAATAATAATTTATATATTGTCAATCTTAATCTAAATATTGTAGGTTAAAATTGATATGACTAACAAGGTTATCATTAACAGAGTGTTAAGATAATTTTTAAGTACACTATGATTTAAAAAAGAAACATACTTTTATGAAATAAAAATATATGTTTCACTTTATTTACTTGGAATAATAAAACAAAAATTCATCCCCTTTATTAAATATAAAATTACGTTTATGCCCTTAACTAAATATGATGGTTATTACAAACTCAACCTTCACAAGCAAGATAATCAACAGATATATTAGATAGTTATTATGCAACTAGAGAAGTTTGCCTAGACCGAAACAACTCTATTACATGTACGAAATAGTCTAAGAAATAACGAAACTCATCTAAACAAACACATATATAATAGCCTAGGAGAATAAGCCCACTATAAGACTAGCCACAAACACATACATAATACATGACAACAATAAGTCCTGCAAACAAAAGTATTCATGATTCTGCTCCATAATGGACATGTTGTTTTCCTTTTGGTTCCTCTTGCTCCCTAACACTAGACAACGATCCAACAGAAGAAATTGCTCCTTACCACTAGACAAAGTTTAATACTTAGATCAACTGATGTCTTCAATTGAAAAGAAGGCCATACCAGCAAGGGGAGTAATCAACTTGTCATCTTCCAACTACAAAAATCAATTAAGATTAGGTAATTCAAAGAACTCTAGCAACTCAAACATGCACAACATTCAACTTTCAACAAATGTCTTCCATTTCTAAAAAGAAGAATGAAAATTCACCAACACATAAAGACACTACAAAGGCAACGTACATGCAATGAAACATGCTCTGAGATAGCTGATGCCCCATACACTTAAATATGAGGTTCAAAACATGGTATACAAGAAATCAGTATATCTAACCTTTAAAATGCAGAATTTTTATTCCTTTGAACCACCCAAAAGCTAATGAATTTCTGTCAAGTTGCCAATAAAACCTAAAAATAAACAAAATAAAAAATTGAAGCCAAGGATTAAGCAAGACAACAGGTCGGAATTACCTTGAGCAAGACACTCGCCAAAAGAATCCCACCTTTAGCCACAACACCAGAAATTGACAGAATTGCAGGCCTCGACACCACCAGGAACGATCAGAATGACGGGAGAAGTTGTCGGAGATTCGAAAACGAGAATCGATGCAGGAGAGTACTGGAGGGATGAGAGTATTGGAGAGGGTTTGTATTGGAGGGAGAAGAGTACTGAACGATAGAAGAGAATGGAAGGGCAGGAGAATCGAAGGGAGGAGAGTACTAGAGAGGTCGGAGAATCGAAGATGATCGATCGAGAAGAGTACTAGGCAGCGTTGCGGTGAGGGTTTGTATCGAGAAGATGGAGGCGCGATTGTACATTATAACGAAAAGAAGATTCGGTGTTTTTATATTTTTTTCAAATCCAAATTAACATCTTGATTACAAGGGTTACGCGATTTGACGCTTTTTTAAACACTTTCGACAAAGCGTCGAGATATTAGACATTGACAAGTGTTGCGAAAAGCGTCCAATTTTCCACACCGCATCGATTTTACTTCGACACAATATAGATGTGTCGACCCAAAGACGTCGAAAAATGTTGTCTTTTCTAGTAGTGATTGAATAATACGATAATGAAGTCAGGATAACATTATACTTAGTATAACCGATATTCGAATAATACGATCTTGATAACGAAGTTAGAATTATATTTTATTTAGTATAATCGATATTCAAATAATACGATAATGAAATTTAGATAACATATATTAAGTACATAGGATATTGCATAATACGATAATGAAGTTAGGATTACATTATACTTAGTATAACCGATATTCAAATAATACAATAATGATCTAAGAATTACATTATACTGAGTATATATACGTTATTGAAAATAATACGATAATGAAGTTAGGATTACATTAAATACTTAGTATAACCGATATTCGAATAATACAATCAAGAAGTTATGATTACATTATACTAAGTATGTACAATATTGGATACTACGATAATGAACTTAGGATTACATTATACTTACTATAACCGATATTCGAATAATGCGACAATACATAGTACGAGCACATGTCCCGTAGACGTGCATATATTAAAAATAATAATTTTTTAAAAAGTTTTTATATATATATTTTTTTACAAAGGCACGCATCTAAATGCATGTCTGTATTAAAAATATAATTTAAATTAATCTATTTTTATTTTAATATAGGCACACATACAGAATGTGTGCTCGTCCTCCACACGTGCCTTTTTTTCTTTAAAAAAATATGTAGGATCGTAGATGTTACTAATCAAAGAGAATTGAGCCTTCAGAGAAGTTTAGTTCCTTAGCAACGGAAATAAGTAACTTAATAGATTCAAGACAAGTTCCTTAGAGTGGGAACCTTTGATAACCAACTAGTTATCCAGGATAAAACCCACTACATTTCTTTCAAAATGATTTCAAAGTCTACTTCTTTTATTTAAGCTTCGATTATAATCAACTAGAATAGAACACACAGATTAAAGACTTAAGACACACTTAAAGCTCTCTACCTAGTTTGACCTAATCAAGCACTCAAAGGCAATAGACTTACACAGTTCTTCTCACAAGAACAAGCATGATTTCTCTTCACGTTCAACTCTGAATGAATGCGTAAGAAATGAGAGATTTTGATTACTTTTTTTATACATTTCAACCGAGTAGAATAATATTTGCAGCTGGTTGATTTGCACAAATAAATAACCAAAAGAAAACAGAAAAGATAATATTTGTTACCAAATAATATCATTCCCGATTTTACATCTTATAGTTTCCATAAAATATATTAAAATAATCTTCTAAAGATATGGAAACAAGGATATGTTTTATCTTCTCTCCTAAGATAAAAGATCTATCCTAAACAACCAACACGTTAAAATCTTCTCCAAATAGCGCATCACTTCTAAGCAGCCAATCGTCGCTCTCTGAGTTCCTATGCCAGTTCCCAATTCTGACGTCTTGGTCTTTGTTCTTCATTTCCTGAACCTGAGTTCCTTGTTCAACTACACATGTGAAAGTATTAGTAGCAAAGTGTTTGTCATCGCAAAAAGTAGGAAAACTGAAGGAGGAAACTTTCAAGAGAACTAGAGTTCTTGAAAGTTCACATCCTAACAATTTCCCCCTTTTTGATGATGACAAATAAGTAGAACCTGTCATATCTAAAATAGGCATGAATGATATGAGCATGACATATGAAGCTAGATGTAGAATGATCATTAGTGAATTGCATATTCCCCCTCAAGTCCTCAATAAATAAACCGATTATCTGAGTTCCCCCTTAAGATAACAACCAGTTCAGAAGTTCCTTTCAGCTTATTAGTTCCAAATAGCAGAGTTTGTTCCCCCTTTTGACATCATCAAAAAGAACCATTTAGATGATAAGCGAAGAAATTTTAGAGAGATTCAATGACTTATTCGGAACTCTAGAGAAATGACACCGTAATAGAAGTTGAAAGTAGGACTTAACAACGCAAGGACACCAAAATATTTCATTAAATATAATTAAAACATAGATAACATATAACAATAAAAAACACTCAGAGACACACAAAAAGGATCATAATATGGAAGTGGGATCCTAAGGGAACTAAGGGTTTGGGGCATCTTGCCAACTTCAGATTTCGCCTGAAGTTGAAGGACAGAGTGAGCAGAGGAGATGAGATCGTCATCGGCTGTGCTCCAGAATTCTTCACCAATGATCAACGGCTCCAAAATTTTCCTGGAGGCGAATACAGAAGCAACATCAGAGGGCAACGAAGTTTCAGGCGGTGCAGCAGCTCTGGTTTGGGGCATCTTGCCAACTTTAGATTTCGCCTTCTTGGCTTTGGGAGCATCGTCCAGTTGTAACAAGGAGACACCTTGTGCCCCCTTTGCAGCGCGCCTCTTGACACGAACAACCATCGATTGAGAATCTCCAGGCGGCTTGACGGAACCCGGTGGAGTTGGGAGAAGGTTCACATGAGTGGGCTCAATCTTCTCGGAAGGAGAGGAATGATGGGAACCTTCTTGAGTCGGAGTAGGGGAGTTCGGTTTTGTCGGTGTGTGCTTAGAGGAGTCTGACTTGGATTGCTGCACCTCTGGATAGCGGCTGATGGAACCGACTTAGTTGGTTCCTCCACCGACTTGGCCTTGGTATGAGAAGGGGCCAAAGATGTGGAGGAGACAGCCTTCTTCTTGCAAAACTCGACTAGCATGGCGCGTTCTTCAGAGGACAAGGATTCGATTTCGTCGTCCATTGGAGCAGATTTAGAGCTTGAGAGATTTGAGAGTTGAGAAGTTATGAGAGCACGGCAAATAGCTGTGAGAGACAGAGAGAGATTGAAGTCGGTGCCGAATTAGGGTTTCACTTTCTGCCTTTTATAGATAAGGAACAAATTCTATCCAAAAGTAGCCGTTGCCAAATCTCCTCAAATAAGATCTTTAGCAAATAAGGGAACTCAACATCCCATCATAAATCATTACCAAAATTAACTCAACTATCAGATCAGAATCAACCATCAATCAAAGATTTCCAACGGGTAGAAACGCAATAACTGTCCTCGAGAATCAGCAAAAAACCAACAGATTTGAATTCTGGCTGTTGAGAGCAATTCCCAGTTCCTTTCTTCAGATTTTGACACAGAGTAGGATAGATATGGGTACATTTATGTAGGGAACCAAGCAGCACTCAAGAAAAGTACATACCCATATCAAGAAAATTAGGTTGGCAATTTGACACCACAAAGATAATTCCCAGCTGTGGACTAAAAATGGATCATAGGGAATTATGCAATGCAGTCAAGCTTAGGACGGTTTAGTAGTCAATTATCATTTCGGCTTATAATGACGGTTAAATAGGATCAAAATGACTATGTTTGAGGCCAACAAAGAGATGTAATCCAAGTTTAATCATATCATAAAATCATGAGATCATGCAAGAATATTAAGAACATGCTTTAGAACAACTATTACAGGACATGCGAGGTCAGCATAAGATCAAATATCATCAATATTTTCAAAGAATCATAGAAAAGATCAAGTCTAGTCAAATCGAGGGAACTAATGAAAGCTACTGGAACTACTAGTTTAGGGAAATCATTCCCAGAAGTAACCTTAGGGTCTCAAAAGGTTCCCGATTCAATTCTTTGGTGAATAGCAAAATGTTACCTTTTTCAACACGATCACGCAAGAAGTGATGACTAATATCTATATGCTTGGTTCTGGAGTGATGTACAAAATTCTTTGAAATGTTGATGGCACTAGTGTTATCACAAAGAATCTTAAGGGGACCAAGGGGCATACCAAAGTCGGAAAGTTGTTGCTTGAGCCATAGGAGTTGGGAACAATAAGCCGCAACTGCAATGTACTCAGCTTCAGTAGTGGAGAGAGCAATGGAGTTCTGCTTCTTAGAACCCTATGAGACCAAACATGGTCCAAGGAACTGTTCCATTCCAGAAGTGCTCTTCCTATCGACTAGGTAACCCGTATAGTCAACATTTGTGTACCCAAGAAGATCAAAGTGGCAATGCTTGGGGGTACCAGAGACAAAGATCGTCAGTTCTTTTAAGATAGCGAAATATGCTCTTCACTTCTGATAAGTGCGATTCCCTGGGATCTGATTGAAACCTAGCACACAAGCAAACAGAAAAGACAATATCTGGTCTACTAGCAGATAGGTGCATCAAGGAACCGATCATGCCACGATAGAGCTTTTCTTCCACTTTTTGTCCTGAATTATCTGGAGTGAGACGAGTAGCTGGGGATATGGGAGTGGAGATGGCTTTGCTGGAATCCATTTTGAACTTCTTCAGGAGTTCCTTAAGATATTTTGTTTGATGGATTTGAATGCCATCATCCTTTTGAGTGACTTGCAGTCCTAGAAAGAAGGATAGTTCCCCCAATCATACTCATTTCAAACTCGATGCTCATTAGATTTTTGAACTTTTCTACAAGAGCCAAGTTAGTGGGACCAAAAATAATATCATCTACATATACTTGAACTACACGAATCTCACCTTTTGCTTCTAGGATGAAGAGAGTTTTGTCGATCACACCACGTCGATAGCCATTGGTTGTTAGGAACTGGGCGAGGTGATCATACCAAGCTCGAGGAGCTTGTTTAAGACCGTAGAGAGCCTTGTCTAAGAAATATACGTGATCAGGGTGATCGTCATCTTCAAATTCTAGAGGTTGCTTGACATAAACTTATTCCTGAAGAATGCCATTAAGAAAAGTAGTCTTCACATCCATCTGAAAGAGCTTAAAGCCTTTATGTGAAGCATAGGCGATAAGCAATCAAATAGCCTTGAATCTTGCCACGGGGGGAAATGTCTCATCATAATCAATTCCTTCCTGTTGATTGTAGCCTTGAGCCACCAAGCGAGCTTTATTTCGAGTTACTGCACCTGAATCATCCAACTTGTTGCGAAACACCCACCTAGTTCCTATGATGTGCCTGTTCTGTGGTCGAGGAACTAGTCGCCACACTTTGTTCCTTTCAAACTGATGAAGTTCCTCTTGCATGGCTTGAATCCAGTCGGCGTCTTTCAGAGCCTCAGTGATGTTCTTCGGTTCTATAAGAGACAAAAATGCATTGAAAGCACAATAAGTCATATCCTCAAAGCCATACCTGACTAGATGCTTGACATTCCTTTTGTCTCTATTTGAAATGATAAGATCAGTTCCAGGAACATCAACAACTTCAGAGTCAGTAATATTAGAAGAGGATGCAATTGGTTCATCCACAGGAACAGGAGTATCCTCAGCAATTTGAGGAATGGCGGGAACTGAAGTAACTACAGCATTATGAGAAATTGAGGGAACCGGAATGCTGTCTGGGGATGCTACAGTTTTTGAATCAACCACAATATAGGGAACTGCGGGAGGAGTAAGACCAGACATGTTGGGGTAAGAATTATGCTTGAAGGGAGCTTCATCATCTGAGTCTGCATTTTCTCTTTGAAACGGATCTTCCAAGGGAATTGAGAGATCCTGCACAGACTTTAAAAGCAATTTTTCATTGAAAATAACATGAATGCTTTCCTCTACCTTTTTAGTCCGTTTGTTGAAGACCTTATAAGCTTTGCTATTGGAAGCATATCCAATGAAAATTCCTTCATCACTCCTTGGATCAAACTTACCCAGATTATCCTTACCATTGTTGTGTACAAAACATTTGCACCCGATGACTCTTAGATGAGAGATGTTAGGAACTCTGCCTCTAAGTAGCTCATAAGAGGTCTTCTCAAGCATGGGGCGCAACATTACCCGATTCAGAATGTAACAGACAACATTTACAACTTTAACCCAGAAGGACTGAGGAAGACCACTCGAGATGAGCATTGTGCGAGCCATGTCTTCCAAGGTCCTGTTCTTTCTTTCGACTACTTCATTATGTTGTGGAGTGTAAGGGGCCGAGAAGTTGTGATCAATTTCATGTTCCCTGCAAAAGGTTAGAAAATCTCTATTCTCAAACTCAGTTCCGTGATCGGAATGAATAACACATACAGATACATTTAGAGATTTCTCAAGTAAGGGAACCAGATCCTTAAACCTTTCAAAGACATCACTTTTAGATTTTATGAATATTGTCCAGGTGAATCTAGAGAAATCATCAACAAGTACAAGGATATACCTGTTGCCACCAATACTTTGAACTCACATGGGACCACATAGATCCATGTGAATGAGTTCCAGAGGCTTAGAAGAACTTATCATAGTTTTGGCTTTGAAGGAACTGTGAACCTGTTTCCCTTGAGCACAGTCAGAACATAGATCAGACTTTTTAGCATTGATTTTGGGAAGGCCACGAACAAGTTCCTTTTGATGTAGCTTGTGAATGAGCTTGATGCTTGCATGACCCAGTCGCTGATGCCACAGATTTGTCTGATCTTCAATTGACGAAAGACACAGCTTCTCCTTAGGGGCAAATTTTGGATCAATAACATAGACATTATTGAACCTTTTTCCCTTTAAGATTACTTTTCCTTGATTGTCTTCTACAAAGCATTCCTTACAAGTAAAGCGAACCTCATTCCCTCCTTGGTCACACAGCTGTGACACACTTATTAGATTGAAACCCAAATTTTTAACGAGATGAACATTACTTACCTTGATGTGATCTGTAAGATCCATATTACCAACTCCACATATTGCTCCTTTTCTTTTATCCCCAAAGGAAATATTTCCTCCGTGGTGTTGCTGAAGTGAGGACATTTTGCTTCTGTTTCCGGTCATATTGCACGAGTAATCACTGTCTATGTACCATTTGTCTTGTCGTCTCACTTCGTCCTGTACAAGGGAACTTAAGCTTTTTGAACCCAGCCAAGCTTAGCTTTTCTGGGTTAATTAGTTTGACAGTTCCTATGTAGATGAGGAGCATGAGCATAATAATAAGGATCATTCAAATTAACAATGGTATGCATTTTCTTCTTATTATTCATCTCCAAGTTCCTTTTCTTAGGGCAATCATTGATATAGTGTCCATTTAAACCATAATGCCAGCAAACACGATTATAAACAACATGACCATATTTGCCACGACCGGGTCGAAACAACTTCTCATGCTTTCTCTGCTCAAAGTCAATTCCCTTACCTTTATTTCCATGAGCTTGATTTACATATATTTTGTGAGCATTATGTCCATCAAACCAGGTTTGCTTACCTACGGGCTTTTTCTCAAGAACTTTTACAATTTCTTCCACAAAATGATTTTTATCATGAGAAGTCCGGAGAGCTAAATTGAGAGTTTCATTTTTCTCAACCAGTTCCCTTCTCAGCTTCTCATTCTCAGCAGAGCATATGTCCTCAGAATCTTCTTTATCAGAATAACCAAGACCATTCCTTTGCTTAACAAAAACAGTTTGATTCATAGTTTTCTCATTGATAGAACTAGTGAGATCATCAAGTTTACTCATTATTTCAAGAAGCATGGTAGAAGTAGTTTTTCCAGAGTCAGTGAGAGAAACAGTAGAATCATTAGCATGCATGGGTTCCTTTTCACGATTTGTACATGAATCACGTGTTTTAGAGGAACTAGCAAGCCATTTTTCCGTTTCATCAAGTTTCTTACACCAGACAGAATTTTCAGTAGATAAACATGAAATTTCTTCTTCACACTCATCTAATCTTTCCTGAATGGAACTATTTTCTTTTCCAAGTTTCTTGATGATCTTTATCAATTATTTCTTATCACATTCAAGAAGAGATTTAGTAAAGTCAAAATAGGATACCTCAGAGTCATCGGATTCTGTCAAATCCTCCTTAGCCATTAAACACCTTCCTCCAAAGATTTCACTCAGATCCAGTTCCCCATCTGAGTCATCTCTCCAAGTAGCGAATAAATCCTTATTCTTCATAGGCTTGTCATCTTCATTTGAACTTTTTGGACAATTCTTAACAAGATGTCCTCTTTCTTTGCATTGATAACAAGCATAGTCTGAGAGATCTCTCTTCTGGAAGGACTTCTTGAACTTTCCTTTGATGAAGTGCTTTTTGATGTGTTTTGTGACAAGAGCGGTCATCTCGTCTTCTTCTTCTTCAAGGTCAGAGTTTTCTTCCTCCATTTCCAATCTTGAGAAAGCTTTTGAGATCTTTAGAGCAATTCCTTTCTCGATTTTCTTTGCAGAACTATCCTCAAGAGCCTCCCTTTCTTCAACCTCAAGTTTCCCTATAATTTGCGTTAAGGGAAGACCTTGAATTCCAGGGGTAGTCTTTAAGATTCCTTTGATGAGATTGAATTTTGAGTTGAGTCCCTTGATGATGACCAAAGATTTATACCATTCATCCAACGTAACACCAGCATTAGTGAGCTTGCCAACGAGCCTAGTGAAGCGAGAGTAATACTGGGAGATGCTTTTTATTTCAAGCATTTTGAATGCATGATACTCTCCTTCTAGAGCGAACTTTCTGCTCTTTTTGAGTTCTTCACTTCCTTCATGCATTTCCTTGAGAGCCGTCTAGATTCCCTTAGCGGTTGGGATTCCTATCACCTTGTCCATGTCTTCTCTTGTCAGCCCATTGAGAATGAGTTAACAAGCTTTAGCATTCTTCTCTTTGATAGTGTAGTGTTCAGGTTTCCAGTCAGCTTCAACCATGTCCTTAGGAATGACGCCATCACCATTTTCAATCACACGCCAGCATTGATAGTCAATGGTCTGGATATGGTTCATCATGCATTTTTCCCACCATTCTTCTTCTCCCTTCTTCCAAATGTGAGGCTTGTTGATCGAAATTCCCAGAGTGAATTCACTTGAGCTAGTCATCTTTAAAATCTGTAAACTAACACAAATCTAAAGCACTAGCTCTGATACCAATTGTAGGATCGTAGATGTTAGTAATAAAAGGAAACTGAGTCTTTAGAGAAGTCCAGTTCCTTAACAGCGGAAATAAGTAACTTAACAGATTCAAGACAAGTTCCTTAGAGTAGGAACTTTTGATAACCAACTAGTAATCCAGGATAAAACCCACTACCTTTCTTTCAAAAGGATTTCAAAGTCTACTTCTTTTATTCAAGCTTCGATTACAATCAACTAGAATAGAACACAGATTAAAGACTTAAGACACACTTAAGACTCTCTACCTAGTTTGACCTAATCAAGCACTCAAAAGCAAGAGACTTACACAGTTCTTCTCACAAGAACAAGCACGATTTCTCTTCACGTTCAAATATGAATGAATGCGTAAGAAATGAGTGAGTTTGATTACTTTTTTTATACATTTAAACCGAGTAGAATAATATCTGCAGCTGGTTGATTTGCACAAATAAAATAATCAAAAGAAATCAGAAAATATAATATTTGTTACCAAATAATATCATTCCCGATTTTACATCTTTTAGTTTCCATAAAATATATTCAAATAATCTCTTAAAGATATGGAAACAAGGATATCTTTTATCTTCTCTCCTAAGATAAAAGATATACCCTAAACAACCAACACACTGAAATCTTCTCCAAATAGCGCGGTACTTCTAAGCAACCAATCGTCGCTCTCTGACTTCCTATGCCAGTTTCCAATTCTGACGTCTTGGTCTCTGTTTTTCATTTTATGAACCTGAGTTCCCTGTTCAACTACACATGTGGAAATATTAATAGCAAATTGTTTGTCATCGTCAAAAGTAGAAAAACTGAAGGAGAGAACTTTCAAGGGAACCAGAGTTCCTCAAAGTTCACATCCTAACAAAATATAGACACGCATAGAAAATATGCACACATCGTGTACGTGTTTCAAACATGATAGATTTTTGGATATTTTAATAGCATACGTTTATTTAGGCATTTAGCATTACCCCTCAATGAAGTTACGCTGTGTAGACGGAGAGCGCCCACTAGCGTGTATGTAATACTCCCTCCGTCCTTTTTTTTTCCTGATTTGACATGACACACTTGCCGAGACATGTTTTGTATCGTTAATATATCTAATTACATATTAATAAAAAATATAATTTTTTGATATTATCAAAGTACTCATTAAGACGAATCAAACAAGACCTCACATGACTATATTTTTGCTTATATATTGGAAGAAATTTCAAAGATTCTCTTCAACTATGAATAGTGTATAAAAACGAAATGGGAACATAATTAAGGGACGGATGGAGTATATATTATTACATATAGAAGATTGGTCCAATATTTACAATATGTTATTTTATGAAATATATAAAATCACATGTATATTAGTTTATTTTAGGGATAAAAGGTCCGAAATCCATGGAGTTTGGAGACCACGGATACTAACGTTGAGAATCTTTGGACTGAGTGGAGACGTGGAGTTGTCAAGGGTGTCTTTTGGGAGATGGTTGGGTCAAATTTACTGTCGTTGTTTCTTCTTCCAATGTTTACGGTGGGCTCGTCCTCCTATTTCTGCCCCTTGGATTTTGTTAATATAGTTTTTTTCTTCTTCTCTTCGGGATTCTTTTCTATATTAATACTCTGAAAAAATCAAAATTACATTTTTCCTTTTGGCCGTTCGATTTCCCATGCGCCATCTCTCAACCCTAACCCTTCCAGTTTCATACCTCTTCTATTTACAATATAGAACCGATAAAAACATTTAATTTGCCATAGTTAAGATAAAAATCAAAGTCCTAGCTAGTAGACCTAAGCAAACGCGGGCCGGTCCGCCCGCCCGCCCGGTCCG
This sequence comes from Rheum nobile, assembly GCA_027886185.1. Lineage (NCBI taxonomy): Eukaryota > Viridiplantae > Streptophyta > Magnoliopsida > Caryophyllales > Polygonaceae > Rheum > Rheum nobile. The sequence continues at coordinate 2,140,792 of WOAB01000127.1, forward strand.
TCCGATATAAATGGACGGATATGGGTATTATATTTAGTCCATTTTACCCGGATAGTCCGCCCCGTCCGTTTATATGGGCGGGATATGGACACTGATAATATCTCATTTAGTCTGGATAGCCCGCCCGAAAGCCCGAATTAATTTTTAAATAAATATATTTTTAATATTAAATAAATTCATAAAATTATTATATAAAATAAATAAATATTTATACTTTAAATCTCTAAACAACCTAATAGTCTAATAGACTAATAGTACTCGGCACTTTCCACCAAAAAAACAAAAAAATAATTCGGGCTTTGTGAACCCTTGTTTCCTCTCAGTCCCACGGCCGCCATCTACCTTCTTCCTCTCAGTCCCAAACTACTCCCAGTGCCAGTAGATCGACCAACAATTTCTTATGGATATTGTGCGTTAAATTATATTTATTATGTTCGTTTTATAACAGGATTGACAGGTTTGTCTTGTCTCGCGGGCTAAATGGGACCCGCGGGCTACCCGGATCCGAATGTCCGGGCGGATCCGGAAAGCCTCCCCAGCCCGTTTCCTTGGCTTGCCCGGATCCGGCCCGCCCATCCGGACATGATTTTTGTCCAAAGCCCGGCCCGATTCCCGCCCGGATCCGGGTTTGATCAGGTCTACTAGCTAGTAAGTGTAAAAATAATATTTGAACAATTTTTTTATTTAAAATTTTAGGTAGAAATGTGAAATAATAGGGACATTGTATAAGATAGTTGCATAAAGTAAATGAAGATGAAAAATTCATTTCTTCATAGTCAAATTGAAATTGTGATTATTTTTGAATAATGAGATTTATGATATACGAACTATATCTTATGACATTGTGTAAAATTATTCGAACTTAGAGACATTTTCAAGAAATGACTTGTTTAACAAGTTGATGATGACAAAACAATCAAAATTTAGACTAATAATGATGTGAATATGGACCAAATCAAGAACACCAACCATATTATCTTTGAGGATGTTGGAGACAAAGTCGAGGACGACGCCACATTGCGCACGCTTGCCTGATAAATCAACTTTTCCTTGCATGCGTATGAGTTCTTGAGCCAGGATCAAGGCTATGAACTTCTTGTCCATAACAAAGAGCACAACCAAGTTACCAACTCCTTAATCGTTCAAAGGCTCATTCATAAATCGAAGGCCAAAACGCATGCTCATGCCTCTCTAATTGCCTTCTCTTGCGTTTATATCGGCCAAGTGGTCAGCTTGGACACCTTCCATTTCTTGGACCGTTTGGAGGCTATAGTCATCAGATCGAGGTTGGAAATATCTTTGCTAGATCTATGACTTTCATGTTCGACACTTTTCCAGAAGCTTCCTCGATGATGACTTAAAATGACCATTTTTACCTCAATCCAGATTCTGCTAGGATTACAAGGCCGAGTCCATTAAACTCACCAGGGCCTATCTTCATGTCCCATGGCCGACCGCTGTCATAGGCTATATATAGATGTTTTTATTCTCATTTTAGGGTTACCCAAGGCAAAGGAAAGAACCAAGTGGTTTTTTTGTTTTCCCCCTCTATTTTGAAGTTGTTTCAATTTCATACATCTAGTTTGTAAATTTGTTGGTGAATTCCAATTTTAATTTTGTGGTGCCTCTCAAGACCACCCTTGATTGTATATTTGGTGGACCCATCCAATGCTTCGATCAAGTCGAGTCAATTCAAGCGTTGGTGGACCTCTCCATTGTTTTAGTTGAATCAACCCTCAAGCTACCTTGGTGGTGCCTATGAAAGATCTTGTTCGATTCTTTAATATCTTATGGTAGATTTTTCAAGATTGTTGATTACATATCCCAACTGAAAAATCAGAAATACACATCCAAAGTGATTCAACAATTTCCTCCTATCCAAAGTCAACGGAAATTTCCTCCAAAGTGCCTCCACACGTAGAAGATTCCAACGAGACTTGAAGTTGACGTCTTGCGTCAAACACCAACGCCTCTGTGCATATGGGAATCACATCAGATAATTGGGTACTGCCATTTCCGCTTGTGAACAATGGTAGGAAACACAATTGCGACAATGTTTACCAAGCGATATTGTGATCAATACTACGCAATATGATAACATACAACTATTCAAGACATAATGTACATGAGATCAAGGAAAAATTTATTTGGTTTCCAATACTTTCGCTATGGAACTCATCACGATTAGGTTGTGCAACCGGAAAGTGAGATTGCATGGATATGGAAATTGGCCACATTTTCCAAAAGTCAAAATATTGGTGGTGTATTTGGCATTGCATGTGTGACCATCATCATGAAAATATTCAACATCTTTTTATAAAGTGTTCCAGTACCAGACTTCAGATTGGAAAAATCAATATGATGTTTGCTCAAGTAATACAAAATATTGATACTACAAATAAAAGACCAATAGAAATCTTTGTTGATCTTGGGAATACTTTGACTAGTAAAAAAAACATCGAATTAGCAATAATTTGGTGGTGTATTTGGCATTATACAATACTATTTTCCAACAAAATGCAAATGATATCATTAAGGATATGGAAGGATACACAAGACAACATCTGAAAATTTGGAGTAGAACAAAAAAGATAGAGAATGATGACCAAGCCCTGCAAATTCCAAATCCTAGTAGAAAAGAAAGAAAGAAAGAAAAAAAACATTCACTAAACAAGACCGCATTGATACTTCCAAGATCAATTTTGACAAATCTAAGAAAAGTTGCGGTGAAATAACTTGGGGATTTAATAATAGAGACCATTTGGAAAACCTATCCATATCGATGCAGACAAATGTGGTACATATTTCAAACTCATAGCTTAAGCTATTGCCTTAGAAATGGTATTATTTAAGCTAAACAATTTGGAACAAGGAAAATTGAAACTGAAGAACCTATGGTTTATTAACTTGATTAAGTGAATCTGGAATTGCTCTTTGGGAAATGAAGATGATCATCTCGGATATCCTGATTCACTTAAAATCTTTTTTGGCAGTTCAGATTACTCATACTTTCAATGAAGTGGACCATGTCGCGAATAAAACCGCAACTCTTATTTACTAATTTTGACTGGAAATTATTCAGAACTGAAATACTAATACACAAGAATGCTCTCAGTTGGCCTTCTAGTCGTAATTGAGGGTAATCCAATTCTTACCTAATAAAAAAATGATGTCACAAATTCTTTGTGTTACTCCATTCTTCTTCAATATACTCCCATCTAGAGATTTTGTAGGAAGAAATTTACAGAACGAGATTCAGAAATAATAATAACCTCTAATATATAATTTCCTTCTTGTATTTTTTTGGGTTAATAGCCCAGTTCAATTGGCTAGAGTTGCTCTATGTTTGAACCGAGTATTGTGTGGTCAATTTAAGGGGTAGACCCTTCTACTCACAAATGAATCCATACTGTCAAGAAGATTCAAACTTGAATGTCTGGGAATGGGCCTAGCATCATAGCCACTAGACCAATTTATCATCCGTTCATTTTTTTTGCAACTATATATCGTATCGAAGAAAGTTAAAATACTTCATGTAAAATCCACAAATTGAATTAACCAAACCAAGATAGTTTTTAAATTATCTCAAAAATGTATAGCACGTACGTGGACTTTTTCTGAAGTTAATTTAACAAGGATGTTATCTGCATATTTTTTCTATTTACACACAAGAGTGGCACACATCACAAATGTGTAACCATCGGGTATGCGTGTCGGCTTATTTGTCTTGGAATCCAACAAAAATACCAGATAGGAAACCATGTACACATACTCATTCAGGAAGAGTAAGCATTTCATATTGGAACTCATTTAGGATGGGCACGTGTTGTGGATGCATGTCCATCGGTAAAATTTGTAACGGTCGAATATTAGAGCCTATAAGTACCTAGCTCATTACAAAATTGGCCTTACCCATTCTTAATCATTTCGATTTTTTTTTGTTTCTCTTCCAAATTTCCATTAAAGTAATGTCATCTAGTGGTGGAGAGTCATTTTCTAGTGTAGAAGTACAAGGAGAATTTTGGAACATCGGTTTGGATGTATTACCGTGAAAGTCAATTTAGATTTCTATAAAGTAAATTTAGTTGTATATATTATGAAAGACGTTAAGCAATTGTCTAGGAGACAAACTGAAATATATGTATTTGAATTTAATAATGTTGTTATATACTTCATTTTAAGAATGATATCTAAGTTAAGAATGGATTGATATCTTGTTAGACCGATTTATAAGTTAGGTATGAAATTGATAAATATGTATTTTGATTTTCAATTTTTATTATATACTTCATTTAAGGAATGCTGTATAGTCCATTTAGTTATGAAACTATATTTTCTTAGACCGATTTATAAGTTACATATGAAATTGAAAAAATATGTATTTCAATTTAAAATGTTAATTTAAGGGATGACAGTATGAGTTGATATTTTGTTAGACTTATTAATAAGTTAGTTATGCAATTGAGAAATATGTATTTTGGTTTATCGAATGATTATAAACATTTACCCACAGGTGTATTTGAAAAATATGTAGGGATATTCATTTAATTGAAATACATCGAATGTAAGAAACTTATGTATTTGCAAAAAAAAACATCCATATGCACGGTAATTCCTTTGATTTTGTAAGCATATATTATTTGGTACGTTGGGAAGATTTTCCATATTACTTTCATAATGACTTTGTGTGCGTTAGTCCAAAGAACATAGTAACCACTGTGAGAGCTAGGGTTTCCTTGCCGGTGTGCGAGATTCACCACCTTTGTTTCGGTTTCTGCATCTGAGTAATAAGGGTTTGGAAGTCTGATGGCCACGGGATCGACATCGGGGTCGGAGGGACGAAGAAATATTCATTTGACGGAGGAAGAATGCACTGTGGTGGTTGACAAGAGAGTGGGAGAGGATCTTCCTAGCAATGGGACGCTGACATTGGTGGGTTCCCTATTAACTTCACGGCCTTTCAATTCATACGCTCTCAAGGCTACGATGAAAGGAGCTTCGAGATAATTTGTTCGTATTCCAGTTTGCTGATCTTGGAGACAAAGAGAGGGTTATGAAGGGAGGTCCTTAGGCTTTCGACCGCTCCCTTTTGGTACTGCGAGAACCCGAAATTGAGCAGCCCTCGAAGATGATCTTTGATAAGGCAGATTTCTGGGTCCGTTTATATGATTTACCGTTGGCGGCCATGTCAGTTGAGATCGCTAAGGCTATATGAGCGTCTTTGGGGGGTCTAGTGGAAGTTGATGACTCCGAATTACTTCTCTGTGGGAGATTAATTACTTCGAATTAGAGTTTCTGTGGACCTGCGTAAACCCCTCAGGCATGGTGTGATGATAATGCTAGAAGGGAAAAGAATGTGGATTGATATCAAATATGAACGTCTTCCCAATTTTTGCTACACCTGTGGTTGTCTTGGTCACCTGGATCTTGAGTGTGAGAATGAGGAAGCGAAAGGGATGCATAACGAATATGGAGAATGGCTACGGGCGTCCCCAACGAAACCGCAAGATCGATCGTCTTTGGAAAAGGAGAAAGATTTGGAGTTCATGAGGGCGCTGCAAGGAAACTTGGGTAAAAGAGGAATGCGGTCTCAAACTGTTGCAGAGGGTATAGGCAGTTGCAGGAAATCTCTTTCCCAGATGTTGGAAGAGGCTGACGCTGCAAATGTTGCTGTGGACAAGGATGGCCCGACTTTAAATCTGGCGGACGAGGCTGCTGTGCTAACAGTGAGTACATTGGGTTTGGGGGGTGAAAATGCCATGCAGAATATTGTGCATGCAGATAGAGCACAAGAACCAAGGCAAGAGAATGCACTTATTAAAGGGAAGGAAGTTTTTGATATTGAGACTTCAGTGGATGTGTCTCCAGGAAAAAAAGGGAAGGAAGAGTTGGAAAAGGGCAGCCCGTGAGGGGGGGGGGGGGGGGTGGTGCGAACGAGGAATGGATTAAGGGAGGAGGCTATCTTAGAAAGAGGAAAAAGGGGTTGGAGCTCGGACTGAATGGTTATGGGGAAGTTCTGATGTCCAATGGAATGTCTATTAACAATGTGGAAAAGAGGAGAAAGACACTTGAGGCTTCTTCAACAGTTGCGATTTCGGCGGGGAAGGATGGAGTCCTTCCTTGCCGGACGTCATGAATATTATAAGCTACAACTGCCGGGGATTGGGGAAGGCCCAGGCAGTTGCCAGACTCATCACTTTGGTGAGACGGGAGGCCCCGAAGGTTCTTTTTCTTATGGAAACAAAGTGTGATCGGAAGTCTATGGAGGTAATTCAACGTAAATTAGGGTTTAAATTTGGTTTCTCGGTGTATTGCGTTGGTCGATCGGGTGGCCTTAGTTTGATGTGGGAGGAGGATGTTTATTTGACCATTCGATCGTATACAATGCACCACATTGATGCTTCACTCTCTTTTGGTCAGTTGTCACACGCATGCAGGTTAACGGGGGTGTATGGCTGGTCTAGAAAGGAGGAAAAGTACTTAACATTTGATTTGATGAAAAGGTTGTTTGAGGATTCTCACGGGCCTTAGTGTTGTTTGGGGGATTTCAATCATCTTTTCAATCTTGGTGACAAGGATGGTGGTGCGGAGGTTGACCTTTGTTCGGTGTTGGATTTTAGGACTGCCATAGAGGAGTGTGATATGAGGATCCTTTCGGGCTCAACTTTCACGTGGGACAATGGCCGGCTGGGTGAGGATTTCATTCAAGAGAGAATCGATCTCGGTTTTGCAAACGAGTCTTTTCTAAGCTTGTTCCCGAATGCTTGTATTTTCCATTTGGATAGATGTGGGTCTGATCATGTCCCTATACGTCTTACTCTCAACCCGGATGATTTGGATGCTCGACCTCCTAAAGGCGCCCGACCTTTCCGATTTGAAGCAATGTGGTTGGATGATGAGTCATGCTCAGAAGTGGTTTGAAACGCGTGGGGTAACCCGGGGATGTTGGGGTCGAACCTGAGTATTATGGGAAAGGTATCGAGATGTGGTGAGGACCTTAAGGCATGGGACTTTGCTGTGTTTGGAAATGTTAACCGGGAGCTTCGCAAAGTCCGGGAGGAACTGCGAGAGATGGGGAAACATGGAATGACGGGGGAGCTTGTGAGACAACGTAGGGTGTTGGAAGCTAGGGAGCGGGAGCTGATGAGAAGGGAGGAGGCGATGTGGCTGCAACGATCCAAAGCTAACGAGTTCACATGGGGTGATTAAGAAATTCGTGGACGTTAACGGGCTGGAGTGGAGATCCTTTGAGGGGAAAGCAAAGGTTGCTATCGACTATTTCCAAACCCTTTTTGCTTCCGATGTCAGAGCTGCTGCAGAGGTGGCCTCTTAAGGAATCGAGTCGTTATTATCGGGCGGGGATAATTCAGTTCTCTTGCATCTGTTTACACCAGAAGAGATCAAGGCGGCTCTTTTTTCCATGCACCCCACAAAATCACCTAGTCCCAATGGTATGTCTGCCCTTTTCTATCAGAAATTTTGGCATATTGTTGGTGATGATGTTACTACATTTGTCATTTCTATTCTTAAGGGAGCTGATTTTCCAACCTCTTTTAACCATACTTTTATTAGCCTGATCCCAAAGATTAAGTAGCCTTGCAGGATGAAGGATTTGAGACCTATCAGTCTCTGTAACGTTCTTTACAAGATTATTTCTAAGGTTCTATCTAACAGGTTGAAGCGGTGTCTTAATAAGTTGGTTTCTCAGAGTCAGAGTGCTTTTGTTCCTGGAAGGTTGATTACAGATAATGTGTTGGCGGCTTTTGAGATTTTTCACCACATGAAGAACAAGCGTTCGGGCGAAAGGAGTATTTGGCTCTCAAGCTGGAATTGGCCAAGGCTTATGACATAGTTGAATGGGGATTCCCGGAACATTGTATGCGGAAGCTGGGCTTTGCGGATAGATGGATTGCACTTATTATGAGGTGTGTGTCGACCATTTCTTTTTCAGTTCTTGTTGGGGGACGACCGACTCGATCTTTTGTCCTATCTCGAGGACTCCGACAAGGGGATCCGTTGTCCCCGTTTTTGTTTCTGTTGTGCGCTGAGGGTTTATCCGGAATGTTGCGGTTCAGCGAGAATTGTAATCGGCTTTAAGGGAGCCGTATTGCTCGTTTCGCCCCGTCGGTCTCACATTTTTTTTTACTGATGATAGCATATTGTTCGCTAAAGCTACTTGTCAACAGAGCTATGAGATTGCTAATATCCTCCGGGTATACGGAGTTGCATCGGGCCAACAAGTGAACTTTGCAAAATCTGAGCTATCATTTAGCAAGAATGTGAATGTGGATCGTCGTGTTGAGATCGGGAGCATCCTAGGTGTGAGGGAGGTTGATAAACATGAGAGGTACTTGGGTTTACCTACGATGGTGGGTAGATCGAAGAAAGTGATTTTTGGGCATATTAAGGAGAGGATCTTGAACAAAATAGGGGGTTGGAAAGCTAAGAATCTCTCTAGAGCCGGCAAAGAGGTTCTTCTTAAGGCGGTGGCTCAAGCTATTCCGAATTACACTATGTCATGCTTTCTTCTCCCTGATGGTCTCTGCAAGGAGATTGAACAGATCATGTGCAAATTCTGGTAGGGCGATAACAATGGGAGCTCCAAAATTCATTGGTTTAGCTGGAAACGAATGTGTCTTCCTAAATGTAAGGATGGCTTGGGTTTTAGGGATATGGCAAACTTCAATCGAGCTCTTCTCGCAAAGCAGGCTTGGCGCATCTTACAAGACCCAAACACACTTCTTGCAAGGTTGCTTCGGGCTAAATATTACCCTCGCTCTTGTTTTATGACTGCCTCCTTGGGGGTTGCACCTAGTTTCACCTGGAGGAGCTTATTACAAGGCCGTGATACTTTGGATTTGGGGCTTCTGTGGAGCATTGGTAATGGTAGTTCCGTGGAGATTTGGAAGGACAAGTGGTTGTCGAGACCGTATAGCTTCAAGCCGGTTTTGAGACATTCTCCTACTCCAGAAGTTTCCAAGGTTATTGATCTTATTGACTGGAATCAGGGATGCTGGCGATCGGATCTGGTTAGGGATTTGTTTGTTCCTTGTGATGCGGAGCTTATCTTGCAGATGCGCTTATTCGACCCCTTGGTGAATGATTATCATATTTGGTTTTATTCCAAAGATGGCATTTTCACTGTTCGTTCGGCATACCATATATTGGTGCAAAATGAGCTTAACTCCGCAGGCCTCTCCTCGTCGTCTAATGCGTCGTCTCAAGAGGGTATTTGGAAGAAATTGTGGAGTCTTGACGTCCTCCCCAGAATTCGATCCTTCGGGTGGCGGGCCTGCCGCAATGCCTTGCCCACAAAGCAGAATTTGCGTTGGCGACAAATCACTTCGGATGACTTTTGTGAGTTTTGTGGACGTGTTGAATCTGGCTTTCACGCGTTGTTTCAATGTGTTGAAGCTCGAAAATTTTGGAGCTGTGTTCCATCGTTGAATGGGGTGGGTGGCCTATCCTCTTCGGTATTGGATTTTTTTGGTCATGTCCTTGCGCAGGCTATAGATGCAGATTGTGAGCTTTGGGCTGGCATCTTCTGGACGGTTTGGACGGCTCATAACAAACGCATATTTGAGGGGGTGGTAACTGATCCCGTAAGAGCTATAGAGGACTGCAGGGTGATGATTTCAGAATTCAAGAGTAGTAAGCTGCGACTGAAGGTGGGAGTCTCGACAAACGTCTCTCCGGCGAAGTGGGTCAAGCTGCAGCTGGGAACTCTTAAGATCAATTGTGACGCTGTTGTCTCAGTCGATCTCGGCTGCGAAATTAGCTTCGTTGTGCGGGATTCTGCTGGCACTACTCTCCTTTACGGTTGTCGACGCTTGTCCCCAATGAATGATGTGGAAATGGTCGAGGCTGAAGCGATCAAATGTGTTGCTTGGATCATGACATCTCCTACATTCAGGTTGAATTAGATTGTGCATCACTGGTTTCAAAATTGCAACGGCGGAGCTCACTTAAAGGCCCCTTAAATGTACTAATCTCTCACATTTTGCAACTGAGCTCTTCTTTTGTGCAGTGCTCCTGGTCTCACATAAGAAGAACTGGGAATTTGGTTGCCCACTACTTAGCTCAAATTAGACCATCAATTGATAATGTTGTATGCTTTCCTTGTACTTTTCCTTTAGTCCTCCAAGACTTATTGTTATCTGATTCATGCTCTAATTAATATTAGTATTTGTTTTCCGCTAAAAAAAAATATAGAACATAGTTGCCTGGACTAAGCAACAAGGTCAAGAAAGGACAATGGTTCAAACAAATCAAAACTCAAATCCCATTAATGGTTAGACTTACTTGTTAGAAGTTCGGTCCTTATAGATTTAGAAAGAAGATATTGACAAACGAAGATTTAAAAAATCTTCTAGACAAGTGTGCCAAACCAACATACAGAAGTGCAATTGTCTATTTGAGTTATGTTGGATCGTTAGAGTTACGTCTGAGGGAACAAAGGCTTTGTTCCCACAGAAGGCACAGCGGATTAAAAACAGCAAGAAAGATAACAGAACGAACTCACGATATATAGTGGAAACCCTGATTGGCAAAACTAGCTTCTCAAGGAAAAATCACTACCTTCAAGCTTCCCGCTTGAGAGGATTTTGAAGCGTCTACTTGTCTTATTGAGATCTTGTTCGATTACACTTGTATCCTGGACTCCAACCTCTAGACTTCCCACCTAGATTTGAAACCTCTTCTACACGATGAATCGAATTCAACCCTCAAAGACTTACAAACACTTCACTCTCTTTTTCTTCTCAACTGAACGCTCTCAGTTATTCTTTTTCCTCTTCGTGGTTACATAGAAATAAATCCATACTTCTATTAAATACAACTCGGCAAAACCCTAATTGTAACAAGATAATCCTATCTTCCTAAACTTGGTAACAAGATGATATTAATTGATTTGAAGAATATTATCTTAACAACCGATATTATCTAAGGAAATAATTCCTAAGATAATATTAACGGATTAAGATAAGATTCTTCTCTCTCCAAATATATTATCTTAGGAAAGTTTTCCTAAGATAACACATTCGGATTCTCTCTCCAAATCTTCTTTTCGGCGAGATCCTTCTAGCCGAAATCCTATCCTTTGACCGCGTGATTTCCTTTGATTTGTTTCCATAATCGTCACGCTGAATTTCTTCCTTCCATTCGCAGCTTTGATCTTGTTCGTCACTACAGTTCCTTGAGAGGTAACAAAGTACATGAACAGAGCTTTGTTCCCTCTACGATCCTTTGCCGCAATGGTTCCCTGTAACAACTGTCTTTGTTCCTGAAACACTTAGTACCCATATTAGTTGAATGTTTGTTACCATCAAAACCTAAGGAATTCAACAAATTCCCCCTTTTTGATGGTGACAAACACCCTTGACAATAAAGCATACACGTACGAGATAAAGACAGTTATGGAGAGAAAGTCTTCCCACTAAGACAATATTAGTTCCCCCTCAACTCAGCAACATATGAAACCATGTTCTGTTCCCCCTCAACCAAAGCTACCTGTCATTTTCCCCCTTTTGGCATCATCAAAAACATAAGTAAAGAGATAGAGAGAAAAAGACCACAGCAGGATAAGCAAAACAACCCCTTTTGCATTAGATTGAAACGCACAAACATAGACTGCATGTAAAGACAACTACAAAATGAGCACATGTAACACATATGATTAACATGCCAATCATTGCAAACACATGAAACAGAAGCAAAGAAAAGCAAAGTAGTAGGGGAAGATGTGCTGGGAACAAAAGAGGGATTAGTTAGCCAGAGAAAGACGAATCAAGCACCACTGGTGTCTGCAGAGGGAGCTGAAATATGAATAGCAATTTAGGCATTCACTTACTCCGTAAGACGCCTTTGTTGTTCTGCCAACAGAGATATTGCGCGAGATAAACTTCTCACGGACCTTCCTCAAATCAGATTCCACCTTTTGTTCCCCCTCAGAGTCTGCACCTTCAGACTCTTCTACCTCCACACCAGCTTCCATCTCACGTCTAACCTTGACCCAACCAACACCTTCTTGTAACACAAACTGCTTCTTGTGTAGCTTACTAGCATCCTGCCGCCGGTAGAAGAAAGATTCATTTGTCCCCTCTTTGTGTTCCTTGTGGTGTTCCAGTTTTTTTTTTTTTTTTTTTTTTTTTGAAACAGCACACGGGAGTAACATGACAACTTTGCAGAGAACGCCATAGATATGAGGGGGGGGGGGGGAAACACAAGAATCCTTTTTCATATCTTTTCAAGTATTAAGGATAATGATCCCAATCTTCTTCTTTCCTTCTTTTACCAAAGATCACAACCAATAAGATATCTTCCAAAAATAGATCTTGTAAAAGATTCTGTCCAAACCCATCAAAGCCCACAAAATCTCAAGAGCAAAAACCATCACGCAACCACCACATCACCTTTTATGCACGAACACTTCTCAAGCAGTTGCAAGCCATCATTACACATCATACCTGTCAAATCCCAGCCACAGACCACAGAGGCGACAATTCGTATTCTCGACTTTCCGAAAAAGTAGAGGAGTGTGATGCGGGGGTAATGTTACCAGAGAGGGTACAAAGAACATCACACATAAACATATACGAGAATTTTTAATAATGTTTAATCATGAATGAGAGGCTCCCAGATGTGGATGATTAGAGGGGCTCATAGGAAGCATCAAGCATGATGGCTAATGTAAGCTGTAGAGTCAACAATCATTTGGGCTTATAATGAGGGATCAATGCATCAAGTTGACTCTTTTGGGCCGAAAGAAAGCTGAATCATGTATTAACAAGATAGCATAGAGAATCATGCATGCAATTTTGCACATTAGTGAAGTATTAGCATGAGTTTAAGCAAGGCGTTCAACAAATGATCAAGAGAATGAATGCCGATCAAGACATGATGATTAACCTTTCACACTTTACCATGTAATTTAGCCAATCATTGAGGGAACACAACAAATAGACATGTGGTTAATGGAACAAACCAGGCTTCGTATGAAACTGAATGTAGAGTTCCCCAACAGGTGTCTTAATGAGAAAACTGGCGTTTGATTCTTTGTTTCACGAGAATTCCTGTATGCCAATCTTTCTCCACACAGTGATGTCTTTTCTAGATGTACATGGTACCTGAATTTTCAAACAAGGAACAATTTAGTCATTAAGCCTTTATCCACATCTCCATTTCCTTTACCTTTGCCACCAGGCCTTAGAGTCTCAAATATTCCTGCAGAAGTGAGGTGAGACTCGCTTTGTTCTCTGTCAGGTAACTGAACTTAATACGAGTGAAATACCGGGAACTTTCCTCACTTTATCCTGCACAGAAAGAGTTAGTTCTTGCGAACCCAGACATGCTTATGCTTTCTGGGTGTGGGAGCAACATATTTGATTTCTGGAGGTTTAGCATTCATTTTCTCCCTAGTGGTTCGAGCAAGTTCCTCATTGTGTTTCTTCAGGAGACACTCTTGTTTGTAGTGACCAGAGTGCCCACAATACCAACATACTCTTTGACACTTTAGATTAACATACTTGCTCTGTCTAGGCCAAATTGTTTTGTTAGCAATCCTAGAATGAAAATCAATATGATTGGACTTACTGCTTTGAGATTGTTTCAACCAGATGGCTTGAGCCTTCTGTCCATGGTACCAAGCCTTACCCTCCTCAGTCGAGTTTGAACAGTTTTTGCCTTTGTTCCCTCCGGAGGAACTTTCCCCCTTTTCTTTTACAGACTGTTTTCCTTCGACTTTAGAGCCTTTTTGCTTGGTTCCATCAACAGGAAGTTTGGGTTGATAGCCAATCCCAAAGCGAGGTACTTCCTTTGACTCGGTCTTCTTTTCATTATTGGCTGCAACAAAGACAATATCTTTTGGCTTGTCCTTCTGTTCCTCACTGAGTTTGGTTAGATCACTAGAAAGTTTTGCATTTCCTAGTTTCAACATTAATGACTCAGCCTCGAGTGAGGAAACAGAGGACTCAAGAGACGTAATCTTCTCAGCGAGCTTAGGACATTCGACACATGAACTTGAAGGAAAAGATGAACCTTTCTCAAGCTCGAGCACTTTGTCTGCCCAACCCTGATTTTCTTCGATCAAACTTGAGATCGATTCATCCTTTTCTTCAATTTGCTCACTGAAAAGACTATTCTCATGAACAAGTTTCTTAATAAAAGATATCAAGCTTTCTTTTGATTTACTTTTCAAGCTTGAGATGAGTTCAGATTCACTTACCTCAGTTCCCTGTATGCCGCCTTTTGATTTGTCATGGTCTTCTATGGCCATCAAGCATACATCTCTTGAATGAGAAGATTCTTCATCCTCTGAGTCAGTATCACCCCATGTTGCGACCATTGCTTGCTTCCCTTCACGAACCTGAGGGTGACCAACCTTTTTCTTGAAGCAGTTATTGGCAAAATGTCCCTTGTGTTGGCAGTGGTAACAAACGACATCCTTCATGTCTCTGTTCCCTTCAGAGGAACTCTGTGTGCCCTTGTTTTGAGACCATATTTTCTTCATAGCTCTAGTGATGAGAGTCGCATCTTCATCACCGTCCTCATCTTCGTTTTCAACTTGAGATAGGTCAAAGGCACGTTCAACCTTCAAGGCAATGCTTTGAGCCTTCTCTTCTCCCTTTTTGTTCATCTTGTGGTTGTATACAGATGCGTTGCTTTCAAGCTTGGCAATAACCTCTTCCATGGTGAGAGACTTGACGTCAGTTTGGGAGTACAGAGCGAGAGCAATTGCGTCCCACTGAGAGTTGAGGCCTTGCATGAAGTGGTGAGTCAGCTTCCAGTGTGGCATTGCTTCACCAAGGAACTGAAGCTGACCAACGATCCCCTGTAACCTGGAGTAGAACTCTTGAATGTGCTCATCATCTCCTTGAGAAATTTGATCGTACTCCTTCATCAGGGAGATAATCTTGTTTTTCTTTGTATCTTCATTTCCTTGATGAAGGCGCTTCAAGGCATCCCAGATCTCCTTAGCAGTTTTATAGCTCATGATTTTCTTGAGATCTGAGGGAGAAAGAGCCATGTGGAGGATCTTCTTGGCCATGTTATTTTTCTCCGATTTCTTCTAGTCCTCATCGGTGTAGTCGATCTTTGGTTTTGGCTTAGTCTCATCTTTGTCATTCTTGATGACCAAAGGACCGACTTCTATGACTCTCCAGATCTGTCCGTCGAGGGAACAGATGTGGGACTCGATTTGTTCCACCCACCAATCATACTCACCGGCCTTCAACATTGGCGGCTTCCAGAATGAATCACCGATTGCATTGCTTGACGACGACATCTTTCCTGCAAATTCTGTAACGAAAACAATCTAGAGCACCAGGCTCTGATACCAATTGTTGGATCGTTAGAGTTACGTCTGAGGGAACAAAGGCTTTGTTCCCACAGAAGGCACAACGGATTAAAAACAACAAGAAAGATAACAGAACGAACTCACGATATATAGTGGAAACCCTGATTGGCAAAACTAGCTTCTCAAGGAAAAACCACTACCTTCAAGCTTCCCGCTTGAGAGGATTTTGAAGCGTCTACTTGTCTTATTGATTTCTTGTTCGATTACACTTGTATCCTGGACTCCAACCTCTAGACTTCCCACCTACATTTGAAACCTCTTCTACACCGATGAATCGAACTCAACCCTCAAAGACTTACAAACACTTCACTCTCTTTTTCTTCTCAATTGAACGCTCTCAGTTCTTCTTTTTCCTCTTCATGGTTACATAGAAATAAATCCATACTTCTATTAAATACAACTCGGCAAAACCCTAATTGTAACAAGATAATCCTATCTTCCTAAACTTGGTAACAAGATGATATTAATTGATTTGAAGAATATTATCTTAACAACCGATATTATCTAAGGAAATAATTCCTAAGATAACATTAACGGATTAAGATAAGATTCTTCTCTCTCCAAATATATTATCTTAGGAAAGTTTTCCTAAGATAACACATTCGGATTCTCTCTCCAAATCTTCTTTTCGGCGAGATCATTCCAGCCGAAATCCTATCCTTTGACCGCGTGATTTCCTTTGATTTGTTTCCATAATCGTCACGCTGGATTTCTTCCTTCCATTCGCAGCTTTGATCTTGTTCGTCACTATAGTTCCTTGAGAGGTAACAAAGCACATGAACAGAGCTTTGTTCCCTCTGCGATCCTTTGCTGTAATGGTTCCCTGTAACAACTGTCTTTGTTCCTGAAACACTTAGTACCCATATTAGTTGAATGTTTGTTACCATCAAAACCTAAGGAATTCAACAATTTAGTTGGGGTAGACTGGATCTATAAAAACATGGATTGAAAAGTGGAATCAAAATGTCATTTTCCGATTCCACAACCATGAGCTTCGAAGTAGCTTTCTTGGACATGGATAGATGGGTCAAATGAACAAGGAGCATGAGGACAAAGTTATGAGGTGGTCCACCCAGTTTATGCCCCCCAAGAGCTATTGTTTCTGAGTTGGGAAACCTATACCCCGAAAATGTGACATCCACAAAACAAGTTTCCGAATTTCGAGAAAATATTCATTTTGAGGACCATGGGGAACTAATCGTAACCCAGCGGACGCTGCAATTGTTGCAAGGAGTGGGGTACAAAATGTATGCTAGAAGGAATCTTGTTACAAGTGTTGGGGATATCCTATTTTTGTGCAACCAGACTCATTGCACTTGTTAAAGTTGTTCTCTTATGTCTTTATGGACAACACACACATGACAAGTGATAGTTGTGTATATAAATAATAATTTATTTTTTCATCCGTTTGAGTTGCTTGAGTTGTTTTGTTTTTTTACATGTATTCACAAGTACAACATGGATATGGTGGAAATGAATGATTTTACTTCCACTTGCAAGACATTCAACATTGCATATGCATTTATGAGGGACAAAGACACACCTAATCACAAATGAGAGATGACATGTACACATAAATTGTATGAAGACTTTGGAGTAAAGCCAACGACCATAGTGATTGATCGAGAGTTAAGACTCATCAAAGGGTGATTGTCTGAACCAAAGGATTCTTGATGAGTTGAAGAAGCTGAATGATAATGTCGATGTGTTGCTCGAATTCCTCCTCAATAAATTTGAGTCTAAGGACCCTTTTCACAAGCATGAGCGAAATTCCCTTTTTTGTTCCCTAGCCTATATTTTCCTAGGTATTGTTGTTGTGATTTTCATGATTTTGTGTATGTGTTGTATGTTTTCTATGACTTTTGTTGTTATGTTGTGATGTTCCCCACTAATGTATAATCAATTCACTCTCATTAATTGTTTTATTGATAATGATTTGTGACTTTTCGGGTTGTTCTTTGTTTACAATTGATCTTGTGAAGATGTCAAAATGGGAAGTGTCGATTGTTAGATGATCTTGATTCAAGACATGTAACTGTCTCATTGTTCCATACTTTAAATTTTCTGAAAAATGATATTGCTAGGGGAGAATTTGTTTGCAACTTGATGTACGTACTGTAATATCTATCTAATGGGGAACTTTGAGTTATATTTTGTACTAAGTAGTGACTGATGTTTATTTATTCTATAATGATCTATTTTATGGACAATTTTGAGATTAGTTTGTCATTATCAAAAGGGGAATTTTTTTTGAATGACGTTGTTCCCTTTTGATGATAATAAACATCATTAGGTTTTATGGTTTACTTGTTCTTATGAAATTAAGGTTAAAGAATGAGTTTGGAAACAATGGAAACCAAGAGAAGAAAATCAGAGAAGTAAAGGAAAAAAGAATCAACAAAAGGAACAGAGGCGCTAAGAGAAGGAACAAATGAACTAAGATCACGCGGTATCTATGATGTGAAGAGAAAACAAAGAGAAGAGGTGATGGGAGTTCAGTAGAAGATTAGTCAAATATGGAAAGTGGTAATTCGTGATGAATTGAGCTCCAGGCGCACTATTTGGATAAAGTTTTACTAAGACTCGATTATGGAAACTATACATCTTTTTCTATGGGATAGAAGAGTTTTGTATTTATGGTAATAGGATTAGATAGAAACAAGATCTTTAGTTGGCATGTGTTGGTCGACTTAAAGATAGAATGTTAAATATCTAATCCTAAAACTATATGTACAATGTGTCTAGCACTAGGTTTAGTACGGAATTCATAACATTGGAGCTTATAAAGAAAGAGAGAGGAATATCAAGATACGAGAGAGGAATATCAAGATACAACTTTCGTGAGTACATTGATCTTGGTTGTATTTACTTGAGTTATTAGGTTATAATCACTTGTATTGAATCGCAGTGTGTTAGTCAGGGAATGACAAGACTATTCCCTGGGCAGCGGAAATAATATTTCAGAAAGGTAACGATAACACAGTTCCTTTAGAGATGAAAACACAATCAACCAAATAGTTGCCTTGAGAAAAACCTTTACCTCTAGGTATTACCCTTAGAGGATTTCAAACGTATACTTTTATTATTAATTAAGTTGTACAATCTCAAAAGTCTACTCTTCACCTAGTCTCACACAAATCCAAGACTTCTAGACTCCAAGTGTAATCAACTGAACAATAAACACAAGAAACCCTAGACAAGTACTCATAAGTTCGTACCTTGACTTTGGATCTCGATCTTTATCTCTCTACTTTAGAATACTCTTGGTTGTTGTGTGCGTTGTACCTTTCCCTAAGGTATTCACGAGTATATACAATCATAGGAAAGATAACTTAGCAATTAACCTAATAGCTCACAAACTGCTATATAAGGTAACAAATAAGATCTATACCTAATCTAAACTCACAACCTGAAAGATCATTGTTTTCATGTATAAAATACATCATGATATGCTAAAATCTTCCTATTTCTTCACTCCTTGCAGCCAAAGAGATTGTGAAATCTTCTATCCATAAATAGCAGTCTTTCCAAAGTTCCCAACACAGTCAGCTATGCGTCTCCGCATCGTTCCTTTCACGATATTCCCTTTGTTGTTTTTCCTTCACAACACGCATATCACAATTTCATTATTTTCAGCGTCACTGTTCCATTGTTTGTTTAACGTTCATTGCACTCCTCTGTTTTACTTCTTCTTCTTCTGGTTTCCATTGTTCCCTAATTCTTTCATCAAGCCTAAAACTCATAGAAACAATATAAACCATAAAACCTAATGGTGTTTATCATCATCAAAAATAAAGGGAACGTCATAGTTCCAACAATTTACCCATTTTTGATGATGACAAACCGATTCAAAATTGTCCGATTAAAAACAAATAGTAATAACTAAATCAACATCAGTCATTATGCATCTAAGATCAAGTGTTAAGCAAAGTTTTATATCAAATGAATAACTTCATATCATACCTTCAAGTTGCATCATCATTTCCCCTCACTACTAGCATCCTTCAGGAATCATAAAGAGTTAGGAACAATTAACTGTTACATTTCTTCATAGAGTTCATCACACAATTTTACACACTTCCCCCTTTTGGCATTATGAAAAGATCAATAATAACCAGTGGAAAAACATACTGGAGCAGCAAATTAATATCAAAATCATAATTCATTAATTATCGCAGGGGAGATGATTACAGTCGTCAGAGAAAACTTAGCAAACAACTACAAAAGACTAGAGAGCAAACAACTAGGCACAAAAACATAGAAAATCAAGAAAAAGATAGGATTAATATGGGCTAGGGTAGGAGAGGGTGTCTACTCAAGAATTAGAATCCATCTTATGTTCTTTGTCTCTGTCCAGGAAGTGGTCAAGCAACAACTTCAGCAACACCTTGATTTCTTTCAGCTCAACCAACACTTGGCTTTGTACTGATCCACCCTTCGAGGAGCCTTCACTTGTTTCCTTCTTTGTGAGTGCATATGCATGGAAGGTTCCCTTGTCATCCCCTTGATACTTCATCTTTTGACTATTGACCATTTCTAGCTCAGTGGTCAGGGGAACATCACCTTCCTCTTTGTAGACACCTTCTTTTTATATCAGCGTCTTGATAAGTTCGGGGTAGGCGAGAGAGTGAGTCTTTGCAGTGCACTTCTCCATATGCTAAAGAATGACCCTTGGGAGGTCAATCTTCTCCTTGTTCCATAAGTGATCCAGTAGCAGCAAGTCGGTGGTGGTGATGGTATTCCTCTTCTCTTGCCGAGGAACAACAACCTTCATAATAATTTGATACGCTATCCTCTAGGGCAGCGTCATATGAGATGTGTGAGTCACACCAGACATGGACTAGAAGAGGCACTGAGCACTTGCCTCCTTGGCCTCTTTCTGTGCAGTTGTGGCCTTGTCACCAGTAATGTCGCAAAACCCACGAATCTCTTTCTGTGCAGGTGTCGCCACACCCAGCAGAAGCGAGATGTTCTTCGTCGTAAACGATAGTTCCTCCCCATTCACTGTCGATGTTCCCACCATCGTTGAAGCAGATGTAAGCTGAAAGAGGTGATAGGACTCGCGAATCTGGTCCAGATTGATGATGTCTCGACTTGAGAAGAGATGTTCCCATTCTTGAAAGTTGAGCAACTCTAAAACCTCCTCAAACTCATTCTCATAGAGAAAGTTGTTTTGAATGAAGAGTTGGGAAGGATCTCTTTACCTTTAGAAACGTCGGGAACAATGGAGTGTTCCCTAGCCTTCTTCTTCTATGCCTTCTTCGCAGAGCGGAGCATGGTCTTCAATGTTCCAGTTGAGGTCTTGCCAGTTTCGGACTTGGACGTTGGGGAGAACTCCATAGAGGCACGGTGTTCCCTAGTGATCATTACGTCCGTCTCTTCTTCACTTTCCTCTGAGAGGATTGTGTGCTTAAGTTTGCGGCTAGGAGCCACAGTCTCTATAGGCCTAGCTTCAAGTTCGGCCTGCACATCAACCATGGCTGCTTCTTCATCAGCAGCCCTATCCATTGCGGGAGAGTTAACGTCTTGGTACGTAGGAGTGGTGACCCCAAGTTCCATGGTCGTCACCAGAGATTTTTCCTTAGTCGGTAACGGTACCTTCTCTTGATGTTGTTCCTTCTGAAGATCAACAATGGAGGAGGCACCTTCCTGAGCAATCTCCACGATGTTTGGAGCCGCCGTAGAGGATGGCTTGGAGGAGGGTGTGAGAGAGGCTTGTTTGTCTTGAGCAGCGATGATGAGTGCCACCAACTACTTAGAGGGGAGGTCATCAACATTCATAGGAGGAACGGAGGTTGAGCTTGAGGTGGCCATTTGATTGTTCTTTGAGGTTGGAGAAAGAGAGAGGGGAGAGCTGGTAGGTATGGTGATGGCAGAGAGCAAGAAAGAATTAACTAGAATGCAATGTGGGATTAGTGTTTAGGATAGGATAAGTATTTATAGGTGGGGAAGATAATTAGCAAGAGGTAATTATGGGAAATTAAAGGATACACTTACCAAAATATCGCAGATATCTTATCCAAGCATGTAACCAAATATTTTCTCTCTCCTCTGATAACGGCTAGATTTTCTTCTTTTTTAACATAGTAGTCGTGAAGCAACATTCATCTTCAACTCTTCCAACATTGCACATATTGTTCCATGATCAATGTTCCATTCTCTGTTCCACATTAGCCAATGCTCTATTGCTCTGATTCTGAAGACCTTGAGTGGATATAAAAGACTGGTTTGGATATATAATTGGGTTCACACGAAAATAAATAAATTTCCAAACAAAATATGGTAGGGAACAAAAAGATCCAGATAATTAAACCCTGTAAAAGTGGTAAACAAAGAGAGATCACGTGGAACGTTTACCTGGATCATGACTTAGGTAGGCTAGCAACCAATTATCATGTAGGCTTATATTGAGAGTTCAGATATCAAGTTGTTTGCATTGGCAAGAAATAAGATGTTATCATGGAAAGTTAAGTCACTTAAGAAATTAGAAGTTGTAAGAGATCATTATATCATGTAACACAAAACACATAGCAAGAATTAATGAATTGAAATTTGTCAAGTAATAAGCTGCAAAGAAGAAGTTCCCTGAATAAAAATGATCAATGTAGCCAATCATTGAGGGAATAGTGAACATATAATTCCTCAAATTAGAGAGATCACCCCAAGGAGCATCCTTAAATGCTCAAAGGGTTTTCTATCTAGTACTTTGGTGAAGATATCAACAACTTGATCTTATGTCCTGGGCACAACATGATGCAGCAGCTACGTACTCAGCTTCAGGAATGGAAAGTGCAATTGTATTTTGCTTTTTTGATCCGCAAGACACCAAATATGGGCCAAGGAATTGTGTCATCCCAAAAGTGCTTTTGCGACCCACTAGATGTCCCACAAAAGCATCGTTTGTGAAGCCCATAAGTTCAAACCCACTGTTCCTTGAATACCAAAGGCACATGTGATCGTTCCCCTTCAAGTATCTCAAGATACGTTTCACTTCCACCAAGTGTGACTCTTTAGGATTTACCTGAAATCTAGCACAAAGACACATACTAAACATGATATATGGCTTACTTGTCGTTAGATAGAGTAGTGATCCAATCAATCCTCTATACATTGTAGCATCCACGTCTTTGCCATTCAAGTCTACATCAAGGCGAGTTTTAGGAGAAAGAGAGGTATCAATAGGTTTAGAGTTATCCATATTGTACTTCTTCAACAGTTCTTTGATGTATTTTTGTTGATGTACTCTTGTTCCCTCAGAGGATTGAGAGACTTGTAATCCATTGAAAATGACAATTCTCCTATCATACTCATCTCAAATTCACTAATCATGAGATTTTTGAATTTCTCTACAAGTGTAGGGCTAGTAGAACAAAAAATAATATCATCAACATAGACTTCAACAACAAGAATCTCACCATTCTCTTGTCGATCGCACCACGTCTATATCCACTTGGAGAGAAAGAATTGTGCCAGCCTATCATACCAAGCACGGGGGCTTGCTTAAGGCCATATAGTGCCTTGTCCAACACATACACATGATGGGGATGATCTACATCTTCAAAGCCAAGGGTTGTTTGACATAGACTTCTTCTTGAAAATAGCCATTCAGGAAGGCGGTTTTGACATCCATTTGGTACAATGTGAAACCTTTGAAGGCAACACAGGCGATGAGAAGTCGAATGAATTCAATGCGAGCTACTGGAGCATAAGTCTCATCATAATATATCCCTTCTTGTTGGTTGTTGCCTTGTGAAACTTGTTTCTTGTCACAATTTCACAGTCATCAAGCTTATTCCTAAATACTCAAGGAGTGCCAATGACATGCTTGTAATTAGGAAAAGGGACCAGTCTCCACACCTTGTTCCTCTCAAATTGGTGTTACTCTTCTTGCATAGTCACAATCCAGTCTGGTTCCTTCAAAGCTTCCTTGATGGTCTTTGGCTATACAAAAGAGATAAAAGCATAGAGTCATAGCACACATTTTCTTTATACATGCTTTTAATAAGAGAGATCAAATCCTTTTAATCATAATTGACAAGAGATTCTAAAAAGGTTTCAAGATCTACCTCTTGTTCCTCGTTTGATGGCATCAGAGTCATAGCACACATTTTGTTGTTGGCCAAAGCTTCTGGCTCCTCATCATCAAAGCCAACACACTCATCACCCCAATCATCAACAAAAGCTTTTTTTATCATTCCCAGAATTGTCACCATTGGAGTTGTCTGAGTTGTTCCTCTTAGGGTACTTGTTAGCATAGTGACCATTATCTTTGCAGTTGTGTCGTGTAACGTCTTTGATATCATGTTTCTCACCATTGTTCCCTTCATTCCTGTAGGATTTGCTTTTTGCAATAGAGAGTTCACTTGTATTTGGTAAGAAGAGCAGTTTTTGGATCAACACCATCCATATTCTCATCATTGTTCTTTCAATCCTTCAACAAAATTTTCAACCATCAAATTAATTCCCTTAGGTTTGACCGTTTTGTCTTCATCATCATACTTCTTAATCTTTCCAAACACTTCATGTAGTGTAAGAGTAAGAGTGGAGGGATTTTCTTTCAGTATTTCCTTGGTCATCTTGTGCATTGGAGGAAGTCCATCAATGATGATTGGAACTTTCTCCTTAGGAATGATTTCTGTATCCTTGACCCCATTAGCAGTAAGACGAGCGGTAATACCCTCAAATCTAGATTGATATGAGGAAATAGTTTCACCGTCGATCATGGCGAAGTTGTAAAAGTCCTTCTTGGCTTGAAAGTGTGAGATCTCATGAAGGTCTGTACTTCCCATGTACATTTGCTCCAAAGCGATCCATTTTTCCTTTGCAGTTGCACAAGATTGAACTTGGAATCATGCAAGCCTTGGAGTTTTTTTCCATGATTTTGTAAGCATCTTGACTCCACGATTTTTTTCCTTTGATAATTTCCTCATCAACAGTTGCATTGCCAACTTCAATGACTCTCCAACATTGGTACTCATTACTTTACAGCAAATACTTGAAGATATCCCTCCAGTTTTGTATTGTCCTTCATTGAGGACCATTGCTTTGTCGTTTCCAATCCCAACTTTGTGACTTGAAGACATTGTTACATATGGATCTGAAATAAACACACAATCTAGAGCAAACATGCTCTGGTACCAATTGTTGAAACGCAGTATGTTAGTCAGGGAACGACAAGACTGTTCCCTGGGCAACGACAATAATATTTCAGAAAGGTAACGAGAACACATTTCATTAGAAATGAAAACTCAATCAACCAAATAGTTGCCTTGAGAAAAACCTCTACCTCTAGGTGTTACCCTAGGAGGATTTCAAACGTATATTTGTATTATTAATTAAGTTGTACAATCTTGAAACTCTTCTCTTCACCTAATCTCACACAGATCCGAGTCTTCTAGACTCCAAGTGTAATCAACTCCACAATAAATAGAAGGACACAAGAAACCCTAGACAAGTACTCACAAGTTCGTACCTTGACTTTGGATCTCGATCTCTATCTTCATAATACTCTTGGTTGTTGTGCGTGTTGTACCTTTCCCTAAGGTATGCAAGAGTATATATACTGATAGGAAAGATAACTTACCAATCTATAATAACATAGAAAGTTGACATATTGTGACAATTAATATTTTCATGTTTTTAATTTTAGTAAAGCAATTCACAAATAAAAATATGAATCAAATGGCATTTTACCTCTCCCATCCACATGTTTATCATTAGTGAACCCTTTACCATTAATTATATTTTTTCTATACTATAATGTCGTTAATATAAGTTATAAATTATATATGAAACCCAATCAAACTTATATTTTAGCTATCTAATCTATCTATTAATTTAGTGGGTTGTTCAAACATATATTTTGAATATTTACATCAACCAATATTTACATATTATAAGCTTAAATCGTTTTCAAGCATCTATAATACATAAAAAGTTAGTTTTTTCTATACAATAAATGTACTCATTCATTATCAAGCATATTTTGTTTTTCTAAACTAAGTATTTTGGAAATAATAAATTTATTTAATATCAACCAAATTTCATAAGTCCCATAAATTAAAGATGATGAGACTAAACAAATGTAAATTTTAAAAAATTATAATTTTTTATAAACAAATTTATTATCTTTTATAAAATGATCTAATAACAAATAAATGAAAAACTAAAAAATAATTTAAACTCATAATATTCTAAATTTATTTAATTCGATTGTTCATAATTTATTTTTAGGATTTATTTGTTTATGTAAAGGTAATTTTTTAAAACAAGTTCTAATAATTAATAATTAGAATTCATGAGTAAGAATATACAAACAAAAACATAATAAATAAGAAATTTCAACCTATAATTAGGTGTTATTAATTTTATAAATATACATTAATCATTTTTTTACATGGAAGATATCATAATATGCACATATTTGTTGTTTTGTGACAATATCTAAAAAAATGTTAAAAACTTCTACATAATCAAATATTTCACAAAATTTTAAAAATTGCTTCACAAAATTTTAAAAATTGAGATTATATAAATAATTCCTATATATAGTAATTCTTAAAGCTACATATAGTAATTCTTAAAAATAACCCTTAATTAATACCTATAATTAAATAAAATATAGAAATTTATATTAACTTATAAATATAACGTAATTGAATATGAGATGAAATATACAATTTTTGTGATGTGATGATATACTAACTATACATAAATTTATAAAAGTACACTAATATATCAAAAAGATCAACCAATCTAATCATAAACAAAAAATTAAATTTTAATTTTAATTTTGAATAAAACATCTTAAAAGCATGGTAGAAGTTCGCTAATTATTGAAATGAAAGCAAATCTTTAAATAACACTTGCAATAACACCCAAATAGTGATTGTTTAAGCTAATTCTGTATTATAATAATTTGATATGAGATAGAATTATACAACTGTTGTTACAAAGTTGACAAAGTGATTTTGTTTCATCTTATTTTATATTAATAACATCATAATTAGTAATGTAAAATGGAATAACTCATATATATTGTTTCGTTATTTAGAAACAGATCGTAACTTCATATAGATTTGGTTCTACAAATGTGATAAAGTACATTAATATACTAAAGTAATAACTAATCTAATTATAAATAATAATGAAATATATTTTATTAATCATGTCATGGACCCGTGCGTAGCACAGGCACATATGTAACTAGTTAACCTAATAACTCAAAAAGTTCTATATAAGGTAACAAATAAGATCTATACCTAATCTAAACTCAAAACCTGAAAGATAATTGTTTCCATATACAAATTACATCAATGTTAGGATCTCACTTGGATCATAGAATAGTAAGATCCTACTGATCCTATGAGATCATGTAAGATTTAGAGATGGATTTTGACATGAATAGATTTCAGTAATAGATCAGGATCAAACACCCTACCTTGGATCTTAAAATATCAAGATTTTAAGATCCGGGTCGAGATTAATTATAATAACCATGCATACAAACAATCTTGAAAGGGTAGGTTTAGGACATGCTTGATGACACAAGGATATGCTAGGGTACAATATCGTAAGGTATGGGATTATGCAACTACCATTATGAAATGGAATCCAAGAACCTCTTCTTTTGTGAAGGTATGTACAGAGAATCCAAAGAAGCCATTGTTTCAGAGATTGTATGTGTGTTTTCATGCTTGTAACAAGGGTATCCTTCTAGGGTGTAGACCAATTATAGGACTTGATGGATGACATCTGAAAGGTGGATATACTAGTGAAGTGTTGGTTGCAGTTGGGAAAGATGGAAATGAAAACATCTTTCCAATTACCTTTGCTATTGTTGAGGCTGAGATGAATACATGGTGTTGCTTCATAGACATTCTTATGAGAGATACTGGAGAGAGTAACCCCACTTTCATGTCAAATAGGCAAAAGGTACATTCCTTCAGTTCTAATGTTTGTTATAGTTTTCTTGTTTATGTTGTTTCTGACAAATTGAATGATGTATTTAGGGCTTGATTGAGGCATTGAATGATGTACGCCCCATGGCTGAAACAAGTGTGTGTCTGTGTGTGTGGCATATTTACAACAACTTTAAAGTTAGGTGGCCATATAAGACTTTCAAGGATGCAGTATGAGCATCAACTTAGGAAATATCAAGCTTACTTTGACTTTTCCATGGAAGAGAGATATAAAAATTAGATGAAGTTGCTCACAAATATTTTATGGATGCAAACCCTAGCTCTTGGCCTAGACACGTCTTAAAACATACTTGTATATCTGATATACTCCTGAATAATGTTTGTGAAAGTTTCAATGTTATGACACTCCTTGCGAGAAAGATTCCTATACTATCAATATTTGAGTGAATTAGTAGACTTCTTAGTAAGATATTTTAGGCTATGCATGAAGGCATGAGCAAGTATGAGTCATAATTTACACGAAAGGCAATAAAGAGGATAAAGGCTGCAAACCAAGAAGCTTTAAGGTCATGTACACCTTTTTTGGGCTGGAGGAGATAAGTATGAAGTGGAGCACCAAGGAAGGACATATGTTGTTGACTTAGGTGAAAGAAGTTGTGTATGGAATAAATGCAATATCATTGGAATCTCATGTTGTCATGCAATGTGTTGCATATTCAAGGGTAGGCGCCAATTAAACATCTATATGTATCCATATTATACCAAGGAGGCTTACCTGAGGGATGACAACATGATCATCAATCCAATGCATGAACAAATTTAATGGGAGAAGACTAGTCAACCACATCCACAACCTCCTACTTACATTGTATAGCCAAGAAGACCAAGTCTAGAAGAAGAGAGGTGGGAGGGAGACACAACGTAAGGCAAAAAAGATTAGGGTTGTATGGAAAACAAGGTGCTCCAACTGTGGACAACATGGTCATTATAAGAACAAGTGTTTAAATCCCCCCCTAAAAGACATGAGCCGCCAAAGCCACACAATCCTTGAGGAAGACCAAGAAACCCAAAAATTGTGTATGTATGTTCTCAAAAAAGGAAGTACATAAGAAAGGTAATACCTAAACTTCTATGAAATGTTACCCTTAATGCTTACTTAGTTATGCTAATACATTTGTTGGTTTGAATTTTATAAGGGCTCTCAATAGGATAATGCCCCATGTCCTTCTACAACCCTAGATATGGTAATTTTCAAGCTACCTATTTCATGATTACTGATCTCATTACAATGATATTCTACGCAATTGTATGCTAATAATTGTACACACAAATTCGTATCACTTACTAACATCTTTGTTTAATTTTAACTTTGTAAGGGCTCTCAACAAGGAAGCAATGCCTTAAGTCCTTCAGCACAACCACACATGGGTTATTTTGAAGATGCTTATGACATGGTTTCTGATCTCATATGTTTGCTAATATGTGAACTTTTATGAAGCCTCAATATTTTCCATTGTTAAGTTAAGGTCCTCTTTTGTAGTACCACAATAGCAACTACAACATTAGAACACAAGGTTCAGTGAATCAGGTTGCCCTGCCTCATGTTTCTACTCCACCACGTGAGTTTGCTCAGGTAAATCATCATAACCAACACTGGAAAGCAGACTACTCACAATTTTTTTATGCTAAAATATTACTATTATGTGTGGGTTTCTCAACCATAATCAATCCCCAAGCTTTCATAACCAAGGATTAGGAACTTAAGGAACTGCTCATCAACCACAACCAAGAACAAGAAGCAAATTAATTCTACTTCCAAAGATCAGAAAAAAGGTGATTACAACAAAAGGTGGTCTTGCTGCTACCGTAAAGCGTTCACTTAGAAAGAATTCAAGGAAAAAGAAGCTATGCTCAGGAGTTCACCCAAGAACCATTCCAAAGATTATGGTTCTTCACATCTTTAGTTGAAAGCTTTAATAGATCTATAGTTTTTTGGATTGAAGTGATGATGCATCTCTGTAAAGTTGGACTAATGGGGATACTTTTGGTTACTTTTGGCTACTTTTTGGTACAATGAAGCACTTCTTCCATAGGCGTCCCTCTTCGGTCACCATTATACTAACCATATATACAAGTCACTTCCTTCGAGGTGCCATCTTCTCCAGATTAGTGTGTCATATCTAATATCCAGAAGATACCTATCCAACCCCTTCATTTGGTCACCATTTCGCCTTCAAGAGACACCATCATCGCCGTCTTCAATCACCATCTTCACCACCTTGCTCGGTTGTTATCCAAGGGAGATTTCGACGCCCAGACGAGCAGATTCTTGCACCATTGGCCCACGATCCTTGACCCTATCATGTGGTATCAGAGCTACGTAAGAATTTGCTCTAAATCCCTCTTTTAAATTCCAAGAATCGTCGCTTACTTGCTCTAGTTTCCGTGCCTTACGAAGTGTTGTCTTGCACTAGAGTCCGTAGGGTTTGTGTGTTGTTTTCTTTGCTTTCTTGCGTCTTGCATCTGGTTGGGAGTGTGTGTGTGCTTGCAATTGAGTCAGTTGTCCCTAGGATTAGTGGTTTGGCAGCCGTCTAAAATAGGGAAAATTGTTGCTTGATTGTGTTTTCAAAACCGCACCAGAGGTTGCCTTATTCCGGCCATCTCACCTTTGTTAGACGTCTCATATAGCTAGGGTGTGAGTCTTTTTGCTTTCTTCTTTTGCACTTAATCAACCTGAAGTTTACTACTTGAGTTGTGTTACAATCCAAGACTTTGGTGCGTAGGAACATTCCTTGAGTATCTAAGACGTGTTAATCAAAGTGTACCCTCAATTTTCTTGCTCTATAGTTGCATAAACTCGTTGTAATTCAGTGAGTAGTTCAAAAAAAAAGAGGAAGAGATCTCGGTTTGAATCCGACCTTCCCACGCAAAAAAAAAATCCTGAAAAAGTGGATGCAACCGAAAGACCCGACAAGAAAGAAAAGGGAAAGCCATTGAAAGATTGGTGCATCAATAGGATTAAGTTCATATCTTGCAACTCTTCTCATCTTGTCTTGTATCTTATCCACGTTCTTGTAAAGATATCTTAAAAGAAACAAGTACTTGCTCCATTGTGTTGAGTTGTGATTTGACTTAAGGAACTAAATCAAGGTTGTGGTGCCCTTTATCTTGTCTTTTAAGAGTCACCTTTTGCATATAGGGAGCTTTTACCCTAGCCTTGTTAGCGAGCTTGTGGGGCTAAGGTTCTTGAGATTTGAATCAGGAATTTTTGGCTTGCTTACTAGCTTTAGGGACCATCGATTGCTCTTGCTTTCGTGGGCTGTTGTGTGTGAAACTTCTCATGTAGGTTAGCCATGGTTAACAACAAGGACAAGAGTGTAGTGGAACCATCCAAGGGAGGAGAAGCCTCCGCCTTGGAGACAATCCTCCTGGCCATACAAGCCAACAAGTTGGAAGCCGAGGAGCGTCAGCGCGAGACCGAGGAGCGTCAGCGCATGGTCGAGGAGCGTCATCGTGAGTCCGAGGATCAAATCCTCCACACAATGTGTGAGGAGATGAGGGCCATGAAGGCCGAGATGATGCAATCCCCTAGCTTGGTGACTAATCAAGCCCTCAGCCTTGGACCGGGCTTACCTCCTACCATTCCTTTCACCTCATCCACCGGAGGCGTCATAGGTGCCTTCATTCAAGAGATGGCAAGTGTATCCTTGCGTGAGGGTTCGTCTTCCTTTCCGCCTTTAAGGGTCACCACAAGGGAGGAACATGGTTCAAGTTCTAACTTTTCCTTTCCTTATGTTAATCCTAGTTCTTCTAGTATGCCTCTTTTGCATACTAACCTTGCAGATTCGGGAGCTAGAGATGCCGCAACGGGTCCGATGCAAGAGTTCCCTAGGAGCCAAGAACCCCTTATGCAGCCTAGAAGATTTATGGGAGGAAGAGGAGGAGCTGACCGTGGCCATTACCAAGGGAGAAGGGCGCCCTACCAAGTGCAAGGAGGCGCCAGTGCTGGTGCCTTTGAAGAGAACTATGCCGACGCCTATGAACAACCGCCTCCCAGGGTGTCAAACTTGAGGTAGAGTGTTTTGGTTCTAATTGTGATGCTGAAGTCTACCTTGATTGGGAGCAAAAAACTGAACAAGTTTTTCAGTTTTATGGTTACTCGGAAGCTCAACGAGTAGCCATCGCTACAATTAAGTTTGAAGGCTTCGCCTATCATTGGTGGCTTGGGGACAAAGAGGAACGAGAGTTCCATGGTATGACCCAAATCACCACTTGGCAAGGGCTTAAAAATGCCCTTCGAGATAGGTTTGTTCCAGAGGATTATCCGGAAAGAGTTCATGGGAGACTCGAGCAATTGGAACAAGGGAATAAGACCCCGGATGAATTCTATATGGAACTAAAGACTTTGGTTATTAGGTCTGAACTTAGATTTCCCGAAGGTTATCTTATTTCTAAGTTCATTAACAATCTCTCCCCTGAACTCAAGGATATTGTGAGCAAGCAACATTTCCCAAGAGGGACGCCTATGGAAGAAGTGCTTCATTATACTAACCATATATACAAGTCATGGTTGAGGAGACAAATCGACTTTCCTAGGATTAAATTTGAGTATGAAATAATTGAGGATACTAGACTCAAGTAGAGAGGTTAATGTGGAAATCGATCCCTCTAACTTGGTAGTGTTAGTTTCGGGGTCGAAGTGTTAGTTTCGGGGTCAAAACTATTTTTAAGGGGGTAGTAATGTAATAACCCTAAATTTTAGTAGGGGCATTTGTGTAATTTTCAAACTTTCGTTTTGTAAACAAGTCTTGTTAGACATGTTCTGTAACCCTGTCAGAACCATATGAGTGTGTGGTTACACATTTAATGAAATATATGGATTCTAATTATTGGAGGAGTGCTAAAAACGAGATTAAGCATGACCGCGATCAAGGCCCGGGAGCCGATCAAGGCCGAGAGCCACGGGAGTGGCATTGCCAACGGGTGCGACATTGCCCGTGACCGCGATATTGAAACAGCGGGTGCGGTTTTGGCAAAGGTCAAACCGCGATCGCGGTTCTGAAACCGCGATCGCGGCTCTCTGCTTCGTCTTCTTCCTCCTCTTTCCAGAACGCCGACGATCGGCATTTCCCACGTGATTCTCCGAGTGGCGGGAGCTGGATCGGTTGGCCTCCTCTGCATTGAGTAGGGAGCTCCATAAAGAGGGCTCAGATCCACCATTCTCCTCCACCATCCTCATTCCTCTCTTCCTCTCGTTGTTGTGGTGTTTGTCGTCGGAGTTGTCGTCGCCGGAAGCCGAGGTCGACGCCGTTGTGAAGTTCCTGGAGTGGTGGAAGTGCGCAATTGCTTAGAAGCGAAGTTTTGTGCCTCGTCGTCATCGGTATGGCTCCAAAGTTCGATTTAGGCTCGTGTCGGGATGGATTCCCGCGACCGTAGCTCCCTCCACCACGACCGCGGCTGGGCAGAGGCCCGCGATCTCGGCCAAGGCATGGCCCGCGATCACGGCCCCTTCTTCCGTGGCCGCGGCTTTGCCCAGCAAGCCGCAATCGCGGCTATGCTAACCGCGACCGCGACACTGCCATTTTCCCTTCGTTTTGTTTCGTCTGTTCGTACCGTAACTAATTAGGGTTTCTTGTCTTAAAACTCGTCTCGTGTGCGTCGTTGGGTTGGATTGTGCTCGTATCCATGGCCGATTGTACGGATTGGGATCCGATTCTACGGAATGACGATAAAATTCAATGGGAATTTTAGTAGGCAGCCGTGCACAAGTTCAAGTTTCTGGATTTCGGATCCAACTCTTCGTTCGTCTAGACTAAGGCAAGTGGCGGTTCGCTCTTGCTCATTATTCCATATTTCCCTTGATTATCAATTATTTAACTATTTAATTAAGTTGGAATAAAGTTGTTGTTTTGTGTTTGGGAACAGATTTGATAAAACGATGTGTTAAAATATAAATTTATAATAGGTTGTATATATTGCTAGAAATAACGCTATTATATATTATTCTATATGGTATTACCGTAAAGTGATAAATGGATTTTGGTGTGGATTTATATGTGGACTTACATGCTTAGTTAGTACGAGTATTCATAGGAACGCTATGTACCTTGCGAGGTCTAGTCGTTTCTTTATAACAAGTATTATGAGGTTTTTGCCCTAGTACTCCTGGTCATGACTGTACCCTTATTTGAATATAAGTGGTAGGTGCACTTAGCTAGTGTCAATATTCGGGATTCGTCCCATGTTATATATCTCATTGCGAGATTGTTGTGGATTAAAAGCTTTAACATTAAATGTACGTTTTGAAAGTAAATAAGATAAGTGCTTTTACGCACATAATTAATATACCCTCGGGCGAGAAGTACAACGTGGAACCCGCCCGGACTCTTGTTAGAGTAAGTCCTCTTTCCAATCTGGATTCGCATTGCGCGGTGAGGTTGGTCGTGGGCCCAAATAATCAAGGTCGTTTTTGTGAACTTGTGTGAAAACTTAACGTTCCCAAACAATTCTTCATATTTTTCCTAAAGGCTCAATTCTGTTGGAGTCTTCTTTTCGATGCATATATTCGTCTATCATTCTATGAAAGTTCTGGGTTATGTATCGTTCCTTCGGTTATTATTCAAGGGACAATGATAGTAAACGGTAACGATCACTAGAACCATTCTGTTTTCACCCTTGCATAGTCTTTCATTAGACTAACCAACCGGATTTTATTCCTTGCATGGTTGGCTGGTGTCATCCGTCCTATACGGCACATCAGAGGTTGGTCCCCGACGATTGAAGTAACCAGTCGAAGAGAAGGCTTGCAGTTGAAGTTTGCGTTTTAAGAAGTAATATTTCCAAGGCGTGTATGTTTAATTTGAAATAAATGTAATACATAGTCATGTAATTAGGACTACTTTAAAAGAGTCTTCCGCTGTAATTTAAAAGTCTTCCGCTGTCACTATACTTTGTTGTAAAACTGTCCTTCTCATTTTACGAGAGGAATCTTAATAAAAGGTTGAGTTTTATTCATTTAAAAGGTCTTCCGCTGATTATTCTTTCGTTATTTAATATTTATGTATTTATTTAAGCTTAATTGTTCTGATTAAAGCCTAGGGTGACTTTGGACATTAACGTCTGAGGTCACTGGCGTGTGGCACTACCGACATAAGTCGGGGGTGTTACAAGGGGAGAATGATGCCTCCCTACCCTCACCCTTAACGGCGAAGGACGAGGAAGACAAGATGAGTGTCCGCTCCAACAGACTCGTGACTAGGGCGCGAACTAGAGCCATCGCACAAGCCACCCAATCCTTGGTCATGAGATGATTTCCCAACTTCGGTAACGCCACCGAACCCATAGACATCACCATTGTCATGTATTTGGGTTTTCAGGTTATTTAGCCAAGGGGCTTCGCGGCGCGCTCCCTGTCGCATGTTGTGTGTCGCGTGTCATTGTCGCGACACCGCCTTTGCGCTACCCCTGTAGCACACCCCCTAACGTGTCACCTGTGGTGCGCCCCATGTCGCGTGATCCCTGGAGCGCGCCCCTTATCCAATTCTATCTTTTATAGTTTTGAGGTTATTTGGATATTTTTAGACTATTTTGGAAATATTTATACTTGAGGTTTTATGCTTGGGCGTGGGGTGTCATGTGTCATAGGCTGCTAGTCCAAGCCCGTGAGTTTCTTTTATATTATATTATATCCTTTAGTTTACCTTAGGCTATAAATATTTGTTATTTCCCATTGAGACAATTCACGTTTATTTTGCTTAAGTTAATCAATGTTGAGGTTTATCTCCTTACTTGAGCCTAGACGTCACGCCCTATCTATCTTGTTGTGGTATATCAATTCTACTCGCCTCTTCGAGTCAAGCCTCATCCCTTTGAGTCCAAGGAAATGATCATCACTTTGATCGTCACAAAGATCCTCTCTTGTGTCCCTCACGGCCATCTCTTTGGTCATTGTGAACTCGATCTCTTTCTAGTGTCTTCAAGCAAATTCCTCCTGGGTTTTTGTGTGATTCAACAAGGGTGTGCACCCAAGGCTTCCAACCACGAGAGTCACGCCATCTCTTTGGCGAGCAAGAAATCTCTAAAGGCATTGCGAGGCAAAAGCTTGGTGCTTGGCTTCGTTGCGTTCCAGGGCACTTGCGATGGACTCAACAAGGACTTTCGCATCATCGATCTTGCATGGTTCTCCCTCCAGACACGAGCTTTCTCCTCATATTGAATTTTGAGGGTACACTCATGCTTGTAGTGACCAACTGGACCACATTGCCAACTTATTGTATGAAACTTACGGTTCCCGTACTTGCTTTGACCTCGCTAGATGGGCTTGTTGGCTTTCTAGCTTCAAAGTCCATTTGTGAACGTTTATTACCTTTTCCTTGTTTCAACCACCTATAATGGACCTTCTGACCTAAGTACCAGTTCTCATTCCTTTTGGGTGAAGTCTACACAAGTCTTAAGAAGACATGTATTGTTCCATTTGGTTGGTAGATTACATAATATGGCTTTGAGCGGACCAACCGTGCTTCCTTTGACTTGTGCAAACACTTTAGCTTTGGGGGAGAGAGTAGTAGTACCTTTGTTTAAATATCCACCCACATAGCCAAGACAAAAAAGTGGCTTCACAAAATGCTTGGAGAATTTTTTATTCTCTCTTTCAAGTTTAGATGCAATATCCTCACATCTGGACCTTTTTTATTTAGTTATTCATCAGTCCTAGACTTCTGCATGTCATCAACTAGCAAAGCATTATCAAATTTTAACATTAAATTTTCAGACATTAGTCGTGTGACCTCAGAACCTAAAGAGCTTGTTTTATCTTTCAATTTAGAGCAAGTGTCACAACCCCTTGAAGAAGAGGATGTCACACCTTCCAACTTGATGACAATATCGGACGAAACCTTGTTATCCTAAATCAAGTTAGAGAATGTGTCATCATTTTCCTCATGTTTTTCATAAAGATGAGATACCTCATCACCAAGTTTTCTAATTAGAGTTACGAGATGTTCCTTAAACTTCATTTGGAGTTTGGTAAGGATATCACCATCACTTACCTTGTGACTAGGTGTACCACTATCAACCATTAAGAAGACATTCTTGAACGCAGGCTTAGGTTCACCATCGGAAGAATCTCCCCATGCGAAAACCATAGCTTTCTCTTTGCGTGCAGGAGGTGCCTTTGTCACTACTAGATCCATCCGGCATAATATCTTAATTGCTCATGAAATTTTTCATTCATTCAAATCAATAAAATGTATCAAGGGATACATGGCAATCAAGTTAGACATGGAAAAAGCATATAACAGAATTGCATGGAATTTCATTACTGAAGTCCTTCAGTAATTTGGTTTCTGTGAAATTTTTGTGTAACTAGATAAAAGAATGCATCTCTATTGTATCCTTCTTTGTCCTGGTTAATAATGGACCAACTGAAATTTTCCGACCAAAAAGGGGACTTAGACAAGGAGATCCCCTTTCTCCCTTTCTGTTTATTCTTGGAGCTGGAATCCTGGCTCGTAGACTCCACCACGCTTCTAACAAACATGGAAAACCCTTAGGTTTTCAATTATCAAGACATGGAACGAGAATCTCGTTCATCGCTTTTGTTGATGATATTATTATCTTCTCTAAAGAAAACGACCAAAACTGTAGTGAAATAAAATAAATAATTGTTGACTATTGTACAATATCATGTTAAAAAAGTTAATTTCCACAAATCAGCTTTTCAAGTCACAAAGAAAGTAACACACGCCAAAATACAACAAATTCGGTGTTTCCTCACCATCTCAAAAATGACCTCGCTCGATAAAATATCTTGGTTGCCCAATAATTAATGGCAAAGTCAACTCAAGCTTTTTCGAATATATAATCATAAAATCGAAAACACAATTGACTAAATGGCAGGCTAACTCCCTCTCACAAGCTGGAAGAACTACTCTAATCAAAGTTAATCTTGCAGTTGTGCCAAATTTCATTATGCAAAGCTTTATGCTATCCACAAATATGCAGAATGAACTAGATAAAATCAACCGATCTTTCTTCTAGAACAAAGACACATCCTATAAACCCCTTATTGGATGGAATACAATCTGTCAACCCCATAACCTGGGTGG
This sequence comes from Rheum nobile, assembly GCA_027886185.1. Taxonomy (NCBI): domain Eukaryota; kingdom Viridiplantae; phylum Streptophyta; class Magnoliopsida; order Caryophyllales; family Polygonaceae; genus Rheum; species Rheum nobile. The sequence goes on from WOAB01000127.1 coordinate 2,178,171, forward strand.
TTTGGGTCTGAGAAAATCCAAAGATATGATCAAGCTCTACAATTTAAATTGATTTGGAAAATTATGGTGAAACCCAATAACTACTGGGTCTCAAAGAACAACATAGTATGGACTACAATAAAAAAACATGGTTGCTCGTGGCAATGGTAAAAAATGATGGATATCCGGAAAACTTTGAAAAAGGAATCATTTGGCAGGTTGGGGATGGGAAAACTATGAAGTTTTGGAAGGAAAGATGGATTATGAAAGTACCACTTGCTGAGCTCATTGATATAACAACAATTGATGACCCCAAAGCTCGCACTCAAAGCTTCTTTGATGCTAGCAATGACTGGGACCAAGGAAAACTAGAAAAATACCTTCCTAAAAAAATGGTTAGAGCAACATAATTTCCACCCGACTACCCCCTTTAACCAAATTACAGATCATTTATATTGGGAGCCTAGTAAGAATGGTTGATTCTCAACACAATCAGTAATGAAACTTATTACTAAAAAGAAAATTTATATTGTATATGATTCGTCATGTTTCTATAAATTAGATACATATCAAAAAGTCAAATTTTTTCTATGGAAAATTATTAAAAATGGTCTACCAATCAAAACCAGATTGGATGAATAAGGTTAGCATAAACTTTGTATTACATTATGTACCGTACATATATGTATAGTATAATGCAGATATTAAAGTTGAGGAAAATCCATTGGCAATCACTAACTTTGGATTACATTATTGCATTGGACACGGCTTTAAGTATTCACATGAATGCTTAATGAATACTTTAATACGGAGTATTTAGTTAATTGAGTATTAATGTTTTGGAACACCAGAAGCCAACATTGTAACCACCAGTTCTTATCCAGGGAACGTTGTATCTGGGGGCGCCTTTTGCCTGCCCGCTGGCTTTCAAAACTAAATCAACTTTTGGGGCGGGCCAGCGAATCCGGTTTATATTACTCTATGGGCCATTCGGGCATGCACGTTTCACACCCACAGATTCCACATTGCCGGGAAGTGATACTTCTACATGAGGGTGGTCTACCCTCTTGCTACTTAATAAAATAGTGAAATAATAAAATCCTAAACAATTACAAGAAAAATTAATTGAGGTTTGCATGTCTAAAAAGAAGAGGACCTATTATCCCTAGTTAAATTTACAAGAAAGTTGAGTACGCCAAATTAATACCCACGTAGAAAATAACTACTCTTCCTCCTTATTGCACATGCTATTTCGAACATAAATATGCTATTTCGAACATTATTGTACATAATAATTATTATTATTAAAAAAAAATTAAATTAAATGATGTTTGATAAGAACATAGATATAAGAAGTACAAATTATATATATTATTTATAAATCAAACTTAGTAAAAGTACATTTACACTTGTATGGATAATTGATCAATCAAACCTATACATTTTTTACAAAAACTTATGGCACATGGATCATGCATGCTTGATAAAAACTTATAGCTCATTTAAAAAGTATATATACTCTACCATCAAAAAAAAAAGTATATATACTCTGTATATAAATTATAGGAAAAATGATTTTAAATAATACCAACTATCGCCTATGAATCAAAACTAATATAAACTTTAAAACTTATAAAAATGTACCTGAACTATGTTAATATTAACGCAAAATGATATGGTCAATTTTTCCCGGTGAAATCTCCAACAAAGATGCTGATGCGGCACTGGACAACATGAGCTGGCAAAAAAATTTCACACATTAGCTCATTTATATGATTAAAAAATAAAAAATGAATTTCTTCAGCAATTTGTATTTACTGAAGCACGAACCAAAAAAACAGTCCCTCGAAGAGGGCTCGAAATGGGCGCTCAAAGAGGAAGGTCTGAAAGTCAATATTCGTCATCGTTGTAAAACTGATTGTTGAAATTTAGGTTTGTGCTTTAGTATATGCAAATTACTGAAGAAATTCATTCTTTTGATTTTGATTTTCTATTTTTTTATTATATAAATGAGCTAATGTGTGAAAAAAAAAATTGTCAACTCCTGTTTTCTGGTTCCACATCAGCATTTTCGTTAGAGATTTCACCGAAAAAATAGTCCATACCGTTTTGAGATAATATTGACATAGCTCAGGTATGTTTTTACAATTTTTAAAGTTCATACTGTATTATTTTTTGTTCAAAGGTGATAGTTGATATTATTTCGAGTTATTTTTCCTAACTTATATAGATTATGAAAAAAACATTTCTACATTAATAAGTCGCCTCCTTTTTAATTCATTAACATTGAAACACAATTTTAGATTGTAGACTCAAACTAAAAAAATAGCAAAAGAAATAATTAGAACTCAAAACACAATAAACAAGCACCAATAACCACTATGATCCTTGAATCATTTTGGAATTTTAGGATCTTCCACTAGGATAATAGAATCTTACCTAATATAATATAATAATCTGTATAATTTTCCATCATTCGGCTTTCTTCGAAAAAAGAATCCAATAAAATTTCATTATACTACTAATATTTTTAGACATAAGACTATTATCGTGATATATTGTATATGTACTAAAGGTAATTTTTGTTGTTGTAAAATTGACACTATAGTATACAGTAATTTTCTTGTTTTCCCATAAAACTTAGTATGATAGTATTTCCATTGTTTTAATAGATTTTATAATAATCTAAATAAATATGAAAAGAAGTTATCAATAAGAAAATAGTACGTTTTAGGGTGAACAACATTAATTATACAATTAAAAATCTAATACTCCTAAGAAATAAGATTCTACGAAAATATATATAAAAAGTGAAAAAATAAGATCTCAATTTTCTGTAAAAATATTCATAACATTTTATAATAAGTGGTTATAAATTTTCAATATTCATAACTTTTGTTGGCTCGTTGTATAAAAGAGGATTAATTGTACAAAATTATTCTTCTATTACTATGTTTTATCTTTAATCTTATTGTATATAACTAGACCTGTCAAAAACCGATCTGACTTGAAAATCCGACCCAAAATTTTTGAGTCGAGACCCAACCCGAACATCACTGGGTCAAGAAGGATCCGAACCCGAAGGACCCGAACCCAAACCCGACTCGACCCGAATGCAAATCCGAGCTCGCGCTCCCCCTTTATTTCGTATATTTTATTTCATTTATAATAAATATCTTAATATACTTTATTAAATAATTTTATAATATTAACTATATTATTATAATTATTTTATTAAAGTTAAAAATCATAATAATAATCATAAAATAGGGGCATGCTCGACTCGCCGGGTCAACCCGAACCCGACCTGCCCGATCTGAAACTTTTTATTAACCGGATCGACCTAAACCCGATTTGACCCGAAACCGACTCGCCCGACCCAGTTGACAGGTATATATACAAGTATACAACCCTTTCCTATTGTCTTTTACCAATTAATTGCATATACCTATTTACATTTTTACCTATATTATAACATTTACAAATATATATATATGGTCGGGTTCTGGTGAGGAGAGTTCTTATAGTAAATAGTAGGGAGTTATATGAAGTGTTGATGATTTTGATCCTACGATTAATCCAATAGCGTTCATTCTCATTAGTATACAACTTGTTCACATGAAAACACTCTCCTAAAATTAAAAGAAATCCTATTAGGAAATTATGTAACTCATTTCCTAAAATATCTCCCCTAAAAAGATTTTGATTTTATGAGAGCTGTTTCCTGAAACTAAAATCTTTTGACCCTTGGTCTTCTTGTCTTCTCTACCATTTACGCTCTCTCCCTCAATTCTCCTGCGTAGTTGCGTCGATCTCCTTCTCGCCGGATCTGTGCCCCTCTCGGCTTCGCCGGATCTCTGCTCCCTCTCGGCTTCGCCGGATCTGTGCTCCCTCTCGGCTTCACCGTCTCGTCTCCAAGCGATAATTTTTCTGGTGCAAATATTGTTGCACAATTTTTTTGTCGAATCTCAATTCTGTATTTGAAAGTGGGATGCAGTTGTTCACAAACTTAAACCCTTGTTCTTCATATGTACGTGTTGTTCATTTGTTCATAAAAACATTTGTTCATTTGAACATTTGTTCACAAATAATTTGTTTGTCCAATCTCGATTCTGAAGTTGAAAGTGGGATGAAGTTGTTCAAACTAGAAAAACTTGCACATTTAAATACTGTCTTTGATTATCGTACTTGGAAGATTGAGAAATTAAATTCTCAACTGTTAATGTGAACCATTTTGACATTTGTGGTAAATACTGTGTTCTTGTTTATTGTTCATATGAACACTTGTTCATTGTATCATTTTCTTCTTCATATGTGTTGTTCATTTGTTCATAAGAACATTTGTTCATCTGAACATTGTTCAAGGTAATTTGAACATTTGTTCATTTGAACATTTGTTCAAGATAATTTGAACATTTGTTCATCTTAACATTTGTTCATTTGAACATTTGTTCATGAACAAATGTTCAAATGAACAACTAAATGATTACAAATGAACAAGATGAACAACGGTTTATTTATTTATTTTAAAAAAGCAAGAAAATTAATTATATAAGGTATTTTTTCTTAAATGGTTAACATAAATTCTCTCTCATAACTTACAATCCCTTAAATCTCTCTGTTTGACTATTTTTTATTTCTCTCACCTTTTATTACTATCCATATATATCGATATTGGCAAATACTCTATCCATCAAACGATCAGCCAAAAGATATTTTCTCTACCAGAATCCCACCAATCCCATTTGTCATTTTTTTTTTGAAGATTTCCCCTCTCTCCTAACAATCCACCCCAGAAGAAAGTCGTAGGTTTAAAGTAAGATTATTTTAATTGTTCTTGTTCATTCAAGTAAATGTTCGTAGATATTAAGAGAATTTTTCATGACTATGTATATTATTTGTTCATGGATATTAATCCAATTGTTCATTTGTAAAAATGAAAGTTTTTTTTACATAAACAATTGGCAAAAAATAAGTTGTTCATTGCAAGTTTTACACTTGTTCACATATATTAAGGCATTAAACGTGCAATACTGTCATATATACATTAGAAGAAATGAACAATGAGTCGTTGACTTATGAACAATTACACTGTTATCTATGAACAAATATTCTGTTGTCTATGAACAACTATTTCATTATAATAAACAACTATAAAATGGTATCGGAATACAAGGTTGAAGCTTATTTGTTCACAGTTAATATACAAGGTTGAATTGAATATCAACCTAACATGTGGTTTGCTCTCTGCAGCAACTTGGGATATCCAAAACTTCATCTTGTTCGGAGCCACAATGAGAGAACAATCATTACCATCACTACACTCCTCAAAATTAATATCGGAAGGTCTTGTTAAAGAATGAACAACTACAACATCGAATCGAAAAACATGAAAACAATAGATGAACAACTAAGCCTAATGAACAACATAGAAAAATGTAGTGACCAAGATGAACAACGGTGAACAAGATGAACAACTTTAGATACTGAACAAGATGAACAACGGTGAACAAGATGAACAACTTTAGATACTGAACAAGAAACAAAGTAAACATTGATGTCGTCTAGGGCTGGTTGAACAACTACACAATATGATATGAACAAGAATAATATCAACGTAAAAGATGCGGATAGAATGAATAAAAAGAACACATGGAAACTGCGTGGAAACTGTGATTTGGGACCTAATGAACAACAATAACATTCACGATGAACAAGAAGACGAACAACGTGGAAACTGACCTAATGAACAACAATAACTTCCGCTATGAACAAGAAGAAGAAGAACGAAGAAACAATAAGGCAAAAAAAAAAGGCTTGAACAACTTGCAAATCCAAGAACACTAACCACATACCATACAAAAGAGCATCATCAACAAAACAAGATCATCATGATCAACAACAACATCTACCCGCACCTTGTAACCAGGTGGAGGAGGGGTGAGGCAGTTGAACCGCCTCTCAGGTGGAGGGCAATGCCTCTCGTAATGCTCCATAACCAACAAGTCAAGCTTCAGCCTCGTCTGGTAGATGAAGTTCCTATCCAGGCAAGGGATGAGTTCTGAGTACCGATCATCGCAGACCTTTAATCCATACAACTATGTATTAGGCATTCACCATTAACGAACGTTTCATGTAATAAGAATGAAAGCGTAGACTCACGGGAATCGACTTCGATACAAGACCGTTATCATCTTCGGCATCAGATGAAGCGAGTGTGGAAGAAGAGGATGAATCGTCGATGACATTCAGGGAGCCCAAGCTCTTCTGCGGTTGGCTACCGTTGTCAGAAATGGAGGTGGTGCTCGGAGGAGAGAAGACGATTAATGTCAAGCCAGAAGGTATGAAAATGCTGCCAATGAGAGAAAACTAGGAAGAGAAACCAATGAATTGTGATAGAAAGGTACGTATAATTTAAGCTATAATCAAGGGATTTGATTTGATTATAATTAATTAATGAAAGGAATTGAATGTGTTAGGGAATTATTCCATGTGATCAGAGAAAAAATTGAAACAAAATATGGAGCATTGGATGCTATTTATCTTGTGGTTGTAAATGCTTTCCACTATTTACCCTATCACCTATATGTACTTGAACCTAATTCTATATATATATATATCAAGTCTACTCATCACTAAGTAATAATATATGTATTATAGTAAAAACATTTTGGACTTTTATTTTTATTTTAGCATGTTAATAAAAAAAAATTAATTTTATATTAAAACAATAAAATTATTAAACGCCCGTTTTGTCAAAAATTAGTATGTAAGTTAATAAAACATTTTAGACTTTTATTTTTCTATTAGCATGTTAATAAAAAAGAAACTTCATTTTGTCAAAATTTATTTTATGTCCCATTCCCAATACTTTTACCATCTAAAATACGAAGTAATAAAGTTTATAGTTTTGTAGGTAATAAACTCTTATCTTTATGTGATGTCCCAATCTCAAAACATAGCAACAATTGATTTATTCTAGGATGTCCCAATTCTCAAAATTCCCCAGCCAGTATACCATGTCCCACCCTAATTAATTAAATGTTGAGAGTTTTGTAGGTAATTATTACAGCGCATCGTAGAAAGTATTTAACGTAAATCTGTATTGAACTTTTGCAATATCATTAAGGGCTCGTTTGGTTTGAACATATGGAAACGGTAACGGAAAAGAAATGAATCTAATCCACTTTGACATTATGATGTATTGATCAAATTTTTATCTTGGCTTGGGGGCTCTAAAATTTGTGTGCCAAAAGAAGGGAGAAAGAAAATGATTTCACCATTTTATAACTCACCCTTGTATTGGGGATACAAATACCTCCATCATAGTGCCAAGTGAAGGGGGAAAGGAAACAATTTCATCATTTTGATCAATGAATAATGACACTAAATTGGACTAGATTCGTTTCCTTTTCGTTATCGTTTCCACAATTTAAAACAAACAGGGCTTAATTGTTATATCAGCACAATTATTATACTTGGACATTTAATTCATGGGGATAGTCTAAATGTTATATCAGCACAATTATTATACTTGGACATTTAATTCATGGGGATAGTCTACCCAAAGGGTAAGAGAAACATTTTCCCACATTGCCACATTCCAGATCCCACATTGCCACATTCCCCACACGTGTCGTACGCTTTTTCCATCACATATATTTTTAATCAGAATCTGGTTGGATGAGGACATAGTAGAGATGTTAAAAAATGATCCAACATGTTTTATCGATCTGATCGATCCATTTTTAGACTCGATTTGACATGATCAAAAATTTTGATAAGCCAAATTTACCGAGACCGAATCCGACCAACCTGAATCCGATCCGATTAACGAATAAATGTGGAGTAATAATAAAATATAATATAAAATATATATGCTAAATGACATATAAATAATGGTAATATGCTCAATTATCTTGAAAAAAGAACATTGTTGTACTTATATATTTTTAATAATTCAAAATTTTATAAATTAATATAGTATCAATTTAAATTAAGAATAAATATGATTTTGGTCTATTAATATCAATTACATTAAAATAATTAATATTTTTTTTTAAATTCATTTCAACTTATTTTGACATATTTAAATTAGTTTTTAACTATTTAATAATATTTAAATAGTGAACAAAATATTTAAAAAATGACGCTCTTGATCCGTTGGTTAACTCGAACCGCCCGTTGACCTGTAATGACCCGACCCGACTTGACCTGTTATCCAAAATGACCCGACCCATTCTCAACCCGAACCCAAAATAACCGGACCGAACCCGACTTGGCCGGCCCTATTGATAGGTCTAGGAAGTATAGACGGTCACATTAATGAAGCCTGGTATGTAAAATTACAATTTCGTATTATACACAATAAAATATACAGTAATATTTTGATTTTTTTTTAGATTCACGATAAACACTAGGACTCCTTTCCAATTAGAAAGGCGGTCCTAAATCATCCCTTTGGATGATCTTTATAAACTATTTACAGAAACTATCGTAGCTAGAGATCAAGCATACAAACTCATATCTAACACTTGAAAGATCTTGTCCAAGTGTAAACAAAGCAGGAGTAAGTAGCTTCTGAATTTTGTTAAAAACAAGGGGTAGAATATTGTGAATGACAAGGAAGTCTGTTGTAGAGTTGGCCTCAAAGAAGGAGTGATGGACCTGTAGTAATATTTTAATCTTTGATGTTGAGATTTTTCTTTCTCTAGGGATGTTAATAGGAGGGAATTCTTGAAATTTGTGGGAAATGTTTATTTTGGGGATGTGATGTGATAAATAAATGGGGACACGGCTAAAAATGTGGAAAAAACTAATTTTCCATGTGAAGATGGGGATGGGGACAAGGAAAATATTCACCAATCCGTTTCTGCCCCACCCCACTTTCTAATGGGAAATTTCATGAATATATTTACAATATATTATAAATATTATGATTACATTTTATAAAATTCAGAAAAATCTAGTTTAAACTAAAATATGTTTATTCGCATAATATTATATTATGTTGAATATGATTATAAGTTTAACAATTTATATTTTATGACATATTATATGACTTTATTTATTAAAAACTACAATCAATAAGTAATTTTAATTAGGAATCTAACGTATAGATCCACGGGAAAAGTAAATGGGAAAAAGTATGTGGGAATGGGGAATTAGCACGGATGCAGATGAGGGTGGTTTTCATTCCCTAAACGGGGACATGGAGAATAAACATAAACGGAGATGGGGACGGGGAATGAACTCCTCATTCCGAACCTACCCCATTGAAATCTCTAACAGAGATGGGGGAAATTTTATTCCCCGCATGGGGATGGGGATGAGGACAGTGATAGGTTTTCTTGCCCCACTCTCTGCCTCGACCCCGAATCCACAGGGGAATCCCCATCAAAGAAACCTTAGGTTTAATTTATTTTTATATTAATAATCAAATATATTTGCATTGTGTTATGTTGTGTTTTAATTAAATTAGTATGATTGATCTACATTACTCATCATCGGCAATCTTTCCTTGGTCTTTATAAATTAACTACATATATATTTTAATCTCATATAATGTCACTAGTTCTTTTGATTGATCTCATTTATCCTATTAGGCATTGTTGAAATTAAAATAATAAAAGGGACAACAAAAGCTGTAATAAAATAAATATGGAATCCACTAGAAACTACACGGGGAAATTAATGGAGAATACACGAAAATAACCCGTGGGGATCATAAGTGCGGGAGATCAAATGGGGATAGGGTGTCCCTGATGGCAAAGGGGGCCATGGGGATGGGGACGGGGATAATTTGCATTCCCCAACGGGAATCGGTGACGGGGATGAGAGCGAGATGCTAAACTGGGATGGGACCGGGAGGGTAGTCCTCGCTCCGTTTCCATCCCTAATGCTACTAAAGTCATGTTTCAATATTTCTACACTCTATATGATCTAAAATGATAGAGAATCGTCCCTCTCCCAAGACTCTTGTACATTTACCGACACAAAAACAAAACATACAAAAGTGATTTTGCATTATATAGTGAAAATGTCAACAAATATTTTATGGATAGGTCACTACAATCTTCTGAATGGAGAACACCCACACACTACTCAACTTCACTCATCACACAAGCTAGCTCACACAAACACCTACTTGAGCTCTCTTGCTCGCTCGCTCTCTCTAGCTTGATTGCTTCATCCCAATACAAAATACCTAACATCAACTCTTTATATTACTTATGGGGATGTTAAAATACACTTGCACCACCAACCTACAAACTTAAGTAAGTAGATAGTTACACAAACTTCCCTAAAATTTTAGGCAATTCCCTTTCTATCAAATTCTATACTAATCCTTAATGATTCTACCATTTCTAATTTTCTAGAAGCTTCTTTTATTTTCCTTTGTTTGCTTCTAGTTATAGCCCACTGATTTGCCCAAAATCTTTAGCCCAATGAATTGAAAATATGAGTTATATGTAACAATTCCTCCTCTAATTCATATTTCCAAATACCTTCGCGTTATTCGAAAACCTCACAATCCTTTGTTTCTCGATCACATTGCCTCTGCGTCTTCTCTACACAACTCGTGCATCCACTACGCATATATTCTTCTCATTCTGATGGCCTTGAATGATCAAGCCTCTCCCCTTGAACACCTTAAACCACTTATACGTGTCAACAAACCTGCACCCCTCTAGCATCATAGCTCCCAACGAGATGATGTTAACTTTGCTTGAAGGCACGTACCTCACATTATCAAGAGTGTGGCTTGCACCATTATGAAGCCTTATCTTCACGCTTCTTGTACCCTCCACCTTCAACTTCTCACCACCAGCTAAGTTGAGGTGATCAAACTCTCTATCCCTCTTCAAGGTGTTAAACAATTCTTGATCTACACACACATGTATCAATGCATAACTATCCATCACCCACTTAGACTTGGCAATCTCCTTACCACTTGTCAAGTAAGCTTCATCATCACCAACATCAAATACCACATTTGTGTGGGAGTGGCCACTATATGTCTCGGACGACACCTCTCTCAACTTCTTCAAGTTCTCCCTCGTCCGACGACACCTCGCTTGCATGTGACTCTTCTCCATGTAATATTACACTCAACGTCACTCAAATCCCGATGCTTACGTGAGTTAACTCACCATCTCGGGTCACCTTGCCCCCTTGCATGATTCCTCCCTCACTTCCACTACCCCGCAATTAGAATGTGATCTCTTCCCGTGTTGATAGTGACATTTTTTCATCATTCTCTCACTCTCCCACAAAGCAGCTATCACCTCATCTAGAGTGAAAGTCGCTCTTTCGACAAGTAACGTCTGCACTAAGGACTTGTAAGACTTTGGTAATGACACTAACAAGAACATATAATACCCCGGATTTGTCATCCTTTATAAGGATTAGAGTGCTACCCATGTTAACAAGACCTTTTCCTTTTCACGGTTCAAGTGAGGACAACGAACTCTTAAGTTAAGCGAGCTAGGACATGAGTAGTACTAGAATGGGTGACCTCCTGGGAAGTCCTCAGGTAGGCATGGGATGGCGCTTCTAAGGCATTGGGCCATACAAATGGTATTACAACTGACTTCAGGTTACGAATGGACTTAGCCTTGAGGGCGGTCGCTCGACCCAGAGGGCGGTCTTTGGGCCCTGACGAGGTCGTCAAAGGTTTAAATGAGGGTGATTGTAACACACCGGATTTGTGATCCCTTATCAGGATTAAAAGTGCTACTCTTGTGAACAAGAGTTCTGCCTTTTCAGGGTTTAAGTGAGGAGAAAGAACTCTGAAGTTAAGCGTACTAGGGCGGGAGTAGTATCAGGATGGATGACCTCTTGAAAAGTCCTCGGTTTGGCATGTGATAGCGCTTCTAAAGCTTCGGGTCTTACACTATGTGCGCATATTATTATTGTAAATATATATATGTATGCATATGATTAGTACTATGTGCACATATGTTTTCTTAGCATGTATACATTCATATGCACATTTGGTTCTCACATTTGTATATAAGCGTCAATTCTCACATTATCTTTGCCCAAATTAAAAATTATTTTATAAGTTGGGTATTTTAAAATTATTATATCATTATTTACAGTACGAAACATATTTTCTAATGAGTTTTAATACCATTTATTATCCTTCTGATTAAGTGGAACATCAAGTAACTCATAATATGCAACATGTAATTTGTCTTCACTGAAGAATTCACATTACTTTCCTCATTTATATTTAATCAAATATAAATGAGGAAAGTACACCTAAATTATAAATTTATAATATCAAGTTATTAGAAATTTTGAGCGGGTATAATTACGGGTGGGATCATTTTTTGATAAGTTTAATTTACACGTTTCAATACAAATTATAGAGTTTTTGAAAGTTTATATATTGTTTTGGGGCGAAAAGATCAATCAACCTAAATCTCCTTAGACGGGGTAACGAGTCGATCGGATAGAATGCAATAAATCCAAACCAAATGAACAATCAACTACGTATGAAATAGGAACAAGATTATGTGATGATATATTGATTATATGATGATAAGAATGAGACAAAGTATGACTTATCCTCTAGATGCAAAAGGTCGGGTCTTGTCTGACCGGCTAATCTAGCGTCCGATCCTCGGCGGTTGAGTACTATTGCCAAAAGAGCTAAACGAGAACAAGTATGCCAGCAAGCCTTTTAGAGCTGTGTTAATAAGTACTTTCGTGACTTAAGTCGTAGTGTCTTCTTTAGCCCCTTTGTGCCCTATTTATCGGATCCTTTTCTTCGTCGGTTTTGTTACCGTTTGCATGAGATCTTTCTCTTAACTTCTGAGCATAATCCTTGGGATCTTCTTATTTATGAGGCTTCTAATTTTGCACTTGAATTGGCTGCCGTTGCTGAAGATCAAGCAGTTATGGCTTGGGTGAGATTTTCGGGATCGGTCGGGTTTGTGCATTGATGAACATCCGACGTTCCTCTTCACACTCCTTGGCCCATATCTAAGGTGAGACGGCCCAGTCTGCTAGGCTCGGCCTATCAAAGCATTCTGGGCCCAACAATAGCCCCAAGTCGTCTAGGCTCAAGGCAGCTAAGGGCGGGAGTCAAGACGACTTCTGATCTGCACGATCTCCACCATCTGTTTTGGCGCGACAGGCGAGGGTTGACGTGGCGATGATCGCGCGGCATGATGGGACAGCCTAGGATTCTAGCCTTCCCTCCATAAATTCGAAGTAAATCGGTGGGCTTTTTCATATTCTTTCTTCCGAGTCTCTTTGTTTCTTGCTTTGGTAAGTTTTCAGAATCTTTCAAGATTGCCTTCTGATTCCCTCCTCTCTCAATATTAGATATGGTTTCCAGTAGCTCTGCCGAATCGTCCGCCACTCGCTCGAGCAAAAATGACGATTCCCCTCTTTTCTTGTTGAAGGAGGCTGAAGCCATGACGGGGATGTTGACGGAGTCGGACCTGGAGCAAATTCTCTAAGTCGGCGGTTTTCCACCAGAGACGGTTGCAAGGCTTCCTTATCCGGACGAAAGGGCGGACGCAAGGTACGAGGGGTGGATATGTTTTTATGCTTATCCATTTCGGATTGGGCACAAATTTCCGTTCACTCCCCTCGTACGTGACTTCTTGGCGACTTTGGCGCTTGCGCCGTGTCAAGTCATGCCGCAGGCGTGGCGGGTTCTTAGGGTTTTGGACCTTTTGAACTCGAAGTCGGGGGTTGGCTTTGACTTCGACGCCTTGTGGTACAACTATGCCTTGGGGTCAAAGAGCTCTTCCCGGGTTCAGTTGTGTAGGCGTCAGGGTCGGAAGCCGTTGGTGTCGAATCTGGATGTGAACGACCGTGGATGGGGGTCGAAATTCTTCTTTGTCGAGCGGTCGTCTTTGGAAAAGGGGGGTGATTGATCGTTCCTGCTGACAGAGTGGCGAGTCAAAAGTATGCACCTTTCTCTTGTTTTCGCTTTGTTAGATATGTTTTAACTTCTTGATTACCTCTCTTTTTATATAGTCTCTGAGCCTGAGGATCTGGAAGTCGACGCTAAATCAGAGGGTCTAACCAACATTTTGCTTGGGATTCCGTTGTCGGAGCGCAAATTCGTGAACGTCAACTTGCTATCTGCTAGTCCAACGACTCAAGACGTCATGTCAGCCCCGTCATCTTCTCATGTTAAGTGTAAGTCTTCTGTTTGGGTCGCATATGTTTATGTTATGTGTCATATTCGTAATTTATGTTCTGTCTGGTGTGATAGCGTCTCGTGTTGGCCGGTCGAGTGCTTGTTTGAAGGGCGTGTCCGGGAAAGGTTTGATCGAACAAAAGTTGGCGGTGGCCAGAACTTTGTCGACCAAATCGATGCCTGTCGAATCTTTTCCCCCAGTGAAGGTTGGTGACAAGAGAAAGGCGGTCGTTTCTCCTGATGCTGAGAAGATCATTCCGGATATTCCGAAAAAGAAATCGGATATCCCTGCTAGCATCGAGAGGATTGACCTAGTCGGGCGGTCCATCGCTGATCTGTTCTAAGCCCAAGACTCGACCTTGAAATCTGAAGTCGACGGGGTCTTACCTCTGGACTGTATCGGCGAGGCTAGTTGTTCTGCTTGGAAGGTAAGCTTTCCGTCAAGTCTTGTAGTTTTGATTTTTCTGCCGAATGGTGTTTCACATATCTTTTCTTTGCTTTACGTCTTTTAGACCTTCCAATTCCTCTTGGGTGCCTACTCTGGCGTGAAGGAGATGGTCTCCAAGGTTGAGGAAAGGGCTGCCAAATCAGAATCAGACTTGGCGGCATTGAAGACTAAGGTGAAGGGAGCTGAGAGTCGACTGAAGGACGCCGAACTTTGCTTTGCGGGAGAGCTGAAGGCTTGTCAAGACGAGCTAGAGTGTTGTCGGAAAGAGCTCAATGAGAGTTGAGTCGACATTGAGGAGAAAGTCAAGCAAGCTAGGATCGACGCTGGTCGAATTGCGTGTGATGTTGGCGCCTTCTATGCTTTGAAGTTGCGCATCGAAATGGTCGAGGAGTTCGAAGAGGGCAAGCATGAGGCCTGGGACTTGAAAACGGAGAAAGGAAATATGGATACCTTATTTCCTAAGGGGAATCCAGGGGTGGAGTTGTTTCGACTTGCCGGTATTGAAGAGGAGTCTTCTGACGAGAGTGCCGGTGAAGATGAAACTCGCTTTGATGATGCCACTCCCATCATTCCGTCCAAGCCCCAGCCTTTGTCCGACCCGACTCCTACCAAAGGTAATGATGCGACTCCTGACTCCTAGTTCTTCATCCTCCTTTTTACGAACCTTTCGTGAATGACTTGTTGTCCCACCTGTGTGTGGGTGAAATACTTTTGGTTTGGCGACCCGTCCACCATCGCAGGTCGCATAAAATGTTTTTTAGGAATGTTTGAAGTCCTACATGTGTGTAGGCAGACAATATGTTTTGGCGACCCGTCCATCATCGCGGGCCGCATGAATGTAAAAAGAATTAGATTCTCTCTATTATTGGCGTACTCTGTTTTACAAAAGATTGATCTTGTTCTACGTCTAAATGCTTGTCGTACCCTTTTTGAGAAAGATGGTCGCGATGCCTTTGACTTGTTTTGGATTTGCCTGTGTGCTCCGTCGAGTAGGGCTTTCCGTGTCATATAAGAAAAGGGAGGCCTACAAATGTGTATGTTTTTTGTTTAGTCATGACTTGTATTATGCCGAGGAGGAGAGCAATATTTCTTTATTGCGTAAATGTAATAAGGTGTTGACCTGATGTATTGTATAAGGCAGACGGTGTGCCGTCGTGCCTCTGGTATTCATCTTCTCGTGTTCCGATCGATCGTGTAGTGTAAGCGCTTTTTGTGTGTGACTGAATCCAACTTGTCTTTGTGTTTTCCTGTACTCATGGTCATAAGAACATGTCTTTGCTAGACGTAAGCGTTAGGTTCATGAAATAGAGTCGAGTTGTAATGACAAATAATATGTAAAAAATGATGGGGTTCTAGTGTCATACCAGACGAGGTTAGAAGTGATATAGCTTTAGATGTGTGGCGTTCCAGCTCCTCGGGATCGGTTGTCCGTCTTTGTCTTCTAGTCGATATGCTCCTTGTCTGACTACTTCTTTGATGAGGTAAGGACCTTCCCACTAGGGTGCGAGTTTGCCGTCGGTTGGATCTTTAATGTTCTGGAACGTCTTCCTGAGGACCTAGTCGCCAACTTTGAAGACTTTGGCCTAGACGTTCTTGTTGTAACTTCTTGCGACTTGCTGCTGGAACCTGACCATCCTAATTTTGGCTCTTTCCCTAGTTTTATCGACCGTGTCTAAGTTGTGTGCCAGTTCGACATCATTTTATTCATGCGTCTGGAGTCTATAGCGGGCTGTCGGGACTAGTAGTTCGACGGGAATGACCGATTTGCTTCCGTAGACGAGTGAAAACGGCGATTGTCCAGTCGCGTTCTTCGGAGTGGTCCTGTCGGACCAGAGGATGATGGGGAGTTCATCCGCCCATTTTCCCTTAGCCCCTGTGAGGCGTTTCTTGAGGTTGTTGATGATGATTTTGTTGCTAGACTCAGCTTGTTCGTTAGATTGCGGATATTGAGGTGTGGACGTGACCAACTTGATGTTCCACTAGTCGTAGAAGGCTCGAGTCTTATGACTGATGAATTGGGAGCCATTGTCGCACACGATTTCTGATGGGACGCCAAATCTGTACATGATATTGCGTTTTATGAATGAAATGACATGTTGATCCTTTACCTCTCGATATGCTTCTGCTTCGACCCATTTGGAAAAATAGTCCGTCATGGTGAGGAAGAAGACCCGTTGGCCCGATACAGGTGGGAGTTTTCCGACGATGTCCATTCCCCATCTCATGAAGGGCCATGGTGCTAGAGTCGGATGGAGGAGCTCTGAAGGCTGGTGCGGAATTGGCGCGTGTCGTTGGCAGGCGTCGCATTTCTTGGTGTATTCTATCGCGTCTTTGTTCATCGTGGGCCAGTAGTATCCCATTCACAGGGCTTTTCTTGAGAGGCTTCGTCCTCAAGTGTGGTTGCCACACTCTCCTTCATGTAATGATTGTAAGATACGTTCGACCTCTGGAGTCTTGAGGCATCGTAGAAGTATCCATGTGGCAGATCTTTTGAACAAGACATCACTTATAATGTTGAAAGTTAGAGCTTGTACCTTTAGCATTTTTGCTTTTGTTTTGTCATCGAGCAGGATGCTGTCTTTTAGCCATCTGACTTAAGGTAGTGTCCAATCGTCGTGATTGTTAACAACATTTTCTTCTGGTCAGTCGCCTATCTCCATCGCGACAAGCTCTTCCAACGGTGTGCTCTGTTCCTTGGATGTTTTTGGGATAGCTGGTATCGTGATGTGTGCCAATGGAATGTTGGGGAATTCCTTTGGATCTAGGGCGAATCCTAGATTAGCTAGTGCGTCGGCCTGAGCATTGAGATCTCTGGGGACTTGTCTGATGTCAAACTTCTGGAACTGGTTGATTAGTTTCTTGACTACGTCCAAATAGGCTATCATTCTATCGTCTTTGGCAGTGTATGACCCTTGAATTTGATTTATGACTAGGAGGGAATCGCAAATGACTCTGATTTCTTGGACTCCTAGGTCGCGCGCCAGGATGAGTCCAAATACGAGTGCTTCATATTCGGCTTCATTGTTAGTCGCGTCTCATTCGCATCTTACGGCTTGGGCTATCTTGTCCCCTTGTGGTGATTTCAACACGACCCCCAGTCCTGATCCTTTAGCGTTCGATGCTCCATCTGTGTGGAGCTCCCATTTACCTGTTTCTTCTATTACTAGTAATTGTGTTGCTTCCTTGATGGCTTCCTGTTCTAGGGTCGGGCTAAAATTTGCCACAAAGTCAGCCAATGCTTGGGATTTGATCGCCGTCCTAGGCTCATACTCAATCTCGTAACCACTGAGGTGTATGGCCCACTTGGCCATTCATCCTTGTTTCTGCTGGGAGTAATGTTCAACTCATGTAATAGATTGGTGACTGTTTGCCGTCTTCTTCCCTAGCCAGCACTGCGCTCACTGCAGACTCTAACACTGCCAGGTACAATAGTAGCGGTTCATCGTCTTTAGGTTTTGCGAGTAGTAGGGGGCTGGCCATATATTTCTTCAGATCTTGAAATACCGCCTTGTGTTCTTCTGTCCATTGGAAGGACTTGTTCTTTCTGAGAGCGTCGTGGAAAGGTTTGCATTTGTCCGACGACTTTGAAATGAACCTGTTTAAAGCTGTTATCCGACCTATCAGCTTCTGTACGTCCTTGATGCACCGAGGAGACCGAAGGTTGATGATGGCCTTGACTTGTTCTGGACTAGCCTCTATTCCTCTTTGGGTTACCATGTACCCCAAGAATTTTCTTGACGACACTCCAAAAGAGCATTTCATAGGATTTAGTTTCATATTATATCTTTTCAGTACCTCAAAACCGTCACGGAGGTGATCGATGTGGTCTTTCTTCTTTTTTGACTTGACCAACATGTCTTCTATGTACACTTCCATTGTGTCCCCAATCTGATCTTTGAACATCTTGCTGACTAGTCGTTGATACATAGCCCCTGCATTTTTTAGTCTGAAGGGCATCACTTTATAACAATAAATACCTTGATTTGTGACGAATGCCGTTTTCTCTTGGTCTTCTGGTTCCATGCGGATCTGATTTTAACCACTAAACGCATCCATGAAGGATAGCATTTCGTGTCCTACTGTCGCGTCGACCATGGCGTCGATGTGAGGAAGTGGGAAGGAATCCTTAGGACATGCTTTGTTAAGGTCAGTGAAGTCGATGCAGACTCTCCATTTGCCGTTCTTCTTTTAGACTACAACCACGTTGGCTAGCCAGTCGGGGTAGTCGACTTCTCTTATTTTTCCTGTTTCTAGCAAGCTTCTGACTTTGTCATCGACGATCTTGTTCCGCTCGGGGGAAAATTTCCTGCGCTTTTGCTTCACAGGAGGGTGAGATGGATCTACATTTAATTTATGAGTAATGACGTTTGGAAATATTCCAACCATGTCTTCATGCGACCACACAAAGCAGTCAGCATTAGACCGGAGGAAATCCAATATTTGTCGTTTGGTCGAGTCATCCAGATCCGACCCGACCCTTACCGTTTGGTTTGGCTTTGAAGGATCTAGTGCAATCTCATCGAGTTTTTCCATTTCTGGTTCGATGTATCGACTAGGTCCTTCGCCGAACTGTGATTGCTACGCGATCTTTGGTTCGACCGCGCTCTTCATGGAGGCTGTTGGGCCTGGATTCTCCAGAGAGGATGGGTCAAATCGGTCGAGCCCAAGCCCATTGCCAATCGGAAGATCGAAGAAGAAAGCCCAGAGGATCCGACAAGACGTCTCTGGTCGAATGCCTTCCGACAGGATCACGAGGACCTCGCCAAGCATTAAATGCTAGATCACGCAACGGCCACTGCCTTCAAACCACCATAAACGCAGAGATTTAATGGCGCAATCTTCACCATCAGTCCGAGCATTGAAGATGGAATATTCGGCCGAAGCATAAACGGTCACAAGAGTAAAAGACTTACCATATCAGGACGACGAGGAAGATAAGAAGATGACTACACAATTACACACAGAACAAGCGTTCGGAAAAAAGACAACTCACCAGAATAGCACTCTCGCTCTCCACCTAGCTCTCTAACAGCTGCTTACGCTAGATCCCTGTCGGTCGCCACTCACAAGCCGCCGGTCGAGTCCCACTCGATCTCTGGTTTTATTACGATAAGTTGTATAACGATTCAGTCTGATTCACACGACATCTAATAAGATCATCACGCTATTATACATTTATTCTGTGTTTATCTATTTTTGGCTTGGTTTGGATTGTTTTCTATCACCCGATCGACTAGTTACCCCGTCTAAGGCAATTTAGGTCGTCCGATCTTTTCGCCCCAAAACAATTTGGCGCCCACCGTGGGGCAACTTGCCGATCACCCTTCTGAAACCTTCCAACCATGACTATTGACCCTCCTACTGACAATCAAGAACTACGTCTCGAAGACGAAACCCAAACTACAGAAAACCCAACCGAAAATCCTACCCCAACCCAGTTCCAAGAACTCTCTCAAAAAATGGCCGTCCTTCAAGAGGAACTAGCCCAACAACGTCAGAAAACCGAAGCCCTAGCCGCTTTGTCAACCCAATCCGAAGCCGAGATTGCGCAACTAACCCGTGAGAATGAGTCTCTTAAGTCACAAGTACAATCAGTGGCTTCAGGATCTAGGAACGCGCCCATCCACGGCGGCATCCGAACACGCCTCGACATGGACATTATCGAACCAACGCCTCTAAACGTACGACATCCCGGACACGCTGAGGGTACGTCTCGAACTCCTTTCGCTAGTCCATTTTCGACTAACCATGTCACCTTTTCTACACCGATCGGGTCTACCGGGGCCCGAATCGACGAAACACAGGTTGCCAATCCGCCAGATATCATTGCTCTTTTCCAGCAGACACTCGACCGACATATGAAGACGATCGACGACCGCTTCAACATGCTCCCAGGAGTCCCGCAACCGATTGAGAGAGAAGCGTCCGGCAGATTCGAAGAATCCCCGTTCGTCGAAGAAATCGCAAGGGTCGAGATCCCCAAGAAGTTCCATCTCCCCAACATGGCGACGTTCGACGGCACCACCGATCCAGATGACCATATCTCTCTCTATAAACAAAAGCTAATGGCTGCATCCGTTTCAAGGGAGAGCCGCGAGGCTGTCATGTGCAAAAGCTTTGGCACGACCCTCGCGGGCCCCGCACTAACTTGGTTTATGCGTTTGCTTCAGGGAACGATCGCATCATTCACGGATCTGGTTAACTCTTTTAAGAGTCAGTTCGCCAGTAGTCGGAAGCATGAGAAACAATCGAGTGACCTCTACCGAGTCACACAAAGGTACAATGAACCTCTCCAGAATTATCTCAACAGGTACAACAAAGAGAAAGTGGGAATCCCCCACTGCGACGTCACAACGTCTATCGAAGCCTTCCGACAAGGCTTGGTCAAAGATAGCAATCT
Organism: Rheum nobile; assembly: GCA_027886185.1. NCBI lineage: Eukaryota > Viridiplantae > Streptophyta > Magnoliopsida > Caryophyllales > Polygonaceae > Rheum > Rheum nobile. The sequence continues at coordinate 2,199,165 of WOAB01000127.1, forward strand.
CTACGACGAGATTACCAAGTACCCGTGCAAAAGTTTTGAAGATGTTCAGGCCAAAACTATGGCCGAGGTAAGACTGGAAGAGGACCGTGAGTCGCGTAAAGCCTCCCGCGGACCCGATCCATCCGATCGTAAACATTCATTCGATAACCATCGAGACAGACGTCCACATCCCTATTCTTGTAATCGAAACGAACCAAATCAGGTAAATGCTTTCCAAGACAGGTCACAGGAATGGAGAGACGGCTCTGCGTTGCCTCCTAGGGTCCAGTCTTATAACTTCAACGTTTCCGTGTCGGAGCTCGTCACGAGTTTCGACAAGTATGGAAAAGACGTAAGATGGCCCCGAAAGAGCGACCGATCAGACGTCAAGAAGGACATGAGTTGATGGTGCGAATTCCACGGCGACCACGGTCATTCGACCGACGAGTGCATCGCCCTACGAAAGGAGGTCGCTAGGCTGCTCTCACAGGGGCTCCTACGCGACATCATCTCGAAACGGGCAAAAGCCACCATGGAACACCGAGATCAGGTAAAACAGAACAAACTCCCGTCTCCTATCCATACAAAAGTTGTCAATACCATTTGAGGTGGGTCCGACATATGTGGGAACACATACTCCGCGGCCAAGCGACATGCCAAGGAAAGCAAAGGCGACAAGCCCGAGGCATCGGAACTCAAACCAAGGAGGGCATCTAACCTTCCGACGGTCACATTCGACGAGTCCGACTCCGACGGGTCGGAAAGCCACCATGACGGACTGGTAATCTCTTTGTCCATTGGTAATTGCTTAATACGGGGAGTACTAATCGATACAGGGAGTTCGACAAACCTCTTGACCCTCGATGCTCTCAAAGAAATGGGTCTGATCGAGAACGACCTAATCAAGAAGTCGACCCCACTGGTCGGGTTCAGCGGTGAGGTTAAACACACGACTGGTGAAATCATTCTGACCATATACGCTGGAGGAATCAACCAACATGTTAAATTCTTAGTCCTAGACTGTCCGTCTCCCTATAATTATATCCTTGGTAGGCCGTTGATACACGCTATGAAGGCAGTACCTTCAACATATCACCAGGTCAAGTTCCCTACTGAATGGGGGGTCCAAGAGATCAGAGGAGATCAAAGGACCGCAAAGGAATGCTACATCGCTTCCATGAAGAATGCAGTCGAACACAAGACCGCATAGCAATCACAGAACGACGAAGGACCTAGTCGATACGTCGAACCAGAAATGGAAAAACTCGACGAGATCGCACTAGATCCTTCAAAGCCAAACCAAATGGTAAGGGTCGGGTCAGACTTGGACGACTCGACCAGACGACAACTCCTTGACTTCCTCAGGGTCAATGCCAACTGTTTTGCATGGTCGCATGAGGATATGATCGGAATATCTCTAAATGTTATTACTCATAAATTAAATGTAGACCCGTTTCATCCCCCTGTCAAGCAAAAACGCAGGAAGTTTGCCCCCGAGCGGAACAAAATAGTCGACGACGAAGTCAAAAGCTTACTGGAAACAGGAAAAATCAGAGAAGTCCACTATCCCGAATGGCTAGCCAACGTGGTCGTAGTCCAGAAGAAGAACGGCAAGTGGAGAGTCTGCATCGACTTCACAGACCTCAACAAGGCTTGTCCCAAGTACTCGTTTCCTCTATCCCATATCGACGCCATGGTCGACGCCACGGCAGGGCATGAAATGCTCACTTTCATGGACGCTTTCAGCGGCTATAATCAGATCCTCATGGATCCCGACGATCAAGAAAAAACAGCGTTCATCACCAGTCAAGGTATCTTTTGTTACAAAGTAATGCCCTTTGGTCTAAAAAATGCAGGGGCTACGTATCAATGACTAGTCAACAAAATGTTCAAAGACCAAATCGGAGACACGATGGAAGTCTACATAGACGACATGTTGGTCAAATCGAAAAAGAAAGAAGATCACATAGACCACCTACGCGACAGCTTTGAGGTGCTCAAAAGGTACAACATGAAACTAAACCCTACTAAATGCTCCTTTGGAGTGTCATCAGGGAAGTTCTTAGGTTACATGGTGACACAAAGAAGAATAGAAGTCAGCCCAGAACAGATCAAGGCTCTCATCAACCTTCGATCCCCCGATGTGTCAAAGACGTACAGAAGCTCACAGGTCGGATAGCAGCTCTGAACAAATTCATCTCCAAATCATCCGACAAGTGCAAACCCTTCCACGACGCACTCAAGAAGAACAAATCCTTTCAATGGACAGAAGAACACAAAATAGCATTTCAGAACCTCAAAGAATACCTGGCCAGTCCCATGTTACTGACCAAACCTAAAGGCGACGAGCCCTTATTTCTTTATCTTGCAGTGTCAGAGTCGGCCGTAAGCGTTGTACTAGTCAGAGAGGAAGACGGCAAATAGTCGCCAATATACTACGTCAGTCGGATGCTGTTACCAGCCGAAACGAGGTATTTGTCACTTGAAAAGATCATGCTATCATTGGTAATGGCTTCGAACAAACTCAAACCATATTTTGAATCCCATACTATTACTATTCGCACTAATCATCCCATGAGAGCTATCATGAGGAAACCTGAGTTCACAGGACGAATGACCAAATGGGCCATACACCTCAGTGGTTACGACATCGAGTATGAGCCTAGGACAACGATCAAGTCGCAAGCCTTAGCCGACTTTGTGGCTGATTTCAGTCCGACCCTAGAGCAAGAAGCCGCAAAAGAAGCGACACAACTACTCGCAACTGACGAGACAGGTACATGGGAGCTCCACACAGATGGGGCGTCGAACGCTAGAGGATCGGGGCTTGGGGTCGTACTAAAATCGCCACAGAGGGACAAGATAGCTCAAGCTGTCAGATGTGAGTGGGATGCGACCAACAACGAAGCTGAATACGAAGCACTCATATTCGGACTCATCCTGGCTCGCGACCTAGGGGTCCGAGAGATCGAAGTCATTTGCGATTCCTTGCTGGTCGTAAACCAAATACAAGGGTCGTACAGTGCCAAAGATACCAGAATGATAGCCTACCTGGAGGTAGCCAAGAAACTGATCGGACAATTCCAGACATTCAACATCCGACAAGTGCCCAGGGATCTTAACTCCCAAGCTGATGCACTCGCCAATCTAGGATCCGTCCTAGACCCGAAAGAGTTTCCACACATACCATTGGCCCACATCATGACGCCAGCCGTCCCAAGGACATCCGTCGAGTTAACAACATCACTTGAAGAACTCGTCGTCATGGAAATAGGCGACCGACCCGAAGAAGACATCATCGACGCCGATGACGACTGGATGCTAACTTACATCAGGTGGTTAAAAGACGACATTCTACCCGACGACAAGACAGAAGCAAAAAGGCTCAAGGTACAAGTACTCTCTTACGATATCATTGATAACATCTTGTATAAAATATCTGCTATAGGGCTACTCCTACGATGCCTTAAGACTCCAGAAGTCAGACGTATCTTGCAATCGTTACACGAAGGAGAGTGTGGCAACCACACTGGCGGGCGAAGCCTCTCAGGAAAGGCCCTACGAAACGGGTACTATTGGCCAACAATGAACAAAGACGCCATGGAATACACCAAGAAGTGCGACGCTTGTCAATGACACGCACCCGTCCATCGTCAGCCTTCAGAGCTCCTCCATCCGACCCTGGCTCCATGGCCCTTTATGAGATGGGGAATGGACATTGTCGGAAAGCTTCCTCCCGCATCGGGTCAAAGAGTCTTTTTCCTTGCCATGACGGACTACTTCTCCAAATGGATCGAAGCCGAGGCTTACAGAGAGGTAAAGGATCAACAATTCATTTCATTCATAAAACACAATATCTTGTGTAGATTTGGCGTCCCATCAGAAATCGTGTGCGACAACGGTTCCTAGTTCATCAGTCATAAGACTAGAGCCTTCTGCGACCAATGGAACATCAAATTAGTCACATCCATACCCCGGTATCCGCAATCCAACGGACAAGCCGAATCCAGCAACAAGATCATTATCAACAACCTCAAAAGACGCCTCACAGGGGCTAAAGGCAAATGGGCAGACGAACTCCCACTTATTCTCTGGTCCGACAGGACTACTCCAAAGAATGCGACCGGGCAATCGCCTTTCTCTCTCGTCTACGGGAGTGAGGCAGTCATCCCGGTTGAGTTACTGGTTCCGACCGCTCGCTGTAACCTTCAGACAAGTGAACAGAACGACATCGAGCTAACACACAATCTCGACACAGCGGACGAGATCAGAGAGAAAGCCCGAGTCAGGATGGTTAAGTTCCAACAACAAGTCGCAAGGAGCTACAACAAGAACGTCCGAATCAAGGCATTCAAGGTTGGAGACTGGGTCCTAAGGAAGACATTCCAGAACACCAAGAACCCATCCGACGGGAAGCTAGCACCACAATGGGAAGGACCTTACTTGATCACCGAAGTGGTCGGACAAGGAGCGTATCAGTTAGAAGACAAAGACGGACAACCAATCCCGAGGAGTTGGAACGCAGCACATCTCAAGCTATACCATTTCTGAACCGATAAGGTAAAAACATCACGCAAAACTCTATACATCGCATATACATTGCTACCTATCGCATGCTATCATATATACATTGCCATCTGTTGCATATATACCGCATGCCATCGCATATACATCGCTACTTTCTTTTACATGTCATCATCTGACACTAAGCGAGGATTTCCTCCTTACAAAAACACAAATGCAGAACAACATTTACAATGGACCCAGTCGTCCGCAAATGGATCCTGTCATCCGCATATAACGCTTACATTTACACGATCGATCGGATTACGGGGAGATGACAACACAGGCACGTCGGTACACCGCCTGCCTTATACAAAACATAAGGTACAACACCTTATTACATTCACGCAATTAAACATAAGGAACAAACACCTTATTATATATCGCTTACCTCCCCGGCATAATGTCATGACTAACACATACACAAACACATCGCAGGCCTGCTCTACATACATACATACGGTGAAACCCCACTCGACGGAGCACACGGGTGAAACCGACATACACGACATACTAAACGTCGTCGACAACTTCCTCGAAAGTTCGACAAACATGTACGAAACAAACTAGCATGCAATTCTACATGTAAAAATGCATTTGCAGCAAAATAAAAAGCATTTTTATAAATACGCGACCCGCGACGGCGGACGGGTCGCCAAACCACATTGTCTGCCTACACATCTGTAGGACTTCATCAAAAAGAAATATTCTGCGACCCGCGATGGTGGACGGGTCGCCAAAACATACATTATCCAAAGGCACCAAATGTCTAAACCCACACAAAAGTGGGACAAACAAAGTCAAGCATCGGGAACAACAACGTTACCTTTGGCAGGGGCTGGCTCCAATGGGGCTATCTCGTCGGTCGGCTTAGCATCGCCAGAATGAGCTTCGTCCTCATCGACATCTTTATCTACAACCTCTTCTCCGACGCCGGCTAAGCAGAACAGCTCCTGACCAGGATCGCCCTTTGGAAACATGGAGTCCAAAGTCTCCTTCTCCGCCTTCAGGTCCCAGAGCTCATGCTTGCCCTCGTTGAACTCTTCAATCATCTCGATGCGCGATTTCACCGCATAGAAGGCCCCAACGTCGCCAGCAATCTGACCGTTGGCAATCCGAGCCCGCTTCACTTCCTCCTCAATGCCTGCCCTGCACTCTTCAAACTCCCTCTGACATGAGACCAGCTCCCCTTGACAGCTCTTCAGCTCCCTGGTGAGACAACGCTCAGTCTCACGACATCGACTCTCCACTCCCTCCAGCTTGGTCCTTAAAGAGGCAAGGTCGGACTCTGACCTAGCAGCCCTGTCCTCAGCCTTGACAAGCATTGCCTGGACACCGGAGTAAGCTCCCAAGAAGTATTGAAAAGCATGACAAAAAGGCATACAATAACACAAATACGCGAATCAGAAAACACAGTCGAACAAAAGAAATACAAAAACGCACAAAACAAAGGGCAACACACCCTCCACGCGGAACTGCCCGCTTCACCAATGCAATCCAAAGGGGAGACGTCCTTAACTTCCGACTTCAAAGTCGGGTCTTGAGCGCGAAAAAGATCAACGATCGACGGCCCTGCGGCACCGATCTTGCCGACCCCTTCGGCGGTCGCGCCTTTCTTCTTAGGGACGTCCTCCGCCTTGACATCATCAGGACGAGCGCTCGCTTTCCTCTTAGAGCCAGCTTTAACCGTAGTCGTCAGGTCAATCAGAGCCGGTTTGCTCGACGCCGCCTTGGCTGCTGCTTTCCTTTGCTCAATCAAGCTTTTTCCCGACGCCACCCTCAGGCGAGCACTCGACCGACCACCAGGGGAACCTGACACGATAGGACAACAAAAAAGGAGAAATCCTAAAGTACACGACAAAGTGAAAAACAACAAAAAGACTCCTAAAGCCGAAAGTCTACTTTTCGCACGAGATGAAGAAACATTCGACATATCTTCTTGTGAGGCAGGAGTCGTGGCCAGCAAGTTGACGTTCACAAATTTCCTTTCAGACACGGGAATCTCAAGCACAATCTTTGACAAGCCCTCTGATCGGCTACTCACTTCTAGATCCTCTAGTTCGGGGACTACAGAAAAGAAAAGTTAAAGCAAGAGTTAAGACACACAAATACACGGAAGAAAAGACAAGTACATACTATCGACTCTCCACTCCGTCAACAAAAACGGACATTCTCCCTCCTTCTCCAGAGAAGAGCGTTCGACGAAAAAGAACTTCGACCCCCATCCGCGGTCGTTAACATCAGGGCTCTGCACCAAGGGCTTCCGACCAGGTCGGACACGCAACTGAACGCGACAGGAACTCTTCGATCCTATGAAGTAGTTGTACCACAGGGCGTCGAAGTCAAAATCAGCCCCAGTTTGAACATTCACAAGGTCGAGAACCCTAAGTACTCTCCACGCCTGAGGCATTACTTGACATGGCGCCAGCGCCAACATAGCTAAGAAGTCCCTGACAAGGGGGGAAAAAGGAAACCTATGCCCTATTCTAAACGGGTAAGAGTAGAAGCAAACACATCCCTCATAGCGAGCATCGGCCCTCTCGTCTGGGTGAGGCAGCCTGGCAACCGTCTCTGGCGGAAAACCTCCGACTTGGAGCACCTGATCCAGTTCCGCCTGGGACATAGTGCTAACCAACGCATCCGACTCCTTCAAAATAAAACGAGGAGGAGCTTCGCCTTCACGAGAATCGGAGAGAGTCTTCGACGACTCAGAAGCCTCGAGAGAAACCATTTCGAGAATGGGAAAAGAGGAGAATCGAAGAGCTACGACTAAGAGAAATCATAAAGCTATGGCAAGAGAAACCAAGAGGCTTACCAGAAACTTGCAAAGGAAGATGATGATGAAGTAATCGATTCCTTCTGCTACGAATTTATGGAAGGAAGTGAAGGCCTGCAAAGACGTCGCATCATGCCTCGATCACACGCCACGTAGCCCTGAGCAAATGCACCAAATTGGAAGGTGGAGATCGCGTCTAGAGAAGTTGCCACGGATTCCGGTCAACTTGCCTAAACCGTAGGCCCATAGCAACTTGGGGCTATTGTTGGGCCTGGATTCTCCAGAGAGGATGGGTCAAATCGGTCGAGCCCAAGCCCATTGCCAATCGGAAGATCGAAGAAGAAAGCCCAGAGGATCCGACGAGACATCTCTGGTCGAATGCCTTCCGACAGGATCGCAAGGACCTCGCCAAGCATTAAATGCTAGATCACGCAACGGCCACTGCCTTCAAACCACCATAAACGCAGAGATTTAATGGTGCAATCTTCACCATCACTCCGAGCATTGAAGATGGAATATTCGGCCGAAGCATAAACGGTCACAAGAGTAAAAGACTTACCATATCAGGACGACGAGGAAGATAAGAAGAGGACTACACAATTACACACAGAACAAGCGTTCGGAAAAAAAGACAACTAACCAGAATAGCACTCTCGCTCTCCACCTAGCTCTCTAACGGCTGCTTACGCTAGATCCCTGTCGGTCGCCACTCACAAGCCGCCGGTCGAGTCCCACTCGATCTCTGGTTTTATTATGATAAGTTGTATCACGATTCAGTCTGATTCACATGACATCTAATAAGATCATCACGCTATTATACATTTATTCTGTGTTTATCTATTTTTGGCTTGGTTTGGATTGTTTTCTATCACCCGATCGACTAGTTACCCCGTCTAAGGCGATTTAGGTCGTCCGATATTTTTCGCCCCAAAACAGAGGCGACGTAGCATTCTCTGGCCATCCTTTGGTCATCCTTGATCTCTTGAACTCCCCACTTGGTAGGGAACTTGATGGTCTGATGGTACGTTGAGGGTACCGCCTTCATTGCGTGTATCCAAGGCCTGCCAAGAATGCAGTTATAGGGAGATGGACAGTCTAGGAATAGGAATTTTACCTGCTAGTTTACTCCTCCGGCGTATGTCGTAAGGACGATTTCGCCGAGAGTGTGCTTGACTTTTCCACTGAACCCGACTAAGGGAGTTGATTTTTTGAGAAGATCATCTTCGCCCAAACCCATCCGTTTGAGGGCGTCGAAGGTCAAGAGGTTGGTCGAACTTCATGTGTCGATTAGTACTCTACGTATCAAACAATTCCCAATAGATAAAGAGATTACCAGACCGTCATGATGATCTCCCGACTCTTCAGCGTCAGATTCGTCAAAGGTGATCATTGGGAGGTTAGAGACCTTGGGTCGTCTGAACTCTAGTACCTCGGGTTTGTTCCATTAGCTTTCTCTTGCATGCTTTTTTGCCGCGGAGTACGTGTTTCCACATACGTTTGAGCCTCCTAAAATAGTATTGATGACTTTTGTATGGATAGGAGATGGGGGTTTGTCGTGTTTTACCTGATCTCGTCATTCCATGGTGGCTTTGGCTCGCTCCGAGATCACATCGCGCAAGAGACCTTACGCGAGTAACCTAGCGACCTCTTTGCGCAACGCGATGCATTCATCCGTTGAGTGACCGTGCTCGCCATGGAATTCACACCACCTGTTCATGTCCTTCTTGACTTCCGGTATGTCTCTCTTTCGGGGCCATCTTACTTCTTTTCCATATTTGTCGAAACTTTTGACGAGTTCCGACACGGAAACGTTGAAGTTGTAAGATTGAACCCTGGGAGGCAACGTCGAACCATCTTTCTAGTCTTGAGACTTGTCTTGAAAGGAGTTTACCTGACTTTGCTCGTTCCGACCACGAGGGTACGGATGATGACGTCTGTCTCGGAGAGGATTTGTGATCGGAGTGGTCAGGCCCATGGGACGCCTTTTGCGATTCACAATCTTCTTCCAAGCGCACCTCAACCATGGTTTTGGCTTGGACATCTTCGAAGCTTCTGCACCGGTACTTGGTGATCTCATTATAGAGACCGTTGTCTTTGATCAAACCTTGTCTGAAGGCTTCGATGGAGGTGGTGACGTCGTAATGGGGGATCGCGACCTTTTCCTTGTTATACCTGTTAAGATAGCTTCGAAGAGGTTCGTTATACCTTTGGGTGATTCGGTAGAGATCACTTGATTGCCTTTCGAGTCTCCGACTGCTAGCAAATTGAACTTTAAAGGAATTGACCAGATCTGTGAACGAGGTGATCGTCCCTGTTGGGGTCGGAAAATTGACCATTCGTCCAATGGGCATCGACTGTCTGACGCAATCGGTCGGATGCACCAGACTTGTCGGACGCATCAGACCCGTCAGACGTGAGCCATGCGACCGTCGCCTGATTCCTAGATGCAACGGACCAGCGAGATTTTCTCGTTTATTACTCCGAGATCTCCAACGGTTGTATGCATTATTTCAGCCATCAAGGAGGGAATCAACCATCTTTAAGAGAGGATCAAGGCTTATTAAGAGGAGATCAAGCGTAATTAATGCGAAATCAAGGAGAGATTAAGAGCATTTAAGGAGAATTCAAGTGCCATAAAGAAGGAGATCAAATCATATTCAAGGGAGATTAATGCAGGAGATTCCTTCTCCTTGACTATATATACAAAGCTCCTTAGCTATTCTAAGATCATCCAATCCCACCCAAAAGGCCTTATAATACATCTATTTTTCTCCATTTCGCGTAATTGGAAGAACTTGTAAACATCCTCACACGATCGGAAGCTCTCACGCTTCGGACAATATTCTTCTCTATCTAATGAAGATAAGTCTTTCTTATCTCGATTTACATTATATTCTACTACATTTTATGCTATTTTACTCTTTAAGTCTCATATATTCAATCTTGTCATTATCGTCGCCTTGACTCAACAAACTAGTCGTCATTACTATTTTTATTCGACTATCATGCCTAACGTTTGATCGATATGGATTTTTGCTATTTTACCCCGTCTAAGGCGATTTAGGTCGTCCGATCTTTTCACCCTAAAACAATTTGGCTTCCACCGTGGGGCAGATAGTTAAAATCATTCGATTAATCTATTCATCATCTATACATCTAATTGATTCACAATCATTTATCTAATATACTATATTGCATAACGATCAGGTATGATTCAACGCCTCATCTATGGAGACAATATGACCAGATCTAACGATCCGACCAGATCTAACGATCCGACCAGATCTAACGATCCGACCAGATCTAACAATCCGACCAGATCTAACGATCCGACCAGATCTACCGATTCGACCGGACCCCATTAGCCATCCAACACCGACAAATGGAAACCGCTGAAGAAGACGTTTCTAGACTTGTAAAACCAAAGAGTCATACATGATATCCTTTCACTCTAAAATATCTAAATGGTGATGACATTTAGACCATCGGAGGACGCATTCATCCACCTTGAAAGATAAGTCTCTTTCTACGCACCTTCAATTAATACTATTGTCTAGTCCTGCTTTACGATTACGCTCACTTGACTTGTTTGCACAATCATAATTCATTTTTCTAGAATACGTTTACATACATGTCACTTCTATTATGCTTGAATAGGCTACACTATTATTGTTCAAATCCACGTATGTCTTATATACTGTCTAGTGCATGCATATATAACTTGTACACACGCCAATAGTATAGTACTTATTCATGGAATTCATTTTTCCCGCAACTCTTAATGACGCGACTATTATATTTGAGTATGTAGCATTCAGATTGTCGGGGCACCCACACGTTTTATATATCGTCAAATACATGCATACTAGTGCAAGATCATTATTCCATATCTCTTATTCATCATATGTCCATATAGTGCTCTCCCACACCTATTCTACAATATAAAAGCATATGTCATGTACTACTTCATATTTTTGCATATATGTCATACCTATCCGCACGCATTATATCTAAGCTACTGGAATGTGTATGTCATGTCATACACTTTTTTATGATTCTTGCACCTCGATATGCTTAATCATGAAATTGACCGATCCAAGGCTCATCTAAGTAGTCTATTGCAACCACGTCTGACATCTCATGCTCATCGTGTTATCCAATACATTCATATGCTTTTCCTGAATCAAGAGAGTTAGCTACTAAGTCAGATGTTTATCACTTGCTAAAAAAAAAAAAACACTCTCTGATGGACTTGCATCTATTCTTTCATTTCATTCTTCGATCCTCAGTCACAGCTCATGTCACAACTTTCTGCATCTTGGACGACCTCTTCGTGTCAATACGACGGAACAAGCAGGTCACGCCCATCTAGATAGACATACTGTAAAAACAAACAAGCATACGTGGCGACTCAAGGCAACACTAAGGAAACACACACCTCTAGAGACAAGAGGATAACAAACATAATCTTGAGTCAAAGACTCAAGCCGAAGCATTAGTCAAACTAGATTCAAAAATCAATCCAGCAACAGGATCAATATCAAGAACCTCAACAAATGCCTCCTTGGGGCAAGAGGTGAAGGAGCAAACAAACTCTATCCCATCGCGAGCCTTATCTCTGACAACCAGGTATGACTTACAAACTCAAAGGTACAATGGCGTCGACTGATCAATCTGGGTCTATGAACCCCGAAAAAGGGCGAGATCAAGTGAGGTACGATACAAAAGGTAAGTAACCATATCTCGCAAACACATCAAAACGTTTACCATTTCTAAAACTCTTCACCTCTATTCATTCATGTGTATCACCTCCTCCATACTTGCATCGTCTTCGATTTGAATATACTCTGACTAATGCATACTAACGTATACATGGAGAGACCGATGAGGAAGCCGATAACCGGCTCCTCACAACCCATTCTAGTTTCTACTCTTTTAGATGAAGCAGGTTCACAAAATAATGATGCCCGAGCCATCCCCATCAAGCTGGTTGATGTAATACGATCTATGAAAGTCATCGTACTACACATCCAAGAACAAGAAGCAGCACAAATTGCCCGCGACAGAAGAAACAAGCACATGGGAACTCCACACAGATGGTGCGTCGAACGCCAGAAGATTGGGGATAGGGGTCGTGCTAAAATCGCCACAAGGGGACAAGATAACCCAGGCCGTCAGCTGAGTCCGAGAGATCGAAGTCATTTGCGACTCCCTATTAGTCATGAACCAAGTACAAAGGTCGTACAACGCTAAGGACGTCAGAATGATAGCCTACCTGGAAGTAGCCAAGAAACTGATCGGACAATTCCAAACATCCAACATCAGACAGGTGCCCAGGGATCTTAACTCCCAAGCTGACACACTTGCCAATCTAGGATCCGTCCTAGACCCGAAGGAATTCCCACACATACCATTGGCTCACATCATGACGCCAGTCGTCCCGAGGATACCTTTTGAATCACCAACACTACTTGAAGAACTCGTCGCCATGGAAGTAGGCGACCGACCAGAAAAAGACATCGTCGATACCAATGACGACTGGATGCTGCCTTACATCAGATGGTTGAAAGATGACATTCTGCCCGACGACAAAACAGAAGCAAAAAGGCTTAAGGTACAAGCAATCTCTTTCGATATCATAGATAACATCTTGCACAAAAGGTCTGTCATAGGTATACTCCTATGATACCGCAAGACTCCAGAAGTCGGACGTATCCTACAGTGGATACACGAAGGAGAATGAGGAAACCATATCGGCGGACGAACTCCCGTTCATTCTCTGGTCCGACAGGACCACTCCAAAGAATGCGACACATCTGAAATTATACCATTTCTGAACCAACAAGGTAAGACACTAACATATCTTCATATATCATACATTGCTTATTGTCGCATTACATTTACATACATGCGGGTGACGACCCTTAACATACACATTGGATCAAGTAATTCGCAAAAAGCGCTACATTTACACGATCGATCGGAACACGGGTGAGATGAATAACACAGGCACGTCGGCACATTCATGCAATAAAACATAAGGTACAAACACCTTATTACATATTTCTTACCTCCCCGGTATAACGTCATGACTAAACACACATTACGGGTGACAAACCCTACATACGGTACCTACAAATACACAAACCTGCGCAGTACACATTTACAAAGTTAACGCCTCACACGGCTACAACTTACACACGACCCACCAACAAAAGCTTTTACGCAAAACGGTGGTACAATACAATATACATCTTATCCTTTCTTTACATACATACGGTAAGCCCTGCTCGACGGAGCACACGGGCAAACCCGACATACATACGGTAAGCCCTGCTCGACGGAGCACACGGGCAAACCCGACATACATACGGTAAGCCCTGCTCGACGGAGCACACGGGAAAACCCGCCATACATACGGCAAAACCCTGCTCGACGGAGCACACGGGCAAACCCGACATACATACGGTAAGCCCTACTCGACGGAGCACACGGCCAAACCCGACACACAAATTAACTACGAACAAATCGACTTGACATGTCACATTACATTTGCATACATATTGGATCCAGTCATCCGCAAAGAGCGTTTACACTACACGATCGATCGGTACATGGGGAGATGACTTACGGTTCAGCGACACATTGCCCACCTTACACAAGGGAACCCACCTTATTTACGCAGCAAACAAAACTGCTTTCCTCCTCGGTCTACACAAACGTCATGACTAAACACACATTACGGGTGACAAACCCTACACACGGTACCTACAAATACACAAACCTGCGCAGTACACATTTACAAAGTTAAACGCCTCGCACGGCTACAACTTACACACGACCCACCAAACAAAAGCTTTTACGCAAATGGTGGTACAATACAATATACATTTACGGAGTTAACGCCCGGTGGCTAAAAACTTCGATTCAACGCTTTCAAAAGACAAAAGCTTTTACACAAGCTACGTCACATCACATCAAATCGTCGACTATCTACGTAGCAGGACGAGTTCGGACAAAACAAATTACGAAAAAAACAATCAAGCGTCAGGGTTTACAACATCAGCAGCAGGAGTTAAGTCGGGAGAAGACTGGGGCTCAAGCGATACGAAGTCACCAGAGTGGACCTCATCCTCACTGACACTTTCGACCAGAGATTCCTATCCGATGCCGGCCAGATAGAAAAACTCTTAGCCTGGGTTCCCCTTCGGAAACAAGATCTCCATGGTCTCCTTCTTCGCCTTCAAATCTCAGGTCCCCTACTTACCCTCTCCAAACTCTTCCATCATTTGGACACGCGACTTCAACACGTAAAAAATGCCTACGTCGCCTGCAACTCGACCAGCCGGAGACGCTGACGCGACATACAATACATAAATCACAAGCAAACAAAGAGAAATGGCATACTACGAACTGCTTACAAGACTTGTCCTGTCCAAAGGCACTCATCTTTTCCTACAAATACATACAACTCCTCCCCGGACAGACAAAGTATGCTACATAACAGGTCGTCATGACCAAACATTTCACGTCACTACCAAGGCGCGATTGACAAAACAAGTTGATCAACACAAACAAAACACAATCGCACATAGCGCTTATACCTTACACGATCGATCGTTACACAAGGAATAGAGGAACAAAAAAATACGATACATTTTTACAAGACCTATCCCGCTTGAGGTACACGTCTTATACATGTACTACAATGCTCTTCCTTGGAACTACACGACGTGTCACACACAATTACAGGTCTACACAACCGATGACAGGTCTACACGACCAATGGCGTACATAACTATAGGTCTACACGACCAACGTCGCACAAATGACGATAGGTGTACACGACCAAATGTCGCAAACAATTACAGGTCTATACGATCGACGATAGGTCTATACGACGAACGACAGGTCTACACGACCAACGTCGTACAACAATTATAGGTTTACACGACCAACATCACACGACTTGACCAGGAAGTGACTGGCGAGTCCACTTGTAAAACGAAACAAACGACAAACAAGGAGCGGTCTCCTGACCCTTCGTCATCACAAGAAACGCCCTCAGTCGTCTTCACACGATTATTGGCTATATTAAGTTGATTCTCAGTTTGAGCAATACACATGACGGCCCCGTCGCTAGAACGCCTACAACAAAATCAAGATCATGCCAGAAGAAAGAGAAGTTATAAAATCAAACCGTCCTATCACTTGACGCTCTGGCCCAGTTTAATTTTGGGGCTATTGTTGGGGTCGGAAAATCGACCATTCGTCCAATGGGCATCGACTGTCTGACGCAATCGGTCGGACGCATCAGACCTGTCGGACGCATCAGACCCGTCAGACGTGAGCCATGCGACCATCGCCTGATTTCTAGATGCAACGGACCAGCGAGATTTTCTCCTTTATTACTCCGAGATCTCCAACGGTTGTATGTATTATTTCACCCATCAAGGAGGGAATCAACCATCTTTAAGAGAGGATCAAGGCTTATTAAGAGGAGATCAAGCGTAATTAATGCGAAATCAAGGAGAGATTAAGAGCATTTAAGGAGAATTCAAGTGCCATAAAGAAGGAGATCAAATCATATTCAAGGGAGATTAATGCGGGAGATTCCTTCTCCTTGACTATATATACAAAGCTCCTTAGCTATTCTAAGATCATCCAATCCCACCCAAAAGGCCTTGTAATACATCTATTTTTCTCCATTTCGCGTAATTGGAAGAACTTGTAAACATCCTCACATGATCGGAAGCTCTCACACTTCGGACAATATTCTTCTCTATCTAATGAAGATAAGTCTTTCTTATCTCGATTTACATTATATTCTACTACATTTTATGCTATTTTACTCTTTAAGTCTCATATATTCAATCTTGTCATTATCGTCACCTTGACTCAACAAACTAGTCGTCATTACTATTTTTATTCGACTATCATGCCTAACGTTTGATCGATATGGATTTTTGCTATTTTACCCCGTCTAAGGCGATTTAGGTCATCCTATCTTTTCTCCCCAAAATAGTCCCCTGAGGTAAACGCATAAACCAAGTTAGTGCATGACCCGCGAGAATAGTGCCAAAGCTTTTACACATGACAGCCTCGCGGCCCTCCCTTGGAACAGATACAGTCATTAATTTTTGTTTATAGAGAGAGATATGATCGTCTGGATCATTGGTGCCGTCGAAAGTCGTCATTATAGGAAGGCTGAACTTCTTAGGGATCTCGACTCTGGCGATTTTTTCGATGAACGGAGACTCATCGTATCCGTCCGACACTTCTTTCTCGATTGGCTGTGGAACTCCGGGAATTCTAGCGATGCGATCGTCGAGCGTCCTCATATGCTGACTAAGCGTTTGTTGGACGAGAGTCAGGATATCGGGGGGATAAGAAATCTGTGATTCATCGATTCGGATTCTTGCTGACCCGATCAGTGTAGAGAAAGTAACATTGTTAGTAAAAAATGGATTGACCAAGGGAACCCGAGACGTACCAGCAATATGTCCGGGATGTCGGATGCTTGGGGGAGTCAGCTCGGCGCTATCCATGTTGAGGCGTGTCTGGACGGTACTATGGACGGGCGCCTGTCTGGATCCGGAGGCCATCGACTGTACCTGCGATCTAAGAGACTCATTTTCACGAGTTAGTCATGCGATCTCGGCTTCAGATTGGGTGGACAAGGCAGCCAAAGCTTCGGTCTTCTAATGTTGCTGGGTGAGGTCATCTTGGAGGGTGGTCAGTATTTGGGCAAGCTCTTAGAGTTGGTCCAAAGTGGGATTTTCGGTTGTGTTTCCTTGAGCTTAGGAGTTGTCTCCGGGGTATGATCCCTCGACGTCGGTGGGTAGATTGACAGTCATGGTTGGAGGATTTTTGAGATGGTGATCGGCTAGTTGCCCAACGGTGGGCGCCAAATTGTTTTGGGGCGAAAAAATCAATCAACCTAAATCTCCTTAGACGGGGTAACGAGTCGATCAGATAGAATGCATTAAATCCAAACCAAATGAAAAATCAACCACGTATGAAATAGGAACAAGATTATGTGATGATATATTGATTATATGATGACAAGAATGAGACAAAGTATGGCTTATCCTCTAGATGCAAAAGGTCGGGTCTTGTCTAACCGGCTAATCTAGCGTCTGATCCTCGGCGGTTGAGTACTATTGCCAAAAGAGCTAAACGAGAACAAGTATGCCAGCAAGCCTTTTAGAGCTGTGTTAATAAGTACTTTCATGACTTAAGTCGTAGTGTCTTCTGTAGCCCCTTCGTGCCCTATTTATCAGATCCTTTTCTTCATCGGTTTTGTTACTGTTTGCATGAGATCTTTCTCTTAACTTCTAAGCATAATCCTTGGGATCTTCTTATTTATGAGGCTTCTAGTTTTGCACTTGAATTGGTTGTCGTTGCTGAAGATCAAGCAGTTATGGCTTGGGCGAGATTTTCGGGATCGGTCGGGTTTGTGCATTGATGAGCATCCGACGTTCCTCTTCACACTCCTTGGCCCATCCGATGTTCATTCGACGTTCCTCTTTAGACTTATTATTTCAATTATAATTGAAAATAACTTACCAAAAATTTTATGTTAATGATATTTAATATTTTATATCATATTAATTTTTACACGCATGAATTTGTGCATGCTCGTTTATGATACAAGTATGGATCTAGTTAATTGTTGACAAGTCTACTCTCTGTATTAAAATTAGATTTTTGAGTTTTCAAATGTTTAATCTAACAATGACATAACTACTTTGTTATTTATGTATAAATGAGAATAAAATGCATCAAGAACATGATTTCAATGTAATGTTATAGTTTATATATTAACCTATACACATACCAATTTGACCAATGCTCGGGTGGGGTCCAAGTCTACGTCGAGTCCGTTTTTAACAGGTCTAATATACGTACTATAATATAAAGTTTTGTACCTTAAAAATTAATATAATAATAAGATATTTTATTAAGAGTCAAGCAAACCATCTTTGTTCATTTGCACAAAGTTTACTCTAGTATGCAATTGGTATGGGTTCAAATTTTGAGAGTGTTGGTTTTCTTAAATTTGATTTTAAAACAATTTGTGCTTTAATTGCCTTAAATAAAGGGGTTTCGAAAAAGTATACCTCTTTGCGCCGCCGGCAGCCAGAGGCACCTCCCTATGTTGGGCCTCTCATGGCCAAGTGCAGAACATCCACACAAATTTCCGCCCTCTTGAACTCGGGTTCTCCTCCCCCCTTCATCCTCCAAATCCCTTGTTTTTGATGCACTTAGCCCTTTTGAATACATGACAGCGGACCTCTTCCACTCAAATAATGCTCGCCTCCTCAAGAGCGTCCTTTATGGCTCGTCTATGTCAGACCCATCCCCCCTCTCGGCCTCCGCCCAAGTGATTTTGGGATCCCCTTCTACGGCCATCCCCAAGACTCTACTCCCTCTTCCTCTGACCTGTCGATTCCTCCTTCGGTTGCTACTTCCCCTACTGCCACCATCCCTCCACCTCTAAGCTCCTTCCTTCCTTTGTTACTTTTTCCACTGTATCCTCTTCTTCCCCTAACCCATCTTCTTCTTCCCACACCTCTAATCCTCCTCCATCTCTTCTTGGTCCACCGTCACATAACTCACCAAAAATACCCCCTTCTCCTTTCGTTCTGGGTCCACCACCCTCTTATCTAGTGGACTTTCCTCCTCTTCACTCTACAAGAGTTGTTAACTCCCTCCCCCCCCTCGTAGTGCTATTAGTACCCAAGCTCCGGATCATTTTTGGATGTAGTCAACTCCAGACAACCTTTCCCCAACCAATTCCCTTGTGTTTTGTTGAATGTATTGAATATGGCATAGTTAATTTCACTAACGAAGATATGGCTGATCTTGTCGACTGTTGGTCATTGTCTCTCGTTAGAGCTCCAACGGGAGATAATATGTCATTCCGATCTTTAGAATCTTCATCGTTGCTAAATGAACTGACATCTGTTGCCAAAACTTATCCTTATTGATAAGGGCCTACTTTTTTCCAGTTTGAGAAGGAAGAATAGTTGAAATATGTTATGGAACACGATCCACGAGTAATTGGAGGGCAAGGCCCACTTGTGTTGAGAAGATGGCATCAGGACACGATTCTTGCCATGTCGTTCCTTGAAAACCTTCCAATTTGGGTGACCCTACCTAACCTTTATGTTCGCTTTTGGTCAAAATAGATACTTGCTAAGGTGGGATTGGCGCTTGGCAAACTGATTCTCACATACTATAACTCAACACATCAGAAATAGATTATCATTTGCTAAGGTCTTGGTCAAAATATCAGCGAAGAAAGAAATCCTAAGGGATCAGCTTCATAGATAAGCAAGGAAGTATTATGCGGAAATCCCTCCACTTTGATTGGATTCCTTCTTGATGTGCCTCTTACTATGTTTTTGTCCATAGATGCCCAACCAAACAAAATCCCAATCCTCTCCCTCCCAAAGCCCCTACCCCCTCTAACGTCACGACCACGACAATAAGGAATTTGTAAGGAGTCTGGTTAGTAACCACAAAATTTACACCATCTCCATTCTGGAAACTCGAATCATACTAAAGAAGGTAGATGAGATTGCTAGATCTCTTTATTTGTAGACTGGTGTAATCTTTGCAACATCCACACATCTCATAATTCTCATATCTGTATTTGGTGGAATTTGTGCAAGTTAAGTACTCAACCACTTTTTATCACTAATACGATAATTCATTGCTCACTTAGCTCTGTAGATGGTGGCCAATATCTACATGCCTCGAATGTTTATGGTTATTAAGATGCTCTTAGTCGGCGCTCACTTTGGGATCCATCAATTTTATTTCTCTCTTGGTGCTCGGAGCCTGAACTGTATTAGGAAATTTCAACTCTACCCTCTGCGTACATGATAGAATTTTTTGAGCAAGGCACAATCCCTAATTTCCTCTCCAAAAAGATTGCCCTCCTTTCACTCTTATGATCTTGGAGACCATCCTTTCTCAGGATGTTGGTTGACTTGGAACAATCGTCAACAACAAGCAAGGCTCTAGAGTTTGGAGCAAAATTGATCGAGTGGTGGTCAACTCAAGTTGGTATCATTCCTTCCCAAATTATGAAGTTTTATTTTTCCTCCCTAGCCTTTCGGATCACTCTTCAGCTATTCTTAAGTTGGAACTGAATGCTCATTGCCCCAAAGCCCCGTTCAAATTTAATAATGCCCGAACTAAGTCTAGTGCATTCCTTCCAATGCCAGGATATATGGTCATATCACATAGATGGATTCCCCATGTACAAAAACTCAAAATACTGAAGATTTGCATCAAGCAGATCCGCAACACCAACTTTGAAGAAACTCCAGCTCAAGTAGATCCGCAACTCCACCTTTGAAGAACTCCATCTCACAATTGATAATCTTAGGAAAAATCTATTTTTCATACAATAGTAAATTCAGGTTCTCCCCTTTCGACAATCATCTCCTCTGCGATGGGAAATCCACCTCTAATTACCTACGTTTGCATATAGCCAAGCTTAGAGCTACCTCAAAAAAACTTGCTAAGATAAACGGGGTCAAATTTGGAGATAACACCAGTTCATTCTTCTATAAATCCATTAAATGCATGCGAGACTTCTCTCGCATTAGTTCACTATGGGACGACCAAGGTACCATCATTAAAGATCTGAGTATTATTTCTGATGTTATTGTTCATCATTTCACCAATCTATTGGGATCGATCCCTACTCTCTAATTCCCTCACCTCTAATTATATCTTTCGGACCTTGTGTGACTGGTGAGATCATGCAAACTCTCCATAGACCAATGTTAGATGTTAAAATTAAGAAGGTGATTTTCTCATTTGGAGATGACAAATCCTCATGGCCGAAGGCTACAATGCCCATTTTTTCAAGAAAGCTTAGGGAGTCATTGAACTAAAGGTCTGTGAAGATGCTTCTGGTTTCTTATTAAATGGGAAAATGTTGAAACATATCAACCACACCACCATCTCGTTGGTACCCAAAATTGCAAATCCTACTCAAATTGGAGATTTCAAACCGATCTTTTACGACTCTTTTGTTGTACAAAACCATCTCCAAACTACTAGTTATGCGCCTCAAAGTGGTTGTTCAATCGCTAGTAGGACCTTTCCAAAGTCCATTCATCAGTGGACGGTCTATCAGGCACAACATTCTCCTCGCCCAAGAGCTTATACACAGCTATGACAACACCCTATCCTCCACCTAATATGCCATGAAAATTGACATTAGTAAAGGTTTTGATAGCATCTCCCATGACTTCTACATCCTCACTGTGGGAGTCAGATTCTATAGAGCAAAACTACGTGAAAGAAGAAACAATGAAACCCAAAATTGAGCAGAAGCAGGATACGCGAGGAACGCACAACTAACCGCCTGACTAGGGTGCGATCATGGGCTTATCTGAGAATAGGAAGAAGCCCATTAGGAAGAGTGTGAAGTGTCCCATAAAGGTGGGCAGATGGTTATGAGAAGGGACACTTGGCAGCAAGAGGAAAGGAGGACCACCCCTATAAAAGCAATAGAGTTTGGAGAGAGAAAGGGATCTGGTTTTGGGCAATTGGGAAATCGGTTAGAGGAGAGAGAAGAGAAGATAAAAACACCAAGGAGTTGTTCTTCCTCTTCTCCTTCATGAGGCAATCGAAAAAACTAGGGAGAATAGGAACGAGTTTTGGATCTTGAGAGCTCGTTTTCTTCCTTTTTTGCCTTTCCCCTTGTTTCCTGTTTCTTTCCTTGCTTCGTGAGAGAATCACTGACTTGAGCATCGGAGTGCCTACTCCTAGAGAAGCTCTCTCCGGGACTTTTCAGGTAGATCCGGTGGCCTGAAGGAGTGTTGTTGGTGGAGGAAAAGTCAAGAAACCCGGTGAGCTTGTAGAAGACGAATCCTCTGCGGTAGGGATCGGAGATCGGAGGCCATGGGTAGAAGAGCCCGCTCAAAGCCCATCTGGGAGAGAAGCTCATGAGTGGCAAGGAGCCCAGAAGACGCGGATCTCACCTTATGCGAAGTTAACCACGCAGAAGCCGCGGAGGACATCCCTCATACAAACAAATATCCGTAAATTCAAGCTAAGGGTGTGTTGACCCTTAGCACCTTCACGAAGAGTTGAATCGGAATTCAACACTAGCGCCGACCGTGGGGAAGTCCTCGCGCAGCTAAGTCCAACAAAGCCAGTAGAGATCGCCATGGAGAATGAAATTCCGCCAGTAAGGGTTGAAGAGGAAGTGCAATCTCCAAGAGTTACCGTGCAATCCCCGAGAGCAGTGATGCAGTCTCTAAAGGCAACACCCAGTGAAAGAACACATGAAGTACTCTTAAACAACGAGGAGTGGGAGTAGTATTGCCAGTTCCGAAAATGGCAGAAGGTCCGCCAGGAGTTTCCCACGCAAGAGCCTATCCTGCCGCAGCGCCATGCAAGACACGCCTACCGAGAACCTTTCATGGCAGAATTCCCATGCGAAGAGTATGAAGGGTGTTTCCACGCGGATCAAGCCTCGGTCACCTACAAACCCCCCCGATACTTGTCGTGGAGGGAGCCTTACACAAGGCCCAACCTAGATCACGTGCACCCATATGGCCAAGCGTATGCAATTTCGGAAGTGCCACTCGCTATTTGGATCTACGGCCTTCGTGGACCACATACTCCTGGCGCCCCCACCACCGGATTTCAAGATACCTGTGTTCAAAGAGTACACGGGAGAGGATGACCCTAGAGACCATTTGTCCAGGTACCAGTATTTGTTGCTCGCGAGCAAGGCCGACGAGCCCACCATGTGCAAATGCTTCCCTAACACTTTAGCGGGGCCAACCTTGACATGGATGATAAGCCTGCCTGCAAAAAGTAATAATGGCTTTCAACAACTCGCGAATTTTTTCATGGATCATTTCGGATGCTAAAAAAAGAGAAAGCTTAGTATGCAAGAAGTGTTGAATGTAAGGCAACGCGAAGGAGAAACCCTGGCTTCCTTCATAAAGAGGTTCACCACAGAGGTGGTCCAAGCACAAGACTTCGACGAGAAAGTAGCACGCATGGTGTTCATCCAAGGGCATCAAAACGGGTCATTCAAGCTTAACGTATGTAAAAAGCCTCTAGTCTCGTACACCAAACTAATCGAGAAGGCAAATCAACACATTATGGCGGAAGAGCTAGCTCGGGGAAGATAAGTTGCGACTGCACCACCCGCAAATAGTGGAAGAAGGCATGAAGGGGCAAAGAGAGAAACTTTCGCGTGGGAGCCTCGACGTCACCAAGCAAACGAGCGGGGAAAAGCCGCTGATCGTAGTTGAAATGAACGACCAAGAGAGGGCGGTCGCATACCCACAGAAGCAGCAATCCAAGCCCCCTCCTATGCGAACAAGCATGCCACCACCGCCGCCTTTCTCTACAAGACCGGGAAGAAAATTATGTGTTTACCATCAGTCGACCTCCCATGATGGGCAGGAATGTCAAAGGTACGGGGCTCCATGAGGAAGGGCTACACCAGGGCCAGGCCCTACTCAGCAAATACCAACACCCAATCGCCCCGCACCCTACCCACACGCTGGACAGAACTTCCTGCGGCCAGACGAGCAGGTAAGGACTATTTCAGGAAGGCACGAGCCAAAGGGTCATAGCAGACGAGAGGGAAGAAGAATTGCCAACACAACCCCGCCCTTCGGAAGGCCAGTTATGAGTATATCCAATCCTCCGCAGCAGGAGTGCAAACTGACATTCGATGCGGAGGACCTGGCCGAGTCCTCTATCCCCAGTACTGATTCCTTCGTACTTCACGTACAGATAGGGACTAAGATAATGAAGAGAGTGATGGTCTAACACCCCCAAAACTTAACCCTTTTGGAAAGGTATTACCGCCAGTGACCCCAGTGTTCCTTACCGAGATCACCCAAGACTTTACCATTTAAATACAATTTATGGAATACCAATGATACATAATGATCAAAGCATTCAATTCCAAAACATAACATTGTCAAAGAAACATGAGTTACGGGATTACAACCCAATCCCGAATAGGCTAACACAGAGTTTAAACCAAATACAGCGGAAGTATTAGAAGACATAAATAGAGTACAGCGGAAGTCTTTATAAAATACATTGCCCAAAAGATCTCAACCTGATTAAAGGACATTATTAAAACATCGAAAAACCACCATCGCCTCCATAGTCCTTCTAGTCTTCTCAACTACGCTCTATCTGATGTGCCGAATCGAACGGATGACACCAGCCCATATACGGAGAACAATGTTCGTGGGTTAGTCTACTTGAATAGACTAGCAAGGGTACAAAGCAGAAGGTTCGAAGTAGTTGTATTAGGTTAGACTCATCGTTTCTCGAATAATAACTGATAACGATAATCAACCTTCATACTTCTACTGAAATATCAACAATAGGTATGCACAAGAGAAGATTCCAACTGATGTGAATCTTACCGGAAAGAATGACAAAGTCTGGAACTTTAAAGAATCACAGTATCGCATTCGAGCGATTTTAAAAGCCGACTTAGATGTTTCGGTCCACGACCAACCTCATCGCCTACAGCGAATTCAGATTGGAAAGAGAATGTACTCTGATCAAAAGTCGAGACGAGCTTTCCTAGCTGCACTATCGCTTAGTGATAGGTGTCATTTCATGCACCTTAACTAGTGATTATTGACACAATTTAGATGAAGTTTTGGTGTAGAATTAGGCTAAGTCTGTAATCCAGGGGAAGAGTTGGAGCAGTACTTATATGAAGGTTTTACAGCTTAGTGAAGAGGATAGAAGATGAAGGATGAAGAAGCTGGCCAATACCGCCCCGTGCCAGAAGTCACTGCGGCCCGACGGTGATCCTCAAAGAAGTGCAACGCGCCAGATGCCACCGCCTCGCGGTGAGATATTACCGCCTCGCGGTGGAAGAGAAGATTGCGCGGCCAGCGTGTCATTTGTTTCTATTTTAGTATATTTGGATTTTATGTCTTATTATATTTTATTTCCTTATTTTGTTTGCTAGGTTAATTTTCTAAGAACCTATATAAGATCTCTTTTGTTAATTTATAGAGGAGTTCGATCCTCTCTCTTTTGTCTATTCAACTTCTAGGTTTTTGAACAATGGATAGCTAAACACTTTTGTTTCGCTAGACAATTGAAGCACGACAATGAATTGGTTGTGAGATTTCTATTCCGTGTTCTATATCTTATTAAGTTGGATTGATTCTCTTGGTTAAATTGTCTATTGATTTATGTTGATTCTTCTAGCGTAGCTAACTAGGTTTTTTGACATCTATCATATTGCTAGGATTGCATATAGGGGTTCCGAGTGCATATCTAGTGGTAAACACAATTGTGCGTATAGGGGTTCTGAGCGTACAATTTTGAGTGAGAATCAGTTGCATGTGAGTAGGGGAGTGAGTACTTGTACGTCTTTCTACTTGCATGTATCCTATATCCTTGTGTGCATTGCTATTGCTGTGTTAGTGCTAAAGTACACCGACAACTGTGAGAATCAGAGGTATTTTATCATTGGCATACTAATAAGTCTATCGACAATTGTGAGAATCGATAGTATTCATGATCAGGATGGGAACAATTATAAGATAGTAAACGAACTTGGAAAGATAGTTTTCAGTGATCAACCTATTGCATTTGTGGTGTGGATATTTGTCTGGTGGAATACTTTCCCTCATTATATCTCTTCTTCTGTTATTACTTGCATCTTTGGTCATCCTGCAATTATTCCAAAACCCCCCTGTTATTTGTTAGTCACACGTTATTGCATACAGATAACCGACTCCCTGTGGGATCGACCCTGACTTGCTTGCTATACTCTTTAGTAGGTGAATTAGGATTTCTTTGACAGGAAAACGACATCGGTTTCCGGCCTTGTCAAATTTGGCGCCGTTGCCGGGGAGTCAAATACTCTGTTTGTGATTATTTGTGATTGACTGCGGTGTGGATCTATCTTACGATCCGCACCTTTTCTACTGATTCGCTACTTGTTGAAGTTCATACAGAGACAGGTACGAATGGCTCAGACACTCCGACAATTGACTGCACCAGATCTGATACAACAACCTTTGGCTGTAATCATTCCACCCTTTGCTGATGGTGTAACATTTGAGCTCAGAACATGAGTGATACGATTACTCCCGAGATATTATGGATGAAGTGGAGAGGACCCCATTCTTCATTTGATTAAATTCCACAACGTCATTATGAGCATCAAACCAGCCAACGTTACTGAGGATCAGATTAAAAGGAGAGCATTCAGGTTCACTCTTAAAGACAATGCTGAAAACTGGTATTATCATCTGCTTGGCGGAAGCATAGATTCATGGGCTAAGCTGCATAAGGGTTTCCTCGCACGCTATTTTCCAACCAAGATGGCAAACGCCTTGAAAAGGGAAATCACCAGCATTGAACAAGGTGAGGAGGAGACCCTCTATGACTATTGCGAACGGTTCGAGCGACTCTGCGCTAGTTGCCCGTTCCATGGTTTTGATAAGAAATCTCTGGTGCTCTATGTTTACAACGGGCTGATGGATGATGAAAGAAGAATTATTGATGCTACATGTGGTGGTAGTATCCTGAATATGACCCCCGACGCAGCCATGACCAAACTTCGTGATATGGCTGAGGGTACAAGGGATTTTGACGAACCCCCAAGGACCAGATTAGTTGGTGCTGTCATCTCCAACGATTCACATGTATCGCAAGAAATTGCCTCTTTGAAGGAGGTCATTGTGGGGATGGGCAAGCAAGAAGAGCCTCAACAGCACGCTGGCTGTGGAATTTGCGCCGGTCCATTTCACAACACCAACGCCTGCCCCCAACTACAGGATACCACTATTGCTGAAGTGTACGCTGCTGAAGGTTACGAGCCTGTTAAACTTGAATATGATCAACAGCCACCGCAACAACCTCGCTTTGATGATCCACCAACTACTAGCAGCCCCTCCTCAATCGAAGAAATGCTCAAGGCCCTAACAATGCACTTTACAACGCATGTGCAAACTACTGAGGCCAACATTAAGAGCATAAAGGAGGCCGTGTTCCAATTATCCGATGAGGTTGCTGGGTGGAGAAAAGAGGGCATAAAAGAGGCTTCAAACGTAGTAACCCTACGAAGTGGCAAGGAATTACAAGTCGCCCCTACGGCTGAAAAGGACGACAATGCTGAAATCGAAATTGAAAATGAGCCAACGACACCGCCTTGCGGCGACTCCCACCGCGCCCCGGCGGTAGCCCCCGGTAATCCTACGCCATTGCCATTGCCCCGCGGTGATCCATACCGCCCCGCGGTGAGTCCAACGCCTCGCGGTGAAAGCCCAAAGCTCGTAGATTTATCTGAGGAAGAAGAGGATCCCTATGTACGTCCCAACTTCCCTCCCCTTGGATCTGAGAAGTGACCTGCCCCCTTCCCGGAGGAACTAAAGGAAAGGAGAGTCATTGATGACAAGGATCTCTTCGACACTTTCAGTAAGTGTGAGGTGAACATCCCACTCCTCAAGCTCGTCAAGAGTGTACCGAGGTACGCTAAGTTTCTAAAGGAGTTGTGTACTATAAAAAGAAACCAGAAGCTGAAGGGAAAGGAAAAAGTCAAGGTTAGCGAACGCGTATCTGCTGTATTCCAGAGGCGTATGCCAAAGAAGTGTGGAGACCCAGGTATGTGGAGCATTCCTTGTATTATTGGAGACACTAAGTTTGAAAAAGCTATGCTTGATCTTGGTGCCTCCATTAATGTGTTACCCTATTCTCTCTACGAATCTCTTGGACTTGGACCTCTGCAGGAAACAGGAATTGTAATTCAATTGGCTGATAGGTCTAGTGTCTACCCTAGGGGAGTAATAGAGGATGTCCTTGTTATGGTTGATAAATTGATATTCCCTGCAGATTTTTATGTCTTAGATATGGAAACAGATATGAAGGCAACTCCTATACTGTTAGGTATGCCATTTTTAAAAACTGCTAAGACTAAACTTGATTTGCAAAGTGGGACACTTTCGATGGAATTTGACGGGGAGAAGGTGGAATATAACATTTATGAAGCCATGAAACACCCCATTGAAGACCATTCTCTATGCTCCATTGATGTGATCGATTCTATTGCACAGGATGTCTTTGATATTTTTGGTCCTGATGAGTTGATGACCATTGTTGAAAATAATTTGGACTTGTCCTATGAGGAATACTCTTTACCCTCTAACATGCAGGAAGTCATCGCTCAGCTGGATGCCCATGGTAAGTACTCTGCAGATCCTTTGGGCGTTGGCCCCATTTTACTAAGCCCGAGCGAAAGGCTCGTTCCTTCTGTTGAACAGGCTCCCGAGATCGAATTGAAGCCGCTGCCAGACCATCTCAAGTACGCTTTTCTTGGAGCCAACGACACCCTGCCGGTCATTGTGTCTAGCAAGCTATCTGCGGACCAGGAATTGAAGCTATTAGGCGTGCTCAGGGAGCATAAAACCGCGATTGGATGGACCATTGCATACATAAAAGGGATAAGTCCCTCGACTTGTATGCATCGGATTCTACTTGAAGATGGAGCTAGACCATCCAGGCAGCCACAGAGAAGGCTCAATCCTCCGATGATGGAAGTGGTGAAGAAAGAAGTGCTAAAACTCCTCAAGGCTGATATGATCTTCCCTATTTCGGATAGCCAATGGGTAAGTCCAACCCAGGTGGTCCCTAAGAAAGGAGGTATTACTATAGTGGAGAATCAACAAGGAGAGTTAGTTCCCACCAGGACCACCGCAGGATGGAGAGTGTGCATCGATTACCGTAAGCTGAATGCGGTAACTCGGAAATACCATTTCCCCCTGCCCTTTATTGATCAAATGCTAGAGCGCCTTGCTGGG
Organism: Rheum nobile; assembly: GCA_027886185.1. NCBI lineage: Eukaryota > Viridiplantae > Streptophyta > Magnoliopsida > Caryophyllales > Polygonaceae > Rheum > Rheum nobile. Next base: position 2,228,328 of record WOAB01000127.1, read on the forward strand.
CGCCCCTACTACTGTTTTCTCGACGGATATTCAGGATACTTCCAGGTGGCCATTGTGCCAGAAGACCAAGAGAAAATGACTTTTACATGTCCCTTTGGCACCTTTGCATACCGCAGAATGCCATTCGGATTGTGTAACGCACCCGGTACATTTCAACGATGTATGGTTAGTATCTTCTCTGAATATGTTGAGAAATTCATTGAGGTATTTATGGATGACTTTACAGTGCATGGGACTAGCTTTGATTCATGTTTAACCCATTTGGCCCTCGTACTAAAACGATGTGTTGATACCAATTTGGTTTTAAATTATGAAAAGTGTCATTTTATGGTAGAACATGGGATAGTACTGGGTCATATTGTCTCTGCTAGGGGTATTGAGGTCGATAAGGCAAAGTTGATGTAATTCAGTCTTTGCCTTATCCTACTAATGTGCGTGAAGTGCGTTCCTTTTTAGGTCATGCAGGTTTCTACCGAAGATTTATCAAGGACTTCTCAAAAATCTCTTCACCCCTATGCGAGCTACTGAAGAAGGAAGTAACCTACACATTCACTGATGAGTGCAAAAAAGCGTTTGATTGCCTGAGAGAACGTCTGACAAGTGCACCTATCATTCAGGCACCTGACTGGTCTCGCCCATTTGAGATCATGTGTGACGCCAACGATTATGCAGTTGGATCGGTTCTAGGACAGAAAGTGGGACGGGCATCCCATGTGATTCACTATGCCTCCATGACTCTGAATGGAGCCCAGAGGAACTACTCCACCACTGAGAAGGAAATGCTAGCGGTTGTCTTTGCCTTGGAAAAGTTTAGGCAATATCTTTTGGGAGTCAAGGTGATTATCTACACAGATCATGCTGCTCTTCGTTACCTGATGACGAAGAAAGAAGCAAAGCCAAGACTAATCCGATGGGTTCTCCTTCTCACTAAATTTGATGTGGAGATCCGTGATAAGAAGGGAGCAGAGAACCTAGTAGCAGATCACCTGAGTAGGCTCGTCCATGAGGGAGATAAGCCCGGAAAACATAGCCCCATTCATGGCACCTTCCCAGATGACACACTTTTTATAATCGAGGGAAGTTCAGAAAACAAACACCACCCCGCGGTCCCCACCGCCGCAACCCGACGAGTCGTAGCCAATATGAAGTTGGAGATGTCACCGCCCCACGGTGGTGACCACCGCGACCCGGCGGTAGATTTACTTGAGAACCAGGAAGGCTCACCGCGACCCGCAGCGATAGCACCGCCCCGCGGTCACATCTCTGGAGTCACACTTTGCTCTGGAGACACCTCTGACCCTCCCTCTCACATAGAAATGGACGTCTTCGGAATCCGTTCTTTCAGACCTTGGTACGCAGATATCGTAAACTATCTGGTTCGAGAGGAAATACCCCCAGATTACACCAGAGCTCAAAAGGCGAAGATACAGAGAGAAGCTCACCACTATGTGTGGGATGATCCTTACCTGTGGAAGCATTGTGTCGATCAGGTAGTGCGCCGATGCCTCCCAGACAATGAGGTACAATCTGTCCTTAACTTTTGTCACTCTGAAGCATGTGAGGGTCATTTTGGAGCAAATAGGACTGCTAGGAAAGTATTGGAGGCAGGATTTTATTGGCCACATATCTTTAGGGATGCTTACGCTTTCTGCAAATCCTGCGATCGATGCCAACGGGTTGGAAACATCACCAGAAGGAATGAAATGTTGCAATCATCATTAATCTTGTGTGAGGTCTTTGATGTTTGGGGCATGGATTTTATGGGACCCTTTCCTAGCTCTCATGGGAATCTATATATATTGTTTGCGGTGGACTACGTTTCCAAGTGGGTGGAAGCGAAGGCCACCAGGACTGATGATTCTAAAGTTGTGGTAGGTTTTCTCAAGGAAAATATTTTCTCAAGATTTGGAATACCCAAAGCTTTAATTAGTGACAGGGGAACCCATTTCTGCAACAAGACAGTGACTGCCCTACTGAAGAAGTATCACGTCACCCAGAGAATCTCTACGGCCTACCATCCTCAAACTAATGGGCAGGCCGAGAACTCTAACAGAATGATTAAATCTATACTGGAGAAGACAGTAGCAGCTAATCGGAGGGATTGGAGCACCAAGCTCAATGATGCGATGTGGGCATACCGTATAGTTTTCAAGACTCCGATAGGAATGTCCCCTTTCCGGCTGATATTTGGAAAAGCTTGCCACCTCCCCGTAGAGCTTGAGCATAAAGCGTGGTGGGCAATAAAGAAATGCAACATGCAACTGGATGAAGTGGGGGATTTCCATAAGCTGCAGCTGCAAGAACTGGAGGAATTACGCCTTGAAGCCTATGAGAACTCTGTTAATTACAAGGCGAAGACCAAGCAGTGGCATGACAAGCATATTCTGCGAAAGGATTTTAAGCCAGGAGATAAGGTCCTCCTATTTCAATCCCGGCTCAAGCTCTTTGCTGGGAAACTGAGGTCCAAATGGACAGGTCCTTATGAAGTTGCTGAAGTTCACCCCCACGGTGCCATCGGACTGACAAACCCCAAGACAGGCAACATCTTCAAAGTGAATGGCCACAGGCTGAAACCCTGTTATGAAGGCTTCGATCCAACCCATGTTGATGCAATAAGTTTCGAAAGCCCTAAAGCTGAAACAGGGTGAGCCACAGCCTACGTCGAGCCAACGACGTCAACCAAGGCGCTGTCCGGGAGGCAACGCGGGTTAGTTATTTGATATATTCTTTTCATTAGATTATTTTCGTAGTTTATTTTTGCTTTGTTTCGTCCACCTGTTACTCACATGTCAGGTACGAAAGTAAATCCGAGAAGAGACGTGGTACCTAGCTCGTCCCACCGCCCCGCGGTGGATCTCACCACCCCGCGGTGGAGGTCTGGTATGATTTCTCAACTCAGAAAAAAAAACAAGAAATAAAGGGCCCCGAAAAAACCTTAAACAGGTGAGTAATATTTTTATTTCTTGAGTTGGATACGAAGGATTTGACGGTGTCAGTTGGATCGCCCCGTGGTCCAGTACCTACTTTTACACTTATCACCCCATAAACTCTCCCGCCAAACCCTAATCCCCTTTTTCGTTCTCTTCCCCGTCTCTCTCTCTGCCGCACCCCCATTCCAAGATCTCTAAACCTTAACCCAAAGCTTTACCCGCCCCAATCTCCCTTGTTCCTAGCCTTGGTAGTGGCAACCTTTAACCCATCTTTAATCTCCTCTAACCAAACCTCCCTTTGTAATGATTTCTGAACTTTCTTGTGGTGGTTAGTAGTTGAAGGGGGTGACATTTTGTTATGGTGGTGTGATCGGTGCAATCTGGGTGTTCTTCCGGTTGTTCGGTGGTGTTAGAGGAGGAATCGAACAGTCTCGCCGCCTCGCGTTGCAGTCTCGCCGCCTCGCGCAAATCGGATTTTGAATTTGGAGAAGAAGGTGAACAGTCGCCGCCCCGCGTCCACTCCTCCGCGACCCGGCTACTATGCTCAGTAATCATCACCACCCCGTGGTGACACTCTTGTTCATTCTTCAGCGGGTTGTCAGTCTTCTTTGCCTAGTTCTTTTGATTCAAGCGCCTATTTCCTTATACAATGTCGAGAGCTAGGAAGGTTGGGATGACCGAGGAGGAGTGTAAGGTGTATGATGTGGTGTCAGCGAGACACGTATAGCCGACTCGTTTCTTTGATAGGGGAGCGCTAGCTGAGTTGGGTTTGTTAGAAATGACTCAATAATGTCTGGACAGGATGGGATTGGGGGGATTTCTAGACAAATGCGCCCCCGTGTTCCCTGAACTCTGCTACCAGTTTATAGCCACTTTGTCTCGAAACCACACGCGACGAATCATTGATGGTAGGGAGCAGAAACTCCTAGCGGGAATCACCTTCAAATATGAGGGTCGGAGTTATGGTATTCCTATAGAGGAAATTCGGGAGCTGCTGGGTGTGTCGAAACCAGCTACTGAGAAGTGGAGGCAGGGTCCCGACAAGGCGGACATTAAGGAATTCTGGACCACCGCAACGGCAATGGCTGAATATCAAAAGAGGAAGGAGAATAGTAACAAGATTGTCCACCCCTGCTTCCGCTTGGTCTACACTGTGTTGCTTTGGACTTTTTGTGGGTGTATGGAGGAGAGAAAGGTTTCTCTAAAGCGCCTTGGTCTTTTCTCCCCAATGATTGATCCTTTGGATGAGGTGACCCCTGGATGGGTTGTCATATGGCTGCATGAGCTGAAGCAGATTCGCGAGGGCGCCGCACGAGACTTGTTCAGGGTGGACTGATCACCTTGGTTGATGCGGCCAGGATTTCGATGGACACCATTCCTCAGCCGCTCATGCCTATTCGCTACGACATCCCATATCTGCGACGGTGTGGTATGCTGACCATATCTCAGGGGCAATATCTGTGGTGCTCCTATGGAGGTCACCTGTTGTGCCTCCCTCGTCCTTTGGCCTACCCGCGAGATTTCACAGGCTGGTATATCCCGTCTGACGCTGAGATTATTCCTTCCGACGATGAGGCTGGTTCGACGGCTGCTATTCCCATGATTATGGATGTCGATCCCCCTGCTTCTAACGTTGCCTCCACATCTGCATCGCCTTCTGAGTTTTCTTGGGACGAGATGTTCATCCGTTTTGATGCTTTCACGCTGCGTCAGGAGGCTGCGAACAAGGCGACGCTGGCTCGGCTGTGGACTATACAGGCTGAAATTGCACGCGATATCACGGACCAGCTGAGTGCAGCTGAGGCCTTCATGTAGGAGCAGTACTTTGGGCGGCATCCACCTCCACCGAGGTTTCCACCGTATCCACCTTTCCAGTGAGTCTTTGTTCTTTTCTCCCTATTTTGTTTTGTTTTCGCCTTTACATTGAGGACAATGTGTGTTTCAAGTGTGGGGAGGGATTTCGACTCACTGTTTATCATAGCTAGTGTACAGATTTTATTCTTGCATTTCGTATTTCTATTTCAAAAGAAAAAAAAGCCAAAAATATTTGAAAAGGCAATCAAAACCCTGGGATGAGCCAAAAACCCACAAGGGCGGCTCAGGTAAAAAGCAGGTAGTCCAACTGGTATAGACCAGGGCAAAAGTGGACTGGAGTGATGTGAGCACATGTGAGACGTCTAGTAAAATTAAATGAGTGGCTTGGTGAAAACCCGAAAGGGCACCTTGGCAAGATGAGGGAAAAAGAAGAAGAGCGATTCTAGGATCTCTCTCCACCTATTGGCGAGGCGTCATAAGAAGAGGCGGTATAAGGAGTTCGGGTAGGTCACTTTGGGGCAATAAGAAGCTAGACAGGAGTTAGGAATAGATTCATCTCGCATCATGTGTTTTGGTTGTCTAGGGCTGATTGTTGAGCTGTTGTAGTCATTGGTATCATCTGTTGTCACACTTCCTGAGGCCTTGATATTTGATGAGTGGAGTATGATTGATTTGATTTACTCGGGACGAATAAAGGTCTAAGTGTGGGGATATTTGATAGGTGTCATTTCATGCACCTTAACTAGTGATTATTGACACAATTTAGATGAAGTTTTGGTGTAGAATTAGGCTAAGTCTGTAATCCAGGGGAAGAGTTGGAGCAATACATATATGAAGGTTTTACAGCTTAGTGAAGAGGATAAAAGATGAAGGATGAAGAAGCTGGCCAATACCGCCGCGCGCCAGAAGTCACCACGGCCCGGCGGTGATCCTCAGAGAAGTGCAACGCGCCAGATGCCACCGCCTCGCGGTGAGATATTACCGCCTCGCGGTGGAAGAGAAGATTGCGCGGCCAGCGTGTCATTTGTTTCTATTTTAGTATATTTGGATTTTATGTCTTATTATATTTTATTTCCTTATTTTGTTTGCTAGGTTAATTTTCTAAGAACCTATATAAGATCTCTTTTGTTAATTTAGAGAGGAGTTCGGTCCTCTCTGTTTTGTCTATTCAACTTCTAGGTTTTTGAACAATGGATAGCTAAACACTTTTGTTTCGCTAGACAATTGAAGCACGACAATGAATTGGTTGTGAGATTTCTATTCCGTGTTCTATATCTTATTAAGTTGGATTGATTCTCTTGGTTAAATTGTCTATTGATTTATGTTGATTCTTCTAGCGTATCTAACTAGGTTTTTCGACATCTATCACATTGCTAGGATTGCATATAGGGGTTCCGAGTGCATATCTAGTGGTAAACACAATTGTGCGTATAGGGGTTCCGAGCGTACAATTGTGAGTGAGAATCAGTTGCATGTGAGTAGGGGAGTGAGTACTTGTACGTCTTTCTACTTGCATGTATCCTATATCCTTGTGTGCATTGCTATTGCTGTGTTAGTGCTAAAGTACACCGACAACTGTGAGAATCGGAGGTATTTTATCATTGGCATAGTAATAAGTCTATCGAAAATTGTGAGAATCGATAGTATTCATGATCAGGATGGGAACAATTATAAGATAGTAAAAGAACTTGGAAAGATAGTTTTCAGTGATCAACCTATTGCATTTGTGGTGTGGATATTTGTCTGGTGGAATACTTACCCTCATTATATCTCTTCTTCTGTTATTACTTGCATCTTTGGTCATCCTGCAATTATTCCAAAACCCCCCTGTTATTTGTTAGTCACACGTTATTGCATACAGATAACCGACTCCCTGTGGGATCGACCCTGACTTGCTTGCTATACTCTTTAGTAGGTGAATTAGGATTTCTTTGACAGGAAAACGACACCGGTTTCCGGCCTTGTCACTTAGCTGTACTACTCGCCAAAGGTTTATTAATTATGTGTGTCGAGTAGCACTTATCTGATTTATGTTTCAAAAACACGCATCACGTTATTAGACTTTTACATGTGTACAACACCATTGGGACGACACATCTTAGTATACGTTTTGTCGAGAGTGACGCACACCGAAAGGTTTGTGACACCAGCTAAGTGTCCTGCCTCCACACACTTGTGAAAGAGACCGGTCATGACCCTAAAATGGTATTGGATGGGGACGAGCCACCCCTCTACCCGATTATAAAGAAACGACTGGACGGGGTCCGAGTAACGTTCCTATCTAACAGTGCTAACTAAACAGTTCCAGCACAACAATAGTTCGGATAAATCCACATAAATGCCCGCAAGGCGATCATAAATAATAGCGTTGTTCTAGCAGATATACAACCTATTATAATATTAATATTTTGTTTTCCAAAACAGTTTACCAAAACCATTTCCAGACAAACAGAGTATTCATTCCAAATTAATTACTCAGATAAACTACTGATAATTAATGTAAATATGGAACGAATGAGCAAGAGCGAACCACCACTTGCCTTAATCCGCAGAATAGAAACAAGCCTAACGATGACGGTATTCCGGGCTCGACACGGGTATAGCTCCGACATCACAACGACCTTCGAGTCGACCCATAAAAGGAACCCTAAGTTAGATCCGACATAACCACAGTACGAATCTAAAAACGACGAAAGAAAACGAAAGGAACGATGCCACAACGACGACCACCAAAGCCAAAAGCCCAAAAAGGCATTCTGGACACTGGCGGTGGTCGCCGTTCTTGGCGGCGGTCGCCGCAGTTCATCATGGCGGGCGCCGTGAAGAACACGGAGGTCACCGTGAAGAACTCAGATGACAGAAGCGGCGAGAAAACTCACCCAAAACATGAGTGACTCGGCCTCCTTCAACTTGCGTTGGTTTCTAACCTCCAAGGCTACCAAAAGCTTCACAAAGGCACTCTGGAAACACCACCAACGACCTCCGGCAAAAGCTTCAGAAATCCGGCGAGGCACAACTCCAGTGAGGCAAGAATTTGGGAGAGCTTGGGCTGTGGATTGAGCTCAAAACCCCTCCCAAACACCTCCTTTTATAGCCAAATGCCAGGAAACACAATCATGGCCCTACGAAGAGCTACTCCGGCGCTGCCAGAGCCACGCCGGCGACCTTCGGGCAAGGACCTCCGGACAACAACAACGGCGGGCGCCGTCATAAATGCGGTGGGCGCCGCCATAGGCCTGGTGCCCCCAGCTAGGAGAAGACCCAGCCTGCTCCTCGAGCCTTGCAACGGCGGGCGCCGCCACTGTACAGCGGGCGCCACCCTTGGCTTTGCCGCCTCCTCAGCTCTTAGACGAAAACGATATTAACCCGGGATAAAATTATCGTACGCGAATGAGTATTAAAATCCAAAGCACGTCGTCTGTATTTTATTTCACTGAGAAAAATATTACAGATACAGAGAGCATTACCAAATGTCTTAAACTCTCTGAATTAAATCCGACGTACATAACGGGTACTCGAGAAAAATCCCGGAACTCCAGAAATAGCTTACAAAAATACGGGGTATCACATCTCCTCCCCCTTAAAAGAAGTTTCAACCCCGAAACTTAGGTCGAGAATAACTCGGGAAAACGCCTAAGCATATCTGACTCGGTTTCCCACGTCTCCCAAGTAACTTCTTCTGATCCGGACTTGGACCACAAAATCCGCACCAATGGTACGATCTTGTTGTGCAGTTGCTTCTCTCGGCGCTCCAGAATGCGCACTGGTCTCTCTTCATAGGTACCATCTGTTTGAATCTCGATGTCTTCATAGCTAAGCACATGAGACTCATCTGGCACATACTGTCTGAGCAGAGATACGTGGAACACATTATGCACTGGGTGGGCTGATGGCGGCAACGCCAAGCGGTATGCCAGGGATCCCACTCTATCCAGAATTTCGAACGGTCCCATGTAGCGAGGGTTAAGCTTCCCACGCTTGCCAAATCTGAAAACTCCTTTGGATGGCGATACCTTGACAAAAACCTTGTCACCGACCTCGAACTCGACAGTCCTGTGCTTCTGATCTGCATAGGACTTATGTCGACTCTGAGCGGTTAACATCTTTTGTCTGATCAAAGCAATGTCTGAAGCCGTCCTTTCGACCAACTCTGGTCCAAGCAGAATCTTGTCGGCATTATCATCCCAACAAATCAGAGATCTGCATCTGCAACCATACAAAGCTTCAAATGGAGCCATCTTGATTGTAGCATGCCAGCTATTGTTGTATGTGAACTCAATCAGACTCAAGCTGTCCTCCCAGCTAGTCGGACGATCGAGTACACAAGCTCTAAGCATATCCTCTAGGGTCTGGATGGTCCTTTCAGACTGACCATCTGTTTGAGGATGAAACGCGGTGCTGAACCTCAACTCGGTTCCCATAGCCTTATGAAGTTCCTTCCAGAACCTAGACATGAAACGGCCATCTCGGTCCGATACAATGGTCTTAGGAATGCCATGTAAGCGGACAATCTCCTTCTGGTAGACTTCTGCTAACTTCTGGGTTTCCCATATGGTCTTGATGGCTATGAAATGAGCACTCTTTGTAAGCCTATCCACAATTACCCAGATAGCATCTCTCTGACTTCGAGTCTTGGATAGTCCAGTGATGAAGTCCATGGCGATGTCCTCCCATTTCCATTCTGGCACTGGGAGAGGTAGCAACTCACCACCTGGCCTGCGGTGTTCGATCTTGACCTTCTGTCAAGTTAAGCACTTTGCCACAAAGTCTGCTACGTCCCACTTCATGTTTGGCCACCAAAACTTCTTCCTGAGATCCTTGTACATCTTGCTAGAGCCAGGATGCACAGAATAAGCAGATGAATGAGCTTCTCTCATTACCAACTGACGAAGACTCTCTGTGTCTGGCACACAGATCCGATCCTGAAACCAAAGCGATCCATCATCCTGAATCACAAAACTGGGACCTTTCCCATCCATCGCTTCACTGCTTAGCTTCACCAAGACGATGTCATCAACTTGCTTTTCCTTGATCTGATCCAGCAGTGTAGCTTGAATTTCCAACATACTCAGGTACCCTCTATGCTGGTCATACAAGACTTCAATGTCGCATGACTCTTGGTTTAGCTTGGTCTGAGCAGTAAGTAGAGCAACTACAGTCTCGTGCGTTGTCTTCCGGCTCAGTGCATCGGCTACTACATTAGCCTTGCCTGGATGATACAGTAACTCCATGTCGTAGGCTTTGAGCAACTCTAGCCAGCGGTGTTGTCTCATATTCAGCTCCTTTTGAGTAAATATATACTTGAGACTTTTGTGGTCAGTGAAGACTTGGCATCTTATACCGTAGAGGTAATGCCTCCAAATCTTCAGTGCAAAGACAATCGTTGCTAGCTCAAGATCATGTGTCAGATAGTTTTCTTCATATGTCTTGAGTTGCCTGGATGCATAAGCAATGACTCTGCCCCTCTGCATCAAAACACAACCAAGACCACACTTTGAAGCATCACTATAGACCACATAATCGTCGTTCCCCTCTGGGAGTGCTAACACGGGTGTCGAGGTCAACCGTCGCTTTAACTCCTGGAAACTAGCCTCGCACTTGTCATTCCAGACAAACTTCTTGTAAACCTTGCGGAGTAAATTGGTCATAGGTAGAGCGGTCTTTGAAAACCCCTCCACGAACCGTCTGTAATACCCGGCAAGTCCAAGAAAACTACACACCTCCTTCACATTCTGAGGCTGCTTCCAATTAGCCACTGCTTCAATCTTCTGGGGATCAACCATAACCCCCTTCTCATTGATCACATGGCCTAAGAAAGCCACTTCTTTCATCCAGAATTCACACTTAGACAATTTAGCATAAAGCTGATGTTGTCTAAGGACTGAAAAAGCAATCCGCAGGTGTTCCTCGTGCACCTCTTCATTCAGAGAATAGATCAGAACGTCGTCGATGAAGACCACCACGAACTTATCCAAGTACTGGTGAAAACATCGATTCATCAGATCCATAAAGACTGCTAGAGCATTCGTAAGTCCAAAAGGCATCACTACAAACTCGTAATGACCATATCTGGTCCTAAACGCAGTTCTAGGAATGTCTTGCTCACGAATTCTGAGTTGATGATATCCAGATCTCAGGTCGATCTTGGAGAAAACTCTCGCTCCTTGCAACTGATCCAACAGGTCATCAATCCTTGGCAACGGGTACTTGTTCTTGATCGTCACTTTGTTCAACTCTCGGTAGTCGATACAAAGTCGAAACGATCCGTCCTTCTTTTTGACGAATAATACCGGAGTACCCCACGGCGATGCACTCGGCCTAATATAACCTTTGTCAAGGAGATCTTCAAGTTGACTCTTCAACTCTTGCATCTCTGCTGGAGCCATCCGATACGGTGCCTTAGAAATTGGCGTGGTACCAGGCTCAAGATCAATGGTAAACTCCACGTCACGGTTCAGAGGTAATCCAGGAATCTCCTCTGGAAAGACATCCGAGAATTCTCTGACCACTGGAATATCAAGAATCGCAGGTCCATCTTTCGTGGGCGAATCCAAGTAGCAAAGGAAATCGACACATCCTTGTCGTAGTAGCTTAAACGCAGCCATCGCATTGATCAGCTTGTCGTTATCAGCGTCATTCTGACCCTTGAACTTGCACACGAACTGGCTCCCAGATGACATCGTCACCGTTCTTGAACTAAAGTCGATCACCGCCCCATGACGCGTCAGCCAATCCATACCGAGAATAATGTCGTATGGAGCCATGGCTATACAGATTAGATCTGCCTCGAATTGCTTACCCTGAATGGTAATTGGAAAGTCGGACAGATGCTTGGTTCCCACCAAACGTTCTCCATTAGGAAGACTAACAACGAAAGGATCGAACGAATCGTTGCACACTAAGTCTAACTTGCTAACACAGCTATCCGAAATAAAGGAATGCGTAGCACCAAAATCAAACAGAATGCACACTGAAGTAGAGTGAAGGTATAGAGTACCTTGGGCAATCGGAGCGTTGGGTCCATCCGCCTCACGCATCTCGTACAAGCGTTGACCCTGACTTCCAGAAATAGCTGGGGCCTTTCCCCTGTTCTGAGCAGTCGTCTGAACTGACGGGCTAGGAGTCTCGACAGGCTTGAACCTAGGCCGGTTGCTCTGATGAACTGACCCTTGCTTCGACTCTACTCCCTTCTGCTTCCCCTGCTTGCAGAACTTCTGCAGATGACCATCACGTCCACACCCAAAGCACGATCTCTTCTCCTTCTGGCACTCATTGCTCTTGTGCCCAGCAATACCACAGTTATAACCCTGAACTGAACTTCTGCTCTGACTGGACTGCTGCGTTGACCCTCCATGAGTCATGTCCATCTTTGCTCGGCCAGACTTGGCAAAGCTAGACGGTGGCGCAGGTCGCTTAAATCCACCACCCTGATTCTGATTCTGATTCTCCATCGACCTCTGTCGGATGCGTCTCTTCGTTGACTCCTCCAGAGTCACCTCCAGCTTGTAGGCAACATCCACATACTGCTCCAGAGTAGAGCATGTGTGGTGCACCATCAACGGCTTGATATATGGACTCATCCACTCGTGGAAGTACCAGATCTTTTGTGCCTCGCTGGTTATCTCAACAGGGGCGTACTGCAGAAGATGATTGAACTTGGTTGCCAGCTCGGCTACCTTCAATCCATCAGTCTTGGGGTACAAAAACTCCTTGTGTTTCTCCTCCCTCATAGCACGAGAGAAGAAACGGTCCATCATCTTGGTCTTAAACATCGACCAGGTTAACACAGGGCTATCAGCTAAGCATGTACTCTCCCACCACTCACTGGCCTCATCCTTCAACTGCAAGGAAGCTATGTGGACCTTCTCAGCCTCGGTACACATCACATTGCGGAACAGCCGCTCCATGTGAGAGAACCAATGGGTCACCCTGACGGGTTCCCCTTTTCCGTTGAAGCTGTCAGGCCTCATAGAACTGATGGTCTTCAGAGCACGACCATAGTTGTCCCTAGTCCTGACTGCATTCTCTTGGACATCATGGTTTTCTGGCTCCTCAAACCTAGGAACCGGTGGGGAATTCTGCACACCTTGCGCTTGAGGTGCATTAGGTCGCATAGCATTAGCGATAGCCTGCATGAGAATTCCCCGAATTGTCTCAACTGCTGCAGCATCAAACATAGCTGGTGCATTACTCTGATCCTGACCATTGGCCCTGGATTGATTATGGGATTCAAATACATGCTCATCTTGTGCAACATCTCTTATGATGGGTATGGGCTCCTGACTAGTCCCAACCCCAGCTCGCCTTGTGTTCCTTGTGTTCCTTGTGTTCACCATCTGTTTACCGATCAAATTCCAAGTATTTCATACATTAATATTCATTCCATAAACTTAATGTAGCAAAATTACTCGGAATAGACCAACTGGATATTTTATAGATGAACTGGAACTATTTTACAAGCTACACATAAGTCTATCATCCGAGCGCTAGGACAAAACTTGCTCGAAGATAAAAGTGTTTCACAGAGTACTTGCCGCAATACTGAAATGTTACACAAAGTACATATTGAAATACTAAGAAAGGAACTACTACGATAGGCAACGCCAATCCTCATCAAGGCGCTCCAAAACGTCTCCTATAAGACTGGCTACTCGTGCAAGGTCTCTTCGGACTAGGCTCCCCATCGAGCTCTGGCGATGGGTTTCGCACCCTGCTTGGTCCTGGGTCACATGGCTCTGGTGACTCAGACCCAACCTCAGTCGTGGAAAAGAAAGGATCGTTCATAAGAGGTCCTCCTATCCCAGCCCTCCTCTGAGCGCTAGCGATCGCCTGATCCATCTGTTGTTGTTGCTCCATATGAGAGCTCATTTCGCTCTGGCGGAGGATCTCTCTCAACTCAGCCTCTGATCTCCTCCTCCGAGGCGGAGTAGGCGGATAGTCCTCATAGATCATGGTCGGGCCACTCCTCCCAATACAGTGCTCAGTGTACAGTGCCTCCCAATCAACATCAGTCATGAGCGCATAAGCCGGTACTGGTGATAGTTCTGGACCGGGGGGAATAAACTATACCCCCGGCTCCTGACTGTCCACTAGCAAGTGCCTCAAGTTGTCTGGCTCCTGGCTCTGCTCTTCCAGGTCCATCTCGGGGTCCTCCTCAGGATCATCTTCGATGGGATCCTCATCCTCGGGATCAATCTCGATCATATCCTCGTCCTTGACAGGATCTATCTCTAGCATCTCTTCTTCCTCATCTTCCTCATCCTCGTCCCCTTCCGGGACCATCTCTATCTGGTAATCGTCATCGTAATGCCCTAAGGCGTATCTAGACGACTCACCCACTTCCTGCACTGCTTCCTCCCTGAGTGGCTCTACAGGTGTAGCTACAGTGACCACTGCATCCCTAGGCGTAAGGACAACAGACTCGGGAATCACATACTTGATGTCCTCGGGCGGGCTACTTGGGCCTCCAACCTCGAAACATCGCTGGGAATCAGAAAATCTAGCCTGCCTGGAGACGGCGGGTCCGTCTTGGCCTCCTCCGACCCCGATCTGAGAGAGAGACATGCACCCATCCTATAGGACAACGAGGAATCGAGTTAGTCTTTCTAGACATAAAAGCAAGCTTACTACATCAGACTATCCAGAAGACATGACTATGAACGGTGTTTTTAAATTCTTTTTACTTTGAAAATGCAGAGCCCTTTTCAAAGCATTTTCAAAAACGGATAAATGGTTTATAAAAATCCCAAACCCGTTTTAAAACCTTTGGCTCTGATACCACAACTGTAATACCCCCAAAACTTAACCCTTTTGGAAAGGTATTACCGCCAGTGACCCCAGTGTTCCTTACCGAGATCACCCAAGGCTTTACCATTTAAATACAATTTATGGAATACCAATGATACATAATGATCAAAGCATTCAATTTCAAAACATAACATTGTCAAAGAAACATGAGTTACGGGATGACAACCCAATCCCGAATAGGCTAACATAGAGTTTAAACCAAATACAGCGGAAGTATTAGAAGACATAAATAGAGTACAACGGAAGTCTTTATAAAATACATTGCCCAAAAGATCTCAACCTGATTAAAGGACATTATTAAAACATCGAAAAACCACCGTAGCCTCCATAGTCCTTCTAAGTCTTCTCAACTACGCTCTATATGATGTGCCGAATCGAACGGATGACACCAGCCCACATGCGGAGAACAATGTTCGTGGGTTAGTCTACTTGAATAGACTAGCAAGGGTACAAAGCAGAAGGTTCGAAGTAGTTGTATTAGGTTAGACTCATCGTTTCTCGAATAATAACCGATAACGATAATCAACCTTCATACTTCTACTGAAATATCAACAATAGGTATGCACAAAAGAAGATTCCAACTGAAGTGAATCTTATCGGAAAGAATGACAAAGTCTGGAACTGTAAAGAATCACAGTATCGCATTCGAGTGATTTTAAAAGCTGACTTAGATGTTTCGGTCCACGACCATCCTCATCGCCTACAGCGAATTCAGATTGGAAAGAGAACGTACTCTGATCAAAAGTCGAGACGAGCTTTCCTAGCTGCACTATCGCTTAGCTGCACTACTCGCCAAAGGTTTATTAATTATGTGCGTCGAGTAACACTTATCTGATTTATGTTTCAAAAACACGCATCACGTTATTAGACTGTTACATGTGTACCCCACCATTGGGACGACACATCTTAGTATACGTTTCGTCGAGAGTGACGCACACCGGAAGGTTTGTGACACCAGCTAAGTGTCCTGCCTCTACACACTTGTGAAAGAGACCGATCATGACCCTAAAATGGTATCGGATGGGGACGAGCCACCCCTCTACCCGATTATAAAGAAACGATTGGACGGGGTCCGAGTAACGTTCCTATCTCACAGTGCTAACTAAACAGTTCCAGCACAACAATAGTTCAGATAAATCCACATAAATGCCCGCAAGGCGATCATAAATAATAGCGTTGTTCTAGCAGATATACAACCTATTATAATATTAATATTTTGTTTTCCAAAACAGTTTACCAAAACCATTTCCAGACAAACAGAGTATTCATTCCAAATTAATTACTCAGATAAACTACTGATAATTAATGTAAATATGGAACGAATGAGCAAGAGCGAACCGCCACTTGCCTTAATCCGCAGAATAGAAACAAGCCTAACGATGAGGGGATTCCGGGCTTGACATGGGTATAGCTCCGACAGCACAACGACTTTCGAGTCGACCCATAAAAGGAACCCCAAGTTAGATCCGACATAACCACAGTACGAATCTAAAAACGACGAAAGAAAACGAAAGGAACGACGCCACAATGACGACCACCAAAGCCAAAAGCCCAAAAAGGCATTCTGGACACTGGCGGCGGTCGCCGTTCTTGGCGGCGGTCGCCGCAATTCATCACGGCGGGCGCCGTGAAGAACACGGCGGTCGCCGTGAAGAACTCAGACGACAGAAGCGGCGAGAAAACTCACCCAAAACACGAGCGACTTGGCCTCCTTCGACTTGCTTTGGTTTCTAACCTCCAAGGCTACCAAAAGCTTCACAAAGGCACTCTGGAAACACCACCAACGACCTCCGGCGAAAGCTTCAGAAATCCAGCGAGGCACAACTCCGATGAGGCAAGAATTTGGGAGAGCTTGGGCTGTGAATTGAGCTCAAAACCCCTCCCAAACACCTCCTTTTATAGCCAAATGCCAGGAAACACAATCATGGCCCTACGAAGAGCTACTCCGACGCTGCCAGAGCCACGCCGGCGACCTTCGGGCAAGGACCTCCAGACAACAACGACGGCGGGCGCCGCCATAGGCCTGGCGTCCCCAGCTAGGAGAAGACCCAGCCTGCTCCTCGAGCCTTGCGACGGCGGGCGCCGCCACTGTACGGCGGGCGCCGCCCTTGGCGTTGCCGCCTCCTCAACTCTTAGACGAAAACGATATTAACCCGGGATAAAACTATCGTACGCGAACGAGTATTAAAATTCAAAGCACGTCGTCTGTATTTTATTTCACTGAGAAAAATATTACAGATACAGAGAGCATTACCGAACGTCTTAAACTCTCTGAATTAAATCCAACGTACATAACGGGTACTCGGGAAAAATCCCGGAACTCCAGAAATAGCTTACAAAAATACGGGGTATCACAGATGGTTGACACGGGTAGCTCTACAGAAATCTTGCACTGGGAAGCCTTCCAAAAGATGGGCTTAGACCCCGCACGTTTTAACTATGGAAAACGATAGCATCCATCCAGTGCCATCTACCCATGCAGAGGAAGAAGCAGAGTTGGAGGTCAGAAGTCAGATGGAAACTGTGGTATTAGAGGAAGAGAAAGAGAAAGAAGCCATCACGCCCTTCCCGCGAGGAGAAGAGAAGCTATAAATGGGGCAGGCCCTGAGGGCGGATGTGCAAGATGATATCAAAGAGCTGCTAGGGGCATCACGAGACATCTTCGCGTGGACACCCAAAGACTTGAGGGGGATCCCCGCGAGTCTCATTACCCATTCGCTCAATGTAAGCCTAGAGGCGAAGCCGCGGAGGCAAAAGAAGAGAAAGCAGGTCGGAGATAGGGCCTAGGGGGCTAGGGAAGAAGTTGAAAAGTTGTTAAAAGCACGTTTCATACGCGAAGTTCAGTATTCGCGTTGGCTCGCGAATGTTGTGATGGTTAGGAAGGCGAACGGTAAGTGGCGTATGTGCGTAGACTTCATAGATATGAACAAAGCATGTCCAAAGGACAGCTACCCGCTGCCCTCGATTGACCAGTTAGTTGATTCGACAGCGGGGCACGAGGCCATGAGCTTCCTGGACTCGTATTTAGGCTACAATCAGGTTAGAATGAACCCCGCGGATGAGGAGCATACGGCGTTTATCACATAAATGGGGACATACTGCTACACCGTTATGCCATTCGGGCTTAAGAACGCAGGGGCTAGCTTTCAGAGGTTAGTCGACTTGATATTTCGCGACCAGATCGGTTCCACCGTCGAAGCATACGTGGACGATATTGTTTTAAAAAGTAGGCGGGAAACAAATCATGGGGCTGATCTCCGCGAAGTTTTCACCACTTTGCGCAAACACGAAATGAGCTTGAACCCAGAAAAAGGTGTATTCAGAGTTAGGGCAGGAAAATTCCTGGGCTTTTTTATTAGTTCGCGCGGGATAGACGTGAATCCAGAAAAGGTGGAGGCGACCACCCATGATGGGCATGAATGTCGAAGGTACGGGGCTCCGCGAGGAAGGGCTACACCAGGGCCAGGCTCCACTCAGCAAAGACCAACACCCAATCGCCCCGTACCCTACCCACACGCTGGACAGAACTTCATGCGGCCAGACGAGCAGGTAGGGACTATTTCAGGAAGGCACGAGCCAAAGTGTCCTAGCAGATGAGAGGGAAGAAGAATTGCCAACGCAACCCCGCCCTTCGGAAGGCCAGTTATGAGTATATCCAATCCTCCGTAGCAGGAGTGCAAACTGACATTCGATGCGGAGGACCTGGCCGAGTCCTCTATCCCCAATACTGATCCCTTGGTATTTCACGTACAGATGGGGACTAAGATAGTGAAGAGAGTGATGGTTGACACGGGTAGCTCTACAGACATCTTGCACTGGGAAGCCTTCCAAAAGATGGACTTAGACCCTATGCATTTTAATGACGGAAAATGGGAGCATCCATCCAGCGCCATCTACCCATGCAGAGGAAGAAGCAGAGTTGCTATAAATGGGGCAGGCCTTGAAGGTGGATGTGCAAGATGTTATCAAAGAGCTGCTAGGGGCATCACGAGACGTCTTCGCGTGGACACCCAAAGACTTGAGGGGGATCTCCGCGAGTCTCATGACCCATTCGCTCAATGTAAGCCTAGAGGCGAAGCCGCGGAGGCAAAAAAAAGAAAGAAGGCCGGAGATAGGGCCTAGGGGGCTAGGAAAGAAGTTGAAAAGCTGTTAAAAGCATGTTTCATATGCAAAGTTCAGTATCCGCGTTGGCTCGCGAATGTTGTGATGGTCAGGAAGGCGAATGGTAAGTAGAGTATGTGCGTAGACTTCACA
The DNA here is from genome assembly GCA_027886185.1 of Rheum nobile. NCBI lineage: Eukaryota > Viridiplantae > Streptophyta > Magnoliopsida > Caryophyllales > Polygonaceae > Rheum > Rheum nobile. The sequence continues at coordinate 2,247,134 of WOAB01000127.1, forward strand.
GATCTGAACAAAGCATGTCCAAAGGACAGCTACCCGCTGCCCTCGATTGACTAGTTAGTGGATTCGACAGCGGGCCACGAGGCCCTGAGCTTCATGGACTCGTATTTAGGCTACAATCAGGTTAGAATGAACCCCGCGGATAAGGAGCATACGGCGTTTATCACAGAAAGGGGGACATACTGCTACACCGTTATGCCATTCAGGCTTAAGAATGCAGGGGCTAGCTTTCAGAGGTTAGTCGACTTGATATTTCGCGACCTGATCGGTTCTACCGTCGAAGCATATGTGGACGGTATTGTTGTAAAAAGTAGGCGGGAAATAAATCATGTGGCTGATCTCCGCGATGTTTTCACCACTTTGCGCAAACACGGAATGATCTTGAACCCAGAAAAAGGTGTATTCGGAGTTAGGGCGGGAAAATTCCTGTGCTTTTTTATCAGTTCACGCAGGATAGACGTGAATCCAGAAAAGGTGGAGGCGGTATCGCAAATGCCCCCCCCCCCCCCCCCGCAAAATGTCAAAGAGGTGCAAAGATTTGTGGGGTCCGTGAACTATTTAGGGCGATTTTGTTCTAAGCTCGCGGAGAAGGGGAAAAAGTCGAGAGCAAAGTTCCATTTTCCGCGACCGGGGATTCCTTGCCGCGCCCGCGGAAAATTCACCAGTGAAGACGAGGTCGAGAGCACAATTCTATTTTCCGCGACCGCGGATTTCTGGCCGCGGCCGCGGAATCACACGGAGCAGAGTCCGCGAAGATTTTCCGAGTTTTGTTATTTTTTTCCTTTTTCCGAGTTTTATTTTATTTTATTATTTTGAACCTTATACTTTATTTCCTTTTAGATCGCGTTTGTTATCTTTTCCCTTTAGTTTTAGGGTTAGGTTATTTAACCTAGTTTTCCATTCATTGTTCATCATCACAGATATTCATCGTTGTTTCCATTCAGCAGTTTTCCCTTTGAAGTTTATTTGTTTCCAAGAACTATGAAGAACTAAGCACTTTTGCTTAGTCCGACGATTGAAGCCTTCATTTGATATACGGTTGTGAGATTCTATTTCTATTTCTTTTCTTTTGAATGTATTGATTCTCTTGTGCTTCATCCCATTGATTCTTACTAATTTTGCTTGTTGGACGCAACTAGTTGTTATTGGTAATTGTCTATTGCTAGGGTTTGGTAATTACTGTTTGAGTTACCTAATTCATGTGTAGCAACTGCAATACTCTAAGAACTGTTTGGGACTAGTTTATTGTAAAGAGAATTAATTGCATGCAATAGTATGACTGTTTGATACTCTTGCATGTATCTATCGAAATTCCTGTGCTCATTGCTGCTATTGAATTGACGCGTGAGGTTTTCATAGTTATTTAATAGTTAGTATTCTCAGGGTCTGTTTGTCCTGTTTATAACTTATGAAAAGGAATAGGAATATTCATAGGAAGGAATTAGAGAAAATCTAGGATCAACCAATCAAATAAATGGTGGATATTTGTTTGGCTAAGTGTTTTTCCCCAATTGATTTCAACCTTTTGTTTTGTTTACTTTGCTTTGTTTACTTGTTTCACAACAATCAACCACTTCCCCCCTTTTGTTACCTTTGACATACGACTCTGCTCTCTGAAAGATTACTTCCTCCCTGTGCGATTCGACCCTTGCTTGCCTTTGCTACTTGTTTAGGATTATTTTGTTTAGGCGCCTCGACAACGTCTGTCAAATTGGCGCCGTTGCCGGGGAGGAAAGTTTTAATTTTTCTTTGTGTTTGATTGTGTGTCAATTTTTGTGTGTACATATCTTACGGTCTACACCCGTGCTACTAATTTTTTCCCTTTTTGATTTTTTTTGATACAGGGATGGAGATATTTCCCCAATTCCGGCAGGAGCCGCGATATGACCCATACTCCTACGCATACACTCCAGGGTGGAGAGATCACCCCAATTCGAGTTATGGGAACCCGCATAACCCTTCATATGGTCATGACTACCAGGAGTTTTACCCGGGGCCACAGTCGTTCTATCAGCAGAGCACCCCACAGCAGTACAGTCCAGCCTACGAGCACAAACCGCCGATGTGCACTCCAAATTACTATGTCTCCCAGTCTACTGCGGATTTGGTCCGAAACTTGGAAAATCAGGTGGGGCACAATCCAAGTTCCCACATGTATACTGAGGATATGATTCGGTCTCTCACGCAAAGCATGATCCAACATGAACAAGAGATGAAGTCCATGTTCCAGAACATGGAGAATCAAATGGGGAAAACGGCTCAAGCAATAAGCAGATTAGAGACCATGGCATCGACGGAACCACTATCTCACCCAGTGGTGCACCAGAAAGGGTATGTCCTTTCAATGACCCTGTGAAGCACTGAGCAGCTGCATGTCGCCCCCTTAGCTAAAAGGGAAGAACAAATCAGTGAGATGAGCGCAGAATGCAGCGAGATGCATGCAGAAGAAAACTCGAGACCATGGGAGGTGTACCACAAACGCGGTTTGCTCACTGAGGAGTTGGGCCTTCCAGACGATATCCACGACCGCGTTGTGTTCTCCGAAGAAGATTTTTTCCGGGAACAGGAAGAACGCCGCGACCGCGAGGAAGAGGCCCGCGATCGGGGGGTTCAGGCTGAAGAAGAAGAGAAAATCGGCGACATTCTGCGACCGCAGACAGAAATCCGCGATTGCGGAAAAGTTCATGAAGATGAAGAGCTGTTCAATGATTTTCCGCGACCGCGGATGGATTTCCGCGATCGCGGAACAGCCGCTGGGGACGAAAACTTACTCGAAGATGTCCGCGACCGCGGAGAGGAAGTCCGCGATTGCGGTTATGCCCCTGATGCCCAAGACCCTCTCGAAGCTTTCTACGATGAATTTGTGCGGGCCAACTTCCCTCCGCTCGATTCGCTGCACCCCGTTGCACCTGTCCTTGAGGCATCACAAGATACTTGAAGGCTGAAGAACAACAAAGAGATCCATGAGGCCTTCAGTAACTGTGAGGCTAACGTTCCGGTGATCCAACTGGCAAACAACATCCCTCGCTGCATAAAATTTTTAAAGGCGCTGGGCAAGATCAAGAAGAAACGGAATGAGAGGCATAAGAAGGAGCTCGAGATTCAAACGGCGAATTTCTCCACGCTGGACACGGGGCAGGACAAACATGCAGCCCCTGAGATGTTGGGTAGGCCATTTTTGAAGATGGCAAGTGTAATCATTGATGTGAACAGCGGTCTACCAACCATAAAGTGCAGGAGAATGGGGATCAAGCTCAACGTAGAGAACACAAAGAGGCATCCCCCTGATATAGACCCCGAAGTTGACAAGTGATCACCTTAGATAAGTCGAGCCATGACGTTAAATAAGGCGCTACTCGAGAGGTAACCCGAGGTATATATTTCTTTCCAGTCTTTCGTTTCCTTGTTTGTTTTAGTTATTAGTGTGTTATTTTGTTTTTGTTTTGTTTTTGTTTTTGTTTTGCGTTTCGACTAACCTGCAGGGAGGAGGCCCGAACCATATTGAAGACGGTGTTATCTACACCATTGTAAGTCCTCCTATTACCCTGTTCAAAAAAAATGAAAAAATTAAAAAAAAAAAATTCTACCGAAGGCTAGATGTCCGAGTTACCCATGGAGAGAAGGTGCGCATCATGTTGCCAAGGAGGAGACACTCGCCCCATATTTTTATTTGGCAACAATGATGGACCTACAATTGACAGCTGAGGAGGAGGAACACTAGAGCCCCCACCACGATTACATCTGGGCTCCACCATGTGCAACCCCGACTTCTTTGCTATTCCACTACTCACCACAGTGGATCTATTTGGTTGCATGGTAGGAGTTGATTTTGAAGACCCGCACAACACCAGAGACCTGTGCTTTATTGTTACACCGCCAGCAACAACGTTCTTGTCCAAGCCAACTCGGCGACGGTTGTGAGTTCATTCTTTACCTTCCATGTGCTTTATTCTTTTTGTCTTTCATTACATTGAGGAAAATGCAATGTTTAAGCATGGGGGAGGGTTCTATACTTGCTACGTCATTGAGGAGAAAAAAAAATGAATATAAAGAAAAAGCGAAAAATTTGAAAAAAAGGCAAAAATAAAAATCCTGGGATAAGTCGAAAACCCAAAAGGGCGGCTTAGGTATTAAGCAAGTGGCTTGGACCAACATTAGGCTGGGGTAATATGAGGTCAAGAGTGATGTGAGTATATTGTGAGCCCATCTATTGAAAAATGAAATGAGTGGCTTGGTGAAAACCCGAAACGGCGCCTTGGCAAAATGAGTGAAAAGAAGAAGAGTGATTTTTAGGATTCTTCATTGTTCCTGGCGTGGTGACATAAGAAGAGGTGATATAAGGAGGATTCGGGTAGGTCACTCTGGAGCAATAAGAAGATAGATGGAGACTAGGATTAGATTTTTATTCACTCTATGGTGTTCGGGATAAGCTTGGGGGAAGTACTCTGCTTTCCTTTTAGCTTGGTTGTGTGTGGTGTTGTTTTGGTGTTGTGTATGTATGGTGTGTTCTGTTGTGCATATTGTGTTGGTGCCTTGGAGTTTCATGTTAGGTGCAATTCTTAGTGGAGATGATTTTTCTATGCTTCCTGAGACCCTGGGGATTTGATTGGAGGAGTAGGTTTATGTTAACTTACTCGAGGACGAGCAAGGTTTAAGCATGGGGGAGTTTGATCAGCACTACTTTGTAGTGCTTATCTAGGAGTTGTTACCGGTGTTTAGGGTGCCATTTATAGCGATTTAGAGCACAACTGTGGAGTATGTAGTTGGAGAGATGAAGTGTGGATATGGTGGTTTAGAGAAGCTAATTGAAGACATTCAGAAGACGAGGAGAAACCACCTGAGGAGACTAAGGAAATAGAAGGGAGAATCCACACAAAGAAAGAGAAGAAGGTATACCGCGACCAACCGCGACCAAGGGCGAAGACACAAGCGGCCGCGGCAAATCCGGCCGCGCCCGCGGAAAATTCCAGAGCTGTGCAAAAGTCGAGAGCAAAGTTCCATTTTCCGCGACCACGGATTCCTTGCCGCGCCCGCGGAAAATTCACCAGTGAAGACGAGGTCGAGAGCACAATTCTATTTTCCGCGACCGCGGATTTCTGGCCGCGGCCGCGGAATCACACGGAGCAGAGTCCGTAAAGATTTTCCGAGTTTTGTTATTTTTTTCCTTTTTAAGAGTTTTATTTTATTTTATTATTTCGAACCTTATACTTTATTTCCTTTTAGATCGCGTTTGTTATCTTTTCCCTTTAGTTTTAGGGTTAGGTTATTTAACCTAGTTTTCCATTCATTGTTCATCATCACGGATATTCATCGTTGTTTCCATTCAGCAGTTTTCCCTTTGAAGTTTATTTGTTTCCAAGAACTATGAAGAACTAAGCACTTTTGCTTAGTCCGACGATTGAAGCCTTCATTTGATATACGATTGTGAGATTCTATTTCTATTTCTTTTCCTTTGAATGTATTGATTCTCGTGTGCTTCATCCCATTGATTCTTACTGATTTTGCTTGTTGGACGCAACTAGTTGTTATTGGTAATTGTCTATTGCTAGGGTTTGGTAATTACTATTTGAGTTGCCTAATTCATGTGTAGCAACTGCAATACTCTAAGAACTGTTTGGGACTAGTTTATTGTAAAGAGAATTAATTGCATGCAAAAGTATGACTGTTTGCTACTCTTGCATGTATCTATCGCAATTCTTGTGCTCATTGCTGCTATTGAATTGACGCGTGAGGTTTTCATAGTTGTTTAATAGTTAGTATTCTCAGGGTTTGTTTGTCCTGTTTATAACTTATGAAAGGAATAGGAACATTCATAGGAAGGAATTAGAGAAAATCTAGGATCAACCAATCAAATGGATGGTGGATATTTGTTTGGCTAAGTGTTTTTTCCCCAATTGATTTCAACCTTTTGTTTTGTTTACTTTGCTTTGTTTACTTGTTTCACAACAATCAACCAATTCCCCCCTTTTGTTACCTTTGACATACGACTCTGCACTCTGAAAGATTACTTCCTCCCTGTGGGATTCGACCCTTGCTTGCCTTTGCTACTTGTTTAGGTTTGTTTAGGATTATTTTTTTTAGGCGCCTCGACAACGTCTATCAATGGGGCTTCGAATGAGGAAAGAAACGGGGCAGGAGTCACGCTCACTTCACCAGGTGGAGAAAAAATTGAATATGCCTTGACTCTAGAGTTCGAAACAACAAATAACGAGGCCGCTTATGAGGTTCTCCTCGCGGGGCGCAAATTGCCTCTCACGAATGGAGCACGAAGAGTGGTGTGCTACAGCGACTCAGAGGTCGTAGTGAAACAGGTGCAAGGGGTCTACGAGGCAAAGACAGGAAACTTGCCCGCGTACCAATCAAGAGTGAGAACCCTCTCCGTGATTTTTGACTATTTTGAGATCCAAGCGGTCCCGCAAAGGGAGAACTCTAGGGTTGATGAGCTTGTGAAGCTTGGCTAAAAAACTAAGCTACAAAAAGGGCAGGTCTGGTTGGATTCACGTGTCTCTCGGGCTATAAATCCAGAGTTGATGTTGATTGAACACGAGGAAGACGAGGCGATTGGAGAACACCAATACAAAGGTACATTATAGCTAGAGTAGTGCCAGAGGACTCATAATAGAAAAGGAAGCTACAAATACGCGCAAATCATTTCTACATAAGAAACGGCGTCATGTATAAGAAGGGATACCTGACGGCGGGTTTGAAGTGTATAACCCTCGCAGAAGGGAATGATCTGATGGTCGAAGTACACGGAGGACTGTGCGGTGGGCACGTGGGGTGGCGAGCCCTGTCGTACAAAGCCTTGCGGGCTGGGTATTTCTGGTCATCAATGAATGAGGACGTAATCCGCATAGCCCGAACTTGTGAGGCATGTCAACGCCACGCCCCCGCATCACACCAGCCTGAAGTGGAGATGCAGGCTATCAATGCCCCTTGCCCTTTTGCGAAGTGGGGTATGGGCCTCCTTGGGCCTTTTTCGCAAGCACCGGGCCAGTTGCAATATATTAGTCGCGATCGATTACTTCACCAAATGGGTAGAGGCAGTGCCAATCGCAACCACGACTGTAGAACAGGTGAAGAAGTTCATTTGGCAAAATATCATCTGTCGGTTCGGGCTACCCCAAGATATTGTGACAGACCGCGGGCCACAGTTCAACACTAGGAAGTTGATCAGTTTCTGTGAGGGTCTAGGGATCAGACTCTGCTTTGCGTCGGTGTCTCACTCCCGCTGCAATGGTCAAGTAGAGAGCGCCAATCAATGAATACTCCACGATCTCAAAAGAAGGCTCACGCGAGCACAAGGGCGATGGGCAAAAGTTCTCCCTTTGGTACTATGGGCCAAACGGATGACTTCCAAAAGGGGAACGGGAGAAACACCCTTCGCGTTAAGATATGGGATGGAAGCTGTGATCCCGGTAGAGCACCTTTTCCCGAGTGAGAGGCTCCTCGATTATGATGAAGAAAGGAACTTTGAAAAGCTTCAGCTCGAACAGCAACTCGCCGAGGAGAAGCGAGAAATGGCGGCCATATGCGAAGGAGAGTACAAACGTCGCATTGAAACGTACTACAACAAAAGAGTGAAACCACGAAGCTTCGTGGAGGGTGATCAAGTGCTCAGAAATACTGAAGGAGGAAAGCTAGACCTAGGCTGGGAGGGCCCGTATATCATTGTACGCGAGGTAGCACCTGAAGCCTATCATCGCATCAAAGACCATGTTGGGAATCTGGTTCCAATTACTTGGAACGTGATGAGACTCTGCAAGTACTATCTTTAAGAGCAAATACGTCTCAGGTACGGATTCTAAAAACCTTGTCTATTCGAGAAGCACGAGTATATCAAGTAATGACCCCACGAGCAATGTTATGTAGGCAGCACTTCACAACACACAAAAGCAACACCAGTGGAAGTGTGGGCCAGAGGGCTAAGAGATGCGCAATAACAAGGTATATAAGATAAGCAACACCCTAAAGCAATACAGTCGTGAGCTATTAAGCAACACGTTGCGCACGATACTGAAAAGCAAGCAAGGCTCTAAGTAATAATCTTTCGTGCAATGTGTAGGAAAGCAAGTGTCGAGCAAGTATCGAGCAAGTTTCGAGCATGTTTTGAGCAAGTGTCAAGCAAGTTTTGAGCAAGTGTCAAGCAAGTTTTGAGCAAGTGTTGGAGAGCAATAAAAGTGCAAGATACGCGTGAGGGCAATTGTTACGAGAAAGACTCAGCAACTTAAAAGGGCAACCATCGCCTGAAAGAACCTAAGTGGCGATGAGGTATCCAATTTAGAAATTGTCACATGATTATGTTACAAGTTATTTCTCATGATAAGTAACCTGATCTCGTTACGCGAACAAAACCTACCAGGTATGCCTTCGCGAGGATACAGCAAGGAGCAATTTACAAACAAAAATGTTGGAAACAAAGAGACACGTGAAAGAAATAGAAAGTTCATATATTTTACTTGTTGCTTTTCAAAAATGAAAGTTGTAGATATATCGTTTTGCCCAATACAAAGCTTCGCTACATTTACCATGTTTACATTCATTACGCATGCCCAAAACATACAAAATGGCCCCTAAGGGCAGGCACCATGGCAGATACTAAAAACAGCGAGCCAACCCCCCTCACAACCTCTTTTTCAATCCCCCCCTCCAGTTCGTAAACTGATAGGAGGGATGGGGGGGAGAAGGGGGTTATACGCGAACAAATTAAAAAAATGTGCACACGACATGATTACTAAGCCAAAATTGATTAAGTCATGTCCAAAAAACCACGCACACGGCATAGTCATCCTCGCGAGTGAATACACAAAGAGTTACAGGCACACATAATTTATATGCTAAATGTAGCTAGCAAAACACGCGAAACAAATAAGGGAAACTTAAAGCAGAATGTTGAATCCATTGGGCCAAACGTCGTTATCCATCAAAGAACCTTGTTCAAAAGCAACCACATTACAAAAGCATGAAAATAACAATACAAGGGGGCAGTTTAGCAACACGCGAACAAGGTAATGGAAAGCCAAACTAAGGGCGATGAGTAACAACACTTGAAAGTTCTCTCCACGGGGATTCCTCCCGAGAACGGTTGACTCCCACAGAAGGGGTAGCTCCAAGAGAGAGCGGCTTCCCCATGAGAGGGTCACCCTCCTTTAGAGTCGTCACTGTCCATGCTTCCAAGACCCCATCATGGTCTTCCTTGACTTCCCCAATGGCAGGAATCGAGTAGGGAGCCCTCTCTCTGTAGGCCATCCCTGTAGTGTTCCTAGAGTTGGGAATGATGGCCCGGACCTTGTAGTGATAAGCCATCTGCTTGACGCCCACCCTCAAGCCATAGTAATACTCCACAGCGGCGTAATAGAGATAGTGCGCCTTGATACGATAGCCAACCGCGTATTCCTCCACGCCCTCCTGCCTACCCACTTCATTGGCTTTCTTGCAGTCCTCAGTCAGGGCTACCATCTGCTCTTTTAGTGACTTGTTCTCCTCGAAAAGAGCCCGGAACACGCGGAGCTCTTCGTTTTCCCTTTGCAAAGCCATCCTTTCTTTCGCAAAAGAAGCCAACTCATCCTTCATGCAAGAATTCTCCTCTCGAAGGGACTCCAACTCTGTTTACGTGAAGCCGCCTCTCGCCTTTCGATAGCCACGTCCTTGGTAAATTTTTCGACAGCAATCAAAGCCTCATGACATTTCCTCACGGTCTACGGTGAAAAGGGAAGTTAATAAAACCCAAAAATAAAAATGTGACTTAGAACGAAATTAGGAAAGAAAAATGAAGCTTATAGAGTCCAAAAATCTTGTCACCGGGCCCAGGGGGTCAGCCAGGTCCTTCGTAGAAGCCTTAGCTTTCTTCCCACGCGAAGACTTCTTTTTCATAGCAGTCACAGTGCGCTCAGGGCTATCCTCCACGTTCACGATGGGGGTTTTCCCCCTTCTCGAAGTAACATGAATGGTATCCCCTGCCCTTTCACCGACCACCTCCTCGTGGTCCTGATGAGTCTTAACCTTTTCTGGAACGTGAGGAGGGCCCTGATGAGCTCCGTCGTGCCCTGGGTCCACGTAAGCTTCAAAACCCCCCATGTCAGCATGCATCATCTCCTCTAGGTCGTCCAAGCCATCCATGTAGCTCATCATCTTCGCAGACGAAGAACCTAGGAAAACAACAAGAAAAGAGAGGAAATTAAGTAGCAAGTAAAATCGGGGAAAAGGTGCAAGAAATGAACGTGCTCCCGCGAAGGGAACACAGTGTGCATCCATGCAATGCCAATCACGGCCTAACAAGGTAAGCTCACCCCCGCGTGGGTGGTGGGAACTTAAGCCTAAATTCTCAAGTTTCTTCGTAGTCATCAACTTGCCGTACTCATAGTTGTGCGTCTGATCGAACTTAGCAATCAGAGCCTTCTTCTCCCTCTGTTGCTCCTTCTTGGCAGGGCCTGATTCGAGACAAGATAAGTAAAGAGCCCTCCCTGGACAGATGTTAACTCCAAACGCGCCAGGGATCCTGAGCAAGAACCATTCATTATTCCACGTGCCCAGGTTGGTTGGTTTGTTTATGCGGGGAGTATACTCTACTTTCCACGACCAGTATCCGTGAGAAATGTCACGCGTAGAAATCAAACCATCACCACCCCCAACGAAAGCTCCACATTCAGCTCACGACAATGGAGGAAGAGACAACAGAAATTCCTCCACGAAATCGAGTGCAACTGGATGGGGCTGGTGCCTTGAGCATTCAAAATCTCCTTAAAAGGCGGGTGTATAGGCATGTGAAACCCCGCGAACAACGCCGGAAGGCTCACTGCCATAAAGTTAGGATAATGGTGCAACGACCGTGACCCTTCTTTGGGAAGAGAAAGTATGGATCCCGCGAGGAAGGGATAAGCTCCTACTATCCCCTCCAAGTTCTCAAAAGTGAGGACGGGTTCATCTCCGTCGTCTTCCCGGAAAATGGTGTTGTCAGAAAAGGGCAATCGCCTCACTCGTTTCCTCAGTATTCAGATTTTAACAATGTCCGTCGCGTCACGCGAAGAGGAGGACGATGACAAAGTTTCTTTGCGAGATGATGTCCTGTTTGATGGTGGGGGAGAGGGCTCCTCAGGGAGGCCTTCCCCACTGCAGCGAGGGGCACGATCGTGCCTGGCCTTGTAACGATTCTCTGGAAGAACGAGACGTCTTCTAGGGCGGCTCTCTGGCGAAGGTGACCGATCTCATCCCGAGCGAGTCTCCGGTGAAGGCGGTTGAATGTGCTCGCTATAAGACAATACTCTGGTCTTGAAGTTCATGTTCCACCTCGTGACAGCAAGCAAAACCCTAAACAAAGCCAAGACGCGACGAATAAACATGAAATCAACGCCCAAATAAGCAAGGAAAAGAGGGAGAGAAGTCGACTAAGAACGATTTAAACAAGCCATGGAAAAAGCTGGCAAAAGGGGCTCTCCACCCTATTAGAAAGAAAACCCTAAAACTCGGACGAGAGGCAAGCTGTGTCGAAGCAGAAGCCAGAACCAAAATTGAGCAAAAACAGTGGGAGATGATGAAGAAAGAAACCTGAAAATACCTTATAATGGAGAAATCACCGGAAGCATGTCGATCCACACCAAAAAATCCTCGCAGGACAGAAAAGCGATTCTTCGACATATCGTTGTCTCGCAGTTCTCCCTCGAGTGGAAAAAGTAAAATGCGAAACGAAGTAAAAAATAGCGTAAGCAAGAAAGAGAAATTACCGGTCAAAAAGAAAGAACCGCCGGAGACGCGAGACTGGCAGGAGCAAGCCACCGAAAAATCTGACGAGAAATCTTTGAAGAGTAATGGTGAAAGGGGAATAGTAAAAAAGGAGAAACTGAAAGGAAAGGAATTTATAGAGAATTGAGGCGGGAGTTGAAGCGACGTTCTATAGATCCACGTGGCAGGTCCTGAAAAGGACGCGTGACAAAAGGAAAATTCGAAAGGAGGATTTGAAATTCAAAAAAAAGGATTGGGAAAGAGGACTAAGGCACAAAACAAGTGTTCACGAGGAAAACATCTCGGAAAGAACGTGGTAAGGTTCACGCATAGTCAAACCAGAGGGAAGTCTCAGGGTGCACCTATTTTCCAAGCCTTCGCTCATGCTTCACGAAGAACTTGGGGGGATGGCTGTGGGAGTCAGATTCTGCAGAGCAAAACTTACACGAATGAAGAAACAATGAAACCCAGAATTGAGCATAAGCAGGATACGCGAGGAACGCACAACTAACCGCCTGACTAGGGTGCGATCATGGGCTTATCTGAGAAAGGGAAGAAGCCCATTATTAAGAGTGTGAAGTGGCCCATAAAGGTGGGCAGACGGTTATGAGAAGGGACACTTGGCAGCAAGAGGAGAGGAGGACCACCCCTATAAAAACAATAGAGTTTGGAGAGAGAAAGGGGTCTGGTTTTGGGCAATTGGGAAATCGGTTAGAGGAGAGAGAAGAGAAGCTAAAAACACCAAGGAGTTGTTCTTCCTCTTCTCCTTCCTGAGGAAATCGAAAAAACTAGGGAGAATAGGAGCGTGATTTGGATCTTGAGAGCTCGTTTTCTTCCTTTTTTGGCTTTCCCCTTGTTTCTTGTTTCTTTCCTTGATTCGTGAGCGAATCACTGACTTGAGCGTCGGAGTGCCTACTCCCGAAGAAGCTCTCTCCGGGATGTTTTAGGTAGATCCGGTGGCCTAAAGGAGTGTCGTTGGTGGAGGAAAAGTCAAGGAACCCGGTGAGCTTGCAGAAGACGAATCCTCCGCGGTGGGGATCGGAGATCGGATGCCATGGGTTGAAGAGCCCGCTCGAAGCCCAGCTAGGAGAGAAGCTCATGAGTGGCAAGGAGCCCAGAAGACGCGGATCTCACCTTACGCGAAGTTAACCACACAGAAGCCGCGGAGTACATCCCCCATACAAACAAATATCCGTAAATCCGACCTAAGGGTGTGTTGACCCTTACCACCTTCACGAAGAGTTGAATCGGAATTCAACAGTCACCATCATGTCCCAATTTGGCTTCCCTCAAGACTTTATAGATAAAATCTAGCAGTGTATTACCACTGCTAGTTTTTCTGTCAACTTTAATAGCACTCTCAAGGGGTACTTTATTGGCAAGAGAGGAATTCGGAAGGAATGACTTCTTTCACCCTATATATTTGCATTGAATATGGAATTCTTGTCGAGATCTATTCGCACGCATCAATACTCAAAACATGAACTTCTATCTCTATCTAAAATGTAGTAGAAGAGGTGCCACCATCCTATGTTTTGCTGACGATCTTATGATTTTCTGTCGAAGAGATGTCCCTTCCATCTGCATTTTGAAATATATTGTTGACGAATTTGGAGGCCTCTCTGGTCTATATGCCAACACCATAAATAAAAAATCTACTTTGGTGGGTTAAGCTTAGATGATCAGTCAATAAGAAACTCTCAGTGCTGAATATTCTCTTGTGATCCTCAAAATCATAAGTTGAATCCATTGTGGGCAACGAAATGTCCATCATATGTTGGTCGCCTGCAACTCCTAAAATCAATTTTGTTCAACATCCAGTCTTACTGGGCAAATGTCTTCATGACCCTTGTCAAAGTTGCTGAGAAAAATGAGAGTATTCTTCACAATTACCTATGGTCTTGCAAAGAGTGTGGAAAAAGATATCTATTATCTTGGACTAAAGTCACTAACCAAAGGAAGAAGGTGGCTTGGGGGATAAAGGAGTTATTGTCTTGGAACAAAGCATGTATAACCAGGCCTATATATCTTTGAATTACCAACAAACCAAGACAATATTTGGTCCATATGGATTCCAAATCACACACTCCGACGCTGCAAAATATGGAGCTTCTCCTCTACATGCATCAATAGTTCATTAATTCTGGAAAGCTCTCATCATTATTAAGGATGAACCATGACATAAAAGTATCGAACCAGAGATGTCTATTGACTGATTATGGAGAAATCAACCTCTATCCAATGGAATCAGGTCATTTGGGGGAAGTTGTCATTGCCTAGAGCAAGATTTTTTTCTTGGCTTACTACCTACCATAGGCTGCCCACTTGATCTAAACTAAAATGGTGGGGATCAATTGTGGATTAAAAATGCATTTTTGGTCATCAAGATCCAGAAACCATCACCCACCTATGGGGAAATCGTGAGTTCACGAGCAGAGTTCGTGATCGTGTCACTCTTGGCTCAAATTCTCTCCTTGTACTGGCAATTACATTGACTGGATTCACTGGCTAAGCTCAAGTAGCTGGAAGAACTCACTTCTTTTCTAGGCATGATCAAGCTAATTTTTTAGAACAAACACGCCAACCCGAATGAATGGGCTTTGGAAATCATTTCCTTGACCAAGCTCTATGCTTCTTCTGAATGGACAAGATAGCCGCTCTCAAGCTTGGTTCAAACTTTTGAACATTAACAATTACACCTTCTGATGGTTTTATCTATTTTGGTTAATTAGGGGATTTTATTTGATTTAAAGCTAACGTAAAGTTGATGAAACTGGTACATCCTTGATATGTATATTCCCCCTAAATATAATTCCAGTAGACTCTTTAAAGAAACGGTGTTCCAAAATATATCATAAAAATGTTTTTGTTCAGCTGGCTAAAGGGCTTATTCATTTCATTTGGAGGTCGAAACCTAGTCCCCTTCTTCACAAATTTCCATTTCCCCTTGCGACATGCTTAATTATGGGAAACATGGGTGCGCTCCCCCGATGTGTCCGTCTATCGGAAGCATACTCTTCCAAAAGGCGTGTGCCAAACAAGTTTTTATCTTGAGTATACGAGTTTTTATAGGCAATGGCTAAATACACGCTGAAAAATAGCTAAATGGACGCTATTCTACACGCTTAAGCTAGGCGTGTGGTTTTACACGCTTAATCTAGGCGTATAGGGGTATTATTGATATTTTGAAAAGACAGACAACAGATCCCACGAGAGAACAAAAAACACACGCTTAGCTTAGGCGTCTGGTTACACGCCTAAGCTAGGCGTCTGGTTACACGCCTAAGCTAGGCGTCTGGTTACACGCCTAAGCTAGGCGTCTGGTTACACGCCTAAGCTAGGCGTCTGGTTACACGCCTAGCTTAGGCGTGTAACCAGACGCCTAATCTAAGCGTGTATATGTAGCCGTTGTACTAACGGCTATAATATAAACGCTTAGCTTAGGCGTGTATATTACAGCTATTGCTTAACGATTATATTTCTTTCTATTTATAGTCGAAGGTCCATTTCATTTCCCAGAAACTGAAATTGTGTACTCCTAAATTTTAAAGATGTATCATAGTGGTGAGAATAGTAGTGACGAACAAAACGAGTGGGTTCAAAGTGAAGAAGAAGAGGAGGAGGGCGACGAATGGATGCAGTCGAAATTTGTGTTAGACGAGGAAGCGGAAGGCGATTGGGACCCTAGCGGCGAATTTGTGGTTAGTGTTTAAAAAATTATTCTTTCGTTCATCGTTAATTTAATTCGTAATTAGTGTGTTAAATATTGTACTTAATTAGATAGTCAATATTTAGCATGAATTTGTAGTTATATAATTGGAAATCATATGTAGTGTAATGATGTAGTCCTTAAAAAATTGAGCTCATTCGTTCATCGTTATTTTAATTCGTAATTAGTGTCTTAAATATTGCACCAAATTAAAAAAAATTGCTCATTCGTTCATCGGTATTTTAATTCGTAATTAGTATCTTAAATATTGCACTTAATTAGGTAGCCAATATTTAGCATGCATTCGTAGTTATATAATTGGAAATCATATGTAGTGTATAACATAGTTAACATAAACCGCTACATTTATAGGGGAAAGACTATAAAGAGCATTTTACTACGGACCTAGTGTGGAATAGTAAGGAAGAATTATACAAATGGGTGAAATAAAAAGGAAAGGAGCTTGTGATAGCTTTGGTGAAGCGTAACTCAAGTCCGTACCAAATTAGTATAGTGTGCGATAGGTTTGGGCCCTGGAGATCGGGGAGGCCGAAGGTGAACAAAGAGAATCCAGAGTTGCCGATTCCTAAAATCCGAAAGTCGAGATCCAAAAAGTGTGGGTGTAAGTTTGAGATAATGGGTGTTCGCAAGAAGAAAGAGGCCTGGACGGTTGGTGAAAAGTGGATGTTGGGTGTGATTGAAGGTCGGCACAACCAGAAGCTATGAACTAGCTTTGAAGGCCATGCATTCATGGGTCGAATGACCGAGGCGGAGCAGGTGTGCGCTAGGAGGTGGGGAGACGGTCGCAAGACACCGAATCAAATTGTTTCGGAATTGAGGCAAAACTTCCCGAGAAATGTGACTTCCAGGAAGCAAGTGGCCAACTTCTTACAGAAGCTGCAGTACGAGGATTTGGGAGACTTAACGGTTACACAGTGGTCCATAAGGTTTATGGTTGAGCAGAATTACATAGTTCATGCTTTGAGGGATGCAAAGACTGATGAGGTTGCAATATTATTTTTTGCTAATCCGGAGTCGCTACGGTTGTTGAAGAAGTTACCGTACGTGATAATCATTGACGCGACATACAAGACAAACAAGTAAGTCATTAATTGTAATAATGTGTAGTTTATTATGACATAAATTGTTATAGTATTTCATTTAAAAATGTGTATTGTATTTTGAAATGTTTTCTGTGGATATGGAATGCCACTTGTGGAGATTGTTGGTTTCACCAACACTCATAAGACGTTCAACATTGCTTATGCATTCACCCGGGCGGAACAGATTTACCATTACACGTGGATAATGAGGAAAGTTCGAGCATTGTGTTTGGATTTGGGAGTGATGCCTACTGCAATAATGACAGATTGTGAGAAGGCCCTCATAACTGCTATCCGGAGTGTTTTCGGCACCAAAGTTCAACACCTCTTGTGCTGGGTGCATATAAAGCACAACATCGAGGCACGTGCCTCGTCCATCTTGAAGAGGAAGGAAAGTGTGGATGCCTTTGCAAACCAATGTTGGGCACTTTTTTGCTCAGCTAGTGAAGAAAGCTATGAAGAGAGGCTTGCCGTATTACGGACATCGTGGAAGAAAGGCCTTGTCGGATACGTGGAGGGCACATGGCTTATTCCGTACAGGACGAGCATAGTAAGGGCGTGGACGGATCATCATCTTCACTTCTTCACGAGGACTTCAAACAGGTATGACGTGCACAATATGTTGTTTTTTGTACTCATAGTTGTTAATGTCGTACTAACGTCATGTGATTTGACAGGGTTGAGGGGATGCACAAGGTTTTGAAAGATATTATTGGCTCTAGCAGAGGGGGCTTCAACAGAGTGATCGTGAGGATTCACCATGTCATCATCTTTCAAGTAGATCAGATTAGGGGGAGCATGAACCTTTCACTTTCCAAACGACCAACGGATTTCGATGCCGACAGTTGTACGAGCTACTTTTTCTAGGCTCTTCTACCAAGTGTCTGATAGGTGCTTTGATATGTTGTTGGGATATTACGATATGTTGAAGAAGGGGGAGTTCTCAGAAGAATGCAATGACCATTGGGTGAGAGATTGCCTCGGGTTGCCTTGCGTGCACAGTATTGCAAGAGCCATCATTTCAAGAACACCTCTCATTCCGTTAGACGTTCACGAGTTCTGGAGGGACTTGGAATGGGAAGAGACTCCAATCACAACACTTGGCCCTTCTGCCTATGTTCGAATGGACATTACAGAGATTAGACTTCATGAAATGTTTGCCAAGTTAGAGGTTGGGACATTGAAGAAAGGCACGGCATTCCTACTAGGTGAGTTGTACGATGACTTGGAGCATCCAGAAGAGAGTACTTTGTTGGAGCCGACGGGAATCAAGTCAAAAGGAAGGCCAAGTGGTGCTAGGAACAAGGAGAAGGTGGATGAGAAGGCGGAGAAGAGGGATAAGTGCTTGTTTGAGCATAGACGGGATGAGCTCCACGAGAATGAGAAGAAGGCGGGGCCGAAGACAAAGGGGAAGGGGAAGGCAAGTGCGAGCACTGGTAGAGGCCCAAGTCGACCTAAAAACCAAGCAGTTGCATCTACTGCAGTAGTGATGGACTTTGACGACTTGCAATCCCAACCCATACTAGAAGAATCACAACCAGAAGATTTGCAGTGGCCTCAAGAACCAATTTTTTTCCCTTGTTCATATGGGGGTGAACTTTGGGATTGACAATGTGGATGACTTCTGGATTCCGTACATCAAGAATGTTAGAGATGTACGCCCCGATGGACATTGTGGATATCGGTCGATGGCTGTATTGTTGGAGAGGCAAGAGCATGAATATGCCAACATCCGACGCGAGATGGTAACAGAGTTGCTTGACAATCGAGAGCTATACGAGCCGATACGTTGCCGTCTTCGACAAGGGTCTTGGGAGGATCTTATCTTGCAAGTGAACCATTGTAGAAGCCCTTGCTCAGAATTATACTGGCTTCACATGCCATTGATGGGTTTAGTGTTTGCCACACTCTATCAGGTTGGTCTCGTCTTATTAACGTGGGAAGTTCCGACGTTTTGCTTACCGTTGAGGAATAGGACATCAAGCATGGGACCTCCAGACAAGATTCTCGCCATGGCACACGTAGGCAATCATGATCACTTCATACCGGTAAAGGTTTTTTCTAATAAAAATATTTATGAAATTAGGTTACATTGTTTTCACTACTAAAATAGTTTGTGTGTGTATATGTAGGTGGTGCTTAAGGAAGGGTCGCCAATACCGCACACACCTGGTGCATGGCGTAGAAACGCAGATCGAAACATTCTGTGGTGGACAACAAAGTTTGAGTTGAATTTGAAGATGTATCGAGATTACCGCATTGCATATTGTCGGGCACCAGATCCTTTTATGTATGTGGGAGACGGATCCGTTCATGTACTTGATTGATTACACGATTATGTAATGTAATATTTAGATAGCTTTGATGTGTTCATATCATTAATTTGATGTGTTTTTATTTAAGTTCGAAGTAGTTCAAACTCGCTTTTTTATCTCGATTTAATGGGCCTATACTGGCGCAAAGTAGTACAAAACATAACAAATCACATCCCTTGTTTCGTTAATTCTGATTGATTCATTTTGGAGCTAATTCTGCTTGATTCATTATCGATCTCCCTCTTTCGCTAATTCCGCTTGCTTCCTACAAAACATGACAAATAGTTACTTCTATCTTTCTAACACCTACAACGTTTATTTGTTAATTTTCGTAAACAATACCTACAAAGACCCTCATTCTGCTTTATAAGTTGTTTTCTTTCCTTCCACAACTCCATAATGACCTCGTATGCCCTCGCGTCGTATGGTGGATCGAACCACGCAAAGAAATCGCATCCCCCTTTATTATCAGGTTTGTGGACATCGTACATCCCCAATTCTGGGCATCCCCAATACCTTCTTCCATATTGCCACTGTCGGTCACAAGTGTGTATGACTGCCTTAAAATTATAGAAGCAAAATCTCTCTCCTGTACTTGAACTCAAACTCGACGAAGATGCCATACTAACATGTAACGAGTTTTTTGTAGGGATAGAGAAGGGTGTACAAGGCTTAGGACGACATTGTATGTTGGTATTTGTAGGATGAAATAGAGTCGTTGGACGGTTAGCCGTTGAAGAATGACCGTTACCAGACTACACGTATAAGCTAAGCGTGTATCTACACGTATAAGCTAAGCGTGTAGATACACGTATAAGCTAAGCGTGTAGATACACGCTTAGGTTATACGTGTATCTACACGCTTAGCTTATACGTGTAGAGCTATACAAACACTTAGACCTTGTCTTAGCCAATCTAATTTTGTGTTTTAACTAGGCCCAATGTTACAAAAACAATCTAAACCCTAAGTATACTAGATAAGTCTAAGTGTACTAGATATAATGAAATACTATAGTACATAAGTCTAAGTATACTAGATATAATGAAATACTATAGTACATAAGTCTAAGTGTACTAGATATAATGAAATACTATAGTATATAAGTGTAACTATATGAAATATAATGAAATACTATAGTACATAAGTCTAAGTGTACTAGATATAATGAAATACTATAGTATATAAGTGTAACTATATGAAATGTAATGAAATACTATAGTACATAAGTCTAAGTGTACTAGATATAATGAAATACTATAGTATATAAGTGTAACTATATGAAATATAATGAAATACTATAGTACATAAGTCTAAGTGTACTAGATATAATGAAATACTATAGTATATAAGTGTAACTATATGAAATATAATGAAATACTATAGTATATAAGTGTAACTATACTAGATATAATGAAATAGTATAGTATATAAGTGTAACTATATGAAATATAATGAAATACTATAGTACATAAGTCTAAGTGTACTAGATATAATGAAATACTATAGTATATAAGTGTAACTATATGAAATATAATGAAATACTATAGTACATAAGTCTAAGTGTACTAGATATAATGAAATACTATAGTACATAAGTCTAAGTGTACTAGATATAATGAAATACTATAGTACATAAGTCTAAGTGTACTAGATATAATGAAATACTATAGTACATAAGTGTAACTATACTAGATATAATGAAATACTATAGTATATAAGTGTAACTATATGAAATATAATGAAATACTATAGTACATAAGTCTAAGTGTACTAGATATAATGAAATACTATAGTACATAAGTCTAAGTGTATTAGATATAATGAAATACTATAGTACATAAGTCTAAGTGTACTAGATATAATGAAATACTATAGTACATAAGTCTAAGTATACTAGATATAATGAAATACTATAGTATATAAGTGTAACTATACTAGATTGTTAGGGTATTGGGTTCTTAGGGTTTAGACATCACGCGCTTAAGCTAAGCATGTTCATCACACGCTTAAGCTAAGCTTGTGACTACACGCTTAAGCTATGCGTCTAGGAACACGCTTAGCTTAAGCGTGTGATTATGCATGGTGATTCATGGGACTGCCATGCATTCCACATGCAGGTACGTTCAGAACGATTGGAATTAATGAGCTCCCAACCACCGTACGTTGTCCTTCTATTTTATGGTTCGATAACGTTATGTTGCTCTCTCGTACACATAGGTAAGCATCAAACCACATAATAAACATGAACAAACATAGTAAACCAAATAAGATAAATACATAACTTTTACATAAATACTATATACATATGAATCATGTCTAATCCAAAACAAAAAAACTACTGTGGCTACGAGCCACTACCTTCGCCAGGTTCCGTGACAGAATCACGAAACATCTGGGACTAGCGAGGTGGGGGTGGGGCCATGGGGGGAGGCTGCCCAGTCAGCATATGCAGCCATAACGCCGCGTGTTGCTCGAACGTCCGTGTCGCCGCCTCAGGTGTGCGTAAATAAGTGCGGATATCACCGGCAACCACCTGAATGCGCTGTATAGAAAGCAAGTAATATTTGTCAAAATATTGCAAAATATAAAATTATAGATAAATCATTCAAATAATTCGACAAAAGTTAGCGTACCGCGACTGCGTCAACGCCTAGAGGGACGTGGATAGGGCCGACCGAATGATCACGTCTGACTGAACCGGGATCGACCAATGGATGAGAACACTCGTCATACCAATCTAAATAATCGGCAGACATGTCCCACCCATGTGTCGCAACCGATCCCTGGAGGTCAATCAGGGGTCTCGGGTCTGCATCCCAAGCCAGTAGACGCTCATCCGCAAAACTCACCTCGTATCCCTTGATTTCCGCTTTCCTGACGACCTTGGCCGGCTGAATGGGCAGAACTGGGATAGGCTGCATCATCCCAAACTGCCTGAGGACTCTGTCCGGGTGGTACGGCTCCTGAACATCTACAATGCGCAGTATACCGCGAAACCTAGCAGGAGCTACCTCAGGAGCCTGGAAGTCCAACCCCACCCAAGGGGTCCAGGTAACCTGTAAAGTCAAAAAGGCAAAGTGAATACATATATACTAAAATAAATTAAAGACTAAGATATCGAAAATTACGTGTACTATTCTACCTCCTCGTATCTCATGCGGTCCAACATGCGGCGTATGGCGATCAAACGATCGGTGTCTCTACTGTTCGGCACCTCCGCGGTGTAACACCCCCAAAACTTAACCCTTTTGGAAAGGTATTACCGCCAGTGACCCCAGTGTTCCTTACCGAGATCACCCAAGGCTTTACCGTTTAAATACAAATTATTAAATACAATGATACAAAATGATAACCTTATTCATATAAAACACGAGTCTCGGGATTACATCCCAATCCCGAATAGGACAAACACAGAGTTTAAATAAATTACAACGGAAATCTTAAACAAGGCACAACGGAAAACTTTTAAAAGATATTACAAAAAGGGTTGTGATCGTAATGATCACCAGCCCAAGGATCTCAACCTGATTAAAGAAATTATTAAAAACGTCGGAAAAACCACCGTCGACTCCATAGTCCTTCTAGTCTTCTCATCTACACTCCATTTGATGTGCCGAATCGAACGGATGACACCAGCCCACATGCGGAGAACAATGTTTGTGGGTTAGTCTACTTCAATAGACTAGCAAGGGTAAAAAGCAGAGTGGTTCGAGTGATCGTAACCGTTTACTATCATTGTCTCTCGAATAATAACCGAAGGGACAATACATAACCCGGCACTTTCACGGAATAACAACAAAGGTATGCATGAGAGAAGATTCTGGAAGACTTCATCTTCACAGAAATCGACTCGAAAAGAGACTCCAAGAGATTGAGTCTTTAAGGAAATATGACAAATCTGGAATGTTAACAGAATCATACAACAATGATTTAAAAGTTGACTAAGATGCTTCAGTTCACGACCAACCTCATCGCATACAGCGAATCCAGATCGGAAAGAGAACGTACTACATTCAAGTCGAGACGAGCTTTCCTAGCTGCACTATGACTTAGCTGCACTACTCGCCAAAGGTTTATTAATCATGTGCACTCGGGCACATATCTTATTTAATTACAAAACACACATTACTGAAACACATTAATGTTATTAAGAGCGGTACACAGCTTAAATCTCAGGGTGACAATTACGTCAACCCAAATTAAAACACACACAACACACACGCGAGACTTAACATTATTATGCCGAGAAACAACGGCGATTATTATTACACCGGGTGACCTTACGTTCACCCTGATTACACTATACAGCGCTTACAGTTTAATTATGTGCTTAACTGCACTTATCTTATTAAATTACAACACACACACACGGTTGAGGCTTTTAATATTATTCCGAGAACACGGAAGTTATGATGACACCGGGTGATCTTACGTTCATCCTGATTGCACAATCACAGCGCTTACAATTTATTTTACAGGGTGACAGTTACGTCCACCCCAATGCACTAGCTAAGTGCTTAAAACACAGGACTGCAATTAAGCTCATCCACTGGCGCTTGCAAGGCGCTTAAAACACTTCAGATCCTTACATGTGGATAAGAAGCATAGGTCATGACCCTTAAATTATTCGGCAATAACCCCGAGGAATATTATGATTTAAAGAAACGACAAATCCTTACTTGGATTAGCGTTCCCACGAATATTAAATTATAAAGAAACGACTAATCCTTACTTGGATTAGCGTTCCTACGCACATTAAGTTATAAAGAAATGACTAATCCTTACTTGGATTAGCGTTCCTACGAACACTCGTGTTAACTAAACAGTCTAACACATCAACTAATCACATTAAAGCCGTCGAGGCAAACGACTTAAACAAAGCGATAATAGAAACAGCTAATCCTTACTTGGATTAGTTTTCCTATTAATCCACATAAATGCCCGAAAGGCGATCACAGATAATAGCGTCGTTCTAACAGATACACAACCTATTATATGATTTTCCAAAACAGTTTATAAAACCTTTTCCAGACAAGCATAGATAATCATTCCAAATTAATTACTCAGATAAACAGCTGATAATTAATGTAAATATGGAACGATGAGCAAGAGCGAACCGCCACTTGCCTGAATCCACAGAGTTTGAACGAAGCCTAACGATGACGGAATTCCGGGCTCGACACGCGTATAGCTCCACTAGCATAAACACCTTCGAGTCAACCCAAAAAGGAACCCTAGGTTAGATTCGACAAACAATAGTACGAATATACGAAAGGACGAAAGGAAATGAAGGATACGAGACCCGATCGAAGGTCTCGGAAGCCAACGCAACAACTCCCGGGCAACAACCCTTCACGGCCGGCCACCAAACAATTGCGGCGGGCGCCGCCACCATCACGGCGGTCGCCATCACCATCACGGCGGTCGCCGTCTCAAGCACGGCGGGCGCCGCTCATCGGCTTCCTCCACGGCGGCACCAAGAACTTCACGGCGGTCGCCGGCCACAACACGACAGTCGCCGTCCCCAACACGGCGGTCGCCGTCTCTCTGGCGGCGGTCGCCGTTCCTGGCGGCGGTCGCCGTCTCCCTGGCGGCGGTCGCCGTTCCTGGCAGCGGTCACCGTCTCCATGGCGGCGGTCGCCGTCTCCTTGGCGGCGGTCGCCGTCGCTGAACAGAAACTTAAAAACGGACGAGAAATCTTACCCGCGACGCTCGATTTGGTTCGCCTTTCGCCTTGCTTGGCTTCTAGGCTTCTAAGGGCCTTCCAAGTCTCCTTTGGCCACCGAGAACGACACCAAACGAGCCTCCAACGATCCACGAGAGCTTTCCGAGAGAGAGAGCGTTTTTCTTTGGGAGCGTTTTTGAGAGACGAGAAATGGACAGCGTAATGGCGTTTTTTACACCCTTTCTAGCTTCACCCATGCCCTCTATTTATAGGCAAAGATGAGGCTTGTTGGGAGCCAAAAAGCCTTCCAATTGTGCCCTTGGGTATTAACCCATGGTTAATCCATTTGCATCTCTTGGGCAATAACCAATTGGGTAGAGATTTGGTATAATCTTAACTTGCGATAACAAAAGTCGTACACGAACGAGTATAGACTTCCAACAGGCCTTAATTGTATAATTCTTCACTGAGAAAAATATTACAGATACAGAGCACATTACAGAATGTCTCCGACTTTCTGAATTAAATTCGACGTACTAAACGGGTGTTCGGGAAAATTCCAAAAATTCCCAGAATAATCCTTACAGAATTACGGGGTATCACACGCGGCACCAGAAATAGCTCCTCCAAAGGCCTGAGGGTTCGTGACATATTGTTCCCGAAAATGTGGGAAATATGCCCAAACCCAGCACTGTAAATGAATAACTAAGGACATTAATGACCAAAATATTAAAACGTAACTTAATATTTGACTAATCTATCTAATATCTTACCCTGATCAGAATCCCGCACGATGCAATGCCCTGTGCTCCACGCCTAGACGCCTCTCCCAAGTTATGGTAGACGTACGCTAGAATCCCATCTCCCCATGCAGTGTCGCATGTGACGTCGTGGTCAAACAAAAGCGCCAACCACTTCTGCTTCACGGCGTTAGTGGACTTGTCCACCAGGACAGTTGAGCCGAGAAGCAAGAAGAGGTAGTACGTAGCAATAACGCCCTCGTCACGAACCTCACTCCTCATCCAGGCCTCCAGTACTGTAGTCTCTAAATGCCCCAAAGGAATACCACCAGCTGTGTGCCATCTCCTCACCTCCTCCTCAGCAACGCCTAGATCAGCACATATGCGCTGTCTCACTGTCGGCTCATCGAGGTCTGAAGTGCAGCTCCTCTCACGTATGGGAACCTGTAAGATCTGGTGAATATCAGCAAGGGTGATGGTCATCTCTCCGAAGGGCATATGAAATGTGTTCGTCTCGGGATGCCATCTCTCCACAAATGCCGAAATCAATGCCGCATCCATGCTGCATGCTATGCCTAGTGTGCGTAGACCGGTAAGCCCGCTCCGCTCCGCCAGCCTAAACCACGTATGTGGCTCAGGGCTAATGTAATGCTCGTGTGTAGAACAATGGGTTGTGCGGAAATGGATCCTCAGAATCTTACGACTCTGAATTAACGGTATTTAAAATTAGTATACAATTTCGAATAAAAAACATTTATAGGTAAAACACATAAACTAAAAAACCTAAAACATACCAGGTCCTGCTCCGTCTGACGACGGGCTACCCCGCTACGACGAGGCTCCGCTTGCTCGGCAATCTGAGGAACAGAAGCATCCTCAACAACTGCAACGTCTCCTCTACATCTCCTCTGCTGTACATGAGGCGGCATCTGCGGAAGTGCCTCATGAGCGGGCTGAGGTATAGGACGGTCAAATATGGCCCGAGCAATGTGTGTCTCGTAGCTAGAGAGAAGAATCGGACACCTTGGGCCTCCAGGCATCCAAGGATGGTAAGTATGTACAACAAATGGACCGGGAGGAGGTGGAGAAGAAGGACCAGCATGAGGTGGAGAAGAAGGACCAGCATGAGGTGGAGAAGAAGGACCGGCAGAAAGTGGAGAAGAAATATCGGCAGAAGGTGTAAAAGAAGGACCGACATGGGATGGAGAGGGGACAGGAGTAGGTATCGACCCAAAAAAAGGCGGGGAATGAAAAAATGGAATGTCGTCCGTACTCAACTCCTGTGTCGGTAATGTAGGCTCCATAGACTCAACAAAGTCATACCCTGCCCCATGACGCGACTGCTCCTCAACAGCCTCATCATCAACCGTCATGGGCTCAGCTACCAAGTCCTCGGCGTCCTCCAAATAGTCATCATCAGTGGTGCCGGTCATAGGCGGCTGCGAAGATACCGCACTAGACGACAATATATCAGTACTCACAGTACCGGCGCGGCGACGAATAGACTCCGATATACCAACACGCCGGGTGCGGTCAGCAACAACAGGTGTCGGCTCCGTCCGCCCAGTAGGGGTGATGACCGCCAATATACTCTAATTTTTTAGATACTATTTTAATTAGGGACTAATTAATACATTTAGGAACTTAAATGATTAATTTTAGAATTTATTATACTTGTTATTTTCTAAATATACTATACGAGCCAATAATTCTAATCTATAACTACCTAATTTACGAAAATTAGGGACTAATTATTTACTAAATTATTCGATTTCAAATTAACAACATTATTTACTAAATTATTTACTAAATTAATTTTAGAATTTACTAAATTATTTAATAAATTATTTGCTAAATTAGAGACTAATTATTTACAAAAACAATTACGATAATAATGATCAATTTAAAATTTAAAATAATACCGCTCGTAGACCGATTTGACTCGATCCAGGCGTCATCGGAGTTGTATCCGCTAGGTCCCTAGCTCGACCTCCCTTTCCACCACGGGTCCGAGCTCCGCCGGAAACCACCAAGCCCTCCTCCTCCTCCTCTACCGCCATCCACGCAGACATTCCGCCGGAGCTCGCACCATCGGCGCCGGAACTACCTTCGCCGCCTGCAGTCGCCTCTGCGCCTCCTCCAACAGCCTCTGCGTCTCTCGGCGTCGCGCCAGTGGGAGCGCCCCCGGTCGCCCCTTGCTCCAGATTTTCGGTTGCCGCTCCGCCGCCGCTTTTGGACCTCTCTCCACCGCCAATGAACTCGCCCAAACCATCCCAATCACAATCCATGCCTAATTTCAAACAATCGAAGCAAATGGAGGAGAGATTTCGTCGAAATCGTTTTCGAATTTTTTAGGTTTTGAACGCGTCGGGAGGAAGAAGACGAAGTGGAAACTTAAGCGTCTAAAACCAGACGCCTAACTTAGGCGTCTGGTTTTACTGGGGAATGGGCAAAGGCTATTGGGCCGGCCCAATAACCCATATAACCACACGCCTAAGTTAGGCGTCTGGTTTTACTGGGGAATGGGCAAAGGCTATTGGGCCGGCCCAATAACTCATATAACCACACGCCTAGATTAGGCGTCTGGTTAAACGCCTAAGCTAAGCGTGTGATTCATACATGTTTTCGAAAATGACAAGAATACCCCTCCACGCTTAGCTTAGGCGTGTAAAAGCAGACGCTTACCTTAAGCGTGTAGAATAGCGTTCATTTAGATAATTTTCCGCGTGTATTTAGCATGTCCGTTTTTATATACAGAAAATATAAAGATTTTTAAAGCGTATGTTCGGAATTCGTGCCAAAGTGTCTGTATATAAAAAAATTAGTATATAACATCCGTATAAAACCGATAGATGGATCGATGGTCGTTAATGTAATGATTGGATATTCATTTAAAAGTTACCATATATGTATATTGAAAAAAAACGCACAATCATATATTTGGTGAGAACCCCCGCCCCCATACAGAACCGTTCTTGCGGTGACACGTTTTAAGTGTTAATAGATTTTATTTTTTTATTATTAATTTTTTACACCATTTATTTTTCTGGGCTATTTTTTCTTCAAATGAACATCGTCTTAACCAAATACACATCACGTTATAAGCAAATGTACATATAGTAAAAATTGCACATCTAGTATATCCTAATATATGTATAATCCAAATGCACATCTAGCTATATATAAATGGACATTTAGTTATATCAAATTGCACGTCCTAAAAGATCCAAATGCACATCACGTAATCATCACATGCTCAACACGTTATAACCAAATGCATATCACGCTACATCCAAATGCAGATCTAGTTGTATACAAATGCACATCCTATAAAATTCAAATGCACATTATGTTATAACCAAATGCATATGTAGTTAAAATGCGCACATCTAGTATAATCAAAATACACATATAGTTATATACAAATGCACATTCAATTATATTCAATTGCACATCCTACAAAATCCAAATGTCATATTATAATCAAATGCACATCTAGTTGTATAAAAATGCACAAGAAATTCTTGAGCAATGAAAAATCATGTTCGATGTTGCCAAAAACACATAATAATGTTTGCCAAAAGCACAAGTTGATTTGTAAAAAAAATTGTCAAAAAATAAAATTAACCAGTTAACGATTGGTCAACGCCTGGGGATGTCAATGGGGCGGGGATTTCCCGTTATCCGTGGGGATTCTCCGCAATGAGGGTGGGGATGGGGATTTTAAATTGGGACGGGGGTAGGGACGGGGAAAAAACCACATCCCCACGTGGGGAGAGGGAAGGGGACGGGGATAGAGCCCTCCACCCCACTCCATGCCCCTCCCTGTCCCCACCGGGGATCCCCACGAGTATCTCTATTGGTAATCCCCGTGTTATCGTCCATTGAGTTTTCCCATGGGATTACCCATTGAATATCCCTATTTGGAAACTCGATGAGATTTCTCATAGGAAATTTTCATGGGTGAAGTCGAGAGCTTATGTTATTTTTTTCATACTTATAATTTATAGTTGGTAATTGATTTTTTTATTTGAAAAAACGGTGTAATGGACATTTATAAGTATTAGTACGCATGTACTATGAAAATTTAGGGACTTGTTTTTTATTGAATTCAACTCACGTATTATATTATTGTATTTTGTTTGACAATGTAGATTAATTGGAGAATCATTAAAGGAAAACGAGTAAGAAAAGTTTCGTGGGGGTTAAATGGGGATATTTATGGGGAACTTGTTTGACTATAAGTGGAGAAATCGTGTGGAGAAATCGTATGAATTTACACGGAAAGACCCGAAATAAATGTTAATTGAGAAAAAATAACGGGGACGGGGAATCCCTGACAGGGACGGGGATTTGGTGGAGATGGGGACAACTTTAGCTCCCCTCATGGGGATGGGGGACGGGGAGTGCTTTTCTAAACAGGGATGAGGACGAGAATACTACTTCCCACTCCGGCCCGAACCCGCCCCATTGACATGCCTATTAACGCCGGAGACAAAGAGGTCAATGTCGGAGACCTCCAATCAACTTATTTAAATGAGTAATGTGCCAAATACATGATCATTTAAATGAATAATAGGTCGACTTTGGAAGAATGGACACTTGTAATAAATAAGCACCACTTAAAAAAGGAGTTGCCTATCATCACACTAATTTAGCCATACATAACACACTTGTATTTGTAAATTGACTAAAATACCCCTTTACGTAAAAAGTTCTTCATTTGTGCCTCCATCCTCAATCTCTCTATGGCACCGATACTCGTTAAAAAAAACTATCTGTGACAGTTCCTCTCAGACTAAAGATTTTTTTTTAACAATATCCTTCAAGTTAAGGGGAACGATTTAGACAGTTTCCCTCAGAATAAGGGGAACACGACGAAAAAAATTCACAAACTTTAACTTGTCAGAAACGCCTTATTCATATAAAAGTAAAGTAAAATTCAAGTTTCTAACACAATAAGAAAGTTTGCTTACCGTAAAAGCAATGCCAAAATCTGGGTCATCAAACATAACAAATTCGTCACCTGAATTCATTTATTTATTTTTTCTTTTCCCCAACTTAAACATAGCAATAAAATTGATCAATAATAACAACGGAGTATTATGGAAAAAATTGGATTAGACGAGTTTCAATCATAATAAAGGGAATCATTTCAAAGTTTTCATTTATAAGGAGAACTTCTTCTCATTTTTCCTGGGCGTGGATGTAATTCTTGCTCGAATTACCCTTAGTTTAAGTGTAACTATTTTTATCGTAAAAAAATTACTTTATCTTCTAACGCATTTTTATCTTTTAACAATAGTTATTTTATCATAACAATAATAATTGCATTATAAGTTAGATTTGGGTGTAATGATACACCTCATGTTTTAAACAATTGCCAAAATTTACCAAAATATCATCACGTCTCTAATATTTTCTCGCCGACAGAGTAGTTTTCGCGTAATGAAAAACGTAAGTATATTATGTGGCATTTCATATATATTGTTTTTAATTGTCGTTTAAAAGAATGGAAAAAATCCCGAAACCTCATACCCGCAAAATAACAAGTTAGAAACAGAAGGAAAGAAAGGGAAAGTGAACTTATATAGAGCCGCACAAGTCACAACTCACAAGATGGTGTGGTAGTGGCCCCCGCACACGCTAATGTTTTCCTATATATACACGACCAACTACGCACTACTTGGAATTAAACAACATTCGAGTTTAATTTCAGACCTGGTTTACAAAACAAAACACTCCTCTTCTTCCAATTTCTCACACTCTTCTCATCTTTCTTTGGGAAATCCGTCGTCCTCGTTTCATTCGATTATTGAGCACGTACGTAGCGATGGCCACCTCCATTGACAACCGTCAATTCCTGCTCCAAAGCGGCATGAACGGCGTCATCCGCCCCCTGCCGCCCGCCCCCCGCCGCTCTGACTCCCCCATCGGCAAATTCAACTTCGTGGCAACCCCCAATGCCGACCTCATCCACCTCAAGAACGGCGCCAAGACCCCCAGCCGTTACTCGAGCGACGACGACGACGAAGACGACGAGCCGTTCGATTGGACGGAGGCCATCCAGCGGGCCAACAGCGAGGTGGAGCCGTCTATTCGGGACCACCGCGACGAGGCGACCGCGGATCACTGGATCGAGCGCAACCCCTCGCTGATCCGGCTGACTGGGAAGCACCCCTTCAACTCGGAGCCACCGCTGACCCGCTTGATGCAATCCGGGTTCATCACGCCGGCGGCGCTCCACTACGTGCGCAACCACGGCGCCGTCCCCCGCGCGTCCTGGGAGGACTGGACCGTGGAGGTCACCGGCCTCGTCCGCCGCCCCCGCAAGTTCACCATGGACGACCTCCTCTCGGAGTTCGACCCCCGCGAGTTCCCCGTCACCCTTGTCTGCGCCGGCAACCGGAGGAAGGAGCAGAACATGGTTAAGCAAACCATCGGGTTCAACTGGGGGTCGGCGGCCACCTCCACGTCGGTGTGGCGCGGCGTGCCCCTCCGAGACGTCCTCAGGCGGTGCGGGGTAATGGGACGGCGGGGCTCCGCCGCCGCGCTCAACGTGTGCTTCGAGGGCGCCGAGGACCTCCCCGGAGGCGGCGGGTGCAAGTACGGCACCAGTTTGAGGGTGGAGATGGCGGTGGATCCGGCGAGGGATATCATCCTCGCGTACATGCAGAACGGGGAGAGGCTGTCGCCGGACCACGGGTTCCCGGTGAGGGTGATCATCCCCGGGTGCATCGGCGGCCGCATGGTCAAGTGGCTGAAGAGGATCGTCGTCACCACCAAGGAGTCCGACAGCTACTACCACTTGAAGGATAACCGCGTTCTCCCTTCTTACGTCGATGCCGAATTGGCCAACGCACAAGGTACGTACATATTATCTCTATTTTTTTTGTCTTGCCTGATTCATTACTGTGTCATGAGTTAAAAAGATCGATATTAATAATATTATATATTTTATGGCGCGCAGCATGGTGGTACAAGCCGGAGTACATAATAAACGAGTTGAACATAAACTCGGTGATAACCACGCCTTGCCACGAGGAGATTTTACCCATTAACTCGTGGACTACGCAACGTCCCTACATGTTGAGGGGATATGCATACTCCGGTGAGTTCTTTTTATTTTATGCTTAGTTATTTGTGTATGTATATACTCCACTAGCTAGTAGTACTAATTGCTAAAGTACGTATAATGTTTTTTGACCGACTTAATTTGAACTCTTGCCATGTTTATAAAAAATCGGTGGGGGTTGGGTTGGAATGCCATTATATCCTGTTATCTTGATGTTCGTGATATAGTTCAATGTACTGTATCTATTACTATATTCAATGCTTAATTAATTTTCTCAGGGGCGTAGGTACCAATACAATTGAATTTAATGTCAGATAATTAATTTGGTACTTAATCGATCGGGAATACGACATATAATGTACAGACGACAAAACAATTTTGGCAGTATTAATTAATTAGCTTTAAATCTATTTACGACATACGGAGTGGTATATATGTTGGGTATGTAATATTTATGAGGGAGATTTTGTGCTATATACTTATATGTTAAAATGAAATGAGAGTGCATGCATATGTGCATATGAAGGTCCACAAGCGGGACTTACGGAGGGGTGCAGACAATAACTGCCCCTTTCGGCCTCTTCCCTCTCGTAGTATTTCAATTTGCCCAAGGGTCAAGGTCGCTGAAAAGCCAATAGGAATGCGCCCTAACCGATTGGTCCCACATCTTCTTTAAACTTTAATTGACCCTGCGAGTTTGAGTTGAATTTACCTTGTTGTTTTTCTTACTAGGACGATTATATTTGTGTAACGACATATCTTATACTATATATAGCATCCTAATTAATAATTAACCGCTTGGCAATTTGGATTGAATTTGTTGCAGGAGGGGGAAGGAAAGTGACACGTGTAGAGGTGACGCTAGACGGTGGGGAGACGTGGCAGGTGGCGGAGTTGGACCACCAGGAGAAGCCGAGCAAGTATGGCAAGTACTGGTGCTGGTGCTTCTGGTCCCTAGAGCTGGAGGTTCTCGATCTCATTGGGGCTAAGGAGGTTGCTGTCCGAGCATGGGACGAGAGCCATAACACTCAGCCTGACAAGCTCAATTGGAATCTCATGGTATTTACGCTTTCTAGTTTCCTTCTTACAGATTTTATTACTAGATTTCAAAGTATTAAATACTCCTTAGATGTTACCGTACATAATAGTTAAGGAAATGAGGTTGAAGAATGGTCATTTTCATTTACTGTGTAATTTTCCGATTTAATCTAACAAAAAGTGTGGGGTTAAATTGGACTTTGGCACCTCCTCACCTTCCCAGTTCCCACCTACACAACTACACAAGGGAAATGACTTTCCACCATACAGATTATTTAATAAATACGGAGTAAAATAAATCAGGAGGGTACGACCTTGATTTCTGTGGTCTACCTAAGGTGTACATGGTTTCGGCCACACCGGATTCCGCTCTCTTTGGGTTTTGTAATGAAACGTCCTCCTTTACAGCCGTCTTCTGTCCACCTTTACGTCTTTTTCTAAATAACATATTGTATATATAC
The DNA here is from genome assembly GCA_027886185.1 of Rheum nobile. Classification (NCBI taxonomy): domain Eukaryota; kingdom Viridiplantae; phylum Streptophyta; class Magnoliopsida; order Caryophyllales; family Polygonaceae; genus Rheum; species Rheum nobile. Next base: position 2,280,956 of record WOAB01000127.1, read on the forward strand.
ATTAATTTATTTATGACGTCAGGGTTGATTTTGTCACTTTGCTTGACCAAGTTGGCCGAATATACAGGGTGTGTGTGCCCGGTCACGCATAACCTCTGCTGTACTTGAATATAAAAAAAATGGATTTTAGACTTTATTAGGTTGTGCAACTTGTATTTTGAACAAGTGCATTTCCCTACTACAAATTAAAGTGCATGGGTTTGCATTACTTTTTCTTTTCCCTAGCAAATAATCCATAGTATTTGGAGTTTCCTGTGACCCATTGTATATTTTACTAACAATATTGTTAGCAAAATTACGTGTAAGACGTACAACTGTAAGTTGACTTATTACTAATATCTGATCAAGTTAATCTTGTTGGAACAAAATTTGATATTTTTATTGATATAATTGCAACAGGGGATGATGAACAACTGCTGGTTTAAAGTGAAGACAAACGTGTGCAAGCCACACAAGGGGGAGATAGGGATCGTGTTCGAGCACCCAACTCAACCGGGCAACCAGAGCGGAGGGTGGATGGGCCGCGAGCGGCTCCTGGAGTTGTCGGACGGGGCCCACACCATGAAGAAGAGCATCTCCTCCCCGTTCATGAACACTCCTCCTTCCAGGAAGCACTCCATGTCGGAGGTGAAGAAGCACACCACGGCGGAGTCGTGCTGGATCATCGTCCACGGCAACGTCTACGATTGCACCAAGTTCCTCCAGGAGCACCCGGGGGGCATCGACTCCATCCTGATCAACGCAGGCACCGACTGCACCGAGGAGTTTGACGCCATCCACTCGGACAAGGCCAAGAAGCTCCTGGAGGAGCACCGCATCGGGGAGCTCCTCCCCACCTCCTCCGCGTCGTCCCCTAACAATTCCGTGCACGGGGCCTCGAACCTGGCCCCGATCAAGGAGGTGTACGCGCTAAACCCGCGGGAGAAGATCCCTTGCCGCCTGGTGGAGAAGGTCTCCCTCTCCCACGACGTCAGGCGCTTCCGGTTCGCCCTCCCGTCCCACAACCACGTCCTCGGCCTCCCGGTGGGGAAGCACATCTTCATGTGCGCCATCGTGGACGGGAAGCTCTGCATGAGAGCCTACACTCCGACCACCACCAACGAGGAGGTCGGCTACTTCGAGCTCGTCGTCAAAATATACTTCAAGGGGCAGCACCCTAGGTTCCCCAACGGAGGGCTCATGTCCCAGCATCTAGACTCCCTCCCAATAGGGTCCGCCGTTGAGGTGAAGGGCCCGCTTGGCCACATCGAGTACGTGGGCGAGGGCCGATTCTCCATCCATGGGAAGTCGAGGCCTCCCGTTGCCAAGCTGGCCATGATCGCGGGAGGCACCGGCATCACCCCTATCTACCAAGTCATGCAGGCCGTCCTCAAGGACCCCGAGGACCGGACTCAAATGCACGTCGTGTATGCGAACCGGACGGAGGACGATATCCTGCTGAGGGAGGAGCTGGACGGATGGGCCCACGACTACCCTGACCGGGTCAAGGTCTGGTACGTCGTGGAGATCCCTCGGGAAGGATGGGAGTACGACACCGGGTTCATCACTGAGGCTATACTCAGGGAGCACATCCCCTTGCGCCGAGACGACACCTTGGCGTTGGCCTGTGGTCCTCCACCCATGATCCAGTTCGCCGTCCAGCCTAATCTTGAGAAGATGGGCTACGACGTCAAGGATGAGCTGTTGGTGTTTTAATCCGGATCCGTCTGTTGTAGTGTATCGGTCGTTGGTGTTTCTTCCACTTGTTCATATATATCCGATCCTGGTGGTCGGTCTGTTTAGTAATCATTCGTGGGTAAATTAATTAAGCACGACTTCTTTTGAAAATGAGCTTCATGATCGAGAGAACAAGTGGTACATTGAACATGCAGCTGGCTAGGATGCACAACTGTGGTACAAGATCGAGCTCAATCGGTCGATATCCAAGTCTAGCTTACAAGCTAGGTCCACAGATTGAGTAGGAATGTAGGATGAAGTGAGATGCGAATGTTAGATCGATCTAAATCGAGGTATACATATTGCGTTGATGAACTAGATTATGGTTTCTAGCTACTCATAGTTTGCACTGGGCGTTAAATTCCTTTCATCGGTCAACTTTGTTGCTAGTAGTGAAGCTGATCTTGATGGGTACGTGCATGATGGTTTTAGAGGCCAGGGTACACCATGTATATACACAAATTTGTCGACCATATATGATATTCAAGTTGTTGAACGTGTATTGTCAGGGAATGACACAACTATTCTCTGGGCATCGGAATAAGTAAGACATTTTAAAGTATCAGTAATAACTGAATACAATTACTTAGAGAAAAAAACTCAATCATTCATCAAGTTAACTAAGAAAAATCTCTACCCCTAGGTGGTTAAAATAGAATGATTTCAAACGTATACTTGTGTTATCAATCCGATTACAAACAATAAAATGAGTAAGGACTTCAATCTAGTCAGTCACATTTTCTAGATCACCTAGACTCTAAAGTCAGTAATTATATCACTAACCTAAGTCGCCTATCACGTGCCGAATAAAAGATAATGTTTCCATAAATTCTATTTCCATGAATACAAACATCGTATATCTTGTAACAAAAGCTGTATTTTTACACAGCTAAGACTTAGTTAAAACACTATGTTCTTTGAAGCCTTGCTACCCAAGTCTTCAATATATTCTTTCCATAATTGACAAGTCTTATCCGAAGTTTCCAACACCTCTTCTCTTCGTTAACACATCATTCCTCAAGGATGATCCCTTATTTCTTCTTAACAGACTACATACACTACTATTTTCCCTTGTTGACTCTTTGTTCCTCTACTTTTCAGTTTTGATTCTCTTGGCTTGCACTATTCCCAAATTCGTGTATTCAATCCGAAACTCCTAGGAACAAGCAAACAATAAACCTAATGGTGTTTATCCCTAAACCCTAAGTCATAAACCTAATGGATAGAAACAAAGAAAATCATAAAAAACAAAGAATAGAAGCATAAAAACATGAGGACCACAAAAGCATAGATAATATAAGCTAGATAGCAATAAACATGGGTTCCACTCAGGTTTTCAAATCCGTTCCCATAGCTTCTTGTCTATCATGGAGAAAGTCAAGTAGCAAATCAACCTCGGCGTTCAACTTGACTAACTCCTCTAGAACCCGGTAGTTCCGATGTCCACCTCTTGAAGATCTATCTCCAACTTCATTCTTCGATGAGGACAATCTACGAACTGTTCCTTTATCGTGTCCTTAATACTTCATCTTGAAGATGTGCATAACCCTCAATTCAGAGTACAAGACCACCTCATTTTCAACTTTGTAAACTTGTTCCTATTCATGCAACAGTCTCACAATTTCATGATAGGTTAGGGAATGGTTTTTGCATGTGCATTTCCTCATGTGTTGGATAATCATCCTTGGGAGATCGATCTTCTCATTGTTTAGAAATCGGTCGAGAAGAAGGATGTGCACACCAGTGATGGTGTTCCTCTTTTCATGGTGAGGAACAACTGCCTTGATCAGATATTGTGTGCTAAGTGACCTACTAGAGTGAGGTCAGAGGTTGCTTAGGTGGACAATTACTTGCCAAACATTCGCTTGACACTTTCAACCTTCAAATCCTTAAGGGCATTCCCTGTTGGAAATTCCGAAAATGCTTTAGAAGGAATAATGAGCATTCTGGCGATGTTGTCGCTGGTGAAGGGGATTGACACCATTCATATCGTTCTCAAATCCAAAAGAGAGCTTGTCTTGATGGCCTCAAAATTTTGATAGTATTTCCTGATTTGTTCCACGTTCACCATCACTTTGAACGCACAGAGACGTTCCCATCATTGAAACGTGATGAGTTCCCACAACTAATCTAGATTCTGGTCCTTGAAGAATTTCTCATAGATCATAAGAGGCAAAGATACCCTTTTTCTTTCCTTTGATGGATGCACAAAAGACCCTTCTTTAAGCTTTGCCATCTTTGCAGGCTTGGTAGCAGATTTATGGTGGGAAAATAATAATCCAGACAATTAAACCGAGTAAAATTGGCAAACAAATTGAAGGATCATAGGAACATATACCTAGAACAAGTCTTAAGGGTAGGCATAACAAACAACTATCATTTCATCTTATAACGATGATTCAATTGATCAAGTTGGATGTGTAGGTTTCAAAAAAATATGTTCACATGCTTTGTTAAAGAGTCTAACAATCATCAAAGTCACTTTGCAAGATTTCAAGAAACAGTGAAACACAAAACATATAACAAATCTTCATCAACAAGACTTTGTCACGTAATAAGCAACTAATCCATTGTTCCCTTTATAAATATGATCCAATATGTCAATCACCGAGGGAAATAGTGGACGGGGACTAGCTCAGTTCAAGGAGACCGTTCCTAGAAGCATCCTAAGATGTTCATAATGCTTTCTATCCAAAGCTTTTGTGAAAATGTTGGCAACTTGATCTTCAGTCCGACAATGATCCATCTTGATAAAACCTTTCTTAACATTTTCATGAAGAAAATAGTGATGAATATCAATATGCTTTGTACGAAAGTGACGAATATCAATAGCATTAGTATTATGACACATAATGGTAACAATGCTAAGAGACATACCATAATCTTCTAGTTGTTGCTTAATCCACAATACATGGGCGTGTCATGCAACGACGACCACGTATTCAGCTTCAACGGTTGAGAGAGCAACTCGATTTTGTTTCTTTTATCCCTAAGACACAAGATATGGGCCAAGGAACTATGCCATGCCATAAGTGTTTTTCCTATCCACTAGGTGGCCAACAAAATATGTCTAGCTTGTTAGTTAAAAGCCATGGTTCTTTGGACACTAAAGACACAGATGTATGTTCCCCTTCAAATACCTCAGCATTCTCTTCACTTCCTTCAAGTGTGATTGTTTTGGATTTTCTTGGAATTTTTCACATAAGCACACATTGAACATGATATATGGCCAACTTGCCGTGAGATAGAGAAGTGAGCTAATCATTCCTCTATACATGGTTTGGTTCACATCAATGCCTTTCAAGTCTACGTCCAAATGAGTGTTAGAAGAAATAGTGGTATTGATGGGCTTAGAACTTTCCATACCATACTTCTTCAAAAACTCATTGACGTATTTTTGTTGATGTACCATTGTTCCTTTTTCACTCTGTGAGACTTGCAATCCCAAAACGAACTAAAGTTCCCCTATTATGCTCATCTCAAAATCAATGCTCATTAGATTCCATAAGCTTTCTACAAGAGAAGGATTAGTAGAACAAAGAATAATATCATCAACATAGACTTGAACAACAAGAATATCACATGTGTTTCCTGTAAGAACTGTGCAAACTTGTCATACCAAGCTCTTGGAGCTTGATTGAGGCCTTACATTACCTTATCCAAAACGTACGCATGGTCAAGACAATTGGCATCTTCAAAACTCAGTGGTTGTTGCATATTGACTTCTTCTTAAAGGTAGCCATTCAGGAAAGTAGTCTTGACATCGATTTGATAGAGCTTGAACCCTTTGTGAGTGGGCGAGCGACATAGTCTATTGTAGACAAAGAGCTTCTATCCTTGCAACTACAGCTTAGGTTTCATCATAGTCAATCCCCTCTTGTTGGTTATAGCCATTTGCAACCAAACATGCTTTGTTTCTTGTCATTGATCCTTTATCATCCAGCTTGTTCCTAAACACCCATCGAGTGTCAATTGCTTGCATATGTTTTAGCTTAGGGACCAGTCTCCACACCTTGTTCCTCTCAAATTGATGTAGCTCTTCTTGTATAACCACAATCCACCCGACGTCCTTGAAAGCTTCCACTATCGACAAAAGAGATAAATGCATTGACGGCAAACAAGTTAATAGTGGAACGAGTACCTCTTTGATCAAATGGTGTGATAATGTTGTCAGCTTGATGGTGCTTCTTTCTATGATAATTCCTAGTCTCTAGAATTTGAGGAGCAAGCGTCCCAACAACTTAAATGGTGTCTTGAATGGTCGCAACATCATGAGTTGTTCCTTCATCAACATAGCCAACATTAGATGACTCTTCTTCCCCCTGAATTCTTTATTCACAAATTTTGTGAGAATTAGTGGGAACACCTGGTGAAGAATCGAGCACATCACTAGCCGCGGCGCGAGAGTATAGGTGAGAAGGGGCATGGGCGCATCCTTTGTCATGCGGTTTGACATGAGCGGGGATGACCCTAATGGGCTTGTAGGGACCCTAGGAACCTGTGGTGAAGATGGCTTAGTGAATGAATCAAGTGGCTTGATGATTTGTTAGGGTTGACTTATGACTCAACACTCAGCAAGGGCGTGTGCGTAGCACTTGGCGATGGTGGACTTGGGTCTTTGTAGGATTCACTCAGAGCTAGCAAAGGCTCTTGCGGTAAGGAGTCTTGAATGTCATGATTGATTATAGACGTGATCACATCATCCTTCCTCTCTTGAAATGGATTCGACCCCGAATCAGCTTCATCGTTCGTGTCACTATCACCACAAAAGGAGCTAAGTCAGCCACATTGAATACATCATGAATACCATACTCACTAGGCAAATCAATTTTGTAGGCATTATTGTTGATCCGCTCAAGGACTTAGAACGGGCCATCGCCTTAAGGCTTGAGCTTGGAATCACACAAGGTAGTAAAGCGATCCTTCCGTAGGTGAATCCACACTAAGTCACATGGATCAAAGATAATCTCATTTCGGCCTTTCTTGGCTTACTTGACGTATTGGGCCGTGCACTTATCCAATTGGAGCGGGGTGGTCTCATGAAGGAGCTTGATGTACTCACCTTGATCAACACCATTTTGGTTCTCTTTAGCCTTCATGGAATAAGGAACCATGTCCAAGGGAGTAATATGGTTTTTCCCATGGACCACTTCAAAAGGAGTCTTCTGGGTGAAAGACTGGATGGTCCTATTGTAAGCAAACTCGATGAAGGTGAGACATTCTTCACACATGCTCAAGTTTGTGCTCAACAAAGTTTGAAGCAAAACACCAAGAGTACGGTTCACTACCTCGATCTGTCCACCCATTTGTGGATGACAAGATGTGGAGAAAAGCATCTTGGTACCTTGTTTAGACCAAAGAGTCTTCCAAAAATAGGTAAGGAACTTAGCATTCCGTTAGGTAAGAAACTTAACAATCCCATCACAAAGTCCATGGAGATGTCTTCCCACGGGGCACTAAGCATTGGGAGGGGTGTATACAAGCCACACGTGGGTTCAACTTGGATTTGGCACATAAGCATATAGCACACGAAGAACAAAATTTCACAACACCTCTATGCATGCATGTCCAATAAAAATGATCCTTACATGTACTCAATGTCTTAGACACACCAAAGTGACCCAACAATCCCCCACCATGATCCTCGTGCATAAACAATTTTTGCAAAGAATCGCTAGGCACACAAAGCTTGTCACCTCTAAAGAGATAGCCATCATGAGCACAAAATTGGTCCATAATACCCACAAAGATGCATGCATAATAAAGGTAAAAAAAATCAAAATCTTGAGCATATAGATCATGCATGAAAGCAAAACCTAGCAACTTGGCACATAGAGCGCTAAGAAGGGTATACCTCCTTGAGAGAGCATCGACTACTATGTTGTCTTTTTCTTTCTTGTGCTTGATTACATAGGGAAAGGCCTCAATATATTCAACCCATCTAACTTGGCGCTTGTTGATCGTGCTTTGACCTCTAAGGAACATGAGCGCCTCATGGTCGGAATGTATGACAAACTCCTTAGGCAAGAGGAAGTGTTGCCATGTTCGAAACACTCTCACAAGGGCAAGCCACTCCTTGTCATATGTGGGACAGTTCAGCTCAACAACACTCAACTTCTCACTAAAAAATGCAATAGGAAGACCTTCTTGCATTAACACTCCTCCAAGTCCTATACCCAACGCATCACAATCGATCTAAAATGTCTTGGCAAAGTTCTGTCATATGGCCCAAACATCCACTGTTGATGTACCATTGATTGTTCCCCCTCACTTCAACTTGCAAGACATTAACGTTTAACGACTCAGACAATCTTTTCTTAATCTGGTCAGTGAGAGACAAAATTATTTTGTTCCTTAGAGCTAGCAGGGTAACACGTCGTACTATCATCATAGGAATGATTAAGGTCTACATCATTACTAGAACTGTTCCTTCTTCTTCGATGATCCTTAGTGAAAGTTTACTTTTTGTCACAGTCTCTCTAAACATGACCATTGTTGCCACAATTCCACAACAACTTGTAGTATTTACCCATATTGTAATTAGAGCTAGGTTTGGAAACTTACGTTCTTTGGCTCTAACCGTATTGGAATATTGAGGAGATTTTCTTGGGATTGCTTAAGGAAAGTTTTATTCGTGGGTTGACCGGTGTACCAGACTTGGTTCTCGTTAAGGTCACTCTCTAGTACTTTCACCCTCTCTTCCAAGTGAGCATTTTTCTCCTTAGCGGTTTGGAGTTCTCTATGCTTAAAAATTTTCAACTATTGCTCACTCATATCCTTTCTTTTTCCTTAGACGGTTTGCCTATGTACTCCATTCCATACCTAGGTTCTACAAAATGCATCTCATTCTCCTTAATCTTTTATTTCATTAAAATTGAATGAATTTTACTAACCTACGATTTCACTTGTGAGAGGGATTTATGTTAGCACACATGGGAACAATGTATGATTTCAGAGAAGCTTTCTCTTTTCTTAGAGCTTTAAGTTTACTTTGAGTTTAATAACAAAAATTGCAAGGAACAATGAGGAACTGGAAGTATTTGTAAAGATCCTTTTAGATCAGAACATTCTTTCTCAGATAAGTGAAGTTCCTCTTGGACTTTTAGATTTTCCTTAAACATTCTCTTAACAAGCACAATTAAATCATTCTTGTTAAAGTTTTTAGAAGAGTTGAAAAAAGCTTCGAGACTTACCTCTTCTTCAGCAGTGGTTGACTTAAGACCCATGACACAAATCTTGGGTTTAACCCATGATCAGGTTCATCATTCACTAGTGGAAAAAAGGCTTTTTACCACGGTCATTTTGCAAATGTTACCACGGTTAATGAACCGTGGTAAACTTGGCCGTGGTAAACATGTTTACCACGGTTGCATATTTACCACAGTTAACAACCGTGGTAAATGGGACAATTGTGGTAAAAATGTAACAGTTTAATAGGTGAATAAACCGTAGTAGAATTGTACAACCGTGGTAAAATTGATCGTGATAAATAATTTTTGAACCGTTGTAAAATTGTATAACCGCAGTAAATTTGAATCGTAGTACATTTGATCCAATCGTGGTAAATCGTTACAACCCCATAAACCAAGATAAATGTGCACATCTTTTGATACCTAATTTATAATATTTATTATATCATACACACAATTGTCATTTATCAAAATGGATCGATCAAATAATGTCAAAATATCATATATTAATGTATTGTCATAACTTCGAAAGGCTGAAGTCTCACAAGCAAAATTTGGAGCCACACTTCTACACTTGAAATTATGGGGCGCACTTGTTCACTACTACAGAAATGCCCAAATAACCCGGGCGTGTAAGAGAAAATAACATATATTAAACATTGTTAAGCTTAATCAAATGCAAACTAGATCAAAAGGAAACTAAAAAAGAAAAGAATAAAGCTAACTGACTTCTTAACCTAAAAGACGAGACAAAGCAAATACTCTATCCATTCCTTTCTAGTTTCATCAATATCGTCATCTGAATAAGTGTCCTTCTTGCCGTACCACTGCAAATTTAGATGATGTTACTTATGTTTGATTGCAATGAGCTTGTGATAACACCATGAGCGCAATATGTAACCAAAAAGCTATAATTCATCCTAATATGTAACAACTTCACAAGATAGACTTGCAAATTAATAAGCTAAGCCTAGTACGACAAAAAACTAGTCTTAGAGTCTGGATTAAATAATGACTAACCTGTTAATACTGCGAGAATCAAGTAGCACCCAGCTAACAGCTGCAAATTGACCTAAAATAGAAAGATTTGATACAATAAGCACAATTTAATAACACAAACTGAAGTCCAGAATTTTTTTTTAATTTTCTTGTAACACAGGAAGATAAATAATGACTAACCTCTTTTTCTTTGTTGTAAGCAAGAATTACATGAAAATTTGAACAAAGGATATGCAAAAAGTATTATTTATTAGCTAGTAAGCCTAGTATGTAGATTGTATTGTGAGAAGAGCATGAACCAAACAAACCCAAACACAATTCACTACAACTCTCTCTCTTATCTTCGTCTAATCCTTCCTTCCCTTCTCCCTTTTTCTTCAATTTTCGAATTCTATGACTATTTTCTATAAATCCCAACAGGTGAATTCAGCAAATAATGTTCTACTTAAGCAATTTATTCAGAAAAATAGGTGAATCTAATTAGAGGAGGGTGCACAAAAGCATCTTACTCCAAAAAAAAAAGTAGGAACTAGTATTTTTTCGGTTTTCATGGATAATTAAAAACATTGTTAGCTCAAGCAAGTGAAAAGTGAATAAAAATGTTTAAATAGGGATAAACTATATTGTTTCATACTTTACAAGCTCCTCTTTTTGCTTTGAGAAATTACACTGGAGACGCCACGTGGATTCAATGAAGCTAATCCAAGCGGAAGCAACAATGGCTTCTACTTTACATGAAGCGATAGAACGTACGATTTCCTCTTCATGCACAAAAGGAAATGTAGGTAAATATCAGATTAGTTCTCATTTCTGCAAGGTAAAATAACAAAAATATGATTTTTGTTTAAAACCAACAGCTGAAGAAAGTGAATGATATTGTACTTTGAACTGCAAATGCTGAAGAATATCGGTTCTCGTTTCATCAAATTGTTGCCTTTCTTCCCTGGCAACGCGAAGGCGTGCATTAACATTTAACAGTAACTATTGAGCTATTAACCTGCATTGATTGTTCAATTCAGTCAATTCAAAAATAGCAAATCTACTGAAAGAATAATAAACAAAGTAGTCCAATTTACCCATAAAATTTATGTAACATTTGCTCTGTTCCATGGACATTATAACTGGGAGTATATCTAATCTTTATGATAATTTATAAGGATGGCAAGCCTAATAACGTAAAAATTAAACCTTTCCATTACAAGGAAGGAGGAATTTGCAAGATTTGATAATGTATTCATATTTCATAAAGAGAGAACAAAAAATATATTTGGCCCAGAACAGCAAATTTGCACAAAGATGAATTTGCATGATGGTGAAAGTAATTAGTGATTAATATCTTATGCAACAATTGCTTAAGACTTACCCTCTTCAGTTCAGCTTCCAGTTCTTCCTTTTGCCTCTGAAATGCTTCCAATTCCGCTTCCAAATCCTAGAAAACCAAAAAAATGTTATTGAGATAAAGAGAGCTCATCCAGAAAATAGACCAAAAATTCTTGCCAATAAGAGTAATTGTGGATAATTAAAGCAAAAGTTGCAAAAAGTATTATTTATTAGCTACTTAAGCAATTTATTCAGAAAAATAGGTGAATAAATATATAACTATAATTGGAATATTCAAGTAGGGTCAAATCCACTGCCCTAATTGTGATCAGGTCATTTTACTCAGTTTCATAATAATGCTCTAATTTCCCTCTGAATCTCTGCATGCAGGTTTGGGTAAACCCCAGTGGAACTCCATTGCAAGTGGAAAATGCCTATGATTGAAATAAATGTAGGAACTAGTATTTGCAATGAGATCCTCATCTATATAATATACCCTATGATGTTCTTGCTGGACAAGTTTATGATGTTTCTGCTTCTGCTTCTTTTTCCGGGTTGTCCCTGAAAACCGGCCTATTATGTTATACATCCTTCTTTCTGGGTACCTATTGCCAATCGTGCAATTTATGTTCTAATTTTCTTCTGCTACTGGTTTCTGCTTTTAGAGCCTAATCTTAACACCTTTTTTAAGCAAACAAAAAAGCCATAAAAAGGATACATCCATCTTAAGAATACCGGACCACATAACTTGATTTCTCGAACCAAATGAACAATTAAGTGCACCATTATGTCAAAGAAAGACGGCGGAAAGTACATTTCAAATCGACACAAAGTTTCAACAATATCAATGTGGAGAGCATCCAATATTTCCGGATCAATAACCTTAGCACATATGTGTAACACCCCCAAAACTTAACCCTTTTGGAAAGGTATTACCGCCAGTGACCCCAGTGTTCCTTACCGAGATCACCCAAGGCTTTACCGTTTAAATACAATTTAGGAAATACAAATGATACGTAATGATCAAAGCATTCAATTCCAAAACATAACATTGTCAAGGAAACATGAGTTACGGGATTACAACCCAATCCCGAATAGGCTAACACAGAGTTTAAACCAAATACAGCGGAAGTCTTATAAAGTAGGGTACAACGGAAGTCTTATAAAACACATTACAACCAAAGTCATTGTCCAAAAGATCTCAACCTGATTAAAGAAATAACTAAAACGTTCAAAAACCACCGTCGACTCCATAGTCCTTCTAATCTTCTGAGCTACTTTCTATCTGATGTGCTGAATCGAACGGATGACACCAGCCCACATGCAGAGAACAAAGTTCGTGGGTTAGTCTACTTGAATAGACTAGCAAGGGTACAAAGCAGAATGGTTTGAAGCAGTCGTATTAGGTTAGACTCATCGCTTCTCGAATAACAACCGATGACGATAGTCAACCATCATACTCCTACTGGAATAAACAAGAGGTATGCACAAGAGAAGATTCTGGAAGACTGAATCTTCACAGAAATCGACTCGAAAGAAGACTCCAACGGAAATGAGTCTTTAAGGAATTATGACAAATCTGGAATGTTTACAGAATCATACAACAATGATTTAAAAGTTGACTGAGATGCTTCGGTTCATGACCAACCTCATCGCATACAGCGAATCCAGATTGTAAAGAGAACGTACTATGATCAAAGTCGAGATGAGTTTTCCTAGCTGCACTATAACTTAGTTGCACTACTCGCCGAAGGTTTATTAATTATGTGCGTCGAGTTGCACTACTCGCCGAAGGTTTATTAATTATGTGCGTCGAGTAGCACTTATCTGATTTATATTACAAACCACACATCACATTATTAGACTTTTACATGTGTACCCCACCATTGGGACGACACATCTTAGTATACGTTTCGTCGAGAGTGACGTACACCGGAAGGTTTGTGACACCAGCTAAGTGTCCTGTCTCTACACACTTGTGAAAGAGACCGATCATGATCTTAGAATAGTACCAGATGGAGACGAGCCACCCCGATACCAAATTATAAAGAAACGATCGGACGAAGTCCGAGTACATTCCTAACTACCAGTGCTAACCACACAGATACAACACAATAACATTTACAGGATAAATCCACATAAAGGCCCGAAAGGCGATCACAGATAATAGCGTTGTTCTAACAGATATACAACCTATTATATGATTTTCAAAACAGTTTATAAATTACTTCCAGAAGGACACAGTAATAATCGTTCCAAATTAATTAATCAATTGAAATAACTGATAATCAATGTAAATATGGAAACGATGAGCAAGAGCGAACCGCCACTTGCCTTAATCCGCATAATAGAAACAAGACTAACGACAATGACGAGATTCCGGGCTCGACACGGGTATAGCTCCGCTAGCACAAACACCTTCGAGTTGACCCATAAAAGGAACCCTAAGTTAGATCCGACATAACAACAGTACGAATCTAAAAACGGCGAAAGAAATCGAAAGGAAAGACGCCACGATGACAACCAACTAAGACAAAGCCACGAAGGCATTCTGGGCACTGGCGGCGGTCGCCGTTCTTGGCGACGGTCGCCGCATTCATCACGGCGGGCGCCGTAAAGCACACGGCGGTCTCCGTGAAGAACTCCGACGACAGAATGAGAGAAAAACTCACCCAAATGATGCGCGTTTCGACCCCTTTTTGCCTTTCCTGGGTTCCAACCTCCAAAGGCAACCAAAAGGCTTCACAAGGGCTTCTGGAAACACCACCAACCGACACCAACGAAGCTTCCGAAATCCGGCAAAACTAACACTCCGACGAGGCAAAATTTTGGCAGAGATTCGGTGCTGGGATGGCTCAAAACCCTTCCCCCAACACCTCCTTTTATAGCCAAAGAAATGGGAACATCATCATCACCCTAGACGAGGCCGAGCAGGGCTAGATCGGCGCGGCCAGAGCTCGCCGACGACCAACGGGTAATGACCTCTGGATAATCACGGCGGGCGCCGCAACTTTGCCTACGGCAGGCCACGGCGGGCACCGTAATTACGGCGTTCGCCGTTCCTAGCCCTGGCGAGCCCAGAGTAGGAGACGACGGCCTGACACCTCGGGCCCAGCGACGGCGGGCGCCGTTACTGTACGGCGGTCGCCGTTTTTGCCTTTTCCCGCCCATTCAGCTTTTGAACGAGCAAGACATTAACTCGGGATAAAAATTATCGTACGCGAACGCGTATAAACATCTGAAGCACGTCGTCTGTATTTTATTTCACTGAGAAAAATATTACAGATACAGAGCACATTACAGAATGTCTCAAGCTACCTGAATTAAATCCGACGTACTAAACGGGTACTCGGGAAAATTCCAAAATTCCCAAAATAACCTTTACAAAAATACGGGGTATCACATCTCCCCCCCCCCCCCCCTTAAAAGAAGTTTCGACCCTGAAACTTAGGCCGAAAATAACTCGGGAAAACGCCTGAGCATATCTGACTCGGTTTCCCACGTCTCCCAAGTAACTTCTTCGGTCCTTGACTTGGACCACAACACTCGTACCAACGGTACGATCTTGTTACGCAAACGCTTCTCCCGATGCTCCAAAATGCGCACGGGCAACTCTTCATAAGTACCATTAGCTTGAATCTCGATGTCCTCATAACTCAGCACATGAGACTCATCTGGCACATACTTCCTGAGCAAAGAGACGTGGAACACATTATGCACTGGATGAGCCGATGGCGGCAACGCCAAGCGGTACGCTAGAGATCCCACTTTATCCAGAATCTCGAATGGTCCCACGTAGCGAGGGTTAAGCTTCCCACGCTTACCAAACCTGAAAACTCCCTTCGAGGGCGACACCTTGACAAACACCTTGTCACCGACCTCGAACTCGACAGTCCTGCACTTCCGATCTGCATAGGACTTCTGTCGACTCTGAGCGGTCAACATCCTCTCTCTGATTAAGGCAATGTCTGAAGTTGTCCTTTCGACCAACTCTGGTCCAAGCAGAATTTTGTCGGCATTATCATCCCAACAAATCAGAGATCTGCATATGCGACCATACAAAGCTTCAAACGGAGCCATCTTGATCGTAGCATGCCAGCTGTTGTTGTACGTGAACTCAATCAGACTCAAGCTGTCCTCCCAGCTAGTCGGACGATCGAGTATACAAGCTCTAAGCATATCCTCCAGAGTCTGGATGATCCTTTCAGACTGGCCATCTGTTTGAGGATGAAACGTTGTGCTGAACCTCAACTCGGTTCCCATAGCCTTATGAAGTTCCTGCCAGAACCTTGACATGAAACGGCCATCACGATCCGGTACAATGGTTTTAGGGATACCATGTAAGCGGACAATCTTTTTCTGGTAGACCTCTGCTAACTTCTGGGTTTCCCATGTGGTCTTGATGGCTATGAAATGAGCACTCTTCGTAAGCCTATCCATAATTACCTAGATAGCATCTCTCTGACTTCGAGTCTTGGGTAGCCCAATGACGAAGTCCATGGCGATGTCCTCCCATTTCCATTCTGGCACTAGGAGAGGTAGCAACTCACCACCTGGCCTGCGGTGTTCGATCTTGACCTTCTGGCAAGTTAAGCACTTTGCCACAAAGTCTGCTACATCCCACTTCATGTTTGGCCACCAAAACTTCTTCCTGAGATCCTTGTACATCTTTCTAGAACCAGGATGCACAGAATAAGTAGATGAATGAGCTTCTCTCATCACCAACCAACGAAGACTCTCTGTGTCTACCACACAAATCCGATCCTGAAACCAAAGTGATCCATCATCCTGAACCACAAAACTGGGAGCTTTCTCATCCATCACTTCACTGCTTAGCTTTACCAAGACGATGTCATCAACTTGCTTTTCCTTGATCTGATTCAGCAGTATAGCCTGAATTTCCAACATACTCAGGTACCCTCTACGCTGGTCATACAAGACTTCAATGTCGCATGACTCTTGGTTCAGCTTGGTCTGAGTAGTGAGTAAAGCTACTATAGTCTCGTGCGTTGTCTTCCGGCTCAGTGCATCAGCTACTACATTAGCCTTGCCCGGATGATACAACAACTCCATGTCGTAGTCTTTGAGTAACTCTAGCCAGTGGCGTTGTCTCATATTTAGCTCATTTTGAGTAAATATATACTTGAGACTTTTGTGGTCAGTGAAGACTTGGCATCTTATACCGTAGAGGTAATGCCTCCAAATCTTCAGCGCAAAGACAACCGCTGCTAACTCAAGATCATGGGTCAGATAGTTTTCTTCGTAAGTCTTGAGTTGTCTAGATGCGTAAGCAATAACTCTGCCCCTCTGCATCAGTACACAACCCAAACCACACTTTGAAGCATCACTATAGACCACATAATCGTCATTCCCTTCGGGAAGTGCTAACATGGGTGTCGAGGTCAGCCGTCGCTTCAACTCCTGGAAAATGGCCTCGCACTTGTCATTCCAGACAAACTTCTTGTGAACCTTGCGGAGTAGATTGGTCATAGGTAGAGCGGTCTTTGAAAACCCCTCCACGAACCGTCTGTAATACCCGGCAAGTCCAAGAAAACTGCGCACCTCCTTCACATTCTGAGGCTGCTTCCAATTTTCCACAGCTTTGATCTTTTGGGGATCAACCATAACCCCATTTTCATTGATCACGTGGCCTAAGAAAGCCACTTCCTTCATCCAGAATTCACACTTGGACAGTTTAGAATAAAGCTAATGTTGTCTAAGGACTGACAAAGCAATCCGCAGATGTTCCTCGTGGACTTCTTCACTCGGAGAGTAGATCAGAATGTCGTCTATGAAGACCACTATGAACTTTTCCAAGTACTGGTGAAAACATCGATTCATTAGATCCATAAAGACAGCTGGAGCATTTGTAAGCCCAAAAGGCATCACTACGAACTCGTAATGACCATATCTGGTCCTGAACGCAGTTCTAGGAATGTCCTACTCACGAATCCTGAGTTGATGATATCCAGATCTAAGGTCGATCTTGGAGAAAACCTTTGCTCCCTGCAACTGGTCCAACAGGTCATCAATCCTAGGCAAAGGATACTTGTTCTTGATCGTCACCTTGTTCAACTCTCGGTAGTCGATACAAAGTCGGAACGATCCGTCCTTCTTTTTGACGAACAATACCGGAGCACCCCACGGCGATGCACTTGGCCTGACATAACCTTTGTCAAGAAGATCTTCAAGTTGATTCTTCAATTCTTGCATCTCAGCTGGAGCCATCCGATACGGTGATTTGGAAATCGGCATCGTACCAGGCTCAAGAATAATTGAAAACTCTACGTCACGGTTCTGAGGTAATCCAGGAATTTCTTTCGGAAAGACATTCGAAAACTCCCTAACTACAGGAATATCAAGAACCTCAGGTCCATCCTTCACGGGCGAATCCAAGTAGCAAAGGTACCCGACACATCCTTGTTGTAGTAGCTTAAATGCAGCCATCGCATTGATCAGCTTGTCGTTATCAGCGTCATTCCGACCTTTGAACTTGCACACGAACTGGCCCCCAGATGACACCGTCACCGTTCTTGAACTGAAGTCGATCACCGCCTTGTGACGCATCAGCCAATCCATACCGAGGATAATGTCGTATGGAGCCATGGCTATGCAGATTAGATCTGCCTCGAATTCCTTACCCTGAATGGTAATTGGAAAGTCGGACAGATCCACATACTGCTCCAAGGTTGTGCCTCTTGGTCGACTCCTCTAGAATTACCTCCAACTTATAGGCACAATCCACATACTGCTCCAAGGTAGAGCATGTGTGGTGCACCATTAACGGCTTGATATCCGGGCTCATCCACTCGTGGAAGTACCAGATCTTTTGGGCCTCGCTGGTAATCTCGGCAGGGGCGTACTGTAAAAGATGATTGAACTTAGATGCCAACTCGGTCACTTTCGGAGCATCCGTCTTTGGGTACAAGAACTCTTTATGCTTTTCCTCTCTCATAGCACGAGAGAAAAAGCGATCAACCATCTTGGTCTTGAACATCGATCAAGTCAACACTGGGCTCTCTGCCAAACCTGTGCTCTCCCACCACTCGCTAGCCTCCTCCTTCAGCTGAAGAGAAGCGATATGGACCTTCTCAGCCTCAGTACACTCCACGTTCCGAAACAGCCTCTCCATATAGGAGAACCAATGAGTCACTGCTACTGGCTCCCCTTTCCCGTTATAGCAATCGGGCCTCATGGAAGTGATGGTCTTAAGAGCGCGACCATAGCTGTCTCTAGTCCTGACTGCATTCTCCTGGGCAGCATGGTTTTCTGGCTCCTCAAACCTCGGAACCGATGGATGAGTTGGCACTTCTTGAGCTTGAGGCACACTTGGTCGCAGTATATCAGTCACTGCTTGCATGAACATTCCTCGAATTGCCTCTAATGTTGTAGCATCAAAAGTCATTGGTGCTTGGGTCTGATCTTGACCTTCGCGTCTAGGATGATTGCGGGACTCAGACTCATGCTCGTCTTGAGTGACATCCTTTGCGGTTGGTCTGGGATCCTGACTGGTCCCAACACCAGCTCGAGTCGTGTTCCTTGTGTTCACCATCTATTTACCGATCCAATTCTAAGTATTTCATACATTAATATTTATTTCATAAACTTAATGTAGCAAAATCACTCAGAAATAGATCAACTGGGTATTTTATAGATGAACTGGAACTATTATACACGCTACACATAAGTCGATCTTCCGAATGTCAGGACCAAATTGCTCGGAGATCGTAGTATTTTACAAGGTACATGCCGCAATACTGGAATATTTTACACGGTACATGCGGAAATACTAGGAAAAAGGGAACTATTCTAGGCACGTTGATCCATCTCATGGCGTCCCAAAATGTTTCCTATACGGAAGACTTCTCATGCAAGGCTTCTTCGGGCGGGGCTCTCCATCGGAATCTGACGATGGACTACGCGCCCTGCTTGACCCTGAAGCACATGGTCCTATCTCAGTCATGGTAAAGTATGGGTCGTCCATGACTGGCCCTCCTATCCCAGCCCTCCTCTAAGTACTGGCGATCAGCTCATCCCTCTGACGCTGCTGTTCTGCAGAGATTACCTCGCTCTGGCGGAGGATCTCCTGCAGCTCGGATTCTGACCTCCTTCTTCTTGGAGTAGGGATAAACTGAGATTCTCTGTCACTTCTCCTAATACCGTACTCGGTATACAGTGTCTCCCAATCAGCTTCTGACATGGGTGCGTACTCTGGCACTGGTGGCAACTCTTGCATAGGTGGTAACTCTGTACTAGGGTGAATAAATTGCATCCCCGTTTCCTGACTATCCACCAGCAAGTGCCTTAAGTCATCGGACTCCTGGTTTTGTCCACTGAGGTCCATCTTGGTATCCTCATCGGGATCATCCTCGATGGGGTCCTCTTCCTCTTCGGGGTCATCCTCTATGGGGTCCTCTTCTTCATCTTCCTCCTCGCTCCCTTCAATAATCATATCCATCTGGTAATCGTCATTGTAGTACCCTCTCACGTACCTAGACGATTCATCTTCTTGCATTGCTTCCTCCCTTGGTGGCTCCACTGGCGCTGTCACAGGAACTACAGCATTCCTTGACACCAGGACTACCGACTCAGGAAGCACATGCTTGATCTCCTCAGGTGGGCTGCTCGGGCCTTTAACCTCGAAGCACCTCTGGGGTATAGGGAAGTCTAGCCTCTCGGGAGACGGTGAATCCATCTCGGCATCTTCCGACCCCTTGTTCTGAGAGAGACATGCACCCATCTCCTATAGGATAACGAGGAAGGAATTAGTCTTTCTAGACATAGAAGCAAGCTTACTATATCAGACTATCCAGAAGACATGACTATGAACGGTGTTTTTAAATTCTTTTTACTTTGAAAATTCAGAGCCCTTTTTAAAGCATTTTCGAAAAGGATAAATGGTTTATAAAAATCCCAAACCCGTTTTAAAACCTTTTTCTATGATACCACAACTGTAACACCCCCAAAACTTAACCCTTTTGGAAAGGTATTACCGCCAGTGACCCCAATGTTCCTTACCGAGATCACCCAAGGCTTTACCGTTTAAATACAATTTAGAAATACAAATGATACGTAATGATCAAAGCATTCAATTCCAAAACATAACATTTTCAAGGAAACATGAGTTACGGAATTACAACCCAATCCCGAATAGGCTAACACAGAGTTTAAACCAAATACAGCGGAAGTCTTATAAAGTAGGGTACATCGGAAGTCTTATAAAACACATTACAACCAAAGTCATTGTCCAAAAGATCTCAACCTGATTAAAGAAATAACTAAAACGTTCAAAAACCACCGTCGACTCCATAGTCCTTCTAATCTTCTGAGCTACTTTCTATCTGATGTGCCGAATCGAATGGATGACACCAGCCCACATACAGAGAACAAAGTTCGTGGGTTAGTCTACTTGAATAGACTAGCAAGGGTACAAAGCAGAATGGTTCGAAGCAGTCGTATTAGGTTAGACTCATCGCTTCTCGAATAACAACCAATGACGATAGTCAACCATCATACTCCTACTGGAATAAACAAGAGGTATGCACAAGAAAAGATTCTGGAAGACTGAATCTTCACATAAATCGACTCAAAAGAAGACTCCAACGGAAATGAGTCTTTAAGGAATTATGACAAATCTGGAATGTTTACAGAATCATACAACAATGATTTAAAAGTTGACTGAGATGCTTCGGTTCACGACCAACCTCATCGCATACATCGAATCCAGATTGGAAAGAGAACGTACTATGATCAAAGTCGAGACGAGTTTTCCTAGCTGCACTATAACTTAGCTGTACTATTCGCCGAAGGTTTATTAATTATGTGCGTCGAGTAGCACTTATCTGATTTATATTACAAACCACACATCACATTATTAGACTTTTACATGTGTACCCCACCATTGGGACGACACATCTTAGTATACGTTTCGTCGAGAGTGACGTACACCGGAAGGTTTGTGACACCAGCTAAGTGTCCTGTCTCTACACACTTGTGAAAGAGACCGATCATGATCTTAGAATAGTACCAGATGGAGACGAGCCACCCCGATACCAGATTATAAAGAAATGACCAGACGAAGTCCGAGTACATTCCTAACTACCAGTGCTAACCACACAGATACAGCACAATAACAGTTACAGGATAAATCCACATAAAGGCCCGAAAGGCGATAACATATAATAGCGCTGTTCTAACAGATATACAACCTAGAGTTTGGATCATATGCGGAGCACTCTTCCCGTGCGGACGTGCGGAGCATGCACTTTTGGGTCTTATTTGTGCACTTTAACGTCTTATTTGTGCACTTTTTCAAAAAAAATTAAAAAAAATTTTCTTTTTCAAATTTTTTTCCAAGCATTTTTCAAATTTTTTGCAAAAGTGCACAAATAAGGCCCAAAAGTGCACAAATAAGGCCCTATAGTGCATGTCCGCACGGGAAGAGTGGTCCGCACCGGAACCGCACTCATACAACCTATTATATGATTTTCAAAACAGTTTATAAATCACTTCCAGAAGGACACAGTAATAATCGTTCCAAATTAATTAATCAATTGAAATAAATGATAATCGATATAAATATGGAAACGATGAGCAAGAGCAAACCGCCACTTGCCTTAATCCGCAGAATAGAAACAAGCCTAATGACAACGACGAGATTCCAGGCTCGACACGGGTATAGCTCCGCTAGCACAAACACCTTCGAGTCGACCCATAAAATGAACCCTAAGTTAGATCCGACATAACAACAGTACGAATCTAAAAACGGCGAAAGAAATCGAAAGGAAAGACGCCACGATGACAACCAACTAAGCCAAAGCCACGAAGGCATTCTGCACACTGGCGGCGGTCGCCATTCTTGGCGGCGGTCGCTGCATTCATCACGGCGGGCGCCGTAAAGAACACGGCGGTCGCCGTGAAGAACTCCGACGACAGAACGAGATAAAAACTCACCCAAATGATGCGCGTTTCGACCCCTTTTTGCCTTGCCTGGGTTCCAACCTCCAAAGGCAACCAAAAGGCTTCACAAGGGCTTCTAGAAACACCACCAACCGACACCAACGAAGCTTCTGAAATCCGGCGAAACTAACACTCCGACGAGGCAAAATTTTGGCAGAGATTCGGTGCTGGGATGGATCAAAACCCTTCCCCCAACACCTCCTTTTATAGCCAAAGCAATGGGAACATCATCATCACCCTAGACGAGGCCGAGCAGGGCTAGATCGGCGCGGCCAGAGCTCGCCGACGACCAACGAGTAATGACCTCTGGGTAATCACGGCGGGCGCCGCAACTTTGCCTACGGCGGGCCGCGGCGGGCGCCGTAATTACGGCGGTCGCCGTTCCTAGCCCTGGCGAGCCTAGAGTAGGAGACGATGGCCTGACACCTCGGGCCCAGCGACGGCGGGCGCCATTACTGTACGGCGGTCGCCGTTTTTGCCTTTTCCCGCCCATTCAGCTTTTGAACGAGCAAGACATTAACCCGGGATAAAAATTATCGTATGCGAACGCGTATAAACATCCGAAGCATGTCGTCTGTATTTTATTTCACTGAGAAAAATATTACAGATACAAAGCACATTACAGAATGTCTCAAGCTACCTGAATTAAATCCGACGTACTAAACGGGTACTCGGGAAAATTCCAAAATTCCCAAAATAACCTTTACAAAAATACGGGGTATCACAATATGGAACTGAAAAACACGCAAAGTTTTGTTATAACATGTCTCACGTGTTTCGGCAATATCCCACGAAGTGCGATCGGCAAGAAAATATTAATCAATACATGACAATCATGAGACTTCATACCAATCAACCGAAGGTCCGAAAGAGAAACTAGACGTTTTACATTTGACGAATATCCCGATGGAACCTTAATGCCA
The DNA here is from genome assembly GCA_027886185.1 of Rheum nobile. Taxonomy (NCBI): domain Eukaryota; kingdom Viridiplantae; phylum Streptophyta; class Magnoliopsida; order Caryophyllales; family Polygonaceae; genus Rheum; species Rheum nobile. Next base: position 2,304,063 of record WOAB01000127.1, read on the forward strand.
TGTAAGCTCTCACAAAACACCTTTTTCTCCTTTCTTGACATTGTGTAACACGCCGGAGGCAGAAAAGTCTTTTTACCATCCGGTTTTACCACGGGCCACAAATCTGGTCGAATATTCCTCTCTTTCATATCAAAATGAACTTTCTGATTGTTTTTCGTCTTTCCAGGTATATTTAGCAAAGTCCCAATTATAGCATCACAAACATTTTTTTCAATGTGCATCACATCGAGACAATGCCTAACCGAAAAATCTTTCCAATAAGGAAGATCCCATAGTATAGACACTTTCTTCCATAAAACACCCTTTTTAGAGACGGACTTGAAGCCCTTGCCGTATTTGGTGTCAACATTTTTAATCCGTTCATAAACTTGTGATCCTGTCAAAGGTGTACGAGCTACTCCTTCCTCGGTGTACCCATTGAACTCCTTATTCTTTTTACGGTAAGGGTGATATCGACTAAGGAACTTCCGGTACTCTAGATACACATTTTTCCTGTAATTTTTCAAGTAGGAGGGTTTCATGTCTTCTTCACATATAGGGCATGCTTGTTCTCCTTTGGTTTTGTACCCAGACAAGTTTCCATATGCCGGGAAATCATTTATGGTACAAAAAAACATAGCTCGCAAGGTAAAGTTTGAGTTGGTGTATGCATCGAACATTGGAACACCTTCATTCCACAGTAATTTCAAATCATCAACAAGTGGAGCCAGATACACATCTATGTCATTCCCAGGTTGCTTAGGCCCGGAGATAAGGAGTGATAACATGATATACTTGCGCTTCATACACAACCATGGAGGAAGATTATAAATCGCTAGAAGAACCGGCCATGTGCTATGTTGACTGCTTAGAGTGCCATACGGATTCACACCATCTGTACATAAAGCAAGTCTCAGATTCCTAACCTCCTCACCAAATTCAGAATATTTCTTATCAATATTTCTCCATTGAGGAGAATCAGCAGGATGTCTAAGGAGTCCATCTTTCTTCCTCCCTTCCGCATGCCACCTCAGACTTTTTGCTTCCTTCTTTATCGAAAACAAACGCTGAAACCTAGGTATTATCGGAAGATACCACATAACCTTAGCTGATGGGCCCCTCTTAGCCGAATTTACCCCTTTACGCTTGTAACGAGATGCACCGCACTTTGGACACTCATCCAAATTTTCATGTTCGTTTCTATAAAGCATACAATCATTTGGGCAAGCATCTATCTTGACGGCCTCTAAGCCTAATGGACACATCAATTTCCTGGCATAATAAGTAGAGATAGGCATCTCATTGCCTTCTGGTAAAAATTCACCTAACCATTCCAATAAGGTGTTGAAACTTCCATCAGTCCAACCAGAATCACATTTCAAGTTGTAAAGTATTGACACACCCTCTAACTTGCTAAATTTTGTACACCCGGGATACAAGGGAGTCTCTACAGCCTTTGATATCTGTTCGAACATCTGAGGTCATTCGTTCAAGTGATCTCTCACCCCATCCATCATCCCATTTATTTCATCATCTTCTTGGTCATCATCATCATCCATCTCATTATTCTCAGCAATATCATCATCACTATCATCAGTGTCTACCCGAACATCAAACTCATTGACACTAGAACTTGGACGATCATGTATTTTCTCACCATGCCAAAACCAAACATGGTAATCTTGTTTGAAACCACGACGAAATAAATGATCCTCAATCTCATCAATATCATCTAACCGCCTTATATTCTTACAATCACGGCATGGACAATAGATTTTTTCGGCTTTCGTACTCCGTTGGTGTGCTAAAGCACATCTAATGAACTCCTCAATCCCACTCAAGTATTGTGTCGTAGTATGGTCACCGTACATCCAAGGATGACTCATTTCTAGTAATACATGCAAAATAACATGCAAGGAAGATTAAATACTCATTTCTAGTAACTATCCCGCCAAGGGCCTAAATAGATAATAATACGCAACCAAGCAAGAAAAAATACAAAATCAAATATCCCGCCAAGGGCCTAAATTATGAATTCTATCCCGCCAAGGGCCTAAGGAATTAGGGTAGAAATCTGAAATATTAATACCTGACTTGGCTTCGAGTGCGTTGAAGGGAGCTCGTTTTGGTGAAACCTCGAGTGCATTGTTGATACTTGTTGAAGGGAGTACTAGAGGGAGCTCGGCGAAGGGAGATGAAGTCGGAGCTCGGGAAGACGGAGCTCGGCGAAGACGGAGGAGAATGTCAAAAGAATTTATGTATATAATGACAATTTCTACCTTGCCACAGACAATACAATGACGCCAACCAGTTTCATCCCCATGGAATGCATCACAGAATGCTTGCTGCTTATAAGCAGACCTAGCATGAAGCAAAAGCTCAATGTCATTTAGCATATAGTTCAACTGCCACCAAATTTCACTTCAATTCCAAAGCTATCTTGAATATGTAATTCAGAGCCTTATAACCTTAATGATAATGAAATACCTAGTCCTCCTGCTACTGTTCAAATCACATAGTATATTGTGAGAGATGCAATTAGATCTTATCTCCCAGCTTAGTTTTGCCGAATAGATACCACCAACTCAGACTAAATAACACACAAGCCAAAAATGATTGGATAAATTGCTCACTTACACATTGACTAGACTTGCAGAAAGCATCATTATAGAAACATAAGGTTGGTAGAAAGCAATGGCAAACAACACGAATCATACAAACTTACACTTCAAATCTCAAAGTAACAAAAAAATTCATTACAGTACAAGAAACCACCAACTCTCATATCCAAAACAGGTGCACAGAAACAAATTAAAACTGTGATTACCCGTAGTTGAAGGGAGCTCGTTTTGGTGAAACCTCGAGTGCGTTGTTGATACTTGTTGAAGGGAGTATTAGAGGGAGCTCGGCGATGGGAGATGAAGTCGGAGCTCGGGAAGACGGAGCTTGGCGAAGACGGAGGAGATCAATGAAGTCGGGAAGACGGAGGAGATCGATGAAGTAGGGAAGACGGAGGAGATCGATGAAGTCGGAGCTCGGGACGAACGAATTGAAGACGAAGAGGAGGATACGAAGAGGAAAATGAAGGCGCGCACAGCTGTTTTTTTTTAATTAGGGTTGAGCTTATAGAGGCGGGCATAACACGCCCACCTCTATAAGTATTACGACTCGGCCGAGTAATGGTCTAATAGAGGCGGGCCTTACATGCCTGCCTCTATTGGACATACTTGTTGAGGCGGTCTTTAAGAGGCCCGCCTCAACAAGCTTTAATTGAGGCGGGCTACTTGGCCCTCCTCAATTAGTTAGCATTAGAGGCGGACCTTACCCTGGCCCGCCTCTAATACTTTAGCAGGATATATTTTTTCGGATACTTTTTGAGACGTATATTAATTTGCCCGTCTCAAAAGATGTTTTTGAGGCGTATAAATTAATTATCCGCCTCAAAAACCAAAAAAAGTGATTGCCTAAGTCGTTGTTGAGGCGTTTTGAACTATGTACGCCTCTAAAAGGGAGCCTCAAAAAGTGTTTTTTCCACTAGTGATTGTTGACAATTGCGGGGCCCCTTAGTTTTCTTTTCTTCTTAGAATTGAAGAACGCGGTGGAGAATCCAAGCGAGAGCATGGATGATCTTACTCGTCTCAAAGAGAACGTAGTGGCAACCTCAAGCGAGAGCTTTGAGGATCTCACCCGTCTTGAAGAGAACGCAATAGCTGCCCCAAGCGAGAGCTTGGAGGATCTCACCATTCTCGAATAGAACGCGGTGGTAGGAGAACGTGGTGGCAGCCCCAAGCGAGAGCTTGGAGGATCTCACTCGTCTCTAAGAGGACGCGGTGGTAGGAGAATGTGGTTCTCACCCATCTCGAAAATAACGTGGTGTTAGCCCTTTGTGAGAACTTGGAGGATCTCACCCGCCTCGAAGAAAACGCGATGGCAACACCAAGCGAGAACTTGGATCATATAACCCGCCTTGTAGAAAACGCAGTGTTAGCCCCAAGCGAGACCTTGGAGGATCACACCCGCCTAGAAGAGAACGTGGTGGTAGCCCCAAGCGAGAGCTAGGAGGATCTCACCCGCCTTGAAGAAAATGTGTTAGCAACCTTAAGCGTGAGCTTGGAGGATCTCACCCGCCTCGAAGAAAATGCGGTGGCAGCCCAAAGCGAGAGGTTGGAGTATGTCACCTGTCTCGAAGAAAATGCGGTGGCAGCCACAAGCTAGAGCCTTGAGGATCTCACCCGCCTCGAAGAGAACGCAATGGCAACCCCAAGAAAGACCTCGGAGGATCTCATCTGCCATGAAGAGAACGCAGATTAACAAAAAATGGCCACAACGCGGGTGGTAATTTTTTCAATGTACATGTATACAATTCTCATACCTCTTACATAACGCGCAATGTCTCTTCTAACAAGGTATTTTTCACGTCATGGTGACGGAAACACGACTCTTCTCGTAGTTTTAGCATGCCATCATGAGCTCCCCTTGAACTAAAATCACTCGGCTTGACATGGTTCTTGGTTGCGTCCCTCAATGATAACCAAGTCGTCCTAAAATGAGGAAATTCCCAACGAACGGTGCCAGTGATGGTTCTAGACGTTTATAGAGTCAATGAAATATAAATCTATTCTACATTGGTTATCAAAAGGGCGCACCCACCTTTTTCTTTATTGTATCTTGAGATATTCAACTATAGATTACAAATCAACGACTTGATTACGCGAGAACCAACCATGGTCCTTAAATTCTAAACTGACAAATTGAGCCTCAGATTGAAGATCCTCTGAAATGAACTGTTGGAGGCCTATTTATATAAGAAGCTAGCTTCTAAGCTAAGCAAACCCTCTAGGCTTTGTTTCTTAAAAGGTAAAGTCCAATTTTGCTTATATGTTGTGCTGACACACCAGCTTGCATCAACTACTTGTATCAAATGCATGCATTAGCTACTTGCATCAGTAGCATGTATTAGCTACTCGCATCACCAGCATTCATCAACTACTTGCATCACAAGCATGCATTGGCTACTTCCATCACCAGTATGCATCATCTATTTGTTTCACAACCTAGGTTGAGCAATCAAATTGATTAGGCTTCAAGCATACTTTGGCGAGGCATCGGGTGTCAGATGATGTAGCTTGGAAGTACGCAATGAATTGAGACGACGAGTAATAATTTTGCAAAAAATAGCGCATTCTATCACAACCTCATGTTTTGATAGTCTTCATGCGATGCTGTTAAAACAAACAATGGAAGTTGTCTTGACTCATCGCCTTCGACCTATCTCCTTGAATATACAATTTCCTTCGGCAAGTTCAAGTTTTATGACTCGAGCGAGAATGCAGGTGGCACGGAAATCAACGCCTCTAATAAAGGCAATGCTCTGACGACTTTTGTTGACAATTGCGGGGCCCCTTAGTTTTCTTTTCTTCCTTATAATTGAAGAATGTGGTGGAGATTCCAAGCGAGAGCATGTGTGATCTCACTCAGCTCGAAGAGAACGCAGTGGCAACCCCAAGCGAGAGCTTGGAGGATCTCACCCGTCTTGAAGAGAACGCGATGGCAGCCCCAATCGAGAGCTTGGAGGATCTCACCCTTCTCGAAGAGAACACGGTGGCAGCCCAAGCAAGAGCTTGGAGGATCTCACTCGTCTCGAATAGGACGCGGTGGCAGCCCCAAGTGAGAGCTTGAAGGATCTCACCCGTTTTGATGAGAACGCCATGGCAGCCCTAAGCGAGAGCTTGGAGGATCACATCTGCCTCGAAGAAAACGCGATGGCAGCCCCATGCGTGTTCTTGGAGGACCTCACCCGCCTCGAAGAAAATGAGGTGGCAGCCCTAAGCGAGAGCTTTGAGTTTCTCACCCGCATCGAAGAAAATGCGGTGGCAGCCCCAAGCGAGAGCTTGGAGGATCTCACCTTCCTCGAAGAAAATGCAGTGGCAGCCCCAAGCGAAAGCTTGGAGGATCTCACCCGTCTCGAAGAAAACACAGTGGCAACACCAAGCATCTTGCTGAGTTCCATTCGGTGTGTAGCAGTATAAAGCCGAAGAACGTGACGGAGGACCAGATCAAGCTGAGGGCCTATCCTTTTTCACCGAAGGATGCGGCCAATGACTGGTTCTACTATCTCACTCTAGGGAGCATTGACACTTGGGTCAAGATGAAGAAAGCCTTCCTGGAGAAGTACTTCCCAGCTACCAAACTGAATAGCCTGAAGCGAACTATCAGCAACATCGAGCAGCAGTCTGGTGAATCGCTCTATGAGTATTATGAGCGGTTCAAGAAGATGATATCCAGTTTCTCCTTCCACGGCTATTTTGAGCAGGACCTCGTACTTTATTTGTACGGTGGTCTTCTTGATGAAGAGAGAAGAATGGTGAACGCTGCTTGTGGGGGGAACATCCTCAACAAGACTCTTGATGCAGCTTTTGAGATTTTTTTTGAGCTTTCTGAAGGGTCCAGGCAATTCAGTAAAAGGGCGAACATCCAATCTATGAGAGCTGCAGAATCTCAGCCCAATTCTACTCTTCTTGCTGAAATGGCTGAGATGAAGGAGATGATGAGGAGATGTATGATGAGAGGTGGCTTGCAGCAAGTCAAATCATGTGGGTTATGCTATGAAATGACGCATCCAACTGATGTATGCCCCACCCTGCAAGAACCAACTCTTGAGGTGAACGCCATTGGCGGATATGGCCCTCAAAGGCCAAAATATGACCCGTACTCCAGCACCTACAATCCAGGGTGGAGAGATCACCCAAATCTGAGATACGGGAACCAACAGAACACTTATCAAGGGCATGAGACCCGGGATTTTTAGCAGTACCCCCAGTGGCAGTTTCAAGGAGGCCAAACAGATCAAAGACCACAAGAACAGGGAGCTGCCCGCATCACCAATCTTGAGGACCAGGTCAACACACTAGCGCAGCATATGAATACTTTGGCGCAGACCGTGGGAACCATACATCAAAACATGGTTCAGTTTCAACACGAGACCAAGTCTAGCATACAGAACCTAGAGAAGCAAGTGGGGCAGATCTCCCAGACAGTTAGCAAGCTTGAAGCTAGAGTGTCACGAGCACTCCCATCTCAAACTGAGATAAATCCTAGGCAAAACGTCTACTCCATGACTTCAAGGCCCATATGGGAGCATGAAGAAAAAAAGCTGCCAACCAAAAATTACGAGAACGAACCGCGACCGCGGGCAATTTGCCGCGATCGCGGGTCTGTTGAGCAAGAGAAGGGGCAAGATGCGCCGATTAAGCGCGATCGCGGGCAGGATAGCCGCGACCACGGGGCCCCAGTGCAAGAACCACGATCGCGGGGTGAAAACCGCAATCAAACTTCGGAAAACGGGCCATCTCCACTTACATTTATGACGCGGTATGTCTACCCGAAGGGATATTTTGACATCCCAGTGCCATTCCCTGCAGCACTAGAAGATGACGAACCCATTGAGTGGCTGAAAGGAATGTTCGAGACATTCAGGAACTACAAGGTGACCCCCCAATTGAGCAAAGTGATGCATCGCTTTGCAAACTTCCTGAGGGAGCTATACAAGCTCAAGAAGGAGAAAAAGGAGCGGTCGAAGAAAAAGGTGAAAGTCAAGAAGGATGTCTCGGCTGTGATGCAAAAGAAGATCCCGAAAAAGTGTGAAGATCCCAGGATGTTTAGTGTACCCTACAAGATTGGGGAAACCGAGTTCAGCGAGACATTGCTTGATTTGGGAGCCTCAATCAATGTCCTACCACTGTTCGTCTACAACACCCTCAATGTCGGACCACTAGAAAGCACGGAGTTTGTCATCCAACTGGCTGATAACTCCATCATCATTCCAGAGGGCGTTGTGAATGACGTTTTGGTGAGCGTCGACACCCTCGTCTTCCCTGCGGACTTCTTCGTCATGAACACATGAAAACGAGGAGGACGAGTAATGCTAGGGAGGCCTTTCATGAAGACCTCCAACACAAAGATCGACGTGGGCACAGGTACGGTAAGCATGGAGTTTGACCGGAGGAAGGTAGAGCACAAGCTGGAGACCATTCAGGAGCATCCCCCAGACTCAAGAGTGAAGAGCGCGGTTGCAGGAGGCAACCCAGATTGAGAAGGATGAAGTGGTATGTCATGCCATGCCAATAACTAAGGCACTGTCCGGGAGGCTGTGATACCCCGTATTTTATAAGGTTATTTTGGGAATTTTGGAATTTTCCCGAGTACCCGTTTAGTACGTCGAATTTAATTCAGGTAGCTTGAGACATTCTGTAATGTGCTCTGTATCTGTAATATTTTTCTCAGTAAAATAAAATACAGACGACGTGCTTCGGATGTTTATACGCGTTCGCGTATGATAATTTTTATCACGGGTTAATGTCTTGCTCGTTCAAAAGCTGAATGGGCGGGAAAAAGCAAAAACGGCGACCGCTGTACAGTAACGGCGCCCGCCTTCACTGGGCCCGAGGTGTCAGGCCGTCATCTCATACTCTGGGCTCGCCAGGCTAGGAACGGCGACTGCCGTAATTACGACGCCCGCCGTAGGCAAAGTTGCGGCGCCCGCCGTGATTACCCAAAAGTCTTTAACCGTTGGTCGCCGGAGACGTCTGACAAGGCACCGATTTAGCCTCGCCACATCTCGCTTAGACCATCGCGGTGTCCACATGATCTGTGGCTATAAAAGGAAGAGGATTGGGGTCAGATTCATGCACAAATCAAGCTGAAATCCTCAAATCCTCCTCTCGCCGGAGTTTGTGCCCCTCGTCGGAATTCTGAAGCTTTCGCCGGTGTCGTTTGGTGATGTTTCCAGAAGCCCTTGTGAAGCCTTTTGGTTGCCTTTGGAGGTTGGAACCCAGGCAAGGCAAAAAGGGGTCGAAACGCGCATCATTTTGGTGAGTTTTTCTCTCGTTCTATCATCGGAGTTCTTCACGGCGACCGCCGTGTTCTTTACGGAACCCACCATGATGAACTACGGTGACCGCCTCCAAGAACAGCGACCGCCGCCAGTGCCCATAATGCCTTTGTGGCTTTGGCTTGGTTGGTCGTCGTCGTGGCGTCTTTCCTTTCGATTTCTTTCGCCGTTTTTAGATTCGTACTGTTGTTATGTCGGATCTAACTTAGGGTTTCCTTATGGGTCGATTCGAAGGAATCTGTGTGCCAAATCTGTTCCTGTGTCGAGCCCGGAATCCCGTCGTCGTTAGGCTTCGTTCAAACTCTGCGGATTAAGGCAAGTGGTGGTTCGCTCTTGCTTGTTCGTTCCATATTTACATTAATTATCAGTAGTTTATCTGAGTAATTAATTTGGAATGAATACTCTGTTTGCCTGGAAATGGTTTTGGTAAACTGTTTTGAAAATCATATAATAGGTTGTATATCTGTTAGAACAGCGCTATTATCTGTGATCGCCTTTCGGGCCTTTATGTGGAGTTATTCTGTAACTGTTATTGTGCTGTAAATGTTAGTTAGCACTGTTAGATAGGAACATTACTCGGACTTTGTCCAGTCGTTTCCTTATAATCTGGTATCGGGATGGCTCGTCTCCATCTGGTACTATTCTAAGATCATGATCGGTCTCTTTCACAAGTGTGTAGAGGCAGGACACTTAGCTGGTGTCACAAACCTTCCGGTGTACGTCACTCTCGACGAAACGTATACTAAGATGTGTCGTCCCAATGGTGGGGTACACATGTAAAAGTCTAATAATGTGATGTGTGGTTTGTAATATAAACCAGATAAGTGCTACTCGACGCACATAATTAATAAACCTTCGGCGAGTAGTGCAGCTAAGTTATAGTGCAGCTAGGAAAACTCGTCTCGACTTTGATCATAGTACGTTCTCTTTCCAATCTGGATTCGCTGTATGCGATGAGGTTGGTCGTGAACCGAAGCATCTCAGTCAACTTTTAAATCATTGTTCTATGATTCTGTAAACATTCCAGATTTGTCATATTTCCTTAAAGACTCAATCTCTTGAAGTCTCTTTTCGAGTCGATTTCTGTGAAGATTCAGTCTTCCAGAATCTTCTCTTGTGCATACCTCTTGTTCATTCCAGTAGGAGTATGATGGTTGACTATCGTCATCGGTTGTTATTTGAGAAGTGATGAGTCTAACCTAATACGACTGCTTCGAACCATTCTGCTTTATACCCTTGCTAGTCTATTCAAGTAGACTAACCCACGAACTTTGTTCTCTGCATGTGGGCTGGTGTCATCCGTTCGATTCGGCACATCAGATAGAAAGTAGCTTAGAAGATTAGAAGGACTATGGAGTCTACGGTGGTTTTTGAACGTTTTAGTTATTTCTTTAATCAGGTTGAGATCTTTTGGACAATGACTTTGGTTGTAATGTATTTTATAATACTTTCGCTATACACTGCTTTATAAGACTTCCGCTGTATTTGGTTTAAACTCTGTATTAGCATATTCGGGATTGGGTTGTAATCCCGTAACTCATGTTTCCTTGACAATGTTATGTTTTGGAATTGAATGCTTTGATCATTACGTATCATTTGTATTTCCTAAATTGTATTTAAATGGTAAAGCCTTGGGTGATCTCGGTAAGGAACACTGGGATCACTGGCGGTAATACCTTTCCAAAAAGGGTTAAGTTTTGGTGGTGTTACAGTTGTGGTATCAGAGCTAAAGGTTTTAAAACGGGTTTGGGATTTTTATAAACCATTTATCCGCTTTCAAAAATGCTTTAAAAAGGGCTCTGAATTTTCAAAGTAAAAAGAATTTAAAAACACTGTTCATAGTCATGTCTTATGGATAGTCTGATATAGTAAGCTTGCTTCTATGTCTAGAAAGACTAATTCCTTCCTCGTTATCCTATAGGAGATGGGTGCATGTCTCTCTCAGAAGAAGGGGTCGGAAGATGCCGAGATGGATTCACCGTCTCCCAAGAGGCTAGACTTCCCTATACCCTAGAGGTGCTTCGAGGTTGGAGGATCGAGCAGCCCACCTGAGGAGATCAAGCATGTGCTTCCTGAGTCGGTAGTCCTGGTGTCAAGGAATTTTGTAGTTCCTGTGACAGCGCCAGTGGAGCCACCAAGGGAGGAAGCAATGCAAGAAGATGAATCGTCTAGGTACGCGAGAGGGTACTACAATGACGATTACCAGATGGATATGATTATTGAAGGGAGCGAGGAGGAAGAGGAAGAAGAGGACCCCATAGAGGATGACCCCGAAGAGGAAGAGGACCCCATCGAAGATGATTCCGAGAAGGATACCGAGATGGACCTCAGTGGACAAAACCAGGGGTCCGATGACTTGAGGCACTTGCTGGTGGATAGTCAGGAAACGGGGATGCAATTTATTCATCCCAGTACAGAGTTACCACCTATGCAAGAGTTGTCACCAGTGCCAGAGTACGGACCCATGTCAGAAGCTGATTGGGAGACACTGTATACCGAGTACGGTATTAGGAGAAGTGACAGGGAATCTCAGTCTATCCTTACTCCAAGAAGATGGAGGTCAGAATCCGAGCTGCAGGAGATCCTCCGCCAGAGCGAGGTAATCTCTGCAGAACAACAGCGTCAGAGGGATGAGCTGATCGCCAGTACTCAGAGGAGGGTTGGGATAGGAGGGCCAGTCATGGACGACCCATACTTTACCATGACTGAGATAGGACCATGTGATTCAGGGTCAAGCAGGGCGCATAGTCCATCGTCAGATTCCGATGGAGAGCCCCGCCCGAAGAAGCCTTGCATGAGAACTCTTCCGTATAGGAAACATTTTGGGACGCCATGAGATGGATCAACGTGCCTAGAATAGTTCCCTTTTTCCTAGTATTTCCGCATGTACCATGTAAAACATTCCAGTATTGCGGCATGTACCTTGTAAAATACTACGATCTCCGAGCAATTTGGTCCTGGCACTCGGAAGATCGACTTATGCGTAGCTTGTATAATAGTTCCAGTTCATCTATAAAATACCCAATTGATCTATTTCTGAGCGATTTTGCTACATTAAGTTTATGAAATAAATATTAATGTATGAAATACTTGGAATTGGATCGGTAAACAGATGGTGAACACAAGGAACACGACTCGAGCTGGTGTTGGGACCAGTCAGGATCCCAGACCAACCGCAAAGGATGTCACTCAAGACGAGCATGAGTCTGAGTCCCGCAATCATCCTAGACGCGAAGGTCAAGATCAGACCCAAGCACCAATGAATTTTGATGCTACAACGTTAGAGGCAATTCGAGGAATGGTCATGCAAGCAATGACTGATATACTGCGACCAAGTGTGCCTCAAGCGCAAGAAGTGCCTACTCACCCACCGGTTCCGAGGTTTAAGGAGCCAGAAAACCATGCTGCCCAGGAGAATGTCGTCAGGGCTAGAGATAGCTATGGTCGCACTCTTAATACCATCACTTCCATGAGGCCCGATTGCTATAACGGGAAAGGGGAGCCAGTAGCAGTGACTCATTGGTTCTCCCATATGGAGAGGCTGTTTCAGAACGTGGAGTGTACTGAGGCCGAAAAGGTCCATATCGCTTCTCTTCAGCTGAAGGAGGAGGCTAGCGAGTGGTGGGAGAGCACAGGTTTGGCAGAGAGCCCAGTGTTGACTTGGTCGATGTTCAAGACCAAGATGGTTGATCACTTTTTCTCGTGTGCTATGAGAGAGGAGAAGCATAAAGAGTTCTTGTACCCAAAGACGGATGGTCTGAAAGTGACCGAGTTGGCATCTAAGTTCAATCATCGTTTACAGTACGCCTCTGCCGAGATTACCAGCGAGGCCCAAAAGATCTGGTACTTCCACGAGTGGATGAGCCCGGATATCAAGCCGTTAATGGTACACCACACATGCTCTACCTTGGAGCAGTATGTGGATTGTGCCTATAAGCTGGAGGTAACTCTAGAGGAGTCGACCAAGAGGCGCAACCGACATAAGTCGATGCAGAACCAGAACCAGGGAGGTGGCTTTAAGCGCCCTGTGCCACCGTCTAACTTTGCCAAGTCCGGCCGAGCTAAGACGGAGATGACGCAAGGAGGATCGACTCAGCAACCAGGGTAGACCAAGAGTTCAGTTCAGTGTTATAACTGTGGTACTGCTAGGCACAAGAGCAATGAGTGTCAGAAGGAGAAGAGGTCGTGCTTTGGGTGTGGACGTGATGGTCATCTGCAGAAGTTCTACAAGCAGGGGAAGCAGAAGGGAGTAGAGTCGCAGCAAGGGTCAGTTCATCAGAGCAACCAACCTAGGTTCAAGCCTACCGAGACTCCTAGCCCGTCAGTCCAGACGACTGCTCAGAACAGGGGAAAGGCCCCAGCTGTTTCTGGAAGTCAGGGACAACGCTTGTACGAGATGCGTGAAGCAGATGGACCCAATGCTCCAATTGCTCAAGGTACTTTATACCTTCACTCTACTTCAGTGTGCATTCTATTTGATTCTGGTGCTACGCATTCCTTTATTTCGGATAGCTGTGTTAGCAAGTTAGACTTAGTGTGCAACGATTCGTGCGACCCTTTCGTCGTTAGTCTTTGACGGAGGCTAAAGATGCACAAGCAAATGTCGTTGACTAGCCCTATCAAAGTAATTATCCTAACCAACCTACTAAACAGAGTATAGCAGACAAGTAAGGGTCGAATCCCACAGAGAAGGTGTGATATAGTATGCAAACGTAAATGACAAGTAACAAGTAACTGGGGGGGGGGGGGGGTTGTAATCAAGAGAGCAAACAAGCAAAGTAAACAAATTTGGTTTATGCAGGAAGAAAGTATGATGAGGGGAAGTAGTTCTACTAGACCGAAATCCACAATATAGAGATAGAGTTTGATCACTGAAATCTATTTTGTCCAAGTTCGTTTATTTATCCTTATAGTCGTTCCCACCCTGCTCATAAGTACTATTGATTCTCACAGTTGTCAATAGACTTATTACTATGCCAATGATAAAGCACAACTGATTCTCACACACAATTGTACGCTCGGGACCCCTATACGCACAATTGTGTTTGCCACTAGATATGCACTCGGAACCCCTATATGCAATCCTAGCAATTGATAACAAACATTCAACCTAGGTGATCAGGCTAAGAAGAACAACAAGAAATCAAGTTCGATATAACCAAGAAAATCAATCCAACATTTATAAGGATAAGAACAAGGAATATAAATCTCACAAACACATCAACTGTACTGCTTCAATCGTCTAACAGAACAAAGGGAAGTTAGTTCTCCATCAAAAGGGATGAAAAACTCTAATTAGAAAACTACGTCTGAAACAATAGTGCATCTGATGATGATGATTTGGAGGCTGTGGGAAAAGAGGTTAAATAGAGTTAACCTAAATCCCCAAGATCACAAACCATATCTTACAAGGAAAATAAAATAATAAAATAAAAGAAATCTTACTAACGCATAAAAGGAAATAAAGTAAAATAAAATAACTCTGGCCGCGAGGTCATTAAGCGCAGCCACCGCGGGGCGGTGAAGATCCACCATGGGGCGTCGAACTCTCCACCGCTGGGCGGTGGCTTCCTCTCACGCGGGCTCCATCCTTCACTGGGAGTCATCGCCGGGCCGCGGCATTGCTGACGCGGGGCGGTGAACTCCAGACTTCAGCTCTCGTCTTCTTCTCTTCTTCTGCTGCTCTCCAAATACTACCAAGTGTTGGTAGCCTTTTCCATAAATACTCCAGCAGCTCCATCTTCATCTCTAAACTCCATCTAAGCTGCAAATCCTTGGATTTCTTCACTTCTCTCCATAACATCTGGATTGCAGACTTAGCACCAAAACACATCCAAAACTCCTCCAAATCATGCTAATAGATGCTAGAAAAGGTGTATGAAATAACACCTATCAAATTCCCCCATACTTAGACCTTCACTCGTCCCGAGTAAGCTAAAGAAAAGCTCACCCTCTCAATCAACACCAAGGTCTCAGGAAGTACAAGAAAACGTGATACCAGCAAACTACAACATATCAACAATACGCCCAAGACAACCAAAACAAGTGATGCAAAAAAAATAATCTAACCTAACTCCAATCTAGCTCCTTATCGCTCCATGAGTGGCCTACCCGACAGTCCTTCTATGACTCCCTTCTTATGACGCCTCCACCAAGATATAAAGAGAAATCCTAGAATCACTCTTATTCTTTTACGCTCATCTTGCCTAGGCGCCCTTTCGGGTTTTCACCTAGCCACTCATTTCATTTTGCTAGATATCTTACCAATACTCACATCACTCCAGTCCACTTTTGCCCTGGTCTATACCAGCCGGACTACCTGCTTTTTACCTGGACCGCCCTTTCAGGTTTTCAGTCCATCCCAGGATTTTGATTGCCTTTTTATTTCTTTTTGGCTTTTTTGATTTTTTTTTTTAAAAAATAATCTGAAAACAGAAACGGAAACAACAATGCAGAAAACGAATGCAAAAATAAACTATGTACACTAGCTAGCAAGAAAGCAAGTCTATATCCCTCCCCCATACAACTGAACATTGTCCTCAATGTAGAAAAGAGAACATCAAATGATAGGGGAAAGAAGAAATAAACTCACTATGGACCGGAAGTTGGTGGTGGGTACATCCCAAAGTAGTCCCTCATATGAGCGTCCATAGTGTCCAGGCGCTCATCTATCTCTGAATGAAGCTGGGTCTGCCAATTCTGCAGACCGGTCTCTACTCTGGAAGTCCACCGATCCTGATGCGTGGAGAAAGCGTCCCATATAGCGTACATCTCATGCCAAGGTGCGACAGGTCCGTACACAGACGAATGCTCCTCGAATTGTGATGAACCGGGGTCGTCCCCCTCTACAGGATCAACAGCAAAACCACCACTAGGGCCCTCTCCATACGGAACCGAAGGAGTAACGGCAGGGGCATCATCGGTCGGCATCTGGCTATCACTATCAATCCACCAACCCGCGTATGAAGGCGAGTAGGCGAACTCTCGCGGAACAACCAAAATATGGCCCTCATAAGACGCCCAAACCAAATCACCATCCTGCCCCAGTGGCTTCATCATGGAGCACACCCTCATGTGTGCTAAATCATATACGACACAGGGGACCGGCCGAGGAATCTGCTCGCAATCAATCACGCTGGCACAGAGGAGTGTAATAAGACCACCCCCACAAATATCTCTCGGCTCGCCATCACGAATCCTCCGTAGGGAACTCAAGAAAAGAGTTGCCCAACACGGCGTAAGCTCTACCGTCCCCAGGATGCTCATAAACCACTGGAAGTCCTTCATGGGCACCTTCCCATCGTCAGCATGGCCAAAGAAATCCCTCATCATCACCTTGTGGATCAACCGCAGACACGGATTCACCAACTTAGAGTTCACCTCATGACCCTTCTTGAATGTCCTCCCTGTGGCAGCCCGCCAGAAATCCATCATCTCGGCCTCATTAAGCCCATTCGCCCACCCAGCGGTGGGGTTCTTTGTAATGCCCAGGGCCTCGTGGATCACCTTCCACGACAAAGAATAATCACGCCCATTGTAGGTGAACGTGATCTTGCGCAGAATTTTGTCATCAGACTCCTCACGGGTGAACCACCTGAACGAGGCAATGAATTGGAAGCACAACTCAGGATATGCGGAGGCTGCCTTGTTCATGAAATCCCCCAGCCCACACTGTGTCAAACACAGCGTCACACAAGCGAGCAATCCCATCTGCTCCAGAATCTGCTTGTGGAAAAATTTGGAAGCCACCACTCTCCTCTCCTTCACAATGTCGTACAGCTCACTCTCATCCCTACTCGTTGATGCTTTCTTCTTGCCTTTCGAAGCCATAAGTGAAGAATGGGAATGCTCAAATCAAAAGGCAGCAAAGAATACTCACAATCAAGCAAACACAATGTTCTGGAGAGACTCAGCGCGGGGCGGCGGCGTCGCGGTGAGATACTGAGAACAGGCACCGGGTCGCGGCGAGGTCGGCGCGGGGCGGTAGTAACAGGAACGCGAAGCGGTGGCAGCGCGAGGCGGAGCTAAAGCGAGGTGGGACTACAGCAGTGCGGTGGGGTTGTGTTTGGGCTTGGTTGTGAGGCTAGACTCCAAATGGGGGATTTGGGGCTAGAGTATGCTCAAGGTCGAGAGGGGAAAGTAGAATAGGAGTTTGAGGGGGCGCTGGGAATTATAAGTGTGGGGTGAAGTGGGGTTAGGTCAAGGAAGGGTAAGGTGAATAGAAAGGGATGATGGGCCGGTCATGTACCATGGCCCCTAAGAGAAATCTTGGCCCATAAAGAAGCCCAATCCATCAAAACCTTAGTGACCTCTTAAGAATAAAGCTTTTACTCACCCGTTTAAGGTTTTTTCGGGGCCCATAATTCTTGCTTTTTTTAAAAAAAAAAAATTGAGAATCGATACCTGACCTTCACCGCGGGGCGGTGAGCTCCACCGCGAGGCGGTAGGAAGGCGCCGCGGGGCGGTGAGAATGGTTGGGCACCTCATCTCTTCTCGGTTTACTTTCGTACCTGAAATATGAGTAACAGGCGGACGAAACAAAGCAAAATAAACTACGAAAATAATCTAATAAAAAGAAAAATCAAAGAAAAACTAACACGAGTTGCCTCCCGGACAGCGCCTTGGTTATCGTCATTGGCTCGACGTACTGCAGATCAACTACCATCTCGAATAGGATCCTTTCGGAATCCTCCAACTCGTCTCTTCCTGTGGAGACCTATCATGGAAAGGTTTGAACCTTAGATCATGTTCCTTCTTCGCCACCCACTCCATGTTCATTCTCTTTGGAGTGTCGCCCTCATACATTATCAATATGCAATTCATGCAAATCATGCAACTCAATAGATCCATCAGGAGTGGGGCACTCAACTACGGTCTCTACGACATCAATTTTAACATTTATATGCGCAGAATTATCAATATCATTAATGCAGAGAGGAGCGGGTAATTCAATGGAATTGGCATTATGAATATCATGTCGGAAAATTATTCCATCAAATTCCATAGTCAGGGTACCACTATCGACATCAATCTTAGTCATGGAAGTTTTCATAAAAGGTCGCCCTAGCATAATAGGGGCAACTTGTTCATCATAATCCATATCCATAACAAAGAAATCAGCAGGGAATATCAGAGGACCTATCCTAACAAGGACATCTTCTACAATACCCTTAGGGGGTACACAAGAACCATCAGCAAGTTGTATAACAATATTAGACTCACGCAATGGTCCTAATTCCCATTTCTCAAGTAAAGAATAAGGTAAGACATTAATTGAGGCACCCAAATCAAGCAGGGCCTTCTCAAAATCATGCTCACCTATAGTGATAGGAATCGTAAAAGTACCTGGATCCTTGCATTTTGCAGGTAGACGCTTCTGAACTACCGCTGACACTTGTTCACCCACTAGACTCTTCTTCTGAGTCTTTTGCCTTTGGGCCTTCTTCATCGTGCATAGCTCCTTTAAGAACTTGGCATATCGCGGGATAGCCTTAATAAGCTTCAGCAGGGGAATGTTCACCTCACAGTTTTGGAATGTCTCGAACAAGTCTCTGTCGTCGACAACTCTTCTAGCCTTTAGCGCCTCAGGAAAAGGTGTTGGGGGCTTCTCTAAACCTAGAGGAGGGAACACTGGATGAACGTAGTTATCAATATAGGTGTCGTCAGTGGGAACAGATTTTCGAGGATCAGGTCGCGGCGAGCCCACCGCGGGGCGTAAGTGATCGCCGCGGGGCGGTGGGGTCGCGGTGTCTTTTCTAAGCACAGACACCGGGTCGCGGTGAGGGTCGCCGCGGGGCGGTGGGGTCGCGGTGATATCGACGCGGGGCGTGTCGGTGATTTCCTTTTTCTCGGGAATTTTGTTCTCCTCTTCAGCAATGGGAGAAATAACCTTCTTACCACTTCTCAGCGTGATAGCACTCACGTTTTCTCTGGGATTCACAGTGGTCTGGGATGGCAGGGAGTTTGAGGCCCTCTGGTTGATTTTGGTCACCTCATCAGCTAACTGGCCAATCTGCCTCTCCATGTTCTTGATACTCGACTCAGTAGCCTGCACATGTGTAGCAAAGTGCTGAGTCAAAGTCTTCAGCATATCCTCAATAGAGGCTCCACAAGTTTGGCCCTGAGGCCTCTGTTGGTACTGAGCTCGTTGCTGGTACTGTTGTTGCTGAGCCGACTGCTGACCACCCTGAGGGTCACTCCATCTGAATCATGGGTGATCACGGCCTCTCTGGTTGTAATTCGGTTGTCCACCATACTGTTGTCTAGGAGCACCGTAGCCTCCTACAACATTGACTTCGGCAACACCATCCTCTTACAGCTTAGGACAAGCCTCGGTGTGGTGGGCCTGATTAGAGCAAAGACCGTATGCTCTGGCGTGTTGAGGGGCATTCTGATTTGCTATCTTCATAACTATCTCCTTCAACTCGGCCAACTCAGTCAACACCGGGCTTGGTCCTGCAGGGGTCACAACATTGACTGCCTTCCTCTGGTATGTCTTCCCGAAATTCTGGGTGCTCTCACTCATTTCCTGGAGTCTATTCATGGCGTCATCCGGTGTCAGGTTCAGAATACTTCCACCGCATGCAGCATCAACCATTCTTCTTTCTTGATCCAGCAGACCATTGTGCAAATAGAGAATAAGATCTTGCTTGGCATACCCATGGAATGGGCAGCTGGAACAAAGCCTCTTGTACCTCTCCAAATAATCATAAAGTGTTTCATCACCAGCCTGCTCGATGTTGGCAATTGCCTTTTTCAAAGCATTCGCCTTCTTCGTGGGAAAATATTTATCCAGGAACACTTTGTGCAGCTTCGTCCATGTATCTATGGTTCCTGGCGGCAGGTGATAGTACCAATCACTCGCAGAGTCGAGTAGAGAAAAACCAAAAGCTCTCATCTTAATTTGGTCTTCGGTCACGTTCCTGGGCTTCATAGTCATGCAGACATTGTGGAACTTGCCCAGGTGAGAAATCGGATCCTCTCCACTCAGACCGTGGAATTTAGGGAGGTAAGCAACAACTCTTGACTTCAATTCAAAGTTCACCCCTTCTCCTAGTGCAGGGATGATGACAGCTAGGGGTTGAGCCCCAATATTCGGCTCAGTAAGCTCTCTCAGAGTTCCAGTTCTAGCCATTGCAACAGCTGGGGTAGTAGCAGTCTCAACGTTCTCGGTCGAAACGGTTTCGACCTCTTCTTCCTCTCCTCTTTGATTGTGCAGACTTCCAAGAAAAGATCTTTCAATCTCTGGATCCAAAGATAGAAGGGGAGAGTCAGTACTACGGGTGTCGACCATAAGATAGGTCTCCACCAACAATCAATCACGAAAACACACAACAAACAAAAACCTTCCCCGGCAACGACGCCAAATTTGACGGAGGCTAAAGATGCACAAGCAAATGTCGTTGACTAGCCCTATCAAAGTAATTATCCTAACCAACCTACTAAACAGAGTATAGCAGACAAGTAAGGGTCGAATCCCACAGAGAAGGTGTGATATAGTATGCAAACGTAAATGACAAGTAACAAGTAACTGGGGGGGGGGGGGGGGGAGGGTTGTAATCAAGAGAGCAAACAAGCAAAGTAAACAAATTTGGTTTATGCAGGAAGAAAGTATGATGAGGGGAAGTAGTTCTACTAGACCGAAATCCACAATACAGAGATAGAGTTTGATCACTGAAATCTATTTTGTCCAAGTTCGTTTATTTATCCTTATAGTCGTTCCCACCCTGCTCGTAAGTACTATTGATTCTCACAGTTGTCAATAGACTTATTACTATGCCAATGATAAATCACAACTGATTCTCACACACAATTGTACGCTCGGGACCCCTATACGCACAATTGTGTTTGCCACTAGATATGCACTCGGAACCCCTATATGCAATCCTAACAATTGATAACAAGCATTCAACCTAGGTGATCAGGCTAAGAAGAACAACAAGAAATCAAGTTCGATATAACCAAGAAAATCAATCCAACATTTATAAGGATAATAACAAGGAATAGAAATCTCACAAACACATCAACTGTACTGCTTCAATCGTCTAACAGAACAAAGGGAAGTTAGTTCTCCATGAAAGGGGATGAAAAACTCTAATTAGAAAACTACGTCTGAAACAATAGTGCGGGATGACGATGATTTGGAGGCTGTGGGAAAAGAGGTTAAATAGAGTTAACCTAAATCCCCAAGATCACAAACCATATCTTACAAGGAAAATAAAATAATAAAATAAAGGAAATCTGACTAATGCATAAAAGGAAATAAAGTAAAATAAAATAACTCTGGCCGCGAGGTCATTAAGCACAGCCACCGCGGGGCGGTGAAGATCCACCGCGGGGCATCGAACTCTCCACCGCTGGGCGGTGGCTTCCTCTCACGCGGGCTCCATCCTTCACTGGGAGTCATCGCTGGGCCGCGGCATTGCTGACGCGGGGCGGTGAACTCCAGACTTCAGCTCTCGTCTTCTTCTCTTCTTCTGCTGCTCTCCAAATACTACCAAGTGTTGGTAGCCTTTTCCATAAATACTCCAACAGCTCCATCTTCATCTCTAAACTCCATCTAAGCTGCAAATCCTTGGATTTCTTCACTTCTCTCCATAACATCTGGATTGCAGACTTAGCACCAAAACACATCCAAAGCTCCTCCAAATCATGCTAATAGATGCTAGAAAAGGTGTATGAAATAACACCTATCAGTCTTCCTAATGGAGAACGTTTGGTGGGAACCAAGCATCTGTCCGACTTTCCAATTACCATTCTGGGTAAGGAATTCGAGGCAGATCTAATCTGCATAGCCATGACTCCATACGACATTATCCTAGGTATGGATTGGCTGATGCATCACAAGGCGGTGATCGACTTCAGTTCAAGAATGGTGGTGGTGTCATCTGGGGGCCAGTTCGTGTGCAAGTTCAAAGGTCGGAATGACGCTGATAACGACAAGCTCATCAATGTGATGGCTGCGTTTAAGCTACTACGACAAGGATGTGTCGGGTACCTTTGCTACTTGGATTCGCCCGTGAAGGATGGACCTGAGGTTCTTGATATTCCTGTAGTTAGGGAGTTTTCGGATGTCTTTTCGGAAGAAATTCCTGGATTACCCCCGAACCGTGACGTAGAGTTTTCAATTGATCTTGAGCCTGGTACGGCGCCGATTTCCAAATCACCGTATCGGATGGCTCCAGCTGAGATGCAAGAATTGAAGAATCAACTTGAAGATCTTCTTGACAAAGGTTATGTCAGGCCGAGTGCATCGCCGTGGGGTGCTCCGGTATTGTTCGTCAAAAAGAAGGACGGATCGTTCCGACTTTGTATCGACTACCGAGAGTTGAACAAGGTGACGATCAAGAACAAGTATCCTTTGCCTAGGATTGATGACCTGTTGGACCAGTTGCAGGGAGCAAAGGTTTTCTTCAAGATCGACCTGAGATCTGGATATCATCAACTCAGGATTCATGAGTAGAACATTCCTAGAACTGCATTCAGGACCAGATATGGTCATTACGAGTTCGTAGTGATGCCTTTTGGGCTTACAAATGCTCCAGTTGTCTTTATGGATTTGATGAACCGATGTTTTCACCAGTACTTGGATAAGTTCATGGTGGTCTTCATCGACGACATTCTGATCTATTCTCCGAATGAAGAAGTCCACGAGGAACATCTACGGATTGCCTTGTCAATCCTTAGACAACATCAGATTTTTGCTAAATTGTCTAAATGTGAATTCTGGATAAAGGAAGTGGCTTTCTTAGGCCACGTGATCAATAAAAATGGGGTTATGGTTGATCCCCAAAAGATTGAAGCGGTGGCTAATTGGACACAACCCTAGAACGTGAAGGAGGTGCGCAGTTTTCTTGGGCTTGTCGGGTATTATAGACGGTTCGTGGAGGGGTTTTCAAAGACCGCTCTACCTATGACCAATCTACTCCGCAAGGTTCACAAGAAGTTTGTCTGGAATGACAAGTGCGAGGCCAGTTTCCAGGAGTTGAAACGACGGCTGACCTCGGCACCCGTGTTAGCACTCCCAAAAGGGAACGACGATTATGTGGTCTATAGTGATGCTTCAAAGTGTGGTCTTGGTTGTGTGTTGATGCAGAGGGGCAGAGTCATTGCTTACGCATCTAGACAACTCAAGACTTACGAAGAAAACTATCCGACCTATGATCTTGAGTTAGCAGCGGTTGTCTTTGCGCTGAAGATTTGGAGGCATTACCTCTACGGTATAAGATGCCAAGTCTTCACTGACCACAAAAGTCTCAAGTATATATTTACTCAAAAGGAGCTAAATATGAGACAACGCCGCTGGCTAGAGTTGCTCAAGGACTACGACATGGAGTTGTTGTATCATCCGGGCAAGGCTAATGTAGTAGCTGATGCACTAAGCCGGAAGACAACGCACGAGACTGTAGTTTCTCTACTTACTGCTCAAACCAAGCTAAACCAAGAGTCATGCGACATTGAAGTCTTGTATGACCAGCGTAAAGGATACCTGAGTATGATGGAAATTCAGGCTACACTGCTGGATCAGATCAAAGAAAAGCAAGTCGATGACATCATCTTGGTGAAGTTAAGCAGTGAAGTGATGGATGGGAAAGCTCCCAGTTTTGTGATTCAGGATGATGGAACACTTTGGTTTTAGGATCGGATCTGTGTGCCTGACACAGAAGGTCTTCGTCAATTGGTGATGAGAGAAGCTCATTCATCTGCTTATTCTGTGCATCTTGGCTCTAGCAAGATGTACAAGGATCTCAGGAAGAAGTTTTGGTGGCCAAACATGAAGTGGGACGTAGCAGACTTTGTGGCAAAGTGCTTAACTTGCCAGAAGGTCAAGATCGAACACCGCAGGCCAGGTGGTGAGTTGCTACCTCTCCTAGTGCCAGAATGGAAATGGGAGGACATCGCCATGGACTTCGTCACTGGGCTACCCAAGACTCGAAGTCAGAGAAATGCTATTTGGGTAATTGTGGATAGGCTTATGAAGAGTGCTCATTTCATAGCCATCAAGACCACATGGGAAACCCAAAAGTTAGCAGAAGTCTACCAAAAGGAGATTGTCCGTTTATATGGCATTCCTAAGACCATTGTATCGGATCGAGATGGCCGTTTCATGTCAAGGTTCTGGCAGGAACTTCATAAGGCTATGGGAACCGAGTTGAGGTTCAGCACCGCGTTTCATCCTCAGACAGATGGTCAGTCTAAAAGGACCATCCAGACCATGGAGGATATGCTTAGAGCTTGTGTACTCGATCGTCCGACTAGCTGGGAGGACAACTTGAGTCTGATTGAGTTCACGTACAACAATAGCTGGCATGCTACAATTAAGATGGCTCTGTTTGAAGCTTTGTATGGTCGGAGATGCAGATCTCCAATTTGTTGGGATGATAATGCCGACAAAATTCTGCTTGGACCAAAGTTGGTCGAAAGGACGGCTTCAGAGTCGACAGAAGTCCTACACAGATCGGAAGCGCAGGACTGTCGAGTTCGAGGTCGGTGACAAGGTTTTTATCAAGGTATCGCCATCCAAAGGAGTTTTCAGATTTGGTAAGCGTGGGAAGCTTAACCCTCGCTACGTGGGACCATTCGAGATTCTGGATAGAGTAGGATCTCTAGCGTACCGCTTGGCGTTGCCGCCATCGGCTCATCCAGTGCATAATGTGTTCCACGTATCTCTGCTCAGAAAGTATGTGCCAGATGAGTCTCATGTGCTGAGCTATGAGAAAATCGAGATTCAAGCTAATGGTACTTATGAGGAGATGCCCGTGCGCATTTTGGAGCGTCGTGAGAAGCAGCTGCGTAGCAAGATCGTACCGTTGGTACGGATTCAGTGGTCCAAGTCTGGATCGGAGGAAGTTACATGGGAAACGTGGGAAACCGAGTTAGATATGCTCAGGCGTTCTCCCGAGTTATTTTCGACCTAAGTTTCGGGGTCGAAACTTCTTTTAAGGGGGAGGAGATGTGATACCCCGTATTTTGTAAGGTTATTTTGGGAATTTTGGAATTTTCCCGAGTACCCGTTTAGTACGTCGAATTTAATTCAGGTAGCTTGAGACATTCTGTAATGTGCTCTGTATCTGTAATATTTTTCTCAGTAAAATAAAATACAGACGACGTGCTTCGGATGTTTATACGCGTTCGCGTATGATAATTTTTATCCCGGGTTAATGTCTTGCTCGTTCAAAAGCTGAATGGGTGGGAAAAGGCAAAAACGGCGACCGTCGTACAATAACGGCGCCCGCCGTCGCTGGGCCCGAGGTGTCAGGCCGTCGTCTCCTACTCTGGGCTCGCCAGGCTAGGAACGGCGACCGCCGTAATTACGGCGCCCGCCGTAGGCAAAGTTGCGGCGCCCGCCGTGATTACCCAAAAGTCTTTAACCGTTGGTCGCCGGAGACGTCTGACAAGGCGCCGATTTAGCCTCGCCACGTCTCGCTTAGACCATCACGGTGTCCACATGATCTGTGGCTATAAAAGGAAGAGGATTGGGGTCAGACTCATGCACAAATCAAGCTGAAATCCTCAAATCCTCCTCTCGCCGGAGTTTGTGCCCCTCGCCGGAATTCTGAAGCTTTCGCCGGTGTCGTTTGGTGGTGTTTCCAGAAGCCCTTGTTAAGCCTTTTGGTTGCCTTTGGAGGTTGGAACCCAGGCAAGGCAAAAAGGGGTCGAAACGCACATCATTTTGGTGAGTTTTTCTCTCGTTCTATCGTCGGAGTTTTTCACAGCGACCGTCGTGTTCTTTACGGCGCCCGCCGTGATGAACTGCGGTGACCGCCGCCAAGAACAGCGACCGCCGCTAGTGCCCAGAATGCCTTTGTGGATTTGGCTTGGTTGGTCGTCATCGTGGCGTCTTTCCTTTCGATTTCTTTCGCCGTTTTTAGATTCGTACTATTGTTATGTCGGATCTAACTTAGGGTTTCCTTATGGGTCGATTCGAAGGAATCTGTGTGCCAGATTTGTTCCTGTGTCGAGCCCGAAATCCCATCGTCGTTAGGCTTCGTTCAAACTCTGCGGATTAAGGCAAGTGGTGGTTCGCTCTTGCTCGTTCGTTCCATATTTATATTAATTATCAGTAGTTTATCTGAGTAATTAATTTGGAATGAATACTCTGTTTGTCTGGAAATGGTTTTGGTAAACTATTTTGAAAATCATATAATAGGTTGTATATCTGTTAGAACAGCGCTATTATCTATGATCGCCTTTTGGGCCTTTATGTGGAGTTATTCTGTAACTGTTATTGTGCTGTAACTGTTAGTTAACACTGTTAGATAGGAACGTTACTCGGACTATGTCCAGTCGTTTCTTCATAATCTGGTATCGGGATGGCTTGTCTCCATCTGATACTATTCTAAGATCATGATCGGTCTCTTTCACAAGTGTGTAGAGGCAGGACACTTAGCTGGTGTCACAAACCTTTCGGTGTACGTCACTCTCGACGAAACGTATACTAAGATGTGTCTTCCCAATGGTGGGGTACACATGTAAAAGTCTAATAATGTGATGTGTGGTTTGTAATATAAACCAGATAAGTGCTACTCGACGCACATAATTAATAAACCTTCGGCGAGTAGTGCAGCTAAGTTATAGTGGAGCTAGGAAAACTCGTCTCGACTTTGATCATAGTACGTTCTCTTTCCAATCTGGATTCGCTGTATGCGATGAGGTTGGTCGTGAACCGAAGCATCTCAGTCAACTTTTAAATCATTGTTGTATGATTCTGTAAACATTCCAGATTTGTCATATTTCCTTAAAGACTCAATCTCTTGGAGTCTCTTTTCGAGTCGATTTCTGTGAAGATTCAGTCCTCCAAAATCTTCTCTTGTGCATACCTCTTGTTCATTCCAGTAGGAGTATGATGGTTGACTATCGTCATCGGTTGTTATTCGAGAAGCGATGAGTCTAACCTAATACGACTGCTTCGAACCATTCTGCTTTATACCCTTGCTAGTCTATTCAAGTAGACTAACCCATGAACTTTGTTCTCTGCATGTGGGCTGGTGTCATCCGTTCGATTCGGCACATCAGATAGAAAGTAGCTCAGAAGATTAGAAGGACTATGGAGTCGACGGTGGTTTTTGAACGTTTTAGTTATTTCTTTAATCAGGTTGAGATCTTTTGGACAATGACTTTGGTTGTAATGTGTTTTATAATACTTCCGCTGTACACTACTTTATAAGACTTTCGATGTATTTGGTTTAAACTCTGTGTTAGCCTATTCGGGATTGGGTTGTAATCTCGTAACTCATGTTTCCTTGACAATGTTATGTTTTGGAATTGAATGCTTTTATCATTACATATCATTTGTATTTCCTAAATTATATTTAAATGGTAAAGCCTTGGGTGATCTCGGTAAGGAACACTAGGGTCACTGGAGGTAATACCTTTCCAAAAGGGTTAAGTTTTAGGGGTGTTACAGATGCAACCCGATGTATGTATCTTTTCCTTTGTCTTTCTTTCTTCGTTTTGCATTATTTTTTGGTGTGTTTTTGCTTTGTGTTTGTTTTTCGTTTTTGCTCCTGACTAACCTGCAGGGAAGAGACCCATGCTCATTGAAGAAGGTGTTTCCACACCAATGTAAGTATCTCCTGTCCCTGTACTAGTCACCCCCGTGAAAACCTTAAACGTGGGGGCAAAAAAAAAAGTTTATTAAAAAAAAAATAAAAAAAATTGTTGTTGTACGAGTATGAGCTGTCCCGCAGTACCATGGAGAGGGGTGCGCATGTTGCCAACGGAGGAAGTTTTCGCTACACAAATTTTTGGCAACGATGGCGGCCCCACAGTCGACATCTGCGAAGGAAGACCACTCATGGCCCACTCCCCGTTCATATGGCCCATTTTTGGTGGTATTTGAAGGCCGTACAACCCCGTTATCATTGTTCAACCACTACTCACCAAGTGGTACCTTATGGTTGCACGGTAGAAGATGATGCTGGAATTGATGAGGCACCCGCCCAACACCAGAGACCTGGGCATTTATTGAGAAGACCGCCAACAACAACGGAAGTGTCCAAGCCAACTCAGCGACATTTGTGAGCTTATCCCTTCTTTTCCCTGTGCTTTATTCTTTTGTCTTTCATTACATTGAGGACAATGCAATGTTTAAGCATGGGGGAGGGTTTTATATTTCCTATGTCGCTGAGGAGAAAAATAAAAAGAGCCAAAAATTGGAACAAAAGGCTAAAATTGAAATCCTGGTATAGGTCGAAAACCCAAAAGGGTGGCCTAGGTAATAAGCAGGTGGCTTGGACCAGCATTACGCTGGGGTAAAAAAATGGTCTAGAGTGATGTGAGTTATATTGTGAACACATCTATGAAAAAAAAAATGAGTGGCTTGGTGAAAACCCGAAAGGGCGCCTTGGCAAAATGAGTGAAAAGAAGAAGAGTGAATTTTAGGAATCCTCATTTTGGCGTGGCGACATAAGAAGAGGTGATATAAGGAGGATTCGGGTAGGTCACTCTGGGAGGCATAAGGAGTCATATATGGAGGCTAGGATTAGAGGTTACTCACACCATTGGATGTCCGGGTTAAGCTTAGGGGAAGTACTCTGCTTGCCCCTTAAGCTTGTTGAGTTATGGATGTGTCGTGAATGAGATTGGTGCCAGGAGCTTGGCATGGGTTATGTGACTCTTAGTTGGAGGACATGCTTCCTGAGATCTTGGGTGTTGCATTGGAGGGTAAATTCTTTATTAGTTTACTCGAGGACGAGCAAAGGTCTAAGCATGGGGGAGTTTGATAAGCACTACTTTGTAGGGCTTAACTAAGAGTTATTAGAGGGTTTTATTGGTGCCATTCAGGTAGATTTAGACACATTCTTGTGCATGGCGTTTGGGGCGAAGTCTGGTGTTTTTGGAGGTGTTTGAGTTGTTTTGGATATCATAGGAGACACTGAGGAAGGAATCCACCAAAAGAAGAGGCCAAGGAACTGAAGACGAGAGGTTAGGAGGCGAAGCCAAGGAGTGAAGGCCGAGCATTAACCGCAACCGCGGGCAAGGGTGCCGCGATCGCGGTTCCTCGGGCAAGTCGAGAGTTTTCCGCAAGCGCGGAGGAATGTGAAGAGCGCGGAGCCACAAGAGGCCGCGATCGCGGTAAATGGGCCGCGATCGCGGGTCGTCGACGCTGGAAGTTCTGACTTTTCCCGAGTCTATCTTTTCTAATTTCTTTTCTTATTTTTTTCATATTATTTCGTTTCTTTTCTTATTGGGCTAGGTCATTTGTTAGAGGCCCTATATATACTCTCTTTAGTATTAGGTTTTGGGAGTTTGTTGTTTTTGGAGAATTTCAATTCATCGTTGCCACTTTTCATACCTTTGGAGTTCATCATGTTTATGAGGAGCTAAGCCTCTTTTGCTTAGTCCGGTAATGGAAGCATAAGTTTATTCATCTGGTTGTGAGGTTTTGTTCCTATCTATCTTATCCTATTGAGTTATATCTTTTCTCTTGAGCCAATTCTTATTTGGATGTTTGTTGGTTTATCTAGATTGATCACCTAGGTTTATTGCTTTCATTCATATTGCTAATACTAGGGAACTATTGGGCTAACGCTCTAGTTCGAGTAGCGAGCATAGATTCTTATCTACCACTGTGGAATTTATCTATGTAGGGAATTGATTACATGTTGAATGCTTCTGGTTGAAGTGTTATGTGTATCCTGGTTAATTCTTATGTTCATTGCTGCTTTTGGGTTGAATCACTAGTGGTGCTAGGGTTATTCATTGGTAAGGGTTCTTAGGGATGGTTTCCCTATTAATCTACACAAGATCAGGACATGAATAACCGAATAGGAAGATAGGGCATAATCAAGGAACAACCTTTGAATGACTTATGTGGACATTACTTGGCAAAGTGTTTTCTCTCTTTGATATTTTCATCATATACTTAGCTGTGTTTGACTTAATTGTGACCAATCAACCTACAATCCCCCCCTTCTTGTTACTATTGCATGCGAACAACACATAGATTAATCCCTTCCTCTCTGTGGATTCGACCCCTGCTTATCCTAACTACTTGTTTAGGTTTTGCTAGGATTTTATTTGATTGATTAGGTGATACGACTCAAGCCTGTTATCAGCAACACCAAGCGAGAACTTGGAGGATCTGACCCGCCTTGCAGAAAATGCGATGGCAGCCCCAAGCGAGACCTTGGAGGATCTCACCCGCCTCGAAGAGAACGTGGTGGCAACCCCAAGCAAAAGCTAAGAGGATCTCACTCACCTCGTAGTAAACGCAGTGGCAGCCCCAAGCGAGAGCTTGGAGGATCTCACCTGCCTCGAAGAAAATGCAGTGGGAGCCCTAAGTGAGAGCTTGGAGTATCTCACCCGCCTAGAATAAAACGTGGTGGCAACCCCAAGCAAGAGCTTGGAGGATCTCACCTGCCTCGACGAAAACGCGATGGCAGCCCCAAGCGAGTGCTTTGAGGATCTCACCCACCTTGAAGAGAACGCGGTGGCAGGCCCAAGCGAGAGCTTGGAGGATCACACCCGCCTTGAAGAGAACACATATTAAGAAAAAATGGCCACTGCGCAGGTTGTAATTTATTCACTGTACATGTATACAAATCTCTTACCTCTTACATAACGCGTGATTCCTCTTCTAACATGTTATTTTTCACGTCGTGGTGAGGGAAACATGACTCATCTCGTAGTTTTAGCGCGCCATCATGAGCTCCCTTGAACCGAAATCACCCGGGCATGACATGGTTTTGCTTGCTCCCCTCAATGATAACCAAGTCATCCAAAGTGAGGAAATTCCCCACGGACGGCGCCAGTGATGGTTCCCACGTTTATTGAGTCAATGAAATATAAATCTATTCGACATTTGCTATCAAAAGGGCGTGACCACCTTCTTCTTTATTGCATCTTGAGAGATTCAATTTTAGATTATAAATCAATGAGTTGATTACACGAGAACCAACCACAGACCTTCAATCGTAAACTGACAAATTGAGACTCGGATCAAAGATCCTCTCAAATGAAATGATGAAGACCTATTTATAGAAGAAGCTAGCTTCAAAGCTAAGCGAACCCTCTAGGCTAAGTTTCCTAAGAGGTAAAGTCCAATTGGGCTTGTTATGCTGACTCACCAGATTGTATCAGCTACTTGTATCACCTACATGCATCAACTACTTGCATCACCAGCATGCATCAGCTATTTGTATCACCAGCATGCATCAGCTACTTGCATCACCAGCATACATCAACTACTTGCCTCACCAGCATGTGTCAGCTACTTGTATCACCAGCATGCATCTTCTATTTGTATCACTACCTAGGTTGAGCAACCAGTTTGATCAAGCTTCACGTTTTTTTTGGCGAGGCGTCGGGTGTTAGATGATGTAGCCTGAAAGAACGTGATGAATTGATACGACGAGTGCTAATTTTGCAAAACATAGTTGATGCATGTTGACTCACCAGCTTTTATCAGCTACTTGTATCACCTGCATGCATCAACTACTTGCATCACCAACATGCATAAGCTATTTGCATCACCAGCATGCATAAGCTACTTGCATCACCAGCATGCATCAACTACTTGTATCACCAGCATGTATCAGCTACTTGTATCACCAGCATGCATCAACTATTTATATCACTACCTAGGTTGAGCAACCAGTTTGATCAGGCTTCACGTTTGCTTTGGCGAGGCGTCAGGTGTCAGACGATGTAGCTTGAAAGAACGTGATGAATTGAGACGAAGAGTGCTAATTCTGCAAAAAATAGCACGTTCCATCAATGCCTACTTCTGGGCTTACCACCACTACCTCCTGTCCCCCGTGTTCGGTGCTTATTTGCTTATGTAATTTTATTTTTAATCCATTTTCTCTTTTCATTTCCTTTTTTTGCTTATTATGTTTTTGTCTTCCTAAGTGCACCCGTCGTTCCGTATTATTTATCGGCCTGCCATTATGATTTGGTGATGTGATGTGGTTTCCCTTGTTTTTTTCCCAATGTTGTGTCTCCACATACATGGGGCGTTGTCTTTTCCCTATTGTTTCAAATGCTTCTGGTGCAGCCTTTCGTATTCTCATCGTTATGTTGTCCTTTTTTAGTGTTTAGTGTGTTTCGCTGCGATGGCTCGGGGAATGGCTTCTCCTACGTTGATATTTCGTGTTGTGATGAGGCGATAAAAAGGTGGTTTTGCACCCGGGAGAACTACCCCGCTGACGGAGGCTAAAGATGCACAAGCAAATATCGTTGACTAGCCCTATCAAAGTAATTATCCTAACCAACCTACTAAACAGAGTATAGCAGACAAGTAAGGGTCGAATCCCACAGAGAAGGTGTGATGTAGTATGCAAACGTAAATGACAAGTAACTGGAGGGGGTTTTGTAATCAAGAGAGCAAACAAGCAAAGTAAACAAATTTGGTTTATGCAGGAAGAAAGTATAATGAGGGGGAGTAGTTCCACTAGACCGAAATCCACAATACAGAGATAGAGTTTGATCACTGAAATCTATTTTGTCCAAGTTCGTTTATTTATCCTTATAGTCGTTCCCACCCTGCTCGTAAGTACTATTGATTCTCACAGTTGTCAATAGACTTATTACTATGCCAATGATAAAGCACAACTGATTCTCACAGTTGTCAGCGTACTTTAGCACCAACACAGCAATAGTAATGCACACAAGGATATAGGATACATGCAAGTAGAAAGACGTACAAGTACTCACTCCCCTACTTAACATGCAATTGATTCTCATACACAATTGTACGCTCGGGACCCCTATACGCACAATTGTGTTTGCCACTAGATATGCACTCGGAACCCCTATATGCAATCTTAGCAATTGATAACAAGCATTCAACCTAGGTGATCAGGCTAAGAAGAACAACAAGAAATCAAGTTCGATATAACCAAGAAAATCAATCCAACATTTATAAGGATAAGAACAAGGAATAGAAATCTCACAAACACATCAATGCACTGCTTCAATCGTCTAGCAGAACAAAGGGAAGTTAGTTCTCCATCAAAGGGGATGAAAAACTCTAATTAGAAAACTACGTCTGAAACAATAGTGCGTCTGATGATGATGATTTGGAGGCTGTGAGAAAAGAGGTTAAATAGAGTTAACTTAAATCCCCAAGATCACAAACCATATCTTATAAGGAAATAAAATAATAAAATAAAGGAAATCTGACTAATGCATAAAAGGAAATAAAGTAAAATAAAATAACTCTGGCCGCGAGGTCATTAAGCACAGCCACCGCGGGGCGGTGAAGATCCACCGCAGGGCGTCGAACTCTCCACCGCTGGGCGGTGGCTTCCTCTCACGCAGGCTCCATCCTTCATTGGGAGTCATCGCCGGGCCGCGGCATTGCTGACGCGGGGCGGTGAACTCCAGACTTCAGCTCTCGTCTTCTTCTCTTCTTCTGCTGCTCTCCAAATACTACCAAGTGTTGGTAGCCTTCTCCATAAATACTCCAACAGCTCCATCTTCATCTCTAAACTCCATCTAAGCTGCAAATCCTTGAATTTCTTCACTTCTCTCCATAACATCTGGATCGCAGACTTAGCACCAAAACACATCCAAAACTCCTCCAAATCATGCTAATAGATGCTAGAAAAGGTGTATGAAATAACACCTATCAAATTCTCCCATACTTAGACCTTCACTCGTCCTGAGTAAACTAAAGAAAAGCTCACCCTCTCAATCAACACCAAGGCCTCAGGAAGTACAAGAAAACGTGACACCAGCAAACTACAACATATCAACAATACGCCCAAGACAACCAAAACAAGTGATGCAAAAATAATCTAACCTAACTCCAATCTAGCTCCTTATCACTCCATGAGTGGCCTACACGACAGTCCTTCTATGACTCCTTTCTTATGACGCCTCCACCAAGATATAAAGAAAAATCCTAGAATCACTCTTATTCTTTTACGCTCATCTTGCCTAGGCGCCCTTTCGGGTTTTCACCTAGCCACTCATTTCATTTTGCTAGATATCTCACAAATACTCACATCACTCTAGTCCAATCTTGCCCTGATCTAATACCAGCCGGACTACCTGCTTTTTACCTGAACCGTCTTTTCGGGTTTTCAGTCCATCCCAGGATTTTGATTGCCTTTTTACTTCTTTTTGGCTTTTTCCATTTTTTTTTTTACAGAATGGAAACAACAATGCAGAAATAAAGCTATGTACACCAGCTAGCAAGAAAGCAAGTCTATATCCCTCCCCCATACTTAAACCGAACATTGTCCTCAATGTGAAAAGAGAACATCAAATGATAGGGGAAGAGAAGAAATAAACTCACTATAGACCGGAAGGTGGTGGTGGGTACATCCCAAAGTAGTCCCTCATATGAGCGTCCATAGTGTCCAGGCGCTCATCTATCTCTGCGTGGAGCTGGGTCTGCCAAGTCTGCAGACTGGTCTCTACTCTGGAAGTCCACTTATCCTGGCGCGTAGAGAAAGTATCCCATCTAGAGTACATCTCCTGCCAAGGTGCGACAGGTCCGTACATAGACGAATGCTCCTCGAATTGTGAAGAACTGGGGTCATCCCCCTCTACAGGATCAACAGCAAAACCACCACTAGGGCCCTCTCCATACGGACCCGAAGGAGTAACGGCAGGGGCATCATCGGTCGGCATCCGGCTATCGCTATCAATCCACCAACCCGCGTATGAAGGCAAGTAAGCGAACTTTCACGGAACAACCAAAATATGGCCCTCATAAGATGCCCAAACCAAATCACCATCCTGCCCCAGTGGCTTCATCATGGAGCACACCCTCATGTGTGCTAAATCATATACGGCGCAGGGACCAGCCGAGGAATCTGATCACAATCAATCACGCTGGCACAGAGGAGTGTAATAAGACCACCCCCACAAATATCTCTCGGCTCGCCATCACGAATCCTCCGCAGGGAACTCAAGAAAAGAGTTGCCCAACACGGCGTAAGCTCTACCGTCCCCAGGATGCTCATAAATCACTGGAAGTCCTTCATGGGCACCTTCCCATCGTCAACATGGCCAAAGAAATCCCTCATCATCACCTTGTGGATCAACCGCAGACACGGATTCACCAACTTGAAGTTCACCTCATGACCCTTCTTGAATGTCCTCCCTGTGGAAGCCCGCCAGAAATCCATCATCTCGGCCTCATTAAGCCCATTCGCCCACCCAGCGGTGGGGTTCTTTGTAATGCACAGGGCCTCGTGGATCACCTTCCGCGACAAAGAATAATCACGCCCATTGTAGGTGAACGTGATCTTGCGCAGAATTTTGTCATCAGACTCCTCGCGGGTGAACCACCAGAACGAGGCAATGAATTGGAAGCACAACTCAGGATACGCGGGGGCTGCCTTGTTCATGAAATCCCCCAGCCCACACTGTGTCAAACACAGCGTCACACAAGCGAGCAATCCAATCTGCTCCAGAGTCGGCTTGTGGAAAAATTTGGAAGCCACCACCCTCCTCTCCTTCACAATGTCGTATAGCTCACTCTCATCCCTACTCGTCGATGCTTTCTTCTTGCCTTTCGAGGCCATAAGTGAAGAATGGGAATGCTCAAATCAAAAGGCAGCAAAGAATACTCACAATCAAGCAAACACAATGTTTTAGAGAGACTCAACGCGGGGCGGCGGCATCGCGGTGAGAAACTAAGAACAGGCACCGGGTCGCGGCGAGGTCGGCGCGGGGCGGTAGCAACAGGAACGCAAAGCGGTGGCAGTGCAAGGCGGAGCTAAAGCGAGGCGGGACTACAGCGGCGCGGTGGGTTTGTGTTTGGGCTTGGTTGTGAGGCTAGACTCCAAATGGGGGATTTGGGGCTAGATTATGCTCAAGGTCGAGAGGGGAAAGTAGAATAGGAGTTTGAGGGGGGCTGGGAATTATAAGTGTGGGGAAAAGTGGGGCTAGGTCAAGGAAGGATAAGGTGAAGAGAAAGGGATGATGGACCGGTCATGTACCATGGCTCATAAGAAGCCCAATCCGTCAAAACCTTAGTGACCTCTTAAGAATAAAGCTTTTACTCACCCGTTTAAGGTTTTTTCGGGGCCCATAATTCTTGCTTCTTTTTTTTTTAAAGTTGAGAATCGATACCTGACCTTCACCTCCACCGCGAGGCGGTAGGAGGGCGCCGTGGGGCGGTGAGAATGGCTGGGCACCTCATCTCTTCTCGGTTTACTTTCGTACCTGAAATGTGAATAACAGGCGAACGAAGCAAAGCAAAATAAACTACGAAAATAATCTAATAAAAAGAAAAATCAAAGAAAAACTAACACGGGTTGCCTCCCGGACAGCGCCTTGGTTATCGTCGTTGACTCGACGTACTGCAGATCAACTACCATCTCGAATAGGATCCTTTCGGAATCCTCCAACTCGTCTCTTCTTGTGGAGACCTCTCATGGAAAGGTTTGAACCTTAGATCATGTTTCTTCTTCGCCACCCACTCCATGTTCATTCTCTTTGGAGTGTCGCCCCCATACTTAGAACGATGCGGGAGCCGATACGGCTCAGTCTGAATATGCTGCACGTCACTAGATGAAGGCTTAGAGCCTTGTATGGTTAGTGCAGGGGGGCAAGTGCCCAAAGCAGAGGAAATGGGGTCTCTTATGTCGTCTAACAAAATATCATCAACATGCAAATCATGCAATTCAATAGGTCCGTCAGTAGTGGAATATTCAACTATGGTCTCTACGGCATCAATTTTTACATTTTCATGCACTGAATCATCAAAGTCATTAATGTAGAGAGGAGGTGATTTAATGGAATTGGCATTATGAATGTCATGTTTAAAAAATATTCCATCAAATTCCATAGTCAGGGTACCACTATCAACATCAATCTTAGTCATGGAAGTTTTCATAAAAGGTCGCCCTAGCATGACCGGGGCAACGTGCTCATCATAATCCATATCCATAACAAAGAAATCAGCAGGGAATATCAAGGGACCTATCCTAACAAGGACATCTTCTACAACACCCTTAGGGGGTACACAAGAACCATCAGCAAGTTGTATAACAATATTAGACTCACACAAGGGTCCTAATTCCAATTTCTCAAGTAAAGAATAAGGTAAGACATTAATTGAGACACCCAAATCAAGCAGGGCCTTCTGAAAAACATGCTCACCTATAGTGATAGGGATCGTAAACGTACCTGGATCCTTGCACTTTGCAGGTAGACGCTTCTGAACTACCGCTGAAACTTGTTCACCCACTGGACTCTTCTTCTGAGTCTTTTGCCTTTGGGCCTTCTTCACCGTGCATAGCTCCTTTAAGAACTTGGCATATCGCGGGATAGCCTTAATAAGCTTCAGCAGGGGAATGTTCACCTCACAGTTTTGGAATGTCTCGAACAGGTCTCTATCATCGACAACTCTTCTAGCCTTTAGCGCCTCAGAAAAAGGTGTTGGGGGCTTCTCTGAACCTAGAGGAGGGAACACTGGACGAACGTAGTTATCAACATAGGTCTCTTCAGCAGGAGCAGACTTTCGAGGATCAGGTCGCGACAAGCCCACCGCGGGGCGTAAATCATTACCGCGGGGCGGCGGGGTCGCGGTGTCATTACTGGGCACAGGCGCCGGGTCACGGCGAGAGTCGCCGCGGGGCGTGTCGGTGATTTCCTTTTTTCTCGGGAGTTTCGTTCTCCTCTTCAGCAATGGGAGAAATAACCTTCTTACCACTTCTCAGCGTGATAGCACTCACGTTTTCTCTGGGATTCACAATGGTCTGGGATGGCAGGGAGTTTGAGGCCCTTTGGTTAATCTTGGTCACCTTATTAGCTAATTGGCCAATCTGCCTCTCCATGTTCTTGATACTCGACTCAGTATCCTACACATGTGTAGCAAAGTGCTGAGTCAAAGTCTTCAGCATATCCTCAGTAGAGGCTCCAAAAGTTTGGCCCTGAGGCCTCTGTTGGTACTGAGCTCATTGTTGGTACTGTTGTTGCTGAGCCGGCTGATATTGCTGTTGTCCCGGCTGCTGACCACCCTGAGGGTCACTCCATCTGAACCCTGGGTGATCACGGCCTCTCTGGTTGTAATTCGGTTGTCCACCATACTGTTGTCTAGGAGCGTCGTAGCCTCCTACAGCATTGACTTCGGCAACACCGTCCTCTTGCAGATGAGGACAAGCCTCGGTGTGGTGGGCCTGATTAGAGCAAAGACCGCATGCTGTGGCGTGTTGAGGGGTATTCTGATTTGCTATCTTCATAACTATCTCCTTCAACTCGGCCAACTCAGTCAACACCGGGCTTGGTCCTACAGGGGTCACAGCATTGACCGCCTTCCTCTGGTATGTCTTCCCGAAATTCTGGGTGCTCTCACTCATTTCCTAGAGTCTATTCATGGCGTCATCCGGTGTCAGGTTCAGAATACTTCCACCGCATGCAGCATCAACCATTCTTCTTTCTTGATCCAGCAGACCATTGTGCAAATAGAGAACAAGATCTTGCTTGGCATACCCGTGGAATGGGCAGCTGGAACAAAGCCTCTTGTACCTCTCTAAATAATCATAAAGTGTTTCATCACCAGCCTGCTCGATGTTGGCAATTGCCTTTTTCAAAGCATTCGCCTTCTTCGTGGGAAAATATTTATCCAGGAACGCTTTGTACAGCTTCGTCCATGTATCTATGGTTCCTGGCGGCAGGTGATAGTACCAATCACTCGCAGAGTCGAGTAGAGAAAAACCAAAAGCTCTCATCTTGATTTGGTCTTCGGTCACGTTCCTGTTCTTCATAGTCATGCAGACATTGTAGAACTTGCCCAGGTGAGAAATCGGATCCTCTCCACTCAGACCGTGGAATTTAGGGAGGTAAGCAATAACTCTTGACTTCAATTCAAAGTTCATCCCTTCTCCTAGTGCAGGGATGATGACAGCTAGGGGTTGAGCCCCAATGTTTGGCTCAGTAAGCTCTCTCAGAGTTCCAGTTCCAGCCATTACAACAACTGGGGTGGTAGCAGTCTCAACGGTCTCGGTCTCAGCGGTTTCGACCTCTTCTTCCTCTCCTCTTCGATTGCACAGGCTTCGAAGAAAGGATCTTTCAATCTCTGGATCCAAAGCTAGAAGGGGAGAGTCAGTACTACGGGTGTCGACCATAAGATAGGTCTCCACCAACAATCAATCACGAAAACACACAACAAACAAAAACCTTCCCCGGCAACGGCGCCAAATTTGACGGAGGATAAGGATGCACAAGCAAATGTCGTTGACTAGCCCTATCAAAGTAATTATCCTAACCAACCTACTAAACAGAGTATAGCAGACAAGTAAGGGTCGAATCCCACAGAGAAGGTGTGATGTAGTATGCAAACGTAAATGACAAGTAACAAGTAACTGGGGGGGGGGGGGGGGTTGTAATCAAGAGAGCAAACAAGCAAAGTAAACAAATTTGGTTTATGCAGGAAGAAAGTATGATGAGGGGGAGTAGTTCCACTAGACCGAAATCCACAATACAGAGATAGAGTTTGATCACTGAAATCTATTTTGTCCAAGTTCATTTATTTATCCTTATAGTCGTTCCCATCCTGCTCGTAAGTACTATTGATTCTCACAGTTGTCAATAGACTTATTACTATGCCAATGATAAAGCACAACTGATTCTCACAGTTGTCAGCGTACTTTAGCACCAACACAGCAATAGTAATGCACACAAGGATATAGGATACATGCAAGTAGAAAGACGTACAAGTACTCACTCCCCTACTTAACATGCAATTGATTCTCACACACAATTGTACGCTCGGGACCCCTATACGCACAATTGTGTTTGCCACTAGATATGCACTCGGAACCCCTATATGCAATCCTAGCAATTGATAACAAGCATTCAACCTAGGTGATCAGGCTAAGAAGAACAACAAGAAATCAAGTTTGATATAACCAAGAGAATCAATCCAACATTTATAAGGATAAGAACAAGGAATAGAAATCTCACAAACACATCAATGCACTGCTTCAATCGTCTAGCAGAACAAAGGGAAGTTAGTTCTCCATCAAAGGGGATGAAAAACTCTAATTAGAAAACTACGTATGAAACAATAGTGCGTCTGATGATGATGATTTGGAGGCTGTGGGAAAAGAGGTTAAATAGAGTTAACCTAAATCCCCAAGATCACAAACCATATCTTATAAGGAAATAAAATAATAAAATAAAGGAAATCTGACTAATGCATAAAAGGAAATAAAGTAAAATAAAATAACTCTGGCCGCGAGGTCATTAAGCACAGCCACCGCGGGGCGGTGAAGATCCACCGCGGGGCGTCGAACTCTCCACCGCTGGGCGGTGGCTTCCTCTCATGCAGGCTTCATCCTTCACTGGGAGTCATCGCCGGGCTGCGGTATTGCTGACGCGGGGCGGTGAACTCCAGACTTCAGCTCTCGTCTTCTTCTCTTCTTCTCTTCTTCTACTGCTCTCCAAATACTACCAAGTGTTGGTAGCCTTCTCCATAAATACTCCAGCAGCTCCATCTTCATCTCTAAACTCCATCTAAGCTGCAAATCCTTGGATTTCTTCACTTCTCTCCATAACATCTGGATCGCAGACTTAGCACCAAAACACATCCAAAACTCCTCCAAATCATGCTAATAGATGCTAGAAAAGGTGTATGAAATAACACCTATCACCCGCGATGTGCCCACATGTGTTGAGGTGTGTTCATGTGGAAATCAATTAATGGTTGGATTCCTTTGCATGATTTTCAATCAAAATATCACAGTGATAATTAATGGAGAGGTAAATGGAAATTGAAAGCGATAGTTGATCCTGTTGAGATTGCAGGTCATGTGGGTATTACACGTATTGCGTTATTTTTTGGTTCTTTGTTTGAGAGCAACGAGGCGAAGGATCGCGGTGGACTATCGTTACGTTGCAATCTGATTCAAACAGGGGATTGTGCATCTGACTCAATTCTTTTGAATTGTTTTCCGTTAGAATATCCCAGTGATAATTGAATGATAGGTAAATAAAATTGAAGGCAAAAGATGATCATGTTGCTATTGCAGGTCTTGTGGGTTTTAGGCAGATTGGGGTATTTTTGGATTCCTTGCCCGTTGTTTAATAAGCTTCCATTATAGCCTTTCGTATTTCCGTTGTTTTGTTCTATTATATAATATTGACTGCTCTTTGACGGGATGCATACAAGGGAAGAGGGTGTCCTATATGGTTCCTATTATACGGTTCTGTGATGAGATGATAAGAATGGTAGTTATGCGCCCCGGAGAAATGCCCCGGAAATGGGCTACACTTGTTGAGGTGGCTCTATGTGGTGTTGTTTGTACTGTGTTGTGATGTGATGCTTAGGGTTTCGTATTATTTTTGTGCCTTTCGTTGGTCACTTGGTTTCAGCCTTGTATCAATGATGTGTTCATGTTGCTATTGTTGTAGCCTTTCTTATTTTCATCGTTGTGATATCTTTTCGAATGTGATGTGTCCTTTTCTTCATGATGCGGGACAAGGGTGTCCTCTATGGTTTTAATGGTATTACACTGCTATCATTTCATATTCTCATCATTATGTTCTCCTTTTATTGTATTTAGTAGTTTTAACCGCGATTGAGTCAAGGGAATTAAGGGGTTGTCATACATGTGTGTTTCGCGGTGTGATGAGGTGATTAGAAGGTGGTTGTGCACACGAGAAAATACCATGCGATGGGCCTTCATGTGCTAAGGTGACTTCCTGTGGAAATTAATTAATGTTTGAATTTTTCTGCATGGTTTTCAATCAGTATATTGAAGTGATAATTGATAGAGAGGTAAATGAAAATTGGAACCGATAGTGGATCTCGTTGAGATTGCAGGCCATGTGGGTATTATGCAGATAACGTCATTTTTGGGCTCTTTTTTTGAAAGAAACATAGAGATTGATCATGGTGGATTATCGTTAGATGCAATCTTATTTATAATGTTGAATGTTGTAGTTGATCATGTTTCAAATGTCGTTGAGATTGCAGGCCATGTGGGTATTATGAAGGTTGTAGTTGATCATGTTTCAACTGGAAACTATGGGTATTAGGCAGATCGCGACATTTTTGGGTTCCTTGTCCACTGTTTAATTAGCTTCTAGTTTAGCCTTTCATATTTTCGTCGTTGTTTCCTATTTTATAATGTTGAATGTTTTTCATCGAGATTTGCGCAAGGGAATGGGTTGTTCAATATGGTTCCTATTGTACGGTGTTGTGATGAGATGATAAGAACGATAGTTGTGCACCCCAGAGAAATGCCCCGAAAAGGGGCTTCATGTGCTAAGGTGGCTCCATGTGGTGGGGATTGTATTGCACTACGAGGAGATAAGTCGGGTTAGGTGTTATTTGTGTGCCTTTGGTCGCTTGGTTTTGGCATTGCATTAGTAACGTGTGCATGTTGCTATTTTGTTTCCTTTCTTATTTTCATCGTTGTGATCTCCTTTCGAATGTCAGGTGTCCTTTTCTTCGTAATGCGAGACTGGGGTGTCCTCAGTGGTTCAAATGTATTGCGCTTTCATCCTTTCGTATTATCATATTGTGCTCTCCTTTTATAGTATTTAGTATTTTTCGTCGCGATGGGGTCAAGGGAAGGGGTTGTCCAACGTGAATATGTTATGCTATGATTAGACGTTAAAAAAGGTGGTGGTATACCTAGGAGAAATACCATGCGACGGGCCTGCATGTGCTAAGGTGCCTTCGTGTTGAAATTAGTTAATGGTTGAATTCCTTTGCATTGTTTTCAATCAATATATCACAATGATAATTATAGGGGAGGTAAATATAATTTGAAAGCGATAGTTGATCCTGTTGAGATTGCAGGTCGTATGGGTATTATGCAATTTGCATCATTTTTCGGCTCTTTGTTCGTGAGAAACGGGGAGATGGATTGCATGGACTATCGTTAGATTGCAATATGATTCTTACAGAAGGTTGTGCATCCATTTGAATTCGTTTGAACAGTTTTCAGTTAGACGATTATAGTGATAATTAAAGGAGAGGTAAATAAAAAATGAAGGCAGTAGTTAATCATGTTGCAATTGCAGGTCCTATGGGTATTAGGTAGATCAAGGCATTTTTTAGTTCCTTGCTTGCTATTTTAATAAGTTTCCGGTGTAGCCTATCTTTTTCTCATCATTATGTTCTATTTTATAACGTTGAGTGTTTTTCGTCGCGATGTGGGCAAGGTAAGGGGGGATCCTATATGGTTCCTATTGTATGGTGTGGTAATGAGATAATAAAAATAGTAGTTGTGCACCATGAAGAAATGCCCCGAAAAAGGGCTACATGTGTTGAGGTGATTCCATGTGGTGCGGTCGATATTACGTTGCGATGAGATGCGTCAGGTTAGATGTTATTTGTGTGACTTTGGTTGGTCATTTGGTTTTGACATTGCATCAATGATGTGTTCATTTGTTGTTGTTGTAACCTTTCTTACATTTGTCATTGTGATCTCCTTTTGAATGTCATGTGTCCTTTT
Organism: Rheum nobile; assembly: GCA_027886185.1. Taxonomy (NCBI): domain Eukaryota; kingdom Viridiplantae; phylum Streptophyta; class Magnoliopsida; order Caryophyllales; family Polygonaceae; genus Rheum; species Rheum nobile. The sequence goes on from WOAB01000127.1 coordinate 2,347,305, forward strand.
CTTTGTAATGCGAGACTGACAGTGTCCTCTACGGTTTGAATAGTATCGTGTTGTTATAAGATGAATAGGGTTTGACGTTATATGTGTGTCTTTGGCTGGTCGTTCAGTTTCGACCCAGCATTAGTGATGGGTTTATGTTGCCATTAGTTTAGCTTTTTTTATTGGTTTATGATGCTATTGGTGTTCTCCCTTGTAATGTAGAGTATCTTGCCCAGCGTAATTCGGGTGTGGAATGAGTGTCATATGTGGTCCAACTTCCTTCACAAAGGTCTCAAATTTAGGATCCCTAGATGATTGTGTAGGAGCTTAGTTCTGTGGTTGAGAATATCGTGATTGAAACCCAAGAGGTGGTCTTTGGTGACCATGATTGTTCCCATACGAGAAGTTTGGGTGATTCCTAGGGTTGTAAGTGTTAGAATATGGATCATTTTTGGAACCTTTGTTGAGGTTGTTCATGTAATTTTCTTCTTCTAGGGACCCATTCTAGGAAGCAAATAAGTTACAGGATGATATAGTATGATTACCTTCTCCACAAAACTGACAAACTACCCTAGAAACAACTTGTGTCGGTTGTCCTACACCTTGGGCCTGAGACTTTTGCTCCAACGGGCTCAATCTCTTGAGCCATAGCATCTATCTGAACTTGGTGGCGTGTCTCCGAATTAACCTCATACATGCCTGCACACCTCTTGGAGCTTGAAGCAAAGCAAGTATCATTGTTAAAATGATAGTGCTGAGCATTGCTCTTAATAAAGTCCCAAGCAACATCAATCTCCATGCTCATAATTCTACCTCATGCTAAAGTATCAATGATTAGTCTGGAATAACTGTTAGAAACATCGTAGAAGACATGTTGAAGACTCCATTTAGGGTGCCCATGATGAGGGCACAACATCAGCAACTCTTTGAATCTCTCTCACCCCTCAAAAAGAGACTCTTCATCCTTCATCTAAAAGATAGTAATCTAATTCCTCATCTCAACTGTCTTCTTGGGTGGGAAGTCCTTATTGAGGAAGGCCTTGTCTAACTCATCCCAGGTCATTATGGAACGTTGAGGCAGTGCCTTGAACCAAGCCTTAGCCTTGTCTCGTGGATAGAATAAGAAAGCGCGTAGTAGAAGCACATCTTAGGACACCTCATGAATCTTCATTGTGCCCATCATCTCTGTAAAAGTATTCAAATGTTGGTGCGGATTCTCAACTGGTAGACCTCCAAAGTGATTTTGTCAACCATTTTGATCGGAGAAGGTTTTAGCTCAAAGTTTCGGGCTTGTACTGGAGGTCGGACCACACCAGTAATAGGACCAAGGTGATTTGGCATCACATAATCATCCAGCGTCAATAGGGTTACCTACAGCTACAAAGCATTATCGTTCTCATATATGTCGTTAGCCATTACTTCTTCCTTGGCTTCGCGTTGTTTAACTTCTTCTTAAACGAAAAGTTCGCCCAGGTTCAGGATCATAGTCGTTGAGATTACCAACGCTCAAGACTCTTCTCATCAAAAGAAAACAAACCTAAAACCAAAGACACAGAAAACAAGATAAAAAATAAAAGAAAGACTTGGTTGAACAGTTGCAAGAAAACAACTGATACTAGCAATATTATCCGAAAACAGCGCCAAAAACTTGATAGGACCAACAACTACTGGCAAGCGTATGGGATCGGTTGTAGTATTTCAAGTATCTTTCCCACGAGGACTAAGTGGTATGAATTGTAACTATGACTAATAAGCTAAGCCGTAAAAAGGGATTTGGTTTGACTAATTAAAAAATAAGGAAACACAAATTACAAAATATGATTGTAAATCAATGGAGGAAAGCTTCTTGGACCAGGGATCTCCACAACAATGTATTGGTAAACATACAAGATATCTATCTAAAAATTGCATGAACCTGTTTGAAGGTAAGCTATATAAAGTATCTACTAACTCATGTTAGATGGTAATAAATGTGCCTAAATTCCAACTAACAATCGTTACAACGTAGAGCTAATCAAATCTAGACCCCTTGGGCACTTAGAATCTAGAAATAAACTGAATCAACATTAGCTGATGCGTTTCGCTAAGTCCAGATAAGATTATGATTTCAATGATATCATAGAATTCCACAAGAGTCATTAGGTTATTGTCACATTAATAACGCTTAGGTTCAATTCCTAGTAATTTAATAAGAATAATATCATGTCGGTCTCGTACCCTGTTTGAGTTATCTATTAAGGTTATATCTTGTCGGTATGAAACCTCATATAAATCTAAATAACTTTCATCAACTGCATTAAGAAATCTAGGATTGAATATATCAAAGTTTCAGGTTTCAATTCATACAAATATCATGCACAACCATAGAAATATCATACAGGGAATCAATCTCCAATTGTTGAGATCATACACATTGTTGAGATCACCCTAACCATAGAAATATGGAATTAGCCAGACAGGCTTGAAGAAACAATTAATAAATCACATGAACAATAGAGATCATTCAACTAGATTGAAAGAAGAAAATTATTGATCAAATCCAGGGAATCAATCTCCAATTGTCAAAAATCTTCAAAAGAACTCCACAAAGACTCTAGGGCTAGAAGGGCATTGTAGAAGGTAGAAGTTATGTATGAAAAATTCCCCTAGAAAAGTATATAAAATGTCTAAAATAGCATTAGGCTGAAGCCCATAAATCTAAAAAAAAAACACAGCGCACAGTCCGTTACATGGTCCTGCAGTCACGTGCATGGACTGCTAACAGACTGTGCGATGTAATTGAGACAAGTGCACGGTTCATGCAGTTGAGTGAACAGACCGCTTCATGGTTGTGTGGTATTACTGAGACAAATGCATGATCCGTGCACATGAGTGCACAAACTGCTGACAAACTGTGCACTCCCGAAATTGTGCATCTAGACGTATGTCTCAAAGTTGTGTGATTTTGACCCCCATCAAGCAGAATTTTGGACTCGAAGTAAACATTCAAAGTGTATTTCGTCGAGTAATCTTACCAATTCCACTTCAATGACCCCAAAACGATAACCGTAGCTCCCGAACGAAGTGTTGCAAGATAGAGAAGTCAAAATGACAGTTTCAGTGCATAGCCCGGATTTCAGTGATGCTTTCGTATACCATTTTGGGGGTCAATGCTCTTAAAAACTAGCTTGTACATACTCAGAGTATATACCTTGACTCTTAAAATCTTCAACATTCATCTTCTAGGCTCGAAGGATTTCCAAGGTGCCTGAAATCATGTAAAACTTGGGTGTAGGCATTTATAGTAGATTCGTAACAAATAGTACTAGAAAACGCCTAAGAAGTGCATGAGATGACCCAATCCATACACAAATGCATGACCTCAGCATGTATAAAATGGATATGATCAATGAACGAGAGTTGGAATAGAAAAATTAATGGAAGAGTTTGTGGATCACAAAGTTAACAAGGAAGACAATATTTATATAATAACTGCAAATAGCGGTTTTAGGATGGTGCTTGTTAAGCAACCGTTTTTATAGAAACAATATCGAAAAATGACAAAACATGAAGCATATCATTATCTTGGGAATGGGACAAAAAATGGAACTTATCTCAAGATAATATGCAAGAAAAAAATAGTTATTATGGAACCAAACATTGCTTAACAAATTTTAGTCATTATAATAGAGTATTGACCTGAGAAAGCATTATTATTGTGACTAATAGTCACCATACTCTGACTTTGTTGACGTTGTGCATTTATTTAAACTATAAACTTTTGTGTCAAAAACATACCTGACATTGTCCATAAGCACGAAAATGATATATATAGAAATAAGTTTCCCTTTTTACAAGGAACTTATGTTATTAGGGTACAAATTGACAGAGGCCAGAGGAACTCATGTCCTTAGGTTATAAACCTAAATAAAATCGGCGAAGGGCAAAGTTATCCATGTCCCAAAGCCGATAAGACAATTCTTTGATATATGGGGTCAAAAGTTTGGTACGAAACCTCTTGAAACTTTCGTTGATCTACAAAAAAAAGACAACAAAAATCAGTAGAAGGCCTGCAATTTCTATATATCATCTAATACCAGAGGTAAATCTACTCACCATGATTTTGGTATCCCACCATTCATTAGTTGCGCTAATGGCGCCACTAATGGGGTCATAGTGAACATTGTCAAGCGATTCAAGGGGCTTCCAAATTTTGAGATTCTCGAACAAGCATTTATATTTGCATTTTACAGACAACAACTGAAAACTTATGACACTGGCAATACCAAAACGATCTTCTATGACATTCAAATGGATAGTGATATATGGACCCACTTGTTCTTGATATTCGAAGCATACTTCAAGCAAAGCGAGTGAGTCAGCATATGTCCAAGAAGCATCCACAATCATGTATGTAGTAGGTTTTTTGGGCTGCTTAACAATATAAACAGAGTTTGCTTAATAATATCATATTATTTTTCAAATCAACCAACCAAAAGCATAAACCCAAGGATGGACATCAAATTACACCCCAAAATCAACAAACCTAAAGCATCAAGCCAAGACTTCACAAAATGAGCCATCTAACGGTAAGAAATCAAAGCAAAGGCATCCACAACACAAAACCAACAACCACAACACTAAAAAAAACAAAGAAAAAATTATAAGATCTGAATTTTACGTGAAAGACTTGTTCATTCAGCGCATGATAAAAAAACAAGCACTATACAAAACCAACATCAACCACATGCACACTCATTCAAGCCATATCTAAGTAAAAAAACTCAACCACACATAGTTGAAGTTCACACAAATCCTTATCTAACTAAATAATTACCTTCAATCGTAGTCAAAATCTGCTTCTCCATTGGCTTTCTAAAATTATCCTTCCAATTGCAGTCGGCTTCTCCATTGGTTACTCTAGGTGGTTGTGTGCTTCACATTCGTCCACTTTTGTGGATTAAATTCGATGACAAGGTCGCCTTATATAACGGGTGGTTACGGTAATTTTCCCTTTTATATAAGTGGGTGGCTATATGTGCATTTGTCCTTTCGTATAAGTGGGCGGCTATATATGCATTTTTCCTTTCTTATAAGTGGGTGGCTATGTGTGAATTTTGCAATTTGCTAATGTGTGCATTTGTAATATGTTCATGTTGCAATTTGTGACCTGACAAAATCGAAAACATCCCTGAGTATTAGTCATTAAACTCTGACTTTGTTTACATTGTGTATTTATTCAAACTATAAACTACTGTGTCAAAAACCGACCTGAAATTGTCCACATGTTGCCTGGCTCTTTGTAACGAAATCTTATAGAAATAAGTGTTCCCTTTTTACAACAAAATAGCGTTTATTAGATGATTGTTGTTACGCAACTGTTTTTATTGACACAATATCCAAAATAAAGAAGGCAATATTTTAGTCATTATGGAACCAAATCTTGCTTAATAAATTTTAGTCATTATAATAGAGTATTAACCTGACTGAGCATTTATATGTTATGAAAAAGTTAAAATACCGCTGAAAAAGTTAAAACAGAGCTGAAAAAGTTAAAATAGATCTTAATATTCATTTCACGGGGAGAAGCATTACAAAATCATGGATTGTCCATGGTAGATGACAATCCATGATGGGAATTACCCCCTCTTCATACATCACAAACTAGAAAAAACACACATTTTTGCCTAAAAATTAGTAAATCTTTTGGCCGGCATGGAAGACAAGGCATTGGATGTTTCATCGAACAAGGCCATCACGAACCACGAACACCTTGATGTTAGTGACCTTCTTTCCTATATGATCCAAATCCGCCATGTCCTCCTCAGCCTGCAGCGGATGTAGGTAGCAGAGGCAAGTTTCTAGAACTTGTTCAAAGAACGTGGATTGACACCCCTAGTAGTTCACCATGGCCCGGAGCCTCCCACCTAGAAATCATATGTCCATACGGTTTTTTGGGACCTTCCAAGCCTCGTTATACCACTGGTGTAAATGTGGGTGGTCAACAGGGCCATGTCTCTAGAGCTTAGGATCAAGAGGTCGTTCGTGTACACTTGAAGATGCACTTTTGATGTGACCCTACCAGAGATGACGGCCACTGAGGAGGAAGAGGCCATGTCTGTTAGAAGTGAAGGGCCTGTCACCAGGGCTCGCGCCAAGGCTATCGCAAAGGCAACACAATCAATCATCGCGAGGATGATCGCAAGCCAAGGCGCTCCAGAGAACGCGCAAAGCCTCATGATTCTCCTCACCAATGAAGAACGCGTTCTCCAAGACTGAGCTCAAGAGGACAACCCATCAACGCGTTCTTTCTATTATTTTGAGACATTTATAGCACTTTCTTATTTCAGTACTTTCCTTTTATAGCGTTCTTTCTATTTTTGGACGCGTGCCCATAATTGCATTATGGGCTAGTCCATTAGGGCTTCCTCGGCCCATCTAGGGGCCGATTGCTTGTCTATTTAAGACGCTCTTAACCTATGTAATTAGGTTACGCATAATTTAATCCTAAACGTTGTTGAGAGCTACGCGCCTCCTCTTAGGGTTTGCGTCACCGGAAACCTACTCCTCTTTCTCCCCTTTCTCCTCCGCGCCGACGCTACGGCAAACCTAGATCGACTCCATCGTCGATCATATCCTTAGCCATCTCTTTGGCCTTCACTCGATCTCTTTCGAGTCCCAAAACACACAGCCATCACTTGGCTTGTACTCGATCTCTTCGAGTCCATCACTCCTCGAGTCCTCTCGAGCCCATCCGCAGCCGACGCTACGGCAGATACCACCACCACCATCAACGCGCTACTCCGCTTCCTCCACTGTCAAGTCCCTTGAAACGCTACCTTCAGCGACCTACTACAAGACGGGATCCTCCTCTCACGACACTCGTGACCTTCATCGTCTAAGGGACGCATCAATAGGCATCAGAGCCAAAGGTCTTGTAAGTCGCTTCTTGCCTCTTATTTCACGAATTTTTTTTTCCTCCCCATCATAACGCTTCCGCCATAATCAAAAAAAAAAAATCTTGCGCAAATTTGCATGTCCTAATCGGTTCCTCAAGATACGCTCTTGCCGATTTTACATAAATACCCTCGCGAGATTTTAGAGATTGCATACTCAAGATTTGCTGAGATTTACTTGCCAAATTTGTTGCTTATCGTGTGATTTGATTGCTTGCATATCTTGCTTGATCTTCTTTCATAACCACCAAATCTCAACGAATCTTCTCTCTCTCCTATCATCGCGATCTTCGGTGATTTCTTTCTCACATTAAGTCACTTAGCCGATTTAATTTTTTTCCTAATTTGAAAACAAATCCGAATCAAATCACAAAGATTTCGGAAATCCAAATTCAAATTTCAAAAGTCAAGTCGCATTAAAAAAACAAAAAGCCATCGACTTCAAAAAAAAAGAAAAAAAGAAGTTTTAAGACGCAAAGCCAAAATAAGGTAATCGTCTTCCCTCACTTCGGCTAGGCTCATTTCTTTATCCCTCCGTGTCTAGGTTCATGCTAGAAGGTCTTGTCTTGTGTGTCGAGTGATTGATCGCGTTGTAATCAAGAAATCTGACGCGTTGTTTCTGCTTATTTCTTGCTTGCTTCTCTCTCTTATCTCGCTTGACCTGAACCGCCCTCACGGCTACATAGCCTTACCTTCTTCGTGAACTTTGTTGGTTAGTTGTGCTTGCTTGTCCTTGGTTGTGTTGTTTGTTTCTTGTGCTCCTTTACTTTGATGACTGGTCACATTGTGATAGGAACCATGATCGCGCCAACCGATGGATCTGGAAATGGAGACGGCGCGCTAGACAACCCATCCAACGCAGACCTTCAACAACAACAAGATCCTAACCAACAAGCACATCCCCCCTTGGAACTCACGGCTGAGCAGCGACAAATCCAGGAACTGCTTCGCCGCGTTGCCGAGTTGGAAAGCGACCGCGTCGCCAACTAGACTAGACCAGTAGAGCTCATGCAACACCAGGCACCTAACCCTACAGTTGCAGGCCCAAGCACGGCTCGCCTCGACAAAGGCAAGGGCATCATGCCCTCAACCTCGCAGCAACAACCCAAACTCAATCGCATCCAATCTGTGATTGAGAGTCGCCAGGGTTACGCGTCCCCTCGAGACCAACGCGCTGATGAGACAGCCCCACATGGCTATTATGCCGAGGACGAGGAGGAACGCGATGAAAGAGGTAATTTTAATGACCAGTATGTTTTTGATGACAGGTTTGTCGCGGACAAATCAGCGCGTGGTAAGCAACACTCACATGGGATCCTTGTGACGAAGGACAAGTTAGCGCGTCAATCTCATCGTAGCCAGCGAGGATATGGCAAAGGCCACAAAGCAGTCCACGCGACTCCCATCCCTTTCCAGGTGGAAGATTTCTTGGGGCACCAGAGCGCGCGGACACCGCACTATGGTTCAGACGGCTACTATTCCTCCACTCCCCTCAACCAAGATGAATACGACGAGTTTGACGACGAGGACATGAAAGACTCTGGCATGATTAACCCAGGCAATTTCCATCCTCCACTGGGTGACCCCGCTGAACTCCAGGATCACCCCGACGGCTATATTTCGGCCCCAATGCTACCTCCACAGCGCGCTGTTGGCTATGCGAGGCACGACATGCCTCACGACTACCGCCAGAACGCGCAGGCTCAGGGCCAGCGCCAGCAAGACGCCCAGTTCCGAGATCCTCTAGCCCAGATGGCCAACCCTGGCCACCCAGAAGGGCGTCGCCGCCAGCTTGGACACCAAGCGCCATACCCTGGACACGGCCATGCCTATGGTCACAATGATGAGCGGCCCCAACGCGCCGCGCAGGCTGCCCCAGCAGCACCTCAAAGGACTTTTCGCCACGAATTCAAGGTAAAAATTGAATTTTTTCTTGGTGAATACAACCCAGCTCTTTTTCTTGAATGGTTACAGGCAACTGAGTACACCTTGAGGTCCTGTCAAATCCCGATGCATGAGTGGGTAGCTGCCGCGACGATTAATTTTCGGGGATCAGCGCGTACATGGTGGCAGCGTCTGGTCGATGATCGCGTTCGCAGGAATTTCATTCCAATCACCGAGTGGCACCAGCTCAAGTTTATCATGACACAGAAGTACGTGCCCACTGACTACAGAAACCAGATGAGGTTGGATATCGCAATGGCCAGACAACAAGGCAACGAGAGTCCCTTGGAGTATTTTTCCCGTCTGGAAGACATGTATCACAAGGCCTCCATCTCAGTCACCCCAGCATCGTTGCGGACCAAGTTTCTAAGTGGTCTACACGTGGGCCTCCGCGACCAGCTCGAGGTGCTCCCCATCACCAACTTGACCCAATTGCAGCACGCGGCCATGCAGTTGCACAAACAACACCTCCGTAAGCGGCAAGGGTCATACTCTACTTATGGCCAACAAAGGTACTCTCAAAACCCTAGTGCTTCTCCTTACTCTAATGTGCGTTCCAGTGCTGCAGGGAACAACGCACAGAACCAGGGCCGTCAACCAAAGGCTACGGCGCCTAATTCTTCTACCAAGAGCCACCCAGTGCAGAAACCTGCTTCAGAAGGACCAGCGCGTCCCTCCCAGATGGAGTGTTACAAGTGTGGTGGCCGGGGCCATTATCAAAGGGATTGCCCCAACGCCAAACGCGTTCTTTTCTCCGCGATGACCACTGGATACGAGACGGTAGACGACGATGAGGAGACCGCGTTAGCCACCATCGAGGAACGCGATGAAGCTGAAGAGGAAGAATACACTTGCGAGGCAACTGGCCTCCATGCTGGAACCCCTTTAAGCCTTGTCACAAGGCGAATACTGACCGTTAAGGAGGCCACACTTGAAGATCAACGAGAGAACCTTTTCCACACAAGGTGTCTCATCAAAACTGCCTCCCTTAGTGTCATCATCGACGGTGGGAGCTGCTGCAACATCATAAATGAGAAGGTCGTCAAGCATTTCAACTTGGAGACGACACCACACCCACAGCCCTACGGTCTCTAGTGGATTAGCTCCACTTCAGGTAACACTGTCTCACGACAGTGTCTCATCCCATTTTCAATTGGAGCTTATAGTGACACGATTTTATGTGATGTGATTGCTATGGACGCCACCCATCTCTTACTTGGGCGTCCTTGGCAATTCGATCATCGCGTGCTTCACGACGGGTACCTAAACACTTATGTGTTTACTTATAACGGGAAGCGCGTGACCCTCTTACCCATGTCTCCTCATGAGATTTTGCAGGATCAGGTTGAGCGCGATAGGCAGAAAGCCATTGAATTGGCCACGGCACAAGCTCAAGCACAGAGGAAAGCAACGCAACAACGCGTTGATCCAAACCCTGGAGATTCTGCTTTCACACCAAGTGCAGTGTTCAAGAAGGCTAGCAACACACCAAGTGACGCGCCCACATCAACGCGTTCCCCTAACGCTACGACGTTGCAAGGACGCTGCGAACCGCATTTGCTTCTGGCCAGGCCTAGTGATTTGACACCGGCACTGAAGGGAAACAAACCATGTTTCCTCCTGGTACCCACCATTGCAGTGGAGGACAACGCGGAGACGAGCTTACCTCCATCAATTACCGCGTTGTTGCTTGAATTCGCTGATGTCATGCCGGAAGAATTGCCACAAGGATTACCCCCAGTGCGTGGCATCGAGCATCAGATTGATCTCGTACCTGGCGCCTCCTTGCCAAACAGGGCCGCGTACAAGGCGGGTCCAGAGGAGACAAAAGAGCTCCAGCGCCAAGTGCAGGATTTGCTTGACAAGGGCTACGTCAGAGAAAGCCTGAGTCCCTGTGCAGTGCCCGTGATCTTGGTGCCCAAGAAAGATGGCTCCTGGCGAATGTGCGTGGACTGCCGCGCGATAAACCAGATCATGGTGAAGTATCGCCACCCGATCCCCAGATTGGACGACATGTTGGATGAACTCCATGGCGCTTGTGTCTTCTCCAAGATCGACTTGCATAGCGGGTACCATCAGATCAGAATGAAGGAAGGGGACGAGTGGAAGACTGCGTTTAAAACCAAGTATGGTCTGTACGAGTGGCTAGTGATGCCATTCGGCCTCACCAACGCGCCTAGCACCTTCATGCGACTCATGAACCATGTCTTGCGGGAGTTTCTAGGTACGTTTGTTGTAGTTTATTTTGATGACATTCTTGTGTTTTCTAATAGCTTGCAGGATCATGTGGGACATTTGAGACAAGTGTTCACCAAGCTACGAGATGAGAAGCTCTATGCAAACCTGAAAAAGTGTAGCTTCGTCTCAGCATTCACAAACTTTTTGGGCTTCGTAGTCTCCAGAGAAGGTCTTCGCGTGGATGAAGACAAGATCATCGCGATAAAGCAGTGGCCAACACCAACAACAGCCACGATGGTGCGATCTTTCCTTGGCCTCGCCGGCTTCTACCGCTGTTTTGTTCGCGACTTCTCCACCCTAGCCGCGCCGCTGCACGAGTTGACCAAGAAGGGGACCATTGTGACTTGGCTTCCAAAGCATGAGTCCGCGTTCACCGCGTTGAAGACGGCGCTTTGCAACGCGCCTTTGCTACAACTTCCCGACTTCTCCAAACACTTCGAAGCCGAATGTGATGCGTCCGATGTTGGAATTGGAGGAGTCCTTCACCAGGAGAAGCGGCCCATAGCTTTCTTCAGTGAGAAGCTCACAGGTGCAACACTGAATTACCCAACTTATGACAAGGAGTTATATGCGTTGGTTAGAGTACTCAAGACATGGCAGCACTATCTATGGCCGCGCGAGTTTGTCATACACTCTGATCACGCCGCGCTCAGCTTCCTCAAGAGCCAAACTACCCTCAACAGGCGCCACGCGCGATGGGTAGAGTTCATGGAGACGTTTCCTTATGTGGTAGTGCACAAGAAAGGCAAGGAGAACGTTGTGGCCGATGCCCTCTCGCGTAGGTACTCTCTTATCACTCATTTACAGACTAAAGTTCTTGGTTTTTCATTAATTAAAGACTTGTATTTGAGTGACGCGTTCTTCCAGCCTATCTATGCGCGATGTTTAGAGAGTCGTGAGTGTGATACTTACTTTGTGGATGAGGGGTATTTATACAAGGCGGGAAGGTTGTGTATCCCTAGTTCTTCCCTTAGGCACCTCCTCATTCAAGAGGCACATGATGGCCGAGGCCATTTTGGGATCGCGAGGACCTTGGCCGCGTTAAGAGAACATTTCTTTTGGCCACAAATGGCGCGCCAAGTTAGGAAATATTGTGAGGGTTGTGTGAGTTGTCAGAAAGGGAAAGCAAGAGCTAGCGCCCAAGGTTTATACACACCCTTACCCATACCTGATGGCCCTTGGGAAGCCTTATCTATGGATTTTATCACAGGATTGCCTAGGTCTCGGAAAGGCCACGATTCGATATTTGTGGTTGTAGATAGGTTTTCCAAAATGGCCCATTTCATACCCTGTAGGACCACAAACAATGCTAGTGAGATAGCCGAGTTGTTTTTTGAGCATGTGGTTAGATTTCATGGTGTACCGCGATCAATTGTGAGTGATCGCGATACTAAGTTCGTGGGACATTTCTGGAGGACTCTTTGGGGCAAGTTAGGGACCAAGCTGTTGTTCTCCACCTCTTACCACCCACAAACCGATGGCCAGACGGAGGTCACAAATAGGACACTAGGTTCCCTCCTCCGAACCATGCTCAAGGCCAATCCCAGGCGTTGGGAGGATCTAATCCCGTTTGTTGAGTTTGCATATAACAGGTCGCGCCACAGTGCTACGCGCCTCACTCCCTTTGAGGTCGTGTATGGAAGGAATCCCTTAACACCTTTGGACATGCTGCCCAAGCCTCTTCGCGATGGTGAACACATTGGCGCGACTCAGCGCGCTGATCAGATTCAGAAACTACACCAGCGGACGCGCGAGCAGTTGGAAAGGCAGTCTAAGCAGTATGAGGCCCAGCACAACAAAGGACGGCGCCGAATCACATATGCTCCGGGTGATCTCGTTTGGTTGCACTTACGCAAGGAGAGATTCCCTGCTCTTCGCAAAAGCAAGTTGTCCCCACGCGGCGATGGCCCTTTCAAGGTTATCAAGGCTATTGGTGACAACGCCTATGAGTTGGAACTTCCCCCAGATTATGGAGTACATGCTACATTCAACGTTGCTGACCTCTCTCCCTACATGGCTCCAGAGTTCGACGATGGTGAAGCGGGGACGCTTCACACTCAAGTGGGGGAGGGTGATGTGACCCTACTAAAGATGACGGCCACTGAGGAGGAAGAGGCCATGTCTGTTAGAAGTGAAGGGCCTGTCACCAGGGCTCGCGCCAAGGCTATCGCAAAGGCAACACAATCAATCATCGCGAGGATGATCGCAAGCCAAGGCGCTCCAGAGAACGCGCAAAGCCTCATGATTCTCCTCACCAATGAAGAACGCGTTCTCCAAGACTGAGCTCAAGAGGACAACCCATCAACGCGTTCTTTCTATTATTTTGAGACATTTATAGCACTTTCTTATTTCAGTACTTTCCTTTTATAGCGTTCTTTCTATTTTTGGACGTGTGCCCATAATTGCATTATGGGCTAGTCCATTAGGGCTTCCTCGGCCCATCTAGGGGCTGATTGCTTGTCTATTTAAGACGCTCTTAACCTATGTAATTAGGTTACGCATAATTTAATCCTAAACGTTGTTGAGAGCTACGCGCCTCCTCTTAGGGTTTGCGTCACCGGAAACCTACTCCTCTTTCTCCCCTTTCTCCTCCGCGCCGACGCTACGGCAAACCTAGATCGACTCCATCGTCGATCATATCCTTAGCCATCTCTTTGGCCTTCACTCGATCTCTTTCGAGTCCCAAAACACACAGCCATCACTTGGCTTGTACTCGATCTCTTCGAGTCCATCACTCCTCGAGTCCTCTCGAGCCCATCCGCAGCCGACGCTACGGCAGATACCACCACCACCATCACCATCAATGCGATACTCCGCTTCCTCCACTGTCAAGTCCCTTGAAACGCTACCTTCAGCGACCTACTACAAGACGGGATCCTCCTCTCACGACACTCGTGACCTTCATCGTCTAAGGGACGCATCAACTTTGGTGTATGAGAAAGCCATTTTTGGAGAGTGGGGTTAAGGTTAGGAACTTTGTGTGAGGAGGAGTGAATGGGAGTAAGGAGAGAGTGGAGATGATGTGAGTTTTTCTACCACAAAAGGTATGAATTCATAAACAGATTTTTTAGTGTTAATGGATGGTAGTTGCGGAAGTAAGAAAGTTATTTAGTGGATATTATGACGATGTACTTTGTCGTGGTCAAATCGAAAAAGATGACTTGCTTGACAAATCTACATGTTCTAGAGTAGATATGCCATGATAAAGCTGATAGGCCGAATATGCCTTGACAAAGATGATTTGCTTGAAAAATCTACATAACTTTGGCCCTAAGAAGACTAAATGAAGGGTGATAATAGTAGAACCACTGGTGCCCATAAAAAGTTCAATAAGTATCATAAAGACATATATTAATGAATTACAACAACCATGTCTTACTTTTTCCAATTGTAGAACCATTGCTCCCATAAACAGTTCATTAATTATCCTAATAAACATAATTGTTCTCCGAAATACATACACCACCCTAAAAATACAACCACAATCCATCCATTATTCCTTTCAGACACTCTTTCACAGACTCTCCCAAGTATATGTAAAAATGCTATGTGCCATTTTGTTTCTGAATCCATCAATGAATTTTCCGGCCACGTGATCGGCATTTGAAATTCCATAAGAAACAATTTAGTGTACTTGAGGGTGTATCCCATATAGTCTCCCCTGCAAAATAAACAAATATGGCTTAGCATATATATGGTTTAATACAAGACTTTGCATTGCATGTCAAGGGTACTTACCCACGCTTGCTTGTGTTATTGTCCTTTGGTCGTGTCACAGACAATGGGTTATCATAAAGTGATACACATCTCTTGGCCAGTGGGTCGTACTTTTGGACGTACAATGGAATGATCTTAGATATCGACGCAATATGTTCAAACACCATATGCGTTTGTGTACAAATTTACGTCAGAGTCGTACACGGTGACACACCAGTCGAACAAATCAATCTCTAAGGCAATCCAATGATTCAACTCGATGTTGAAGTCACGTATATGCGGTGGGCCTCATTCCACCTCTTGGGAAAATTAGTCGATGACTCACCTTTCATATACTTTATCAGTACGTCCTCACCAACTTTTGAATAGTTAATCCTAATGCGCTCGAGCTCCGTAGTGATGAAGGTTATCCAGAATGTGTCAAGCACTACCACCTTCATGTACTTTGTAGGATCTTGTGAGATACGTTGACAAAGGAATTACAGAATTTGCTCCATATACTGAAATGGTTCAAGAATGTTAATGTCTACAACTAAGAGGATGTTGTGTTTGCTAAAATAAAGACGAAGTTGCAATGCAATATTACCTCATTATCCAACCATTTCTTTGGCTCAAGAATTTTTTGAAAAAATTACTTGTCTCGGGGAACCTCGGTAGGGACAACTTGGGGTTCAACAATTAATACGGTGAGAATGCATTAGAACAAACAAAAATACTTATGAGATATAATGGAAACAAATCATTATGTTTGGTTTTAAATACTAGCATCCCATCATGCATCCATTTCACAAAAGTCTATCATCCCCAGTACTTTGGATCTTTTGTAATCTTCCACACTTATTTTTTCTCTTCCAAATTACGCCAAGGTGATTTTGCCTATGCAAAAAGCTTTTGAGTGGGATTTGAAGGATCCTCTTCACTGGTGTACTACAATTCACCTTTCCCCTCTTCTTCCCCCATTTTCCCTTCTTTGCATCCACCTCTTCGTCAATTACATGTGATCCCTGCTTCAATTGTACATGACTTCCGCCCTCCTCACATGACTTCCTTCCTCCTTCACCTGACTTCCCCTCTGCCTTTGTTATCTTCTCTAGTTGCATCTCACTTCTACCCATCCTCACCTCCTTTTGTTTCAGCTCTTCTACTTAAACCTCATTTCCTCCCTCCTCACCTCCTTGGGTCTCCCCCCAGTCCTTCCATGTGCATCACCATCTACATGTGTTACAACGTCACGCCTTTGATTAGTCCCTTCTTGTGTTACCTATTGTGATGCACCTGATTTCTAAGCTCATCTCCTCCTTGGGTCTCCTCATCAGTCCTTTCATGTGCATCACCATCTGCATGTGTTATAACATCAAGCATTTCATTAATGGCTTCTCGTGTATTCTAATCTGGTTGCACCTGATTTCCTCCTTCATCATCTCCATGTGTCTCATTCCCATCTCTTTCCTCTGAACTATTAATTTTGGAAGAACAACCTGCTCATTTATCGGCTTCTTACAGGTGTTTAGCTGTCTCAATAAGAATTGACGGCGCCTTGTCATCGCTCATTCCATCCCCTTCATTGGATTGGACAATCCTTGTCATGTCCAGCTTGTTCAGATCCATGTTTTGAACTGATTGCTCATGGACTCCTGAAGCACCCTCAAACTAACAACCACAACACATTACACAATATGAGTACATGTAGTCACATGATTGTATCATTTGCCAAATACTTTTGAGATGATATAGTAATGTACTATACTTACCTCTATTGATACATTTACAACCTGAGTGTCCTTATCACAAGACACCATTGCACCTTCTTCATCCTCTTTCTCTTGTATTTGCTCATGTTCTTGCATTGGATCTCTATTTTCATTTTGTCCAGCCTCATCAAAGTATCCCAGCCAACCTCTTTCCTGATATCATGCTCTTCATCATCACTATCCTGAAAAAATAACATAGGACATGAACTTTGTACAATTTACTCTAAATTTTGTATGACCAACATTAGTGCAAAAAAGACAATGTTCGTATAATGAAGGGCCTACCTCTTTTTCACCTTCAGAATTTGTTTCATCTTCTGAAATCACCTTCATCTTGCTCTTTTGGTGTTATTCAATATTAGGATGATCGTTACTCTCCACACTTTCATCATCCACATCCTTGCTCTCCTGCAAACATATACATAGACAGTAAGCTTTCCTTGTGGAAAAGATAAGTCCAAATATATACACATAAGCACTTCTGGAATGAAATACTTCACTACTATCTTCTTCATCACTACATGAAGATGTTTTTTTAGAACCAGCTTTGACTCTCCTTCTTTTCCTAGACCCAAGGTATTCCTATTTGAACTTAATGAATCCATCCTCCATTCTCTGCATCCTCTCCACCTATTGATTCAAGCAATTTATCACTTGCTCTGTGTCCATAAAACATCAATCTTTGCAACATGTCTTTTACCACTTTTTTTCATTCTTACCACCAGGACTCCTTTATATGTTTGGATTTATCTTCTTCACAACGTCATTAACGAATTTGTCTCTACACTCCCATGGGAAGTAATAGCTTTCCCCCAAGTCCTCTCCTTTCTCATCCACAAGGATTTGTTTCACAACATACCTCCTCTTTAAGGCATCCACAAGCGAATCCAAGTCCATCTACTTATTTTGAGCCACATCAAACCTCGTGGAAGAATAGGATTCCTAAGCCTTTGTGCAAACCTGCTGGCAGTTGCTGCCAAGGTGTGGCACTACCTCTTATAACCAAATTTGAAGCAAAATAAAACTGCAATTAGACCACAAGTATGAACAATAACTTAAACTGCAAATGTATGGATATAACTACTTATAGCTTACCTGAAACAACATTGGGAAATCCTTTATAGTGTAACCTGCTCAAGCTACACTTACTCTATTCTCAAATCCACATCAGTAGACAAACTCTAATGGAGGTCCATATAAGAACCCCTACCCCATTAGAAGATACTGAAACGATCCAAGTCTTGAATCAACTTCACATATGAAGGTTTGACCTTTCTCTTCTTATCACCTCCCAATACCATACCCACCACAATTAGCAACAACGCCATCTTCAGTTTGAACATGGTGTCTTCACAACATAAGATAAATTTGTTTAAAAGATGAGATATTGTATTACTCTTTACATTGAAAAACTGATACACTGCAACCTTGTCATCTATTGTGCCTCATCATCAGGGATGTCGCAATTCAGTCCAGTTATAAGCCTAAACTCTTTATTGAAAAATGACATGGTTTTCCTCCTAGATCATATCATGTCTCTCACTTCTTATATGTCTTCAGTTGCCTAAACAACACATGCTACACGAGTGGTGTTGACAATTGTAAGTTATTTACTATCTTTACAATCCCGCCAAAAGGCCCCTTTAGAACCCTCTAGAATCATAAGCGTGTTCTTAATCGTTTGCAGAATAAGCAAAACCTTGAATTCTGATTTATTCGACCATAAAACATATCCTCCTTATCCCACTTGTACTGTATTTGTAAAAATGGTTGCATTCACAAATACATGACAATTAAATCAAACCCACAAAGCAATAATCAAGAATAACATTTGCACTTGAAAAATATGTTTTTCTTGTGAAAGAATGTTTTTATGGCTAGTATGAAGTTGTTCAGGCTAGTATGAAGTATTTCAGGTTATATATCCCATACAGTTTAAACAAGAATACAAATAACATCTTAAAGACTTAAACACAACTTAACAAAACATCAAAATTGCCAGGTTCCTCATACAATCAACACAACAAGGTGAAGAAGTACACTTTCAACACATACATTAATCACACTTCGGTTGGGCGAAACTTCAAAGATACATTTTACAAGGTGATTCATCCTCTGTTTTTCATTATTAACCTGACTACACATCTGTTGAGTCTCACAAAATGTGATTTACACCTTCAAATTTGAGAAGCCAATAACCTGTTACAAACTCATCAAACAAAAATTTTAACCAAAAACATAAACACGTTACTCAAGCAAGAAATTTGAACCAAAAACCATAGACCTTATGGACTTTGATTCTTCCGCCATTATGCCAATGGACTGGGTTCTTCTTCTTCTTCTTCTTCTTCTTCTTCTTCTTCTTCTTCTTCTTCTTCTTCTTCTTCTTCTTCTTCTTCTTCTTCTTCTTCTTCTTCTTCTTCTTCTTCTTCTTCTTCTTCTTCTTCTTCTTCTTCTTCTTCTTCTTCTTCTTCTTCTTCTTCTTCTTCTTCTTCTTCTTCTTCTTCTTCTTCTTCTTCTTCTTCTTCTTCTTCTTCTTCTTCTTCTTCTACTCCTCCTCCTCCTCCTCCTCCTTATGCATGGAAACAATTGGACTGGGTTCTTCCTCTTCATATTCAGAACTGTAGGATATTTGATGTGAATCGACCCAAGTTAGGATCGTTTCTAGTGTTCGGTCCCGTCTTCGAAGCAAGCGCCTTTCTTCAACACCTTCAAGAACTAGATAAGTAGGCCACCAGCGTGATGACGCTTAGGATAGATTGATGGGAGACTCAACATGATGAGTCTTGATTGGGGAATCAAACGTTATTGCTTGATTGAATCGTATGATAAAGGTTGAGTCTTTGACTCGTTGGGGATGCCCAATTGGTTTAAGAAGGAGAAAACCTCAACTTGACAATTAAACCAAAAATTGAACATCACTTTTATTAATGCATAATTAGGGTATATATATCCTAAATTTCGTGCCTATGACTATGGAAATAAGAAATCGATCTAATGCTAAAAGATATGGAAACTAGAAAAGATAAGAAACTTACTAAAGAAGAAACGAAGGAACCAAACAAGCTTGAACCTTTATTCTTCTTATCTAATCCTAAGAGAATATTAAGCTAATTAATAATGCTGAATGTAAAAGATAACATAACAATAAAACGGAATTAATCTTATCTAATATAAGTAATTATGGAAAGTATATAATTCCCTCTACAAATTGCACAACTCTCAGTAAAACTGGATTTTGATAATCTTCTTATTAGAGTTTCGATTCTATGTAAACTATAGAGTTTTAGATCTTTGAATCATCTTTCTAACGCATCTTGAATCATCTCGAGATCAGATTTCTAGCCACAATTATGGCCGTTTTAGTGAAGATTGTCTAGAATTTGACGAGAACTAAAACTTTGAACTTTTACAAGAATTCTCGTTTACTTGTGCCTCTTCCTTGAAGGACTTTGATTAGTCCATATATAGATTCTATCAGTATCTTCATTTTCATTTCTTGATTTTCGCTGGTTTTGGACTTGCTTGTTCATCTAGGTCACTGTCTACGTCGTTTGGCCTTCACATTTTCAGGTTTCTCACGACCTTTAGCGTTTCTTCTTCATCAGAAGAGACATTTTTCCTCTTACCGTTACCATGAACCATATCATCGTTTCTTGCCGAAGAATTCATTGCCATGGTGTTTGTCATCTTTTAAATTGGGTTTTAGGCTTTCCTTAGGTTGCGAGGTTTGTGTAAACATGAAAATTGACAGAGATTTGGGGAAGAAGAAGAGGTTGCAATGAAAACTTTTGGGATTGAAGTTATGAACAATAAAATTTATGGACAATGATTTCATTTGATTCGGATGTTAATTAATGACACATTAAAATCAGTTTTTTAACTATCATTAGAAACTTTCATAAATAAGGTTTCCAGCAAAAAAAAATTTATTTAAAATTTATTGTACTTTTTCTTCATTTTACATTATCCATTAAAAGATAGTATTTTTTACAAAGAAATTAGGCATATGTGCAATTTATATATAGAATGTGGTTCAAGTGCTTATTGTTGCTATTGTGTAACATACGACTATTGTCGACCACTCGACCCATGGATGAGATAAATAAACGGCGAGAAACCGCGCACGCCAGATTTTTACGCCTCGCACTCCCCCCTGGGCGGCACGAGGTGCCGCCCAATAGACCCTACCAAAAACCCGGTCTAACTCTGGGCGGCAATAGGTGCAGCCCAGCCGAACCGGATTTTTGTAAAACCCGGTTCAGAGGCTGGGCTGCACCTATTGCCGCCCAGATTTGTTTTTTTTTTAGAGAACCCGGTTTAAAATTTTATTTTATTTATTTAAATAAAAATAGATTGAATTTGAGGAATTCGGGTTTAATTGTGGGCGGCAACAACTGCCGCCCAGAAAACCCTCAAAAGAATTTAAAATTTGACGTGGGCGGCAATAGGTGCCGCCCACCTTTAACCCCCCCAAAAAAGTGTACTTTTTTTTCATAATCATGTAGAGAATTTCAATACGAGTCCGTACATATAAAATTCGTCCAAAACGGACATCGTTTGCCCCTCCAAAAGCCCAAAAAACGAAGCCTTATAGTGAAATTTGGTGCCCGGCATATAGCGCATTGTAGTGAAATTTTTTGCATTTTTCTACTATAATTTTGTATAAAATTTTAATACGAGTCCGTACATATAAAATTCATACAAAACGGATATCGTTTTCCCCTCCAAAAAGCCAAAAATCGAGAATAAAAACTTTATATACTATAGTACTTTATTATATTTCATATATTTATACTTATATATTATAGTATTTCATTATATTTAATATAGTTACATTATATATTATAGTATTTTATTATATTTCATATAGTTACACTTATGTACTATAGTATTTCATTAAATTTCGTATAGTTACACTTATATACTATAGTATTTTATTATATTTCATATAGTTACATTTATGTACTATTGTAATTCATTACATTTCATATAGTTACACTTATGTACTATAGTATTTTATTAAATCTAGTATACTTAGACTTATATATTATAGTATTTCATTATATTTCATATAGTTACACTTATATACTATAGTCAACAACAACAACAATATTACCCCAGTGCCATAAAGGCTCCCGCTTATAGCAGGGTAAGGGGGGTCGGATGTACGCAACCGTACCCCTGTGTTAAAAACACAGAGAGGTTGTTTCCGATGACCCAAAATGAAAATTACGTCGAGGATTGCATAGTCTGACTACTACTTCACAATATAAGAAGCGTAGACAGTTTAATGAGCCATTTTGCTTTATTCCATACTTATATATTATAGTATTTCATTAAATTTCATATAGTTACACTTATGTACTATTATAATTCATATAGTTACACTTATGTAATATAGTATTTCATTAAATATAATATACTTAGACTTATATACTATAGTATATTAGTCTAAGTAAACTAGATTTAATAAAATACTATAGTATATTAGTCTAAGTAAACTAGATTTAATGAAATACTATAGTAAATAAGTATAACTATATGAAATTTAATGAAATACTATAATATATAAGTCTAAGTATACTAGATTTAATGAAATACTATAGTACATAAGTGTAACTATATAAAATTTAATGAAATACTATAGTATATAAGTCTAAGTATACTAGATTTAATGAAATACTATAGTATATAAGTGTAACTATATGAAATATAATAAAATACTATAGTATATAAGTCTAAGTATACTAGATTTAATGAAATACTATAGTATATAAGTGTAACTATATGAAATATAATAAAATACTATAGTATATAAGTATAACTATATGAAATATAATGAAATACAATGGTACATAAGTGTAACTCTATGAAATATAATGAAATACTATAATATATAAGTATGACTATATGAAATATAATGAAATACTATAGTATATAAGTATAACTATATAAAATATAATGAAATACTATACTATATAAGTATAACTATATGAAATATAATGAAATACTATAGTATATAAGTATAACTGTTTGAAATACTATAGTATATTAGTGTAACTATATGAAATATAATGAAATACTATAGTATATTAGTGTAACTATATGAAATATAATAAAATAATATAGTATATAAGTCTAAGTATACTAGATTTAATGAAATACTATAGTATATAAGTGTAACTATATGAAATATAATAAAATACTATAATATATAAGTTTAAGTATACTAGATTTAATAAAATACTATACTATATAAATGTAACTATATGAAATGTAATGAAATACTATAGAACATAAGTGTAACTATATGAAATATAATGAAGTACAATGGTACATAAGTGTAACTCTATGAAATATAATGAAATACTATAGTATATAAGTATAACTATATAAAATATAATAAAATACTATAGTATATAAATATAACTATATGAAAAAATTAAACCCATCCTGGACGACACCTAATGTAATCCAAGAAAATAGAGTTTTTTGGGCTACACTTAGTGCCGCCCAAGGGGAGTGCGAGGCGTAAAAATCTGACATGCGCGGTTTAACGGCCTAAATAAAACGTTGAGATTTCGAGCTCACAAGCAAGGCCCATGTACACGCGCACTGAATATTTTTTTCGGTGGCATTTTTTATAAATTTCCCCAAAATGATTACAAACACGCCCCCATCCCTTCCATTCCTCAGATGCGCTTTAAAATCAGCTTCCATCAAAATGGCAAACCCTAGAGCCACGACACCCTTCTGCCCTCCACCCTCGAGGTTCACCAGAGTTTGCTATACCTCGAGCACCACCTCAAGCTCTGATCAATCGATCCCGTCAAATTCATTAACCCTAACGCCATGACGACCTTCTTGTCCTCTATGCTCGAGCTTAGCTGGAATTGGTCAAAACCGTCGAACCCATCCATGCCGAACAAGGCCGAGTTAAAATCCAATTGGAAACCGCTGGTTTCTCGTTGACTGAACCGGCGAAGCCCGACAAGGTGGTGGCGATAATTAGGGAGAGGTTTCGAAATACATGGCTTGTTGGCAAACTCATGTTATAACATTGGACTGTTGTTTTTTCTCAATCGTGTTTCTTACAAGTCTAAGATATAATATAATCTTTCTTTTGAACTTAAATTTACCTTTGTTTTTGCTTGTTGATATTTGTTGCAGGGAGATGCTGACAATGCGGTTGATCGTCTCTGGCAAAAGAAGAAGGCTGAACTCCACCAATAGAGATATCATAATTGTCTCTCTCTTGGAGAATTTTTGTTACTTAAGTTAGTATCTGGATGTTGTCTTTCAAGCAAGGTTATTAAAATTGGGATTTTAGGATCGGATCACAGGGGACCCTCTGGATCGGATCGTAAAATCGGATCGTAAAGTCGTAAGATTTTATAAACAAATAAAAATCAATTTAACAATAAAATATGAACGTCATTTAACAAAAATATAAATAGATATTTAAAATTTTAAATATTAAACTTTAGAACATTGATACAATGGACCATTGATTTACCGAAACTCAAGCCATATACACTACAATGTCAAAAGTAATTGGATATAGGACACGCGTAAATGAGACATGAAGATTTTGAACAATCATTATTAGGGTTTCTTTAGTTTTTTATCACGCATGAGTGGAATTTTGGGGTTTCGAGCGTGACTACATGGAAGAGACGTATATATGGAGAGCGTAAGTATGAGAGAGGTGGAAATTTGGACAAATTGGGCTCTCAAAAGGGGTGTTAGTAGCTCGTAGAAGTTCAACGTTAAGATCTTACTCGGATCTTAGAATCGTAAGATTCTACATATCCTTTGAAATCCTATAAGATCCAGAGTTAGATTTTGACATTAATAGATTTTAGTAATAGATCCGGATCAAACACCCTACCTTGGATCGTAAAATCTTAGGATTTTAAGATCCGGATCTAGATTTTGATAACCATGCTTTCAAGGCATTAAGATAGAGGCATATGACTCTTGGTAGTTTCTAGTTTTTTCCCATGTTTCTTTATTCTAGTGTCATGTGAACAATTGGATATCATTGATTCTCTACTACAATATTTTCAGGAGTTTGAGTAATCTATTGATGTTTCGAATATGTGTAAGAGTAATCTATTTATGTTGTGCTTGAACCGTTGGATTATCACAAGGCTGCAGTTGATTTATATAGACTTTTTGGGCTGCAACTGTGTATAGATTAAACTTTGATCCACTAGACAGGGTAAGATTATTGATAGCAATCAACAACGAGTCCATGGTTTTTTTTGACCCTCTACTTCTGGGAGGGGTAGTTGGATACAATTTTGACATTACTTGTACATAAGCTAACAAAAAAGAGGTTCCTACATAAGGTGCTTGTGAGATAATGGACTTTGCAATTTGGGTTATCGATTTCTTGTTAAAATACTTCACATATTGCAAGTACTTACAACAAATCAACCATTAAATGATCAAAGCTTATGTTAACAATGTGTTAGAATTTCACAAATGTGTGATTGAACGTAGGTTTACAAACTTAATACTAGAAGTTCACAAAATTTATAATACAGGTTCACAAACTGATGAAGATCAAGGATCGAGAATGACGCGGTGCAAGGAAAGGCTCAAAAGGTCTCCGTGGAAGCGTCAACCCAAGGCCAGAAAATAGGCCTGACTTCAACCGGCTCGTTCTCCTTCACCTGAACTTGGAATTGGATGATTCCAGCGACAGTAGTTAGATGGTGAAGTCTAGTTTCTGTCCTCCAAATTTTAGAATTTTCTGAGTTGTGAAGCAAAAGACATGGTATTTTTACTGAGGGGTCGCTGAAAGTTCCGGAAAGGAATTCAACGAAATGGTTGTTGTGGATGTGGGTGACCGAATGGTGAATGAAGATGGACGTTGTTGGTGATGAATAGGTATCTTCCTAAGCCAAGATATGACACACTGGACCAAGGAAGACAAGGCAATAAATTTGAGATTTGACTCACTCAAACACAACTACCGAACAATTGATGTAACACACAATCGCAATCAATTGATATAACTCACAATTGAAAAAGGAAGAGAGCACAATGGTGCAAACTAATTTTGCATTTTCATTTAGTCTTGGACGTGCCTTACAATGAAACAACCTAGCCTTTAAATAGGCTGCAAAGGAAAATAAAGAAAAGTTTAAAAATAAACCACTAACACTTACCCACTAATACAAAGCACTAGTGAGCATTTTAGGGAATTAAAACTAACCACTAACTCTAAACACTCACCCACTAACACAAGGCACTAGTGAGCATTTTCGGAAATTAAAATTAACCACTAAAATGTCTTAAATTCATTAATAATAGGATTAAAATAAATGGCCCTAAAATGGCCAGCCTTCTGCTGAACTGTCGTAAAGACAACAGTTTCTGGGTTTCTTTGCCGGGAATTTGAGGAAGACCTTAACATGATAGTTGTAGATATTTTCCTTAGCTTTCCAATGACTACTCATGGGCCTCCATTGGACGTTCGTGGCTCCAGATATGGCCAGAATACTGAGTAGGTGTCGACGCGACAGATTCTTTGATTTTGACACCTTCTAAGTTTCGAACCATTTTCTTGGGACAAGCTTTTGACCTTCTTCAAAAATGACGATGTCCATAGTCACATCACAAACTTCATACTATACGTTCATTTTTTTTACCTGAACTAGAGGTTCAAAAATTCTATACTACAAGTTCATAAACTAGAGGTTCACAAATTCTATACTACAAGTTCAAAAATTATATACTACAAGTTCAAAAATTGTATATTAAAATTTTAAAAATTCATATACCAAAGGTTTACAAACTAACTTGATCCTAAAGGTTTACAAGTTCATAAAATCTGTACTACAAGTTCATAAAATCTATAATACAAGTTCATAAACTTTAGGTTCACAAACTCCAACAAGTTCACAAATTTTATAATAGAGGTTTATAAACTAACTTGATCCTAGACATCTACAAGTTCATTAACTCTATATTACAAGTTCATAAACTTTATGCTACAAGGTCATAAACTTTATATTAGTGGTTCATACACTTTATTCTAGTGGTTCACACACTTTATACAAGAAGATCGCAAACTAACTTTATATTAAAGGTTCACTAATTTTGTATTAGAGGTTCATATACTTTACACTAGTGGTTCAAAACTTTATACAAGAAAATCGCAAACTAAATTTATCTTAGAGGTTCACTATTTTTTGTATTAGAGGTTCATAAAATTTATATTAGAGGTTCATATACTTTATACTAGTGGTTCACAAACTTTATACAAAAAAAATCGCAAACTAACTTTATATTAGAGGTTCACTAATTTTGTATTAGAGGTTCGTAAACTTTATATTAGAGGTTCATGCACTTTATAGTACCGATAATTAACATCAAACTTGTCTATATAATTATCAACCATGCACCTTTTTCATTTAAAATGGTAAAATACATGTTTATTAAAAAGTAGACCTTTAATATACTATTAGTGAAACTCAAGCATAGGTTATAGAAATTAACTATTAGCTTTGTATATTAAAATCCATGTTTATTACATATGAACCACTAATCTTCAACATGATACATGAACAACTCCGGTCTTTGTGAAGAAGGCATAGTTCATCTATAAATAGTAGTAGTTCTAGCACTCTTATGTCAAACCCATCTACAAAACATACATACGTGAGCTTGTTAGGAGTGTCAGTGCACTCACATTGACAATGCTTCTTCTAGACTTCTTTTGAAGGTAAAGCCAACTTTATAGCCCTATCTACTGCACACCAATGTCAGTTCTTCTCCTAGTTACCCTATCCTTGGGGATGGTTATATACAAGACTCCATCTTTTACCTATGCCTTAAAATTCTCAACCCTAACAGTCTTGGGCAATGTGATCCTGCTCTTGTACTTTCCATAGCTCTCCGCAGGGCACTCGTGGTCGATCGTCGTCCACCAAATCAGTGTGACCAGCAATATCAACTTGACCATCTTCGCATCTTTGCAGCACCTTCTCTGCCTCTACATCTGTAATATCCCTCAATTTTTAATAAGGATATTCGGATAATTTTTCTCAACCTTCAGTAATTAATTATTTCGCTTTCAGTGGAGTTTGGATTTTCTGAAATATCCATGATATCCGAAATAATTCTCTGAGTGGTATAAAATACATTCAATTATTTTCGAGACTTAGAATATTTTGGTTGGATACAAACATATAATTTTCGGGGTTTAATACCCATACCAAAAACCAATTCTTCACGCACTGCCGAAAGCAGCTCGCCGAAAGCACTCCCGAAAGTGCGCGAAGTTGTCGTTGGCTCGAGCCCCGTGTTGGTCGGCTCTCCTGCAGCGTGGTCGGGGCTTCTCCTGGAGCTATATAAGGAGCTCGTTGGAGAAGCTGAAATGGGCACCGATTTGTCTCCCTCTCGTCTCTCCCTTGCTCCTCTCGTCTCCTCTGGTTCGCGCCTCAGCCCAGCCCAGCCTTCCTCCTCTGTTGCTGCGTGGTGGTTGTGGTGGCTGAGATCGCCGACGACGAGAACCTCCCGGCGTCGAGGCGGCAGAAGCCCAGCTCGTCCCCCGTCTGCCATCGCCAGCCGCCGAGCTCCCCTGTTCGCGTCGCCCTCCGCTCCTCTGTTTCGAGTTTCTCCCGCCGGCGAGCCTGGCGTGGTGCTCCGTCGTTGAGCTGCGGCTAGCCGATTGGTGGTGCTCCTCCTCCCCGCCGCCTCTGCTCCTTCCCGGCGTGTCCATGATGGAAGCTGAGCTCCCTGTTGTTGTTGTGCTGTTGAAGGAGAAAGGTTGAAGGAGGAGGAATAGTGGAGTGGGCCCCCTGTTGAATTGTTTCGTGATGGGCCGATTAGCCCATTAAGCCTCCAGTCCAAATTCAACCCGAAATTATTCGAGCGGTATAACTTCGATTCCCTTTCGTCCGTATTTTTTTTAAGGAAAATTTAATAAATTATTTTATGATTTAATATCATAGAAATTTATTAAATATAAATTCTTAAATTCGTCCAGTCAAATTAATTGATAGATATTAATTTGTCAGTTAGAACGTGATCTACTGGGTCGCGTGTGGACTCGTACTCTGGTAGGAATATTCTAAAGCTTAAGCCATATCCTCGGAAAGGATATTTTCGGTAGTCGCTTCGTCCAGATTCATCGCCGAATCTATTCCAGACAAGTGGCAGTTCGCTCTTGCTCATCGTTCCATATTTACATTAATTATCAGTAGTTTATCTGAGTAATTAATTTGGAATGATTATTCTGTTTGTCTGGAATTGGTTTTATAAACTGTTTTGGAAAATCATATAATAGGTTGTATATCTGTTAGAACGACGCTATTATCTGTGATCGCCTTCCGGGCATTTATGTGGATTTATCCTGTACTATGGTTGTGTTGTAACTGTAAGTTAGCACGAGTATTTGTAGGAACGCCTGGATCCTGAGAGTTCCATGCGCGTTCCTTTATAACTGTAAGGGCAATGAAGACCCAACGATTGTTGAAGTTTGAACTCAGTGAGGTTCATTCTTTTAAAGGGCGAGCAAGACACTGCGATAGTAGAAGTTTGGACTCTGTGAGGTTCATTCTTTCGATGTAGATTCAGAGGTTTGGACTCGGTGAGGTTCATTCCTTAGATATGGGTCCTGCGTGACAGGGACATATATTAAAAGCTTACAACGTGTTAATCGTTTTGGAATTAAATAAGATAAGGTGCCCGAGAGCACTTAATTAATATACCTTTGGCGAGTAGTGCAGCTAAGTAAATAGTGCAGCTAGGAAAGCTCGTCTTGACTTTTGATCAGAGTACGTTCTCTTTCCAATCTGGATTCGCTGTAAGCGATGAGGTTGGTCGTGAACCGAAACATCTTAGTCAGTTTTTAAATCATCGTCATGTGGTTCTGTAAGATCCAGACTTGAATGTAGTACGTTCTCTTTCCAATCTAGATTCGCTGTAAGCGGTGAGGTTGGTTGTGAGCCGAAGCATCTCAGTCAGCTTTTAATCGCTGTTGTTTGATTCTGTAAACATTCCAGATTTGTCATATTTTTCTTAAAGACTCATTTTCGTTGGAGTCTTTTTTCGGGTCGATTTATGTGAAGATTAAGTCTTCCAGAATCTTCTCTTGTGCATACCTCTTGTTGTTATTCCGTGAAAGTATCGGGTTATGTATCGTCTCTTCGGTTATTATTCGAGGGACAATGATAGTAAACGGTTACGATCACTCGAACCACTCTGCTTTTTACCCTTGCTAGTCTATTCAAGTAGACTAACCCACGAACATTGTTCTCTGCATGTGGGCTGGTGTCATCCGTTCGATTCGGCACATCAGATAGAGCGAAGATATGAGGAGACTAGATTGACTATGAAGACGACGGTTGTTTTTGGATGTTTTAATAATTGCTTTTAATCAGGTTGAGATCCTTGGGCAGGTGATCATTACGATCACAACCCTTTTTGTAATATCTTTTATAAGTCTTCCGCTGTACTTTGTTTAAACTCTGTATTTGTCCTATTCGGGATTGGGATGTAATCCCGTAACTCATGTTTCATTTGATTGATGTTTTGATTTGAATACTTTGATCATTATGTATCAATTGTATTCCATGAATTGTATTTAAACCGGTAAAGCCTTGGGTGATCTCGGTAAGGAACACTGGGGTCACTGGCGGTAATACCTTTCCAAATGGGTTAAGATTTGGGGGTGTTACAGTTGTGGTATCAGAGCCAAAGGTTTTAAAAAGGGTTTGGGATTTTATAAATCATTTATCCATTTTTGAAAATGCTTTAAAAGGGCTCTTAATTTTTCAAAGTGAAAAGAATTTCAAAACACCGTTCATAGTCATGTCTTCTGTACAGTCTGATATAGTAAGCTTGCTTCTCTATCTAGAAAGACTAATTCCTTCCCCGTTGCCCCGTTAGATATGGGTGCATTATGTTCTCTTCAGAGGAACCCGGGAGAAGCCGAGGTGGTTTCGCCATCTCCAGTTAGGCTTGATTCCCAGTTCGCTCGTTGTGATTTGAGGTTGTAGAACCTAGTAACTCGGTTTGAGTCCATCAATAGAAATTACCAAGTTGATCTATTCTAAGTTGATTTTATTACGATAAATATATCAGAATGATATTAATGTGATAAAATCCTTGGAATTTGATCGGTAAACAGATGGTGAACACGAGGAACGTTATCCGTGCTGGTGTTGGGCCGAGTAATGACCCCAGACCAAACCCAAGGAATGTTGTAGACCCATCAGGAGAGCGTGAGTCTGTCTTCAACAATAATCCAAGAGGCAATGGCCAAGCTCAGGCCGATGCTCCGGTAGTGCTCGATGCAGCGACAGTCGCAGCAATTCGGGGGATTGTTCTGCAAGCAATCACCGAGATAATGAGGCCAATCGCACCTCAGGCACAAGAGTGCCAGTACCTCCAGAAGTTCCGAGGTTTGAGGAACAAGAGAACCAGGTACTACAGGGAGGCGTGATCAGGAATAGAGGGGAGTATGGCCGAGCTCTGAAGGCCATTAACTCTATAAGACCTGACAACTATGATGGAAAAGGAGAGTCAGTCAGAGTGGCTCATTGGTTCTCACATATGGAACGGTTGTTTCGTAATGTTGAGTGCACTGAAGCAGAGAAAGTGCACATAGCTTCTCTACAGTTGAAGGAAGAAGCCAGTGAATGGTGGGAGAGTATCGGCTTAG
Source organism: Rheum nobile (assembly GCA_027886185.1). NCBI lineage: Eukaryota > Viridiplantae > Streptophyta > Magnoliopsida > Caryophyllales > Polygonaceae > Rheum > Rheum nobile. The sequence goes on from WOAB01000127.1 coordinate 2,378,555, forward strand.
CTGATAGTCCGGTATTGACCTAGTCAATGTTTAAGACCAAGATGACGGATCGTTTCTTCTCTCGAGCTATGAGAGAGGAGAAACACAAGGAGTTCTTGTATCCTAAGACGGATGGATTGAAGGTGACCGAGCTGGCCACTAAATTCAATCATTTGCTACAGTATGATGAACCAGAGATATCCAGTGAGACACAAAAGATCTGGTACTTCCATGAATGGATGAGCCCGGATATTAAACCTTGGATGGTGCACCACACATGCTCTACTCTCGAGCAGTACGTGGATGCGGCCTACAAGTTGAAAGTCACACTAGAGGAGTCCGCTCATAAGCGGGAGAATCAAGTTAAGGGAAAGGGTGGGCAACAGGATCGCCAGGTTGGTTCATTCAAACGACCGGCATCGCCTACCAAGTTTGAGAAGTCTGGTCGTGCTAAGACCGAGACAACTCAGTCTGACTCTGCCAGGGGCTCAGGTTGGAGCAGCGGAGTGATTCAGTGTCACAATTGTGGTGCATCTGGGCACACAAGTTTTGCATGTCGGAATGAGAGGAAGGCATGTTTTGGTTGTGAGAAGGAAGGACATATGCAGAGATTCTATCGGCAGGGAATGCAGAAAGGAGCGGAGTCTCATCAAGGGTCTGTTAATCCAAACAACAGACCTAGGTTTAAACTAGCAGAGACTTCCAATCGTTCGATGCAGACAACTGCGCAGGATAAGGGGAAAGCCCCAATGACTTCTGGAAATCAGAGTCAACGTCTTTATGTGATGCGTGAGGCGGATGGACCCTATGCTCCAAATGCTTAGAGTACTTTGTATCTGCGTTATACTTTTGTTAATGTGTTGTTGATATGGGTGTTACCCAGACTTTTATTTTGGATGGTTGTAAGTTAAGTTGTGTGTGCAACGAGGTTGTGAACATTTTGTTATAACTCTTCTTATATATGAACCTTTGGTTTATACCAAGTTAATGTTTCGTTGCTTGGTATGGGGTAAGGTCTCGTGTTCGAGACTCACCAACAACTTCTTAGGAGATGGCTGCCTATTAACTAGGTGGAGCTACCAAGGATGGGTTGAGATGTATGGATAGCGGCTCATGGCAACAGTGGACGCTGGTAATGGCTGGGCCTGGGCTCGGAGCCACTAGTGAGTCGTCTGTGAACCATGTAGTGGGTTGGTCCAAGATGGTGACCATTTAGTGGAAACCAATCGTCTGTCGGAATTGTCGATTACCATCAAGGGTAAGAAATTCAAAGCGATTTGACCTAAATAACCATGGTCCCATACGATAATTATTCTCGGTATGGATTGACGGAAGCGTCATAAGGCAGTGATCGACTTCAGTTTTGATATTCCTGTGGTTAGAGGATTTCCGGGTGTCTTTCCAGAAGATATTCTTGGATACCCCGAATCGTGTTGTGGAGTTTGCAATTGATCTCGAGCCGAGTACCACGCCGATCTCTGAGGCACCGTACCGGATGGCTCCTGTTGAGATGCAAGAGTTGAAGAAGCAACTCAAGGATCTTCTTGATAAAAGTTATTTAAAGCTGAGTGCATCACCTTGAGTAAGAGTGCCCTAGTTTTATTTGTCAAAAAGAAAGATGGACCGTTTCGACTTTGTTTTGACTTTCGAGAGTTGAATAAAGTCACGATCAAGAGCAAGTATTTGTTGCCAAGGAGTAATGATCTGTTGGATCAACTACAGGGAGCAAAAGTTTTCTCCAAGATCGACATGAGATCTGGGTATCATCAGCTCAGGATTCGTGAGGATGATATTCCAAGGATTGCTTTTCGGACGAGAGATGGTCACTACGAGTTTGTAGTCATGCCATCTGGATCTACGAATGTTCCATCAGTTTTCTTGAACCTAGTGCATCGATGTTTTAGACCAGTACTTGAATAAGTTCATAGTGGTCTTCATCAATGGAATTTTGATATTTTCCCGAGCAAGGAAGCTCACAGGGAACATCTGCGGATTGCTTTATCGATCCTTAGACCAAGTCGGTTGTACGCAAAGTGGGCTAAGTGCGATTGTTGGATCTAGAAGTGGCTTTCTTAGGCCATGTGATCAATAAGAATGAGGTTATGGTTATTCCCCAGAAGAGTGAATCAGTAGTTGTTTGGAAGCGGCCTCAGGGTGTGAGCGAGGTGCGCAGTTTCCCAGAGCTTGCTGATCATTATAGACGGTTCATGGAAGGATTTTTTCTAAGATCACTCCACCTATGACCAGTCTGTTCCGCAAGGTCAACAAGAAGTTGTCTGGGATGACAAGTGCAAGACCAATTTTCAAGAAGTTGAAACAGTGTCTGACTTATGCACCAGTTTTGACATTGTCGGAAAGAATGATGGCTATATGGTCTATAGTTAATGCTTCGAGAAATGGGTTGGGATGTGTCTTTGATGCAGAGGGGCAAGGTTATTGCATACGCATCTAGACAATTGAAAACCTATGAAGCAAACTAACCAATACATGACCTAGAACTAGCAGCAATAGTGTTTGCATTGGAAACTGAGGTTACGTGGGTGACCCAGAGGTTAGCAGAAGTTTTCCACTAGGAGATTATCCGTATACATGGCATTCCTAAGACCATTGTATCGGATCAAGATGGCCGATTCATGTCAAGTTTATAGCAAGAACTTCACAAGGCCATGGGAACTGAATTGAGATTCAGCAGCGTTTCATCCTCAGACAGATGGCCAGTCTGAAAAGACCATCTAGACCCTGGAGGATATGCTAAGAAGCATACGTATTCGACCATCCGACTAGCTGGGAAGACAGCCTAAGTCTGATTGAGCTCACGTACGATAATAGCTGGCATGCTACGGTCAAGATGGCTCAGTTCGAAGCTTTGTATGGTCACAGATGTAGATCTCAGATTTGTTGGGTTGAGTACGCCGACAAGATTCTACTTGGACCAGAGTTGGTCGAAAGGACAACTTCGAACATTGCTTTGATTAGACAAAGATGTTGACCGCTCAGGGTCGACAAAAGTCTTACGCAGACCAGAAGCGTAGAACTGTCAAGTTCAAGGTTGGTGGCAAGGTACTTGTCAGAGTATCGCCATCCAAGGAGTATTCAGGTTTGGTAAGCGTGGGAAGCTTAACCCTCGCTACGTGGGACGATTCGAGATTCTGGTTAGAGTAGGATCTCTTGCGTACCGTTTGGCATTGCCGCCATCGGCACACCCAGTGCATAATGTGTTCCACGTATCATTGCTAAGGAAATACGTGCCAGATGAGTCTCGTGTGCTGAGCTATAAGGACATCAAGATTCAGGCAAATGGTACTTGAGAGGAGATGCATGTGCGCATTCTCGAGTGCTGTGTGAAGCAACTGCGCAACGAGATCGTACTGTTGGTACGAATTATGTGGTCCAAGTCTGGGACAGAATAAGTTACTTGGGAAACCTGAGAAACTGAGGCGGATATGCTTAGACGCTTTCCCGAGTTGTTTTCGGCCAAGTTTCGGGGTCGAAACTTCTTTTAAGGGGGAGGTGATGTAATATCCCTCAATTTTTAGTAAGGATATTCGGGTAATTTTTCTCAACTTTCACTAATTAATTATTTCGCTTTCAGTGGAGTTTGGATTTTCTGAAATATCCATGATATCCGAAATAATTCCCTGAGTGGTATAAAATATATTCAATGTATTTTCGAGACTTAGAATATTTGTTTAGATACAAACATATAATTTTCGGGGTTTAATACCCATACCAAAAACCAATTCTTCACGCACTGCCGAAAGCAGCTCGCCGAAAGCACTCCCGAAAGTGCGCGAAGTTGTCGTTGGCTCGAGCCCCGTGTTGGTCGGCTCTCTTGCAACGTGGTCGGGGCTTCTCCTGGAGCTATATAAGGAGCTCGTTGGAGAAGCTGAAATGGACACCGATCTGTCTCCCTCTCGTATCTCCCTTGTTCCTCTCGTCTCCTCTGGTTCGCGCCTCAGCCCAGCCCAGCCTTCCTCCTCTGTTGCGGCGTGGTGGTTGTGGTGGCTGAGATCGCCGACGACGAGAACCTCCCGGCGTCGAGGCGGCAGAAGCCCAGCTCGTCCCCCGTCTGCCATCGCCAGCCGCCGAGCTCCCCTATTCGCGTCGCCCTCCACTCCTCTGTTTCGAGTTTCTCCCGCCGGCGAGCCTGGCGTGGTGCTCCGTCGTTGAGCTGCGGCTAGCCGATTGGTGGTGCTCCTCCTCCCCGCCGCCTCTGCTCCTTCCCGGCGTGTCCATGATGGAAGCCGAGCTCCCTGTTGTTGTTGTGATGTTGAAGGAGAAAGGTTGAAGGAGGAGGAATAGTGGAGTGGGCCCCCTGTTGAATTGTTTCGTGATGGGCCGATTAGCCCATTAAGCCTCCAGTCCAAATTCAACCCGAAATTATTCGAGCGGTATAATTTCGATTCCCTTTCGTCCGTATTTTTTTTAAGGAAAATTTAATAAATTATTTTATGATTTAATATCATAGAAATTTATTAAATATAAATTCTTAAATTCGTCCAGTCAAATTAATTGATAGATATTAATTTGTCAGTTAGAACGTGATCTGCTGGGTCGCGTGTGGACTCGTACTCTGGTAGGAATATTCTAAAGCTTAAGCCATATCCTCGGAAAGGATATTTTCGGTAGTCGTCTCGTCCAGATTCATCGCCGAATCTATTCCAGACAAGTGGCGGTTCACTCTTGCTCATCGTTCCATATTTACATTAATTATCAATAGTTTATCTGAGTAATTAATTTGGAATGATTATTCTGTTTGTCTGGAATTGGTTTTATAAACTGTTTTGGAAAATCATATAATAGGTTGTATATCTGTTAGAACGACGCTTTTATCTGTGATCGCCTTCCGGGCATTTATGTGGATTTATCATGTACTATGGTTGTGTTGTAACTGTAAGTTAGTACGAGTATTTGTAGGAACGCCTGGATCCTGAGAGTTCCATGCGCGTTCCTTTATAACTGTAAGAGCGATGAAGACCCAACGATTGTTGAAGTTTGAACTCAGTGAGGTTCATTCTTTTAAAGGGCGAGCAAGACCCTGTGATAGTAGAAGTTTGGACTCTGTGAGGTTCATTCTTTCGATGTAGATTCAGAGGTTTGGACTCGGTGAGGTTCATTCTTTAGATATGGGTCCTGCGTGACAGGGACATATATTAAAAGCTTACAACGTGTTAATCGTTTTGGAATTAAATAAGATAGGTGCCCGAGAGCACTTAATTAATATACCTTTGGCGAGTAGTGCAACTAAGTAAATAGTGCAGCTAGGAAAGCTCGTCTTGACTTTTGATCAGAGTACGTTCTCTTTCCAATCTGGATTCGCTGTAAGCGATGAGGTTGGTCGTGAACCGAAACATCTTAGTCAGTTTTTAAATCATCGTTATGTGGTTCTGTAAGATCCAGACTTGAATGTAGTACGTTCTCTTTCCAATCTAGATTCGCTGTAAGCGGTGAGGTTGGTTATGAGCCGAAGCATCTCAGTCAGCTTTTAATCGCTGTTGTTTGATTCTGTAAACATTCCAGATTTATCATATTTTCCTTAAAGACTCATTTCCGTTGGAGTCTTCTTTCGGGTCGATTTCTGTGAAGATTAAGTCTTCCAGAATCTTCTCTTGTGCATACCTCTTGTTGTTATTCCGTGAAAGTGCCGGGTTATGTATCGTCCCTTCGGTTATTATTCGAGGGACAATGATAGTAAACGGTTACGATCACTCGAACCACTCTGCTTTTTACCCTTGCTAGTCTATTCAAGTAGACTAACCCACGAACATTGTTCTCTGCATGTGGGCTGGTGTCATCCGTTCGATTTGGCACATCAGATAGAGCGAAGATATGAGGAGACTAGATTGACTATGAAGACGACGGTTGTTTTTGGATGTTTTAATAATTGCTTTTAATCAGGTTGAGATCCTTGGGCAGGTGATCATTACGATCACAACCCTTTTTGTAATATCTTTTATAAGTCTTTCGCTGTACTTTGTTTAAACTCTGTATTTGTCCTATTCGGGATTGGGATGTAATCCCGTAACTCATGTTTCATTTGATTGATGTTTTGATTTGAATACTTTGATCATTATGTATCAATTGTATTCCATGAATTGTATTTAAACCGGTAAAGCCTTGGGTGATCTCGGTAAGAAACACTGGGGTCACTGGCGGTAATACCTTTCCAAATGGGTTAAGATTTGGGGGTGTTACAACAGCTAGCACATTGTGTTTAACCTAGACCTTTACATCATTTCAGGTGATATCCGACATGTCGAACCTGATCTTATAACTAAAATCACTTTCTCTGATTGCCCAAGGTGTCCTTCCAGTTCTATATCCATAAGCAAAGGTGCTACCACCATAAGCAAATGGGTCCTGCTTCAGCCTATCCATTGTCTCCATCATATGATACATTGTTCTTGCAACAGGAAACTTATCCGATGAATCTGCAGAAAGATGAAAACTAGTCATTAAACATGTTCAAGAAGCAGTTTAAACAAGTCCTTTGCATTAGAATGCTGGATTGTCATAAGCTTTACGTAGGGTAGAAACAGGTAGAGGAGAGCATTGCTCAAATTCCTCATCCGGAATCAATTTAGGACGGTACCATGTGCATCTTTCAATGTGGTTTTTCAGCACACTAGTACCTCTCCTGAGTGTTGTCTCACACAAGGTACCGAACATCCATATTTTGCCCATTGAGTACTTATTTTTGTAATTGCTAGTGCCAGCCTTTATCAAGTAGCACATTAAGAGAATGAAGGTGACTTTATCGGGCCTAAACTAGAGCCCTTTCATCTCTGTCACCAACCGGTAAGCCTCCTCACACCTATTCTCCCTCACAAGCCCGAATTGGAAGACTATGACGGCAAGTTTGTTGCCGCTGCTGCAACAAAGACCCACAGGTAGTCTCCACTAGAAGATATATTTATAAATCCCTAATTACGATCCCAAAATTTCTAATCAATTGAAACAATTCGTAATCAACAACCCTAAAGAAGTAACCAAAAAATGAAAAATTGTGAAGGAAAAACACATAAACAGACCGGAATCCAAGATGAAGAATGACAAATTGATCAGGGCGGTGTGTGCTAGAAAAAGGACGAATTGAAGAGCGTCAGAAGAGCGCGAGGTGTATGATCTGGACGAAGAGGTCGATAATTAGGGTTCCCGAAATGGTGTGCCATGTTCTCGGCCGAGAAAAACGATTGACCACCGAGTGGGTTGGCTTCGAAAATGAAGGCGTAATGGAGGAAGAGGAATGAAGGAGGGCGGAGAATCCCACAAAGTTGCAGGTAGGAATGATGGTAGAGAGAGATCGAGCGCAAGACGGAGGAGAAGACTGTTTTTTAAAACAATTCCCAAAATACACTCTTTTTAAATTAACTTTTAGAAAACACGGACTCTATCTCGACCATTGGACGAGGAAGATCAAATAGATGAAAATCATCCACATGTTTAACGTTAAACATAGACCGTATATGATCTTCATTCTCTATATATAGAGAGAGAAATTGTTTTAGAGGTTGGGCATTCTTACAAACCTACCTTTTAGTGAAATTAGACATTTTTTGCTAATTCGCCTTTAAATAATTTGATGAGGTAAGGATGAATTGATATTTTTTAGTTAGTAGCCATTTATTAACAAGGAGTTAGGGAAGAGAGTTTATGGAAAGAGGGAAAGATATGTCTGAGAGAGTGTCAATTCAAATAAAAGGGTGTTTGGAAAAAGTAATTATATTTAATAAATATTTTTTTAATGTGTCAATGGACACACTTTAACAAATTAAAATAATAAATTATTTATAAAATATTTTTTAATAAAGAATTGATAAACCCATAAAAAAAATATTAAATTAATAACTAAAAAAATTATTATTAAAAATAAATTTATTAGAAGGCATACACTAAAAAAAACTTTTAATAAATATTATAGGGTGTATAAATGGTAAAAGAGATGTAATAGTGGACAACACCCAATTTTGTTCATGAATGATACTTTTTTTTATTGCACGTAACGATCCCGTTACTATAGGATAAAATAAATGAAAACGAAACAAAGAAATATACTTGGAAAAGCGACATTTCTCATCAATTTATCATATAATGTGTAAACAATTTGCAAGTCAGCAGTATATGTACTTAAATTAATAAATATTCTCCAAAAGTGTAAATTGTATAGTTCTTCTAACATTTTTTTTCGAAATATTATTCAACTACATATGTCAATTCAAATTAGTTTGATTAGAACTAAACGTAATTGTCGGATAATTGAGTTGGTGGGGTACGTATAAGATCAATGTATTAATATTCCGCAAGGGTTGGAAAATCCAAAACTGGCTTTCCAAAATCTGAGGGGCTAGCTGGATAGTTATCGTCTAATATTATTCGTTCGTATTTGATTAAAAAAAAAAAAACAATAATTAATTCCCCACTATCTCGATCAAAATCACCCGCTAGCTTTCCTTGGTGGACCCTGAAATATCTTGTGGTTATGCTATCACTTTTGGCCTCTTGGCACCGCAACAGGCACAGTGACAGTGGGGACTTAAATCCTACCGCATATATAAATGAAATTCCCGGTTTTGATCTAACTAGATATTTATGGCGACTTTTTTTATATTGATATAGTTTATAGTTTTATTTTTTATATTTTAAATTTTTAAGATTAATTTAAGAATTATTAAATATTAACGTAGCATAGAAATAATCTTCAACATTAAAAATATCCAAAATATATAAAGAAAGAACGTTGATTTTTCAAGTTTTATATTAAAGAATGTTTATTTTTTATATATGTAAATTTAATATGAAAAAACTAAAATAGAGATTTTTATTTAATATTCTTTTTTTCTTTAAAAGTAATACAAAATTTTATAGCTTCAAGAATGTTGAGATGAAAGTATGAAGATTTTTGCTCGAAAGACGTCGTCATAAATAATTATTAGCAATTATCTCGTGTATATTTTGACAATTTTAAAAAATTTAATATGTTTTTATTTCCATTTTTTGGTGTAATAGAATTTCTTGAGTCCTTATAATGAAAGTAAAATTAGTCCTTAGGAGCAACACCAATTAACAATTGATATTGAGCACTATATCATTATTCACGTTCATAATAATTTTAATTTTGATTCTAAAATTGATCACAATTCGTAATGCAACATAAATAGTGAGTTTGCACTTTCATACATTATATAACATGATCATGCAACATATAAATCACTAAATGCGGGTTAACTTTTACCATAAGCGAGGACATTAATTTTGCAATTTAGATATTTGACCGATGTAACTTCTCCATAAATTTTAAACGTATTCCATTGTGATCTTGTAAACTTCTTATTTCTTTATTAGTTGTTTTATCATGATTTTTTTTTGTTTGAATTGAATGGTGGGCTATTAAATCTCTTTATATATTCACATTTGTTATAAATTTTATAATTTTTTCCCTTATTGACAAAGAAACTCAATACATAAGTGATGTGAAATAACAGAATATGTCATATAAAGTGGTTAAACACACATGGTCACTTACATTCAAATTCAAGAAACTAAGAAAATCATGACCTAAATATTTTTAATGCAAAATAACATTCTAAATCGACGTACCTAATTTTCATTTCAACTAAATAACTAACATTTATATAAAGTAATCTTAAAAAAATTATAAATTTGTCAAAAGGTAAAAATATTAATTGAAACAACATATAAATTATAAAAATTTTGAGCATGTAATATTATATATTGTACATAGCCACTTTAACTATTAATTCTAAATCCTTTAAAAGCTATTGATTATAAATATGATAAAAGTAAGTAAATAAATAAACATCAATTTTATATCTAGATTTTTATACAACCTAACATTATTAATAGAAAATGGTATATCTATAGATAAAAATAGAATTTTAAAATGTTTTAAAAAAGGAATTTATTCATATGTATATCAGTATATGTCTTAAGTCTAAACACATACATGGGGTCAAATCATCAAAATAAATGATAACGAAAAAATAACATAATCTTATTTGACATTTCTACTGGAATGTTATTTTTATATTCAAAAAAAAAATTAATAGTATTTTGGTATTTTTCAATTTTTAATTGTTTTTTTTCTTTGGTTTATGTTTACTAATTTTAAGTTTTATATTTAACGATCTTTATCTAATGAAACAATAATAAAAATATATGAGTTGAAAATCATTTTATTACTCTTATGTAAAACGTTACTATGTTTTGTACTATAAAGAATAGAATACTTTAATATACTTCACTATTGAAATTGCAATCCGGTGTTATGATCAAATGAAGTTTGTACCCGTTTTATTCTACATTTAGTATTTCTAATTCATTTTGAGTAAATCATTTCACATTTCATTGTCAAATTTAGAGGTTTTAACATGGTGTGAATTCAATAATTATACATTCATGATATCATTTTTTAATATTATTCGAATATTAACATAATTAAGTAGATTATTAGGCACTATATATATACTAAAGTACTTATTAGTTACATGTTTGCACAATTAAGTAACATGTATATGCTAATTCAATGTTTTCAGTTAAGTTTCCATAATTTAATGTATGTTAGATTTTTTAATTTTATTAATAGGTTGACATGTTAATGTTATTTTTATATTAGATGAAATCAAAATAATAAAAAATCATCCAGTAATTCTATAATGTTATTGTATACCTACTCTCAATGTGTTTGCTAGTTTTGTTAAATAATTAATAACTTTCTTATCACGTTTTTACATTTATAGTACTGCTTTTTTACATTTCTAGTAGTTAATAACTTTTATGAGTAAGAAAATTGAGGTATTTGGAGTCTTTATGGCCTTATGATTATTTATATCAATATAATAAGAACTTAGATAATACTTCCCAAAAATTCAGACAATTTTTTCATATGTTCATAGTAGACCTGTCAACTGGGTCGGGTTGGTCGGGTTCGGGTTTGGGTCATGTCGGATTCGGGTCAAATCGGGTTCGGGTCGATCGAGTTGGTAAAATTTTCGGGTCGATCGGGTTCGGGTTGACCCAGCGGGTCGAACATGTCCTTTTTTATGATTATTATTATGATTTTTAACTTTAATAAAATAATTATAATAATATAATTAATATTATATTATTATTTAATAAAGTATATTAAAATATTTAATATAAATGAAATAAAATATACAAAATAAAAGGGACCCGCGAACTCGAATTTGCGTTCGGGTCGAGTCGGGTTCGGGTCCTTCGGGTTCGGGTCCTTCTGTAACACCCCCAAATATATATCCTTGAAATGTATTACCGCCAGTGACCTCAGATTTCACATCCGAAGCCACCCCAGGCTTAACCCGTTTATATAAATCATAAAACAACAGTTATAATACAAAATATCATAACTTTTGATTAAAATCATTGTATCGGCATTACATCCATAATCTGAAATACAACTGAAATACAGAGTAGTCTTGACATAAAATATGTTTAACACATCGGAAGTCTTTAAAATAAAGGACACAAGGGTCTTGATCTAAACGATCACCCGCCAAGGAATCTCAACCTGGTAAAACTCTTCAAAATTCCAACTGCCATCATTGTCGTTTCTAGCCTTCATTGGAACTGCAGTTTATCTGATGTGCCGTATGTGACGGATGACACCAGCCAACCATGCAAGGGAATATAATCGGTTGGTTAGTCTAATGAAAGACTATGCAAGGGAAAAATAGAAAGGTTCTAAGTAGTCGTATTAGGTTAGACTCATCGTTTCTCGAATAAAAGTCGATGACGATAGTCAACCACCATACTCCTACTGAAATATACGAAAAGGCATGATCAAGAGAAGACTCTGAGAGAATGAGTCTTAAGGAAACATATGAAGAGAAGACTCCAACGAATTGAGTCTTATCGGAAGTATGACAAGTGTTTAGGAACATCAAAGTTTCACGCAAACGTTTAAAAGCGACTTGACTATTTGGGTCCACGACCAACCTCATCGCATAATGCGAATTCATATTCGGAAGGTGGACTTACTCTAATCGAAGCCCAGACGAGTTTCCACGTTGTACTTCTCGCCCAAGGTTCATTAATTATGTGCACTAAAGCACTTATCTTATTTAATTCCAAAACGTATATTTTACGTTATAAGCTTTTAAGATCTCTTCACGAGAGATATCGGATCTCCTCACAAGAGATATCAGAGGGAATACATCTCAGGGAATACATCCCAAATGGCGGCACCAACTATGTGCACATACCCTGAGTAAGGGTAAGGTCATGACCGAAGATACTAGGGAAAATCATCCTAGCACCATTATCAAGAAACCACTAAACCTCGCAAGGTACATAGTGTTCCTATGAATACTCGTTCTAACTAAACAGTTATAAGAGCAATAATTCACATCAAAGCCATCGAGGCCAATAACAGATATAATATCGTTGTTTCTAGCAGTATATACAACCTATTATAATATATGTATTTCAATCATATATATATATATAATAGCGTTGTTCTAGCAATATACAACCTATTATAATATCTCTTTTAAAATCACATACAGTTATCAAAATTGTTCCCAGACGAAAACAATATTCATCCCAAATAATTAACAATTAAACAATTGATAATCAATATAAATATGGAATGATAAGCAAGAGCGAACCGCCACTTGTCTTAGTTTAGACGAAGCTCAACGAAGCTTGAGACGACGGGTTTCCGGGTCCGAAACGAGGAAGAACTCAAATTATGATTTCCTACGGAACGACCCATAACGAAACCCTAAGTTAGATTCGACAATAAATAGTACGAATCTAAAGAAAAACGAACGAAATCGAAGGAACGAAAGTCCCAAACGAGATCACAAAGCCCAAGCCACAACCACACATGCCTAGGCCCACCGCGGGTGCGGCGGCTTGACCGCGGGTGCGGGGAGGCTACAGAGGCGAGACGCCGACAGCGAAAACTCACCGGGGAAGACGATGGGGCTCGACTTGGGTTGGTTTCGACTTCCAAATTCCTTGTGTCACTAACCACCACCTTGAGGGCACCTCCTCCTCCTATGGCAACTCCGACGACGACCTTGAAGAACTCCGGCGACGCTTGCAACTCCGGCGACAATGACAGTGAAAGAAAGAGAGATTTGAGGGAGAGAGAGAGAGTGGAATGGCCTCCTCCTCTTAGCCCCCTCCTTTTATAGGCCATCAAGGAGCCAGAAAGAGTCCAGCTGGCCCCCTCTCCCACCGCCTCACCGGGGACAAGTTCGGCAAGTAGCTCAGATAAGTTCGGCGGAGCAGAGAAGCCATCATCACGGCGCGGGTGCGGTGGGTCTCACCGCGGGGTGCAGTGGCGACCAGTTCCTGACCGTGGGGTGCGGTGGGTATGACCGCGGGTGCGGTCAAGGCAATTTTTGTGCCTTTTGCCCATTCTTTGACCGAGAAGCCCATTTTTTATCGAGAAGAATCTTGGATATGGGTTTTAACCCCGTGTTAAATATATTCGTACCCGAAAAATTATTCTAAACCCCAAAAATACGTCGAATGTATTTTATTCCACTCAAAGAATTATTACGGAGATCAAGTATTTAACAGAAAGTCTGAACTTCTCTGAAAATAATTCGACTACAATACGAGTGTTTGGAAAACTTACCAAAAAAACTCTTTACTAAAATGAGGGGTATTACATCACCTCCCCCTTACAAAAAAATTCTACCCCGAAACTTGGCCGAATAAACCAAAGAAAAGCGAGGCGTTACAACACTACCCCCTTAAAAGATTTCGACCCCGAAATTAGGCCGAAAATAGCTCGGGAAAACGTCTAAGCATATTCGCCTCCGTTTCCCAGGTTTCCCAAGTAACTTCTTCAGTTCCTGACTTGGACCACAAAATCCGTACCAATGGTACCACCTTGTTCCGTAACTGCTTCTCACGACGTTCGAGAATATGCACCGGTATCTCTTCGTAGGTACCATTTGTATGAATCTCGATGTCGTCATAACTCAGCACATGAGACTCATCTGGCACGTACTTCCTCAACAAAGATACGTGGAACACATTATGCACTGGATGTGCTGATGGTGGCAATGCCAAACGATACGCTAGAGACCCCACTCTATCAAGGATCTCAAACGGTCCCACGTAGCGAGGGTTAAGCTTCCCACGCTTGCCAAATCTAAACACACCCTTTGATGGCGATACTCTAACGAACACTTTGTCACCAACCTCAAACTCAACATTTCTGCGCTTCAGATCTGCATAAGACTTTTGTCGACTCTGAGCGGTCAACATCCTTTGTCTTATCAAAGCAATGTCTGAGGCAGTCCTTTCGACTAACTCCGGTCCGAGCAGAACCTTGTCGGCATTTTCATCCCAACAAATCGAAGATCTGCACCTTCGACCGTACAAAGCCTCGAATGGAGCCATCTTAATGGTAGCATGCCAACTGTTGTTGTACGTGAACTCAATCAGACTCAGGCTGTTCTCCCAGCTAGTCGGACGATCGAGTGTACAAGCTCTTAGCATATCTTCCAAGGTCTGGATGGTCCTCTCAGACTGTCCATCCGTCTGAGGATGAAATGCAGTGCTGAATCTCAACTCGGTTCCCATGGCCTTATGTAGTTCTTTCCAGAATCTTGACATGAATCGGCCATCACGATCCGATACAATGGTCTTTGGAGTACCATGCAAACGGACAATCTCGTATAAAAACACTTCAGATAGCTTCTAGGTTCCCCATGTTGACTTGATAGCCACGAAGTGAGCACTCTTCGTGAGCCTATCAATGATTACTTATATAGCATCCTTTTGACTTTGAGTCTTTGGTAGCCGTGTGACGAAATCCATAGCAATATCCTCCCATTTCCATTCTGGCACTAGGAGCGGTAGCAACTCACCACCAGGTCTACGGTGTTCTATCTTAACCTTTTGACAAGTCAAGCATTTTGCCACAAACGCTGCTATATCCCACTTCATGTTGGGCCACCAGAACTTCTTTCTGAGGTCCTTGTACATCTTGCTAGAGCCTGAATGTACAGAATAAGCTGACGAATGGGCCTCTTTCATCACCAACTGGCGAAGACCATCAACGTCAGGTACACAAATCCGGTCCTGAAACCAGAGTGATCCATCTTCCTGAATCACGAAACCGAGAGCTTTCCCGTCCATCACTTCACTGCTTAGCTTCACAATGACTACATCATCAACCTGCTTCTCCCTGATTTGATCTAGTAACGTGGCCTGGATCTCAAGCATACTCAGATATCCTCTCACTGATCGTACAAGACTTCAATCTCGCACAACCCTTGGTTCAGCTTGGTCTGAGCAGTAAGTAAAGCCACTATAGTCTCGTGCGGCGTCTTCCGGCTCAATGCATCAGCTACTACATTAGCCTTGCCCGGATGATACCGTAATTCGATGTCGTAGTCTTTGAGCAGCTCTAACCAGCGACGTTGTCTCATGTTTAGCTCCTTCTGAGTGAATATATATTTGAGACTCTTGTGATCGGTGAAGACTTGACACCTTACACCATAGAGATAGTGCCTCCAAATCTTCAGTGCAAAAACAACGACTGCTAGTTCCAGATCATGCGTCGGATATTTTGCCTCATAAGTCTTCAATTGTCAGGATGCGTATGCAATAACCTTGCCTCTCTGCATCAGCACACATCCCAAACCACTCTTCGAAGCATCACTATAGACCACATAACCATCATTCCCTTCTGGTAGCGCTAACACTAGTGCGGAGGTCAGACATTGCTTCAACTTCTGAAAACTGGCATCGCACTTGTCATCCCAGACAAACTTCTTATGGACTTTGCGGAGCAGACCGATCATAGGTAGAGCGATCTTAGAGAATCCCTCTATGAACCATCTATAATAACCAGCGAGTTCTAGAAAACTGCGCACCTCCTTCACATTCTGAGGCCGCTTCCAATTGGCTACTGCTTTAATCTTCTAGGGATCAACCATAACCCCATTCTCATTAATCACATGGCCTAAGAAAGCCATTTCCTTGATCCAAAAGTCACACTTAGACAACTTTGCGTACATCTGATTTTGTCTAAGGATTGACAAGGTAATCCGAAGATGTTCCTCATGAACTTCCACGCTCGGGGAATAGATTAAAATGTCGTCGATGAAGACCATCACGAACTTATCCAAGCACTGGTGAAAACATCGATGCATGAGATCCATAAAGACCGTTGGAGCATTAGTAAGTCCAAATGGCATGACTACGAACTCGTAGTGACCATATCTCGTCCGGAACGCAGTCCTCGGAATATCCTCCTCCCGAATCCTGAGCTGATGGTAACCAGACCTCAGATCGATTTTGGAAAAGACCTTTGCTCCCTGCAGTTGATCCAACAGATCATCAATCCTCGGCAACGAATACTTATTCTTGATCGTGACCTTATTCAACTCACGATAGTCGATACAAAGTCGAAACGATCCATCCTTCTTCTTGACGAACAAGACCGGAGCACCCCAAGGCGATGCACTCGGCCTTATATAACCCTTCTCAAGAAGATCTTCGAGTTGCTTCTTCAACTCTTGCATCTCGGGAGGAGCCATCCGATACGGTGCCTTAGAGATTGGCGCAGTACCAGGCTCGAGATCAATAGTAAATTCTACGTCACGATGCAGGGGTAAACCAGGAATCTCCTCCGGAAAGACATCCGAAAATTCACAAACAACCGGAATATCAGGAATTGAAGGTTTATCTTTCTTGGGCTCGTCCAGATAGCACAGGTACCCGACACAACCTTGTCGAAGTAGCTTAAACGCAGTCATCGCATTGATAAGCCTGCCGTTATCAGCGTCATTCCGACCCTTAAACTTGCATACATACTGGCCCCTAGATGACACATTCACAGTCCTTGAGCTAAAATCGATTACCGCCCCATGATGCGTCAGCCAATCCATACCGAGAATAATGTCATGTGGAGCCATGGCTATACAGATCAAATCTGCTTCGAACTTCTTACCTTGGATGATAATCGGAAATTCTGACAGACGTTTGGTTCCAACCAAATGTTCACCATTAAGAAGATTCACAATAAAAGGTTCACAAACCTCGTTGCATACTAACCCTAACTTACTGACACAACTTTCCGAAATAAAAGAATGGGTAGCACCCGAATCAAATAACATACATACAGAAGTAGAATGAAGGTATAGAGTACCTTGAGCAGTTGGAGCATTAGGTCCATCCGCCTCACGCATCTCGTAAAGGCGTTGACCTTGACTTCCAGAAGCAGCTGGGGCTTTCTCCTTATTCTGTGCAGACGTCTGCATCGAAGGACTAGGAGCTTCCACGGGTCTGAACTTAGGTCGATTGTTCTGATTAACTAACCCTTGCTGCGACTCAGCTCCTTTCTGCCTTTGCTGTGGACAGAACTTCTGCAAATGTTTCACCTTTTCGCAGCCAAAACACGTCTTCTTCTCCTTCGGACACTCATTACTCTTGTGTCCGTGTGTACCACAGTTATAGCATTGGATCAGACTCTTGCCCTGACCCGATTGACGTGTAGACCCTCCATGAGTCATATCCGTTTTTGCTCTGCCAGACTTGGCAAAATTAGATGGTGGCGCGGGACGCTTGAATCCACTCGCATGAGACTGGCCCTGCATTGACCTCTGGCAACTTTGTTTCTTTGTTGACTCCTCCAGAGTCACTTCCAACTTATAGGCAGCGTCCACGTATTGCTCCAGAGTAGAGCATCTGTGACGTATCATTAGTGGCTTAATATTTGGGTTCATCCACTCGTGGAAATGCCAGATCTTTTGCTCCTTATTGGACACCTCCGGCCCAGCATACTGCAATAGATGATTGAACTTGGTCGCAAGCTCAGTCACTCTCAAACCATCTGTCCTTGGATATAGAAACTCATTGTGTTTCTCTTCCCTCATAGCTCGGGAAAAGAAATGATTAGTCATCTTGGCTTTAAATATTCCCCAATTCAAACCTGGGTGATCAGCCAAACCTATACCTTCCCACCATTCACTGGCTACTTCCTTCAGCTGAAGGGATGCAATGTGCACCTTCTCTGCTTCAGTGCACTCAACATTGCGGAATAGTCACTCTATGTGCGAGAACCAATGTGCCACCCTGACTGGCTCTCTCTTCCCATCATAGCAGTCGGGCCTCATAGAACTTATGGCCTTCAATGCTCGGCCATAGTCGCCTCTACTCTTGACTGCTTCTTCTTGCGGCGCATGGACAACTGGCTCCTCAAATCTAGGAACCGCTGGAGGAATTGGCATAGCCTGTGCCTGAGGCGCAATTGGTCGCATGATGTCGGTGAATGCTTGCATTACAATCCCCCGAATTGCCTCTATTGCTGCAGCGTCAAATACCACTAGAGCGTTGACCTGAGCTTGGTCACTGCCTCTAGGATTGTTGTTGGAAACAGACTCGTGTTCCTCCACAGGGTTCGCGACATTCCTCACGTTTGGTATGGGGTCGTTGCTTGGCCCAGCACCAGTACGAATGGTGTTCCTTGTCTTCACCATCTGTTTACCGATCAAATTCCAAGTATTTTATTACATTAATATCATTCAATATATTTAACGTAATAAAAATCAACCCAGAATAGATCAAACTTGGTAATTTTCATTGATAAGCTCAACTGAGCTAATACGTTTTACAAAATGAATCTCCCGAGCGTTAAAACAAAATTTCCCGGAGACTTAGGTTCTTAACAAAACAATCATTGAAATACTACAAAGGGAACTGCTAATCAGTACTGGCCCAATCATGGCGCCCTGAAACATTTCCTGTAATCGCCACTCCTCATACATGGCTTCTTCGAATGGGGTTTACCATCGGAGTCTGGTGAAAGACTCCTCACCCTGCTCGGTCCTGGAGCACATGGCTCATTGCTTGGTCTTGCCCTTCTTTGAGCATGCTCAACCGCCTTGTCCATCTGGCGGCGCTCTTCAGGGGAAAACATCTGACTTAGGCGAAGTGCCTCTCGGGAGTCAGGACTCAACATTAGCCTTCTCTGAGCATGAATAGGCTGTGAGTTCTCAGATGCATTTCGTGGACCATTCCTTCTTCTGGGAAATACCACCTCGTAAAGTGTACCCCAATCGGCCAAAGTCAATGGTGAGTACTCTTGCTCAGGCGGCAACTCCGGACTTGGATAGATAAACTCCATTCACGGGTCCTCGCTGCCTACCAACAAGCACTCTAAGCCATCAGACTCGTGGCCCTGTCCCTCGAGGTCCTCCTCGGGGTCCTCCTCTCCTCCTCGGGGTCCTCCTCTTCTTCCGGGTCTTCTTCAGAATCCTCTTCTTCTGGATCCTCCTCGGGAATCATCTCAATCACGAAGTCATCGTTGTAATGCCCTCTTGCATATCTTGACCACTCCTCTTCATTTTCCGTGTCCTCCCTTGGCTCCTGTGTAGGTTCTGCCACTGGAACCTTGGCCCTATCGGACACTAGTACTACTGACTCGGGTAGTATAGTCTTCACCTCCTCGGGTGGACTACTTGATTCTCCTACTTCGAAGCATCGCAGGGGAACTAGAAACTCAAGCCTTAATGGAGATGGCGGAGCCACCTCGGCTTCTTCTGAGTCCCTTTGAAGAGAAAAGCATACACCCATAACCTATGGGTGACGAGAAAAGAGTTAGTCTTTCTAAATATAGAAGTTCGCTTCCATATCAGACTAAAGTGAAGGCACGACTAGATCGACAGAATAAAAAATTTACTTGGAAATTTAGAGCCTTCGAAAACATTTCTCAGTTTCAAACGAGTAAACGGTTTACAAAAAATTTCGTCCCAAGAAAATGTTTTAAAACCCACCCGTTTTAAAAAAAATTCGGCTTTGATACCAGATCTGTAACACCCCCAAATATATATCCTTGGAAGGTATTACCGCCAATGACCTCAGATTTCACATCCGAAGCCACCCCAGGCTTAACCCGTTTATATAAATCATAAAACAACAGTTATAATACAAAATATCATAACTTTTGATTAAAATCATTGTCTCGGCATTACATCCATAATCCGAAATACAACTGAAATACATAGTAGTCTTGACATAAAATATGTTTAACACAGCGGAAGTCTTTAAAATAAAGGACACAAGGGTCTTGATCTAAACGATCACCCGTCAAGGAATCTCAACCAGGTAAAACTCTTCAAAATTCCAACTGCCAACATTGTCGTTTCTAGCCTTCATTGGAACTGCAGTTTATCTGATGTGCCATATAAGACGGATGACACCAGCCAACCATGCAAGGGAATATAATCGATTGGTTAGTCTAATGAAAGATTATGCAAGGGAAAAATAGAAAGGTTCTAAGTAGTCGTATTAGGTTAGACTCATCGTTTCTCGAATAAAAGTCGATGACGATAGTCAACCACCATACTCCTACTGAAATATATGAAAAGGCATGATCAAGAGAAGACTCTGAGAGAATGAGTCTTAAGGAAACATATGAAGAGAAGACTCCAACGAATTGAGTCTTATCGGAAGTATGACAAGTGTTTGGGAACATCAAAGTTTCACGCAAACGTTTAAAAGCAACTTGACTAATTGGGTCCACGACCAACCTCACCGCATAATGCGAATTCAGATTCGGAAGGTGGACTTACTCTAATCGAAGCCCAAACGAGTTTCCACGTTGTACTTCTCGCCCAAGGTTCATTAATTATGTGCACTAAAGCACTTATCTTTTTTAATTCCAAAACGTACATTTTACGTTATAAGCTTTTAAGATCTCTTCACGAGAGATATCGGATCTCCTCACAAGAGATATCAAAGGGAATACATCCCAGGGAATACATCCCAAATGGCGGCACCAGCTGTGTGCACATACCCTGAGTAAGGGTAAGGTCATGACCGAAGATACTAGGGAAAATCATCCTAGCACCATTATCAAGAAACAACTAAACCTCGCAAGGTACATAGTGTTCCTACGAATACTCGTTCTAACTAAACAAGTATAAGAGCAATAATTCACATCAAAGCCATCGAGGCCAATAATAGATATAATAGCGTTGTTTCTAGCAGTATATACAACCTATTATAATATATGTATTTCAATCATATATATATATAATAGCGTTGTTCTAGCAATATACAACCTATTATAATATCTCTTTTAAAATCACATACAGTTATCAAAACTGTTCCCAGACGAAAACAATATTCATCCCAAATTAATTAACAATTAAACAATTGATAATCAATATAAATATGGAATGATAAGCAAGAGCGAACCGCCACTTGCCTTAGTTTAGACGAAGCTCAACGAAGCTTGAGACGACGGGTTTCCGGGTCCGGAACGAGGAAGAACTCAGATTATGATTTCCTACGAAACGACCCATAACGAAACCCTAAGTTAGATTCGACAATAAATAGTACGAATCTATGGAAAAACGAACGAAATCGAAGGAACGAAAGTCCCAAACGAGATCACAAAGCCCAAGCCACAACCACACACGCCCAGGCCCACCGCGGGTGCGGCGAGGCTACAGAGGCGAGACTCCGACAGCGAAAACTCACCGGGGAAGACGATGGGGCTCGACTTGGGTTGGTTTCGACTTCCAAACTCCTTGTGTCACTAACCACCACCTTGAGGGCACCTCCTCCTCCTATGGCAACTCCTGCGACAACCTTGAAGAACTCCGGCGACGCTTGCAACTCCGACGATAATGGCAGTGAAAGAAAGAGAGATTTGAGGGAGAGAGAGAGTGGAATGGCCTCCTCCTCTTAGCCCCCTCCTTTTATAGGCCATCAAGGACCCAGAAAGAGTCCAGCTGGCCCCCTCTCCCACCGCCTCACCGGGGACAAGATCGGCAAGCAGCTCATACGAGTTCGGCGGAGCAGAGAAGCCATCATCACAGCGTGGGTGCGGTGGGTCTCACCGCGGGGTGCGGTGGTGACCAGTTCCTGACCGCGGGGTGCGATGGGTATGACCGCGGGTGCGGTCAAGGCAATTTTTGTGCCTTTTTCCCATTCTTTGACCGGGAAGCCCATTTTTTACCGAGAAGAATCTTGGATATGGGTTTTAACCCCGGGTTAAATATATTCGTACCCGAACAGTTATTCTAAACCCCAAAAAAACGTCGAATGTATTTTATTCCACTCAAGGAATTATTATGGAGATCAAGTATTTAACAGAAAGTCTGAACTTCTCTGAAAATAATTCGACTATAATACGAGTGTTTGGAAAACTTACCAAAAAAACTCTTTACTAAAATGAGGGGTATTACACTTCTTGACCCAGTGACATTCGGGTCGGGTTCGGGTCCTTTCGGGTCGGGTCGGGTCGGGTTTTCGGGTTGAGTCGGTTTTTGACAAGTCTAGTTCATAGTATCATAAACGAATTGATTTTTAATTTTTTCCTAAGAAAAAGGAGAATTAAAGTTTCCATTGTTATTTGTTAAAATGACCAATGATCTTTTGGATTTAATGGGAATAAAAATGAACAAAAAAACAATGGGTTATTTTTTAATTTTATAGTCAATTTTAGTATTTTATATTGTGATATTGTAAGCTAAAATGTATTATATCCATCAAAAGCAATATTTCATAATGCAAGTCTTAAAATATATACTTATAAAGCAAAAAAAAAGATTTTTTGTCAAAAGAAAATATAAGAATATAAACATATATTTTTTCATAGCAATGCGTAAAATAATGTAAGAAAAACAGAACAAAAAAGTATAGATAAAGAGATTGAGGACATTAAAATTAAAATACCTCATATTTTGGTGATCTATTGCACGAAGTCAATGTCAAATGGGATTGCAATTTCACTTAGATACTAATTGATGATGATAATAGTAATAGAAAGTTGATTGTGCGTGCCATTTTATTGCTTGTGTTCTACCCCCTCTCATGCAATACCAATTATATAGATAAGTGTTATGTTCAGAATATTAATAGACGTTTGATTTAGAATAGTTTTGGAATATGAATGGGTATGTATTGTGATTGAAATTAAAATATGACCGATAAAATAAGTAACGTAAAAATTAGTAACGTAATTTGAGTATTAATTGGTAATCAAAATTGAGTTTAAACAAAATATAATTGGATTAAAGGCCAAGCAATTAAGCATACAATCGTTTGAGATTAGATGAAAACTGTTTTAATTGTCAAAATTGATGGAAGGTATAAGGTGAAATTCAATTAAGATAGAATGTTAAAAAAATGAGCATTGATTATTCAAAAAATCTTCTTTATATGTTTATAGGTAGATATAGTTTGATCTTCTACATTAAAATTTGAAAGATTTAAGAGATGAATTGTAATTGAGAAATTGTGTAATTTGAAGACTAAATAATGATTTTTTAATTGGAAAATAACTTTTATAACGCTACATTTTTTATTGAACGTGTACATTAGAATTGAAAGATTTAACAAATGAATTGTAATTGAAAATTTATTTTATTTAGAGGCTAAAATAAGGGTTTAATTGGACACAAGCTCTATTTTATATGTAGAAGATAAATAGATAGATAAAAAGATAGATATAAAGATTTGAATAACTAATTAATGCAAAAATAATGAAAGATAAAATAATAAAACAAAGTTGTTAAGAAGGGGGATTTAACCCTAGACCTCTTGCTTTATAAGAGTGTCTTTAATCATTGAGCTATGTTAGAAGATTTATCTTGTGATGAAAGATCAACAAAAAAATAAGAGATTATTTCTCATATTTATTAGACATTAATTGAACCCTTAGTCTACTTTAGATATTTATAGATGGTTTTTTTTCATGCTTAATAGAAATATAAATTGAACTATGTTGAAAATTTAACGTGGAGATATAAGAGTTATACAACGATACGAAAATTAGGACTTTTTAATTGATTAATATGTAGTAATTGTATATAATTGTGAGTCAAAAACTTTTTATATTATATAGAAGATTATAGATTATTAATATAATTGTTAATATATGAAATTGTCACTTTAGTACTTTTTGGATTTGAGAAATGGTTTAAATTTTGGGCTAAATCAATAAGGCATGAAATGAAAAAAAAAAAACTAATTCATCTTTAAAAGTTAGAATTCAATGACCTAGATACTAACTTTTAAATATATATAGATGGTTGCTTTTCATGCTTAATAGAAATATAAACTGAACAATGTTGAAAATTTAACGTGAAGATATAAGAGTTATACAACGATACGAAAATGAGGACTTTTTAATTGATTAATATGTAGTAATTGTATATAATTGTGAATCAAAAACTTTGTATATTATATAGAAGATAATAGATTATTAATATAATTATGAATATATGAAATTGTCACTTAAGTACTTTTTGGATTTGAGAAATGTGTTAAATTTTGGGCTAAATAAATAAGGCATGAAATGAAAAAATAACTAATTCATCTTTAGAAGTTAGCATTCAATGACCTAGAATGCTAACTTTTAAATATATAATATAGATATATATAGATGGTTTTTTTTCATGCTTAATAGAAATATAAATTGAACTATGTTGAAAATTTAACGTGAAGATATAAGAGTTATACAACGATATGAAAATGATGACTTATTAATTGATTAATATGTAGTAATTGTATATACTTGTGAATCAAAAACTTTTTATATTATATAGAAGATTATAGATTATCAATATAATAGTTAATATATGAAATTGTCACTTTAGTACTTTTTGGATTTGAGAAATTATTTGAATTTTGGGCTAAATAAATAAGGCATGAAATGGAAAAAAAACTAATTCATCTTTAAAATTTAGCATTCAATGACCTAGAATGCTAAATTTTAAATATATATATATATAGATGATTGTTTTTCATGCTTAATAGAAATATAAATTAAACTATGTTGAAAATTTAACGTGAAGATATAAGAATTATACAACGATATGAAAATGAGGACTTATTAATTGATTAATATATAGTAATTGTATATAATTGTGAATCAAAACTTTTTATATTATATAGAAGATTATATATTATTGATATCATTGTTAATATATGAAATTGTCACTTTAGTACTTTTCAGATTTAAGAAATTGTTTAAATTTTGGGCTAAATAAATAAGGCAAGAAATGAAAAATAAAATAATTCATCTTTAAAAGTTAGCATTCAATGATCTAGAATGCTAACTTTTAAATATATATAGATGGAGTTAGAAAGATACATATTAATTAGTTAATGTGTAAATGACTAAGATTAGAGGTTAAAGTGACATATAGAAGCATTTTCGTATTTTTCACTCTTTTTTTCTAAACATAATGTGTAATTGTAGAGGTTTATAAATTCTGTACTAGAGGTTCATAAACTAACTTTATACAAGAGGTTCATAAACTTATAATTAAGATCACAATGCGTTATTAAGATACATGTTTACTATGTTTAATAAATGTGAACCTTGAATGTGTTACGCATGAACCTATGTATGAACCTATAGTATACTAATGTTGAACCTCAAACATAGTTTATAGATATGAACCATGTATCTTTTACGTTTTCGTTCATTGAAATGTATGTTATAAAATGTGACCTTTTAGTATAGTCATTATGAACCTTTAGTAAATTAAATATGAACCTTAGTATACTAATGTAAAAATATTATCATAAAAGATCCATAAAAATAAACTAAAAGTTCATATGTTATAACATATATTATCATCTAAGTGTCATATTTAATAACATCAACATTTATATATAATAACGTCAAATTTAATATATTGGATATTTAAAACTCAATCTGTAATTAGTTTGGATGGAAATAAGTTTAAAAAATTGTGCTACAATCTTTATTTATTTTGGATGAAAAATGAAAAAATAATATAATTTGTTCTTCAAATTGTATTTATTAATGGAGAATTATGATATCTTGGTTAATTAAAGGGATTTAAGGGATGCTTGAGTGTCCGATCGTGGTTATGGTCGTGTTTGTGGCTCAATGAAGATCCCTCTTGTACGAGGGCAACGTCATGGTTGAGACTCCTGAAGATCCCTGCTAGAAGAGGGGGCAACGCCATGGTAGTCCGTTAAGCACATCCGCATGATTGCTCATGTCTGACTCATCTTCTGGTGGCGCTTTCGTCTGATCGTGATTTGCTCACCACTCGCTCTTGGTTGTTTTAACTCTATGTTTGCTTTGTTGTAATTTTCATGCTTGATTTATTATTCTTTTTGTTCGGTTTTGACCGACGCCGATTTATCGGCCTCTCGATTTACCCAATGTTGTTATGTCGGGTAATTCGAATTCTTTCCTCATAAAAAAACGAATAAATACATCAAAAAGATTTTATTAAAACAATCGGATAAAAAACGAACGAAACATGTCCGCATTTTGTACCAAAAATGAACGAAATTGCTTTGAAATCCAACATTTATAAATAAGAGTAGGATTCACATGCATAGTAACTTAGGGTTTAAAGTGAGGAATAAAGATTGTCACTAGCTTTAAGAAAATGAGGGCTAGGATTGTAGTTGTAAATTCCTAAATATTGTTATTTAATAAAAACCCTGATTTTCAAATTCTTTTTTCGAAAAAAAATTCCAATTGTTTTCCGAAATTTATTATTTTGTGGATATTTTTGTGTTTTTTTTAAAAATATATATTTTTCAAGTTTTTTCTAAAACAATACATTGTTTTGTTTTTTGCGTTGCAAAAACCTATAAAATTATGTAACAAGTGCACATATAAGCACCAAAAGTGCATCTATAAGAGCTCAATGTGCATATATAACCACATTTTTTTAATATGCAAAAGTGCATGTGGCAATATGTAAATATGCATGTTTAACATGTATATAAAGAGTATATATCTGAGCTAGAGTATATGTTTATTAGGTTAAAGTGCATCATGTTAGTATGTTAAAGTGCATGTTTAGCATGTTAATGTACATGTTCACTGTGCTAAAAAGTGCATATATAAGTTTATTAAAGTATATGTTAAGTATGCTAAAATTAAGTGCACGTATAAGTATGTTAAAGTGCATGTGTTAGTATTTTAAAGTGCGTTATTAAGATGCTAAAGTGAATTGTACTAATGGGAAATATATTTGGGAAAACAAATCCAAGAAACATATATTTTTTTTAAAATAATTTTTTTGTGGAAATATATAATTTTCGGAAAAAGAAATTCAACTTTAGTTTTTTAAAAAATAACTAAAAATAACAAAATATATTGTTACAAGTTTGTCACTCCATATGTTTTAATTCTACCTCTTCATTTTTCAAAATATACTAGCAACAATTGCTCTCACTTTACACGCTAAACCTTACAATTTATTTTAAATACACCCCCGAGAATGGCCAAAATCTGCGAGCATTCTGTATTAAGAACTATAATAGAAAAGTGTTACAAATTAATATATACGTACATAATACACAACCCATTTCTATCACTATTCTAAGAAGTAATTGCCAAAAAGGCCTATTTCCTTGTTTACTTTGCAAGAATAGCCTCCCTTTTCATATATTGCAGACAAAGTAATTTTAATTACAAGAATAGTCCAACTTTTTGGATTTTCTCAGAAAAATAAAGGTAAATTCAAAATACAATTTACCCATTTGTTGGAGCGGTCACTGTGTGGAAAAATGTATAATCACAATCAGTTAGTTGTCAACTCTTAAATTGTTATTAATAATAAAAATAATTAACTTGGATCAGCGAAGTCAAAGAGTGTGCCAGATTGAAAGCGATAATCTTACAATTGTCAACGTCCTGAACAAAATCTGACACTGTCCTTGGGATATCGAAATTTTAATTTCTGATATTCTTTGTGTATTACTTCTGTTTTCATCAGTGCAGATTTGTCACGTCTTCCGAGAAGCTAATGCTGTGGCGGACTACATTGCGAGGAAGGCGCAGCATAGTCAATTGGAAGACATTAGAAATGACTTAGAACTTGTAGTTCTCATCCGCAAGGATGCTATAGGCTGAGAAACCGACTTTGTTGTGGTTTCCAGTCTAATTCTTACCTTATCAAAAAAAAATAAAAAAATAAGAGTGTGCCAGATTTTCCATGTTCCATCCAAAACGTAAGGCTTTTCCAGCAAGATTTTGTGATTCATATTCCACATTGAAGTTGTCTTCCACATTGAACTCGAATCAGAGAAATGAAGTATTGAGGCAAACTCACTTCTTAACTGAACAAGAAGAAGTTCGCAACCATAACCCTAATTTCAGAGGAAATCGATGGCGCCGGTTACCAGGATAATAGGCGTGACAAATGGAAAGGGTAAACGTGAAAGCAACAAAAGGAAGATAGAATTCGAAGTAATTGAAGCGGGGAATGAGAAGAAGTTAAAAAATCGCGAAGGGTGAAAATCATATTGAGAAGAAATCAAAGAAGAAGATGTAGGACATGAGTTACAAGATAGAACCAGGGGAGGTAAGTATTGAAGTTCATAAATTGATAATTTTAGGCATTAATTTGGATCTTGTCAACACACAAAAGTGGATGAAAGTTTAAGAACTCTATCCTGACTCAACTGAGTGGTTCATTTTAGAAGTTGAATTTTAATGGATAGAAGACAAAGGAGAAGAAATGTTTATATATAAATTGAATGATGGGATCTGTATTCTGTTTGGTATAGTCTTGAACAAAATAAGTCATGTGTTGTGGTGAATATGTTGAGTGCATGTAGTGATAATGTGTGGCACATATAGTACATGAATTAGTTTGAGTGTATCGTGATATAGGATAGTCTGAATCAAGATAATGATAATGACCAGAAATTTTTATGTTTTGTCCTTGTTGAAAACGTCTTGCAAAGATGATAATATTGAAGTACATGTATTGACAAATTTTGCTTAGGCTTAGAGTGAAACATGAGCATGTAATATTGTGTTTTAGATTTTGTTGTTATCATGTAGAGAAAACATAATGTGGTTAAGATATGTGTATAATTGTAGAATTGTAAGTATGGTAGGGAGGAACAATTTTATGGAAGAATAAACCAGAATCGAGGCTATTGTACATGACTATGATTGAGGACAAGATGACGCCAACTGATTGGGAAAGGATATTAGATGGCCCCTTTGGGACAATTGTGAAATTGCTAAAGTCAGTTACATTGTCTTCCCAGTTGCTGCACTACATGCTCTTCAAGCAAGTTGTATGTAAGAATAATTAGGAGACCTGGTACGCAGCAGGGGGGGAAATGTTACAAATTTTCCCTAAAGAAATTTATGCTAATTACCGGACTTAACTGTGATATTCCATTGGAGGAGGAAATAGAAGATGACAAGAAGGCAATTATGGATTTTTTTGGAGTGAAGACTCTGAGAATAACTCAACTTCTCACAAAATTCTCACAAGCCTGCGATGACCATACCTTCAAATACAAGATGACGTTATTGGTAATAGTCAAGGGGGTTCTGTTAGGTGGAGATAAAAAGAGGCACATAAATCAAACCATATGAAGCTCCTACAAAACATGGATCGATTCAACAGGTACGCTTGGGGCATGATGGCCTATATGGACCTACATAGGAGCCTAAAAGACATTCTGGACACTAGAATGGAGTCGATAGAGTTGACACTAATCACAACAAAAAATACAGAGTAGGTTAACCATCAAGGGTTTGTCGTCGGTGTTTCAGGTAAACATATTAAAAGCATTATATTGAATTAAGAGTATTAAATATGATAAATTTAATTAAGTAGTCGTGTTGATGTAATGTTATTGCATAGATTTGGATGTATGAAGCAATTCCTCACATTGGCTTGGGTTTTGGATCTCTGGTGGATAGTTCTACATGCCACTTTGTGCTAGAAGGGTTTCTAAAGGTAGAGCTAAGAAAGAGGCAGTGGTATCCGCTCTAGAGGGCGAGTTTGAGGTCACAACCATTTTGTTGGAGGAGGAATGGGGGATTTGGGGGAAAGTTGTTACATCCCTGGAGAAGAGATGGATGAATTCGTTGACAAAGTTGCAAAGAATGCTGAGAAGTGGAATAAAAAGGCATAGGTAAGAAGATGAAGGTTGTCAACTTTGTCGACTGTAAGAAGGATAGTGATAAGGGTAGAGAAGTGATGTGTGTCTTAAATAAAGTTGTTGAGAGGCTTGACCATATTGAAGAAGGGTTGAAGAATCTCATGATTAAGGTGATGGAGAAATAGAATGTTGGACAAACATCTAGTGAATCTAGTGAGGAAGAGGTGCAAGGGCAAGATCGCATGAATAAGAGTTCTGGCGAGGAAGAGGTATGCTTCAAATTTTTTATTTTGTACACATTCCGAGGTAAGTAGAGATAGACAGGGAACATGGCATGCAAAATTGTGTGCAAGGATTCTAACTTTGTTTAGGGTACATGTCATATTTAACTAAATTCAGTATTATACACAATTTAGTCATAACTTAAGTGATTCTGAGGAGTCTACTAACTCTCAGCCAATTGTGAAAGGTGATGCTACTACTATTGATAGTAGGGCCAAAGCTCAATAGCCTTTATCTAATGAGTCTGAGGATGCATGAGATGAAAATGTGAAACAAGCAGGCCCATCAATGTCATCACCATCATTCAAACTAGAAGAAATGATGAAAGACATGTTTGGAGATGCGGTCAGACCTCTGGAAACACATACGAATGTCGCGGTTCCTTTAAGGGTATTTAGTTTAATGTGAGGTGTAATATAAGTTTAATTTACTTGTATAAGTTGAACAAAATTTATGGTTGTGGATCGTCGGATGTTCATGAACCCGTGTTTATAAGTGAAGACAAAGGCAATGTAGGACACACCAAGGCCTTGATGAAGCAACTGCATCAGAAGGAAAAGGATTGCAACATTTGTTAGAAGTTGCGCATCGCCATTAGGTGCAAGTACATATTCTAACTGAGGATGCTGATGTTAAAGTGGATGGTGGACATGCAGATGCAAGTGAAATGATCATGGACGTTGTTACGAATTTTGGAACGAAAGAAAATTTACAAATGAAGGTCCAAGCAACATAGGAAAAAAGAATCGAGAAAGGTAGTGAGAAGGAAGATATAGCAGTCGATAATGGGCAAGAGGGAAGTAAAAACGGAGAACAAATGCTTTAATTTGAGGGTGAGGCTGCTACTGAAAAGGATGGGGAAGGTGAGGTGGCAAATTTGGAAGAAGATGGTGAAAAGGCGAAGAACGTTGGGACAAAGAGGAAGGGGAGAGCTGCAACAGTTGATCCATTAGAAACAATAGTTATTCATAAGCGTGAGACAAGGCGTGGTGCAAAGAGCACAACATCGATAGTGTATGTCGATGAACAAAAAGTTGCACGGAAGATCACAAAGAATTCCACGGTTAAGAGCATGACCGGATTACTACAATGCATGGAGGCAAATGTAGACAAGTAATTACATTGTTTCCTTGCATAAATGAAATTGTTTAGCAACTTTTTTGTTGCATTTGATTTATAATGTTGATTTCATGCAATTATGTCTCAACTCTGAGTGTCGTAGGTCAGCTTTGGGTCACGGTCTTGAAAATGATTTCTATGATGAGCCGTTGGCGCCCAAACGGTGAGTACATTCTCCTGTAATATGTGATACGCAATATATGTGAGTATGTTATAGCATGATATACAGATTATGTACGATTGTTGACAAAGTTATATTTTACCTTTCACAACAAATGGATGAAGTGTTGTTCCTATTGCGTGATGTAATCTGTTGAATTCCTTAGGTTTTGATAAGTGACAAACATTCAACTAATCTGGGTACTAAGTGTTTCAGGAACAAAGACAGTTGTCTCAGGGAACCATTGCAGCAAAGGATCGCGGGGAGGAACAAAGCTCTGTTCATATGCTTTGTTACCCAGCAAGGAACTGGAGCGACGAACGAGATCGAAGTTGTGGATGGAAAGAAGAAATCCAGCGTGACAATTATGGAAACAAATCAAAGAAGAATCACGCGGTCAAGGATTGAAGACTTCGGTTGGAAGGATCTAGACGTTGGAGAAGATTTGGAGAGAGAAGCCCGATTCCTTATCTTAGGGAAATCTTTCCTTAGATAAGTGAATTGGAGAGAGAAGAATCATATCTCATCCGATTATATTAATTTTGGGAATTCCTTCCTTGATTAATATAGACGGTTGGGATATTATTCCTCCATCAAATCCTATCTTCTTATAACCTTATTTGGAAAGATCTTATCTTGTTACAATTAGGGTTTTGCCGTGTTGTATTTATTAGAAGTATGGATTCATTTCTAAGTAACAACGACGATGGGAAACAGAGAGAACGAAAAAGAGAATGAAAAGAAGTGAGGTGTGTGTAAGTCTTTGAGGGTTGAGTTCGATTCATCGTTGTAGAAGAGTCTTCGAGTCTAGCTGGTTGTTTAGAGGTCGAAGTCCAGGATACAAGTGTAATCGAACAAGAAATCAATAAGACAAGTACACGCTTCAAAATCCTCTCAAGCGGAAGCTTGAAGGTAGTGGTTTTTCCTTGAGAAGCTAGTTTTGCTAATCAGGGTTTCCACTATACATCGTGAGTTCGTTCGTTATCTTTCTTGCTGTTTTTAATCCACTGCATCTTCTGTGGGAACAAAGCTTTTGTTCCCTCAGACGTAACTCTAACGATCCAACAATTGGTATCAGAGCCTGGTGCTCTAGATTGTTCGTTTTTAGTTACAGATTTTGCAGGAAAGATGTCGTTAGGAAATGCCTTGGATGGAGACTCTCGAGAAGGTGATGTAGATATGGTTCTCATCACTCAAGCCATGAAGAAGATATGGTCTTGAAACAAAGGCATTAAGGGTTCGGTCATGGTTCACAATGACATGAAGGAGGTTGTCTGCTTCCACTGTTATGACAACGGACACTTCGCCAAAAAATGCCTCAACAAAGCGGCAGGCTCTCCTCAGACCCGGAAAGGGGAACAAGCAAAGGGTGTGAAGTGGGGTGACTATAACTCAGATGACCTCTCAAAGGATATCTGTTTGATGAGCTCAAAAGATCACAACATATCAGAAGATGGTGCTCATAAATCCGAGGAGGAAGCAAGGAAAGGCTATTGGCACCTTGACAGTGCGTGCTCAAGTCACATGACAGGGAACAGTGAGTGGTTCACCTCTCTTCAGCCAGCCTCATGGGCATCGATAACTTTTGGAAACAAAAGTAAGGGTGAGGTTTGTGGTATCGATAAAGTAAGACTCTCTAAACACATCACTGTGAATAACGTAAATCTAGTGAATAATCTCAAATTTGACTTGTTTAGTGTGGCTCAACTATGCCAAAACAGAAAAAATAGAGTAGTCTTTACCACTGATGATTGTCATGTTGAGTGTCTAAGTACAGGGAAAATCTTACTCAAAGGGATCTGCGACAATAACGTTTACAAGGTCGACCCTGCTTTCATCCCTGACAAGGACCTTTGTCTGTCGTCTATTGCTGGGACAACAGACTTGTGGCACAAACGCTTTGGACATGCTAGCCTTCAACTCCTTTCCAAACTTCACAGACAAGAGCTGGTGAACGGTCTCCCTAAGGTTGAAGCTATGAGAAATGATGTGTGTGATGCATGCATCAAATGAAAACAAGTTAGATCCTCTTTCAAGTCAAAAAGGGATGTAAGTACTACTCATCCTCTGGAATTAGTCCACATGGATCTTTGTGGGCCAATGCGCACGAAGAGCCGTGGGGGAAATGCATGTCTTTGTTATTGTTGATGACTATTCCAGGTACACATGGACTCTATTTATCTCATCAAAGGATGAAGTGTTCGCTGAGTTTGAGTCCTGGCTTAAGGCAACCGAAAGGAGAACTGGACATTCCTTGGGGTTCATTCGCACTGATCATGGAACAGAATTCGAGAACTCTCAGTTCCTATCCCTCTGTAGGAATAGAGGTATTAACCACAACTTCTCTGCTCCCAGGACCCCACAACAAAACGGGGTTGTGGAAAGGAAAAACAAGACTCTGGAAGACATGACGCGTACCCTCCTCATCTCAAGTGGTCTTCCTAGGAGTTTCTGGGCCGAAGCTCTGAATGCTGCTTGTTACGTTCTGAATAGAGCAACCATTCGTCCTCACCTGAACAAAACTGCCTATGAGCTTCTTAAGGGAAGGAAACCTAATGTGTCTCATTTGCGCACATTTGGTTGCAAGTGCTTTGTCCACAACAACGGGAAAGATTCTCTTGGGAAGTTCGATCCCAGGAGTGATGAAGGACTTTTGTAGGATACTCTCAGCAAAGCAAGGCTTACAAAGTATTCAACAAGAGAACCAGAAAGGTAGAGGAAAGCATTCAAGTAGTGTTTGATGAATCAGTTATGGTTGGTAACAATGTGCAGGAAAAATCAGGCAGTGTTCCCTCCAATACCGAGCTATCCGAAGATGATTTCTTTCAGCTTGTAGAAAGCAATGTCGGTGATGGGACCTCTCAAGATCAAGAAACTCAGAATGATCCTTCAACACCGAGAACTCCCAACTCCGCCAACTCAGATGGAAATGAAGAAAATGCTCACCCACCAGAAACACCTTAGGTACCTCAGGGGGAACAGAGCCCAAGTCACGGCACAACGGAGCCCTCTGAGGATAGCTCTACTGCTGACTAAACTGGAGATGTCAGTCCTAATACTGATGAAACTGTTGGTGAAAGCTCAAACGCTGGCAACGCTAATTCAGAGGAGTTCGACGACAACAATCTCCAAGTTCCAAACTACCAGCAAAAGTGGGCTCATCCAGTCAAACTAATCGTCACAGACTATAGAAAGGGAGCACCTCAAAGAACTCGCTCCTCCCTACATAACTTTTGTGCTTTCAATGCTTTTCTCTCTTTACAAGAACCTAAAACCGTAGGAGAAGCATTGAAGGATCCTGACTAGATAAACGCCATGCAAGAAGAACTTCATCAGTTCGAAAGGAACAAGGTTTGGCGGTTAGTTCCTCGTCCAACGAACAGAACAGTAATAGGAACCAAATGGGTGTTCAGGAACAAGCTGGATGATCAAGGTCAAGTCACAAGGAACAAATCAAGGCTGGTGGTGAAAGGTTACAGCCAGCAGGAAGGCATCGACTATGATGAGACCTTTGCTCCAGTTGCCAGGTTAGAAGCAATAAGACTCCTAATTGCCTATTCCTCTTTCCATGGATTCAAGCTGCAACAGATGGATGTCAAGACCGCCTTCTTGAATGGAGTTCTCAAGGAGGAAGTCTATGTGGAGCAAACATCCGGCTTTGAGGACACCACCCAACCCGACCATGTCTATATTCTAGACAAAGCTTTGTACGGTCTCAAGCAAGCCCCGAGGGCCTGGTATGAAAGGCTCTCATAATTCCTTATGACGCACGGATACGTTCGTGGAAAGGTCGACAAGACATTGTTCCTTCTGAAGGAAGGGAAGCATATTCTGGTGGTACAAGTCTACGTGGATGATATCATCTTTGGCTCTACAGATGATAAACTGGTTCAGAAATTCTCTAAGCTGATGGCCAGTGAATTCGAGATGAGCATGGTTGGAGAACTCAAGTTCTTCTTAGGTCTTCAAGTCTCTCAGGGGATGAGGGAACCAAAGTGCATCAACAGAAGTATCTAAGGGAATGTGTCAAAAAGTTTGGAATGTCTGACGCAAAACCCTTCACCACTCCCATCTCTCCAAACAACCCAATGGGAAAAGACGAACATGAACAGGGAATTGATCCATCTCTCTATCGAGGAATCATAGGTTCGCTTCTTGATAGGTGTTATTTCATACACCTTTACTAGCAATTATTAGCATGATTTGGAGAGGTTTTGGATGAGTTTTGGTGCTAAGTCTGCAATCCAGATGTTTTGGAGAGAAGTGAAGAAATCCAAGGTTTTGCAGCGTAGATGGAGCATGAGGATGGATGGAGCTGATGGAGCATCTATGGAGAAGACTACCAACACTTGGTAGGATTGAAGAGCAGCAGAAGCAGAGAAGAAGAGAGCTGGAGAAATGAGTTCACCGCCCCGCGTCAGAAGTACCGCGGCCCGGCGGTGACTCTCAGTGAAGATGAAGCCTGCGCTAGAGGATGCCACCGCCCAGCGGTGGAAGTTCGACGCCTCGCGGTGGCTGTGCTTAATGACCTCGCGCCAAAGACGATTTAGTTTCCTTTTATGTTTGACACTTTATTTTATTATTATTCTGTTTCCTTTAAATTCAGCTTTAGTTTAACCTAGTTTGTTAAGACTATTTAAGCCTCTTTTCTAGGTTAAGAGGGAGAGACTTATCATCACTTGATTGCTTCCGTTTTCAGACGTTATTTTCTATAGAGTTTTTCATCCCCTTTGATGGAGAACTAACTTCACCCTCGTTCTGCTAGACGATTGAAGTAGTACAGTTGATGTGTTTGTGAGATTTCTATTCCTTGTTCTTATTCTTATGTGTGTTGGATTGATTCTCTTGGTTATATTGATATTGATTTCTTGTTGTTCTTCTTAGCCTGATCAACTAGGTTGAATGCTTTTTATCAATTGCTAGGATTGCATATAGGGGTTCCGAGTGCATATCTAGTGGCAAACACAATTGTGCGTATAGGGGTTCTGAGCGTACAATTGTGAGTGAGAATCAGTTGCATGTTAAGTAGGGGAGTGAGTACTTGTATGTCTTTCTACTTGCATGTATCCTATATCCTTGTATGCATTGTTATTGCTTTGTTGGTGGTAAAGTACACCGACAACTGTGAGAATCGGAGGTGCTTTACCATTGGCATAGTAATAAGTCTATTGACAACTGTGAGAATCAATAGTACTTAAGATCAGGGTGAGAACGACCATAAGGATAATTAAAGAACTTGGACGAAATGGATTTCAGTGATCGAACTTTATCTCTGTACTTGTGGATTTTGCTCTAGTGGAACTATTTTTCCCTCATTATATTTTCTAAACTCAACTCAATTCATTTGCTTTGTTTGCTTTGTTCTCTTGATAACTAAACCCCCCGTTTGTGTTACTTGTCATTCACGGTTGCATACTACATCAAACCTTCTCTGTGGGATCGACCCTTACTTGTCTGCTATACTTCTGTTTAGTGGGTTTGTTAGGATAATTTACTTTGATAAGGCTAATCAACGACATTTGCTTGTGCATCTTTTAGCCACCGTCAAATTTGGCGTCGTTGCCGGGGAAGGCTTTTGTTTGTTGTGTGTTTTCGTGATTGATTTTTGGTGGAGACCTATCTTATGGTCGACACCCGTAGTACTGACCCTATTCTAGCTCCTTTCGATCCAGAGGTTGACAGATCTTTCCTTAGGAACCTGCGCAATCAAAGGGAAGACGAAGAAGAAGGAATAGAGACAGTTGAGACCGTTGAGACTGCCAATACCCCAGCCGTTGCAATAGCTGGAACTGGAACCCTGAGAGAGCTTACTGAGCCGAATATAGGGGCGCAGCCCCTAGCTGTCATCATCCCTGCGCTAGGAGAAGGGGTGAACTTTGAATTAAAGTCGGGAGTTGTTGCTTATCTCCCTAAATTCCACGGGCTGAGTGGAGAGGATCCGATCTCTCACCTGGGCAAGTTCCACAATGTCTGTATGATGATGAAGCCCAGGAATGTGACGGAAGACTAGATCAAGATGAGAGCTTTTGGTTTCTCCCTACTCGACTCTGCGAGCGATTGGTATTACCACCTGCCGCCAGGAACCATAGATACATGGACTAAACTGCACAAAGCGTTCCTGGACAAGTACTTTCCCACGAAGAAGGCGAATGCTTTGAAAAAGGCAATTGCCAACATTGAGCAGGCTGGTGATGAGACGCTGTATGATTATCTGGAGAGGTACAAGAGGCTCTGTTCCAGCTGCCCATTCCACGGATATGCCAAGCAGGACCTTGTCCTTTATCTGCACAACGGTCTGCTGGACCAAGAGAGGAGAATGGTTGATGCTGCATGCGGTGAAAGTATTCTGAACCTGACACCGGATGAGGCTATGGAGAGACTCCAGGAGATGAGTGAGATACCAGGAGCTTCGGGAAGACGTACCAGAGAAAGGCGGTCAATGTTATGACCCCTGCAGGACCAAGCCCGGTGTTGACTGAGTTGGCCGAGCTGAAAGAGTTGGTGCTGAGGATGGCGAATCAGAATGCCCCTCAACAAGTTAAAGCGTGTGGACTTTGCTCTAACCAGTCCCACCATACCGATACCTGTCCCCAGCTGCAAGAGGAAGGTGTTGCTGAAGTAAACGCTGTAGGAGGTTACGGACCCCCTAGACCACAATATGGTGGACAACCCAATTACAATCAGAGAGGGCGTGACCACCCAGGCTTTAGATGGAGTGACCCTCAAGGTGGTCAACAACCAGTGCAGCAACAGCAGTACCAGCCGGCGCAACAACAGTACCAGCAGAGAGCCCCTTATCAACAGAGGCCCCAGGGCCAAACATCTGGAGCTTCTACTGAGGATATGCTAAAGACTCTGACTCAGCACTTTGCCACACATGTGCAGGCTACTGAGTCGAGTATCAAGAACATGGAGAGGCAGATTGGTTAGTTAGCCGATGAGGTGACCAAGATTAACCAAAGGGCATCAAATTCCCTACCATCCCAGACCACTGTGAATCCCAGAGAGAACGTGAGTGCTATCACGCTCAGAAGTGGTAAGAAGTTGATCGTTGCTCCTAATGCTGAAGAGGAGAACGAGTTCGAGACGGAAGAAATCACCGACCGCCCCGCGGCAGACCCCACCGCGGCCCGGCCAGAAACTAGGGGAGGAGCCAGTAAAGGAGTTTCATTGACACCGCCCCGCGGTTACCCTCACCGTGACCCGGCGCCCGAACCCAGTAAAGACACCGCGAACCCACCGCCCCGCGGCGCTGACTCACGCCCCGCGGTGGGCTCGCCACAACCTGGTCCACAAAACTCTGTCTCCGCTGAAGAGCCCTATGATGATTACGTTCGCCCCGCGTTCCCTCCTTTAGGTTCAGAGAAGCCCCCATCACCTTTTCCCGAGGCGCTAAAGGCAAAGAGAGTTGTCGACGACAGTGACCTGTTCGAGACATTTCAGAATTGTGAGGTGAACATTCCCCTGCTCAAGCTTATAAAGGCTATCCCGAGATATGCCAAGTTCTTAAAAGAGCTATGCACGATGAAGAGGACTCAAAAGCAGAAGACCCAAAAGAAGAGTCCAGTGGGTGCACAAGTTTCAGCGGTAGTTCAGAAGTGTCTGCCCACAAAATGCAAGGATCCAGGTACTTTTACTATTCCTATCACTATAGGTGGGCATATTTTTGAGAAAGCACTGCTAGACTTCGGTGCCTCAATTAATGTTCTACCCTATTCATTGATTGAAAAATTAGAATTAGGACCCTTGCATGATTCTAACATTGTCATACAACTTGCTGATGGATCATGTGTGCCCCCTAAGGGTATAATGGAAGATGTTCTTGTTAGGATAGGTTCTTTGATTTTCCCTGCTGATTTCATTGTTATGGACATGGATTATGATGAACAAGTTGCTCATGTTATGCTAGGACAACCTTTTATGAAAACTTCCATGACAAAGATTGATGTAGATAGTGGAACTTTGACTATGGAATTTGATGGAATTATATTTGAACATAATATTCATAAAGCCAACTCCATTGAATTGTCCACCCCTCTCTGCATTAGTGATATTGATAATTCTGTGCATGAAACTGTTAAAACTGATGCAGTGGAGACCGTAGTTGAGTGTTCCACTAATGAAAGACCTATTGAGTTGCATGAAGTGCGTGTTGGTGATGTCCTGCTAGATGATGTAGGAAGTTCTATTCCCTCTACTTTGGGCACTAGCCCCCCTGTACTAACCATACAAGGCTGTAAGCCTTTATCTAGTGACGTGCAGCATATTCAAGTTAAGCCATATCAGCCCCCACATCGTTCTAAGTATGGGGGAGACACCCCAAAGGAAGTACAGATGGAGTCAATGGCAAAGAGGGAACATGGTCTAAGGTTTAAACCTTTCCATGAGAGGTCTCCACAGGAAGAGACGAGTAGGAGGATTCCAAGGGGATCCTACTCTAAATGGTGACGGATCTGCACTACGTCGAGCCAATGACGATAACCAAGGCGCTGTCCGGGAGGCAACCCGTGTTAGTCCTTCTTTGATTTTTCCTTTCATTAGATTATTTTCATAGTTTATTTTGCTTTGTTTCGTTCGCCTGTTACTCACATTTCAGGTACGAAAGTAAACCCGAGAAGAGATGTGGTACCCGGCCAGTCTCACTCCCCCGCGGCATTCCCTACCGCCCCGCGGTGGAGCTCACCGCCCCGCGGTGAAGGTCAGGTATAACCTCTCGATTTTTTATTTTTTATTTAAAAAAAAAAAAAGCAAGAATAATGGGCCCCGAAAAAAACCTTAAACAAGTGAGTAAAAACTTATTTCTTAAGTGGTAACTAAGGTTTTGACGGATTGGGTTCCCTCTGGTGGGCCAAGATTTCTCTTTTGGGCCATGGTACATGACCGGCCCATCATCCCTTTTTCCTTTCCCTTTCCCTGACCTATCCCCACTATCTCTTACCTCCCATTCCAACGCCCCCCTCAAGCTCCCACATCTATTTCCCTCTATCTCCCCCAAATCCCTGTCGACCTTGAGCCAAATCTAGCCCCAAATCCACAATTTGGAGTCTAGCCTCACAAACAAGCCCAAACACAACCCCATCGCGTCGCTTTAGTCCCGCCTCACGCTGCCCCCGCTTCGCGTCGCTGCTGCCACCACCCCGCGCCGACTTCGCCACGACCCGACCATAGCTCCCAGTTTCTCACCGTGACCCTACCGCCCCGCGCTGAGACTCTCCAGGCTGCGTGTTTGTTTGCTTGTAAGTTCTCTAGATTGCCTTGATTTGAGCACTTCAATTCCCTAGTTATGGCATTTAGAGGCAAGAAGAAAGTGT
Source organism: Rheum nobile (assembly GCA_027886185.1). Classification (NCBI taxonomy): domain Eukaryota; kingdom Viridiplantae; phylum Streptophyta; class Magnoliopsida; order Caryophyllales; family Polygonaceae; genus Rheum; species Rheum nobile. The sequence continues at coordinate 2,419,280 of WOAB01000127.1, forward strand.
CGACTAGGGATGGGAGTAAGGTTTATAATGTGGTGAAGGAGAGGAAGGTGTTGGCTTCGAAGTTTTTCCATAAGCCGACTTTGGAGCAAATGGGAATGTTGGCATGTGTGTCCATGTGCTTGACACAGTGTGGGTTAGGGAAGTTTCTGGAAAAGGCTGCCCATGCGTATCCAGAGCTGTGCTACCAGTTTATTGCCTCTTTCAGGAGGCTCACCAATGACTCGGACGATAGGCATCTGCGCAAGATCATGTTCACCTACAATGGGCGTGATTACTCCTTATCTATGAAGTTGGTGCATGAAGCCCTGGGTATTACAAAGGACCCAACTGATGGGTGGTCTGGTGGTATTCACGATTCCACGATGATGGAGTTCTAGCGGGCTGCTACGGGCAGGAGTTTCAGGAAGGGTCAGGAGGTGAATTCCAAGTTAGTGAACCCGTGTCTGCGGTTGATCCACAAGGTGATGATGAGAGATTTCTTTGGCCATGCGGACGATGGGAAGGTGCCTATGAAGGACTTCCAGTGGTTTATGAGCATCTTGGGGACTGTTGAGTATACGCCGTGTTGGGCTACCCTTTTCTTGGGTTCCTTGGAGAGGATTCGTGATGGCGAGCCACGTGATATTTGTGGGGGTGGTCTGATTACCCTTCTTTGTGCTGGAGTGATTGCTTGCGATCAGATTCCTCGGCATGTTGCCTACGCGGTGTATGATTTAGCACACATGAAGGTGTGCTCGATGCTGAAGCCACTGGGGAAGGATGGTGATTTGGTCTGGTCATCCTATGAGGGCCACATTCTGATTGTTCCCCGGGAGTTTGCTTATTCGCCTTCTTATGCGGGTTGGTGGATTCCCAGTGATAGCCGAATGCTGACCGATGATGCCCCTGCTGTTGCTCCTTCAGGTCCGTTTGGGGAGGGCCCTAGTGGTGGTTTTGATGCTGTTGCTGCTGATTCTGTGGGTGGGGACGACCCCATGTCTACCCAGTTTGAGGCTTCTTCGTCTTCATACGGTCCTGTCGCACCCTGGCAGGAGTTGTATTCTAGATGGGATGCGTTCTCAGTGCGCCAGGATCAGTGGAACTCCCAGATAGAGACCGGTCTGTAGACTTGGCAGACCTAGTTCCGTGATGATATAGATGAGCGTCTGGACACCATGGACGCTCATATGAGAGACTATTTTGGGATGTACCCACCACCACCTTCAGGTCCACAGTGAGCTTTTCTATTCTTCCCATATATCATTTGCTGTTCTCTTTTCTACATTGAGGACAATGTTCGGTTTAAGTATGGGGGAGGGATATAGACTTGCTATCTTGCTTTCTATCTAGCTAGTGTACATATATTTTCGTTTCTGCATTGTTGTTTGTCGTTGTTTCTGCATTCTATTAAAAAAAAATCGAAAAAGCCAAAAAGAGGTAAAAAGGCAACCAAAATCCTGGGATGGACTGAAAACCCGAAAGGGCAGTTTAGGTAAAAAGCAGGTAGTCCGGCTCGTATAGACCAGGGCAAAATTGGACTGGAGTGATGCGAGTATATGTGAGATATCTAGCAAAATGAAATGAGTGGCTAGGTGAAAACCCGAAAGGGCGTCTAGGCAAGATGAGCGTAAAAGAAGAAGAGTGATTTTAGGATTTCTCTATATTTCTTGGCGAGGAGTCATAAGAAGGGGAGTCATAAGGAGGACTCGGGTAGGCCACTCTTGGAGCGATAAGGAGCTAGATTAGAGTTAGGATTAGGTTATCTTTGCATCACTTGTTTTGGTTGTCTGGAGCTTATTGTTGATATGCTGTAGTTGCTAGTGTCATATTGTCTTATACTTCCCGAGGCCTTGGTGTTGATTGAGAGAGTGAGCTTTTCTTTAGTTTACTCGGGACGAGTAAAGGTCTAAGTATGGGGGAATTTGATAGGTGTTATTTCATACACCTTTACTAGCAATTATTAGCATGATTTGGAGAGGTTTTGGATGAGTTTTGGTGCTAAGTCTGCAATCCATATATTTTGGAGATAAGTGAAGAAATCCAAGGTTTTGCAGCTTAGATGGAGCATGAGGATGGATGGAGCTGCTGGAGCATCTATGGAGAAGACTACCAACACTTGGTAGGATTGAAGAGCAGCAGAAGCAGAGAAGAAAAGAGCTGGAGAAATGAGCTCACCGCCCCGCGTCAGAATTACCGCGGCCCGACGGTGACTCTCAGTGAAGATGAAGCCCGTGCCAGAGGATGCCACCGCCCAACGGTGGAAGTTCGACGCCTCACAGTGGAATTCACCGCCCCGTGGTGGCTGTGCTTAATGACCTCGTGCCAGAGACGATTTAGTTTCCTTTTATGTTTGAGACTTTATTTTATTATTATTCTGTTTCCTTTAAATTCAGCTTTAGTTTAACCTAGTTTGTTAAGACTATTTAAGCCTCTTTTCTAGGTTAAGAGGGAGAGACTTATCATCACTTGATTGCTTCCGTTTTCAGACGTTATTTTCTATAGAGTTTTTCATCCCCTTTGATGGAGAACTAACTTCACCCTTGTTCTGCTAGACGATTGAAGCAGTACAGTTGATGTGTTTGTGAGATTTCTATTCCTTGTTCTTATTCTTATGTGTGTTAGATTGATTCTCTTGGTTATATTGATATTGATTTCTTGTTGTTCTTCTTAGCCTGATCAACTAGGTTGAATGCTTTTTATCAATTGCTAGGATTGCATATAGGGGTTCCGAGTGCATATCTAGTGGCAAACACAATTGTGCGTATAGGGGTTCCGAGCGTACAATTGTGAGTGAGAATCAATTGCATGTTAAGTAGGGGAGTGAGTACTTGTACGTCTTTCTACTTGCATGTATCCTATATCCTTGTGTGCATTGCTATTGCTTTGTTGGTGGTAAAGTACACCGACAACTGTGAGAATCGTAGGTGCTTTACCATTGGCATAGTAATAAGTCTATTGACAACCGTGAGAATCAATAGTACTTAAGATCAGGGTGGGAACGACCATAAAGATAATTAAATAACTTGGACGAAATGGATTTCAGTGATCGAACTTTATCTCTGTACTTGTGGATTTCGCTCTAGTGGAACTATTTTTCCCTCATTATATTTTCTAAACTCAACTCAATTCATTTGCTTTGTTTGCTTTGTTCTCTTGATAACTAAACCCCCCGTTTGTGTTACTTGTCATTCACGGTTGCATACTACATCAAACCTTCTCTGTGGGATCGACCCTTACTTGTCTGCTATACTTCTGTTTAGTGGGTTTGTTAGGATAATTTACTTTGATAAGGCTAATCAACGACATTTGCTTGTGCATCTTTTAGCCACCGTCACTTCTCTATCTCACTGCTAGTAGACCTGATATTATGTACAGTGTATGTCTTTGTGCTCGTTTTCAGGCCGATCCCAAAGAAACACATCTCAAAGCAGTGAAGAGGATTATGAGATACTTGAAGGGAACAAATGATCTATGTCTGTGGTATCCAAGGAGAGGAAGCCTCGATCTAGTCGGATACACAGATGCTGACTTTGCAGGGAATAAAGTGGATAGAAAATCAACATCAGGAATGGCTCAGTTCCTTGGGCCGTGTTTAGTTTCCTGGGGGTCAAAAAAGCAGAACTCCGTTGCTCTATCCACTGCAGAAGCTGAATACATAGCCGTCGTTGCTTGTTATACACAACTCCTATGGCTTAAACAACAACTCAGCGACTACGGTATTATTCTTAACTCTATTCCCATTCTCTGTGACAATACTAGTGCCATAAATATCTCCAAGAATCCGGTGCAACACTCACGTACCAAGCACATCGAGATAAGACACCACTTCTTACGTGACTGTGTGGAGAAAGGGTTGGTGACAATGGACTTCTGTGGAACTAAGGATCAAATTGCCGACATCTTCACCAAGGCTCTAAACAGGGAACCCTTCGAACAGTTCCGTATGGAACTAGGTATGATCTCTCTAAACTAAATGTCTATTTGTTCTGTTCCCTCGATGATTGGCTAAATTACATGGTAAAGTGTGAAAGGTTAATCATCATGTCTTGGTCTGCATTTCTTCTCTTGATCATTAGTTGAACGACTTGCTTAGACTCATGCTAGTACTTCACTTATGTGCAAAATCTCATGCATGTTTTTCTATGCTATCTTGTTAATACATGGTTCAACTTTCTTTTGGCCCAAAAGAGTCAACTTGATGCATTGATCCCTCATTATAAGCCCAAATGATTGTTGACTCTGCAACTTACCTTAGCCATCATGCTTGATGCTTCCTATGAGCCCCTCTAATCATCCACATCTTGTACCCTCTCTGGTAACATTACCCCCGCATCACACTCCTCTACTTTTTCGGAAAGTCGAGAATACGAATTGTCGCCTCTATGGTCTGTGGCTGGGATTTGACAGGTATGATGTGTAATGATGGCTTACAACTGCTTGGGAAGTGTTCATGCATAAAATTTGATGTGGTGGTTGCGTGATGGTTGTTGCGCTTGAGATTTTGTGGGCTTTGATGGATTTGGACAGAATCTTTTACAAGATTTATTTTTGGAAAAAATCTTCTTGGCTGTGATCTTTGGTAAAAGAAGGAAAGAAGAAGATTGGGATCATTATCCTTAATACTTGAAAAGATATGAAAAAGGATTCTTGTGTTTTCTCCCCTCCTATCTATGGCGTTCTCTGCAAAGTTGTCATGTTACTCCCGTGTGCTGTTTCAAAAAAAAAAAAAAAAACTTGAACACCACAGGGAACACAAAGAGGGGACACATGAATCTTTCTTCTACCGGCGGTTGGATGCTAGTAAGCTACACAAGAAGCAGTTTGTGTTGCAAAAAGGTGCTGGTTGGGTCTGAAGGGGAACAGATCTGTGAAGGGCCGTGAAGAGTTTGTATCGCGCAATATCGTTGATTGGCAGAACAACAAAGGCGACTTATGGAGGATGTGCGTGCTCTAACGGCTACTCATACTCCAGATCCCTCTGCAAGCACCAGTGGTGCTTGATTCGTCTTTCTCTGGCTAACCAATCCCTCTTTTGTTCCCAGCACATCTTTCCCTACTACTTTGCTTTTCTTTGCTTCTGTTTCATGTGTTTGCAATGATTGGCATGTTAATCATATGTGTTAGATGTGCTCATTTTGTTGTTGTCTTTACATGCAGTCTATGTTTGTGCGTTTCAATCTAATGCAAATGGGGTTATTTTGCTTATCCTGCTGTGGTCTTTTTCTCTCTATCTCTTTACTTATATTTTTGATGATGCCAAAAGAGGGAAAATGACAGGTAGCTTTGGTTGAGGGGGAACAGAACATGGTTTCATATGTTGGTGAGTTGAGGGGGAACTATTATCGCTTGTGTGCGAGACTTTTCTCCATACAACTGTCTTTATCTCGTTTGTGTATGCTTTATTGTCAAGGATGTTTGTCACCATCAAAAAGGGAAAATTTGTTGAATTCCTTAGGTTTTGATAAGTGACAAACATTCAACTAATATGGGTACTAAGTATTTCAGGAACAAACACAGTTGTCTCAGGGAACCATTGCAGCAAAGGATCGCGGGGAGGAACAAAGCTCTGTTCATGTTCTTTGTTACCCAGCAAGGAACTGGAGCGACGAACGAGATCGAACCTGCGGATGGAAAGAAGAAATCCAGTGTGACAATTATGGAAACAAATCAAAGAAGAATCACGCGGTCAAGGATTGAAGACTTCGGCTGGAAGGATCTAGCCGTTGGAGAAGATTTGGAGAGAGAAGCCCGATTCCTTATCTTAGGGAAATCTTTCCTTAGATAAGTGAATTGGAGAGAGAAGAATCATATCTCATCCGATTATATTAATTTTGGGAATTCCTTCCTTGATTAATATAGACGGTTGGGATATTATTCCTCCATCAAATCCTATCTTCTTATAACCTTATTTGGAAAGATCTTATCTTGTTACAATTAGGGTTTTGCCGTGTTGTATTTATTAGAAGTATGGATTCATTTCTAAGTAACAACGACGATGGAAAACAGAGAGAACGAAAAAGAGAAAGAAAAGAAGTGAGGTGTGTGTAAGTCTTTGAGGGTTGAGTTCGATTCATCGTTGTAGAAGAGTCTTCGAGTCTAGCTGGTTGTTTAGAGGTCGAAGTCCAGGATACAAGTGTAATCGAACAAGAAATCAATAAGACAAGTACACGCTTCAAAATCCTCTCAAGCGGAAGCTTGAAGGTAGTGGTTTTTCCTTGAGAAACTAGTTTTGCTAATCAGGGTTTCCACTATACATCGTGAGTTCGTTCGTTATCTTTCTTGCTGTTTTTAATCCGCTGCATCTTCTGTGGGAACAAAGCTTTTGTTCCCTCAGACGTAGCTCTAACGATCCAACATAATCAATGAGAATGACAACTTCAAGAAGGTCGTGATAGTGGACACGACTTGGTGCCACCACATGAAAAAAATGTTGGAAAAGCATTGGGATAATGATATACCAATTGATCTATTAGAATGCTTGCACAAGTGCTTGGTTGGGAAGAAGCCGAGCATTAATGGAAAAGGTTGGGAGGATGATGACTTTTTATTTTTTCCATACAACATTAATAACAAACACTGGGTTGCTCTACAAATTGACCTCCGTAATTGGTGCATGAATGTTTATGATTCAACCCTTAATTTGTATACCGATGTTGAGTTAGAAACCGCGGTATTGCCATCGATGAATATGCTTCCATTGTTGTGCGGGAAAATCGAGCCGTGGGAGACCAAATATGCTAGTCAGCTGGAGAAACACTTAAAGACCAAATATGCTAGTCAGCAGTAGTGAACTGGGAACAACCTCAGAATGTTAAGGAAATTAGGAGTTTTCTCGCAATGGCAGGTTACGTAAGACTAAGAAGTTGAATGGGACAGGAGATGTCAAGAGAGTTTCGAAGAACTCAAGAAGTGTTTAACCAGTGCACCAATTTTAGCCTTACCGCAAGGAACAGAAGGGTTTGTCGTCTACAATGATGCGTTTAAGCAAGGCCTAGGTTGCGTTCTAATGCAGAATGGGAAGGTCATTGCATATGCTTCTCGTCAGCTCAAACTGTATAAGAGAGAGTTGAACATGAGACAAGGATGGTGGCTAGAATTGATTAAAGATTATGATATAACTATCGTTTATCATCCAGAAAGGGCTAATGTGATAGCTGATGCTTTGAGTAGGAAGTAGACTCCCGAGCATATGGTTGCTTGCCTAACAGTTCCGCTGGGATTGCAACCAGAGTTGGTGAGGGGTGAAAGTGAAATTGGTTCGGGAAAGAGCGGACACAGCTGAATGCGATGGAATGTTGAGTAAGATATGCAGTGAGATTGCTCAGGGAAGAGTGCCCGGATTTCTTGTTCATGAGGATGGAATATTATGATTTGAGAATCGATTATGTGTGCCAACTGATAAAGAGATTAGAAAGTTGATTCTCAAGGAAGGTCATTCTTTAGCATATTTGTACATTCTGGAGCCAGTAAATTATACAAGGACTTGAGACGGAGTTACGAGTGGAGTGACATGAAGCGGGAAGTTGCTGAGTACGTGTCGAGGTGTTTGGCGTGTCGACAAGTTAAGATTGAGCGCCAAAGGTCAATAAGAGAACTACAGCCGCTTCCTATCCCTGGATGGAAGTGGGAGGACATCACAGTGGACCTTGTTGTTGATCTTCCTAGAGCACGAAAGGAAATGATACTATATGGGTCATTGTGAACCGGTTAACAAAAATCTTTGCATTTTTGAGCCCATCAAGATTACTTGGGACCCAGAGAGAAGTCCTTACATACGGCAATGGGGACACTACTGAGATATGCTATGAGCTTGCGCTTTGAAGGGGTAGGAAATTGGAAAGACAAACTGCATCTGGTAGAGTTTATGTACAACAATAGTTGGCATGCGTTGATTCAGATGGCACCTTATGAAGCTTTGTATGGTCGTCGGCGTAGATCGCAATTGTGTTGGGACGATTTGACTGATGCTGTTTTAGTTGCTCCCGAGTTTTTGCAAAAGACTAAAGGCGACATTGTAGTGATTCGTCAGAAATTGTTGTCAGCTCAGAGTCGACAGAAGTCGTCTGTAGATATTCGTAGATGACCCTTAGAATTCAATATTGGAGACCATGTGTGTTAGAGTTCACCGACTAAAGGAGTGTTCAGATTTGGGAAATGAGGGAAGTTGAGTCCTTGGTATGTTGGTTCCTTCGATGATTTGAAGGGAGTTAGTGTTGTAGATTACTGATTAGCGTTACCGCCGAGAATGAATGGAATGCATGATGTGTTGCATGTGTCACAGTTGAGAAAATAAGTGTATCACCGACTCATGTTCTGACGTTTGAGGAGATAGAATTTCAGCCTGATGGCACATTTGAAGAATCACTCGTGAAAGTTCTTGTTGTTGAACAAAAGAAGTTGAGGAATAAGGTCATTTCCTTGGTGAAAGTCTCATGGTTTAAGCTCGGAATGGCAAAAGAGACTTTGAAGTTGCAGTAGGTCGTGAGAGATCGGTACCCGAACCTGTTTGATCTTAGTTTCGAGGACGAAACTCTTATAAGGGAGGGAGAATGAAATACCCGATATATATATATGTTAAATGGTAAAATAATTCTATGTCTATTTAAATAATCCAAAAGCAGATTTTTGGGAAGAAAAACAGAAAAGGGGGGCAGAAATTGGATCAAACCCTTATATCTCCTTCGTTCAGATCGCCTTGCTTTTCTTCGACCTTCAGCTGCTCGTTCTCCACTGTGGACACGACCTCTGCGATTGCCACCACCACCATCTCCTTTCCTTGGTGCGAGACCGCGATGAGCTGCTGTGTAGGACCGCGACAAACTGCTGGTGTGAAGGTTCGAGCTGATGCGCGACTGTCGTCGAGCCTGGTTCTCCTGCGCGGCTGGTGGAGCGCCGCCAGCTTCTATCCTGTTCTGTCGCTACTGCTGCTGGGGTGGTGCAGGAAGGGTCGGGGAAGAGGATTGACGATGGAGCTGTTGTAGCACCTTCGGCGACGTGAAACCGATCCCGGCGACAAAGGTTAGCCACCGATGAGGTAACCGCAGATGATGCGTGGACTTGATAGCTGATTTCCATCTGTTTTGGGGCTAAATTAATTGCCATGTGATTGTTAAAATTGGGCAGATTTTGGTTCAATTATTGAAGGAAATTGTGACAGATCTGAGTTGGGCAAAATTGAATTGGATGTTGGACAGATTTGGGAAATTGGCAATTCGGTTAGCAATTTCAGGGAATTGGTCATCCTAAATTGTTCAGCTAAGGGTTGGTAAGCATAGTTTGGGTGTTTGATTTCAATTTTTGGAAGTTTGGACTGAATTGGGGGCTGATTTGGGAGTTGCAAGTGAGGGCATGGTATGTGTTGATTTAATACAAAAATGGTCTGATTTGTTGTTGCAGGTTCGTTCCGGATTGGTTGGCAAAGTTGGTGAAATTCTAGGGTGGTGTCGATGAGTTTAAGGCAAGATGATTCTTGCTCATACTTTTACCTATCTCTTTTTAAAATAATTATTTTCGTATAATATTATTCTCAGTAATGATTTATGCATCTGTCCATTAGATTGATTTAGAATTGTGGGCGTAGAATTAAATGGTTGAATGTGTGGATATTGGTTGTTTGTTGGTTATTGGTTTGTTGGCAGATATTGGTTGCGTGCTCGGTTATTGGTTGTGTGTTGAATATGGATTGTGTGCTTGGTTAAGTGGTTTTGTTGGTGAACATTGGTTGTGTGCTTGGTTATTGGTTTTGTGTTGGATGTCGATTGTTGGCTAGTTATTAACTTGTTGTCGAATATTTGTTATTTATAGCTAGTGGTCGTTATTGATTGTTATTAGTTGTGGCTGTGGCTGTGGGCTATTGTTGGCCATTGGTTGTGGTTGTGGAATTCCGTTGGTTGTAGTTGTTGATTGTAGCTAGTCGAGGTTGTGGATTTCCGTTGGTGTGATTGTTGGTTGTAGCTAGTTGGGATGGTTGGTTGCGTAGAATGATTGTGATGGTTGTTAGCTGAGTCGGGGTGATGATAGCCTCACCCGACCACGTGGGGGTGTGACCTCCGTTGGTTAAGGCTAAGCCGGGGTGATGATAGCCTCACCTGACCACGTGAGGGTGTGACCTTACGTTGGTTCAAGGCTATAACTGGATGGTGAGTGTCCCATCTTTAGTCTATCCATGGATAGTATGTTATTTAGGGAGAGGAGGTCGCGGGTTTGACTCTCTCCAACAACCTACATGGTTCGTTTCCCATCTTGAGGGTGTGGGCCAACATGGGATGGGTTGGGGTGTATGGGTTACGGCCCATGTTAACGAACAGGCGGCACCGGAAGGGTGGCTGACCTGGGTCGTTATATATATCACTACAAGAAAAACCATTTTTTGCAACAACATGTTACAACGACAAAGTCTGTCGTTGTAAAAAAGTTATTTTTTGCAACGACACCATAATAGACGTTACTAATACTGTAGCGATAAATAAAATATTCATTTCCCTCCGAAAGAAATAAAAATAGCACGGGCACTTAAATTGGCTTTCAGTTTTTGCAACGACAGTGTCGTTATGAAAAATAATTTAAAGGAATAGCAACGATAGCTTTTGTTGTAAATACTTTCTTATTATATTTGCAAGGACAAGTCGTTGCTAAATATGGAGCAAAAATAGAAAAAAGCCAAGACTTGCCTTAACCCAAAAATTTCATTCATCCAAATCAGAAAAAAACCCTAGAAACAATCATCGCTTCGATGCTTCTTCTCCCTCCACCATCTGCTCCGGCGACCTAGGCTCGCTCCACCATCTGCTTCGAACGACGACGATAACGATGACAACTTCTTCAACCTACTCTCAGTCTCTCACCTCCTCCGGCACCTGCGCTCCTCGGACACCGCTCCCACTCCCTCGCCGCGCTCGAATAAGGCTGTCGTGCACCCAGCCCCCAGTGACGGATCCAGTCGGCAACCGCTAGTAGCCATCCTTCCGCCAATCGAGCCAATTCGCACTTCGCAGTAGGTAATCTATTCAATCTTTCTTTCTCTTTACTAGGCATCTGGCTTGTTTAGATGAATGCTTTGTTTAGGTATTAAGTGTAGAGCCAATTCGCAATTCGTAATTCGCACTTCACAAACATTTACACGAAACTGAAACATCCCACAAACATCTTTCGATTTAGAAAATACATAATTTCTGTCTCAAGCCTTCGTATTTTTTCGTGTATTTTGGTTGTAATATCTGTGCAAAGAAGCAGACAATTGCAAGCCCTTCTCTCTGATCTCCAGTTCTGTTGTCTCTTTCCCTTTCTACATGTTCGTATTTCTCTGACCTCTCGATACCGGAATTGAAAGGTAAGTGACACAATTCAGTTTTCAATGTTCATTGTTGTCAAATCAGTGTATTTGGTTTCGTTGATCTTGAGATCTCCATGTTTCTATACGATCTAGTGTTGCTATGAGCAATTTGTATCTTTATTCCAATCTTGCTGATTTTGTGTCAATCCGTATAATCGCGCTAGCTGATCTGTTTGTTTCATTTTTTGGATCTATTGCTACCCCTTTCCTTTCGTGCTGAATCTGAAGCGGGAAGTAGTTTCTCTTGTGACTTCTTTTGTTCAATTTAGGATTGGATTCTGTTGTGGAATGTCCTTGCTCTTTTGGTCAAATTCATCTAATTCTTCATATGGACTGGATGACACCGATCTAAATTAGATATTGGCTCAAAATATTATATCGATCACAAGGCTACGAGATATATTCTTTCACCATGCCCTGCAATATTTATAAATGTTTTATTCACACCCTAGCAATTGTGATATGAACTTGTGCAAACACAAGCTGGGAAGATGCACTTTGGGTGCAAAATGGGAATGGGAAATGCTACATAATTCCCTGACTGAATTATGTCACTCCCAGAATTGCATAGTTGTAATATATGAACGTGAACTTTTTTTTTATTTTTTTAATCTACATCCCCCCCCATATAATTTTTAATGTTACGGGGCATATGTTTTGGCATTGGTGTTTGAGGGTTGTAACTAGGATACCCGTGAATTTCTTCATTCATGCTGAACCAGGATACATAATGTCATATTCACATCTTTGACCTCAATGAGAGTGGCTCTGAGCTTGATGTTGATTTGTCATATCACTACAACTCAATATTTGAAGTGAAAGAGAATCATTCAAGAGTGAAACTTGCTTATTAATATGGTGGAGAAATATCCCCTTTATGGAAGTGTGCTTATTCTTGTTGCTTGTGTCTGTTAATATTTTTAATCAAATCATAGTGGGGTCATGAATAATCCAGAATTAAGAATTAGATTCATACTTGTTATCTTCTAGGTTCTAACAACTGCTAAATGGCTGGCTGATGTTGCGTACATGGACGGAAGAACACTTCTTGAAGGATACAAAGCATCAAATCTTTACAGGAGATTAAAAATAATATGTGGGTCGGGCCGGGCCGGGCCAAACAACCCACAAGGGACGTTTGATGAATTAGTTGTTTAATATGCCTTCATGTTTTTGGACACTTAGTGAGGAAAATTATCAAAACTCTGGATTGAGCTTATATATTTTTATGGACTGCTTATGATTGTTGTAGTGTATAGGTTCTTTAATCGTATTTCACAGTGAAATGTTGTAGTAAAAGATGTAATGTTGTCTGAATTTTATTATTTATAAACACTTTTTAGCTAAAAAAGTTTATTTCCTAGTTCTTACATTTTGCTTCTGACAATCTTGTCTTCCTAGTGACTATTGTAATTACTTTAGACTTTAGAGTGGACATTAGTTACTGATAGGATTAGATTAACTCCAGCACATTAGTTATTGATAGTATTAGGCTTTAGAGTTCAAGTCCTTTGTGTTTCCTGGGGTGTTTGCTGATAGTAATAGCTTAACTCCAGGACATAAGTTATTGTTAACCTATTAGAAATATCTTCCGTTGGTGCTAATTGTAGTCTTGCTTTGTAATTGGTTATACTTTATAATGTTCTGGGTCCTCATCGATCATCTGAATACTTGTTAATTCTTTTTTTTTTTGTGCAGGCCAAAGCCGGGGCTGGATTCACCACTACTGCAGCAAGGGTTTATTGGTATTGATCTCAGTTTGGTTTCAATCTTGTGGCTTCATCTCTATGCATATCAAATTGCTGCTCATATCCTAAGGTAGGTTTTCTTGTACAATTGTATGTTATTCTATTAGATATTGTCAAAAGAAATAAGTTCTACACATTCTAGTTGCACTATTACACTTTATATTCTAGTTGTTAAGACAGCTTGCATCATATCATATATATGCAAGAACTGATTTATGCCTTGAAATGTTATACAATTTTGGACACATTTAAACTTCTATGACATTAGCAAATCTTAGTTAGTTCGATGAATAGGTTTTGGGCTGTTGAAAAGAAAGTTTAAAGTTTTTTAATTCATTTGCTTTTGTCTTTTAAAATTAGGAGATGACTTTGAATAAGGCATGGGTCAAAATAAAGAATCGTTCATCCCCTGATTACGTAAATGGTGTTGATAGCTTCCTTGATTTTGCTCTTTCAAGTGTCAAGGAAGAGGAAAGAGAAACAACCACTATTAGATGTCCTTGTAATAGTTGTCGTAATATATTTTTTTAAAGAAAATCTGATGTGAGATTTGACTTGCTTAAGCGGGGAATGTATGAGAAGTACACTTCATGGGAATTTCATGGAGAAACAGCAGATCATTCTCATCAGATACCTCAGAACATTAAAAAGATATGTTCGAAATAGAGCACATCCAGAAGGTTCTATTGCTGAAGGATACCTTGTAGATGAATGTTTAACATTCTGCTCTAGATACATGAGTGATATTGACACTAAGTTCAATCGTAAAGCGAGAAACGATGACTATGAGGTTGATGATGATACTTCAGGTTCAAATCTCGAGGTATTTAAACCACTAGGACGTTGTATTGGAAAGGGTTCTCCTATACATCTATCTTTTGAGGAGAGTGATCAATTACATTTTTACATTCTCCATAACTGCGATGAACTTGTCGAGTTTATTGAGTAAGTTCTCTTACGAAACTTTATTTTCATCATTATTCAACATCTTTTCTACTTCATTAATACATAATTATGATTTAATTATTTAAATATTTTCTAAACTAATTTTTTTTAGAGAGCACAAGTTGGAATTACAAGGAGAATGTCCAAGAAATATAGAAAAAAGGCATAAAGCTCAATTTTCCAAATGGATACTTGACCGAGTATGTTTATTTTTGCTATAATATTTTTTTGATAATTTGAGTTTTAATATTAGATTAATAATAATCTTTTCAAAACCTTATTTTCACAAGTACGCAAAATGCATGAAAAGGGATGCATTGATAATGATTTGTATAATCTAGTTTGTGGTCCTTCAAGAGTTGTGAGGCGTTATACTGGATACATTGTAAACGGTTATAGGTTTCACACTCGTGATCGCTCAGAAAATAGAAAAACTCAAAATTGTGGAGTGATGGTTAGAGGCGATGACTCTTCAGATAAGGAATACTATGGTGTTTTAAGTGATATATTTGAGGTTCATTACCCTGGAGGAAATCGTGTTCTTGCTTTCAAATGTAGATGGTTTGATGTAGGACACCATGGTAGAGGGTATAAAGTAGATGAATATGGGTTCACTAGTGTGAATAAGATGAGATCTTTAAAGACAGATGAAGTTTATGTTCTGGAATCACAAGTGGAGCAAGCATTTTATATACAAGATCCACGAAACGAAGATTGGGGATTCATGATAAAGGCTCAGCCAAGGGATTTCTATGATATGCCAAGTGATGATGGTGATAAACAAGCTTTGGATATGGGTGCATATCAACAGGTTGAGGTGGAGGCTATTGTTGAAGAGCAAAGTAGTGATTCCCTGGATATTAACTTCTCCCTTGAATCGTTAGCTACAAATGATTTTGTGGTTGAACGCGAAGCTAAAATTGTTGAATTGGTCAAAAAGTTAATTGAGGAAATGAAGGCAGATGATGACTTCATCAATGATGGTGAAATTTAAGAGTTTGAGACCTCAAGTGAAGAAGAAGAAGAAGAAGAGTTTGATGAAGAAGAAGAAGAAGAATCATTTGTCTGAAAAGAATGACAATCGTATTGTTTTGTGTTATGTTGTTATTGCATTCTATAATGTGATAACTTTGTTTTTATGAACATTATACTTTTGGTGTTATTAGTATGACTTATCTGGGTTTATTTTTCTGTCTTTCAGTTTTTGATTCATAACTGCCTCTTATTTATGCAACTCATGTGAAAATATTAACCAAATGCTATGTTCTCTAGTTTTTTTACTCAGCTTGTTAAGGAAGAGGAAGAGAAAGCAGTAAAGATGACTGGAAGAGGAGGAGGAAAGAAACCCAACAGTCGTAGTGTTATTTCTCCTGGAAGACTTCAGGATATGATCTGATCTACTCGAATCAATGGGTGTAATACAGAAGATGGTGGTACATTGTATGGAAAAGGTAAATTATTAATTGTAATCTAGCTATATTTCCATCAAAACATGTATATTGTATTTACATTTCATGTTGCACTTTGACTATGGGTTTTGGTCTTACTAAATTCAGGAACAATGATGACAAAGTCTGCACTTACTAAAAGGGTGCAAAATGTTCCATCTGACATGGATGTTGAACTTGTTACAAAAAGTAATGATATATATGCTTCGATTCATTGTTTTATGAAGCTTTATTTTGATTTTGGTCGTTGATATGGTTTGGTTATTACGCAATGCTCATATAGATTTAGAAAGACAACGAGCAGCATGCAGAGAAGCACAAAGAAAGCAACCGATTTTGAGTCACACTAATCTCGAGCATGTTCTAAATCTACATCAAGTTCAAGATGAGCAGGTTCAAGAAGAGCATGTTCAAGAAGAGCAAGTTCAAGAAGAGCCAGACATTGATTGTCAATCTGAAGGTTTTGTGAATGATGAGAGGACTGAAGGTATGTTATTATCATTGAATATATGTTGTTGATTCTGCCACATTGGTTCCTATGCTTTAATAGACAGAGTTCGGTAGTTCTTCTGGCTATTGATAATAAATGTGTGTATATATATGGTTGTAGATATACTTGGTAAAAGAAAGAGGATGACTAAACTAGCTAGCAGAGTTGCTATGTCATTGCAAGTGAATGAAGCTGTAGTTCCTCGTCCTAGAGAAGTAAACATCAATCGTGTCGTGGAGGAGCAAGCAGGGACCACAAATGGGGACTCGAGTGTAAATGAAGGTAAAATGAATGTTTTTGGTACTAGTTTAAAAATTGGATTGTGGTTATACAAACAACTAAGATAATACATTTCACTCATTGCATGCTATTAGCTACAAGTAACACAAGGGCAAGAGGTAGTAGAGGGAAGTATAAAAGTTTTGTGGTTGATATGAAAATCAAAGGAAAAGGCTCAAAACTAACCGTCGAGATTCCTGATGAAATCGATCGAGCAATTGGAGAAAATGCACGACATTTGGTGAATGATTGTGGTCGTGTAGTGAGGACCAAAGCTCCATTAAATGTTAAGAATTGGAAAGAAGCTTTATCTGTTGCAGGTGACAACATGTGGAAGGAGATTCAGGTAATTTTTATTTATTTTTCTTTTGGTTTGCAAAATTGTTCTATTATTTGTTTGGATTCAGGTATAACCACATTAATTAATGTATAAAAAGTTTATTTTCTCTGATTTTCAATGTAGTACATTGATTGTATCTTCTTGTTTTTGGGTGATTCTTGCCATCATGTTTCTGCTGAAGAAGATATGTCATACTGCTTTGTTTTATTTGGAAAAATTTACAGATTGATTAGGTCTTGAATCATCATGTCTTGATCTGTCTGTTCGCTGATGATCTATAGTTTGATTTTGTTAAACTTTCTCCCTGATTGATGAAGGAAAGATTTGAATTATCAACGGAATTGATAGTGGCCGATTTTTAGGGATAAATTGGTTGATGATGTGATGTCTTGAACTCACCATGTGTTATATTATTTTGGCCTTGCAGGATAAGTTTCAAGTTAGTGATTCCAGTTGCAACTTGAAGATGCATAATTTCATTTTAGATACAATGCAACGTTTATATAGGCTATGGAAATGTCGATTGCATTATTACTACAAGGGTCCTAAATGTGGAAAAACATATCTTGAACGCTTGAAAAATCCTCCACCCGATTTACCTCAAGTGCAATGGGAATGGTGTGTAAATCATTATGGTTCAGATGAATTCAAGGTATTTACTCATATAACATGCATTTTTCTAGCTTCATGGTTGTTCCTTGTAGATTGTAATCTTCCACGTGATTTATCATATAGATTGTAAGCCAAAGGAACTCCAAAAACAGATTGTCTGAGAATAGATGTGTTCACACTACTGGAAATTTAGCCTTTGTTGAAGTTGAGGATATAATGGTAAGACTTAATTAATAGTTAATTAAGTATATTTGCACCTGTGATTCATTTTAATTATAGTGAATTTATTAATAATTATTTTATGATGTGCTAGATAAAAGAGAACGACGGCGTGAAGCCTTCTGCAGATGTGATATGGCTTATTGAGCACACACATACAAATAAAGAAGACAAACTTGAATGGGCTAATGGAACACGTTCTAAAATAATTCATATATGTCTCATAGATTCTAATGGAGGAAGTTTGAAATTATTTAATAAGTCTATTTCTAAACTTCTTTTGAATTTTGTTGAAGGAAAAATTGAAAAATATAGTTGCTACAGCTGGTGATTCAATGACACAAGAGGAAATATTGACACAAGTTATGGAGCCAAGGTCTGGGTATGTTCGTGGAAAAGGGACTGCTTTACGCGGTTATACCAAAGGAAAGCATCAGATGGAACAACAAAGGCTTTTGGAACAACAACAAGGAAAAATACAAGAACAAGACCAAAGGATAAATGAACAAGACCAAAGGATAAAGGAACTAGAAGAGAGCCAACAAAAGCAACAACAAGAATTGGAAGAGAGCCAAAAAAAGCAACAACAAGAATTAGAAGAATATAAAGCACAACAACAACAAGCAATGGAAGATTTCAAGCGGGAAATGTTGCAGCAACTTGCAAACAGGGGTGTTTAGTAATTATGCCAACAGGTAAATTTTTTTTTTAGTTCATCACAGATTTCTTCTTAATAGTTCATCTCATATTCCTTATTCATAGTCTAGCAAGAAGGTAGGAAGATAATAGTAGCTGAATAATGATATTGTAACTATGCAGGTTGGGAAATAATTTTCACTAAGCAATTGGTGCCTTCTTTTTGGATGTTGAAGCTTTGAAGGTTGACCTTTTTTGGATATTGTCGAAGGGATTATTATGAAATGATTTTGGATACAGGTCGTATGATATTTGATGCAAGTTGGGAGATGATAATTTGGATGTTAGACATCTTTTTGATAATTATGGATATATTTTGTATTTTGAGCAGATTTCTAAAGGTTATATAGTCGAAGTTATTATTGTTATGATCTTGGATACAGGTTGTATGAACTGAAATGAGTCATAAGAATTGTTGTAACAGGTCATCGGAAAATAACTGTTTGGTATAGCACCCACAAGTCGTTGCAAAACAAAAAATGTATTACCAGTTTAAGTTTATGTATTGCAACGACATAGTTTGTTGCAAAAAACAAACTATGCTACCAATTGATACCTTTTTTTCGCAACGGAAGATGTTGTTGCAAAATATTGTCAATGTATTGCAACGACATAAGTTGTTGTAAACCTTTTTTTGTAACGGAAAAGGTTGTTGCAAAATATTGTCAATGTATTACAACGACATAAGTTGTTGTAAATGTTACCTTTTTTTGCAACGGAAAAGGTTGTTGCAAAATATTGTCAATGTATTGCAACGACATAAGTTGTTGTAAATGTCGTTGCAAAAGCCTTTCACTACGGGGTTACGGGCAACGACCTTGCAACGACAAATGTCGTTGCAAAAAATATTATTCGCAATGACTTGCTATGTATCGCAACGACTTTAGCCGTTACAAAAAATGGGTTTTCTTGTAGTGTATTTAGGGTGATGATCATCTCACCCGACCACGTGGGGTGTGACCTACGTTGGTTTAAGGCTACAACCGGAGGGTGATCGTCCCCTCTTTACTTAGGTGATGTTTGTTTTACCGCGTATATGTCCGCTGATGCGAAGGTTGGATTGAACGTTTAGTAGTAGTATATGTGTATATGTTTCGTAGTATTGTTAGTTGACGTGTTGGTAGTAGAAAAGAAAGATAGATTGGATGTGTTAGTAAAGTTGGATTGGATCGTCTCACCGGTTTTCTCGTTGTGTGGTTGAGATTGGATGGAATGTGGCTAGTATAGTGAAGAGTTGGATAAGAATGGTTAATTAATGGTTATGTGATGGTAACGGTATATTCTAATGTGTTGTTGTTTGGCGTTAGTTGATTGTTGTGATAATATTCTATGTTTTAAATTGTTTTGGCTTGATGAGTCTTGCTAGTCTTTCATTAGACTAACCAAACTCGGTTTATGTTTCCGCGGTTGGGTGGTGTATCGGGTCTACCAGTCAACTAGTCTTTGCAGGTTCGGCAGTAGCAAGGGGGTTCTGGATCATAGATTTGTCTTCACAGTTAAAGATTTAGTTTTGCATCGGATTTGAAATTGTTGCATTAACTACTTGTTGTTTTGGATATAAATTGATACACTGAACTGGAGGAAATGTTTAAATGTTGGTTCAAACTTGAACATGGATTTTATGCTGATAACATTTGTATATTTGGAAAAAGTTTTGGAGTTTTTCTTTTCTAAAAAGCGCCTTATAGTTCTTCGGAACTATGACACTGTGACACCTCTGGCCCGGGGTGTTACAATAGGAGGGTTATGACCAAGGTTAGCAGAATCCCAATTCAGATCTACTATTGCAAGCATCGAACGAGGTAGGAAAGGCGAAATGATCCGCCAATCCGGTGGGGTTATATTAGAGGTACAATCTTAGGTTACAACAAAAAATGAATAGAATCTTGCGTATGATTTTGATCATACATACCATTGTGCATAGGGGTGGGCACGGGCGGTTTACTGAGATCTCGATCAAGCGGTCTTTGGTTAACCTAGGATTAGGTTAGTAGTTTTATACTATCATTAACCATACCGATAACATCGGTTAAAAGAATGTCAGTTAACTGAGATTTCTATACGGGTAACCGGATAACCATAAGACCCGAAAATAACAAAAATGTCTTTCAAAATACTTGAAGATGTTGTTTTACTAGTAATTTTTCACTGATGACAAAACGGTTACAAATTGGCTCATCATAGTTTTTATTACACATGAGATATGTAAATGCATGTACGGATTTTTGGAATGCCTCAAAGAGAATCTCATAGTAAAATGTCAAAATAGATTTAACCTCTTCGAAACCAAAGACATGCATGTAACAAAACCAAAATATTTTAATTTTTTTATAAAGGACATTTATGTTAAAAAAAATACTTGGGGTCAAAACGTAAATACTCGAAAATTCAGATGTTGGGTTATAAAATGAAAAGTTACTATAAATAGTAAGGTCCATGGTTGATGGATTGCTAAAAATAGTAACTCTCTAATTAGTATGTTTCCGGATAAGGAAAACAAATCTTGAATCGGGTAAGCTTATTTGGAGTACGAAGATGTAATCTGATAACTTAGACTGTTGGTGTATGGTGTGAACGAGCTAAAACAAATTATGGACATATTTGAAATTTATTCAAACAAGCCCTAGTTAGTCTTGGGATAAAATAATTTAATGTTACGAATCAAAACTCAGTGTTTTGATTAATAATGGACAAATTAGATTTAAGTTTAAAATTTTCGTTGAGATTTTCGCAGGAATTGTTGTGTTCGAGGCATCTTTGTAGAACAGGCATATCATTCTCCACAAAGCTTGGATTTTGATGATTTAAGAGGTGTTGGAAACTAGACTCGGATATATACAGTTTTCATCAAGACGTAATTTCAACAGGAAGTGGTTCGAAATTAGGCGCCAATATGGGTCATTAAAGAAATTTATCCCACATTCTTCATCTTAGAAATATTAATAAAACTCTCATCCCACAACTAAAAGAGAGACGAATAATGGTTGGGGAAACAAGTATAAAGAGGTCTAGACACTCTCTATCATTAATCCAAAATTCATAATTTGTAAGATGTTTTGCTATCGGCGGACCAGTCTTCTTGGCGGATCCACAAAAGAGAAACTCTTCAAATTTTGAAATTATGCGCTATCGCGAGCCCAATCTTTTTGACGGGCCCACATCAGCGAAATAGTTGAAGTTTTGGGACTCCTCTTATAGTACATCATCAATTCAACTTCAACGTTAATCTAGGGTAGGAGATGAAGCTTAGTATCCTTTTCATAGTCACGTAAGTTTCCGAGTTTATTAGTGTACAACTTTAGTTCTTTTAGTTATTTCAATTCTTAGAGCGTATTTAATCTAGGGTTATGTGGTCGTATGATCTTCATAAATAAGGCAAGTGGTGGTGGTTCACTCTTGTTATTTCAGTTCGTTATTTGGCCGACAATTAATGATGAAATTAGTTATTAATTAATTGGATAATTTCTAAAACGTAATTAATGTTTGGGAACACTTGTGTGCTCTTATGCATTTCGTATCTAGGTTGATAGATATTTTGATATATATATATATATAGTTATGTATAGGCATACATGATTAATGTTGTTATCTTCGTCATGGCGGTATTAGGTGTGGACTTTATGTGTTATGTGTGGACTTTATAACCATGAAGTGTGGACTTTATTAGTCTTGTGTATCAGAGATATTATGGCCTTGCGAGACGTAATGAACTCTTTATAACTCGGTATTAGTCGGAATAATTCGCTAATACTTTTAAGGTCATGACCATTGTTTCTTATCAACCCGCACTAGTGGAAAAAACCCTTATAGAGGCGGGCCTTTGGACACTTATTGAGGCGAACACCGTTCGCTTCAACTAAGGGGACTGCAACAAGTAGGGACACTTTTTGAGGCGGGCATTTTACGCCTCTAAAAGGACCTATTGAGGCGGGCCTCCGAAGCCCGCCTCAACAAGTCCCTCACTTTGGCGCCAAAATGAGGGACTTGTTGAGGCGGGCTTCGGAGGCCCGCCTCAACAAGTCTTTTTTTTTTTTTTTTTTAAATAAAAAAAAAATCGGGACCCCGGTTTTTTGTAATACCGGGGTCCCATTTCTTTTTTTTTTTTTAAAAATCAGCTCAAATGGATAAACAATGTCGACAAGTAGATATACAGAATAAGAAACATTCATCTGAACAATCAATAGTACAGCATCAGTTCCTCTTGTGACTCATTACACAAAAGCTGGATATTCAGTAGTTGAATATGAACGCATGTTTAATTAACAAAATGGATAAAGTATATGATAAAAACAAACGCATACAAGGATGGTGCTACCATATCTACATTTCTTCGATAATAGTTCTAAGTTCTAACTGCTAAATAAACAATGTCGACAAGTAGATAAAACAAATCTGTGATACTAAATTCATCATGGTAGAGAATAGTCTGTGATACTAAATTCATCATTAATTCTTCCAATTGATCAGTGATTCAGTGGTAATGTTCTCCCCACATTCAGCCACAACAAATTTGATCCATAGCAGAACTTCCTGTCACCAAGATCAGATATCATCGTAGATAAGAATCCAGTAACTAGCATACACTATGATACTAAATTCATCTTGGTAGAGAATAGTCTATGTAATTCAAAATCTGTTTAGTGTAATAGATTTAACTTGCAATGCTTATATATGAACAAGGAAGAGAAGATAAAGTTGAAGCAGAAGACGGAATACCTGATTGGCTAATCCGTGAAGTGGACCGGCTAAACCATTTTAAAGCAGCTGCAAATGAAAGGGTAGGGATCTGAAAGAGCACTAGCAACCTGCAATTAGAATCACAACAACTCAGCCATCTTTACACTTGAGTGATCAAACATATTGATGTCCAAGTGAAATGTAATAGTGCATTACCATAGTACTCAGGTAACTCCTCCAACATTTACCTGTGGATTGTGATATACAGCTTCATTAGCTCAAAACAACACACTAACCCTTATTAAACAACATAATATATCAGCATAGCAAACAACTAGAACAATTTAAGACACAACATAGCTCAAAAGTGAAAATATCAAAAGAAGAGGACATATATGACTCAAAATACTCACATTTCCTTGGTGCCAAAGAAATACACTAGAACTTTCTTCTTGTCAAATTTGTACCCCCATGCCTCAGGCTCACTTACCTAGCATCAAAAACCTACTTCTTAGTTTATAATAGCATAAAAATCAATTATAAAACCATAGGCAAAATATACAAGTATCAATAAAACAACATCTCCTGACAATATCTCCTGACAATAAAAGTAATTCTTTATCGTGAGAAAACGATAACAGCTTACACAAAACTAACTGCAATAACAACATCTTCTGACAATAAAAGTTACAAATTATATACACATGCTCACCAAGATTCTTGCTAAATTTCCATTCTCACGTCCATAAATTGCACATATATCTAGCAGCTTGGGTAAGTCAAGCAGTCCTTTTTCCTGCAAAAGGACTACATAAAGAATCAAAATAGGATATTAGTGAACAAGAGATTATTAGAGGAGACAAGGTTTTACCATTCTATGATAAGTTTTCAATGTTCTATTTTCTGACTTGTTTTTATCTCTGTTTGTTAGATATGGAAGAAAAAATACATTTATCAGATAACATTTGGTGAAATTGTCACCATTAGCAGAACACTACCAATGGGAAAAACAAAGATTTTGTATAAATAGCATAACAGTTATGAAATACCCCAAAGGTTATAGAAATGGCAAAATGGTAAATAAAATTTTTGGACTTCTTTAAATCAGAAAAAGGGGTAAATAAAAGTGGATCTGGAATTTTGGGGCATAAAACCCCTTTTTTGTCTTCGTTCTTCGCGGGGGCAACAACTGAAGAACTCGTGCTCCCTCCCTATCACCTTCTTCGATTCAGCCTCCTTCCCGCCGGTGGACGACCCTCGGACCCCGCCGGTGAGCTCGACCCGGCTGTGGCCACCACTTCCTTCCCTCAGGCGAGCCGCGACCAGCTGTGGTTCTGCTGTTGAGCGTTCTCCACTGCTGTTGTTGTGCCGCCGTTGTAGTCTCCGCCGACGAGGAGCCATTTCCGGCAACAACCGCGTGGTTGACGACGAGATGTGGAAGAGTGAGGCCGTGAACCAGTTGAGGTGCGAACAGTCCGGTGCGAGCTGCTGCTGGCTACTGCGTTGGAGTGGCTGCTGATGTGCCGTGTTATGCAGTGGTTGTTGCTGTGATTCCGGCGACAAGGAGCCCTTTCCGGCGGCGACTGTGTGTCAACGACGAGGTAAGAGTGGGTCTTCAATCTGAATTTTTGCTGCTGAATTCTGTGTTGACAGATTGGGATTTGGGCAGATTTGGTTGCTTGGATTGAATTAGGTTTTGGGCAAGTTTGATTTGATTTCAGGGAGTTGGGTTAATTTTAGGTGTTTTGCTTAATTAATTAAGGAATGATTTTAGGGTTTGAATTTGGGGGTTTATTAGTAGTGGATTTGTATGAGTTAATTAATGCCAGGGATTTGCTCGGATTGATTTCGCAGGTTCGTTCGAGTTGGTTGGAGGTTTCTGAGGTCGTGGTTGTCGAGTTTGAGGCAAGATAAATCTTGCTAACCCTTCGTATATTTTATAAAATTACTTTTGCCCCTATATTGATTCAGTAATTGATTTAGTCTTGTCTGAGTAAATTAAGTTGGATTATTAGTTGCGAAATTACTTGGTTGAAATGGGTGTGTGTGCGTGTGTTAGTATTTTGTCTCATATCGGGTTGAATAAATGTTGACGTGGTAGTCAATTGTGACTAAATGTGATTGATTGTTATTGATAGTGTTTGTTGACACTTGTGTGTGTGTGTTGGGTTGTGTATGTCGACACCTGTGTGTGTTGGCGGTTGTGTCTTAAATTGTGTGCGTGCTGGCAGTTGTATGCTGGGATTGTGCGTTTGTGTGTGAATGTATGTATTCTGGGATTGACTGATGTGGATTGATTATTGTCGTTTGATTGTGGCGGATTGATTGTTATGGATTGATTGTTGTGGATTGATTGTCGTGGATTGATTGGATTATTGATTTTAAAGTTTCTTGGTTGAATATATATATATATATATATGTGAAATGTGTTAATAGAGGTCGTGTGTAATGATTGATTGGTTGTCGGTGTGGTGGTTGGATTGTTGTTGATTGGAGGTCGATGGGCCAAGGGTTGGAATGGATTTCACCCAACCGCGCAGGGTATACAAGGTATACGCCTACGTCGTTAAGGGCCAAGGATTTGAAAGGAATTTCACCAAACCGCGTAGGGTATACAAGGTATACGCCTACGTCGTTAAGGGCCGGAGATAGGAATGGATTCCACCAAACCGCGTAGGGTTTACGCCTACGTCGTTAAGGGCCAAGGGTTGAAATTGAATTGGAGGTCGAAGGGCCAGGTGATGATATACTCACCAAACCGCGCAGGGTATACAAGGTATACGCCTACGTCGTTAAGGGCCAAGGGTTGGAATGGATTGGAGATTGGATTGGAGATGTGTTGGAGTCGTTTGTGTTTCAGAGTTGAGTTATATTATTGTTTGATTACAATTGGTTGATTGTTGTGATATCTATTATGTGTTGAATGTTGGTTGCGAACTGATTAAGTGATTGTGTGTTGATTATTGGTTGTGTGTTGAATAGTGGTTGTGTACTTGATTATTGGTTGTGTGCTCGGTTATGGGTCGTGTGTTGATTATTGGTTGTGTGTGTATATTGGTTGTGTGTTGAATAGTGGTTGTGTACTTGATTATTGGTTGTGTGCTCGGTTATGGGTCGTGTGTTGATTATTGGTTGTATGTGTATATTGGTTGTGTGTTGAATAGTGGTTGTGTACTTGATTATTGGTTGTGTGCTCGGTTATGGGTCGTATGTTGATTATTAGTCGTGTGTGTATATTGGTTGTGTGTTGAATAGTGGTTGTGTACTTGATTATTGGTTGTGTGTGAATATTGGTTGTGTGTGTGATTATGGGTTGCGTGTTAATTATGGGTTGTGTTGGTGAATATTGGTTGTATGCTTAGTTAGTGGTTTTGTTTGCGGATATTGGTGGAGAGTTTGATTATTGGTTTTGTGTTAGACTTTGGTCGTCGGTTGGTTGTAGTTAGTAGTCGTTGTTGATTGTTGTTAGTGGTGATTGTGAGCTTTTGTTGGTCAGGGGTAGTGGTTGTTGGATCTTGGTGTGAATTATTTGAGAAGGTTGGTTATGTTGACTGATTAGGAAGGTTGGTTTCCCATCTTGAGGGTGTGGGCCAACATGGTTTGAATTGAATGTATGAGTTCAGTCTATGTTAACGAACATGCGGCACCGGAAGGGTGGCTGGCCTGGATCGTTGTTTTGTTATGTTGGTTGATATGATAATGATATAATTATGATATAGTATATATATATGGTGTGGCATGTTGTTGTTTGGTATTATTTGATTGTTGTGATAATTCTCTGGTTTTAACTGTTTTGGCTTGAGGAGTCTTGTCAGTCTTTCAAAAGACTGACCAGCTTCGGTTTACGTGACGTGGTTGGCTGGGGTTTCGGGTCCCCCAGTCAACTGGTCTTTGTAGGTTAGTAGCAACAAGCGGGTTCTGGATCACAGATTGGTCTTCACAGTTAAAGATTTTGTTTTGCATCGGATTTGAAAATGTTGTATTCGCTTCCGTGTTTTGGATATAAATTGATGTATTACTGGATGACAGGTTTAAGTATTGATTCAATCTTGAACAAGGATTATTGTTGATGTTTTTTTTGTAATTGGAAGAGTTTTGGATTTTTCTTTTCTTTAAATCGCCTTATAGTCCTTCGGGACTATGGCACTGTAGCACCTCTGGCCCGGGGTGTTACAAGTTATGACTATGTATCACATATAATCGAAAACCAAATTCATACACATATAACTACACATATACACGTATAACTAAATCAATACACATATAACACTAACATAAATGTATTTATATTCCATCAAATGCAAATAGGGACAACATGGACAATACTGATTTTATACTACAACACTACAACAGGGACACCAGACACAGTCACACAGCAAAATACTACTTTTAAAAGCTTCTCTGCTCAAACAATCATCAATACATAACAATTCATCGAATGTTCTTATTAATAAGAAAATCTAAATGTTCTTGCTTTACTAATGAGGTTCTTGGAAAGTTCTTCCTTATAATTTAAAAACTGGAATCCATTCATCTCAGATTTCAATTCTCCCAACTGAACTCAACACTGCCCTAGAAGATGAATTTCATCAAGATCGTACAGAAGACAGTCATTATAGGGATTCACGCTTGAAGAACTATAAAAATTGCAAAATGCAAACAGGAATGCCAGAATCCAAGCTCATCAAGACAACAACGAACTCCAAAAGCACAATTTTTTTGGTGATTCAGGGATAAAGCACACTTACGACAATGCAGAGCTCCGGAGGAGAGATCGGAGGTAGGAGAAATCCGGAAGAGAAATCGGCGGCGAATGGAAGACGGACGACAACGACGAAGATGGAGGAGACGAAGATGGGGTGGTGGCCGGCGACGACTCCTGCGAGCTCAGACTCCTGCGAGCTTGCAAATACCGGGAGGGAGGGAGTCGGCGAGTGGAGGAGATGGGAGTCGGTAGAGGAGACCGGGAGGAGATGGGAGGGCGACGCCGATATTGCAGAGAAGGGAATGGGAGAACGGGAGAACGGGAGAAATGGGAGAACTTGCAACCGGGAGGAGATGGGAGCTGCGGCTGCTGAGACTAGGGAGAATGGGAGATTGGGAGGGGACATTAGGGTTTTTTTCCTTTTATATTGGGAGGGGAGATTAGGCCGAATAATGGTCTAATAGAGGCGGGCCTCACATGACCGCCTCTATTGGACATATTTGTTGAGGCGGGCTTTAATAGGCCCGCCTCAACAAGCTTTAATTGAGGCGGGCCTTACCCTGGTCCGCCTCTAATACTTTAGCGGGAAATATTTTTTCGGATACTTGTTGAGGCGTATATTAATTTGCCCGCCTCAAAAGATGTTTTTGAGGCGTATAAATTAATTATCCGCCTCAAAAACAAAAAAAAAGTGATTGCCTAAGTCGTTGTTGAGGCGTTTTGAACTATGTACGCCTCTAAAAGGGAGCCTCAAAAAGTGTTTTTTCCACTAGTGCCGTGAAGGATAAGAGGTGTTTAAGTACCTTGCTAGTGCAATTGGGTTGGACGTAATGGTGAATTGTGTTGTTCTCGTTTTATTCGAGACTGTGTTGAAACTTTTAAGAATAATTGTGATGTGGTGAAATTAAATAAGATAAGTGCTGCAATCACATAATTAATAAACTTCGAGCGAGAAGTACAACTTGGAAACATCTCGTGCTCCAATTTAAACGGACCGTCTTTCCAATCTGAATTTGCATTATTGGGTCGGTTAACCCAACGGGTCGGGTCATATGAAACCCAGAATTTTCGGATCATCAGGTTCGGGTCTTTCTTGACCCATTGATTTTCGGATTTGGTCTCAACCTTAAAAATGTCAGGCGGATCGGGTCGAGTCATGTTTTGTCAGGTCTACTTAAACGAGTAAGGCCTGAGGCCTTAGAAGGGTCAACTCATGCCAAACTAGGGACTTCCTAGGAGGTCACCTATCTTGGTACTACTCCTGCCCTGGCACGCTTAACTTCAGAGTTCTTTGTCCTCACTTGAACCCTAAAAAGGAAGAGCTCTTGTTGACATGGATAGTACTTTAATCCTTATAAATGATTACAAATCTGAGGTGTTACAATCACCCTCACTTAAGCCCTTGACGACCTCATCAAGGCCCAAATACCGCCCTCTAGGTCGAGCGACCATCCACCGGACCAAGCCCACTCGTAACCTAGAGTCGGCTATGATACCATATGTAAGGCCCGAGGCCTTAGAAGCGCCAACCCATACCATCCTATGGACTTTCCAGAAGGTCACCCATCTTGGTACTACTCCCGCCCTAGCACGCTTAACTTCAAAGTTCTTTGTCCTTACTAGAAATGTGAAAAGGAAGATCTCTTGTTAACATAGATAGCACTCTAATCAATATAAAGGATTACAAATCTAGGGTGTTACAAGACCATCCTACTCGGCCTCCATCAACATTCATATGCTTTGGTGTACTTGGATTTGGCTAATAAACAAAACTCCTCTCCACTGAAGATGAAATCGTTCCACTTAAGACGATTTCAATATGCTCTGAACGACTCTGGGTGACTAGTCCACTTCGGATGAACCACGACCGGCTATCGGGGTAAAAACAACGATTGACTCTAGAGCATGAACCAAGGTTGGTCACCAAAGTACAAACAACAATCGACTCAAGAGCAAGGACCATGATCGACCACATGGGAACAAATAATGATTGACTCGGTAAGAACGAACCACGATCGGCCACCGGGGCACAAACCACAATCGAATAAGCAACCACGAACCAAAATTGGCTAAGGGGCATGTCATATCTTGTGTATATGGTGATATTCCAACTATAAGTAGTCGTGCAAGTGTAATTGAACGACACGTGTGGAATAATAGAATTCTATTTTCCGTGTAACAAACTCAATCCCTTCTCTCTCATTCTCCTTTTGATCTTTCTTCTGTATAGAGAAAATAAATATTCAAAGGCGAAAAAACTGTGCACTCCGTTTTGTTAAACCTCGCACTCCATCCTGGGAGGCACCTAGTGCAGCCCAAAAAATCCGATTTTCTTGGGCTGCACTAGGTACCGTTCAAGATGGGTTCATTTTTGTTTTAATTAAAATTATGATTTAATTTGATTTTTTTTAAAACCTGGTTCACTGAATCGGATTTTTGTGGGAAAAAGAGTTTATGTGCTGCACCTAGTGCAGCCCAGGGTGGTTTACTTGGGCGGCAACATGTGCCGTCCAAAAGGGTACCTTTGGGCTGCACTAGGTGTCGTCCACGAGGGTACCTGTGAGATGGGACTGTTGGTTGAGTTTGTGTACCCCTTTGTGCTGTACTAGATGCCGTCCAGGAGGGTGTTTTCGATACGATACAATCATATGTTATATAACTATAGGATATAATCATATGTTATATAATTATAGGATATAATCATATGTTATATAACTATAGGATATAACCATATGTTATATAACTATAGGATATAATCATATGTTATAACTATAGGATATAATCATATGTTATAACTATAGAATATAATCATATGTTATATAACTATAGGATATAACGATATGTTATATAACTATAGGATATAACCATATGTTATATAACTATAGGATATAACCATATGTTATATAACTATAGGATATAACGAACTATAATCATATGTTATAACGAACTATAGGAGATAATCATATGTTATATAACTATAGGATATAAATAGGATATAACCATATGTTATATAACTATAGGATATAATCATATGTTATATAATTATAGGATATAATCATATGTTATATAACTATAGGATATAAATAGGATATAACCATATGTTATATAACTATAGGATATAATCATATGTTATATAACTATAGGATATAAATAGGATACGGTTATATGTTATATAACTATAGGATATAATCATATGTTATATAACTATAGGATATAAATAGGATATAATCATATGTTATATAACTATAGGATATAATCATATGTTATATAATTATAGGATATAATCATATGTTATAACTATAGGATATAATCATATGTTATATAACTATAGCATATAACGATATGTTATATAATTATAGGATATAATCATATGTTATATAACTATAGGATATAATCATATGTTATAACGAACTATAGGATATAATCATATGTTATATAACTATAGGATATAATCATATGTTATATAACTATAGGATATAAATAGGATATAACCATATGTTATATAACTATAGGATATAACGAACTATAATCATATGTTATAACGAACTATAGGATATAATCATATGTTATATAACTATAGGATAAAAATAGGATATAACCATATGTTATATAACTATAGGATATAATCATATGTTATATAATTATAGGATATAATCATATGTTATAACTATAGGATAAAATCATATGTTATATAACTATAGGATATAACGTATGTTATATAATTATAGGATATAATCATATGTTATAACTATAGGATATAATCATATGTTATAACTATAGGATATATTCATATGTTATATCATTATAGGATATAATCATATGTTATATAACTATAGGATATAACCATATGTTATATAACTATAGGATGTAACGAACTATAATCATATGTTATAACGAACTATAGGATATAATCATATGTTATATAACTATAGGATATAAATAGGATATAACCATATGTTATATAACTATAGGATATAATCATATGTTATATAATTATAGGATATAATCATATGTTATATAATTATAGGATATAATCATATGTTATAACTATAGGATATAATCATATGTTATATAACTATAGGATATAACGATATGTTATATAATTATAGGATATAATCATATGTTATAACTATAGGATATAATCATATGTTATAACTATAGGATATAATCATATGTTATATAATTATAGGATATAATCATATGTTATATAACTATACGATATAACCGTATGTTATATAACTATAGGTCGTAACGAAGTATAATCATATGTTATAACGAACTATAGGATATAATCATATGTTATATAACTATAGGATATAAATAGGATATAACCATATGTTATATAACTATAGGATATAACCATATGTTATATAACTATAGGATATAATCATATGTTATATAATTATAGGATATAATCATATGTTATAACTATAGGATATAATCATATGTTATATAACTATAAGATATAACGATATGTTATATAAATATAGGATATAATCATATGTTATATAACTATAGGATATAATCATATGTTATATAATTATAGGATACAATCATATGTTATATAACATAAATAGGATATAACCATATGTTATATAACTATAGGATATAACGAACTATAATCATATGTTATAACGAACTATAGGATTAAATCATATGTTATATAACTATAGGATATAAATAGGATATAACCATATGTTATATAACTATAGGATATAATCATATGTTATATAATTATAGGATATAATCATATGTTATAACTATAGGATATAATCATATGTTATATAACTATAGGATATAACGATATGTTATATAATTATAGGATATTATCATATGTTATATAACTATACGATATAATCGTATGTTATAACGAACTATAGGATATAATCATATATTATATAACTATAGGATATGAATAGGATATAACCATATGTTATATAACTATAGGATATAACGAACTATAATCATATGTTATATAATTATAGTATATAATCATATGTTATAACTATAGGATATAATCATATGTTATATAACTATAGGATATAACGATATGTTATATAATCATATGTTATAACTATAGGATATAATCATATGTTATATAATTATAGGATATAATCATATGTTATATAACTATAAGATATAAATAGGATATAACCATATGTTATATAACTATAGGATATAATCATATGTTATATAACTATAGAATATAAATAGGATATGGTTATATGTTATATAACTATAGGATATAAATAGGATATGGTTATATGTTATATAACTATAGGATGTAATCATATGTTATAACGAACTATAGGATATAATCATATGTTATATAACTATAGGATATAAATAGGATATAACGATATGTTATATAATTATAGGATATGGTTATATGTTATATAACTATAGGATATAATCATATGTTATAACGAACTATATGATATAATCATATGTTATATAACTATAGGATATAACTATAGGATATAACGAACTATAATCATATGTTATAACGAACTATAGGATATAATCATATGTTATATAACTATAGGATATAAATAGGATATAACCATATGTTATATAACTATAGGATATAACGAACTATAATCATATGTTATATAATTATAGGATATAATCATATGTTATAACTATAGGATATAATCATATGTTATATAACTATAGGATATAACGAACTATAATCATATGTTATATAATTATAGGATATAATCATATGTTATAACTATAGGATATAATCATATGTTATATAACTATAGGATATACTCATATGTTATATAATTATAGGATATGATCATATGTTATAACTATAGGATATAATCATATGTTATTTACCTATAGGATATAACGATATGTTATATAATTATAGGATATAATCATATGTTATAACTATAGGATATAATCATATGTTATATAACTATAGGATATAAATAGGATATAACCATATGTTATATAACTATAGGATATAACGAAGTATAATCATATGTTATAACGAACTATAGGATATAATCATATGTTATAACTCCCTTTCAACTCTCTTTTGTTGAAACAAAATATTCCGGTAAGACACTATCGTAGAAGACGATCTCGGCGGCAATATATACTGCCGAGATGAGTTTTTTTTTTTAAAAAATTACCCATCTGGGCGGCACCTATTGTCGCCCATGTTCAGATTTTGAACTTGGTTTGGGCGGCTATTATTCCCGCCCATGTTCAAAATTTGAACTTTATTTGGGCGGCAATAAGTGCCGCCCATACTTAAACCGAGTTGAAAAAAGTCATTTTTTTAAAATTAATATGAAAATCCTAAACCGGGTTCGATAAAAAAATAAAATAAAATATGGGCGGCAATACGTACAGCCCAACAGACAAACCGGGTTTTCGAAAACCCGGTTTGTCTGGGCTGCACGTATTGCAGCCCATGACTTAGATCGGGTTTTTTGTGTCTTTTCTGGGCTGCACTAGGTGCCGCCCAGGATGGAGTGCGAAGTTGAATAAAGTGGAGTGCGCGGTTTGTCCCCGTATTCAAAAGGCTAGAAAATAAGGCACACGTCATTTTCTTTTATGACGGTGACTATTATAGTCACATCTTGTACTAATGTACTCCGTGGAAGTTTGGTTTTTATCTATTTCATATTCTTTCTTTGCCTATTGTTCTATGGCATTCATTTGCCTATCTGTGTGATCATTATTCCAAAATTTTCCATCCATTTGGCTATTGCTTATTTTCCCTACAAGTTCTTGCTATTCTGTGCATCTGCTTGATAATCATTCATGTGTGGATAACTCCATGCACCATCATTATCGCATATGCTATGAGGTGTGTATTATCAATGCTTCTTCATTTTTTTTCCACAAATGCCATGCTCTATGTTTATTGCATTACTTTTTATGTAGTTTCTATTTGACTCGTTATCGAGACTATTGTCATGAAATGTGGGCACACGATGCATTATGGATACTACTATGAGATGATAAAGCGTGACAAGCAAGAATGGTTATATCATTTTTGGAAGAAATCAAATTTCATTCCTCAAGTGCTCTACGGTTCTGAAAACAAGAGTTATGCACAACATGTAAAGAGCCTTACTGTTTCTTTTGATATTGGATGGCAGACTATGTTCTAATATCAAGTGTTTTAATTTACTAAATAATACCCCATATCAAAATTTAGAAATAGTATAATTTGAAAATAAAATTTTGTGTCGTAGAAATATCAACTTCTTTTGCATTTTTCTGATTTTATTGTAGTATATGTAATGTTCTAAAAGTCGTTAGGCGGGAGCTGGGCGGTGAGGGGGGTCTAGCGTCTAGGCGGCTAGGCTGGGGCCTAGGCGGATTAAAAGTTAATGCGTGATCCATGTGATTATTTGACTATGTTCTCCCAAATCAATTAATATTTATAAAACTATGTTGGGATGAAGTTTGATTTATAATACTGGGCCTTATTTTACAAAGCCTCACCCAAAGCTATGTTTTATGCATCCGTCATCTCTTAAGATGTTGTCGCTTCCACAACATCTAAGACTTTTTCTCGCCTAGGCGGGGTCCTAAGCGGTGGATGACTGCCTAGCGTCTAGGCGGGGCCCACTACAAGAAAAGTTTAGTTTGCCCACACTAAAATTTTTCACAGTTAAAATTGTTGGATACATTCTCCACACTTTATTTAGTTGGGCTTCACCCTCAACACTTTGAAGTGTTGGTCAAGTGTGGCAAAATCCACACATGTAATTCCAACACTTTAAATAGTGGTTAGTAAATTTACCCACACTATGTACCCACATTTGAAATTGTTAAATAATTATCTCACAAATTATTTAGTTAAATATTAATATTATTAATCATGAAATATTTATATATATAATTTTATATATTTTATAATCTTATATTTTATCCATAATACATAGATTATTTTTATGATATAAGATTAACAAATATGAAATTAAATATCACAAGTTCACAACTATATAATTATTTAAACATGTGGATAGCCCAAGTATGTACAAAAAAATTAGCCATGTGTCAGAATATTGAGTTGCATCTGTCACATTTTCTAGAAACCCATTACTCTCCCACGTTCATCGATCAGATACCCTACTGATTTCTCCCTCAACTGCTTATACTCTTCTTCTTCCATTAACCCCACGTTCATCTCTCTCATTTTTTTAAAACTCCCCCTCAACCAATTCGTTCCTTCCACCATGAGAGAACCGCCTATTTACATTTCTTTATAATCAATTTCAATAACCTCCATCAAATCCAAAATCAATCTCACAGTTTCAACATCATTCATCACGACAACGTCAACCGATGAACCACCAGCAGCTTCACCGTCGAAGACACCGCCCTTGCCAATTGAATTGGATGATCCCTACACGAAATCGCAGCCGAGTCTGGACGAGGCCGAAGTCATCATTGGCTACAAGTTTAGCAACAGAAGGTTGTTAACATAGAGAAGCTCGCTCGGGTCGCCGTGAAGTTAGGGCATGTGCCACCGCAAACCACCACTCGGAGTCATCCCTCAATTTCGGGATTCTCATTGGGTCCACATCGCTGCAACCCGAACAAGATCTGATTCGACTCTGACTTCTGAAATCAGAGGAATCGAGCATGGCATAACTAGATCTCCGTTCACCTATCGACGCCGTCGTTTGAGACCTCCCTTAGCCTTCCCGGTTCACGTTTTCGTTGAGCTATTGTCACCGAATCACATAGGTCATGAACTGATGCAGAGAAGCGGCATCCTTTGTTCCAAAATGGCGAAGGAGATGGCTTGGTGGGCCGACAGTGTAATTCAAATAAAAAGAATGGGCCGTCATCATTTTTTGGTTGAAATGGGCCGTCATCATTTGGTTGGCCTTGATGGAGTTCATTCTCTCCGGCATCATATGCACATTCTATGTTTTTCTATGCATTTTTTTATTAAATTTTATTATTAGTATAATTTATTTTATTATAATGTTAATTAGTGTGATTTGTATGAATAGCCATCAGTTTGACAATTTATAAGAAGAGCTGTACGTACATATATATATATAAATCAATTAAAATAAATATAAAAATAAGTTATTTAAAATACTTTTTTAGTGCATATATGCCCATTGGATATTCTTTTGACACTTTTAACATACCCACACTTGTAATTGTTGTTATATACATTACATGGCAACCATTTCATATTTATTTATAGAAATTTATTATTTATGTTAAGTGTTACATTTTCCAACATTAAAATTTGTAAAAAAAAAATTACAAATACAAACATGGGTTTTTTCTACACTTTTAAATGTTGGATAATTTGCGACACTCCATATCCCCACACTTTACTTCAACTAAATTTATTGTTGCTTTTACCAACATCAAGTAAACAAGTGTGAGTAATTTTTTCACTCTTAATTGTTGGTATAAAAGGTTTTTCTTGTAGTGGCCTAGGCGGCCTTAGGTGGGGATTTTTAGAACATTGAGCATGTGCTAGAAGATGTTGAGCAGTTGTATGCTAGTGAAAGCTTCTCTAAGATAACCATTCCTTTGCTTGATGATACTTCTTCTGGTTTGTCACTCTCCTCTATAATCTTACATCAAAGGTATTCTTACAAACCACCAGTACCATAGAAGATTATAATATGGCTATTGATAAGAGGAACTTGTTTATTTCACAGTTGATGTTGATGATGATATGAATTTCATTACATTAAAGAATTTTCAGTCTTTTTTGGAAGATGGGTGACCAATTTGAATCCAGATATTATGTTAGTGCTCTGTATACCTGACATTGTCTTTCTTTAGCTTGCAATTTGCACATGGAACTAACCGCCTGCTAACTTTTTACCGCATTGGGTTTCATGTACATCACATGGAAGTATTCACAGTGCACAACTTTTGAGTAACTGGAATAGAATTGATAGTTTTCATCAACAAAAGAGCAAACATAAAGCTTTATTTTCAATATTAGTTCTGATATTCACATACATGAATTTGGATAACTAGGAAGTTACTACTACTAGACTAGTCCTACATGTGTATTAACTTCAAGTCTGTCTTACATGAATATTAACTTCATGTCATTCTTACATGATTTGCATCCACTTTGTTGGGTGACATTGGAAATACCGGAGTTGTTGAAGTAAATCTTACAACTTATTTTGATGATAAGAGACCAACGAGACACCTTTCTTCCAAAATGGTAAGATCAGATTTTACTGAACTAACCATTTCAACTTATCTTTCTAGGCTATATAGTCAATGTAGTGAATGTGTAAATAAATTGATCATGTAGATAGCTTAGATATATACATGTGTTGTTTAGATAAAAATTACAGCATGGTTTTTGCCCTTAGTTGGGTGTGGAGGATGGAAAATGTCCATTGTGTAACACCCCGGGCCAGAGGTGCTACAATGCCATAGTCCCGAAGGACTATAAGGCAGTTTCTAAAAGAAAAGAAATCCAAAACTCATCCAATTACATAAAAATCATCAACATTAAAATTCTCTGCTCAAGTTTGAATCAATACTTAAACCTGTCATCCAATTTAAATACATCAATTTAATTCCAAAACACGGAAGCGAATACAACATTTTCAAATCCGATGCAAAACTAAATCTTTAACTGTGAAGACACATCTGTGATCCAGAACCCGTTTGTTGCTGTAAACCTGCAAAGCCAAATTGACTGGGGGACCCGATACCCCAGCCAACCGCAGCACGTAAACCGAAGCTGGTCAGTCTTTTGAAAGACTGGCAAGACTCCTCAAGCCAAAACAGTTTAAAAACACATAGCATTGTCACGACAATCCAATCATGTCAAACAACAACCTACCACACAATATATATATATATATAACTATACTTAACCAATATCACACCGACCAACCAACCACATATCAAACCTATACGCATATTATCACATAACAATTCATTCTCATCTTTATTCAGTTCTTCACTAAGCTAATAGGTTCAATTCAACTTTCAATCAACTCAGGTTCACAACCTTGATTAGTTACAATCAATCACTATAACCTCATTCCCATCATAAGTACAAACGAAAGAAACGATCAATCTAACTTTGCTGACACATCCAATTCAACTTTCACAAATATCCACTCAACCATCTTGGTAATTAATCCACATATCACATAATCCTGTTTCCGCAACAAGCTACCGGCAACAACTACAAGATACAAAATTTCACAAACACAACCAATGGCCAACAATGGCCCATAACCGCAACTAATACCAATCAACATCCAACTCAAACCAATACCAAGCACACGGTCAAAATTCACCAACACAACCACTTAGTCACGCGCACAACCAATATCATCACAAAACTACTTAATCAGTACACAACCAATATTCATCTAAAAACCAACACACACACACACACTTGTCAACACACAATTGCCAACACACACAATTGTCAACACACAAACAACAGTCAATCACACACAATTGCCAACACACAACTGTCAACGCACACATAACAGTCAATCACACCATTATCAATGCACACATAACAGTCAATCACACCATTGTCAACGCACACATAACAATCAATCACACCATTGTCAACACATAAACAACAGTAAATCACACACAATTGCCAACACACAACTGTCAAACAAACGGGTGAGACATCACCCCGGCCTAGCCTGAACCAACGGAGGTCACACCCTCGCGTGGTCGGATGAGGTCACACCCTCACCCCGGCTCCATAACCAACCAACCAACACCCATAGCCTGAACCAACGGAGGTCACCCTCGCGTGGTCGGATGAGGTCACACCCTCACCCCGGCTCTATAACCAACCAACCAACACCCATAGCCTGAACCAACGGAGGTCACCCTCGCGTGGTCGGATGAGGTCACACCCTCACCCCGGCTCCATAACCAACCAACCAACACCCATAGCCTGAACCAACGGAGGTCACCCTCGCGTGGTCGGATGAGGTCACACCCTCACCCCGGCTCCATACCAGCCAACCAAGCAAACACAACACAAGGCAACCAATCAACACATTCAACCAGATTCAACACAAAACCAATAACCCAGCACATAACTAACAACAAAACACACAACCGATATCCGCCAACAAACCAACAATTATTCACACAATCAATCCACAACAAACGATCAACAACAACCAACAACTAACCGACAATCAACGGCAACCAACATCTACAACCAATATCCGACAAGAAAACCAATAACCAACAAACAACCAACATCCGACAATAAAACCAATAACCAACAAACAACCAACATCCGACAACAAAACCAATAACCAACAAACAACCAATGTCCGACAAGAGACAAATACTAACACACACACACACACGCATTCAACCAAATTATTCCACAATCAATAATCCAAATTAACTTACTCAGGAAATGATAAAATCAATCACTGAATCAATATAAGGACAAAGTAATTTATAAGAATAAACGAAGGGTTAGCAAGATTTATCTTGCCTCAAACGCGACCGTAACGACTCCAGAGATCTCCAATCAACCTGAATGAACTTGCGAAATCAATCCGAGCAAAACCCTGGCGTTAATTACTCATACAAATCCACTACTAACAAAAACCCCCAAATTTCCAACTTATCAACAACCCTTAATTAATTAATCAACCATCCAATTTCAACCCCAAACTTAATTCAATTCCAACCCAATATTCCAACATCACCTTTGCTGCTAAATCCAACATAATCAGCAAACCAAATTTCTGCCTCAATTTAACAATCCACTTTACTACTAATTAAGCCCTCAAATTAATCATATATCCAAAACCCCAATTCAAACCCTAGAACCATACCTTCAAAATTTTCAATCCAGCAATCCCCCACCAAATCAACCCAAGCTTCAAAATCAAACGTTGCTGCACAATTACTAACTAAATTCAGTCCAAATTTTCAAGGTCCAGCACCATCCATGCCATTCTCCACATCAACCCAGTCCACGCACTATTTTACTGAAATCTAACACATATATTCAGAAATTTTCGGAACCCAATTGAAATACCTTGTCTTACCTCTTCGTTACCCACACTGTCCTCGCCGGAGAGAGGGTTCCCGATGCCGGAATCGCTGTAGGGCTTCAGTAGAACAGCAACAGCACACAGCCAAGCAACGACCGCAGCTCGCACAGTGACGACTCGCGCCCAGATTCCGCCAAGCTGGCTTCTGACGAAGGAGGTGGTGTCCACCGGTAAGGAACCGAACCACACACGCACCGGAGAGGGAGTCGGACCACACACAGGAGAGGGAGGAAGGAGGGAGTCGGGAGGATGCTTCTGAACGAAGACGAGCCAAAGGGATTTTATCCCCAAAATTTCCCTTTAATTACCTTTTTTCAGATTTTAAGAACCCAAAAGTTTTATTTACCAATTTGCCATTTCTATAACCTTTGGGGTATTTCACACTGTCCACTAGGTACAATAGCAGTGAACTGTATTTTTTTAAAACCAAATTGGTGGGATTTTCTCCCTGGCTAAAAAGTCTAATTTTTTTTAACCTGAGTGTGTTTTTAATATTCGGGATATCCATAACTTGATGTCCGAATCTAAGTCATGAAATATTCGGGATATATTTGAAAAAATGCTTGGGTTAAGTTGACAATTTTGTAGTAGTGATGTTCTTGTGCATACTACCATGATGCAAGAAAGCTAAACTTATGTGTTATTCATTTATATCGCATTAAACTATACTTTTTTCAAGTAAAAAAGAATCAACTTCATGTACTGAACACTCGATACTAGCTTAAACAATACTTGATTTTAATGTTTACTCAAGTCTATCATGTGTGAATTCTCCTATCAGCCTTCTTTTGTCATCCACAACTAGGATTATTCACCTTGATTGACAAATTAAATTATTATATTATTTTGTGCTTGGATATTCTTTCTTGTATCACTTTCAGTACACGACACCGAGCCAAGCACACAAATTTGGGAGGTCACTGAACACAAAAACGTGAAGGTATGCAACACTGTGGAGCATTCATTGAACATGCGACAAAAAGAAGTTTAGGCCTTGGATCTACAATAGAAAGGACGAGAGACATGATTGTGTTTCTAGAACAAACAAGTGGAACAAATAAGTGTTGTCTTAACTGAATTTGATTATATTGATTCACTTAAGACTCAAAAAATGGTGAGGAATATGGGAGGAATACAAGAAAACATTCAAGCTTGTCATAATGAGAAACAATGATCTAAGGAGTTGTCCAAGTCAATGACCTCCAAATCATTAAAGAACACAAGAGTTCAACAAAGAGGAGTACATGTGTGTCACCAACAAATATGGATCTTGATTCAAAAGTTGATGTTTCTTATCAAGATTTTGAGAAAGAGTTGGTAGTGGAGAATGAATTTTTGAAGCACCAGGACCATGTGCAATTACTTGAACTTCTAGAGATATAATGATGGAACCCTATGCTCAATATTGTGAAACCATTCAATAAAAAGCAGGTCAAGGGTTCAACTCTACACTGATGGTCCAGAACCAGAAGATGATGGCCAATTGAGTGTGACTACATATCACTTTATAGAGGATGACGACCCTACCTCCACTCGTGAGTTGCATAGAAAGAATATTTTGTGTATAGGTGAAACTGAATTAGAATTCAATTGATAAGGATGCCTAGGAAGATAAGGAAATTAAAGAGGGAAACTCATAGTTCTAGAGGTATTGAGCTCTAAGCGTCGACAACGCCTAAATACGTTCCTTCTGGCAAACATGTCCTCTTTTGAAATCCCTACCACAATATATCCTTATGCTTGATGCTTTTATTCATTGTTCTCTGTGATGTCTTTCCATAATTTATGATTTCCTATTTTCATGCTTTCGGTGGTAAGTGTCGACCCATTGGTACTTTTGATCTATGAACTTTATTTCTCTATCTTGATATTTTTGTGATTTGTTTTCCTATCTCTTATGTTTTCTTATGATACCAAAAAAATATTGAGATTGATTATCTAATAGGAGAAACATACAAAGGAACATTGGTTGTTGTTACTTCACATTGTGCTAACATTGTAGGTCTTACTTTTACGATTGAAATATATGGATGTTTTTCACTGTAAAAAGTGGGATTTTTGTTGGATTCTTGAATTTTGATGGTTAGAAACCTCTAGATTGATGTGTTTGTTGAGTTGTTTTAAGTTAAGGTAACAGACTCATGGAACAGAGTTCACAAACACATGAGTTAGCGGAATTGATTGTTTGAAGGTTGAACACGTTCAAGAGTAGCTAAGGGAGCAAATAAGAACGTTTGAAGGATATCGACATTCAAATCCAAACATGTGAGAAGATGAATCTGTGTAAATGAAGATATGAAAAAGCTTAGAAGAAGCTAAGGGAATGAATGGAGTCGTCAAAGTCACCGAGATCATGATAAGTGATCAAGGGGACAAAGACGATTTTTTGGAGTACAAAGACCCATAGGATCCAACAACTAGTTGGAGGTTGGTGTTGTGCAAAGATGGAAAGTTGGAGATCTTGGTTGAGGTGCTTGAGATGAAGCATGATCAAACTCTAAAGATGAATAAGAAAACAAGAGAAGATCTATTTAACGAAAGTGGATCTAAGGATCCATAACTATCAAGAGGCAACGAAGAATGAAGGGATGCACGATCTATTTATGATAACAAGATCCAGAGAGCTACCAGTATGTGTCTAGGACTTGTTAACCTTAAAGATATATTATTTTCCTTGGAGAAGTAGTTTTGTCTACAGGGAAATAAGATATCCTTAGCGTATTAGGACAAGATTAGGTCGCATGTATAATGGATGGGTTAAACCATGGTTTAGGTGTACGTTAATGAGAAATTAGAGTTAGAAGAGAGAGAGATGCAACAAAGTTGTGGTGTGTTGTTTCAACGAAAAAGGTAGTCGACCTAAAGGGGAAGTGAGATTCACTTCAAAAGGAACACACACACGTGCACGCACACACGCACGCCCACACACACATGAATGCACATGCACCCACGCGCGCACACACACACACACACACACACACACACACACACACACACACAGAGAGAGAGAGAGAGAGAGAGAGAGAGAGAGAGAGAGAGAGAGAGAGAGAGAGAGAGAGAGAGAGAGAGAGAGAGAGAGAGAGAGAGAGAGAGAGAGAGAGAGAGAGAGAGAGAGCAATGGTTTTCCTTGCTATCATTGTTACGCAAGCAAGAAATCAGTTAGATAAGTATACTATTTCTACATCCTCTCAAGCGAGAATCTTGAAGATAGTGATTTTCTTGATTAACTAATTTGTAAATTGAGGTTTTCTCTCTAAATCTCTTGTTCAATTTTTATATAATTGTTTAAATGTCTTTGTCTTTTTACACTAGTATTTTGTTGCATACTCCTTAAAGGATTTATACCCTTACCATTTAAATAATCACAATCAAACACAAAGCTACACACCCTAACTAATCATTCTCTAATTTTACCATGCTAAAACCTTTGTTCTTTTAGAAGGGTCAAAAGTGATTTAGCTTTCTCTAAAAATTAGGAAAATTATTATAAAGTAGTAATACAACTATTATTAACAATTTAAAGCATGTA
This sequence comes from Rheum nobile, assembly GCA_027886185.1. Taxonomy (NCBI): domain Eukaryota; kingdom Viridiplantae; phylum Streptophyta; class Magnoliopsida; order Caryophyllales; family Polygonaceae; genus Rheum; species Rheum nobile. The sequence goes on from WOAB01000127.1 coordinate 2,463,325, forward strand.
CGGAAAATATCAAGAGAAATTTGGACATATGTAAGATGTATATCAACCTTTTGGATACCTTCGATGTTATGGATTGTTATAGGAAATGTAACCAAGCAGCCATGTAGACTTCCTCATAACCCACAAAATACTACCGCAAATTTTGATGGATCGAAGTAGGGTAGTTTTACAACTTCATCATAATAGAAATGATACTCCGAGAAAAACCCCTATTTCGAGGGATAGCTGTGAGATTTTGTTGAAATAGTTATAGAAAATCAACGACAGGGATACACCAGACGGGTACATAGCTTAGTATATGTCTTGTAATCATCTAAAAAATTACTAATATGGTATACAATATTGGTCTCATGTATAGAACTTTTTGATAGTAAAATCATGTAACAAATGTATGAATTCCAACTCCCTAATGTAAGTTTTATTGTGGAGAAGCCTATGTTTGTAATCTTGGGCTAACGGGCTTTCATAGTACGTGTAATTAATTTCTTCTTAGGGGAGCTTACTTATACATGTCAATGATAATTGAACTAGTTACTCAAATTATGGGGCTCTATGCCCAAGTTATCTGAAGTCTAAATGTAACATTTATGGTATCTCATGTTTTGATCTTTTGTGGTTATTGGTAATTGTTAAGGTATTTAAGCCAAAGATGCCCTGAAAAATTACCAATTTTTTTTTATAGATTCTGCTTCGAAGTAATTTAAATTGCATGTTGTGTTTTTAGGAATCTTTTGCACGTGCCAAGAAGTGGGTGCAGGAGCTCCAGAAGCAAGGTGATTAAAGATAGTCTGTTAGAGTTGGTGTATGGAAGTGCATATGTCCGGATATTCTGTTCTCTTTTAGTTCTAAAATTTCTTGGCCTATTTACTAATGTTCTCATATATAGGCTACATATTGTCTTCTCTGATTCTAGTTCTTACTCCAGGCAATCCAAACATGGTGATGGCACTTGCTGGAAATAAGGCCAATTTAGAAGAGAAAAGGATTGTTTCAACTGAAGTAAGTTAACACTTCTGCTTCATGCTTGTATTTTGCTCACCATTTCTACCATCACCCTTAAGTGTCTTCTTTTCATTTACTTTTGCAGTTTCCTACACAAACAAATAATATAGATTATGGATATTATGTTCTTCGGTATATACTAGATATTATGAGTATATGTTAAACTAATATTTGCATGTTACTATTCATATTTAATTGGATTTCAATCGAAGTAAAATATATACTTTTGACATGCGTGTAGTGCTATCCATAATCGATTGGGTCAAAACCACTGTCAAAGGACAAGATAGATGAGGTTCGACATCAGTGGATTACTTTTGTGCAAAGGTTCATCTTTTAATTGGTCAAATTGTGCAAGTGATATTATTAGGAAACATTAATTAGTTTACAAGATATTAGTGATTTGTTCATTACTTACTTTGAATTGATGATCAAGCTAGGTACGTTGTTACATGATCGATATTGTGAACGATGTTTGATTATATTTGGATGATTGTTGGATGTTCATTGGAATTGTTTATCGTAGGTAAATGATATAATATGTATCCATATTGTTTATAATAGTGACCCAATAAATGGGATATACAATATAACTACGGTTGTAACAAATTAACGACGATGGCATTTTACTACGGTTGTAAACATTTTACTACAGGTGAATCATTCCCTTTTACTACAGTTTAAACAAATATACTATGTGCATATTTAACACGGTTCATTGCCTTTTACTACGGTTGAAACAATTCAACTATGAGTAAAATTACCACGGTTGCTTTGGTTGAAACAACTTTACAACATGTCCAACATTGTCACTATTACTACGTGGCTTAATGAGAATGAAAAAATGTGTTTTTTTTTATTACGGTTACATATTTGCCACGGTTCCCGAACCGTAGTAAATATGCAACCGTAGTAAATATACAACCACTACGGTTACATATTTACTACGGTTCGAGACCGTGGTAAATATGTAATCGTAGTAAATATGTAACCGTAGTAAACAAGTTTATAACGGCCACTTTTACTACGGTTCACAACCGTAGTTATATATGCATTTGGAACCGTAGTAAACTTGTCATTTTGTACTAGTGGATGTATGCAGAAGCTAGTGGGTTTGAGATTCGCCATATATAACACTTGTCACCAAACGCATTGGATCATTAGGTTGAAATGGTTGGTATGCTCTATAGAATGGTGGCAACAATACAGGAAAATGAAGGGGGTTGTGAAATAGGGTTCAATGTAAAGCAAGGATTGTTTTCAGATTCATGGCTGGTGGAAAATATGTTTTGAAGGCGTTCAATGAGCAGCTTACACACCCTTTTTTGAGTTCAAATGCAAAATTATTTGCCAAATCGAATAGGAAGATTGAGATTGAACATCAAAAGTTTCTGATGAATTGTGCTAGAGTTAAAACGAGTTCTACCAAAACATATAGATTGTTCAAGGAGTTGGTTGGAGGTTATGCTAACGTCGGGGCAATTGCAATTGATTTCAAGAACTGTAAAAGAGATTTAATGGTATACATATCTAGTGCAGATGCACAAATGGTTATTGACAAGTTTTTCCAATAAAAACGAGGTTTGTAGTGCCTTTCATTTTGAGTATGATATTAACGAGTTTGACCTGCTTACCAAGATTTTTTGGGCCGATCCTATTGGGAGGAGGAATTATGCCGTATATGGGAATGTTGTTTCATTTTATGCATCATACGATTCTAACAAGTAACTTAATAATGAATCATGATTATACAATTTGTTTATACTCATTGTTAAATAAATGTGTTTGTCGTATCATATGATGACTCTTGAAGTTATGTTCATTTCATTTTATGTAGTTGCTTATTTATACAATGAATAGTTAACATAATGCTCTTACTGCTATAATCACCATATTTATGCAGATATAAGATGGTTTTTTCACCTTTTACTGGCATTGACTATCAGAACAGGTGTATAACCTTTGCAAGTGGTTTAGTATTGAAAGAAGATGTACCCTCGTATGCTTGGTTGTTTGACAAATTCAAGACACTGATGGGTCAGGAGCCCACTATTCTCATTACCTACCAAGATCCTTCTATGAAGATTGTGTTCAACCAGATTTTCAGTACAACTCGACACCGTTTTTGTATGTGGCACATCATGTAGCCACATATTTATGGTGTACAAGGACAACAACAAAGTTAAATTGCCAAGAAGCATGGTTCTAAAAAGGTGGACTAAAGCAACAACTTTGTCTCCTTCATCTAATGGCAATGTCGATGTCTACAATCAATCATTGCATATCGAAGAGAGAAAATTGGTTATGAATGACCTCTGGACAAACATATATTCTTGTGTCGGTATCATTTCTGAAAATACGGAACGGTTGCATGAACTTGCTCGCCTCATAAAAGACTACATAGAATAGTTGATGGATGTTAGTTTAACTGACGATAGTGTGCTCAACAATAAGGTCAAGATGGTTGAATCTTTTATTGGTAATAGCATTCCTAGCAAGGTCACTATCATGGAATCGTTTTGATTCCATCATACATATTGGGGTCGGGATTGGGCACAACATGAAAGATCTTTTAGACTTGAACAAGCAAAGAACAAAGGAAGCGGAAAATGTTGGAAACCAACCAAGGAGAAAAAGATAAGGAAAGGGAGGGTGTCCGACATTTGTAACAAGCGTGATAGTCATAACGGTAGAACATGTCCACAAAAGAGATAGAATTCTCATTTGTTTTTCACATTAATTTTCTTCCTTTGATACCGTAACTATGTAAATTGAATTATGTTTCATTCATTTCTAGTTTGACATTACATCGATAGATATGTTTTTATTTGAACATTATTGGAACATATCCGTAACTATGCAAGTTTTTCATTGGAACATTACAGTAGGGAGTTGTTATATAATATTCCCTGCTATGTGCAGCCTAATTTCAATGTTATGAACAAATATGCATGACGAAGTGAACAATTGTAATATAAGGAAAAACATGGTTGAAACCACTACTATATTAAGAACAATTTTTTTATTGGAACATTACAATAACTATGCAAGTTGTCATTGGAACATTGCAGTAAGGAGTTGTTATATAACTCATTGCGCTATTTTTAAAAGACCTTTTACCTTTTCACATATGAGAAGTGAAAACTAGTACATGACTGTAATATTTATATTGAGTCGTGTAATAATAACTCTGTTTTAACATTTGTTTTCACGTGAACAAGTAAATTGTTTAAAGATGCGATAATTTAATGTACTAAAAAGACAACGAAAATATCACCAAACCCCTTGTTTCGATCACAACAAAAATCAGCAAATCAGAATACTAAAATAGACATTGTACTAAGTACACATCAACGGGTTTTCTCTTTGATATAATCCATGGTTGCCTCCAAGACTTCTTCTTGTATTTCATTCAGCGGAGACTTGATAGTTGCTATCAAATTCCATCTTCCCAAGGATTCAAGCATTTTCTTTGCATAACTTTTCTTTATTCCACAATTCCAACCTCTGGCTCCTGTTCGCATGTACGTCTCAAGGTGTCACATGGTGTATATTCCACAATCAACAAAGATCCTTTTTACCGTCCAATCCACTTTAAGCTTCACATGAACAATACCCTTTATTGCATTCGCCTTTGTGTGGTGGCCATGTCCAATCAAGAATTGTTGCAACATTTTAGACTGAACAAACAGAAGAAAATGGATCAAGGACATTGAAAGTTGGGTTGCAAAGTAATTGTAATAAAAATAAAAATCTTTATTAAGTGTACCAGCTCATAAGGTTTCATGCCATATTTGACTTCAAAATTAGCATCGTTGGCCAAGTTATCTATAACTTTGACCATCTTTCTCCTAAAGTCAAAGTTGATCACGTAGAAATGACCAGAGGCAATGATAAAGAACAAAATCTGGACAAAATCATGTTGTAAGGACAATGTATATCTAAAAAAATCTGAAATGAACAAGAAAAATAAACAGTATACACAACACATACCGTATCTACATCTTTGATTTGTATGTGCGATGCGAGTAACAAAACATTGTTCAATTCCTCAGTAAACCGAATATAATTGGCAGAGTATTCCTTGAAAGATGGGTTGACAATTGTATTCAACTATAAATATGTAGAAATAATAACAATTAATCACAAAATGTGAAATTCAAATAAGATAAACTAGAAATGAACAAGATCCGTTAAAAAGTAATCTTACAGTGGTGTAGCACGTCACAAAGAAATGACGTGGTGAGTCTGCACTCCTAGCGATCTCAGACAGGTTCAACATATGTGCCCACGCATCAACAACATTCATCTCAACCCATGTATCAATCGATAAAGAATCTAGATCCGCGAACCGCAACTCTATATATTTGTACTTGAACATCACATACTTGTAATTCAACTAAGCCATCAGTATATAGATATTCATGCTTGTCATTTAGAAATTGGAGTAGATCAAATGCGATATTCAATTCTTACTTAGGTTCTATTTTCCCAAACGAAAAGTAATCCAAAAAATTGGCCATTTCTTCCATCTTTGGAGCGTTAGGGTGTACTATTCTATTAACATACAGACTTTTTGCAAAAATAGTAAGTTTCTTCCCCCTTTGCGGCAAGACTCTTTAACCATCATTTTCTTCTTGATTGTATGAAGTGCTACCATATTTTTATTTGCACTTTCCAGTTGTCTATAATAATACAGTAATAGTCCATATTTCAGTTGTTAAATGAGAACTAAAAAATGAGTACAATCAGGAGCTTTAAGTTGCTTACCGGAGTAAAATATGCCGGATTACAAAGTTCTCTTTCAGAGTTGTTAGCGTTTTCAAGTTTAAAATCTTCCAAACCGCATTGGTTTACAGTTGCATCCTAAGAATCAAAATCAACATGTAAGTAAGAAACATGCACAAATCATTTATACAAATGAACAATTAATTAAAATAATACATGAACAAAGCTGTTTGTTTTTTTGAATTTTAAACATGCATTAATTAACATTCATGAACATACGGGTACCTCATTTGTGGGAGAGGTGGTGTGGTTCGTAATGGAATGATCATTACGAGGCTCACATGGATCCTTTGGTAGATTGGGGATGGTATGATCTCTCACCAGTGGATATTGAAGTTCAAGGTCAAACCAAGTGCTAACATGATCGTATATTATCTACTTATTACAATATGCCTTTTTCCATATCATTCAATCATTGTTGGACAGCTGGCTCTTTCCAGAAAGGATCTTGTGTCTGAGACCATATAGGCTTTAAATATGTTGAAGCATTTTCTTCAGGTTTGTCATGTCCTGCATCCTTAACACCTATTAGGTGAATGACCATTTAATACTTCATCTTTACTTCCAAATCAGATTCGAAGTCAAGAGGAGTGTTTTTCGTTAGATTGGCCAAATCTCCAATAACGGTAACAAGTTGATTGAGCTTCAGCTGTACATTTTCATTTCACTCCTGTGTGAAAATTAAACCTCAATGGGGGGATTTAAATATTTTTTTGGGTAGAATGGGGGGATTTAAATATATGAAAGAACATTCCAAATATTAAGATTAATATTGCAAAAAGCACCTATTTTCCATATCTTTTAGGGTTTTGTTCATTAGGAGCTTGTATCTCTTCACTTGGTTCATCCACAATCTCTGCATTATCATGTCTCTCTTGTACCGTCCCTAATCCAAATAACCCATCACGAATCTCATCGCTCTCTCTTTGCTTAAGCGACTTAGTATCCCACATGAGGAGGCCAAAAAATGTGTTCTTGTTCTTATTACCATAGAGATAAGTTATATTCACATAGAAAAGTTGCCACAACAAACACATATAGTTGCTATTAAACCAAATGAACAATAAAAACAACGTAATGAACAATTTTATAAGTAATAGTACTTACAATTAGAAATGTCATTGGTCTCCTAAAGAATGACCATAGCCTTGAATCCCATGCTCTCTTATATTCAACAAGACTCCTCTTCACTAATCCATACCAATTCATTTTAGGAATTCTATCGACATCAACTAAGTTACCGAGGTATGTCGTGTTAACTTTTCCTTTTAATTGGCTTTCACAAAGAAGGGAGATAAAAAAGACCATGAAGCATCGAATGAAGTGGTCATCGGTGCTTTCACAACTTAACATCTACGCAGCCACTTCGTTGGGGGATACAAAATGTGTGACTTACCACAAAGCTTACTTCATTCCTTCACAAGCTCAAAGTTTACAGACCAACCACAAACATTGGTTTCATCCTCTCCAAGTGGTATACCTAGATTGTTAATTGAACACAAACATTACAGTAGTAACAATCATAGTGTTTGAAAGTAGAGTTATTCAATTGAAAAAATAACAATTATAACAAGAACATTACAATATGAACAAGCAAATAAATTGAGAAAAATCAAGATCCAAATGGTATACCTAGTTCATGGTGAACATCTTCATCATCTATTATGATTCTCACTCCATCTTCCATCTTCCATTCTCAAACAGAACATTACGACATCAAATTTCTCTACTAGACAAGAGCCCAGCTATAGTGGTAGCTCCTCAATATCGAGTTGAAGCAAACATCCAAATTTGATTCTTCTTATTGCATTTTTCTTTCCTTCACTCAACTTCTTCATTGCATTGGTGAATATTTTAGTTATTGAGCGTGTTGGCAAGACAGTCAATGCACTTTTACCAGCTACTGCGTTCATCTTTCCTTTTGGTTCTACACCATTTGCTTCTACTACTTTCATCTTTCCCTTTGATTTAACATTTTTCATTGCAACCCTTTTTTTTCTTAGACACTACTGCCTCCTTCTTCATCTTTGGCTGTGCACCCACTGGTTTAATCTTTTTCAATGCAGCCCATTTTTTCTCAGAAACTATTGCCTTCATCTCCTCCTTTGGTTCTGCACTTATTGATTTAACATTTATTCAATACATGCATGTTTTTATATTTCATTAAACCACCAACACGACAAATGTTTTTTTACCTTCATCATGAATGACATGTTGATATTTTTTTTGGTAAACAGATTCTCCCTTCTCGTGGGGTGCCATGAATTCATCTTCACTGTGGTATCACTGTATGAATCATCAACTCCGTCAAAATCTTTCAACAAGGACATTCACAATAATGGTGGTTTTTTTTAAGGGTGAGGAAACTGCCATGGAATTATTTTTGATTTGGGGATTGGTGCCATTTTCAACCTCTCACGAATGTTGTATCTTTCTTCTTCTCCATCTTTTTTGAAAGAATAATAAATCATACGAAAAAAGGTTACATTAATGGCAAATTTCATGTGACAAAATACCAAAGAGGGGTGAAAAATCAATTATAGGAATCCTTGATCTTTTTTCTTTTCGAAGGCATTTACACCTATTTTTGACATATGCAAAGGACAACAAACAATAAGATAACAACCAATTTTAGCGTGAACAAATTAGATGAACAACCTTCATGCACGATCTTACACAAGAACAACATATCACAACTGGATGTAATTTTTCACATGAACAACAAGTTCTTACAAAGGCACAACACCAAGTCAAAACCAAAATCAAAACTACTCAAAAAATACTCCTTATACAGACTTGTCTGGAAGTTCAAACTTATAGAATCACTTATCAAAAAAATACAAAACAGATTCAAAAAACTAGAACAAGGTAGCCAAATTCGTAAGGACAATGAACAACACCAAGTCAAAATCAAAATAAAAAAACCCTAGACAATAAGTAAACAATAAACTGAGATAGTGAAATACCCCAAATAAGTTGATAATGGCAAAGTGGTAAATTAATTATGGGATTTTGATAAAAGGGGGAGAAATGGAATTTTGGGATTAAATCCCTAAAACACATTCTCGGTTGTCTCTCTCTCCCGTGCGATTCTTCAACCGAGCAGCTGCTCCCTTCTCTTCCCCGGCGATTCCGACTCCCTCCCCTGTGCCCACCCGAAGTCGCTCTCCCTCCGGCGAGCTCGACCCAGACCGGACCGCCGCCGTTTGTCCGTCTCCTCTGCTGTCCGCTGATGTTTGTTGCCCCGTCTGCGACATCTCAGGAGAATGGTAATAACGTTTTGCTCATTTATTCTTTTGGTCTGACATTTTGAGGAGGTAAACTAGACTCGTATATCTAACTCCTCGAGTTAGAATCATCGCATTCGGAGTCCTGAGCAGGGAGAACGAATTTTTACAAGTCGGAGCCGCTGTTGGTGATCTGCTGCGTGCTGTTGCTGTTCTGCTGAAGTTCTGCAGCGATTCCGGCGACGTGGTGCTCAATTCCGGCGAGGACAGTGGTTGAAAACAAGGTAAGATCGATGTATGTGTGAGGGTTTACCTCCAATCTGAATTTTCGGGTTGATTTGTGTTGTTGATGAATTGTGGTTGATTGTTGTTGTTGTCCTGTGGGGACTGAATTTCTTTGCTGAATTTTGGGGTCGTTTTGGCTGATGTGTGTAGTTGGGAGTTGGACTGAGATTGGGTTGATTTTGGGGTGTGATATGCCTAATTAATTAAGGGTTTGATTTTAGGGTTTAAATTGGGGGTTTGTTTGGTAGTGGATTTGTATGAGTTAATTAATGCCAGGGATTTGCTCGGATTGATTTCGCAGGTTCGTTCGAGTGGTTTGGAGACCTCTGGGGTCGTTGCGGTTCGACTTGAGGCAAGAGGATTCTTGCTAACTTTATATAATTTTTATAAATTGATTTATGCCTAGTGTTTCATAATTAATTTTATCATTTCTTGAGCGATTTAAATTGGATTAATTGACTATATAGATACTTGGTTGAAAATGGGTGTGTGTGCGTGTGTTAGTATTTTGTCTCGTATCGTGTTGAATAAATGTGGACGTGGTAGTCAATTGTGACTAAATGTGATTGATTGTTGTTGATAGTGTTTGTTGACACTTGTGTGTGTGTGTGTTGGATCGTGTGTGTGTGTTGGCTTGAAGGTGTGTGTGTGTGTGTGTGGATCGTATGTGCGTGTTGGATTGAATGTGTGTGTTGGATTGTGTGTGTATGTGAATATGTGTTAGTCCTTGCCGTATGTGATATTTGATTGATTGTCGTATATGATTTTATTTGATTGGTATCGGTGTGGTGGTGGAATGTTGTTCAATGGTGAAATTCCTTATATGTGAGGGCCTCGGTGGGTGTGAACCCCGATGGTCAGGAGGCGAATGGTGAAAGTCCTTATATGTGAGGGCCTCGGTGGGTATGAACCCCCGAAGGTCGAAGGGTCAGGTGATGATAGTCTCACCAAACCACGTAGGGTGCACGCCTACGTCGTTAAGGGCCAAGGGTTAGATGGTGAAAGTCCCATCCGTAAAGTGTGTGTTGATTGTCTCACCCGGTGATGTGGTGGTGGAGACGGAGGTTGGGTTGGAGGTGTTGGTGGTTGTGTGTGTTGATTGTCTCACCCGGTGATGTGGTGGTGTAGACGGAGGTATTGTGAATTGTCTCACCCGGTGATGTGGTGGTGTAGACGGAGGTATTGTGGATTGTCTCACCCGGTGATGTGGTGGTGGAGACGGAGGTTGGATTGGAGGGTTGGCGGTTGTGTGTTGATTATGTATTGAATGTTGGTTGCATACCTGATTAAGTGGTTTTGTGTTGGATGTTGGTTGCGTACCTGATTAAAGTGGTTTCGTGATGATGATTGTTGTCGTTTGATTTAGTGGTTGTGTTGGTAAATATTGACTGTGTGTTTAGTTTGGTTTTATGTTAGATATTGATTGTTGGCTAGTTTGACTTGTTGTCAAATATTGGTTATTGTAGTTAGTTGTGATATGAATCTCTGTTGGTATGATTGTTGGTGGTAACTAGTTGCAGGAAGATGGTTATGTTGATTAAGTGTGGAGGTTGGTTTCCCATCTTGAGGGTGTGGGCCAACAAGGGTTGAATTTGAGTGTATGAGTTATAGTCCATGTTAACGAACAAGCGGCACCAAAAGGGTGGCTGGCCTGGGTCGTTATTTTCTTTATGTTTATATGTGATGATTATCTCGTTGATGCTTATGTGTTTGTGGATGTGCAGGTTAATTGAATTTGTTGTGTAGTGCAGTAGTGAGTTCAGTCTTATTGGTTAGCTTTGGTTGTAAGTCAGTAGTAAGAGATGTATATGTGCATAGAGTTGTTGATTGAGGTATTAGTAATAGAGAGAAGGATGGATTGGACGTGTCAGTGAAGTTGGATTGGATCGTTTATTCGTTTATGCTTGTGATGAGTTTGAGGATGGATGGATTGATTGAGGTTAGTATAGTGAAGAGTTGGATAAGGATGTGTAATGAATGGTATGTGATAGTGTATGTATATGTTTTGACGTGTGGTTGGCATTGGTTGGTTGATATGATTAAGTATAGTTATGATATTATATACTGTGTGGCGTGTTGTCGTTGTTGTGAGTTGATTGATGATATATGTATGTGTTTTGAACTGTTTTGGCTTGACGAATCTTGCCATAGTCTTTCAAAAGACTGACCAACCTCGGTTTACGTGCCGTGGTTGGCTAGGGTATCGGGTCCCCTAGTCAATCAGGCTTTGCAGATTTAGCGCCAGCAAGGAGGATCCTGATCACCGTCGGTTTGGAGTCGAAGGCTTTACTCTTTTGGTTTGGACTTTGACTTGGTTGTGCGTGTCGTTTTGGTTTTGGACCTTGTATGGGTCGAACTTGTTGTATTGGTTTTTTTTGGGTTGTAAAGTGTTGTATTTTCTGTAGGTTAAGTTTGATTGTGGTTTCAAACTCTGGACAAGTTTTACAGGTTTTCCGTTGCTGCTTTTGATATATGTTATATATATAGATATGGGTTATGTTTTGCAAATTTTTATTTCACCCGCCTTATAGTCCTTCGGGACTATGGCACTGTAGCACCTCTGGCCCGGGGTGTTACAGAAGTTGGTATCAGAGCTTTCTCTTCAAAAATGTGTTCTTTCCGAGTTTTCAACTTGAGAATTTTTATTCGTTGTGGGTGTGAACGATCGGGTGATCAGGAATCCTTACTGTCAACCGTAGTGGGTTGTGTTGGTAAGTAAGTGTTGTTTGTGATGTTTTATGCTAACATTTATATATGTTCAGTATGCCTCCGAAAGTGGGTCGTGTGTCGGATTACAGTTGAGTGTTTCGTTCTTGGTCTCGTGCTAGGTATCAATTGTTTGCTTTATTGTTGGCAGATATTGGTTTTGTGTTGAACCGGTTGAATGTGTTGGTTGGTGTTGCCTGGTGTCATGATTGATTGGATGTAATGTGGTTGATTGATTGTGGTGGATTGATTGAATCATTGAAATTTTTGTTGCTTGGTTGAATATATATATATATATAAGTGTATATGTGTTAATCATTGCAGTATGTGATGATTAGTGTTGTTAAGTAAATTTTATGGTGCGTTCCCTGGTAAGTGGGATGTGCTAGAGGTTTAAAGAGTATGAGTATGGTAGAGGATGAGGCCGTTAGGCTTATCGTCAAGAGGTTGATGCAGGTAGTTTAGTAGTGATAATTCGGTATGATATTGTTGTGTGCTGTTGTTTTTGTTAGGGTTGAGAATGACAGATTGAGCACTTTCAGATATGGTTGTGTTCCGAGATGGAATCTTGATGGTGAGGCTCCGCTGTGCGATCTTTGAGCAGTATGTGATGAGTGATTGATTATGGGGACATCTACAGTTGATTTTGATCAGACTGTTGATTTTAGAAACAATAAGAAACAGAGAACTAGGTCTGCATCTGAAAGTGGGATTTTACGACTCTGGGTTCGGCTGAATTGAGGAACAGAATGTGTATGTGACTACAGGAAGATGACAGTTACTGTAACAGCAGATAAGAGTTTAGTGCATGTGTTGGGAGTATTCTCAGACTGGCAGATTGTTGCAGGTGACTGTGGAAGAATTTTCCAAGGTTGAGTACAACTAAGAATTTTGATGGGACGGGAAATGTCAGGAAAGAGTTTCGAAGAAATCAAGGAGTGTTTGCTTAGTGCGTCAGTATTGGTTTTACTGCGGAGGACAGAAAGGTTTGTCATCTGCAGGAGATGTTTGAACAAGGTTTGGGTTACGTTCTAATGCGGAATGAGAAGGTCAGTGCGTGTGTTTCTTATCAGCTCAAACTGTATGAGAGAGAATTGATCATGAGACAAGGATGGTTGCTAGAATTGCTCAAGGATTATGATATAGATATTGTGTATCAATCAGAAAGGGCTACTGTGGTAGTTGATGCTTGAGTAGGAAGTTGACACTCGAGTATGTGATTGCTTGTCTGACAGTTCTGCCGGATTGCAACTGGAATGGTGATGAATGAAAGTGAAATTGTTTGGGAAAGAACAGACGCAGCTGAATGCGATGTGATGTTGGGTAAGATATCAGTGATTTTGCTCAGGAAAGAGTGTTCGGATTTTTGTTCAGGAAGATGGAATATCGTGATTTCAGAATCGGTTACGTGTGTCAGCTGATATAGAGATTAGAAAGTTGATTCTCAAGGAAAGTCATTCTTCGGCAACAGTAGTTGATATGCGTTGATTTAGATGGCACTTTATGAGGCTTTGTATGATAGTCGCTGTAAATCGCCATTGTGTTGAGATAATTTGACTGATGCTGTGTTAGTTGCTCCTGAGCTTCTGCAGAAAACTAAGGATGACATTGAAGTGATTCGTCAGAGGATGTTGTCAGCTCAGAGCAGACAGAAATCGTATGCGGATGTTCGTAGACGTCCTTTGGAATTCAGTGTGGAAGACCATGTATTTATTAAAGTTTCGCCGACTAAAGGAGTATTCAGAAGAGAGTTGGTGTCATAGCTTACCAAGTGGCATTGCCGCCAGAGATGAGTGGAATGCATGACGTATTTCGTGTGTCTCAGCTGAGGAGAGATGTGTATCATCCGTTATGGGCTAGGGATGGAACAGAATAAGAGACGTGGGAATTAGAGTCGGTTATGCGACGCAGTTATCCGAGCTTGTTTGACTCTAGTTTCGAGGACGAAACTATTATAAGGGGGGGAGAATGAAATACCCCAAATAAGTTGATAATGGCAAAGTGGTAAATTAATTATGGGATTTTGATAAAAGGGGGAGAAATGGAATTTTGGGATTAAATCCCTAAAACACATTCTCGGTTGTCTCTCTCCCGTGCGATTCTTCAACCGAGCAGCTGCTCCCTTCTCTTCCCCGGCGATTCCGACTCCCTCCCCTGTGCCCACCCGAAGTCGCTCTCCCTCCGGCGAGCTCGACCCAGACCGGACCGCCGCCGTTCGTCCGTCTCCTCTGCTGTCCGCTGATGTTTGTTGCCCCGTCTGCGACATCTCAGGAGAATGGTAATAACGTTTTGCTCACTTATTCTTTTGGTCTGAAATTTTGAGGAGGTAAACTAGACTCGTATATCTAACTCCTCGAGTTGGAATCATCGCATTCGGAGTCCTGAGCAGGGAGAACGAATTTTTACAAGTCGGAGCCTCTGTTGGTGATCTGCTGCGTGCTGTTGCTGTTCTGCTGAAGTTCTGCAGCGATTCCGGCGACGTGGTGCTCAATTCCGGCGAGGACAGTGGTTGACAACAAGATAAGATCGATGTATGTGTGAGGGTTTACCTCCAATCTGAATTTTCGGGTTGATTTGTGTTGTTGATGAATTGTGGTTGATTGTTGTTGTTGTCCTGTGGGGACTGAATTTCTTTGCTGAATTTTGGGGTCGTTTTGGCTGATGTGTGTAGTTGGGAGTTGGACTGAGATTGGGTTGATTTTGGGGTGTGATTTGCCTAATTAATTAAGGGTTTGATTTTAGGGTTTAAATTGGGGGTTTGTTGGTAGTGGATTTGTATGAGTTAATTAATGCCAGGGATTTGCTCGGATTGATTTCGCAGGTTCGTTCGAGTGGTTTGGAGACCTCTGGGGTCGTTGCGGTTCGACTTGAGGCAAGAGGATTCTTGCTAACTTTATATAATTTTTATAAATTGATTTATGCCTAGTGTTTCATAATTAATTTTATCATTTCTTGAGCGATTTAAATTGGATTAATTGACTATATAGATACTTGGTTGAAAATGGGTGTGTGTGCGTGTGTTAGTATTTTGTCTCGTATCGTGTTGAATAAATGTGGACGTGGTAGTCAATTGTGACTAAATGTGATTGATTGTTGTTGATAGTGTTTGTTGACACTTGTGTGTGTGTTGGATCGTGTGTGTGTGTTGGCTTGAAGGGGTGTGTGTGTATGTGTGTGGATCGTATGTGCGTGTTGGATTGAATGTGTGTGTTGGATTGTGTGTGTATGTGAATATGTGTTAGTCCTTGCCGTATGTGATACTTGATTGATTGTCGTATATGATTTTATTTGATTGGTATCGGTGTGGTGGTGGAATGTTGTTCAATGGTGAAATTCCTTATATGTGAGGGCCTCGGTGTGTGTGAACCCCGATGGTCAGGAGGCGAATGGTGAAAGTCCTTATATGTGAGGGCCTCGGTGGGTATGAACCCCCGAAGGTCAAACGGTCAGGTGATGATAGTCTCACCAAACCGCGTAGGGTGCACGCCTTCGTCGTTAAGGGCCAAGGGTTGGATGGTGAAAGTCCCATCCGGAAAGTATGTGTTGATTGTCTCACTCGGTGATGTGGTGGTGGAGACGGAGGTTGGGTTGGTGGTTGTGTGTGTTGATTGTCTCACCCGGTGATGTGGTGGTGTAGACGGAGGTATTGTGAATTGTCTCACCCGGTGATGTGGTGGTGTAGACGGAGGTATTGTGGATTGTCTCACCCGGTGATGTGGTGGTGGAGACGGAGGTTGGATTGGAGGGTTGGCGGTTGTGTGTTGATTATGTATTGAATGTTGGTTGCATACCTGATTAAGTGGTTTTGTGTTGGATGTTGGTTGCGTACCTGATTAAAGTGGTTTCGTGATGATGATTGTTGTCGTTTGATTTAGTGGTTGTGTTGGTAAATATTGACTGTGTGTTTAGTTTCGTTTTATGTTAGATATTGATTGTTGGCTAGTTTGACTTGTTGTCAAATGTTGGTTATTGTAGTTAGTTGTGATATGAATCTCTGTTGGTATGATTGTTGGTGGTAACTAGTTGCAGAAAGATGGTTATGTTGATTAAGTGTGGAGGTTGGTTTCCCATCTTGAGGGTGTGGGCCAACAAGGGTTGAATTTGAGTATATGAGTTACAGTCCATGTTAACGAACAGGCGGCACCAGAAGGGTGGCTGGCCTGGGTCGTTATTTTCTTTATGTTTATATGTGATGATTATCTCGTTGATGCTTATGTGTTTGTGGATGTGCAGGTTAATTGAATTTGTTGTGTAGTGCAGTAGTGAGTTCAGTCTTATTGGTTAGCTTTGGTTGTAAGTCAGTAGTAAGAGATGTATATGTGCATAGAGTTGTTGATTGAGGTATTAGTAATAGAGAGAAGGATGGATTGGACGTGTCAGTGAAGTTGGATTGGATCGTTTATTCGTTTATGCTTGTGATAAGTTTGATGATGGATTGATTGAGGTTAGTATAGTGAAGAGTTGGATAAGGATGTGTAATGAATGGTATGTGATAGTGTGTGTATATGTTTTGACGTGTGGTTGGCATTGGTTGGTTGATATGATTAAGTATAGTTATGATATTATATACTGTGTGGCGTGTTGTCGTTGTTGTGAGTTGATTGCTGATATATGTATGTGTTTTGAACTGTTTTGGCTTGAGGAATCTTGCCATAGTCTTTCAAAAGACTGACCAACCTCGGTGTACGTGCCGTGGTTGGCTGGGGTATCGGGTCCCCCAGTCAATCAGGCTTTGCAGATTTAGCGCCAGCAAGGAGGATCCTGATCACCGTCGGTTTGGAGTCGAATGCTTTACTCTTTTGGTTTGGACTTTAACTTGGTTGTGCGTGTCGTTTTGGTTTTGGACCTTGTATGGGTCGAACTTGTTGTATTGTTTTTTTTTGGGTTGTAAAGTGTTGTATTTTCTGTACGTTAAGTTTGATTGTGGTTTCAAACTCGGGACAGGTTTTATAGGTTTTCCGTTGCTGCTTTTGATATATGTTATATATATAGATATGGGTTATGTTTTGCAAATTTTTATTTCACCCGCCTTATAGTCCTTCGGGACTATGACACTGTAGCACCTCTGGCCCGAGGTGTTACAGATAGGTGTTCACTTGACCAATTATGTTGATAATAAAGGCAAAGAAAAACAATAATATAACAACAAATTTTCTAGTGAACAACATAAATGAACAATTGTTCCCATGAAGATGAACAACATTCTTGTATTATCTCACACATGAACAACATATTACTGGATGGACAATTGTTCACATTAACAATTAAAAATAAAGGCAAAAAACCTAGAGAAATATTTTATTATGAACAATTACATGAACATTGTTCAAATGAACAATTACATGTAAAAAGATAGAATCAGAACAATATAGAAACGACAATTGTTGTTCATCTATGAACAACGACAAATTACCTAGGGTTTATACAATTATTTCTCTATGAACAACTCCGCCATATAACTACACTAATCGAAAAAAATTAGATAAAATTCGGAACATAATTTCACCAAATCTACCTTGAACAACTTTAGAATCAAGCAACAATGGCCGACAATCTGAATTCAAAACGATGAGCATCGTCAATTTTTGTTTTGGGAGAACAAATTAAATGTTATGAATTAGGACAAAATAAAGATTGAATTAGAAAACCAAAAAAATTGAATTTCTTCAAGTCCAAAAATTTGAGCCCTAGGTGTACACGAATCCGCCTTACATCTATGAACAATTTCGACGTAATCGGTTGTGAACAAGTCCAATTAGAAGATAGTTACCTTGAAGAGGGAGAAGACGATAAAGATCGAATCGGCTATGAACACGGTGGATCGACACAACGACAATGGCGGAGAATTGAGAGAGAAGACGATAAGAGAGATTTACTTTCTGGTAAAAATCTTTTGAGTAGAAATTTAGAGGAGAGATTTTAAGAAATCTCTTATTTACTTTCCTAATATAATATTTTATTTTATTACAGATTTTATTGTGTGAACAAGTTCAATTGGAACCTAAATGAACGTTACCAGGGGCGGAGGCATGATTTAAGTTAAGTGGGTGCTAATATCTTAGAAAGCAAAATATAAACGCTCACCAAATACCATCAAATAAATTTAGCCGATGCCATTGAGTTAGATGCAAAATTCCTAAATATATATTAGAAAAAATCCATTACCCTACACAACCTGTATGAGAAAAATCTACATAACATTGAATTTAGATAATGCAATAAATATAATATTTTAGCCAGTGGATAAAAAGTTGTTGTTTACACTAAGTTCACCGTCTAACTTACACAAGTAACCCCCGTTTCAAACAACAAACCCTATATTCAAACCCTAATGAAATTTTGCTCAATATTTATGCAAAAAATACACAATTTAAACAAATTTCATCATTAATTACTAATATCTCTGCGTAATTTCAACATATTTGTATAAAAAAAATTAAATTCTCAAACCCATAAATCTAAAATTTGAAAATTCTAATACAAATAAGAGTACATATAGAGGAGATAGTGTATTTTTATTAAAAGATTTATGTACAAATTTAGATAAAATTGTATTCTTTTAGTATTTTTTTAAAATTTTACATAACAAATCCTTAATTAAAAAATTATTATTTATATAGAAATTTATAAATACATATTACAAAAAAAAAATCTCAGTAGGAGCTACAATCCCCACTGGACCTTAGTTGCTCCGCCAGTGAACACTATTATATTATCCTTAGGATAAAAAAAAATCAACAATCCATAAAACTTCATATTATTTACTATAAGAAGTTTACTCACAAAATCCAACTATATATATATTTATAAAGAGAGTATAGGGCTCCACGTGAAAATTTGGCAGTGAGACACCGCTGAATTTGAATTGAGGGATGGAACTCTGGTGTTGTAACACCCCTAAAACTTAACCCTTTTGGAAAGGTATTACCGCCAGTGACCCCAGTGTTCCTTACCGAGATCACCCAAGGCTTTACCGTTTGAATACAAATCAAGAAATACAATGATACAAAATGATAACTTTATTCATATAAAACATGAGTCCCGGGATTACATCTCAATCCCGAATAGGACAAACACAAAGTTTTAAACAAAGTACAGCAGAAGTCTTGATAAACAAATAACAGAGTAAATAAGTTACAACAGAAGTCTTGATAAACAAATAACAGAGTAAATAAGTTACAGCGGAAGTCTTTAAACAAGGTACAGCGAAAGTCTTATAAAAGATATTACAAAAAGGGTTGTGATCGTAATGATCACCTACCCAAGGATCTCAACCTGATTAAAAGAAATTATTAAAACATCCAAAAACAAATGTCGTCTTTATAGTCAATCTAGTCTCCTTATATCTTCGCTCTATCTGATGTGCCGAATCGAACGGATGACACCAGCCCACATGCGGAGAACAATGTTCGTGGGTTAGTCTACTTGAATAGACTAGCAAGGGTAAAAAAAAGCAGAGTGGTTTGAGTGATCGTAACCGTTTACTATCATTGTCCCTCGAATAATAACCGAAGGAACGATACATAACCCGACACTTTCACGGAATAACAACAAGATGTATGCACAAGAGAAGATTCTGGAAGACTGAATCTTCATAGAACTCGACTCGAAAAGAGACTCCAAGAGGTTGAGTCTTTAAGGAAATATGACAAATCTGGAACGTTTAATAGAATTACACAACAGTGATTGAAAAACTGACTTAGATGTTTCGGTTCACGACCAACCTCATTGCTTACCGCGAATCCAGATTGGAAAGAGAACGTACTCTGATCAAAAGTCGAGACGAGCTTTCCTAGCTGCACTATTTACTTAGCTGCACTACTCGCCAAAGGTATATTAATTATGTGCACTCGGGCACTTTATCTTATTTAATTCCAAAAACCCACATAACATTATAAGCTTTTAAACATCCCTCGGGAACTAAATCCCTAAGGCAGAGTTGACTCGGGAACTAAATCCCAAGAGTCGAATCGAGAACTAAATCTCACGGGAACTATATCCCTCAGGCGGAATCAGGAACTAAATCCTTACAACGGCACTAAAGAAGAATGGTAGGAACCAAATCCTAACCACCAGGTTATCAAGAAACGACTAGCACTCGTACTGAGATACACAGTAGCGTTCCTACGAATACTCGTTCTAACTAAACAGTTACAAACGCAGCAATAATTCATCTCAATGCCCTCATGGCCAGTTATAGATAAAATAGCGTTGTTCTAACAATATACAACCTATAATAATATCTGTATTAATTCATATATATATATATAATAGCGTTGTTCTAACAGATATACAACTTATTATAATATCATATTTTAGTTTTCCAAAACAGTTAACAAAACCGTTTCCAGATGAACACAATAATCATTCCAAATTAATTACTCAGATAAACAACTGATAATTAATGTAAATATGGAACGATGAGCAAGAGCGAACCGCCACTTGCCTTAATCCACAGAGTTTGAACGAAGCCTAACGACGACCGGATTCCGGGGTCGACACAGGAACAGATCTGGCACACAGATTCCTTCGAATCGACCCATAAGGAAACCCTAAGTTAGATTCGACATAAACTAGTACGAATCTAAGGAAAGACGAAAGAAACCGAAGGAAACGACGCCTTGACGACGACCACCAAAGCCAAAAGCCAAAGAGGCATTTTGGGTTCTAGCGGCGGTCGCTGTTCTTGGCGGCGGTCGCCGCAGTTCATCACAGCGGGCGCCGTGAAGAACACGGCGGTCGCCGTGAAGAACTCTGACGACAGAAACGGCGAGAAAACTCACCCAAAACACGAGCGACTCGGCCTCCTTCGACTTGCTTTGGTTTCTGACCACCAAGGGCTACCAAAAGCTTCACAAAAGGCACACTGGAACACCACCAAACGACACCGGCGAAAGCTTCAGAAATCCGGCGAGGGGCACAAAACTCCGGCGAGAGATTTTGGAGGACTGAGCTTCTGATTTGTGCTCCAATCCGATGCCCAAACCTCTCCTTTTATAGCCAGATCACAAGGGAGCACAATGATGGCCTACGAAGAGCTACTCCGGCGCTGCTAGAGCCACGCCGGCGACCTTCGGGCAAGGACCTCCGGACAACAACGACGGCGGGCGTCGTCATAAATGCGGCGGGCGCCGCCATAGGCCTGGCGTCCCCAGCTAGGAGAAGACCCAGCCTGCTCCTCGAGCCTTGCGACGGCGGGCGCCGCCACTGTACGGCGGGCGCCGCCCTTGGCTTTGCCGCCTCCTCAGCTCTTAGACGAAAACGATATTAACCCGGGATAAAATTATCGTACGTGAACGAGTATTAAAATCCAAAGCACATCGTCTGTATATTATTTCACTGAGAAAAATATTACAGATACAGAGGACATTACAGAATGTCCTAAACTCGCTGAATTAAATCCGACGTACAAAACGGGTACTCAGGAAAATTCTCAAAATTCCCAAAATAACCTTACAGAAATACGGGGTATCATATCACTTCCCCCTTAAAAGAAGTTTCGACCCCGAAACTTGCATTAAGTCAATGAGGATACTGCCTCAACACAAACCTTATCACTTGGATCCAATATCCTTATTCACTTCATCCTTGAAATGGATCACAAGAGATATTACTCTTAATTCCTTAGGACATCATACTGAAAATGATTCATCCGCCTCAACGCTTATGGCACAAACTTACGCATGAGAGATAGATCCTAATCTCCCCGATCATAACTCCACAAGTTCATCCTTTATATCTTAAGAAAGCTTGGAAGAACTCAGCGTATGGGATACCGCTTACCACTTTATTCCTTAGATGTATATAGACAATTCTCTTTATTGAATCTTTAATACATCTAGATTATTAACATATCCCGGTCTTCCACTGAAATCTTTCTTCTTAACACAACAACTCTTACAACTTAATCTATGTACCAAATCCTTCAGTGTATCGAAATCATCAAGAACTGAAGGTTCATCTTTCATGGGCGGATCCAAGTAGCAAAGGTACCTGACACAACCTTGTCGAAGTAGCTTAAATGCAGCTATTGCCTTGATAAACCTGCCATTATCAGCGTCATTCAGACCTTTAAATTTGCATATATACTGGCCCCCTAATGCCACCGTCACAATCTTCGAACTAAAATCGATTATCGTCCCATGACGCGTCAGCCACTTCATACCGAGAAAATTATCGCATGAAACCATGGCTATCCAGCTCGAATTCTCTTCGAATTTCTTACTAATTGAAAATTTCGACAGACGATTGGTTCTCAACCAACATTTATATTAGAAAGAATATTTACAACAAAGGTTTATAAACCTTTTTGCATACTTAAACTTACTAACATAACTTATCCACAACAAAAGACTGGGTAACACCCAAATCCACAACATACCAACATAAGTAGTACAAAATACTTTAAGAAAATGGAGCATCGGGTCCATCCGCCTCACGTATCACGTATAGGCATTGACCTTGGCTTCCTGAAGCCACTGGGGCTTCCCCTTTGTTTCGCGCAGTTGTCTGCATTGAAGGACTAGGGGCTTCCACTGGACTGAACCTGGGTCGGTTGTTCTGATTAACCGATCTCTGCTGTGACTCAGCTCCTTTCTGCCTCCTCTGCGGACAAAATAACTGCAAGTGTCCTTCCTTTCCACAGACAAAGCATGTTTTCTTCTCCTTCGGACACACATTACTCTTGTGCCCGTAGGTACCACAGTTGTAGCACTGGATCAGACTATTGCCCTGACCCGAACGTTGCGTAGACCCATCCTGAGTCATATTCGTTTTTGCTCGGCCAGATTTGGCAAAATCCGATGGTGGAGCGGGACGTTTAAATCCACTTGCCTTAGGCTGGTTCTCCCCTTGCCTCTGGCTATCACGCTTCTTGGTCGACTCTTCCAGAGTCACCTCTAACTTGTAGGCTGCATCCACGTACTACTCCAAAGTCGAGCATCCGTGACGCACCATCAGTGGCTTAATATCTGGGCCCATCCACTCATGGAAATACCAGATTTTCTGTGCCTCACTGGATATCTCAGGTCCAGCATACTGTAATAGATGATTGAACTTGGTTGACAGCTCAGTCACCTTCAATCCGTCAGTCTTAGGGTATAGGAACTCCTTGTGTTTCTCCTCCCTCATAGCACGAGAGAAGAAACGGTCTGTCATCTTTGTCTTGAACATCTCCCAGTTCAAAACAGGGCTATCAGCTAAGCCGGTACTCTCCCACCACTCACTAGCATCCTCCTTTAACTGAAGAGAAGCTATATGTACTTTCTCAGCTTCAGTACAATCAATGTTGCAGAACAACCGCTCCATGTGGGAGAACCAATGGATCACCCCGACTAGTTTCCCTTTCCCGTTATAGCTGTCAGGCCTCATGGAATTAATGGTCTTCAGTGCACGACCATAGTTGTCTCGAGTCCTGACTATATTCTCCTAGAATACACGGTTTCATGGCTCCTCAAATCTGGGAACCGGTGGGGAATTTGCACACCTTGTGCCTGTGGCATACTCGGTCGCAGTATATCAGTCACTGCTTGCATGACCATTCCCCGAATTGCCTCTAATGTTGCAGCATCAAATGCCATGGGAGCGTTGGTCTGCTCTTGACCATTGCCTCTAGGATGGTTGTTGGAACCAAACTCCTGCTCGTCATGTCCAACATTTCCTATGGTTGGTCTGGGGTCATTGCTCGTCCCAGTACCAGTATGGATAACGTTCCTTGTATTCACCATCTGTTTACCGATCAAATTCCAAGGATTTTATCACATTAATATCATTCTGATATACTTATTGTAATAAAATCTACTTAGAATAGATCAACTTGGTAATTTCTATTGATGAACATAAACTATGTAACTGGGTTCTACAACCTCAACTTACAGCGAGGGAACTGGGAATTCAAGCCTTATTGGGTATGGCGAAACCACCTTGGCTTCTCCCGGGTTCCTCTGAAGAGAGCAGAATGCACCCATATCTTACGGGGCAACGGGGAAGGAATTAGTCTTTCTAGATATAGAAGCAATCTTACTATATCAGACTGTATAGAAGACATTGAAATACCCCAAGGATGTTAGTAATGGCATAATGGTAAATTAATTAAGGATTTCACTTAAATGGGAGAAAGGGAAATTTGGGGATTTAATCCCTAAACTCATTCGGTTGTCTCTCTCTCTCTCCCGTGTGAGTTCTTCAGCCGAGCAGCCCATCTCCCTTCTCCTCCGACGAACTCCTTCTCCTATGCCCAACGAGTTGTTCTTCTCCGGCGAGCCGACTTGGACCGCACTGCTGCTCTTCCTCCTCCTCCTCCCCTGCTGCTGCTGTCGTTCTGCTGTCCGTGCTACTGTTGCTGCGCTGTTGTTGTGCTGCGGTTGCTGCGATGGTTGTGCTGGTTGCCGCCGTCGCCTCCGGTGCCGAGGTGTTCTCCCCGGTGGCTACGTAGTGGTCGACGACGAGGTAAGCCTTCGATCTGTTTCGGTAAGGGGCTTCGGATGGCTAATATATATGAGCATATATACGTATATGTTGCTGAATTTTGGTGGCCAGAATTGGCTGATTTCGGTATATATTGTGCAGCAACTTTGGATTAATTAAGAGATGGAAATTTGGGGTTGAATTTGGATGTGATTTGGCCTAATTAATTAGGGATGATGATAGGTGAAATTTGGGGTTTGTTGGTAGTGGATTTATACGAGTTAATTAACGCCAGGGTTTTGCTCGGATTGTTGTCTCAGGTTCGTTCGAGTGGTTTGGAGACCTCTGGGGTCGTTGTGGTTCGACTTGAGGCAAGAGGATTCTTGCTAACTTTATATATTTTATAAATTAATTTATGCTTAGTTTATTTCATAATTAATTTACCGTTGCTTGAGCTATTTAAATTGGATTGTTTGACTATATAGTTGCTTGGTTGAAACGTGTGATTATGTGATATTAATTGTCGTATTTGATAATTGATTGAGTGTCAGTGTGGTGATGGATTGTTGTTGATTGAGAGTCCAAGGGCCAGGTGATGATAGCCTCACCAAACATCGTAGGGTATCGCCTACGTTGTTAAGGGCCAGTGTTAATTTAGAGTCAAAGGGTCAGGTGATGATAGCCTCACCAAACCGCGTAGGGTATACGCCTACGTCGTTAAGGGCCAAGGATTGGAATTGAATTGGAGGTTAGGTTGGAAGTGGGTTAAAGTTGTATGTGTGTTTGAAGTGTTGAGTCATATCAGTATATGATTATAATTGGATGATTGTGGAGATAACTACTATAGGTTTGAAATGTTTTGGCTAGACTAATCTTGCCAATCTTTCGCGAGACTGACCAATTTCGGTTTACGTGCCGCGGTTGGCTGGGGTATCGGGTCCCCCAGTCAATCAGGCTTTGCAGGTTCAGCGACAGCAAGGGGGATCCTGATCACAGTTTTCTTGGCAGTCGAAGACTTTTTGGTTTGTTGGTTTTTGAACCTTGGAAATGGTTGTGTTAGTTGTATAAGGTTTTGTATTGTAAATTATTGTATTTAATTGAATGTTAAGTTTGATTGTGGTTTTAAACTTCGGGCAGGATCTTCCGTTGTGGTACTTTTGGTATATATATATATATGGGTTATGTTTTGCGTTTTTCTTTTCTTTCACCCGCCTTATAGTCCTTCGGGACTATGGCACTGTAGCACCACTGGCCCGGGGGTGTTACAGAAGTTGGTATCAGAGCTCTTTTAAAAAATGTGTTCTTTTTCAGAGTTTTCAACTTGGGAATTTCTATACGTTGTTGTTGTTGTGAACGATCGTGTGATCAGGAATCCTTGCTGTCAACCTGTAGTAAGTTGTGTTGGTAAGTATCGTTTGTGATGTTTTGTGCTAATGTTTATATATTTTTAGTATGCCTCCGAAAGTGGGTCGTGGTAGAGGTAGAGGTCGTGGGCGTGGTAGAGGACGTCCTCGGGCTGATCCTCAAGAGGTGGATGTAAACAGTCAAACTGCTGATAACTCTGTGGGAAGTCAGCAGAATCCTACAGGAATTCCACCAGAGGCTGCCAATGCGGGTATTGACCCAGGAACTTATGGTGACTCAGGCTGTACAGGCTGCTATGGCACGAGTTCCGCCAGCTCAGGTTGCTCAGCCAGATCATATTGGGCAGCAAAGAAATGAACAGCCAGTATTACATGCATGATTTAGCCGATTCATGGAAGTTGTGGCTAGAATGAAACCTTCTACTTTTGATGGGTCTGGTGAGCCTGCAGCTGTGACATTCTGGTTGAACAGATTTGAAAAGCTGCTTGAGGGTATCAGATGTCCAGAGAATGAGAAAGTGACTATTACTGCTTATTATCTGATTGATGATGCTAGTGATTGGTGGGATGCTGCACGGCCAACTGCTCATGGGGCTACATGGGAAGAGTTTCGAGCCAAGTTAGAGGACATATTCTTTCCAGAGGCACTAAGAGACGCTAAGCTGCATGAGTTTCAGTATCCAGAGAATGAAGGGCTGAAAGTGCATCAATTAGCTGTGAAATTCAATAAGCTGCTGAAGTATGCAACTGCTGTAGTAAGAAATGAAAAGGATAAGATCAAGCACTTTCACAGATGGTTATATCCTGAGATAAGGCCTTTGATGGCAAGACACAATTGTACAACGCTCGAGCAATTTATTGACGAGTGCCTGACTATGGAAGCAACTATTGATGACTCTAATCAGGTTATGGATGCTCGGGCTGGAAAGAGACAGAAGAGTCAGTCTGCGCCAGGAGGAGCTGGACCTCAAAGTAATTTCAGTGGTTTTAGAAAACCTTTCTTTACTCCTAATAGTACCCCTAACATTGGACCGGCTAAGACGAGTCAAGGTGGTGGTTCCCAGAGGTCGGTGAACTATCAACAGTCATGGGGCCAGCCATGAATGACAAAGAATGTACCACATTGCTTTAACTGTGGAAATCTAAATCATACAAAGGCAAACTGTACTAGAGCACCTCAGGCTTGTTTCAAATGTGGAAAAGTTGGACATATTAAAGCTTACTACATACAAAGGGAAATTTCCACTCAAACTCAAGCTTCCTCTCCTGCTTATCGTCCAGTTCCGAATCAAAACCGTCTAGTACCGTCGCAGACCCAACAGAATCCTATGGGCGACAAGGGCAAGGCACTGATGGGTGAAACTTCAACACCTCGGATTTATGAGATGAGGAGAACTGAGGATGACAACACGCTTGTGACTACAGGTACACTTTTTATTCAGTCTGAACCCGTTCGTTTACTATTTGACTCTGGTGCTACGCATTCTTTTATTGCTGAGAATTGTGTAGATAGACTTGGGTTAGCATGTGATTTGGAATGTGAACCATTTGTTGTGGGATTGCCGAATGGTGATAAATTAGTAGGTACTCGGGGACTTAAGAATTTTCCGATCATCATATGTGGTCGGGAATGGATGGTTGATTTGATAGCTATCAATATGTTGCACTATGATATTATCCTAGGTATGGATTGGCTTTCTCGCCATGGTGTTGTTCTTGATTTCAGGAAGAAGACAGTTACTGTAAGAACAGATGAGGGTGTAGCGCATGTGTTTGAAGGACATGATCCGTGAGACTCTAGTAGAATTATCAGTGCAATGACAGCTGCTAGACTGCTAAGGCAAGGTTGTGCTGGGTATGTGTGTTATGCTTTAGAGGAAAGAAATGATGAAGTAAGGATAGACGACATTCCCGTCGTTTGCGAATATCCGGATGTGTTTTCGGAGAAACTGGTGGGTTTAGCACCAAGTCGAGATGTCAATTTTACCATTGAGTTAGAGCCGGGAACTGCCCCGATTTCTCGAGCTCCTTATTGCATGGCACCAGTAGAAATGATAGAATTGAGGAAACAGTTAGAAGAACTTGTTGAGTCAAGCTTTATTAGACCAAGTGTATCTCCTTGGGGTGCGCCAGTATTGTTTGTTAAGAAGAAAGATGGTTCTCTTCGATTATGTATTGATTATAGGGAATTGAATAAGGTGACAGTTAAGAACAAATATCCGCTTCCTCGTATTGATGACTTGCTGGATCAATTGCAAGGAGCTACAATATTCTCCAAGATTGACTTGAGATCAGGGTACCATCAGCTTAGAGTTCGAGAATATGATATCTACAAGACTGCTTTCAGAACAAGGTACGGTCACTATGAATTTGTGGTGATGCCTTTTGGGTTGACGAATGCTCCTGCAGTTTTTATGGACTTAATGAACAGATGTTTTAGAGAATACATGGATCGTTTTGTGGTGGTTTTTATTGATGATATTCTAGTATACTCTCGGAGTATGGAGGACCATGAAACTCATCTTAGAGCAGTACTTGATGTGTTGAGGCGACAGAAGTTGTTTGCCAAGTTGTCAAAATGTGATTTTTGGTTACCTAAGGTGGCATTTCTTGGCCATGTGATCTCTAGTGAAGGTGTAATGGTCGATCCACAGAAAACAGAAGCGGTAGCAAATTGGAAACCACTTCAGAATGTTAAGGAGGTTCGAAGCTTTCTTGGACTGGCAGGTTATTACAGGAGATTTGTGGAAGGCTTTTCTCATATTGCACGACCATTAACTAATCTGCTGCGTAAGACCACGAAGTTTGAATGGGACAGGAAGTGTCTGGAGAGTTTTGAAGAGCTCAAGAGACGTTTGACTAGTGCACCAGTGTTAGCCTTACCGCAGGGAACTGAAGGATTTGCCGTTTACAGTGATGCTTCTAAGCAAGGTTTGGGTTGTGTTCTAATGCAGAATGGAAAGGTTATAGCCTATGCATCTCGTCAACTTAAATCTCATGAAGTCAATTATCCTACCCATGATTTGGAACTTGCAGCCGTAGTCTTTGCTCTCAAGATTTGGCGACATTATTTGTATGGGGTAAGATGTCCAATTTTCACTGATCATAAGAGCCTGAAGTATATCTTCACTCAGAAGGAATTGAATTTGAGACAGAGACGGTGGCTAGAGTTGATTAAGGATTATGATATAGACATATGCTATCATCCAGGAAAAGCCAATGTAGTGGCATATGCCTTGAGTAGAAAGTTGTCTCCGGAACATAGGATTGCTTGTTTAACAGTTCAGCCAGAGTTACTATAAGAGTTTGTAAGAGGCGAAATTGAGATTTGGTGTGAGAAGGAACAAATGATGCTGAATGTGATGGAAATTCAATCAACGCTAGTAGAGTCGATCAGGGAGAAACAATCTCAGGACCCTGTGTTGGGTAAGCTGTGCAGTGAAGTTGCTCAAGGAAAGGCACCCGGATTTCTCATTCATGAGGATGGGATATTACTATTCCAGAATCGGTTATGTGTGCCAGCTGACAAGGAACTTAGAGAGTCGATCCTTAAGGAAAGTCATTCTTCAGTGTATTCAATACACCCAGGAGTCAATAAGATGTATAAGGACTTGAGATGGAATTATTGGTGGAGTAACATGAAACAAGAAGTTGCTGAATATGTGTCGAGATGTTTGACATGCCAACAGGTTAAGATTGAACACCAGAGACCAGCTGGAGAGTTACAACCGCTTCCTATTCCTGAATGGAAGTGGGAAGACATCTCGATGGATTTTGTTGTTGCTCTTCCTAGATCCCGAAAAGGAAATGAGGCAATATGGGTCATTGTGGATCGCTTGACGAAGTCTTCACACTTTATACCTATCAAGATTACTTGGAATCCAGAGAAGTTAGCTGAAATATTCTTGCGAGAGATAGTCAGATTGCATGGTGTTCCCAAGATTATTGTGTCAGACAGAGATGGACGATTCACATCTCGTTTTTGGAAATCCTTGCATGAGGCAATGGGAACGCAACTAAGATTTAGTACCTCTTTTCATCCTCAAACTGACGGTCAGTCTGAAAGGACAATTCAAACTTTGGAAGACATGCTTTGAGCTTGTGCTTTAGAATGGCCAGGGAATTGGGAAGACAGGTTGTATTTGATAGAATTTATGTACAATAATAGTTGGCATGCATCGATTAAGATGGCACCCTATGAAGCTTTGTATGGTCGTCGTTGTAGATCGCCTTTGTGTTGGGACGATTTGACTGATGCTGTATTAGTTGCTCCCGAACTTTTGCAGAAAACTAGGGATGATGTTGAGGTGATTCGTCAGAGGTTGTTGACAGCTCAGAGCAGACAGAAATTGTATGCAGATGTCCATAGGAGACCTTTGGAATTCAGTGTTGGAGATCATGTGTTTATTAAAGTTTCGCCGACTAAAGGAGTGTTTAGATTTGGGAAACGAGGTAAGTTGAATCCTAGATATGTTGGTCCCTTTGAAATTCTGAAGAGAGTTGGTGTCGTGGCTTACCAAGTTGCATTGCCGCCAAAGATGAGTGGAATGCATGACATATTTCATGTGTCTCAGCTGAGGAGATATGTGTATCATCCGACTCATGTTCTGAATTTTGAGGAGATGGAGTTTCAACCTGATGGCACGTTTGAGGAATCACCTATAAAGATTCTAGCGGTTGATCAGAAGAAATTGAGGAACAAGGTTATTCCTTTGGTGAAAGTGTTATGGGCTAGGCATGGAACCGAAGAAGAGACGTGGGAATTAGAGTCGGTTATGCGACGCAGTTATCCGAACCTGTTTGATCTTAGTTTCGAGGACGAAACTGTTGTAAGGGGGGGAGAATGAAATACCCCAAGGATGTTAGTAATGGCATAATGGTAAATTAATTAAGGATTTTACTTAAATGGGAGAAAGGGAAATTTGGGGATTTAATCCCTAAACTCATTCGGTTGTCTCTCTCTCTCCCGTGTGAGTTCTTCAGCCGAGTAGCCCAGCTCCCTTCTCCTTCGACGAACTCCTTCTCCTGTGCCCAGCCGAGTTGTTCTTCTCCGGCGAGCCGACTTGGACCGCGCTGCTACTCTTCCTCCTCCTCCTCCCCTGCTGCTGCTGTCGTTCTGCTGTCCGTGCTACTGTTGCTGCGCTGTTGTTGCGCTGCGGTGGTTGTGCTGGTTGTCGCCGTCGCCTCCGGTGCCAAGGTGTTCTCCCCGGTGGCTACGTAGTGGTCGACGACGAGGTAAGCCTTCGATCTGTTTCGGTAAGGGGCTTCGGATGGCTGATATATATGAGCATATATACGTATATGTTGCTGAATTTTGGTGGCCAGAATTGGCTGATTTCGGTATATATTGTGCAGCAACTTTGGATTAATTAAGAGATGGAAATTTGGGGTTGAATTTGGATGTGATTTGGCCTAATTAATTAGGGACGATGATAGGTGAAATTTGGGGTTTGTTGGTAGTGGATTTATACGAGTTAATTAACGCCAGGGTTTTGCTCGGATTGTTGTCTCAGGTTCGTTCGAGTGGTTTGGAGACCTCTGGGGTCATTGTGGTTCGACTTGAGGCAAGAGGATTCTTGCTAATTTCATATATTTTATAAATTAATTTATGCTTAGTTTATTTCATAATTAATTTACCGTTGCTTGAGCTATTTAAATTGGATTGTTTGACTATATAGTTGCTTGGTTGAAACGTGTGATTATGTGATATTAATTGTCGTATGTGATAATTGATTGATTGTCGGTGTGGTGATGGATTATTGTTGATTGAGAGTCCAAGGGCCAGGTGATGATAGCCTCACCAAACATCGTAGGGTATCGCCTACGTTGTTAAGGGCCAGTGTTAATTTAGAGTCAAAGGGTCAGGTGATGATAGCCTCACCAAACCGCGTAGGGTATACGCCTACGTCGTTAAGGGCCAAGGATTGGAATTGAATTGGAGGTTAGGTTGGAAGTGGGTTAAAGTTGTATGTGTGTTTGAAGTGTTGAGTCATATCAGTATATGATTATAATTGGATGATTGTGGAGATAACTACTATAGGTTTGAAATGTTTTGGCTAGACTAATCTTGCCAGTCTTTCGCGAGACTGACCAATTTCGGTTTACGTGCCGCGGTTGGCTGGGGTATCGGGTCCTCCAGTCAATCAGGCTTTGCAGGTTCAGCGACAGCAAGGGGGATCCTGATCACAGTTTTCTTGGCAGTCGAAGACTTTTTGGATTGGTGGTTTTTGAACCTTGGAAATGGTTGTGTTAGCTGTATAAGGTTTTGTATTGTAAATTGTTGTATTTAATTGAATGTTAAGTTTGATTGTGGTTTTAAACTCCGGGCAGGATCTTCCGTTGTGGTACTTTTGGTATATATATATATATATGGGTTATGTTTTGCGTTTTTCTTTTCTTTCACCCGCCTTATAGTCCTTTGGGACTATGGCACTGTAGCACTACTGGCCCGGGGGTGTTACAGACATGACTATAAACGGTGTTTTTACATTCTTTTCACTTTTGAAAATTCATAGTCCTTTGGAAACACTTTTCAATTAAAATGAGTAAATGGTTTTCAAATACCCAACCCGTTTTAAAACTTTAGGCTCTGATACCACAATTGTGACACCCCCAAAACTTAACCCTTTTGGAAAGGTATTACCGTCAGTGACCCCAGTGTTCCTTACCGAGATCACCCAAGGCTTTACCGTTTGAATACAAATCAAGAAATACAATGATACAAAATGATAACTTTATTCATATAAAACATGAGTCCCGGGATTACATCCCAATCCCGAATAGGACAAACACAGAGTTTTAAATAAAGTACAGCAGAAGTCTTGATAAACAAATAACAGAGTAAATAAGTTACAGTGGAAGTCTTGATAAACAAATAACATAGTAAATAAGTTACAGCGGAAGTCTTTAAACAAGGTACAGCGAAAGTCTTATAAAAGATATTACAAAAAGGGTTATGATCGTAATGATCACCTGCCCAAGGATCTCAACCTGATTAAAAGAAATTATTAAAACATCCAAAAACAACCGTCGTCTTCATAGTCAATCTAGTCTCCTCATATCTTCGCTCTATCTGATGTGCCGAATCGAACGGATGACACCAGCCCACATGCGGAGAACAATGTTCGTGGGTTAGTCTACTTGAATAGACTAGCAAGGGTAAAAAAAAGCAGAGTGGTTCGAGTGATCGTAACCGTTTACTATCATTGTCCCTCGAATAATAACCGAAGGGACGATACATAACCCGACACTTTCACGGAATAACAACAAGATGTATGCACAAGAGATGATTCTGGAAGACTGAATCTTCACAGAACTCGACTCGAAAAGAGACTCCAAGAGGTTGAGTCTTTAAGGAAATATGACAAGTCTGGAACGTTTAACAGAATTACACAACAGTGATTGAAAAACTGACTTAGATGTTTCAGTTCACGACCAACCTCATTGCTTACAGCGAATCCAGATTGGAAAGAGAACGTACTCTGATCAAAAGTCGAGACGAGCTTTCCTAGCTGCACTATTTACTTAGTTGCACTACTCGCCAAAGGTATATTAATTATGTGCACTCGGGCACTTTATCTTATTTAATTCCAAAAACCCACATGACATTATAAGCTTTTAAACATCCCTCGGGAACTAAATCCCTAAGGCAGAGTTGACTCGGGAACTAAATTCCAAGAGTCGAATCGAGAACTAAATCTCGCGGGAACTATATCCCTCAGGCGGAATCAGGAACTAAATCCTTACAACGACACTAAAGAAGAATGGTAGGAACTAAATCCTAACCACCACGTTATCAAGAAACGACTAGCACTCGTACTGAGATACACAGTAGTGTTCCTACGAATACTCGTTCTAACTAAACAGTTACAAATGCAGCACTAATTCATCTCAATGCCCTCATGGCCAGTTACAGATAAAATAGCGTTGTTCTAACAATATACAACCTATAATAATATCTATATTAATTCACATATATATATAATAGCGTTGTTCTAACAGATATACAACTTATTATAATATCATATTTTAGTTTTCCAAAACAGTTAACAAAACCGTTTCCAGATGAACACAATAATCATTCCAAATTAATTACTCAGATAAACAACTGATAATTAATGTAAATATGGAACGATGAGCAAGAGCGAACCGCCACTTGCCTTAATCCGCAGAGTTTGAACGAAGCCTAACGACGACGGGATTCCGGGCTCAACACAGGAATAGATCTGGCACACAGATTCCTTCGAATCGACCCATAAAGAAACCCTAAGTTAGATTCGACATAAACTAGTACGAATCTAAGGAAAGACGAAAGAAACCGAAGGAAACGACGCCTCGACGACGACCACCAAAGCCAAAAGCCAAAGAGGAATTCTGGGTTCTGGCGGCGGTCGCTGTTCTTGGCGGCGATCGCCGCAGTTCATCACGGCGGGCGCCGTGAAGAACTCTGACGACAGAAACGGCGAAAAAACTCACCCAATACACGAGCGACTCGGCCTCCTTCGACTTGCTTTGGTTTCTGACCACCAAGGGCTACCAAAAGCTTCACAAAAGGCACACTGGAACACCACCAAATGACACCGGCGAAAGCTTCAGAAATCCGGCGAGGGGCATAAAACTCCGGCGAGAGATTTTGGAGGACTGAGCTTCTGATTTGTGCTCCAATCCGATGCCCAAACCTCTCCTTTTATAGCCAGATCACAAGGGAGCACAATGGTGTCCTACGAAGAGCTACTCCGGTGCTGCCAGAGCCACGCCGGCGACCTTCGGGCAAGGACGGCGACCTTCGGACAACAACGACGGCGGGCGTCGTCATAGGCCTGGCGTCCCCAGCTAGGAGAAGACCCAGCCTGCTCCTCGAGCCTTGCGACGGCGGGCGCCGCCACTGTACGGCGGGCGCCGCCCTTGGCTTTGCCGCCTCCTCAGGTCTTAGACGAAAACGATATTAACCCGGGATAAAATTATCGTACGCGAACGAGTATTAAAATCCAAAGCACGTCGTCTGTATATTATTTCACTGAGAAAAATATTACAGATACAGAGGACATTACAAAATGTCCTAAACTCTCTGAATTAAATCTGACGTACAAAACGGGTACTCGGGAAAATTCTCAAAATTCCCAAAATAACCTTACAGAAATACGGGGTATCACAGGTGTACCTCAATCTGGGGACTGTGGACTAATAGGAATACACGACTTTTTGATGCTCATGTTAGAGATGTTCTGCTCTGTCATTTTGTAGAATTACATACTTCTTCTGTTCTACATATCACCTCTAATATGACTGTTTTTTCGGACTGCTCTTCTGCTCAGAGGTCAGTTGTGCATAGAGCTCTGTCTCTTGGTTCCTTAGTTCTCTGTTGTGATGCCTCTTTAGCTTCTGATGGTTCTGCAGCCATTGGCTTTATTTTGTCTAACACGTATGGATCAATGAATGTTCTTGGGAGTAAGCATTTAAAACCAAGTACATCAATTGATGCATTGGAGGCTGAGGCCATTCACTGGGGTCTTATTTGCTGTCTCCAGTTCGGTGTATCCTCTCTTCTGGTGAGCTCTGACTATTTGGGAGTTGTCAAGGCTTGCACCTCACAGATCTTCCCCAGGAACAAGGTTGGTCTCTTTGTCAAGCTTATCTTGCAACTAGTAGCTTCATTCAATTCCTGCCTCTTCAGTTTTTTGCCCAGGAACCAGAACATTCAAGCCCATACTGCTGCGCAATTTGGTCTCTCCCTTCCCCTTTCTTCTTTTGCTTTGTTTCATCATGTATCTCAATTGCCAATTCAATTGACAAATGTAATGAATCCCCATAATTAATATATACTAGTCTCGCTTTCCTAAAAAAAAAAAAAAAAGTAGTTAGTTAGCTTTTGGCTTAACGTGCATAGCTAGCTTTTTATTAATTTTTTATTGTCTAACGTGCATAGCTAGCTAGTTACATAGAGCAGCAACCTTTGGGTGAGTTCAAGGGTTACGTTGTTTTGTTGTGGCCGGGACAATACACACGATTAAATAAAATCTTTTGTTTGATAAGAACAGCCACCCACCACCCAATGGATTAATCATATCCCAGCTCCAACGTCCTCATATATGGCCGGGGAAACTTAAATCATACCCTCAACTTGCGCCCTCTATGAATATTCCTTTTTTTATGATTAATCGATTACTTCAATTTTATTTAGAAGTATTTATTATACAAATAAAATAATTAAACTACAATTAAAATAAGAATTAAGATAAATCACATAAGAGGGGCTCTTATGAGTAATCCTCTTAAGATAAACACAAAGTACAATTATCTACCATAGGATAGATAATATGGACGGTCTAGATAAAACAATATATGGAGGGAAAAAATAAGCTAGCGCGCTATATAATAAAAAACGATGGCAATTTTGAAATTTAAAAAAAAATTAAAACATAAAGACGTTTATACTCCCTACAATTAAAACACCCAAAAACAATCAAACCCTAGAGCGACTCTCATTCATCGTTCTTCTCTCTTGTGGAGCCATCCATGGCGAACCCACCCCGCTGCCGAGAAGCTCCTGCTACCCTTTGTTTCTCTTTCTCGTTGTACATCACTTTTTTCTTCTTCTCCATATCACACCTTAGAAAATCATCACTTCGTCGAAGGTTCGACGACACTCCTAGGCCTCACCAATTTCAACGACTTTGCTTGCGGTGGACAGCAGCGACGACAATAATGTTCAGCGACCTCTGCCGCAGCCGGAATGTGTCGTCGTCGTGCTACCTCCGGCGCCAGATCCGACGGTTTGAGAGAATAAGACGAAGAACACCACGACTACTTCTGGTTAGACCCCTAATTCCTCTCCATTTCGTCTCTGCATATTCATTTTTGTGCTCCTTCTCCATCGATTTTGAGTTCATTTGTGCTAATTTTCTGTTTTTACAAGTTGTTTTCTAGCTTAATCTCGTCCTCTTGATTGTCACCGCTATTGTGCGTTGTGTTTTGGCTGATGACAGATCATTTCAATCTGTGAACTTTGAACTTAGGTTTGTTCGGGATGGTTTTATGATTCGATTTTGGATCTCTTGAATTTTCTGGTGCTTGTTTGCTTGTTAATTATGGATGTACATGCCAAAATTGTTTGTAGTTGCGAAATAGCTATTAATCGGTTGTTGGATGATGCTTTAAAAAGATCATTAAAGTTGATGTTTGATTTAATAGCCTTTAGTATGAATTATGATGTTGTTGTTTGGTTTAATAGTCTTGTAGTAGCGAAATAGCTATTAACATGTTCATCTTTTTTGGTCTTTATTTTAATAGCCTTTAGTATGAATTGTGATGTTGATGTTTGATTTTGTTGCGGGACTATATTGAGGTGTTGGAGTTGGACGTGTTGTCCCTCATTTTTATCTTACTTGTTGACGACTTGTATATCCATAACCGATATCAATTTTGTTGATCTTTAGAATTGATTTGGTGATTTAAAAGGTTAGAAAATCATCTTTTATGATACCTTTGCGGAATTAGTGTTCTTATGCGATGTGTTTCTTATTGTTTGCTAGGTTCTGAGCATTTTCTATGCACCATTTTTTTACTATTCTTTATGTGTAGATTTTGAAGGGCAAAAAGGCCAAAATTATGTATTATTTGTCTTAGCCTATTGATAGGCGATTGTCGTGTATCTCCTAGCAAAATAATCTTAAGAACCTAACTAATATAGTTGGGTAAGTAAGAGTCGATCCCATAAGAAACTAAGTGAATTATCCTACTAATCTAATTGTATACCAATCAGAACAAGAACAAATGGGGGGAAAAGATTTGAGTGCTAAAGATTCAATTAAAGGAAAACAAGTATGCAAAAAAACAGTTGTTATCAAGGGATGAGAAATAGCTCAGCCAAACGATATCCACACTTCAATTTGATTGATTGATCATTGATAATCTCAAGTTCTTTAAGTCAATGAATGTTCCAATTCCCTCTATTATCTATTGCAGGACAAACAGACCCTGAAGTACTAACTATTAAACAACCTAGAAAACCTTTAGATTCAACTCAATAGCAGCGTTAAGTTCTAGGAATTCCAATAGATACATCTAACATAAAACAAACAGTTTTAATCAAGATGCAAAGCAATTCTCTCCTACAACAATCTATCTCAAACAGATCTAGAATATTGTAGTCGCTACTCTGAATTAGTTATCTCAAACAGAAACAATCCAATTCTAGCAAAAGAGTAATACCAATGGCCAATTAGCAAAACTCAATGATATTAGGTTCAAGAGAATCACTAACATTCAAAGAAGTAGAACAAGAGTAGATATCTTACAACCAAGCAAACGAAGGCTTCAAATCGTCTAGCAAAGCAATGGAAATTAGTTCTTCATAGGAGAAAACTAACTACGATGATGAGAGGTAATTGCTGGGAAAAGATGATGTCTTTAACCTAATTCTAAAATAACGTTTTTATACCTAAGATAAAAAGTTTCCAAAAATAAATTCCAAAATACACGGAACAACCAACGCGGGTTCGGCACGGTTAGCAGCACAGTTAAGCTAACCGTGCCAAACTTCAAAAACTCATTTCTTTGCTCTCGAATATCCTGCACGGTTTGCTAACCTTGCAGCTAACCGTGCAGGTCCTTTTTGCACTTCTCTTCCACTTCTGACATCGCTACATTCATCTCTTAAGCTCCCTTTTGCTCCGGTACATCCTCCTATGGACTCCACATCATGTAGCGCATCCGTAGAACCCGGTAAATCACCTGAAATACCGCAGAAACTTGTGTAGACATCGAAATCTAAGAAAACTACAAAACAAACTAAATACGAGAAATATGCAAATGCAAACGACCTAAACTATGCCTAAATGCATGCGCTAAACATGTATGAAATGGATGCTATCAAATTCCCCCAAGCTTAATCCTTGCTTGTCCCAAGCAAGTACATAACTAATGAGTCCATAAAATATGTAACGATTGTTTCAATCCAAGAACAAATGAGCAATGACCATGAAAACCCAAACAAATGACAAGTCCTGTCATAGTATGCTTCTCAATCAAAGACAAGAATGTAATTAGTTCCTCCACTCTAGACCTCACCAAGATAATAAAGTCGCTCCGCTCATGTGTTTCGGGTATGTGTTTCTCTCAATTATCATCCTTGAATGTTAAC
The DNA here is from genome assembly GCA_027886185.1 of Rheum nobile. Classification (NCBI taxonomy): domain Eukaryota; kingdom Viridiplantae; phylum Streptophyta; class Magnoliopsida; order Caryophyllales; family Polygonaceae; genus Rheum; species Rheum nobile. The sequence goes on from WOAB01000127.1 coordinate 2,502,243, forward strand.
TACCATAAGCTTGCATCAATATCTAGATCTCCACTGCTAGGGACTATACACTTAACACAATCAAGAGACATGAATATAAGGTTATAATGGGGCCAAGGTAAAATCATAGGGCATGGAAATATTTAGGCCATGTGGTGCTAATCCAGGGAAAGGAATTTCACAAAGAATAATACCAAACATAAATACTCACAAATTCAGCTCACACCTCAGTTCACATTACAACTTCTCATTCTTAACATGAACAAATCTTTCCTTCTTCTTCTCTTATTCTCTTTTCTTCTTCTTTTTTTTTTTTTTTTTTAGAAGGAGGAAGCAACATAATAATCAGAATGATGCAATATCTACAATCCACATATAAACCATCAACCAACAACATATGCATTTTATGCAATTCCCCCAAGCTTAGCTCATTCCCACACTAGGAAGACCTAATTCGATTCCCTAGAAGGATAAGATAAATATAGGCTCGGATTGCTTTTGTGGAGCTTCCAAAGAAAAGGCTTTAAGGCTCAGATTGGCTTCAAGCAAAGGAAAAATATGTAAAAGGTGGTCAAGGGAAATATGGGCTCACAAAGAAAGACAATGTCTCAATCAAAATGTCATGCATAAAAGTCTTAAAATGCAGCCTCGAAGAGATATTCATGCAAGTTCTAGAGATAACAAACAAGGAGATTCACACAAAAATCAGAGGACTTATGCAATTGTAGTCTAAGAAAGGCTAACAAGCTCACTAGGACGTTTTTGTCTAGAGTATTGGTTCTAACACATCTTAATCCAAGTCCACATCTCAAGTCCATTGTCATAAGTTTGAATAATCATATCATACTCATAATGTAATTGCAATCTCAACAGCCAAAACGTATTAAGAGGATTCATGAATCATATACCATTATAAGAACCCACAAAAGATTAAACATGGCATCATATCAAGCATCCATAATGTGACAATGCAATGCAAAATGAACTTAAGAGAAACTAGTAATAACCTAGAGATGCAAACAAATGCAAAAACAAAGAAAAATCAAATAAAAATGCAACTAAATCTAGGACGAACTAATATGGACATACAAGTCTACATGTGAATTCCTCCCCCAAGCTAAACCGTACATTGTCCCAATGTAAAAGAATAAAGATAGAGGAAGAAACTCACCAAACAAGTCTACTGCGGTGGCGGTGGAGGATAGCCCAGAACTCGCGTGTACAGCTCCTCCAAAAGAGCTCCATCCCGCTCTTGCCGAGCTCGCACCTCTACGATCTGATGAAGCATATCTGCAGGGTCGTCATCCCTCAGCATTCGACACAGCCACCGGAGGAGATGTGGGGGCGGAGAAAGAGAGAGACGAAGTGGAGAGAGGAAGATGGGGCACGGATGTGTTCGTGAGGTAGGGCAGACAGAGGGGAGAAAAGAAAACGAAGGGAAAAGAAGAAAAGCAAAGGGAAAGCTGCAAAGTTTTTTTTTTGGATAGTGGCACGGTTAGCTCACCGTGCCACTAACCGGGCAATAAATTCGAGAGCACAATCGCAAATTATGCACGGTTAGCAAACCGTGCCTGTAACCGTGCGATACCTTAGATTGGCCTCGTAAACTTGGGCACGGTTTTCAGACCGTGGGAGTGATAACAGTAATTTGTCGTGTTAATTACTGATATGCAAGTAGTCCAAACAAACCTTAAACCGTAGTCCTAAGTAAGTAAGGGTCGAGTCCACAGGGAGACAAATTCTATCTTTATATGTAATTTATGTGTCAATCCAAAGTAACCAAAGGGGGGTTTTGTATGTTTCAGTAAATCTAAGCATGCAAAAGCAAACAAACTAAAAGTTGATGAATTCAGTAATGGGGAAAATAGCTCAGTCAAACAAACATCCACTATTCGTATGACAAGTTGATCCTAAATAATCATTCAATATCTCATGCAATGGAAATTCCAATTCCTTTTCAGATATAACTAATAGCACAACCAGATACTATTAGCACTAACTAATTAAACAACCATAAAACTATCAAGATTCAGTTTAATAGCAGCGTTAAGAATAGGAATATAGTTGGATACAATTCTAGCATAAAACAACCAGCTTTTATCCTAGAATGTAAATCAGTTCTCTTATGCATAAGACTAGCACAACCAGATACTAGTACGATGCAGTTGCTACTATGAAATAGATATGCTCAACCAGTAACAATCTAAATCTAGTAATAGATCAATAACGACAAACCCTAGTTGCACAGGCTAGAGATTGTCAATATCAATCATAAGCAATTCAAGCAAGAGAATAGATAAAATCCATGCAATAGATAAGGAACGAAAATCTCACAACTGAATCAAAACGAAAGCTTCAGTGTCTGACTAAGCAAGAGTGGCTTAGTTCTTCATAACAAAGTACGTAGAAAGGGAAAAGATGAAATTAGGGTTCGAGAGATATGGAAACAAGCCTTTTCTCTACCCTTAAATACTAAAAGGAAATAAATCTCCAAAATTAAACATTAAACGAAATACTAAAACATAATTAAAATAGTCCAAAATAAAACAGATATGGAAACGGGCTCGGTGGGCTTCTGACACGGGCGGCGGGCGCCGTAAGGAGGGCGACGATCGCCGTAAATGCGGAGGTCGCCGTCTTTAAACGGCGGTTGCCGGTCTTTTGCCGTAGCCAAGGTGGCTGGTGAAGCTTTGGCGGCGATCGCCGTAATGTGAACAGCGGTCGCCGTGAAGCCATTCCTTCAGCGTCTTCGTCTCTTCAGCTCTGAATGCTCCCAAAGCCTCCAAATGTGTGTCTTCAGCACCACCTCGCCAATACTCCATAACTCCTCCAAAGTATCCTAAAACACCACTAAATCAATGCTTAAACCCCGTCTATACACACAACATAATCGTGTGTATCAAACTCCCCCACACTTGAATCTCTACTCGTCTCGAGTGGATAGAAAACTATCACCCATCATCAATAGAATCGCTAGATCATCAACATGCAAAGAAGCTCACAACTAAGAGTAAAAGCACCTACATGAAAGCACAACATCTAATAACTCACAACACCACACACATCCAAGCTAAAAAGGAAAGCATAGTACTTCCCCCAAGCTTATCCCAAACACCATAGAGTGAATAAAAATCTAATCCTATCTCCCATCTATCTTCTTATACCTCCAGAGTGACCTACCCGAATCCTCCTTATATCACCTCTTCTAATGTCGCCACGCCAGAAAAAATGATGATTCCTTGATAAGCGCTACTTTGTAGAGCTTAAGTAAGAGTCATTAGAGGGTTTATTGGTGCCATTCGAGTAGATTTAGGCACATTCATGTGCATGGCGTTTGGGGGCGAAGTTTGGTGTTATTAGGAGTGTTTGAGCTATATTGGAGATCACTGGAGACAATGAGGAGGAAGCCACCAATAGAAGACGCCAATGGAGTGAAGAGATGTGCTAAGAAGTGGTGCGAGGCAAGCTAGGAGAAGAAGAAGACGAGTCTGAAGACCACCGCCCCCGGCGGTGTGAAGATGGCCGCCCCCAGCGGCAAGAAGAGCTGACGCCTGGCCACGGCAGCTTACCGCCCCCCGCGGCAGGAAGGCCACCGCACCCCGCGGTGGTAAGGCGCTGACGAGATTTATTTCTGAGTTTTATTTCTGTTTTTCTTTTATCCGAGACTTTATATTTCAGAATGTTATTATTTCCTTATTTTATTCCATATTGGTTTCCTAGTATTTAAGACTATTTTAGAACACTTTGTGGTTAACCCTAGTTGCCACCGTTTTACGTATTTTTCTCTCAAAAACCCTAATGGAGAACTAAACCTCCATTGTTGCACTTGACAGTTTGAAGCCAGCAATTGATTGGTTGTGAGTTTTCTACTCTTGTTCGTTTTCCTATCTAGTTGGATTAATTCTCTTGTGCTTGATTGATTATTGATTTATGTTGATTTATCTAGATTGATCACCTAGGTTTATTGATATCTTCGTAATTGCTAGGACTTGTGATTCCGGGTTCGGGTTGCATATCTAGTAGCGAGCACGATTGTTACGTATAGGGGATTCGAGCGCTTCATCGTGAGAGAGAGTTAATTGCATGCTTATAGTAACGGGTTGTTTCTACTGCATGTATCTTGTTGAATCCTTGGTTGAATGATATTGCTTCATTGAGTCTTGAAGGTTTTCGGATTTGATTTAGTAATAAGTACTATTAGGGCTGGTAGAACTAATAGTTATCTAAGATCGGGATAAGAACAACTATAGGAATATTAAGAACTTGAGATTGATAGAATTCCGTGATCGACCTATTTATTGTTGTGTGGATCTCTGTTGAGTGTGACGCTTTTCCCCATTATATTTATAACCGTTTCCTGCGAACTTATTTACTTGCTTTGTTTACTTTGGTTACGATAAACACAAACAAACCCCCCTAGTTCCTAGTTGGTGATAACGAATTGCACAAATTGATAACCTGACTCTCTGTGGGATCGACCGTGTCTTGCTTACTATACTACTTAGTAGGTATTTTGGGATTTATTTGATAGGCATCACGACTTTAGCTCTGTCAAATTTGGCGCCGTTGCCGGGGAGTCAAATTTTCTGTTTTTGTGATTTGTTTGTTACTAACCCTTGGTGTGGACCTATCTTATGGTCCACACTCGTGCTACTAATTCACCTCTTCTGGATTTTGATCCAGAGATTGAGAGAACTTTGTCCCAAGATCGCAGAGTGAACCGTACTTTGGTTTTTGACAACCCTGCATTTGAGATGGGTGACGCGGATAGAACGTTGAGACAGTTGACTGCGCCCGACCTGCAACAACAACCTTTGGTTGTGACTATTCCTGCTATAGGAGCGGGCGTAAACTTTGAGTTGAAGCCGGGGATGATTCATTTGCTCCCATCTTTCCATGGACTGGCTGGAGAGGACCCAATCAAACACATGGGTAAATTCCACACAGTCTGCATGAGCATGAAACCGGCGAACGTTACTGAGGAGCAAATAAAGATGAGAGCTTTTGGGTTCACCCTCAAGGACGCAGCTAATGATTGGTACTACCATCTGCCTACTGGAAGCATCGATACGTGGAACAAGCTGCATAAGGCATTTCTTGAAAAGTATTTCCCTGCAAAGAAGGCAAACAGTTTGAAAAAGGCTATTAGCAACATTGAGCAGGAGGATGACGAGAGCGTGTATGAGTACTATGAGCGGTTCAAGAGACTTTGCTCAAGTTGTCCGTTCCACGGGTACTCCAATCAAGATCTGGTGCTCCACCTTTACAATGGTCTGCTGGACAATGAAAGGAGGATTGTCGACGCTGCATGTGGCGGCAATATTCTCAACACAACACCGGCAGCAGCTAGGGAGAAGATTCAGGAGATGGCAGAGGGCACAAGAAATTTTGGCAGAGCTTCTACCAAGAGAGGAGTCAATGCTGCTGACTCTAGTCGCTATGCATATGCCAGTGATATTGTTGAGTTGAAGGACATGGTGAGGAGACTTACGCTGTAAGGAACTCCTCAGCAACTCAAAGCGTGTGGGGTCTGTGCCGATCAATTCCACCCCACTGACGCCTGTCCTCAACTACAAGATGATACGCCTACTGAAGTAAACGATGTAGGAGGTTATGGAGATCCAAGACCTCGGCATGATCCCTACTCCAACACTTATAATCCGGGATGGAGAGACCACCCAAATTTTAGATGGAGGGATCAACAACAACAGCCTCAGTTTCAACAACAACAGCAGCCAAGACCTCAATTTCTACAAAGGTCGCAAGATCCACAACCTGATGCGTCTCCTTCAACTGCAGATATGCTCCAAGCCTTGACGAAACATTTCACTACTCATGTTCAAGCCACAACGTCAAGCATAAAGAATTTGGAAACGCAGGTGAGCCAAATGGCTGAAGCCATCACGAGGATCGATGCAAAGATGTCGGGAAATCTACCATCTCAAACGGTAGTTAACCCACGGGCAAATGTTAGTGCTGTGACCCTTAGAAGTGGAGAGCAATTGCCGGTCGCTCCTAGCGCTGATGGAGACGACTCAGAAACAAGAGAGCCTCTGGGGGAAAACCGCACCCCGCGGCACCATCTTGCCGCCCCCAGCGGTAAGAAGGAAAATGAAGATGCTCTGATGACCACCGCCCCCCGCGGCAATGAGGCTACTGCCCCCAGCGGTGACCTTGATTCTCAGAAATCTTCGGGTAGTTTACCGCCCCCCGCGGTGAACATTGGCCGCCCCCCGCGGCAACCTGCTGGAGCTAATGACGAGCCTTATGTGGACACCTACGTTCGTCCTTACTTTCCTCCTCTCGGTTCCGAGAAGCCACCCACCCCTTTTCTAGAGGCGCTCAAGGAGAGAAGGGTAGTTGACGACAAGGACCTCTTCGAAACTTTTAGCAAGTGTGAGGTCAACATTCCTTTGCTCAAGCTTGTTAAGAGTATTCCCAAGTATGCTAAGTTCTTGAAGGAGCTGTGCACGATAAAGAGGAACCAAAAGCAGAAGAAAAAGAAGCAGGTCCAGGTGAGCGAGCAAGTATCTGTTGTATTTTAAAAGTATTTGCCCAAGAAGTGCAGTGATCCAGGTATGTTCTCTATCCCTTGCATCATTGGTGAGACAAAGATTGATAAGGCTATGTTAGATCTTGGTGCTGCTATTAATGTCTTACCATTGTCGTTCTATGAGTCCATTGGTCTGCCACCACTACAGGACACTATACTAGTTATTCAATTAGCTGATGGAACCAATGTCTACCCGAAAGGGGTTGTTGAAGATGTCCTTGTTATGGTAGATACGCTGATTTTTCCCACTGATTTTTATGTTCTTGATATGGATGGTGGTACAGGTGCACATATGTTGTTAGGTAGACCTTTCATGAAAACTGCAAATACCACAATTGATGTTAAAAGTGGGAAATTAACTATGGAATTTGATGGGGATGGAGTTGAATATAACATATATGATATGAAACCCGTCATTAACACCTCTTTGAACTTTGTTGATGTAATGAGTCCTAACCCTTTGGATGAATTGCAACCTATACTAGAGGATCCCATAGTTGACTTGCCTATCGATATTACTGTATCTTCTAATCTGCAGGAAGTCACGGCTTTATTGGATGAGAATGGTGACCATCCTACTTCTCTTTTGGGCATTGGCCCCACTATGCTAACTCCGAGCGAGAAGCTCGTTCCCTCCATGGTGCAGGCCCCTGAAGTTGAAGTTAAACGCCCTCCTGATCGCTCTAAGTATGGGGGGAAGGCGACTACGAAAGCCAAGGCGGAGAAGCCGTTGAAAAAGAGGAATGGTCTAAGGTTCAAACCTTTCCATGATTGGTTCAGGAAGGAGGTGCTGAATGAGAGGGTACCTAAGGAACCCGATGCTGTGGATTAAGGTTGGAGTAGGATGTCAAGCCATGACAATAACTAAGGCGCTGTCCGGGAGGCAACCCGAGGTATGTTTTTCTTTCTTTGCTTTTCTTTCTTTGTTTTTGCATTTTCTTTAGTGTGTTTTTGCTTTGTTTTTGTTCTTGTTTTTGTTTCCGACTAACCTGCAGGGAAGAGACCTATGCCTATTGAAGAAGGTGTTTCCACACCAATGTAAGTCTCTTCCTTCCCTACACTAAGTCACCCCCCGAAAAAACCTTAAACGGGGGGCAAAAAAAAAATCGAAAAAAGAAAAGAAAAAGAGTTCTACCGTCGGCCAACTGTCCAGAGTTTCCCATGGAGAGACGGTGCGCATCATGTTGTCAAAGGAGGAGACATTAGCCCTACACATTATTTGGCAACGATGATGGCCGTACAATTGACAGCTGAGGAGGAGGAACACTAGAGCCCCCACCATGATTACATCTGGGCTCTACCATGTGTTCATTGAAGGCCGTGCAACCCCGCCATACTTGCTATACCACTACTCACCAAAGTGGATCCCTATGGTTGCACGGTAGGAGAAAACTATGGAGTTGATGAATACACCCGCCCAACACTGGATACATGTGCGTATATTGAAGACCACCAGCAACAACGGAAGTGTCCAAGCAGCTTGGCGACGTTTGTGAGTTATTTTTTGCTTTTCCCTACGTTTCTATTCTTTTGTCTTTCATTACATTGAGGACAATGCAATGTTTAAGCATGGGGGAGAGTTCTATACTTGCTACGTCGCTGAGGAGAAAAATAAAAAATTGAAAAAGCCAAAAATTTGAAAAAAGGCTAAAATAGAAATCCTGGGATAGGTCGAAAACCCGAAAGGGCGGCCTAGGCAATAAGCATGTGGCTTGGACCAGCATTAGGCTGGGGTAATAATTGGTCAAGAGTGACGTGAGCTTATGTGAGCACATCTATGAAAAAAATATGAGTGGCTTGGTGAAAACCCGAAAGGGCGCCTTGGCAAAATGAGCGAAAAAGAAGAAGAGTGATTTTAGGATTTCTCATTATTCTTGGCGAGGCGTCATAAGAAGAGAAGTCAAAGAAGGATTGTCGGGTAGGTCACTCTGGGAGACATAACGAGTCATAGATGGAGGCTAGGATTAGAGGTTACTCACACTATTGGATGTCCGGGTTAAGCTTGGGGGAAGTACTCTGCTTGCCCCTTAAGCTTGTTGAGTTGTGGATAAGATTGGCGCCAGGAGTTTTGGCATGGGTTAGGTGACTCTTAGTTGGAGGATATGCTTCCTGAGACCTTGTGTGCTACATTGGAGGAGTGAACTTTCTTTTAGTTTACTCGAGGACGAGCAAAGGTCTAAGCATGGGGGAATTTGATAAGCGCTACTTTGTAGAGCTTAAGTAAGAGTCATTAGAGGGTTTATTGGTGCCATTCGGGTAGATTTAGGCACATTCATGTGCATGGCATTTGGGGGCGAAGTTTGGTGTTATTAGGAGTGTTTGAGCTATATTGGAGATCACTGGAGACACTGAGGAGGAAGCCACCAATAGAAGACGCCAATGGAGTGAAGAGATGTGCTAAGAAGTGGTGCGAGGCAACCTAGGAGAAGAAGAAGAAGACGAGTCTGAAGACCACCGCCCCCGGCGGTGTGAATATGGCCGCCCCCAGCGGCAAGAAGAGATGACACCTGGCCACGGCAGCTTACCGCCCCCCGCGGCAGGAAGGCCACCGCACCCCACGGTGGTAAGGCACTGACGAGATTTATTTCCGAGTTTTATTTCTGTTTTTCTTTTATCCGAGACTTTATATTTCGGAATGTTATTATTTCCTTATTTTATTCCATATTGGTTTCCTAGTATTTAAGACTATTTTAGAACACTTTGTGGTTAACCCTAGTTGCCACCGTTTTACGTATTTTTCTCTCAAAAACCCTAATGGAGAACTAAACCTCCATTGTTGCACTTGACAGTTTGAAGTCAGCAATTGATTGGTTGTGAGTTTTCTACTCTTGTTCATTTTCCTATCTAGTTGGATTAATTCTCTTGTGCTTGATTGATTATTGGTTTATGTTGATTTATCTAGATTGATCACCTAGGTTTATTGATATCTTCCTAATTGCTAGGACTTGTGATTCCGGGTTCGGGTTGCATATCTAGTAGCGAGCACGATTGTTGCGTATAGGGGATCCGAGCGCTTCATCGTGAGAGAGAGTTAATTGCATGCTTATAGTAACGGGTTGTTTCTACTGCATGTATCTTGTTGAATCCTTGGTTGAATGCTATTGCTTCATTGAGTCTTGAAGGTTTTCGGATTTGATTTAGTAATAAGTACTATTAGGGCTGGTAGAACTAATAGTTATCTAAGATCGGGATAAGAACAACTATAGGAATATTAAGAACTTGAGATTGATAGAATTTCGTGATCGACCTATTTATTGTTGTGTGGATCTCTGTTGAGTGTGGCGCTTTTCCCCATTATATTTACAACCGTTTCCTGCGAACTTATTTACTTGCTTTGTTTACTTTGGTTACGATAAACACAAACAAACCCCCCTAGTTCCTAGTTGGTGATAACGAATTGCACAAATTGATAACCTGACTCTCTGTGGGATCGACCCTATCTTGCTTACTATACTACTTAGTAGGTATTTTGGGATTTATTTGATAGGCATCACGACTTTAGCTCTGTCATTCCTATAAATCACTCTTCTTCTTTTCACTCATTTTGCCAAGGCGCCCTTTCGGGTTTTCACCAAGCCACTCATTTCATTTTTCAATAGATGGGCTCACAATATACTCACATCACTCTTGACCAATTATTACCCCAGCCTAATGCTGGTCCAAGCCACCTGCTTATTACCTAGGCCGCCTTTTCAGGTTTTCGACCTATCCCAGGATTTCAATTTTAGCCTTTTTTCAAATTTTTGGCTCTTTTTCATTTTTTTTCTTTTCCTCAACGACGCGGCAAGTACAGAATCCCCCCACATGCTTAAACATTGCATTATCCTCAATGTAATGAAAGACAAAAAGAATAAAGCACAGGGAAGATAAAGAATGGACTCACAAACGTCGCCAAGCTGCTTGGACACTGAAGGTGTCGCTGGCGGTCTTCACAATATATGCCCAAGTCTCTGGTGTTGGGCGGGTGTCTTCATCGCAACTCTACCGTGCAACCATAGGGAACCACTGTAAGGTGTGGTGGTCATTAAGGAAATCAGGGTTGCACGGCCTTCAACTCCATCAGCTCCTACCATGCGACCAAAAGGAACCACTCTAGTGAATAGTGGGATAACAAGTATGGCGGGGTTGCATGGCCTTCAACGAACACCAAAAATGGGGCCCAGATGTAATCGTGGTGTGGGCCCTAGTGTTCCTCCTCCTCAGCTGCCAATTGTAGAGCCATCATCGTTGTCAATTAAAGGTGTATGTCTAATGTCTCCTCCATGACAACATGATGCGCACCATCTCCGTGGGGAACGCTGGACAGCTGGCCTTGGCCGAAACTTTTTTTTTCTTTTTTTTTTTGCTCCCCGTTTAAGGTTTTTTTTTTCGGGGTCTCTTTTTCGTCTTTTGCTCTCCGTTAAAGGTTTTTTCGGGGCCCATTTTTTCAATTTTTTTTTTTAAGGATAGCAGTCGAACTTGAGAATGGCGGCGATCGCCGTAATTAAACGGCGGTCACCGTCATTTGCCGTAAGCAGAATGTCGAAGGGGGTAGATTGCGGCGGGCGCCGTAAGGGGGGCGGCGGTCGCCGTTTAATTACGGCGGTCGCCGTGATTAAACGGCGATAGCCGCCAGGATGTCGTAGCCAAGTTGGCTGGCGACCCTTTGGCGGCGGTGGCCGTGAGGGTGGCGGCGGTCGCCGCCTCTCCTTCTTCGCTCATTCACGTTTCATGCAGGTTAGTTCGACATAGAATTGCAAAACTAAAATAAAATCAATGGAAATTAACTAAGGGGAGGAAAATAAACTACCTAACATCGGGTTGCCTCCTGAGAAGCGCCTTGTTTACTGTCCTTGGCTCGACATAGTGCTCAACCTCTTTAACTCGGGTTGCTCCTATCACTTGAACTCCTGAGGTCTATATCGGGGGGATGTCGCTTTGTGTGCTCCATGTTGAGCCTTTCCCCCATGCTTGTGCCCTTGCTGATGGTTGGACCACTTTTTACATCTATGATTGCACTTGTCATTTTCAGAAATGGCCTACCCAACATCTCAGGGGCTGCATGTTTGTCATGCCCCGTATCTAGCATGTAAAAATCCACCAATCTCTTTTCCTGATCGTTGGTGAGCTTGCTTGAGATGATCACCGGTAATGTCTCATTGTCTCCAAGAAATACATGCTTGAGGTGATCGGGAAGTTGCTTTAACTCAACCACTGGTGCCTGCACAATAGAGGGCAAAAGCTTCTCGCGAGGTAAGGTTAGTGGTATAGGTGATTTACCTGGTAGCTCAAGAGGAAGCTTATAGTAAGCATCCGACTCATTGACAACTTCCTGCATGTTAGTAGATAAAGTAAAATCCAAACTAGAATCAACAAAAATAGATTGTGTGTCATCTAGGCAGTCCACATCAGAAACATCTTGCACCACAGGCTCAAGTACATCAATTGCACATAGAGAATGATCATCAGAAGGGCATTTCATGGCTTCATAGATATTGTAATTAATAGTTTGGCCATCAAATTCCATGGTTAAAGCTCCAGTACTCACATTGATCTTGGTATTGGCGGTTTTCAGGAAGGGTCTCCCTAACAGAATAGGGGTTGCATGCTTATCATGTTCCATATTAAGCACAAAGAAGTCAGCAGGAAAAGTAAGATCACCAACCATAACCAAAACATCCTCCACTATCCCTATAGGATGCACACTAGATCGATCAGCTAACTGAATGGAAATATTAGTCGCATGCATGGGTCCTAATCGTAAGGATTCACAAAGGGATGAAGGTAGAACATTAATGGAAGCACCCAAATCTAACATAGATTTATTGAACTTGGTACCTCCAATAGTAATTGGAATGGTGAACATATCTAGGTCTCCACACTTCTTGGGTAAGCGCTTCTGAAACACAACTGAAATATGTTCGCTTACCTTCACCTTCTTCTTCTTGTTCCTATCCTGATTTCTCTTTGTTGTGCACATCTGCTTCAAGAACTTAGCATAACGAGAACAAATTTGATCAAATTAAGGAGAGGAATGTTTACCTCAACGTTTCTGATCATCTCAAACATGTCCTTGTCCTGCGCAAGTGGCTTGGTACGCTTTAATGCAGATGGGAATGGTGGAATAGGCTTCCAATCAGGAAAAATTGGAGTCGTGGACTCCTTCTCAGCCTCAGCATCGGCTACAGGGAGGCGGCGATCGCCATAAGGTTGGCGGCGGTTGCCGCTGACATCATCAGAAAGTTCGGAAACTGGATCACCGTCACGGCGGTCGCCATTTTCTGGGCGGCGGTCGCCGTTTTCTGGGCGGCGGTCGCCGTTTTCTGGGCGGCGGTTGCCATTTTCTGGGCGGCGGTCGCCGTAAGGCTGTTAGCGGTCACCGCTGATGCTCTGCTCCAAATCCGGACTTTCTTCCTTATTGACCTCGGAATTATCTTCTTCGAGCCTCTTCCCACTTCTCAGAGTTACAGCACTGACATTCCGAATATTCGGGTTCGCTTCCGTTTGAGATGAAAGTTTACCCAAATCCTTTGCGTCAAGTTTACTCACCACTTGAGAGATCTGACCAACCTGCCTTTCCAAGTTCTGAATGCTAGCTTGTGTAGTTTCTTGGAATTGCAATTGGCTCTGAGTCAAATTAGCAACATTCTCATTGAGATTTACATTGCTCTGCATCAGCATTTTCACCAAATCATTCATAGAGGAGGATGAATTAGAGCTCTGCCCTTGAGATCGTGGCACAAATGGCTTCCTAGGTCGTTGAGGATTACCCTGTTGTTGGTTTGGTTCTGGTCTCTCCATCTGAAGTTAGGATGATCCTTCCAACCAGGATTGTATGTACTGGAGTAGGGATCATGCATGGGCCTCTGCTGAAATCCTCCTACTGCATTCACTTCCTCTTGTAGAGTAGGACGTGAATCAGTAGGATGCAATTCGTCATGACAGATCTCACAGGCCTTAGCCTGCTAAGGTGTACCTTTCAGTTTCATACGCCTCACTTCCTCTTTCAGCACATCAAAATCAGCTTGATCAATTTTAGATTGAGAACTAGCGACTACTAAGCTTTGGGATCATCTCCCACTGTATTGTCTAGAGTCATCAGCCAGGGTGGCAAATATCTCTAGAGCCTCTTCATAAGTCCTCTTCAGAATATTCCCACCACATGCAGAATTTACCATCCGACGATCATCTTCACGGAGTCCTCTATGCAAATAAAGAATCAGATCATGATTTGCATAACCATGGTAGGGGCAACTCTTCACCAGTTTCTTGAAGCGTTCATAATAGTCATAGAGAGACTCATTAGACAGTTGCTCTACGTTGCAGATCTTCTTCTTGAGCTGATTGGATTTGATTGTCGGAAAGTATTTATCAAGAAACACCTTCTTCAAATTCACCCAAGTAGTGACGCTTCCTAGGGGTAAAGAATGATACCAGTCTTTAGCTGATTCCTTCAGAGAAAAGGAAAAGACTCTCAACCTCATCTGGTCTTCAGTAATATCAGATGACTGCATGCTGGTGCAGACCTCAAGGAATTCATCCAGGTGCTGAATAGGATCCTTAAGTGGGGTTCCACTGAATTTCGGGAGTAAATGGAGTACTCCTGTCTTAAGCTTAAATTTAACCCCATCACCCAGGGCAGGGAATTGCACAACACGAGTTGGTTGCTCCAAGTTAGGAGCTGTCAGAGATTCAAGAGTAACACGTTGATCAGCCATCGTATCAACTTCCTGAAGTAATGTACGCGCAGCTCTACGAGCTTGAAGAAAAGTTCTCTCAATTTCTAGATCAAAAACAAGAGGTAGATTATTAGTAATACGGGTGTGAACCATAAGATAGGTTCACACCAAGATTGGCACACAAATCACACACACAAAATAGAATATTGCCTCCCCGGCAACGACGCCAATTTGATAACAGCAATTTGTCGTGTTAATTACTGCTATGCAAGTAGTCCAAACAAACCTTAAACCGTAGTCCTAAGTAAGTAAGGGTCGAGTCCACAGGGAGACAGATTCTATCTTTATATGTAATTTATGTGTCAATCCAAAGTAACCAAAGGGGGGTTTTGTTTGTTTCAGTAAATCTAAGCATGCAAAAGCAAACAAACTAAAAGTTGATGAATTCAGTAATGGGGAAAATAGCCCAGTCAAACAAACATCCACTATTCGTATGACAAGTTGATCCTAAATAATCATTCAATATCTCATGCAATGGAAATTCCAATTCCTTTTCAGATATAACTAATAGCACAACCAGATACTATTAGCACTAACTAATTAAACAACCATGAAACTATCAAGATTCAGTTTAATAGCAGCATTAAGAATAGGAATATAGTTGGATACAATTCTAGCATAAAACAACCAGCTTTTATCCTAGAATGTAAATCAGTTCTCTTCTACATAAGACTAGCACAACCAGATACTAGTACGATGCAGTTGCTACTCTGAAATAGATATGCTCAACCAGTAACAATCTAAATCTAGCAATAGATCAATAACGACAAACCCTAGTTGCGCAGGCTAGAGATTATCAATATCAATCATAAGCAATTCAAGCAAGAGAATAGATAAAATCCATGCAATAGATAAGGAACGAAAATCTCACAACTGAATCAAAATGAAAGCTTCAGCGTCTGACTAAGCAAGAGTGGCTTAGTTCTTCATAGCAAAGTACGTAGAAAGGGAAAAGATGAAATTAGGGTTCGAGAGATATGGAAACAAGCCTTTTCTCTACCCTTAAATACTAAAAGGAAATAAATCTCCAAAATTAAACATTAAACGAAATACTAAAACGTAATTAAAATAGTCCAAAATAAAACAGATATGGAAACGGGCTCGGTGGGCTTCTGACACGGGCGCCGTAAGGAGGGCGGCGGTCGCCGTAATTGCGGCGGTCGCTGTCTTTAAACGGCGGTCGCCGGTATTTTGCCGTAGCCAAGGTGGCTGGTGAAGCTTTGGCGGCGGTCGCCGTAATGTGAACAACGGTCGCCGTGAAGCCATTCCTTCAGCGTCTTCGTCTCTTCAGCTCCGAATGCTCCCAAAGCCTCCAAATGTGTTTCTTCAGCACCTCCTCGTCAATACTCTATATAACTCCTCCAATGTATCATAAAACACCACTAAATCAATGCTAAAACCTCGTCTATACACACAACATAATCGTGTGTATCAGGGAGTGTCCGTGCGAAGTCTACGAGGAAAATCCGAGTGCCTTTCTGGAGTCCTGCACGATTTGCAAACCGTGCCTCTAACCGTGCACAACCCTAGAACTCTTTTTAATGTGTTTTTTTTTGTTTTAAAAAAAAGGAAGAAAAACTTACCTCGGGTTGCCTCCCGAGCAGCGCCTTGTTTACTGTCCTTGGCTCGACATAATGCATGTGATCAATCTTAATCAAGCGTATCTCGCACCAGAGGTGCGATCTTATCAATGTAGCATAAAGAATGATCAACATCAATAGAATGCATAGAATTATCAGGAGGGTGCTTCTTAGTATCGTTAATGTGATATTCTACCTTGTCCCCCTCAAATTCCATGGTCAGTGAGTTAATACTCATATCTATTTTTGTGTTGGATGTTTTCAGAAATGGTCTGCCTAACATAATAGGGGCTGCATGCTTAGCAGGTGGTATATCCAACACAAAGAAATCAGCAGGGAAAATCAATTTATCAACTTTAACCAACACATCCTCAACAATCCCTCTCGGGTTAACAGAAGAATTATTAGCTAGTTGAACAACAATCTGGGTATCCTGCAATGGCCCAAGTCCTAGAGATTCATACACAGAAAAAGGCAACATATTAATAGATGCACCTAAATCTAGCATGGCGTTATCAAACATGGTGTCACCTATCTCACAAGGTACGCTAAACATGTCAGGGTCACTACACTTCTTCGGCATTTGCTTTTGAAGAACAACAGACACATGCTCAGTTTCTTTAACATGCTTCTTGCTTTTCTCTTTTTGATTCCTCTTAATTGTATCTAATTCTTGGAGAAACTTATTATAACGAGGAACACTTTTTATCGAATTAAGCAGGGAAACGTTTACCTCACAGTTTCTGAAAGTCTCGAACATCTCCTTATCGTTCTCTGATAGGTGTCATTTCATACACCTTAACTAGCAATTATTAGCATTACTTAGAGGAGTTTATGACTAGATTTAGGGTTAAGTCTGTAATCCAGAAGATGTGGAGAGAATTGAAGATATCCATGGATTTACAGCTTAATGAAGGATGAAGATGATGAGGATCCGCTTGAAGACTAATTGAAGAAGGCTACCAACACTTGGTAGTATGGAAGAGCAGAAGAGAAGAAGAAGAGCTGAAGAAGGAGTGGGCGAGTGTCACCGCCCCGCGCCAGAGCCACCGCGACCCGGCGGTGGGTCTTAGAGAAGGGTGCCGCCCCGCGGCCATCACGCGAGGCAAAGCAGCTTAAATTAATACAAGCCCGCGTGCTGATGCTGATGATGGGCCAAAGTAGAGGAAATAGGGCCCAATAGAAGAAAAGCCCAAAAAGAATCGGTCGCGTGAATTGAAGCGGGAGTTCGGGCGCGTGAAATTGAAGCTGGAAGGAGAATTGGAAGATGATGCGGGCCATGACGTCAGCGAGAGAGAAGTTCCTGCTGGAGTGGGCCGCTGCATTGGTGTGGGGCCGAGAAGCTGATTTCACGTGCTGGGACGAGCTGCTTCCACTAGAGAAAAACCGAGATGCGGGATTAATTTCCTATTTCGTTTGTTTATTTTTTGTTATTATTTTTATGATTATTATTTTATTATTTTTACACTTTTTAGAATTAGGTTAAAAACAACTTTAGTTAACCTAGTTGCCACAATCTAGAAATCTAGAGACTCGTTCTCATTCTACCTCTAGGGTTTTAACCCATGGAGAACTAAACACCCTTTGTTCTACTAGACGTTTGAAGCAATACAGTTAATTCGGTTGTGAGATTTCTATTCCTTGTTCTTATTCTTATATGCGTTGGTTTAATTCTCTTGGTGATATTGATTATTGATTTATCGTTATTCTTCATAGTCTGGCCAACTAGGTTGAGTAATATTTATCAAATTGCTAGGGTTTGCATATAGTGGAATACGAATACATATCTAGTAGCAAACACGATTGTTGCATATAGTGGAATACGAGTGTGCAATTGTGAGTGAGAATTATTTGCATGTTAAGTAGTAAGGTTTTCTTCTATTTGCATGTATCATATATCCTTGTGTGTATTGCTATTGCTTTGTTAGTGGTAAGGGTTCTTCCATTGGTATTGTGATAAGTCTATCAACAACTGTGAGAATTGGTAGTACTTAAGATCAGGGTGGGAACAACCATAAGAATAGTTAAAGAACTTGGATTGAATAGATTTCAGTGATCAACCTATGTCTCTGTATTATGGATCTCGTTCTAGTGGAACTACTTTCCCCAATCATATTCTCAAATCAACCAAAGCTGTTTACTTTACTGTGTTTGATAATCAAAACCCCCCTTGTTACATTGCATGCTTATAAACACATAGATTGATTACTTCATCCCTGTGGGTTCGACCCTTACTTGCTTACTATACATCCATTTAGTAGGTCTGTTAGGACATTTACTTTGACTAGGCCATTCAACGATATTTGCATTGCATATTTCGGCCACGTCAAATTTGGCGCCGTTGCTGGGGAGGCAAGATTTGATTTTTCCGTGTGTTTGTTTGTGTGCGTGCTACTTTGGTATGGACCTATCTTACGGTCCACACCCATGCTACTGACTTTTGTTTGTCCTTGTTTGATTTTTGTTACAGATATGGATTTCTGGGGAGAGCCGCGATATGACCCATACTCCTACTCATACACTCTAGGGTGGAGAGATCACCCCAATTCGAGTTATGGGTACCAACAATACTATCCATATGGTTATGACTACCAGGATTTCTATCCGGAGCCACAATCGTTCTACCAGCAGGGTACTCCACGGCAGTACAATCCGGCCTATCAGCATAGTCCGCCTGTGTCCAATCCAAATATCGCCACTGAAGGGATGCTCAGGACCTTGACTCAGCACTTCGCCACTCGTGCTCAAACCAGGGATTCAAGCATCAAGAATATAGAAAGGCTGGTGGACCAGATGGTGGAGTCGATTACACGGATCGATGCAAGGATTTCGGGGAATCTACCATCTCAAACGGTAGTAAACCCGAAGGAAAACGTTAGTGTTGTAATCCTCCGGAGTGGAAAGCAATTGGTCGTTCCTCCTAGTGCTGAAGAGGAGAACGAATATGAAATGGAGAAAATCGCCGACCGCCCCGCGTCCCCTATCACCGCGACCCGGCGTGAAGTCCCAGTTATTTCACCGCCCCGCGGCGACACTGACCGCGACCCGGTGGTGAGCCTCAGTTATCCTCCCTCACACCCACCGCCCCGCGGCGATGACCACCGCCCCGCGGTGAGACCAGCACGACCCGGCGTCCAAAATTCATGTTCTGCTGATGAGGTTTGCGTTGATACTGATGAGGAGTTAGGACTTCCAGATGATATTTGGGATCGCAAGATGCTGACTGAGGAAAAGTAATTTTTGAGTCTGGATGATTTCAGCGACGATGAGGAGGAGAGCCGTGATCGCGGAAATACTCCAGAGACAACCGCTTTCACTTGAAGGTTCATGATTGTAGGTTCACGAGTTTGTAGGTTCATGCGTTTTAAGTCGCAGGTTCATGCGTTTTAAGTCGCAGGTTCATGCGTTTTAACTTGCTGGTTCATGAGTTTTGTCTTACATGTTCATGAGATTTTTCCCACAAGGTCATGAGATTTTTGCCACAAGGTCATGAATTTTAACTTGTAGGTTCACGAGTTTGTATTTGCAAGTTCATTTGTTTTCACTTGTAGGTTCATGAATTTTAATTTGTCGGTTCACGAGTTTGTATTTGCAGGTTCATCTGTTTTCACTTGTAGGTTCATGAGTTTGCACTTGTAGGTTCATGAGTTGTCTTACAAGTTCATGAGATTTTTCTTACAAGTTCATGAGTTTTCATTTGTAGGTTCATGAGTTTTCACTTGAAGGTTCATGATTGTAGGTTGACGAGTTTGTAGGTTCATGCGTTTTTTCTTACATGTTCATGAGATTTTCCCACAAGGTCATGAATTTTAACTTGTAGGTTCACGAGTTTGTATTTGCAGGTTCATCTGTTTTCACTTATAGGTTCATGAATTTTAACTTGTAGGTTCACGAAATAAAGGGTCATCCATTTCCAATTTTCCATCGTCCAACACTAATATATGCCCATTCACAAAGCTCATCGACTACCATAATAGGTTGAACAAAAACAGAGTTGTTGCCCTACAAGCTAAATCTTGCTCTCATTATAGTAAAAAAGAAACAAGAAGCTGAAACTAAACTCCAACTAAATATCAACACATTGCTGCTAGCATCTATTAAATATCTGGTTTAAAAGGCTAGAGATGTCAACCAACTCATACACCTTGTAGCAATTCACATATGCCAAAAGCCCACCTGTATGACAAAAATAGCCAAAGTTGACATATTAGGTGAAATCTTGTTATTAAAGAGAGATCCAGATGTATAAGAGTGATAACAAAGGAGAAAAACATACTACTAGTAACCATTAAGAGCACATACAAGAGCTTGATTATATCCTTCAGTAAATGGTGCAAGATTAAATCTTTGTGGGCCTTAAAAGAGTTATATACATTATGGTTCAATAGCATTTCCCCTCCTTAGGCACTTCCCTATCAAGTAACTGGCTAAATTTGACCATTCTACATGATCACCTATTAAAGCAACCCTAATAAAATTAAGCATTCGTGCATTGCAAAATATATTCAAACTGTATCTCTTTTTTCTCTCAGATTAATGAAGAGCAAATTTTAAATGCAAAGCATGAGAAGGGAGGACTTACATAATCAGCTAGACATAAGCCAACCAGGAGTAGGCCAATAGTGTAATGTATGACGTTGGCGCATTTTCATAAGTAAAATTCTTCTACCTTCATCCAGATTATACACATCACAGAAAATACTATCTTCGCAGATATCTAAAAAAACAAGATCATTGTGTGCGAAATAGACACGATTGCCCTTGAGGCCTCTGAAATCTTCCACTGAAAGTCCAACAAAAAGATTAGCAGAGGAGATGAAGATGCAAAAATACAGTTCAACAACCAAGATTATATTTATGAGAAGGTTAGTGGAGGAAGCATAAACTGTAACAGAATGATCCAACTTTTCCTATACCAGCGTATAGATCTAGAAGGAACACACACAAAGCATAACACAGGACAAGATTGTAGTTGCAATCGGTATTTCCCTACATTTTGAACGAATGATCTCATCTTTAAGTGTATCGGAATCAACAAGCATTCTTTGCTTGTAAATTTTATATGTTCACTACTCAAAAACTAATGGTCTACAGGCTACAACAATGTATGAAATGATGATTGATGATCCTTTCAATTTGCACAAGCTAGATAATTTGACTTTAATGATCAATACATTTTATCAAGCAATAACAAACTGCAATTCGTAATTCAAAAGATAATACATAGCCCCAAGATATTGATACTGCAATTGATTATCCAAGCAAACAACAACAGAAGTCTTGACATCCAAAACAAGTATACAAAGCCATAAATTTGCTTAAGCTCAATAGAATCACAAACTGATCTACACTAACTCCCATTTCACATCGTCAATTCAAACAAAAACAAGTTTGAGAAGCAAGGGAACCAATGTCAGCATTACATAGCAGATTCGCAACAAAATCAACAGATTTGAACACGTTTATGTAATTTTTAAGAAGCGAAATGCACTGATTTGTTAGTTTAAAATATCGAAACTGAGACAACAATCAAAACTTTCATTGAGGCATTCCATCAAACAGGTTGAGTGCATAAACAAAAACGGAGGGTACATTACCAGGCCGGGCTTGTAGACATCGTAGACGATGGAAGCGCCGACGAGAAGTGACGTGACGACAACGCACGACCATGCTAACGACGACGTACGGATCTAAGCCTTCCCCCTCCCAATTTCTGGTTTAACACCAACTAGGCGGAGATCCATCTCTGTTTTCAACCCCTCCGTTTCGCCGAACCAGAGTTGCAACTCGTTGTCGTCCATTGGCGACCTTAAATCCTAACTCTGTACAGATGGATCGTTGAATCTCCTACCAATCAACCTCTTCACAACCACGAAAACGAATCCCAATCGAACATGTATCAACTCAGATCGGAATCGAAAGGAGAAGACGAAAAGATTCAGGAAAGCTTTGCGGAAGGAAGAGGAAGGAACTTCATGGTGACGAGTAGAGGAATCAGCTTTCAAGAGGGAGAGGAATGAGCTTACGGAATGGAGAGGAAGCAACTACGCCATAGAAGCTTCCTGCAAAAAGAAAATTTGGGATTTAGGGTTATGTGTAAATTACCTAAATACCCCGTTTTAATAAATGTTTTAAATGACACGGGTTGATTTGTAGCCATTGGATGGAGTGTATCTAACGATCATGATCTATCCCCACGGTTTATCTTAAGCTATGTACTCATTTGATCCTACCTCATCATATCAAAATGAATGATTATATGCGAACGTGAGAATTAACGTGCACACATAGTATAAAATAAATGCAATTACATAATACTTTACAATGTCTTTATCTAGTTTGTATTATGTGTGCAATATTTTCTAATTTAAACTAATTTTATTTTATATGTATATTTATTTTATATTATATGTTTATAAAAAAATATAAACCTTGGTTGTCACTTAAATTACACTCGTAAATAATTAGTTAGATATTGTTTGGTTGGTGTTGATCAAAATTGACGGACTGTTAACCGCTATTGACAGTAGTTGATCAAAATTGACGGACTGTTAACCGCTATGGACAGACTAGTGCACCAGAGTTATATATATAACTAGTGTTAACCGCTATTGACAGACTAGTGCACCATCCTTGTCGTAGTTGATCAAAATATTATTTTATTGATATTATAAATTGTTATATTTATTTGTATAATTATACGTACATGATACGAGTCCAGCTTTCAGCATCGATCACGTTAAAATGAAGGTTAGTAAGGATAGCAGAGATCTCATATAACAAACCAGGACAGTCTGAGCCAATGTGGTTGATAGCCATATGTTCACCGACAGTGTGCACTTATGATTTTTAATAATTGGTTGAGAAAGGTAGAAGTGGTCATATTAATACTATTATATTATTATACTTTCCTTCCTTAATGTATATCGACTTCATCGATACTATTGTACTCTCCTTCCTTACCATTATCATATTGATATGCTCATCTTCAATCAAATTGAAAAAAAGACGTTGTCGTAATATGATTTAACACACATTACATACTCATCCGATTTAAATTCAATATATAGAGAGAGGGAACAAAATGTAATTTGCTTCAAAAATTCAAACTTTAAATAATGGGTATAATTCAAACTATTTATGTAGCCGAATTGATGAGTTGTTATTTATCTAATTGAATTAGATAAATATATATAGTTATATTTGAAGTAATGTTATGATGGAATGATTATTTAATTGAAAATCTTAAGCAAACAACAATTAGTGGAAAATAAATCAAATTTTAATTAATAAAGTCAAGAATATAGTTCGATCAGCTCAAAGAAAATCTTAACAAAAAATTATCTTATAAATCATAAGTGATTAATTGGTAAACCTTTGAAGATATTATAACAAATTAGGTTCAAATTTATTTAGTTTAACTGACCAACATTAATTTACTTAGATCAAATGAAAATATAAATGTAATATTATAATAATGAATTCTAACAACAAAGGACTTCAAAATTTACATATTTTATCTTAAGAGTTTTTTGTTTATTTATTTTCTAAATAATTAATGTTCTTAGGATTTTTAGAAAAAGGTAAAAAATATAAAATGACACTTCATTAATGTAGGTCAAGAAGCATTCTGTTGTCTCAAAAGAGGATAGATTTATTAGATTTATAGATATAAAGATTAAATTAAAATATTAAATTAATAAATCTATATAACCCAAACAAAAAATAACAATAAAACAAAATAAGAAAAACTTATTTTGGTTATAAATAAAACCTTAGAGCATAAATTAATAATTTTAGCTTTTTTTAGGATGAACGTGTAATTAGATGAGTTAATAAAAATTAAATATAAAAGTCTTAATATTGTTGCGATAAAAAAATGAATCTTTAAAATACAATTAAACAATCAAGATATAATATTAAGATTATGTGTATTTTAGTGAATTTGATTCTATAAGAATCAAGTTTAAAAATTAAATTTTATTTTAGAATGCTAATCAAGGTGAAACTAATATTTGAATTTTTTAAGACTTTATGATTTGATATAATCTATATGTCAACACAAAAGCCAAATGAATGAAATATCGATACGTAAATCGAAAACGTACCCTTTCTTCAGTTGATCTTTACAATCATTATGAAAATTATAAATAATGCTAAACAAATGAGCAAACAAATGTGTATAGTTCATAATAAATAAAGAACAATAAACATAAGCCATTTGGAAATTTTTGAATAGAGATATTTAAATAGATTTATTAATGTAGTCCTCATACCTCGTACGGATTTAACAAAAATATATAATATGCCGCCTTAACACCTTGTTGTTTGTTTATAAATTATGCTTCTTGGATTAATTTAAAACTAAGGCCTATATAGGATTCAATTCGGTTTGGTTTGCTAAGGCCTATAAACATAAAATATGAGTTTTTAATTGGTCATCTCTTCTTATTGGAATACTGAAATATAAAATTGTTTCCTCTTTCTTGGGTTGCTTTGGTCCTTCAAGTATTCAATCAGAAAATAACATTTCAGATTCCTATTTTAGGAAAAAATTCTGGTTAAGCAACTCTTTCAATAAATTCCCCGAATTTGATAACCAATTTTACAACTGTACTCCTAGATTTCGAGCCCCAATTCTATGACGCAATTCGAGTCCCAATTGGACTTATGAAGAATGTTGTGTGACATAATTCAATTACTTTGTCAAGATCAGTTTGTGCTACATTCATGTTCCTATCACGAAGTTTACATATATACCTTCTTGAGCCTTTCTCAGCACAAACATAAAATTTGACATAGGCTCACATAAATCTCATCCATTATGAATAATAGTTTTCTATTTTTTTCTTTCTCATGTTCCTAATTTCCTATAAAGATGGCTTAGCAGTTCATTATGAATTGACTAAATATAACTGCATCTTACCACCAACTCTAATCCCTTCCAGTTCCACCAATACCTCATGTAAAACTCTTGCCAAACATCAGATTATATAATTAAGGATTTGAAAAGTGGCCGGATAGATAAAAAATTTAGTTTCACAAAATATTATCTTGTTAAAAACTTATGTTGACATCAAAAGAAAACAAAAAAGACTTTTGTTTTTGCACTTCCTATTCTATACACATAGAGGGGCAGCAGTCTTTCACACATATAGAGGCAGAGAACCTGTCAAATGTACTCCTAGATTTCCAGCCCCAATTTTACAAATGCACCCAAAACAATCAACTTATTAGGTTTACATACCGCTAATTAAATTATAATAATTTATTTCGCAAGGGTCTGTGACAAATTCATTGCACGTGAAAGGAAGTGGAATGTGCAAGGACCGAGCACCTAGAGGCGGCAACTGTTAAGGTTGGGAGAAAGACGAAGGCAGCGAGATTGATCGACATACAATGAAACCGAAGGCGCGGCCAAGTACATGCAATAGTGGGTGGAGTTGGAAGGAAGACGGACAACCACCAGTGACACCGGGCAGTGGAAGACAACGACAAAACTGGATTGTGTTGTTCTTCTCTCAAGCCCTATGCACCCACCTCCTTACTACCGTTAGGATCCTTCTATATGATACCTCTCCTCCCTCGTCGTCTCGGGTACGCCACTGCAAGGTTTTATGTACACGAAAAATATACAGAATGAGAACTGGAAAGCAATAAATTTCCTACATTTATGGAGCGTGGTTAGGGTGGATTGTGCACTGATTTTGAATGTACACCATGTTATAAATACATGCAAATAGAGCTACAAATAAGCGTGTTGATGGTTCCCGCGTACTCGGACTTCTCAAGTGTAAATGTACCGCGACATTGGCTATCCCAAAGAACACGATATTTCGATAAATAAACATGAAGGATACAAAGAATATAACAAAATTTCTCTTTATTATTATTGGCACGAGGATTCTAGTGGAGATTACTCACTAACAATTCTTTATACGATAACCAACCATAGATCTTTTATTCTCTCACCGGAAAATTGGTGATCGAACAAAAGATCTCTAAATTATGGATATCTACCCCTATTTATAGCTCTTGCGTCGACCTGGTTCTGATTGTCGATAAGGTGCTGAGACGCGTTGGCTCGCGATTGGTCATGCAGAGCAACGTGGTGAGAGTTGGTTAGGCGGCTAAGAGTGGCGGTTTGGGTGTGGATAATTCTTATCTGGGGATGACGGCGCCATTGCAGAACGCGTTCTCCAAATGATTTAGTGTGTGGTTTTAGGTTGTGTTCCATTGATTGGTTGAGAAATATTCCGCGGTGAATTCACACGACCATGGCTATTTGATTAAAATAGCGGTTTCATCACAACTCATTGCTTTGACAATTAGACCACGGATTTGTTAAAGCAACACATGGAGGTCTTCTTGGATTAACGAATTCATTTGGCGTCCTTGAGTTTAAAAGCTCGGCTTGGTGGAGATGGAACTTTTCCCTGATTTGCCTTGGTGAGTTAGGCCTAGTAAGCCTTCTATAAAAGGGGGAGATGGGCAAGAGAATCAATTCATTTCAGCTTCTTCCTCAACAGTCCTCAGAACGTGCCTAGACGGTTGAATTTTTGCCATTTATCTACAACTACAATCGTCTTTCTTCATTCTTCTTCTCAGGATCGCCAAGTAAGTGATGCTTTTGTCTCATTTACTTCTAATTTCTTTTTTTTTAATGTATTGCTCCTTGAATGATTCCTTCTTCCGTTCTTGAGTTTGAAACTTCTTTGGGACGGGTTTGAGATTTTGGATCAGAAAGGGGTTTTCTAGGGTTCGTCGGCGAGGGGGTTAGGTGGTGCTTTGGCGACGTTGGTTTCCTGGAATGAATGGTGGTGAGGCAGGGCGTTGTTAGTTTGGGAAGTGTGGTGGTGGTCTTAGGAAGGCGCCATCCCCTGGTTTCGTCTTTTCTTCTTCATATCTTCCCTTTTCAGACCCTTCAAATTCTCATATTGGATAGGAGGGTGCTGATAAATCCCCAAAACATTGTTGACCGCGGTGTCTTTGTCTTCTTGTGTTTTTTAAATTTTCACGCGGTCTTTTTTTGAAAAATTCTCTTTAGCTTCCTTCTCTCTTGATTACGGGTGTGTTCTCCATCTTTTTCATCGTTGTTAAATTCTCTCTTCTTCATTTTAGAGGATTTTGACCAACGCGCACAATTGTTTTCAAGCTTCTTTCAATTATGTCAAGTGAGCAAACTCTAGAAGTGGCGATGCATTTGGTAGAGGGGTTGGGGCGTGTATCCAAAGAGCAAACCACCCTAAAGCCCAGAGGTAAGACAATATCTTCGTCTTCTAGTGATTCGTCATGTCAATCTCCTCGAGGGAAAGAAGTATCATCATAGAAGACCTCGAAGGACACTGTCATTCATAAAGGAAGTGAGCTGGAGGCCAAGAAAGTAAAGGGCAAAGGCAAGGTGTCATATGCTTCCGCGACAAATCCTACTCCAAAACAATCATCAGACGATGAGGCAAGGAGAACAACCAGTTTTGCAAGCCATCGTTTGAATATTAATCCTCCCTTGATCCCTGCTGTAATTTCTGAATAAGTTCCCATGATTGCAAGGAAAGCACATGTGCGGCCTTGGGGTAGGTACTAGTGTTTCTCTTACTACGTTAGAGGATCGATCTCCTAGTACCTACCCCCAAGGCCGATGAATCCAGGCTTGAAGCGGAGAAACAACGCGAGAGGGTGGAACGCATTGTACCTCGAATACTTGAAGTCTGAAGAATACCAAACAAAGAGGGCAGACGAGTTGAGTCCACACTAGGAGAGCATGGAATAAGAGTCGGCGCCAGACAGGCTATCGCGAAGTTCAGTGAGATTGATCCCAGGATTACCTACTTCACTCCCGATTACACAGCTCTTCGGTGAGCCTCCACTCCTTGATTCGGATGAGAAAGAGGGTGACGCAGAAGGTGCTCACACAACCAATGAAGTAGATCCCGCAACATCCCCACCCAGGGATCTTGATGCTCCCTGATTTTTTTGTCATTGTCTTCTTTGATACAACATTTGTGAACTCTTGCTAACGTTTCAACGTTGTGCGATGTTTTGCTAGTGACTTTGTGACCGAATTTTCCTATGCAAGAAGTCTTTGTTTGATTGACTTTGTCCTTTTCTTTGTACTCTGACTGCTCGCTGATTTGACATATTATCCTGCGAAAGCGGTGGCAGCACCAAGCGAGCATTGGGGATTTCACCCGTTAAGAAAAACGCAGTGGCAACCTGATGTGTTCCGGTCTCCTAAAACACAAGTCAGAGCGGATCTAGGTAGAAGGCGGACAAAATTCTCTTACTCGCTGAAGATCGGATCGTCGCGAAGAACTGAAGCTGTCGCGGGGCAAATCCGCGGGCGCGGATTGGGTTTCCGCGGTCGTGGAAATCACGGTTGTGCTGCGTGTGCGAGTCGAGTTGTGGTTCGATGAAGGGGATCTCGGCTAGGGCCGAGAGCCACGTTTGGTGAGTGGGGTTCGTATTCAATGGTGTTGGGTTCGGTGGATTGATCATGGGTTAGGGGGCCGGTTAGGGCGGTTCGGTGAAGGCTTAGTTGAAGGAGCTAGACCTAGGGGGCGGGAGCTTGGCTCAACGGCAGCGCTAGGCTTTAACTCTCAATTCAACTTGTTTATTAATTAGGTTAAGGCTGGCTTATATAGCAGCCAAACAAGGTTCTTGCCCTAATGGGCCTAAAAACATAAATGGATCGGCCCTCTTGGCACAAGAGAGGCCCGACATCCAAAAATAGAAACTTGCTAAAAACGACAACATATAAAAATAGTAAATACTAAAAACGATAGCTTTCCAAACTTAGAAACATTCTAAGAATGGAAACTGCTAATAAGAGAAACTGATAAATACGAAAAACTACTAAAAATAGAAAGTGTCTCCAAATGTCTCGAAATTGGCATGTGAGTGTCACAATACCAAAGTAACTCAAATGGCACTCGTAGTGCCGAGGAATGTCATGACCGGGGTCACATCACTCTCCCCCACTTGGCTGCGAAACGTCCCCGTTTCGCGAATGTCGTTGTCCAGGGGCTCAGAAGGCCGCAAGCCGTCGGTGTCAAAAGTGAAGCGAGGCCGATGCGTGTTCTGCGACAGTACGGTAGTCCTCGTGTACCAATCCAGTGTTGCCGCGCTTCTCCCAGGTCCAACACGGTCCGCTTGTCCATGTAATCGTCTCGTATCCGGGGTCAGGTCCAATGCTTGTTCAACGCTGGAAGCGGGTGGAAGCTCATCAGAAGGTACGTCATCAAATACCTGGAATAGAGGGGGCACAAAAGTGGGTAAGTCATAGGGATCCTCCAATAAAGAAAGACACGTAGTAGGAGTAATAGGAGAACGTCCCTGAAAAGACTGAGTAAACGCTCGTGATTGTGTCAGCAAAGAGCGGTGCGCTACGCGGTCCTGAAATGGTGGCAAGAGGGAGCAGACGTCGGGATCAACGCACAGTGGAAGTTCCGCGGTCGCGGTTCCGTGTGCAAAAGCGGGGGCCGGCATTAGAGAAACCACGGGCGCGGAATGGGTGGCCGTGGGCGCGGATGTGTGTGCCGCGGTTGCGGTTTCGACAGGGACGAGACGCTGCTCGTCGTTGGACTTCGTGCGGTTCCTTTCCACATGGTCGTGTAAGATTCCCTGAGACGTCAAAGGAAGAAGAGTGACTCATCGACCGCCATGAATAAAGATGGTTGAGGAACCCGTCATGTACCGTCTTCCTGTCATACTGCCAAGGTCTACCAAAAAGAAGATGAGTAGCATCCATAGACATAAAATCACATAAAACACTAACATGGTATTGACCAATTTGAAAAGGGATGCGGCATTGCCTGTGTACCGCATCACCATTACCTATAGAAAGCCATTGAAGACCATATGGATGTGGGTGTGGCTGCGTCGGTAATTGAAGGTGTTGGACAACCTTCTCACGCACAATGTTGCAGCACGACCCACTATCTATTATGACACGGAGGGAGGCATCTTGGACCCGACATCGTGTGGGGAAAATGGTCTTTCGCTGGTCCGTCAGGGGCACCTCCATCACAGTAAGTGCACGCTGTGCGAAGAGGCTCAGTAGGGTACCGAC